>JAPCYP010000010.1:2481250-4962500 GCA_035048595.1 Echinosophora koreensis | reverse complement strand
ATTGAGAGCATGCAATGCATAAGAACATAAGTAATCCTGACCCTTTTTCAGTTACGAACTGGTAGAAGGAAATCCAAACATTTATCATGTGCTTCATGCTATTGAGTACATTGAGAACCTAAAGAGCTGGACTTTCCTTTAGGCCAAATGTTGGCCAATGATATGATCTTGCAATTGTTGCAGGATAGTTATAGTCAAATCGTTGTGAACGATTCTGACAAACCTCTACTAGAGATTGCAAGGAAGTTGAGAATTGTCGAGCATAGTTTCTGTAGTAGAAAAAGGGTAGACTATTGTGATAGTCTTGAAAGGGAAAGTCTTAAGCCTACTAAACAAGGATAAGAACACGGGTAAGAACAAGTTCAAGCCCAGTACTTATGTCTTAAAGCTAATAGGCAGGGTTATAAAGGAAGGCAGATGATTTCATTGCAGTTTGACACGACATTTGAAAACTGATAGAGATACCAGAAAGAGTATGAGAAAAGAAAGTAAGTACGACTTCCTCTTTGAGCAATGTGTTGTAGAACTCAACCTACTTCAAAACCATGGGTATTTGATACCGCATGTGGTTCTCACATTAATGTGAGGATCAAAGGGAGTAGGGCGTTGACTAAAGGCAAAGGTCGACCTATAAGTGCAAATGGAGCAAAAGTTGCTATGTTGACTATAGGAGTTTGAATTTGTCTTATGGGCCTTGATAGATCTAAACAATTGTTATTTTGTTCCAGCAGGTAATAGAAACACCACTTCCATTTCTTATATAGATAAGAAAGGATTTTGAGTTGTAATAAAAGGACAATTGTTGTTCCATTTATTCAACCGATGTTTTCTATAGTAGTGTTCATATGAGATATGGACTTTGTGCCCCTGATCTCGATGTGCCCATCTATAACATAAGAATAGGGTCAAACCAAGTGATTTAGACCCTCTATGTCTTTAGCAATATTTTTAGGCCATATAAGTAAGAAATACATTTCCAAGCTCCACTAAAACGGACTCTTGGAGTCATCTGATTTTCAATCATTTGAGGTCTGTGAATCTTGCTTGTTGGGGAAGATAACTAAGGCCCCATTCATCGGGCAAGGTGAAAGGGCCAATGAACTTTTGGGTTTGATACATAGCGATGCATATAGGCCCCTAAACAAGTCGGCTAGAGGTGGTTATCCTTACTTCGTCACATTTACTGATGATTTCAGTAGATATTGATTTGTGTCTCTTTTGAAACACAAGTATGAAACCTTTGAAAAGTTCAAAGAGTTCAAGAGTGAAGTGGAGAACCAACTTGACAAAAGTATTAAGGTCATACGATCATATCGTGATGGTGAATACTTAAGTCAAAAGTTTAATGACTGTCTGAGAGAGTGTGGGATAGTATCCCAACTCATACTTCATAGAACGCCGCAATGGAATGATGTGTCAAAAAGGAGGAATCGCACCTTGTTAAACATGGTACGATCTATGATGAGTCATTAATACCTTTTATGACTCGTTCTGGGGTTTTGCTTTACTTACAGCTGCATTCACTCTTAACCGTATTCCATTTAAGGACACCATAGGATATTACTTCTACAACACCTCTGAGGACAAAGTGTTTGTCACAAGGACTGGAGTGTTCCTTCAGAAGGAATACATCTCCAAAGGAGATAGTGGGAGGAATGTAGAACTTGGAGAAATTCAAGTACCACAAAATACTGACCCACCTGCAATGGAGCAAGAACTGGTTACACAAGATGTTGTGGTTGAATCGTCAATTCAAGTAACACAAGACTTGCGTAGGTCTAACAAGCCATGTCACCAACCTAAGAGATATGGACTTATGATTTAGGAAGGATGAGTCTATAACCTACCAACAGGCCGTAATTGGCCCAAAATCTGAAAGTGGCTTGAGGCCATGGGATCCAAGATGGAATCCATGTACACGAACCAGGTATGGACCTTGGTTGAGTCACCCGAAGGGGTAAAACCCCTAGGGTGCATGTGGGTCTTCAAGAAGAAGACTGACATGGATGGTAAAATGGGTACCTTTAAGGTGTGGCTAGTTACAAAAGGTTTCAAGCAACTTCATGGTGTAGGCTATGATGAAACTTTCTCTCCAGTAGCGATGCTTAAATCTGTTCGGATTCTACTTGCTATTGTTGCATACTATGACTATGAAATCTGGTAGATGGATGTCAAGACTGCATTCCTTAACGAGAATCTTCTCGAGGATGTGTACATGATACAACTCGAGGGTTTTGTAGATCCAAAGGATGCTAAAAATATATGTAAGTTGCCGAGATCCATTGTTGGATTAAAGTAAGCTTTCAGTAGCTGAAATCTTTGTTTTGATAAAGCTGTAAGACAACTTGGATTTACCAAGAACGAGGATGAACCTTGTGTGTACAAGAAGGTTAGTGGGAATGAGATTGTCTTTCTCCTATTGTATGTGGATAACATGTATCTTATCGGAAGCGACATCCGTACGCTACAAAATGTGAAAACATGGTTAGGGAATGGTTTCTCGATGAAGGACTTAGGCGAGGCTTCCTAAGTGTTAGGAATCATGATCTATAGAAATAGATCATTGAAGTTTTTGGGCCTTAGTCAGATTACATTATGTACTACACCAGTTATCTTTTATGCTTTGAGCATGACAAGAAAGTACCAATTAATATCGGTGAAGGTCACTGAACTATAGTTAAGAACTTCCTTAAGTATCTGAGAAGAACTGAGGATACGTTCTTAACAAATGAAGGTGAAGAAGAAGTCATTGAAGGTGTTACATCAACGTTGTTTCCAAACCGACAAAGATTATTCCAGATCGCAGTCTGGATTTGTGTTTTATCTTAATGGTGGCACTGTAAGCTTGAAAAGGTTCCAAGCATGAGATAGTTGTAGAATTCATTACAGAGGTCACGTATATATTTGCCTTAAATGCAGATTCAAAAGTCGTTTGGATCGAGAAGTTCATTTATGAACTTGGAATAATTCCTAACTTTGTGAACTTTGTTGATCTCATTGCGATGATGATGGAGTAATAACATAAGCTAAGGAAAGTTGATCTCACCAGCGATCCGAACATATACTTTGACGCTTCCATCTAATTCGATAGATGATCGATAGAGAAGAGATGTAAAGATGTGCAGAATGACAACACTAAATAATCCGCTAATGGAGTCTCTTGCTCAGTAGTAGTATGACACTCACACTAGATCAATGAGTGTTATATTGATACCCAATTGGCTCTAGTGCTAATAGGAGATTATTGGTGTAAGCCCTAGAGGACAATCAATTTTAAATAGATCATCATTTGTAGCATGACTTTGATCATATATTTGATATATGAATAAGGCATTCATTTATTATGTTATTATTTTATAGCATAATAAAGTCCTTAGAATAGGCAGTTCATTCAATGAGATATTAAATACGTGACTTAATCGTGAGACCTCATTGAATAATAGAACGCTATTTTTAAATATATGTAGTCGAGTATTATTGTTAATTAGGACGACAATAATACATAGAGACTATTGTGTGAGTAGACTGATGACCGCATCTCACGGGTCATGGATATGTGATATCAAGTAGCACACATGTATAAATATTAGGAGTAATATTTATACCGGATGACCCACTATGAGAATACTTCATAATAGTTATGTAAGTGTCATAAGTATTCTCATGACGACCGTAGTGAAGTAGTCCTTTGACTTGAAGTCACTACGATTCCTATATGTGGAGTTGTAGGCTTTAATGCTATCAAACGTCATGCATAACAGGGTGATCATAAAGGTAGTTATTGAGCCAGCAATAAATCATGTTGTGGAGTGTGAGTGATGTAGACAGGATTCGTCCCTCCAACATAATAGGGGTAATGTCTTGGGCCTCTCGAGAGAGTGAGACGTGAAATATGTGTGGCCACATAGAAGTGGGCCACTATGTGATATTGGGCCCGTTGTGATTACACGTCTACTCGGGGATCGAGGATTAAATAATTGAACATAACAAGGATGACACTCTTATGCCATATGTCAAATAAGACATATAGACGAAGGGATATTTACTGCATGGTAAATTTTGGTCACGGTAAGGCTAAAATCTGATTACCGATACTCTCGCTAATTAGGTAGTAATGATGCATTGCTTGATGCCACTCATTATTTATAATATTTAATTTTATAATTAATATTTAATATTATTGCCAACTTAGTGGGAGCCTACAGGGTCACACACATAGAGCAAATGCAGAACGAGTCAATTAATTAAATGATTTAATTAATATAAAGGTTATTGGGCTTGTAGCGTACAAGGCCCAATAAGTAAATAGCTAGGTCAAGAGGAGCACGTGGCTTATAAATAGACTATTGGTCTTACTCTAAACCTAGACTTGCTTGACACGCCTCCCCATAGCTATCAGCTAGCATAAGACACAAAGCTTTGACACCCATTTACTCGCGTGGACTGAGTAGAGGTGCTACCCCTTCGTGGCACTTGTTATTGAAAAGTAAAGCATGCTTCAAGAGGTAAACTCTAATAATCTATGTGATTCATCTTTGTAATGTACGATCCAACAAGAGAAGCCACTAGTATGATTCATTAGTGGATAAGAATTGCATGACAAACATCGGAGAAGCAAATAGTAGAACAGAGTTAAAAATTCGATCTTTCGAACACAACAAAACACAACCTAAGAGAGCCAAACAACCACATTGAGGTGGTTGCTGAAAAGTGGTCGATCGAGGGAGATGAGAATAGATCCGAAAAGAGGGTTGGCCAACAGTCACGACGAAGGAAACAACGGCCGGAGAGGTGGTCGGACGCACCACCACACGCTGTTGAGAGGGCACCTGCCTGCGTCTTTGAAGTTGAAACTTTGGTAGCAGGTAGATCGAAAGGGGACAAACCTGTTGGTTCGACGGAAAATTCTGCGTTGGCGGCAACGATTTATCAGGTGAGAGTGCCCCTTTTTATGTGAGAGTGAGAGGGGTTGATTTCAACCATTGGATATAAATTAAGGGGCTGAGATTAAAACATTCAATTTAAAAACTCACGTGCTTAAGTGCTTTCCTTCTCCGTTGAATCATGTTCAACCACCTCTACTATGAAAAATAAAACTAAAAAATTCATTGTACCCATATCTCAGCAGTCACTGCTAGTGTTTTTTTTTTAATCTCTCTCTCCTCGTAATTTCATTTTCAAGTTCACAATTTTTTCACTCCATTTTTCTTATGCTGAAAAATCCAAGCTTTGAAAAACCTTTCAATTTTTCTAACATTGTTGGGTTTTAGCGTTTAGAAGATTGATGCTTCTCAAGCCCTTTGCCTAACACCTCGTGTTGGCATTGTTTTTGGAGCCATCTCTAGGTTTCCTTCTTTTTAAGGAAGAAAATAAAAAAAATTGTAAAATTGTTTTCTTTGGTGGTTGAAGAATTTTTATTTCAGATGAAACAAGTATTTATGTTTCTGGGTTTGTTTCATTTTTTGAATCAGGTACAATGCAAAGGACACACGATGCCACCATCTGGGTTATGTCTGATAATTCTCCATATACCTCTCCAATGATTCATAGACCAATTTCCTAATATTTTAACATTCTATTGTAAATTGATGTGAAGGGTGTCCTTTACTTTCACAGTGGTTGGTGGGTGTTCAATATGCTGAGAGGTTTCCTGGCTGGAGTCGATGGCACTGAAGCAAATGTGAGGTGAATCTGGGAAAACAAATAATGGATGTGTTTTTGGAAGAAAATAAATAAATAAAACAGAGCACATAAGTTTTTAAAACGGATGTTTTAATCTCATCCCTTAATTTGTATCCAATGGCTGAAATCAATTGCTCTCACTCTCACATAAAAAATGCACTCTCACTTGATATGCCCCATAATATATATATATATATATATATATATATATATATATATATATATATATATATATATATATATTGCATGGCAAAGAAGATGATTAAAGTTCCTTTATACTTAGCGGAACTCCGCAGTGGAATAGTGATGAGACATGTCAAGGAGAATGGTACCGCTCTGATACCATGTTGGATTGGAATATTTTAGGTAGGGAAGGAGTAAAAGAGAGAAATAAACAAATAAGTAATAAGACTAATATTGATTTGATATGGTAATGGTTAGATTACAAAAGACAACCCTAACAATCCTATTTATACTAAAAGTATAATCCTAATCTTGATCAAATAGAGAAACAAATCATAAAATATAAATAAGAAATAAAGCCTAAGAGATCATCTAGGATACTCTAAAATATTCTAAGATATAAAAAGATATTATCAGATATTTCTCTTATTTTCTAACAGTTCTCAACTTCTTCTTGCATTAAAATTTTAACGGAATGAAAAATATTCATTAAAAAAATAAATAAAATGTTTTAACAGCGCTTATTAAAGGAAGCCTTGTTAAAAATGTGAGGAACTCAAAAAAACCATGTAACAAATAGAATATTCTGTGTAACATCCCTGGCTGCTTTATGGATTAATGATTGTCCCCACATACCAACACGGGTCTTTTCAGCATGCTTCGACCTCACTCACACGCTTCCTGGGAAAACGTCCTAGGAGGTCACCCATCCCAGAATTGCTCCAAGTCAAGCATGCTTAACTGTGGAGTTCTTAAGTAATGGGCTCCCGAAAAGAAGATGCATCTTGTTGGTATAGATAGTACTAATCAATTCATATAAGCCATCGTCAACTGTATAGTCCCATACCTACACAGTCTCAGGATCCCTCTCATTTCAGTGTGTAATCGGTTCATTCATGTGTCCCTCTGCCTAGAAGCCTGCTAGGAGCCGCTCCTTGTCCGTGTCTTCTTGCACTGGCGATCACTCCCTGCCCTCGTCAGTCTCGGGCATCACATGCCCACCAACTTCCGCTTAGTTCATCCCCGAACGACACCGTACTGGAAGAGGTGCCGCTCTGATACCATTTGTAACATCCCTGGCTCCTTTATGGATTGACGACTGTCCCCACAAACCAACACGGGTCTTTTCAGCGTGCTATGTCCTCACTCACACGCTTCCTGGGAAAACTTCACAGGAGGTCACCCATCCCAAAATTGCTCCAAGTCAAGCACGCTAAATTGTCGAGTTCTTAAGTGATGGGCTCCTGAAAAGAAGATACATCTTGTTGGCATAGGTAGTACCAATCAATTCATATAAGTCATACTCAACTGTATAGTCCCATACCTACACAGTCTCAGGATCCATCTCATTCCGATGTGTAATCGGTTCATTCATGTGACCACCGGCGACCACTCCCTACCCTCATAAGCCCCGGGCGTCACATTCTACTTTGATTAGAAATTTAAAGGAGTGAAAAATATTTATTTAAAAAAAATGAAAGGAAATATTTTAAACAATGCTTATTCAAGAAAATACTATTAAAAGGTCAATCATGAATAACGTTTCATTTAAAAAGTGCTATTAAATAGAGATTATAGTAGTGCTTATTTGAAGAAGCACTGTCGTTTGCCAATTTTAAAATTGAAACCTTTCTCTATGACCACACTCTCACATTTCAAATTTTAAAATATTGCTTCTGCTTCTGATATCATTGTTCTATCACGTATACCCTTAGAAATGTGCCTTGAACATTTCCTTAAAAGTTTTAAGTTTATTTTTTTTTTTGACTGGGTTAAAACTTTTAAGTTAGTCAAACACTTTTTGTTAGTTTTGAATATTATAGCTTAATGATAAAAAGTTGATAAATAGTTTTAACTTCTACTTAAAATTTCTAAGTTAGTCATACACTTTTCATAAATTTTAAGTTTGTCAATGTATTCAATATTTCATTTCTTGTTGATATTAAGAGTTAAAGTTAATTATATAGTATTTAGGATAGCAAATCAATCATGATAAGAGAAAACCTTGAGTATGAGGTTTTACCTATACGGATCGAGGATAGAAGGACCAAGGAACTTCGTGGAAAGCAGATTCCAATGGTTAAGGTCACATGGGATGCTATTACTGAAGATGCTACTTTGGTGGGGGAAGAAGATATGCAACAGAAATATCCTCATCTGTTTGCCTAAGGTAATTTAATTTAAATTTCGAGAACGAAATTTATTTTAAGAGGGTAGTAATATAATGCCCCATTTTCTCGATTAGTGTATGAGGAAAGGATTAAGCATGTTTGAAGGCTTAATCATGTTCCTCAAGTGTTAGTTAGCTTGTGCTTCAAGTTTGAGGAGAATCGGAGTTGAAACGGGTCCATAATGCAAAGAAACACAAACTAAGTGATTGCCTAATGAATTAATGAATTAATTAATTAATCAAAGGTTAGAATATTAAAATTTAGGCGGGCACATGAGTGCAATAGGTTTTTAAGAGTAGCCTAAAATAATTACAGAAAAATATTCCAGCAATAGGTTACGCGGGAAAATACAGGAGAAAACATTCGGACGTGTCGACGGAGCAACACACGACAACACATGTAGATGACTCATGTCACAGCTGGACAGGTGTCACCAAGAGGGAAGGCGACATGATCAACTCCTCACCTCACTCACAGACTTAGGATGTTCCCAATTAAGCTCGACTTACTTTTGCTGGATCTATTGATATCCTTCTTTGTTGATCACATGACCTAAGAATTGTGCTACTTCCATCCAAAACTCACAATTGGACAACTTTGCATAAAGTTGTCAATCCTTCAACACTTGAAACACAATCTAAGATGTTCCTAATGTTCTTCCCTGTTAGAAGAATATATAAGAATGTCATTGATAAAAGCAACCATAAACTTATCAAGGAACAATCGAAAAATACGGTTCATGCAATCCATGAACACCGCTGGGGCATTTGTCACATCAATGGGCACAACCAAATATTAATAGTGGTTATACCACGTCCTTAATGCAATCTTCGATATATCTTCCCTTTTGACTCAAATCTGATGATAACCAGATTACAAGTCAATCTTCGAAAACACCGCAACTCCTTACAACTAATCCATCAAATCATTTATCCGTGGTAATGGGTACTTATTCTTGACTGTCACTTTGTTCTACTGCTGGTAATATGTACTCAACTTCGAACTTCCATATTTTATCATGGCTTTCTAATGCAGTGCTCCTCTTGAGCATTTCCGGAAACCTTAAAATCCCCAAAGGTATTATTGCTCTTTGCAGCTCATGTCTCAGACCATCTTCAAATCTTCCACATATCCATTTCTTATCCAGTAGCACTTGATGGAACTTGGAAAATTTGAGTTGAGATTCAAACCTCATAGTACACTCACCTACAGACATACTTCCTTGCTTCAAGCTAAGGAATTCCTTCTGCTTCTCATGTCGAACAATTTCAGGAAAATATTTTTCCAGGAAACATACTTGGAATAGTTCCCATGTAATTACTCTTCTATCTTCTTCCAACCTTCTCTGATGGTTCTTCCACCAAGACTCTGCATCTCCCACAAACATGGAAGATGCAGAGGTACCATTTCGATCCTCTCTACAGCGCTTGGCTGTGCGGATTTTCTCTATCTTTTGTATCTGTAACACCTCGACTTGGTTACATCACATATAACAATTATACGCGTCTAACCATTATATGTGTATCAGAATAAACAAAACCTCATAGATTTCTCAAAAACATAGTTTGAAAACTTCATAAATTCTCTATATACAAACTCATTTCCTATCAATAAATTACAATTTTTTCTTTCATTACATAATAAAATACATAAACTTAAAGACTTTGACATGTCATTGGGCAACTACCTAAAACTCTAATCTTCCAATTCTTCATCTTCACTTTCTCACGTTAGTCCTTGCTCAACCTGCATCCACTTCTGATTGTACTACTAAAGTGAGACTACGTCTCAATGAAGAATTACAATCATTTAATTAAAACAGCAGTACAACCAGCGGGAGGAACTCTAGAAAATCCCCTCAAGCTAACATCAAACTATGTTCTTGAAAACATACAATTCATCATAAAATACTTGTACGCTTTTACATCAAAGTTCCTCTTAAAAATACTTTTTATGCTTTCGCATCAAACTTTATAATCAAACATCTTATCATATTAAATATCATAAATGTCAATATAATTTCACAATCTTATATAAAACCTCATATATCATGAATAACATTTTAACCTTATAACCTAGGGAATGAATCCTCAACCTCTATGGTACGTGAGCTCACTACCTAGCAGGGCGTCCCACTGCCTTACCTCAATGCACATGTTATGAACTTGACCCTCAACATCATAATACTCTCATACCCTTACCTCCTAATCTTAAATAATCTCATAAAGACATCAATTCAAGCATTATCATCAAACATCTCATGAAATAACATTCTCTTTATAATTCATATAACATCAATGCTTAACAACTTAACATTTTTGAACATATAAATCTTTCATCAAAACATCTCTTGAAAACTTCCAACATCAAACTTTTCCTTAAAATATACTCTTTCATAAAACATAAACCTTAAATATTTCAAATAATTATATAATACTTGACCAATATTTAAGAAAGCTCAATAACAATAAAATATTGGTTCAAGCATTTCATCAAACACCTTATGGGCTATTTTCTATTCTTTCAAAAGGAAAGACTATTTAAAACACAAACATCTCTTTACAATGTCTATTTCTCATAAATATCCAGAAATCCACAAATCTTCCTTCAAATCATATATCTTCAACTTAGAAATAAAACTACTTCAAACATAGAAGTACATCAAACATGGTAATTCATCAACTTCAAGCGTAAAAATCCTTTAAATCTTCTATAAAATCTTATACATGCATTTTCTAACATAAGCATCTTCTTCAAGCTTAGAGGGGTTTAAAGATTGTGATTCCTCACCTCATTTGGAGCTCTTGAATCCTTGCACCTCTTGCTCCTCCTCATCTTCTTCTTCTCTTCCTCTTTTCTCATCTTCTTGATCTTCAACCTCCAAATACTTGATTCTAACTTCAATCCTTGTTATCTTCATGTTTCTTCTTGGTTTTCCTTCATTTCCATGCATTTCCCTCACTTTCTCTCTCTTCTCTCTCTCTAGAACTCAGTTTGGAACCCTAAAAACCCTCCCTTTCGTTTCTGGTTTGAAACAGGGTTTTTATATAAAATCTGCTGTCATAATCGATTATTGAACAGTATAATCGATTATTTTATGGCTGATAATCGATTATGGAAGCTCAATAATCGATTATCTGGGTTCATTTCCTGTTCCAGCGAGCTCATAATCGATTCTTCAATCGATTATACACATCCTGGACTCATAATCGATTATATAATCGATTATGTACGTTCTGGACTTCTGGTTCTCAAACCAGAGAGCTTCTAATCGATTATGAAGATCTCTGTAATCGATTATATGCTGTTAGTTTGTCATTTCGCTGTTCCAGAGGACCCATAATCGATTATACTCAAAACATAATCGATTATTACACTCAAAAACCAAATTTTAGCTATTTTAACCATCTCTAATCACTTCCAATCCTCCAAATCATCCTTACGATATAAACTCAGACTTAGATAAAAATCTACGAAACATCGGGGTGTTACAGTATCCATAACTTCGTTCCCACCAGATTATACTATATGTGGAACTGTGGACTACCATGTTGATTTCCCGCCGAAGATTTTTGTTCTTGCTCCCTAGGTTCGCCCGCCTTGTTGAGGAACTGGATTTCTGGTAACATTACTCTGATGCCAATATCGACCTATGTGGCCCACCTTTTGCCACATTGGAAACAAAACAACATTTTGAATTTGAGAACAATTCCTAATCAGATGTGGTCCTACGCACTGGAAACATATCAAAGCTCCTTGCTGCCCCTGTCCTTGATTCCCTTCAACATTCATAGCCTACTGTACGAGGCTATTTGAAGGTGTTGCCATACCAATGATCGAAACAATTATCCTCACATGAACAATACAGATAAGTCACGTATCCAAACTCTACCCAACTTCTAAACATAGTTGTTATCCCATGTGGATCCAACTAACATGGCCAGTAAATCCTAACCCATAGTCCGAGTAGAATCAAACTACTCTGATGCCACCAAATGAGACACCCCGATGTCCCATTAAAGAAAAACCTAATTAACTAAACCTTAATCTTGATATTAGTGCTAAACATACATAACGGAAAACCAAAGGTATTAAAACCTTAAAAACATAAACGAACAAAGATATAAAACACCACACGCATATATATACCTATATGTAAAGGAACATGTCTAGGGTACCCCATCAGTAGGGTCCCACCTGTAAAAACTGATATAAACTGATAAAAGAAAACACATAAAAAGATCTGATACAAGGAAACACCTCACCACACTCCACAAAGCCCTCCCCCACTCAAAATACATAAAAAATGGGCTTACCACGCACAACCTATATAATTCAGATGCTCTAGCCTCCGTGATCACTAGCGTGGATATTTAGTACTACCCTGGCTCTCCCCACTCCTACGCCTGTAAACCCTCCATGGTGGCCTCTGCGATGGTGATGATATCGTCGCCTCGCTGCTTTCGGATATAAACACATGGTGATGCTGGTGCATCCGCTAGTACTGGAGACTGCGACAAGCATTAACCCCAGGGACCACTCCTACTAACCCAACAACCTCTGAGCTCTGAGCATCCCACGGGTGTGGTTGCGGTCTGGGTGGTGGATGCCAAAACAGATGAATAGGAAAGCATTGTCCCAAATGGAAGACTCCTATGAAGCATGAATATGGCGCCTCCCCAAAACGCATATATACAGTGACTGGGCCCGTATAAATCGAGAGATAAGTGGCGGGTCCACTCTCCACCCTCTCTAGTCGTGGAACTCAAGATTGATGGTCCCCACCACTGGGACCCCCGTAGGCTCTGTCATCCAGGGATGATATAGGTGCGACATCTCCCTCGACTGGCTTTGTTTCACGTTCTGATACCAAAAACATATAGAGAAGGGGATAAGGAGATAAGAAACTATATTATCATCATGCAATGGAAAGGGATGCACATCATAAGACACAATAATAGAGGAAAGACATGCAACACATATAGATAGCGATCATCCTCGGGTCATAGTATCATCCTCTACCCATAAGCATTCATGCAACAAAGCCTGGATGATGACGTGGCCACCTATAATCCTGTCACCATCCCCCATTCCCGTTAGGGATATTAGTCAGTCGTCCAAGCGGCTCATCCATGAGTGCCGGTGCACACCCCCATTCCCATTAGGGCGCTCATTCAAAGAATGACATTATTTCCCCATTCCTGTTAGGGAATAGCTGCACAATATAAAAGTACCCCCATTCCCATTAGGATACGGGACAGCTCGGCAAGAACTACAAGAGTATCACAATAGTTTCTCCCATTCCCATTAGGGAACTGTATAACATCCCGATTTTTCGGCTTTCTAATATCGGTAATAATTATATAAATGATTATATTCTTATCCGAGATTTAGAAAATGACTTTGGATAAACTAAGGTCATTTCCTTGTCATACTTATTTTTATAAGGTTATGGGGAAGTTTTGGAATGAAAATTCAGACGGAAACCGGTCTGCATTTTCTGCGTTTTCACGGACAGTAAGTTTTTACTGATCAGAAACCCTAATTTCGACTCGTGAACGAAACAATTAGGTTTTATATTTTGCCCAAACGATTTTCATATTTTGAAAAAATTCGTTAGGAATGAAATACTATTATTTTATTCGGACGTAATCGTTAAGAAAACGCGTAAAACCTAAGTCGGAGGAAAGTCGGGCAAACGACGGAGTCAATTATGGAGTTGAGATATTAGGAGAGGTCGATGTAGTAGAGAGGACAAGGAATCCGGCCCCAAATTTTATTGATCGGGAATTTTCAAGTGAAATAATATATGTGTTGCGGACGTTATATTCAATCGGGTAAACGACGGAGCCGATTACGGGAGTTTTGAGACTCGATAAGTGGATAAACCCTATATTCTCTTAGGAATAAGTCATCCATGTGAGAGGTTTAACGTGGCTTAGGGTTATGTTAGAAATTTTTAACAATTGCATTTTTATCCTTAAACTTTCTATTAATTGCATTTTGGTCCCTAAACTAAATTCCATGATACACTAAGTGAAGTGGGCCAATTTCTTGCCATTCAAACCCATTAAGGGATTCACCCAAAAGGCTCAATTTCATGGCCAAGGATTCATTTCCATGAAGCAATTCTAGTCTTAAATTTTCCTATGTTTTTAATTATGCCTTAAATGATTTTCAAGTGCAAAATTAATTGGGCTTGGGCTTTCTTGGCCCAAAATTTCGACAGGCCCACAAACTTGGTGGCTTGCTCTTAAGTTCTAGAGGCCACTTGAAGCTCTAGCTCATTCTCAAACATTCTCCACTATTCCATCATCTTCTCCATTCTTCTTTTCTTTCTTAAGCTTCCATCGCTTGATTTGTGAAGCAACTTGGTGATTCCTTACCCATTTTCAAATTCCAAGAGGTGATTCATGTTCCTCATCCTCTCTAAGCTATTGTTCTTTCATTTCATTTCTTGTTTTAGAGACCTTTTCATGATGTTCACCTTAGTTACTCTTAACTTTGTTAAATCATAGAAAATCATAGAAAAATCCTAAAAATGTGAAACCAATTTCTATGTTCCTATTATCATCACCTCTATCATAATCCAAGAGTATGTTGAAAACCAAAATTTCCTCCCCACATATCTTGATGAGGCCGAACCTATGTGGAAGTGTGGAGGAAGATTTTGTTCATTTTCTAAACAAATGATCTTATATACTATCCTTCTAGTATGTACTTATGGTGAATCCAAGTTGGTTTAGCAAACAAAGATCCCTAGCTCCATGAACTCCTCAAGGTCGAATCTAGGGTTTTGGAGGTTTAGAAGTTTTTGATTTAAACTTTGTTGGTTAGTCACTAATCCATTGTCTTAAGTACTTAGGATCATTAATCCAATGACTTAGACAATTTTAGAAATTTTTAGCCACTAAACCCTATGGAAAGCCGTGACCTATTATAGAGAATTAGGCGATTTTAATTGTTTGATTAGTAATTGTTTGATTATAATGGTTGAAGGTTGAGTAAGTTCGTTGTGTATGCGAACTCGGATTTCCGAAAAATTACGAGTTAAGCCGCCGAGAAATCTTCGAGAGGTAAGGGAAGCTTACCTGAGGGATTTTTCCCAATACATAGTATGTGGTCTGTATTATTTGTCAGTGGTGGTTGTGTAATTTGGTTAAAGTTGTGTTATTTTTATCTCTGATTGTTTATCTACAGTTAATTGTTTATCTGCAATGATATATTATAATGTTGTGATGCATGATCTGCCTGGGAATATTACTGTGTTATGGTTGTTGATTGTTGTTTGAGAAGCCTGACAGTGATTAGTGCCCAATCAATTGATCAGATAAAAGCTTTGAAAAGCTTCGTAAATTATATTCAATGTTTTAAAAGTAAAATATTGGAATATAATATTAATGAAAAATATTTATTTGGGAAAAATAAGGAGTTTTGGGGAATATCATTATTTTAATGATTTATCGCTGTAAGAGTGATTTATGAGTCATAGTGAGGATGTAACCGTGAAAATATTTTTGTAGTGCTGATTTTTACGTAAGAAATTCCAGAATATTATAAAAAGTTATTTTATGAAATTAATTTTCGAAAATAACTTAATAATGATTTTAGAAAATTATTTAAGTGGAAAAGTATTTGGCTTAAATGGCTTTTAAAATGGTAATTGACGGCAATTTGGAAAAAAACCGATGGCAAGGAATCCTAAAGCGGCAGTACGTGTTTAAATAACTTTGAGCCTCAAGTGGCCATCTTTTCTAAAAAGTTAAATTTTTAACTTATGATTTTATTTCCCATTTGAAATGATTTTCCGAAATCAAGTTGAACTCAACTGTGTTAAAAGTAGTTTTGAACTTAGTAACCGAGACGTCGGGGTACTAAGGTTCGTGTTGTGTGATGGACTTGGTGTCGTTTGGACTTTGAGGTCCTGTAGACTTGGTGTCTACAGTGTTATTTAAGATGTTTTCTATTACCACGAACCTATGACTGTTGCATCGGTCTAGGGGTGTCGTGATTGAGCACTTGGACTTTGAGGTCCTGTGTTATTAATGAAAGTTTTAAAGATGTTTAAAACTATGATTAGTCGTAAGCCACTTTAAGCTTCGACAAGGAGAGATTGAACACAAAGAAAAGTGTCAAGAACAAAGTGTTTATGCATGCATTTGGCAGACGTGCCCACGGTTTATGTGTGAGTACCTTGTGGCGTCAGGTATTTCATGCTACGATTTTTCTTCATTGTGCCACGGTTGGAAAATGAAACCCCATTTACGGTTTTATCACTGTGCCTTGGGTTTGGACAGTGTGCAATGGGTTTTGGCCTCATGCCTTTTTGCCTTGTATGGCAATCGAGTCTGATCAACTCACCACGTGTTGGGATATCTCATGAGATTAAGTGTGAAGTTAGATGTATTTGAAGTGTTCATGTATAAGTTTTCAAACGATGATGTTTGGGGTGTGAAACCCATTGATTAACTATTGTCTTGTTATGAACGCTTCTGTTTTTATGAAAATGTATATGTGTATGTGTTTTTGTTATATCTCACATGTAGCTATTGTGTTAAATCCATATATTGGCGTCTCACCCTTACAAATATATCAGGTTTATTCTAGACTACGGTAATACTTTGGTACACTAGTATGGCTGAAGCGAAGGAATTCACTAAGTCATTCGAGGACTTAACTTCTGAGTGCTTGAAGAAGTATTCGTTAGTGGGAATTTGTCACGAGGGTATTTCGAATAACTATCTTGTAGAGTGACCAGCTTAGGAATTTTGGTTGAGTTGTAGAATTATAAAGGTATTTAACTGTGAGATTGTAAGTTAGTTTGTGTTATAATTTTGTCTGTTGAGAACGAGACTCTTTGAGAAAATAGTGTATGACTTCACTACTTGAATTTGTGTATCCTGTTTTTAGAGCTTTCCGTTACAGAAATTTTTACACCTGAGTTTTCTACCTTAAAATAAATTAATTTTTCCGAAAGCAACCAGCAAATATAATTTTGAAATTTTTTTCGCACGTATTATGAAGTAATGCCAAAGGGGGGTGTTACATTAGTGGTATCAGAGCTGGTCAAATCTTTCGGGAACCTTGGGGAATAGGTCTGTTAATTTTTTGTTGTGTGATCTCTAGTTCGAGTTTGTTTGAATTGTTTCCTTATAGAAATAATGTGTTGACACACAAATATTTATGTTTTGATGTGAATTGAGGTCTTGAGGGAACCTACGAATTGTAGATGATAAGTTGATTGAATTACTTCTTAGAAGTAATGTGTTTTTAGACACGTAAGTACACGTTTCATTTTCTGGTTGCGGTCTAACTGATTTTGTTTTATAGGTCAGTTATGGAACCAGCACCAGAAGGTGGATGTGGACGTGGACGAGGTCGTGGACGCGGCCGTGGAAGGGGTCGTCGAGGTGGTCCCATTGGTGGACGTGTTAACATGAATGAAAATTATGAAGAAGGAGTGGATTATGAGGCTCAGGCGATGGAAAACGTGGCAGTGGTGATTGCAAATCAAACTGCATCTATGAATGCCCAGAATCTGCAAGCTACGGAGGGCAAGGCTCTGATTGCGTTTCGAAGCCAAAATCCTTCACAATTTGGTGTGGATGCTGATCATGAGAAAGCTGATTTATGGATTCAAGAACTGGAGAAAATCTTTGAGTTGGTGGCCACTCCGGCAGAAGTTAGGGTTACCTATGCTGTTTTTCCTACTAATAGGAAATGCGGAGTACTGGTGGAGAGGTGCTCGACAGCTGCTGGAAGCTGATCATCAAGGAATTACTTGGGATGTGTTTAAAACCGCATTCCTGAAAAAGTATTTTCCGAAGAGTGATCGGATTGAGAAAGAACAAGTATTTCTGCGACTGTACTAGAGAGATTTGACTGTGGGGGAGTATGCGGCGAAGTTTGAATCGCTTTCCAAATACTTCCGTTTCTTTCAAGCCCAACCAAATGAAAGCTGGAAGTGTGAAAGATTTGAGGCAGGATTGCGATTTGAGATTAAGGAGTCTGTTTTACCTCTGCAACTCCGTAATTTTGAAGCTCTAGTCGAGATGAGTAGGAAGATAGAGCAGATGAGGAAAGGAAGAGATGATAAGGGGAATGTTGGAGGACCATCTAGATCCAAGGATCAATTTCAGAATCAGGGAGAAAAGCAAGTGCAGAGAACACCTTATTCCATCCACCGGGAAATAATCAAAATCAACAACAATATCGTCCTAATTTTGCTGCATCGGGAAGTGGAGGCCAACAGAATCAAAATCAAGGCCCAGTTAGAAGATGTTTTCACTGTGGAGATACAAGACATATGACGGATACTTGCCCTGTGAGGAGGGCTAAGTGTTTCAACTGTGATCAAGTGGGACATTTGGTGAAGGATTGCAATGCGCCTAATCGTGGACCAATTGTCAATAACACCTCAAGGACTGGTAGACCCGCGACAAAGGGAAGAGTCTACACCATGAGTGGCCCTGGAGCTTCACCATCTGATAATCTTTTACATTAGAAGTAGTGTTGAAAACTTCACAACTTGAAAGTCTTATAGAAGACGTTGTTAAGTATAAGAATCCTATATATGAAGTATGTACTTTAATAATCTATAATTATAAGTTTGTAATGGAATTCTAAGTATAATCGTATTTTGGCACCCTTGAGTATTTGACTCTCTAGGGTCTCCTATGTTATTAGTCTTTTTGGTGGATGTATGTCATTTATGACTTTTTGGGAATAAAGGTTTCTTGAAGAAATTTATTCCAGTTCCCTTTTCTTTTTGATTGTTGTGACCAGTTTAGATTTTGGGTCAGATCTTTTCTTTTCTTAAAATTGTGAATTGTCCTATCGTTGTGGGATAGACCTTTTCTTGACAAAAGAAGTTTCTCGATGAGACTTAGTTTAGTCACTTTTACTTTTGGTGGAAGTGATCCAGTCTAAATTTTGTCGGACTGTCGTTCTTTTAAAACGTTGTTTAGTAAATATCTTGTGAAAGAAGGAACTTTATTAGATTCATGTTTGTAAACGTGTACCGATCATGCATTTTTACATCCACGAACCTATTAAAGAATCCTTTTACATACTAGATATTCCTGTATTCTTTTCAAATTGATGAAATTCTTTCCTATACTTTCTTGTGAAAGTCAGATCCTATCGAGTTTAGAATCACGAAATTTTGAGGATGAAATTTTTTTAAGAGGGGTAGTATATAACATCCTGATTTTTCGGCTTTCTAATATCAGTAATAATTATATAAATGATTATATTCTTATCCGAGATTTAGAAAATGAATTTGGATAAACTAAGGTCATTTCCATGTCATACTTATTTTTATAAGGTTACGGGGAAGTTTTGGAATGAAAATTCAGACGGAAACCGGTCTGCGTTTTCTGCGTTTTCACTGACAGTAAGTTTTTACTGATTAGAAACCCTAATTTCCACTCGTGAACGAAACAATTAGGTTTTATATTTTGCCCGAACGATTTTCCATATTTTGGAAAAATTCGTTAGGAGTGAAATACTATTATTTTATTCGGACGTAATCGTTAAGAAAACGCGTAAAACCTAAATCGGAGGAAAGTCGGGCAAACGATGGAGTCAATTATGGAGCTGAGATATTAGGAGATGTCGATGTAGTAGAGAGGACAAGGAATCCGGCCCCAAATTTTATTGATCGGGAATTTTCAAGTGAAATAATATATGTGTTGCGGACGTTATATTCAATCGGGTAGACGACGGAGCCGATTACGGGAGTTTTGAGACTCGATAAGTGGATAAACCCTATATTCTCTTAGGAATAAGTCATCCATGTGAGAGGTTTAATGTGGCTTAGGGTTATGTTAGCAATTTTTGACAATTGCATTTTTATCCTTAAACTTTCTATTAATTGCATTTTGGTCCCTAAACTAAATTCCATGATACACTAAGTGAAGTGGGCCAATTTCTTGCCATTCAAACCCATTAAGGGCTTCACCCAAAAGGCTCAATTTCATGGCCAAGGATTCATTTCCATGAAGCAATTTTAGTCTTAAATTTTCCTATGTTTTAATTATGCCTTAAATGATTTTCAAGTGCAAAATTAATTGGGCTTGGGCTTTCTTGGCCCAAAATTTCGAAAGGCCCATGAACTTGGTGGCTTACTCTTAAGTTCTAGAGGCCACTTGAAGCTCTAGCTCATTCTCAAACATTCTCCACTATTCCATCATCTTCTCCATTCTTCTTTTCTTTCTTAAGCTTCCATAGCTTGATTTGTGAAGCAACTTGGTGATTCCTTACCCATTTTCAAATTCCAAGAGGTGATTCATGTTCCTCATCCTCTCTAAGCTATTGTTCTTTCATTTCATTTCTTGTTTTAGAGACCTTTTCATGATGTTCACCTTAGTTACTCTTAACTTTGTTAAATCATAGAAAATCATAGAAAAATCCTAAAAATGTGAAACCAATTTCTATGTTCCTATTATCATCACTTCTATCATAATCCAAGAGTATGTTGAAAACCAAAATTTCCTCCCCACATATCTTGATGAGGCCGGACCTATGTGGAAGTGTGGAGGAAGATTTTGTTCATTTTCTAAACAAATGATCTTATATACTATCCTTCTAGTATGTACTTATGGTGAATCCAAGTTGGTTTAGCAAACAAAGATCCCCAGCTACATGAACTCCTCAAGGCCGAATCTAGGGTTTTGGAGGTTTAGAAGTTTTTGATTTAAACTTTGTTGATTAGTCACTAATCCATTGTCTTAAGTACTTAGGATCATTAATCCAATGACTTAGACAATTTTAGAAATTTTTAGCCACTAAACCCTATGGAAGCCGTGACCTATTATAGAGAATTAGGAAATTTTAATTGTTTGATTAGTAATTGTTTGATTATAATGGTTGAAGGTTGAGTAAGTTCGTTGTGTATGTGAACTCGGATTTCTGACAAATTACGTGTTAAGCCGCTGAGAAATGTTCGAGAGGTAAGGGGAGCTTACCTGAGGGATTTTTCCCAATACCTATATGTGACTAGTGTGTGGTCTGTATTATTTATCTGTGGTGGTTGTGTAATTTGGTTAAAGTTGTGTTATTTTTATCTGTGATTGTTTATCTACAGTTAATTGTTTATCTGCAATGATATATTATAATATTGTGATGCATGTCTGCCTGGGAATATTACTGTGTTATGGTTGTTGATTGTTGTTTGAGAAGCCTGACAGTGGTCAGTGCCCAATCAATTAATCAGATAAAAGCTTTGAAAAGCTTCGTAAATTATATTCAATGTTTTAATAGTAAAATATTGGAATATAATATTAATGGAAAATATTTATTTGGGAAAAATAAGGAGTTTTGGGAAATATCATTACTTTAATGATTTATCGCTGTAAGAGTGATTTATGAGTCATAGTGAGGACGTAACCGTGAAAATATTTTTGTACTGCTGATTTTAACATAACAAATTTAGAAATATTATAAAAAGTTATTTTATGAAATTAATTTTCAAAAATAACTTAATAATGATTTTAGAAAATTATTTAAGTGGAAAAAGCTAATATTTAGCATAAATGGCTTTTAAAATGCTAATTGACGGCAATTTGGAAAAATACCGACGGCAAGAAATCCTAAAGCGGCAGTATGTGTTTTAAATAACTTTGAGCCTCAAGTGACCATCTTTTCTAAAAAGTTAAATTTTTAACTTATGATTTTATTTCCCATTTGAAATGATTTTCCGAAATCAAGTTGAACTCAACTATGTTAAAAGTAGTTTTGAACTTAGTAACCGAGACGTCGGGGTACTTAGGTTCGTGTTGTGTTATGGACTTGGTGTCCTTTGGACTTTGAGGTCATGTAGACTTGGTGTCTACTGTTTTAAAAACATTTAAGATGTTTTCTATTACCACAAACCTATTGCTGGTGCATCGGTCTAGGGGTGTCGTGATTGAGCACTTGGACTTTGAGGTCCTGTGTTATTAATGAAAGTTTTAAAGATGTTTTAAAACTATGATTAGTCGTAAGCCACTTTGAGCTTCGACAAGGAGAGATTGAACACAAAGAAAAGTGTCAAGAACAAAGTGTTTATGCATGCATTTGGCAGACGTGCCCACGGTTTATGTGTGAGTACCTTGCGGCGTCAAGTATTTCATGCTACGATTTTTCTTCATTGTGCCACGGTTGGACAATGAAACCCCGTTTACGGTTTTATCACTGTGCCTTGGGTTTGGACAGTGTGCAATGGGTTTTGGCTGCATGCCTTTTTGCCTTGTATGGAAATCGAGTCTGATCAACTCACCACGTGTTGGGATATCTCATGAGATTAAGTGTGAAGTTAGACGATGTATTTGAAGTGTTCATGCATAAGTTTTCAAACGATGATGTTTGGGGTGTGAAACCCATTGCTTAACTATTGTCTTGTTATGAACGCTTTTGTTTTTATGAAAATATATATGTGTATGTGTTTTTGTTATGTCTCACATGTAGCTATTGTGTTAAATCCATATATTGGCGTCTCACCCTTACAAATATATTAGGTTTATTCTAGACTACGGTAACACTTTGGTACACTAGTATGGCTGAAGCGAAGGAATTCACTAAGTCATTCGAGGACTTAACTTCTGAGTGCTTGAAGAAGTATTCGTTAGTGGGAATTTGTCACGAGGGTATTTCAAATAACTGTCTTGTAGAGTGACCAGCTTAGGAATTTTGGTTGAGTTGTAGAATTATAAAGGTATTTAACTATGAGATTGTAAGTTAGTTTTTGTTATAATTTTATCTGTTGAGAACGAGACTCTTTGAGAAAACAGTGTATGACTTCACTACTTGAATTTGTGTATCCTGTTTCTTGAGCTTTCCGTTAAAGAAATTTTTACACCCGAGTTTTCTGCCTTAAAATAAATTAATTTTTCCGAAAGCAACCAGCAAATATAATTTTGAACTTTTTTTCGCACGTATTATGAAGTAATGCCCAAGGGGGGTGTTACAAACTGACCCGTGACATCCGGCATTCGTAATATGATACTTTGATCTCGTGTGTTCCACCCACACGACTGTGAGCGACACCATGCATTCTATATGAGTCTTGCCGACTCGTACGGGGTCGTAACCTAGTACCTTAACCTTTCACCACAAACTCGTTTAATTACTTAGATCACATCACATAAGCTCATCACATTTAAAAGCATATTTTATCTGTCTAGGCATATCTAAGTCATATGTCATACTCTCCGCAACATGCATATCTCCCGACCAACATATTTCATCGCCTAAATGTTAACTAAGCATACAGTAACATGTATAGCATGTTATCATACAGAGCATGTTATACACATTTAAATAATAATAAAATATTCATATAATCATAATTAGTCAAATAGAGCATGTTAAGCATTTTAAAGCAACTAGCAACCATCAAGCAGCTTGACATTGATAAAATCAGACATACTCGAGTATCGTAGAATTGACCTAACGACGATAAACCTACAATCCTCAAATCATCATTGGGACTACGAGGTAGTCGCCAATGTGATTTTGGCATTGTCGATTACTTGCTCCCTAGTAGGTTTCGGTCGCCCTACTATTATTATTGCATGTTACGCTACTTAGGTGTTTCCGACGGTAAGATGCTTCTTTCTCCCAACTTTTCCGCTACGTGTAGGATCCTTACACGAACAGCCTTGACCCTCGAACTCACGAGCAAATGTCTCAAACCTCGTGTACCATTATACCTAAGCACGGTCCCTTGCAAGTGATGAATGTTCCTTGATTAATTCTTTAAACTTTTCTGGAATTCGCACTAACTGTAGGCTTGAAATGAGTGGAATAAATTGGTTTATATCAAAGTAAGTAAAGCTAAGTGCTTTTGAGAAAGATAGGCCATGGTAACTAGTGTATGAGGGATTAATCATTAAGAACCATGAGATTCATTAAATTAGCAATGGTTGGACAGATTTAATGAGTGTCCTAATCGTGGAACTCCTAGGCTATTTATAAGCTTAAACAAATCACTTAATGGTAAAGTAACTTCCGCCTATTGAAACAAGTATATGACTAAGCAAAGCTATTATTCTAGGTTATAAGAATGACTAAGCAACCTAAGACAAGGGGCTTCTGCCAATCTCTACTGTGCTTGTCTTATCCAAATATGCTTGCACAAGCATTATCATTTTATTAACTTGGTGTTTTGTTATTTTTATTGGCCATATATCATGTTTCATTTAGGTGATATTTCATTTTGGTTCGTCCAACTAGATCCTTTAATGGGAACAATTCACGTTGAAATAGCTAGACTTAGGTGAAACTTATCCATGTTAACAAGTAGGAGGTGTCATTTATTCAAGGCTTGTCATGCTTTTACTAAGCATGAGTGTCATGCTAATGTTTCCAAGTTGCTAACTAATCCAAACTATAACCGTATAACAAGTTGTCCTAAAAGATGTGAACATACCTTTGCTAGCTTAACAAAATATAATAATACTAATCTAGCTACGGTGAAGTGATTTAACTAAGGTAAGTGCTTAATTTAAATGCTTTAGGCTTAAATAGTTTTATTTAGCTTAAGTAATCTTCCAACTTATGGTTTAATAATCCAGTTTAGTTCATTATATAATCCTCAATCTTAGAAAAACATTTCTAGTTAGTGATTAATTTAACTTAAATAGCCTTAACTAGCTAAATTGAGATTAGTGTTATTTAATCATGATTAGTAAAACTTGAGTTAAATTGATCATAATTAGTTAACTATGATTACGATCTATATCTATGGCTAATTATCTTATAATTTGGTTATGTGAATATATGCCTTGGACATGTTATTTGTTTTGATGATGGACAAAAGAAAAGGTCCAAAAGGACTAAAGTACAAAAAGTGGAAAATTATAAAGCAAGCAAGCACGAGGGGCAAAATGAGAATTTCATTAATTGGATTGCATGTTTTATAAAAATGGATAAATGGTAAATAGAGTTCTCAATTTAATATTGGTCTCACACACACACACATTTAACATGTGCTTAAAAGGTTTAACATGTGCTTAAAATGATTAATATGTTCTTAAAACTGATAATTAATTAGTACTTGATGAGCAATCAATTTCTTAATTGTCAAGTTTTTCAAATTCAATTTTACTCGTGCCATAATCGATTATGGTATTCCTATAATCGATTATGAGTTGAGATTAATTGACTTTAATTGGTGTTAATGAGTAATTATGACATTAAAGCCGTTGTGTTTAAATTTTGAAATAGAATAATCGATTATGGTTCTTGTATAATCGATTATGCCCTCTCTAACTTCAAATGGACTTCAAACAGAAAACCCGTAATCGATTATGAGTGTGTTTGGGAAAGCTGGAAAAAAAGATTATGCTGATAATCTGTTTTCAAATAATCGATTATTGTGATAATCGATTGTAATCAGAATCTGTTTTTGTTTGGGTATGTTTTCTGAAAAATGATTTTAAGATAATCTATTTCGTTTGGGTGATGCAAAAATAATCACTTTTACATAGTAAATTACGAAAAAGGGTATAAAGATATTTGTTTATAATATTTGTTTTTCTTTTAACATTAGATTTGTTTAATATCTTGTCATCAAATTTTGTTCTATTTATAAAAAAATTGAATAAAAAGAAACTGTGAAATTTTCACCAAAAACCAAAAAATTCATTAGAAGGTCCTAGCAGGAGGTCCAAGTTTGGTGGAGGTTATTATGGGACATCACTGAATAAGCTTTAAAAATTTAATCAAACAGCTCAACAAAACAACTTATCATAAAATAGTTGAAAACCTTACAAAACAACTTTTTTAACATTTCAGTTTTGTTCCCAAACATATTGCTTATTTCATAAAACAACTTAATGAGTTTAAAACAGCTGAAATGTCCCCAAAAAGGCTGTCCCAAACATGCTCTATGTAATCGATTATGGCCTTTTACATAAAAGTCAGTGGACCTGTAATCGATTAGTATAATCGATTATGCCTATTATGTCAAACGCGCGCTTCCTGAAAAATGCTTTAAATAATCGATTATAACGCGACATAAATGAATTTTAATGAGGCTTAACCTATTTTCTTTGAACCAACACCTTTCTCATATAAAAGGAAGTTTAGGCAGCCTTCAAAGAGTTTGCAACACTCTGCTATTCTATTTGTGCTAAACTCTGATAAACATTTTCTCTATAATCTTCTCTTGAACTATCACTTTGACCATATTATCTTGAGAGTTCTACACACCATATAGGTGTTGTTATTCTTGTTCTTCAATTTGTTTTTATCAACACTATTAAGAGTGCATATTGTTGGTAAGAGTCGTGTGACTAAAACCTTTCTTTTCTACACTAAGTTTGCAAGAGAGGTGACATCTCTTGTGGTGGTTCATGGATGTGATTTCCAAGGGTACAAGGGAGGTGATATTCCTTGTGGTTGACAAGAGAGGTGATATCTCTTGGGTTATTTGTTTTGAGGCTCTTTCACTGGGGGATGTGATATCCCTAGTCTGTGAGGAGTGCTCTCTATTGTAAAGGTTTCTAGTTGTTCCTGTTTAAAAGCTAGGGTTGAGTGAAAACCCTTGGTGGTATTGCCTTGGGGACTAGACGTAGGCCACTTGGGTAGTTTGTGGTCGAACCTGGATATCTCGCTTGTGTTCATCTTCTTAACCCTATCTCTTTTATTTCCGCTTTGTCTTTTACAAATCGTTTTTATTTGCACGTGACGTCAACAATTTGCTTTACAAATTATTTAAAAGGATTATAATTTTAATTTGTTAAAGTTTTTGAATAACACAGTTCACACACAATTCACCCCCCTCTTGTATTTGGAGTCACTTGTCAACAGGTTAATGATAAACTACCTTAATTAAGGTTTGAAATTGAGGTGCTTCCAATAGGGGGTTTTGACGTGCCTGCTTGAGGTGCTTGCCTATTGAAAATTTTTAGGTGTTTGAATTTTGTTCTAAACTTTCATATGTGTTTGGATTTTTAAATTGTTTTGATATATCTAACCCTCATCCCAACCTAATTAAGATATCTACTTTTCATTCAAGAAATATAGGATGTTACAGTTGTGCATTGCATTTGTTGCTAAAGTGGCGGATAGTGTGATTGGGAGTCAAGCGAGGTTGTGTACCCGGGTGTGGGTACAGAATAGAAGAGTGATGGTTTTGGAAACCTTGACGATGTAGCCAAGTCTGGAATGGTCTACAAGAGACCAGTGATTTGCACCCACTGTGTCGTGATCGCCGTGGAGGCTTGGCTATTCCAACGTTTGGCCCTGAATATTCTAGTCCTAGGTGGATCTTCCGAGGCGACCAAGATACCCCTATTGGAGTTGAGCTCATAGGGGGAAGCACCCTTATTGGTCACGGCGAGCAGAACTGTTACCGGGACAAACCAATTGGCATTCTCTGGGCGACGGAAGGCCCGAGAAAGGGAGAATGTCCGAGGGCTCAGTATCCGTAGAGAGAGATCGACCGAAATGCATAGGAGTGAGACTCCTTAGAGGATTTGATCATCCTAGATTTGGATTGAGGATGTTTGTAAAGGAAGACTCAAGAGATGGTTGTTGTTTGTATATTTATGTTGTGTGAACATACTGTATTGTGCCCCCATCCCCTTTGTTTTACGTGATTAGTTGTTTATCTCCCTTCTTTCTTTGTATGTAATTGACCAATAGATGAGCAGTAGCAGTCGTACTGCGATGGCGATGGGACTGGAGCACCGACCGATGCATTACCTCTAGAGGATCCCGCCCAGGGTCCAGATTCTGGGCGATATTGAGATTGTGTACCACGGCCACCGTGGGTGGCGGGTCGACCTCTCTCAGTTCTTCATGTGTTATGTCGGCCCAGTTAGCATCCATATCCGTCTTGGAGGAGGTCCTTTCGTCACCTTGTTGGGATCATATCGTATCTCTCAACGTCTCCCGTTGTCCGAGATGTGGTATCCACCCTCCAGTAGGAGTTCCCAGACAATATGTGGAACATGGTGGACTGGTCAGAGGCCTGAATCAGAGTTGGTATAGTGAACAGAGGCAGAAGGAGGAGGAGTGTGTAGACGATGTACCACTTTCGTCGCCGTAGGGGTTGTGATGAGCAGAGACGAGACAGTGTAGGAGCCCAGGACTAGAGTTTACAGGCGCCACTATGGCGAGGGTGAGGGTAGCTCCAGACGCCCATATTGTCTGTGATATGGATCGGCCGGATGCATCTGCTAGGGTGTGCCTCTGTGAGTTTCTTTTGTACTTTTGATGTATTATGTTGAGAGGCGGCCGTGTAGATACAAGACCTTTCTGACACCAGTTTATGTATGTTTATGTCTTTTCTCTTTTGGACAGAGTCTGTATAGTTGTTAGGGTTATGATCCGTGTGTTGGGATTCGACATAATGTGATGACGAATGTATGTATATATATGATGTATATAGTTTTTGGTTTGTTTCCGCAGTGCATGTTTTAAAGTGTTTTAAATCATCGCTTCCCCAATTATATTATTTTCTCATGTAATAAAGGCGATAACGCTAATAATCGATTAATGCTTAATTAATTAGTGTGTTCTTTAATGGGACATCGGGGTGTCTCACTTTCTCTTAAAACCGACACCAAATAAAATGCAAATATTTTATTCCGACCCCAAAAATTCCCAAAACATACTAAACAATCACAAAACACTCAAATCACTCTCAAATTATTTTTCAGGTCATGTTAGGGTTTTCTAACCGGTGTAAAACTATATTGTCAGCTAAAACGCAGACCAAGGGTGCGTTTGATTTGCAATAGGTATCAGGACAACACAGGACAGACAGAACAGCATAGGACAAATCCTTGAGTCACAGGACAATTATTTGTCTTGTACATTGTTTGATGGATCATGGACAGCATAAACAAAATAATATTAAATTTACCGGAATACCCTTTATAATATATATATATATATTATTTAATAAGTAAATATACACAATATATAATTTTTTATAATATATATATAAACTTGAGTTATGTATAAGTTGTGTCATTATAGAGAGAGAGAGAGGAGGGAGAGAGAGAGCGAGGGGGAAAGGAGGAGAGAGAGTGAGGAGGGAGAGAAAAGAGAGAGAGAGAGAGGAGAGAGGAGAGAGAGAGGAGGGAGAGAGGAGAAAGAAGAGAGAGCGAGGGAGGGAGAGAGATAGGAGAGAGAGGGCGAGAAGAGAGAGAGAGGAGAGAGAGTGAGAGAGAAGAGAGAGAGAGGAGGGAGAGAGAGAGAGAGAGAGAAGAGAGAGAGAGAGGAGAGAGAGGGGAGAGAGAGAAAGATGTAAGAATAATTTTGACTTTTGTTAGTCTGTCCATGGGACAAAAAGTTGTCCCATGGTTTAGTGGGGGACAAAATTTTAGGTTTTTGTCATGTCCCTCACCCGTTTTTTGTCCTGTCCCCTGACCACTTTTCAAATCAAACAGGGGACAAAAATTTTTGTGCTGTCCAGTCCCCTGAATTTTTGCAAATCAAACGCACCCCAAGTTCCATTGAGTTTTAAACCCAAATTTGGACCGCTACTTCCTATAATATAGTAGGTTCCAACCAAGATTTTGTTTTTCTCAAAATCATTTTCTTGATCACTAGTAAAAATTATAATAATATATAATTAGCGGCAATATAACGCGGGTAAAGCACAGATAAAAAGTAGGGTGTTACGAACCCCACTAATGATATTAGATAACTGAGGTTGATTGAGGGATTAGATTGATTAACGTTTTACAATTTCAGGGACATTTTTGGCATATCATTAAATTTCATGGACTTAGTTGATACAATATTATAATTTCAAGGATCAAATTTGGGTTTTACTCGACGAAAAAGTACACCAGGGACCGAATTACAAACTTTTTTTTATATGTTCATGGACCCAATAAACATTTTGAAAATTCCCATATAGTTTATGTGAATTTATATTAATTTAACCTTTTTTTTTCCAATATCTATTCTGTATTCTACACTCTTTAATTTAGAAGGAGAAGCACATGTGAAATATATTCCAATTGTTTAATAGAGAATGAAAATAATGTGCACATGGAAAAACTGAAGTGTAGTAAGCCATTTTTGCTGTCTCTGTCTCTTCTCTCAGGTCTCCGATTACAATTCCTATCCGATTTAGTTCGGAACAAAGCGGAGTCATAAGTCATCTCTTCTGTTTTGTAAATCTTAAAATCTAATTACATGGCAGCAGAACCAAAGAAGATCATAATTGACACCGACCCTGGCATCGGTAATATATTTGGTTTCAAATTTTTTTTTTTTTTTGTTTCGCTTCATTTCATGTGGTAATCCAAATCACTCTGTTACTTTTCTTTGCCTTTGCTCTCAAAACATATTTTTAACTAAAATTTGTTATAACCTGTTTATTTATCAATTAAAATCTCTGTCTAATTGATTTTATTTTTAAATAAAAGATTTCCCATTCCCTTGTTTGGCTAAGAATTGCGATTTGTTTATGTAGATGATGCTATGGCAATATTTCTCGCCTTAAGATCACCCGAGGTAGAAGTTATTGGACTTACAACAATTTATGGCAATGTTTACACCACTCTGGCAACCAGAAACGCATTGCATCTGGTGAAGTTGTTGAGATTGTTTCCCTGATCCATGGATGCCATTTTTTATGCAAAAATGTTTTGTGAACAGTAATTCTCAAAAGGACAACTTTAACTTTCGTAACAAAAAGTCGTTATAAATTGTAAAGTTGTCGAGAAAGTTGTCTGGATTCGTTTTACATATAACATTACTCTTTTAATGTGAATTTCAAGCATTTGTTTTCTATGAATGAAGTTGACTTTTGACATTTAAAGCTTTTTACTTAACTTGCATATGTAGTTGGAGGTAGCAGGGAGAACTGATATACCAGTGGTTGAAGGATCTCATGTGACATTAACTGTAAGAACTCACACCTATCACTATCTTTGATTATATGACTGATTTGCACTACCATCTACCTCATGAATTCTGTTATTACCCAATTTTTTTGTTTGTTTGGAAAAAGCTCCTCTAAAATGACTAATTAAGCGTTTATCCTCCCTTAGATCGTTTAGTGGAAATGTGGAATAACATCACTATGCATGTTATCAAGATCACTTTAGAGTAGGCTTTTCCTTTTTCTTGGTATCTGTTATGAATGTTCTATGAGCAATTACAGCTAATTAGTATATCTGTCTTTAATTATATGCGTGTATGATAATCACATAGTTTGGGTAATATAATGTTTGTATTAGGTACTCTGCCATTTAAAATTTTTGGAGATACAAACACATGCTTATAATATAATCACAACATATTATTTTTTTCATATCATCCTAAATGGTCACAGAATTTTAACATGCTTTTAGACTTAAAGAAGATAATAATCTAACTTTATTGCTAATAAGAATCCATTTATTCCTTTCCGGTTCGTTTTAGTTGGTCACATACACTAAAGAAGTTACACAATATTTGCTGTATGACATAAAAAGTTCTAGAGTATATCTTTGAATTTGATTCACCCAATTGTTGTAATTCTTGTTGCTTGTACAGAAAGGAACGAAACTTCGCATTGCAGATTTTGTCCATGGTGCGGATGGACTTGGCAACCAAAATTTTCCTCCACCCAAAGGGAAGCCCCTTGAAGGTTCAGCTGCTGCTTTTTTGGTTCAACAAGCAAAAGAAAACCCTGGAAAAATCACCGTTGTGGCATTGGGCCCGCTTACAAATATTGCTTTGGTATGATATATGTGCAACTTTCCAGTATGACATTTTCATGTTAATCTTCATACTGTGTTTCATGACAAGATTCTATTTTTGTAGGCTATACAGCTAGATCCGGAATTTTCTAAGAACATTGGGCAGATTGTTCTACTTGGTGGTGCTTTTGCAGTAAATGGCAATGTGAATCCAGCTGCTGAAGCTAATGTGAGTTTTTCAAATCTGAATTGATATTCTTAATATAGCTTCCATGAAAATATTATATTATTGACTGCTGACTCTGCCTCACTCTTTGCTTGAGTTTGGTTCCAGATATTTGGTGATCCAGATGCTGCAGATGTTGTATTTACAAGTGGTGCAGATGTAGTGGCAGTGGGGATAAATGTAACGCACCAAGTTGTATTGACAGGTACCCTTTTTAGCAAGGTCCTATACTTATGTAATCATTTGTCCCTAGTTAAATGGATAAGTTTCCTTTGGTAAATCTTATGTGGTTTTCTTCCACGTTTATGGTAATATTTTGTTCTCTTTCTTTCAGGTTTTACCCATTGTTGAGCCAGTATCATTTTATAGGGATATTATCCAATTTAGTTTTATATTTAAGTTCTTATAAAAAGGATTCAGCTCAACTGAACTCATGGAGATCTTCCTAACTCAACTAGTATTCTCTGAAGACCTTGTTTGGTTAACGGAAAAATAGTGCAGTAAATTACTAAATCGTTCCATTATTTACTTTCTACCCCACCCCAAAAAAAATATTGTAGAAAAATTAGGTGTAAAGGTGAAAATTAGAAGCCATCTTTTTTCCCCCTAATGAAACATGGTTTGTTTACCCTGAATCTGTCTATAACAATTTTCTTTTGTCATGTGTGTAAAAAAGCAATTAATTTGTGCATATCTTGTCTTGTAGTACCTTTGATTTTATGACTATTGATGTTAGACAGCATAATTCATTTTGCATGGTATTGCCATTGGGAAGTCTTGTTGATGTTTGTTTTGAATTCATCCAGACACGTGCCAAGGGCAGGGAAGGTCCCCATATTTTGGATAGATAGACAGTTCTAAAACTGCTACTAACTTCATCAGCTTCTTTTTATTTTGATTTTCATGACAATATTTTGAAATTATGGTTTTCTGAAACCCGTGCTGAAACTTGCTGTTATCTTTGTGTCTCATATTTGGACTCTTAGCTTTGACGAGAGGTTGACATCAGTTGAACAGCATGACTAGCATGCTGCTATTTTAATTATGTCTCACATAATTTATCTTCTTCTGTCCCCACTGTTCTGGTTTACTCTAATCTCATAAAAAAATGACTAGATTCTGATCGAGAAAAGTTGGCAAGTTCGAATGGAAAATTTGCTCAGTACTTGACCAAAATCTTAGACGTGTATTTCTCTTACCATCGTGAGGCATACGACACCAGAGGTTTGTCTTTGTATTGTGTTAAAGAACTGAGGGAGATCTAAAAAATCTGGTTTACTAATTATGGTTATTTTATTTACAGGGGTTTACCTTCATGACCCAACAACAATTCTTGCAGCTATTGATCCTTCACTTGTAACTTGCATGGAGGGAATTGTTAGAGTCCAAACCAGTGGTATAACAAGGGGACTCACAATACTGTACAATAAACAGAAAAGGTAGGAACCATTAGCAGACAGATGATATGTGCCCCTAGAGCACTCAGGCTAAAACAATTTATCTATATTCATATGCTTGCTAATTCCCCATTTCATAGCAAATTCTAATTCTTTCCAAATTATGCAAAATAGTGGGTTAAGATGGCATGGGATTGCCCTTTGTCCTGAAACTTTTTCGCTAGAACAACCATCACCACGCTTTATCCCATTTGGAGGTTGGCTGCCTGGACAAAAGTATGCCTTTGGGGTTTATCTATAACCAAATTTTCAATAAACCCACATGCTCCAAAATTGTATCATTATAATTTAAAAGAAAGGATAAATAAGGGCAGATCTAGACTAATAAATAATGCAATTTCTTTCTAGGAATGGCCCAAGGTTGTACGCTTGTGCTGGCTTGATATAATCGATTTTTAGTTATTTTCAGTTTGATCTAGTAGATATGAATTCTTCAAGAGAAATGGCAGTAAATAGTCTTGCTCTTGCACAAATGTTTAGACTAAAGTTGGGTAAGAGTTTGGATTGCATTAGAATTGAAACACACTTGTTTCCCTTATTCCTTGCAGAATGCCATACTCATTCCTACTTTATTGTAGAGAGACCTAAGAAAGGTAGTTCATATGTTCCATCTATTTGATTAGGAAGTGCTATTGTAGTACACAGTCTAGCATATTCTGTTGGTGAAGATAATATATGGACTCTGTTATTTTTGGCTTTTCCATTCTTCTTTTGATTTATTGTATTTTTGTAGCGGATATGCTTTTAATGTCGAAAGCCTTTTATGTACGATAAGCAAGGTCAAGGGAAGTTGGGACATGCATGCGTCTTAGACTAGTATAGTTTAATTATTGGTGTCGAAGGGCATAAACCCAGTCCAAATGTATCATCAATAAAGATTTCCTTTTTCCCTAATACTCAGTTTCCCTTTGGTTTTTTTCGATTTACAACATGCACTTTGTTGAGGATCCCAGGAAGTTTTTTATTTATTAGGAAAGTGTAATGGGATTAAGAAGTTACTTGTAGGTCACCAAGTCACATGGTATAGTTGTCATATCAAGATATATATGCAAGTTTTATCAGGAAAAAAGATACACATGCAAGTGATACTGTTGACATACAATAATAATACATCTTTCAACTATTATATATGTCTTCTTCTTTACCTTTCACTCTGCTTGTTTTTTTTAACAGCTTTCAACATTGAAAAAAAACCAGTGTAATGCAATTAGGGAAGGACAGTTACTGCAAAACCTCTTTCTTAATGATTTCTTTTCTTTACCTTGCATCACCAATTTATTGTCAACTTTGTGTTTCAGTACTTCACTATATGCCTCCTCACTTGTATATCTTGTTCTCTTTGAAATCGACCAGGTTTGGTGAAATCACTGAATGGTCCAATAAGCCCTCTGTAAAGGTAGCTGTGACAGTTGATGCCCCTAGAGTTGTTAAATTGGTCATGGATCGTCTTATAGACTCTTGAATCGAAGTAGCCACAAAGCCTTTCAAATAAAACTATTAATTCTTGTCCATCTACTTGCATCTAGTTACAAATTTATAAACTAAATACTAGAAGTATCCTCACTTAAAAGTTGTTTCGTTTATTCTTCAACTTATATTTGTGTTTTAAAGCTCTTGGACACTACATGTTGTTTCGCTCATTCTTCATTTCTGATTCAATGTGAGAAAAAAACTATGTAGCTTTCTTGATTTGTTCTTCATTGCTTTCCAATTATGGCAGCATTTTACTCTGTTCGATCCTTTTTCATTACTGTTAACAAACCAAATGCAACATAGAAGAGAGATGAAGATGAAGAGGAAGAGAGAACCAAAGTGAAGAGAAAGAGGGCTAGGGTTTCATTAACAATGCAATGTTCTACTTAACAAATACAAAGGAAAGAGTATATATATATATTGGAAGAAGACTAAACTACCCTTAATGATATGAAATAAAAAAAGCCCAAAAGCCCATATTATCTAACATCCCTTTTCAAACTCACGATGCATCAATTGGAAGCATCGAGAGTTTGCTAGTCAAGAAACGAAAACGGGAAGTGGAATGCGATTTAGTAAATAAGTCAGCAAATTGCATTGAGGAAGAAAAAAAAAGGGTAAAGTGATGGTCCCCAGTTGAAAGTGATGTCGAGTGAAATGACAGTCAATATCAATGTGTTTGGTGCGTTCATGGAAGACGAAGTTGCGAGTGATTTGTATAGCACTCATTATCACAATGCATAGGACTGGGCCCAAAAGAAGATACACCATATCAGCAAGTAACCAACGCAACCAAACTATTTCAGCAGTGGTGGAAGCCATGGCCCGATACTTAGCTTTTGTAGATGACCGAGAGACAACGGCCTGCTTCTTGCTTTTCCAAGAAATAAGAGAATCTCCTAGAAAAATACAGAACCCTGTGGTAGACTTACGATAAGAAGAATCACCTCCTCAATCAGCATCTGAATAAGCACGTGATTCCAAGGAAGAAGATGAAGGGAAAATAAGACTCTGAATTTGAGATCCCCGAAGATAACGAAGAATGCAAAGAACAGCTGCCCAATGAACTGTAGTGGGAGAGGCAACAAACTGACTAACAACATGCACTGCATAGGCAATATCTGGTCTAGTGATGGTAAGATACGCCAAACTGCCAACAAATGTCCGATACAAGATGGGATCGGGCAGAGGAACACCATCAGAAGAGGCATACCTAGCATTGACCTCAAGAGGAGTATCAATGGTCAGAGTGTCAGAGAGATGAGCTTGTTCAAGGATGTTTGCAATATACTTAGATTGAGAGAGAAGGTAACCTCTTGGAGAGTAGGCAACCTCAATCCCTAAAAAAGTAATAATGAAGAGTACTAAGATCTTTCATCTCGAACTGGTGAGCTAATTTCAATTTCAATTCTGCAATACCATCAGCATCATCCCTAGTGATAATCATGTTATCAACATATAAAGAGAGCAGGATACGACCACGAGAAGTGCATCGGATAAATAGTGCAGAATCATGTGGACTTGAGTGGAATCCAAGAGATACAATCACAATAGAGAACTTCTCAAACCAAGCTCGAGGAGCTTGTTGTGCCCATAGAGAGCTTTCTTCAGTTTACACACTTCACCTGGATTATGAGAAACACCAAGGGGAGGTACCATATAAACCTCTTCTTGGAGATCACCATTCAAGAAGGCATTTTTAACATCCATTTGAGAAATAGGTCATTGACAAATAGATGTAACTGCAATAAGAGTACGAATAGTGGTCATTTTGGCAACATGAGCAAAAGTTTCTTCATAATCCATACCATATTGTTGGGAAAACCCTCTAGCAAGCAAACGCGCTTTATATCTCTCAACAGATCCATCAGACTTAGTTTTAATCTTATACACCCATCGAGAACCGATTGCACTTTTTCCTGGTGGAAGAGAAACAAGATCCCAAGTATCTGTCTTGTGCAATGCAGAGAGTTCCTCGACCATAGCTTGCAGCCAAAGAGGATCAAGAATAGCCTCTTGATAGGAACAGGGCTCAGACAAATTATGAATAGAGGTTAAGAAGGAAGCAAAAGAAGTAGAATAAATGGAATAAACAAAATCAGGCAACTAAGAGGACTTACGATCACGTCGAGGATAACGAGGAGGTGGAGGTGGAGGTGGAGGAGGAGGATCCACAATCTGAGAGGATGCTTGGGGAGCCGTGGGGACAGAGGGAGCATCTGGATCAACAGTACTACCAGTGTCAACCCCGCAAAGCTCAACATCAGAAATATTTGTGTGATGTGTCACAGGAGAAGGTGTAGTGTTTGTATCTGTGTTAAAGGGATCAATGTGGGTGAGATCATATTTCTTAAGACTGTGAGAATCAGGAGGAATAGAATAATATGGTATATGCTCAAGAAATACAACATGCTGTGATACATAAAGTTTTTGGTTAGCGGGATCATAACACGATAACCCTTCTGACCATCACCATAACCAAGAAAAACACAGCTTGCAGAACAGGAAGACAACTTACTACGTTCTATGAGACACCCCGTTGTGCCCCGTTGTTTTATTAGACTAAAGCCTTCTTAATTAATTTCTTAATCGAGCGCTTAACGTTAAAATACGTAGAAATTAAAACTTAAGTTAATTTAAACATACAACTTCTTATATTTTAACACATCATACATAAATATATCATACATACACACATAAGTCTTATACACTTAATACAAAACACTGTTGAGGGTATCCTCTCAGTAGGATCCCTTACAAGCATACACTTCAAAGAAAGTTATACTTAGGGGAAACACCTAAAATACTTCCAAAAGACACACTGGCCATACTATCTATACTCTATCTCCATGGATCATAGCTCGACCTCCAGCTTCCGGTTCGTAGGGAGTTCCATCCAACTCTTCCACATTCAGTTCGTTCACCGGGTCTTCATGTGCGATCCCATAATAGAAAAAGTACCACATACAGAAAAATACAGGGGATAAGAAACAGTTCTATCATCAAAAAGCGGAAAAGAGTCATAGTATATTATACAATAAATGTCACAGGCAATCAACATACATAACTAACAAATCATCCTCAAATTAATGTATCATTCTCTACCCCAATCTCATACAACTATACTTTTATACTGATGTGGCCATCTCTATTCCTATCACGTTAGTCAGTAGTCCAGAATGGTCCAGTACCAATAACTTTCGAACGCATCCAAGACTAAACAAGTATTAGTGTAAAATGGTCTAGTGCCAATAATATACGAACGCGTCAAGGAGTATCGGTTCAGAACGGTCCAGTGCCAAGAACATTCGAACGCGTCAAGAACTAAAAGAGTATTACGGTAGTCTACCTCGACATCCACATCCACAGGGTACTCACCCGCAATATCCGATATCCCAAAATAGGATATCCTGACCTCGTGTGTTCCACTCACACGGCTGTGAATAACAATACATCTATATATGAATCTCCCTAAATTGCATCAATAACAATCTAGTGCCTCAACCTTCCATCAAAGTATCAACACCTTTTTCCTCATAGATAAAACCACTTAATTAGGCTAGGTACATCTAAATCCCAATCATCCTATGACCCACAATAACATCTCCCGAACAATATATATCTCTACTTAAAAGATAACTAAGCATAGTAATAAACCAGGCAGATCATGCATAACACGGACAATCATAAATATTCAAATACCACAAAATATCACATAAGCAATTCAATAATAATAAATTCAATCAACCTCAGATAAGATAAAATCCTCCTAACGTCGATAAACCAACAATCCCCGAATCACCATTGGTTTTACAGAAAAGGTTTCCAATGTGATTTCGGTCTTGTCGATTACTTAACTACTAGTAGGGTTTAGGTCGCCCTACACAATTATTATAGAATATACTACTTATGTTTTCGATGGTAGATTGGTTCTTTCCCCCACCTGAGTAAGCACCGAAATCCCAAACTCGACGTTCCTCGCTATCACACCACAGCTTAGCAGTTCCACCTTGAACCAAATAACATAACTATAATTAATCAAACAAACCCAACTATACCCACTTTATGCTAGATTCGGCCATTCAATTCAAATTAGGGCTAGGATCATTTTCTCATTCTAATGTTTTGGATGCTAGTTCCTAAGGTATTAGCTAACATAGATAAATTGCTATAAGTTGAAAATATGGAATCAAAATCATCCAACCACTTAGGGTAGGGTTTCGGCCTCAAATATAAAAATAGGTTAGAAAACTTATTTTAATTCAAGTTCTTTGATTTAGAGCCTACATACTTTAGATAGTTGATATAAATAATGACTTAATTAAAAATTGAACAAAACTTCCTTTATCCAAAAATACCTAGTTTCGGCCTCAACAAGAAAATAGGGAAGGCAAATGTTTTTTATTACATACTCTTGAATAAAAAAAGTAGGGATCATAACTAGATCATAGAAATTGGTTTCACATTTTTATGATTTATCTACAATTTTCTAGTATTATTTAAAGTTCTAGATCTAGAAATTGAAAACTCATGAAATAGGAAGAAAATGAATTCAAGAAGAGAGGAGATGATCATGGATGATCATGTTACCTCAAGTGTGTGAAGGAAATGAAGAAATGATGATGATCTTGGAAAGTTCTTCAATGGAAACACTTAAAGCTTTTGAAGATGATAATGGAGTTTATGTGAAGAAATGTGAAGAAAATGAAAGAGATGAAGAGTGAAATGGGGAGGGGAGGCTGCGGCCTTGAGGGGCTTTTATAGGGAAATCTTAGGCCTTGTTTGGTTTTTAGGAATTGAATTAATGAGTTTTGTGATTATTTAATTAATATATGATTAACTATGGTTAATAGTTAACTTAACTAGGGTTACTTTGCTAACTATGGTTAATAAACACGTGACTCACATTTTAGGAAGGGTGTGGCTGATTCTTGGCCACAAGAATTAGCCATGGTTACTTAACCATGGTTAGAAATTAACTAAACTTTGGTTAGGTTATGATTAAGGGCATTTTGGCCATTTCACCTAAATTTACATTTAATGCTTCATAAATGCTTTGGTGAGTCATGGTGGTGACTCACCCCATGACTCAGCTCCTCCGGTGTCCGGTTTTGTCTTTGCACCTCCATTCTTGACTCTGTCGGTTTCCCGATTAGGGTTTTACGCCCGAATAAAAGCATAATATTTCGTTTTCGGTTGAAAATTTTCAAAACAACCAAACTCGTTGGAAATATGATTTAAACATAACCCATTTTGTTCACAAGTCAAAATTAGGTTTTTTGATCATTAAAATCTTACTGCCAGTGAAAATACCGACTGTTTTCCGTCCGAACTTTTACCAAAATTCGTCCGAATAAACATAATATTTTATTTCTGATCAGAAATTTGGAAAGTAGAATTCCTCAAGGACAAAATATAAAAAAATCTACAAATTTCGGTTTCGGGTCAAATTAGGGTTTTCTGCCGGTATAAAATTATACTGTCAGTAAAAACACAGATCGGTTTCTGTCTGAGTTTTAAACCCACATTTTAACCAGAGCTTCCTACCATAGAGTAGGTTCTAGATATTATTTTGTTTTCTCCAAAATCATTTCCTAAGTCTCAAATAAAAATACCATTTGGTCCCTTAACTTATTTTTTAGATTCAGTTTGGTCCCTTAACTTGTAAAATGTTTATTTTGATCCCTTAACTTATTTTTTAGATTCAGTTTGGTCCCTTAACTTTTAAAATGTTTAATTTGATCCCTTAACTTATTTTTTAGATTCAGTTTGGTCCCTTAAATTTTTTTAAAAGGTTCAATTTGGTCCCTTAATTTATCTTTATTGACCCAATTTAGTCATATCTCATCAATAAAGTCAGTAACTTGTTTCAAATTGGTCTTTTAAATTGGTAACTTGTTTCAAATTGGTCCTTTAAATTGTTGACTTTTTTCAAATTGGTTCTTTAAATTGTTGGCGAATTTCAACCGGGTCCTCCAAAAATTAATATTATTACTGACTCATTGACGGAGATGACGAACATAGGTCAACAGACACAAATTAAGGGACCAAATTGAATACTTTTAAAGTCAAGGGACCAAACTGAATCTAAAAAATAAGTTAAGGGACCAAATTGAATATTTTAAAAGTTAAGGGACCAAACTGAGTCTAAAAAATAATTAAGGGACCAAAATGGTATTTTAGCCGTTACCGTTAATACAACGTATCCAAAAATCAGGCTGTTACATTACTACCCCACTTAGAAAAAAATTCCTTCCTCGGAATTTCGTAACTAGAAACTAGATAGAATCTAGTAATCGTATCTTAATCTACAAATCCTTCATTGTATTTCCTGTCATTGTCTTCCCCTAAGTGACAGCGGTAACTTCATAACAGAAATCATTCTTATATCGTTCTATCTATCCTCAAAACAATCCATCACTACATTATGTTCCTTATACTTAACATTTCACCTTAACCTATCATCCTTGAAGGACACAATTAAAACTTAATCATTTTCTCTTCTTAATACTAATTCACTAGAAAATCCTATTTCAGCATCTAACTCCCACAATGTACTTGGTTCCTTTGAGTATATCCCATTATTGCGTATTATATCCAAATTACACATACCATCTATGAGATCTGCAAGGTGAGAGGATTCAGCTCCCCTTATGGTAAATACTCTCCCAGTAGCTTGAGGTCTAGTCATTTGCTGACCTGTTGCTGGAACTCCTCTCCCAGTTCCCCCTCTGTAACCTCCAGCTTCTCTATCCCCAGCTATCGGCTGTTGTATACCTCTCTGTCTACAATCACGAGCATAATGACCTGGTTTCCAACAGTTGAAACAACTAGATCCCTCCTTGCAATTTCTAACATGATGCGGTCCTTCGCATCTGAAGCAAACTAAGCCTTGTTGTTGCTGGCCCGTTCCGACCACTTGTGTGGTATCTACTGGTGCTGGTGCCACTATCTGCAATTGTCTGGCATATGGTCCTTGTCTCTCTTGAGAACCACTACCTTCTCTCCTTTGGAGACTTGATCGAATAGGACCTCCACTCCTCTACTGTCTCTGCTCAGCAGCTTGCCTCAGATCTATGCTTTCTATGGCACTGCATCTCTCTACCAGCTCCGGGAAACTCTGGATATCGAGAGATACTGATAAATATTTTATGTGGATGTTTTAGGTGTTTTAAGTTCGTTTAGTGTAATTTGTCTCTCTGTATAAATTTCGTTTAATTTTCTGTTTTTGAGTGTCTAGGAATATGTTTAAAGTGTTTCTTGAGCTTTATTAGGTTCTTGTTGAAGTTTAGACCAGCTTATGGAAAATGCTCTGGGCATGCTGCAACATCTGGGTGCGAACTCCTGACAAGCTGTTGGAAAATTTTCTGGTCATGCTGCAGCATACGGACGCGAATTCCTTATCAGAAAAGGATAAAAGCGGGACCACTTTCTTTCTCCTGCGGGCTATCCTAACTGACGACGTGGCCCAGTCACATGTAGTGGGTTTTGTCATGGTGCAGTTAATGAAATGGGCCAAGACACTTATTTTAATATCATTCTTAATGGCCCAAAAGTAGGAAAGAGAAAAAGGCCTTTGTAAAACCTTAAAAAGGGGATATTCCTTTACTTTTAAAAGGGGGGCTGTTGATATCATATTGTGAGGACGCATAGCAGCAGCTAAGGGTCATCTTCTTCCCCTCCATTGTTCCATTTTCGTGCTCCCTTTGTAATGACTTTCTTCTCATTTTTACATTTTGCGTTTGTAAGCTCAATATGAGCTAAACCCCTTAAACTTTAGGTATGTTATTGTAATGAATGCTTAGCTGTTTTTATGCAATGATATGTTCTGCATTTTCCTTTATTATGTGTTGAATGTTGTTTAGTTAAGAGTGGCCAACTTAATTAAATATCTAGCTTGCTTGGTTTGGAAAAATTAAGTAAGTGGAAAGTGATAAAGGATAGGGATTAAATCATTAATTGAAAAATTAAATGGTGTTGAATAGACTAGGAATAGTTATTCAAGTCCCTAAACTAGCTGGAACATGCTTATTAAGAGGATGGTGTAATTAATCTGAATCTAGGAATAGAAGGCAGTTAATGAACCTAATCCTTAAGTGTTGGAAAACACACTTTTATTTCCTGGAGTTAAATGCTGGAGTATACGCAGAGCATAATCTAAGCTAAGCAGGATTTATGAAAGAGCATACCTAGAGCTATTTTCCCCATATTTGATAAGACATTCTTTTTGCTTACTATTTTCAGTTCAAGTTACTTTAAAATTCAATTTACTATTACTTTGTACACACACAACAATTTTTGGTTACCTACTCTAACTCCTAGAACATATAATCTGAACTGGAATTTGTTACAACATTACAATCCCTGTGGGAACGATATCTGAACTTACTTTCTATATTTCTTGATGTGATTGTGTATACTTGCACAAGCTTAAGAACAACTGTTTTTAAACGTAACGGATACTATAGCCCTCTGGAGTTCATGTCGGAGTCCTTCCTCAAACCTTCTGCATTGCCAATCTTCATCTAGAAATCTCTGATAAAATTCTGAATACTTAATCAGAGCCTCAAAACGCGATGCAAAATCACCAACTGTCATGTTGCCTTGTTTAAGACTCATGAATTCCCTTTCCTTCTCATGTCGAACTAGACGTGGAAAATATTTTTCAAAGAAGCAGTCGCTAAACAGTTGCCAGTTGATAAATCTGCCCTCAGCCTCCAACAATCTTTGCTTGCCTCTCCACCAGGATTCTGCTCCTCCAGTTAACATGAAGGCAGCATATGTCACTTTCCTATCCTTTCTGTAGTGCATAGTATCGAATATCTTCTATATCTCTTGTACCCACCATTTCGCCTTCTCTGGTTCATAATCTCCTTGGAATTGAGGTGGCTTCCCTTTCAGAAAAGTAGCCAATCCTGTATCTTCAGCTGCTGCAGCCATCTCTGATTCTTTAGTTCTAGCTGCTCTCTGTTCATCTGTAGCATTTCAACACTCTGTTGTGTTTGTACTAACATAGAAGCAGCTATCGTTTCCATGGCATTGGGAGTCGCAGATGACTCTCCTCCATTGGTGTCATTGTTGACAGCTCCTATGATTCTTTCCGGAGTTCTGTCACCACTGTTGGTTGGACGTCCTCTTCCTCGAGCCATGATTCTGTAAAAGAAATCATCCGCTCTCATCAGTATAACATATAATACTATATAGACCATTATATAAATACCATATGTCATACCAATATTAATTTTTCGCATCAAGTTCGGACATACTACCCAACTTCTAAGCATAGTCAAAATCCGATGTGGATTCAACTAGACACGACCAGCAACAACATCCTAAACCTCACAGTCTGAACAGAATCAAACTGCTCTGATACCAACTGAGACACCCCATTGTGCCTCGTTGTTTTATTAGACTAAAGCCTTCTTAATAAATTTCTTAATCGCGCCCTTAACGTTAAAATACATAGAAATTAAAACTTAAGTTAATTTAAACATACAACTTCTTATATTTTAACACATCGTAACATAAATATATCATACATAAACACATAAGTCTTATACACTTAATACAAAACACTGTTGAGGGTATCCTCTCAGTAGGATCCCTCACAGGCATACACTTCAAAGAAAGTTATACTTAGGGGAAACACATAAAATACTTCCAAAAGACACACTAGCCATACTATCTATACTCTATCTCCATGGATCACAGTTCGACCTCCAGCTTCCGGTTCATAGGGAGTTCCATCCAACTCTTCCATATTCAGTTCGTTCACCGGGTCTTCATGTGCGAACCCATAATAAAAAAAGTACCACATACAAAAAAATACAGGGGATAAGAAACAGTTCTATCATCAAAAAGCTGAAAAGTGTCGTAGTATATCATACAATAAATGTCACAGGCAATCAACATACATAACTAACAAATCATCCTCAAATTATTGTATCATTCTCTACCCCAATCTCATACAACTATACTTTTATGCTGACGTGGCCATCTCTATTCCTATCACGTTAGTCAGTAGTCCAGAACGGTCCAGTACCAATAACTTTCGAACGCATCCAAGACTAACAAGTATTAGTCTAAAATGGTCCAGTGCCAATAATATACGAAAGCATCAAGCATTATCGGTTCAGAACGGTCCAGTACAAGAACATTCGAACGCGTCAAGAACTAAAAGAGTATTACGGTAGTTTACCTTGGCATCCACATCCGTAGGGTACTCACCCGCAATATCCGATATCCCAAAATAGGGTATCCTGACCTCGTGTATTCCACTCACACGGCTGTGAATAACAATACATCTATACATGAATCTCCCTAAATTGCATCAATAACAATCTAATGCCTCAACCTTCCATCAAAGTCTCAACACCTTTTTCCTCATAGATAAAACCACTTAATTAGGCTAGGTACATCTAAATCTCAATCATCCTATCACCCACAATAACATTTCCCGAACAATATATATCTCTACTTGAAAGATAACTAAGCATAGTAATAGTCCAGGCAGATCATGCATAACACAGACAATCATAAATATTCAAATACCACAAAATATCACATAAACAATTCAATAATAATAAATTCAATCAACCTCAGATAAGATAAAATCCTCCTAACGTCGATAAACCTACAATCCCCGAATCACCGTTGGTTTTACAGAAAAGGTTTCCAATGTGATTTCGGTCTTGTCGATTACTCAACTACTAGTAGGGTTTAGGTCGCCCTACGCAATTATTATAGAATATACTACTTAATGTTTCCAATGGTAGATTGGTTTTTCCCCCCACCCGAGTTAGCACCGAAATCCCAAACTCGACGTTCCTCGCTATCACGTCACAGCTTAGCAGTTCCACCTTGAACCAAACAACATAACTATAATTAATCAAACAAACCCAACTATACCCACTTTATGCTAGATTCGGTCATTCAATTCAAATTAGGGCTAGGATCATTTTCTCACTAATCGTTTGGATGCTAGTTCCTAAGGTATTAGCTAACATAGATAAATTGCTATAAGTTGAAAATATGGAATCAAAATCATCCAACCACTTAGGGTAGGGTTTCTGCCTCAAATATAAAAATAGGTTAGAAAACTTCTTTTAATTCAAGTTCTTTGATTTTGAACCTACATAATTTAGATAGTTGATATAAATCATGACTTAATTAAAAATTGAACAAAACTTCCTTTATCCAAAAATACCTAGTTTCGGCCTCAACAAGAAAATAGGGAAGGAAAATGTTTTTGATTACATACTCTTGAATACAAAAAGTAGGGATCATAACTAGATCATAGAAATTGGTTTCACATTTTTATGTTTTATCCACAATTTTCTAGAATTATTTAAAGTTCTAGATCTAGAAATGGAAAACTCATGAAATAGGAAGAAAATGAATTCAAGAAGAGAGGAGATGATCATGGATGATCATGTTACCTCAAGTGTGTGAAGGAAATGAAGAAATAATGATGATCTTGGAAAGTTCTTCAATGGAAACACTTAAAGCTTTTGAAGATGACAATGGAGTTTATGTGAAGAAAAGTGAAGAAAATGAAAGAGATGAAGATTGAAATGGGGAGGGGAGGCTGCGGCCTTGAGGGGCTTTTGTAGGGGAATCTTAGGCCTTGTTTGGTTTTTAGGAATTGAATTAATGAGTTTTGTGATTATTTAATTAATATATGATTAACTATGGTTAATAATTAACTTAACTAGGGTTACTTTGCTAACTATGGTTAATAAACATGTGGCTCACATATTAGGAAGGGTGTGGCTGATTCTTGGCCACAAGAATTAGCCCTGGTTACTTAACCATGGTTAGAAATTAACTAAACTTCGGTTACGTTAAGATTAAGGGCATTTTGGCCATTTCACCTAAATTTACATTTACTGCTTCATAAATGCTTTGGTGAGTGACTCACCCCAAGACACAGCTCATCCAGTGTCCGGTTTTGTCTGTGCACCTCCATTCTTTACTCCATCGGTTTCCCGATTAGGGTTTTACGCCGAATAAAAGCCTAATATTTCGTTTTCGGTTGAAATTTTTTGAAACAACCAAATTCGTTGGAAATATGATTTAAACATAACCCATTTCGTTCACAAGTCAAAATTAGGTTTTTTTATCATTAAAATCTTACTGTCAGTGAAAACACCGACTGTTTTCCATCCGAATTTTTTCAAAAATTCGTCCGAATAAACATAATATTTTATTTCTGATCAGAAATTTGGAAAGTAGAATTCCTCACAGACAAAATATAAAAAAATCTACAAATTTCGGTTTCGAGTCAAATTAGGGTTTTCTGTCGGTATAAAATTATACTGTCAGTAAAAATGCAAACGGTTTCTGTCTGAGTTTTAAACCCACATTTTAACTAGAGCTTCCTACCATAGAGTAGGTTCTAGATATGATTTTTATTCCTCCAAAATCATTTCCTAAGTCTCATCTAAAAATATAAATTAGTATATATTTACCGTTAATACAAGGTATTCGAAAACCGGGCTGTTACATTCTACATGAGGACGAAGAACAAAACAAGTAGAACCAAAAACTCTCAAGGCCGAATAATCAGGAGCACAAACATATAATTTTTCAAAGGGTGACAAACCTGAAGTAATAGAAGATGGAATTCTGTTAATGGCATGTACAGCAGTGAGGACAGCTTCCCCCCAAACCTCACTGGGAACAGAGGCAAACAAAAGAAGGGGACGAGCAGTTTCAACAATGTGACGATGTTTCCTTTCTGCAACTCCATTTTGTTCAGGAGTGTCAGTGCAAGAAGTTTGGTGAAAGGTCCCATAAGTGGCAAGTAATTCAGAGAATTTATTAGAAGTATATTCACCACCTAAATCACATCGAAAACACTTGATAACAATATTATGTAGTGTTTTAACAAAAGCACGAAACATGTGATAAATGGTAAAAAAGTCAGAACGATGTTTCATAAGATAAACCCAACAATAGTGAGTACAATCATCAATGAACGATACATAATATCGAGAACCACCTTTGGTCGCAACCGGTGATGGTCCCCATACATCAGAATGAACTAAGTCAAAAGGTGCAACCGAAATTGAAACACTTTTACAAAAAGGCAAAGCAAAAAACTTAGCAAGTTTGCAACCACAACAATCAGAAATATAATTAGTTTGCAACTTTCCTAAAGCTCCTGTAGAAGCCCAGCATTTCAAACGGGAATAGGAAACATGTCCAAGACCAGAATGCCATAAATAAAAATTAGAAGAGGAATTCAAACGAAAAGACGATAGGTCAACACTAGAAGCTGCAACATCTGGAACTCTCAGCTCATCCAAGATATAAAGTCCCCTTGCCTACGACCTGTCCCAATCAGCCTCCTGGATTGTAGATCCTGCACATAACAAGATGTGGAAGAAAACAATACTGAGTAACTAGAGTCACACAATTGACTAACAGAAACAAGAGTCACACGTAATTTAGGAATGTAGTAAACATCTGAAATGGATAAATGAGATGTGGAAACTGTCCCAGTGCCTGCTAATGGCAAAAGAGTGCCATCAGCAGTCATGATTGGCACAGATGAAGCATGATGTAAAGACACAAATGATTTTAAATCAGATGACATATGATGAGAGGCTCCAGAGTCAAGATGAAGAAATACTTGAGGAGCCAGAGAAAGGCAAACCTAGATTGGATTGAGCTGATGTGGCAGACAAGGCATATGGCTGTGTGGCAAGGAACTTCTGGAATTTCTCAGCAAGATCAGCTACATTAGGACCAGAAAGAGATGTGTTGTCAGGAGAGTGTGCTGTTGGAACCAAAGTAATTTGGATTAAATAATCTCTAAATTTTGATGTTAACAAAAAAGATTAAATTTGTATGGCAAAGTGTTAGTTAAGATTTAACATGCTCTATCTAGTGTTGCAGGGATATTCGAAATTTTAATAAGTTATGGAAACCTCGAATGAGTTTCTTAATATCCGCGTCCATCCATATAGACGAGCTTCTCAAAATCATTGGTATATTTATTTATTTTAATAGACGGAATATAGAGTAGTCTCAGTAGACGAGAATTTTAACTACTATAAGTAAACGAGCTTGAGTGCCACGTCAGTAGACGGAGATCTAAGTAACTCACCGATATATAGCAAGTCCAAAGACTTGATAGTAGACGAGAAAATTTGCCACGTCACTAGACGAGCTAAAAGAGTTTCTAACTATGAGCGTGTAGACGCACTCTATAAGTAGACGAGCTCTTTTTCTCTGTGAACCTTTCATATACTCTTGAAAAACCACCTCGACCACATAGATGTATTTATTTCAAATGTTTGATATTTATTTCAACTATATGTTGGTCCTTTCTATTTGCTTTAACTGTTTTATTGCCTTGTTTCTTTGAGAGAGACATAGTACAAATGAGGAAATGCAAAAGCAAAATAGTACAATGCAAAACACTTTGTACCATGTCACCTTTATCACTGGAATAGCTGGAATTTGTACAAGGGAGGCAAGACAGTTTTCAAGTTGCAATTGCTCAGAGGTGTGCCCGTTTTGTGCAAGAGTGATAACTTATAGTACATTTCAGCATGGCCACAAGCAAGCTATGAATCACAACGGATATTATGCATTTTGATTCTATCCCTAAACGGAAATATTCAAAAACAACCATTGAAGAGTTTCAAGTGAAGAGAAAGGTCACTATAAATAGAAGACCTCAACATCTGAAGAAATAACTTTTGCATACACAGAAATCTTGCTAGAAAAATGCTTGCCATTTACGAGCTCAAATTCATTTATTCTTTCAAGAGCAAAAGTCTGTAATACCTTAGCTTGAATATTGCTATAATATTCAACTGATCTTAAGCTTTCATACCCTCACAGATAGTGAGTTAGAAGATCAAAAGAAACCAATATCTTTATTAGAGTTAGAGCCTGAAGAGGCTTGGTAAGAAAGGAATACTTGTAGCCTGGAGAGGTGTTGAATACTTGTTGTAATCTATTTGGAAAATAGTGGAGAAAAACCTTCAAGTAGAAGGGATTGGACATAGCTCTTGGTTGGAGGAGAGTGAACCAGGATAAAACGACTTGCGTGAATCTTCTAATCCCTTATCTCTTCAGTTTTATTTGTTTATACTAACTGTGGGGATTTGAACTTGATTTTGTTAAGTCTTTAAAAGGATCTTTTTCTGTGTGTGTGCTTCTGCCTTTAATCCTTGTGTGAGAAAACTGTTTTGAAAAATGTTGTTTTAAAAAATTATTAATAAACACAATTCAACCCTCCTTCTTGTGTTTACCTGTGTCAACTTCAGTTGGTATCAGAGCTCAGCCTCGAAAGGTTTGAGCATCTAACAAGTGCTGAGGGAGTACGATCAAATAACCATGGATGCAGAAGCACAAGCTATCAACAGACCTCTCTTCGATGGAACTGATTATGACTACTGGAAGAAGAGGATGATGGCCTTCTTGGATGCACAAAATTTAGAATCTGGGAACTAATTGAGAATGGCTATACTGAGCCTAGAGGTGAAAATGGAGCAACCATTGCTAGAGCAGATTGGACTGCAGATCAAAAGGCCAAACATCAACTTAATCTCAAAGCAAAACATTATTTGATGTGTGCCATCACCAGATCAGAACATGACAAAGTTTACAGCTGCAACACTGCTAAAGAAATCTGGGATACTCTTGCCCTTGCTCATGAAGGTTCATCTCAAGTGAAGGGATCAAAGATAAGCATGCTGGTTCACCAGTATGAGCTTTTTAAAATGGCTGATCATGAGACTGTAGATCAGATGTTTGAAAGATTTCAAACAATCACCAACAGTCTCAGATCTCTTGGAAAAATCTATGAAAATAGAGATCATATTAGAAAGATTCTGAGAAGTCTTTCCAAGCAATGGAGACCCAAGGTTACGGCTATTCAGGAAACCAAAAATATGAATACTCTTTCTCTGGAAGAGCTTCTCGGGTCACTCAAGGTTCATGAACTTGAACTGAATGAAGAAGACAATTCCAGAAATGGAAAGTCTATTGCCTTAAAAGCAAAGAAAGCCTGTTCATCAAAAGTCCTCAAAGCTGCTGAATCTTCAGATGATGCTGAACCTTCAGATAGTGATGAAGGATCAGATGAAGGCGAACTATCTTTCATCTCCAGAAAAATTCAACACATGTGGAGAAAGAAAGGTAACTTTAGAAGGAAGCAGTTTAACAAGAAGTTTTCCAAGGAGAAATCAGACTCCAAGGAAAAAGGTCCACCCTTGTGTTTTGAATGCAAGAAGCCTGGCCACTTCAAAGCTGATTGCCCTGATTTGAAAGATAAAAAGAAGTTCTTCAAGAAAAAGAAGGGCTTAATGGCTACTTGGGAGGACTTAGACCTATCTTCATCTGATGAGGAAGATGAAGCTGAGGAAGAGGCAAATATCTATCTCATGGCTGACACATCATCAGAGAGTGAATACACTGATGATGAGGTAATGAATTCTAACCCGTCCACTCTTAAAAATGCTTTTGATGAATTACTGCATGACTCATCCATACTGTCTCATGAATACAAAAGTCTTAAAAAGAAGTTTGCAAAATTAACAAAAGAGTATGATAGAGTCTGCATGGGGAAGCAAAACTTAGTACAAGAAAATGATAAGCTAAGATCAGAGAATGTCAGTCTAACTGACAAACTTGAATGTGGGCCTGATAATTCTTGTGAAGTTGCAAAACTAAAACAAGATGTAACATATTTGATAGATACTCTGTCAAAATTGTAGGTGGCTCAGATAAGCTAAGTCTTATTTTAAGGTACTCTAGGTCACCATATGATAAATCTGGCCTTGGTTATGATAAGGAAAAGCATGAAGCATCTCATAATAAGTCAAAACCACATATACAACATAGAGCTTCAAAAGCTCCAGCCAAATATGTTAAAGCTAAGTCAAGCCCGTCGAACACTTTTTGCAAAGTGTGTGGAAAAAGTGGGCATGCTACATATAGATGCATACATAATGAGCATGCTAAACATTCGCGTCCAATGAAAACTAACAAGAAAGGACCCAAGTCATTTTGGGTACCTAAGGACAAGATAATACCTGTTGCAGATTTGCTTAACAATAGGAAAGAAACAAACATCTTGGTACTTGGACAGTGGGTGCTCACGTCACAAGACAGGAGAAAGATGTATGTTCCAAGACCTAAGACATAAAGATGGTGGTTGGGTTACATTTGGAGGAAACCAGAAAGGAAAGATCACTGGTATAGGTAAAATTGGTAAACATCGTTTTCCCTCCATTGATAATGTTCTTTTAGTAAATGGTTTAAAACATAATCTGCTAAGCATAAGTCAATTATGTGATAGTGGATATGATGTTTCTTTTAATAAGAACATGTGTAGTGTCAAGAAAAATGATGGATCACTTTTATTCACTACTAAGAGGCAAAACAATTTGTATAAAATTGACTTAGAGGACCTCTCAAATCAAAGTGTTTCATGTTTAGTGTCTATTGGAGATGAGTGATGGATTTGGCACAAAAGGCTAGGTCATGCAAGCTTGAGATTAATCTCAAAGCTAAATAAGCATAACCTCGTGAGAGGGCTACCAAACCTTAAGTATAAATAAGGAATTTTCGAAAATATTATTATTTTAATGATTTATCACTGTAAGAGTGAACTATGAGTCACAGTGAGGGTGAAACCGTGAAATTATTTTTGTACTGCTAATTTTTTACGTAATAAAATCCGGAATATTATAAAAAGTTATTTTATGAAATTAATTTTCGAAAATAACTTAATTATGATTTTAGAAAATGATTTAAGTGGAAAAAGCTAATATTTGGCTTAAATGCTAAAACATGAAAACTTATGAAGAACATGCTATTAAATGAAGATAAAGAGTAAGAATCACCTCTTGAAGATCAAGAAATGAGCAAGAATCACTATTTTCTTTCACAAACTCAAAGCTTTTGTTTAGAGAGAAAATGGAGGAAATGAAAGATGAAGAAGAATGAAAAAGGTTCAAGAATGACTTGAATGAGCTTGGCTCTTCAAGCTTATGGGCAGCCATGGCAAGCATGGGCCTTGCGAAATTTTGGGCCAAGAAAAGCACAAGTCCATTTGATTTTGTAACATGAAAATAGTTTAAGACTTAATGTTTTGTCTTGGAAACTTAAGAGTAGAAATTTGCCTCATGCAAAATGAATTTATGACCATAATATTGGGCCCAAAAACCGCAGCCCAAACTTGATTTGGATGAGCCAAAATTTGATTGAATTCACTTGGAAGATTCTAGAAACTAGTTTAGGGACCAAAATGCAAAATATAAAAAGTAAATTATTAATTGCTGGTTGCTTTCGGAACATTTATTAATTTCAAGCCAGAACATTCGGGTGTAAAAATTTTCGTTTACAGTAAACTCATATTGCACATCACCACACAAAGAGATAATCATATTCAGAATAAAGCCGCCAAGGCATACAACTTTTAATAATTAAGTTTCAATTTCCAAACAGAAAATTAAACCTGAGACTAAAGTAGACTAAAGTTTAACACCAAAGTTACTGACCATTTCGACACACCACCCAACTAAGATTCCTAAGCTGGTCACTCTACATGACATTTATCGGAAAGATTCCGCTGTCGTTCCCACAATCAAAATACCTCTTCAAGTATCTAAAACTAAGTCCCGAAAGACTTAGGGAAACTTCTCAGCTTTATCTGCACTAGTGTACCAATGTACAACAGCAATACCAGAAGAAACCTGATGTATTTGTAAGGGTGAGATGCCAATATATGAGTTTATAACGATAATCATATGCACCACATATTCAAGTAGCACATAGTCATACATAACCATAACAACATAAGATTCTCATAACTAAACAAGTAGTTTATCACTGGGTCTCATACCCGATCATCGTCATTTTAAAAATATGCATGACACTTCAACATTCATCGTCTAACATTCACACCTAATCTCCGGAGATCCCAACGTCTTCAAAATGAGTTGATCAAACTCGATACATCGTCTCATTGGCTAGCTAAGCACAACAATAATACATCGTCTCATTGTCCATTTAAGTACAATGATATATATATCGTCTCATTGTCCATTTAAGCTCATTGTCCATTTAAGCACAATGATGCATATACATCGTCTCATTGTCTATTTAAGCACAATGATAATACATCGTCTCATTGTCCATCCAAGTACAATGATATATACATCATCTCATTATCCATTCAAGCATAATGATACACATACATCGTCTCATTATACATTCAAGTATAATGATACACCGTCACATGGTACCTTTTCCATTAAGGTCTCACGTTAAACAACATCAGGCACGTCTGCCGTAAATGCAAATGTAAAACATTTTGTCCTCGTCATTTTATTTTCGTTCATTATATTCATGTCGAAGCTCAAAATGGCTTACGACTATTCACCATCGTCAACGTCTTAAAATTCTCATCGTCTTATCATTTTCAACGTCTTAAAATTCTCACCGTCTCATCATTTCCAACGTCTTAAAATTCTCATCTTCACACGGATCAAAGATCTTCGTGTTTTATTATAGAACACTGGTATCACGACGTCTAGGATACTAGGTTTATTTTTCAACGTGAACACCGTCTTTTGTTTGTGAAACACAATTCAAAACAAAATCTCCGCAACTTATCTAAGTTGACGGAATAACATCGTTAAGTAAAAATTGGTTTATAGAAAATCATTTCTAATTGAAAATTCCCTTATAGCATCATCGGTTACTAAAAATTTAGTTTTTAGAAAGGAGAGTCACTTGAGGCTCAAACTTGTTTAAAATATGTACTGCCGCTTTAGAAATACTTGCCATCGATACTTTTCCAAATTGCCGTCGTGGGCAGACGTGCCCCAGTTTATGTGTGAGTGAGTACCTTGCGGCGTCAGGTATCTCATGCTATGATTTTCTTCATTGTGCCAAGGTTGGACAATGAAACCCATTTACGTTTTTATCACTGTGCCTTGGGTTTGGACAGTGTGCAATGGGTTTTGGCTGCGTACCAATGGCTGCGTGCCTGTTTGCCTTGTGTGGCAATTGAGCTTGATCAACTCACTACGGTTGGGATATCTCATGAGATTAAGTGCAAAGTTAGACGATGTATTGAAGTGTTCATGCATAGTTTTTCAATTGATGATGTGTGGGGTATGAAACCCAGTGATAAACTATTAGCTTGATATGAATGCTTATGTTATATAACATGTATATGTGTATGTGTTATCTGTGGTGTCAGTAAACTTTTACTGTCAGTGAAAAAACACAGACCGGGTTTCACCTGAATTTTAAACCTAAAATTTCACCGTAACTTCCTTCGATATAGAAGGTCCCAACCGTAGTAAGTTGATCAAGCTCAATTGCCACACAAGGCAAAAAGGCACGCAGCCATTGGCACGCAGCCAAAACCCATTGCACACTGTCCAAACCCAAGGCACAGTGATAAAAACGTAAATGGGGTTTCATTGTCCAACCCTGGCACAATGAAGAAAATCGTAGCATGAGATACCTGACACCGCAAGGTACTCACACATAAACCGGGGCACGTCTGCCAAATGCATGCAACAAAAACACTTTGTTCTTGACACTTTTCTTTGTGTTCAATCTCCCTTTGCCGAAGCTCAAAATGGCTTACGACTAACCATAGTGTATTAAAAGTTGTATGCCTTGGCGGCTTTATTCTGAATATGATTATCTCTTTGTGTGGTGATGTACAATATGAGTTTACTGTAAACGAAAATTTTTACACCCGAATGTTCTGGCTTGAAATTAATAAATGTTCCGAAAGCAACCAGCAATTAATAATTTATTTTCCGCTTTTTGGGTAACTATGTGATGACCCCAGGTTAGGGTGTCGCAAAAATTGAACGAATACTATAGGTTAGAAATTGAACGAATACTATATGAAAATGTATACAAATCATTATCTATAAGGAAATAAAAAATAACTATATACGTTTATGTGTAGATAATGGTGTTTATTGATTCTCAAATTTATAGTTTTTTTCAATTTGAAAACTTATATTCTCACTATTTAATAACAAAAAGTTATTGAAGTATACATATAAATAACTACGTGCAAAAAATATAAAAACGATAAAAAATATCAAAAAAGTCAATATGTATATGTTAAATAATAAGATCCATTTATATATGCGTATATAATTTTACTAAAGTGAAATTTTAATAGTTAGAATATATTCCCAAAAACAATTTCATTAATCAAGTTTACTTAATAGGTGGTTGTATATTAGGCCACGAATCAGCATCCAATCTTGTATAATCGATATATTTAGGCTAGTAAATTATGAAATTAATCTTTCATTGATATATAACCTATTAAGCTATCATCAGTTAAGAAAAGTTGATTAATTCAAAAAAAAAATTTAGTAAATATTCTAATTAAAATTTCAACTATATATATATATATATATATATATATATATATATATAATTACTCAAATTAAAAATGTAACTAAAATCTATAAAAATAAAAATTCTTATTGACCTAATTATCTTAATTGATGTTAACTTAATAGGTTATGTATCACTGAAAGTTTGATTTCATAATTTATTATCCTCAATATATAGTTTATACAACCTTAAATATTGATTCATGATCTATTAAGCAACAACCACCTATTAAGCTAACTTGGTTAATGAAAATATTTTAATGATCGAATGTGAATGCATATAAATTTCATAATAGAAAGAAATATTTATATATGTCAAAATATCTTTCTCGGATTTAGGAAGTTTAATTTTTTAAAACAATTTAGTAAACTTTTATATTATAATTTTTATTATAAGTAATTGATATTTATTGATTTAATATATAAAATGAAAGAAATAAACTACTTGCTAAATATTTTCTAGTGGACATGAATATAAATACATAAAGGTAATATGAAAAGGATCACTACTCTTATGCATTTGAGTCAAAAAAAAAAAAAAAAACTACTCTTATGCATAAGTCTTAGAATTTCTTCTTCAAAAAAAATTCTTAGAATTTTTGTATTCAAACACAAAAAATGAATGCCCAAGTATGTCCCTTGTGTAGGTACCAACACAGAAGATGTGACGGAAACTGCGAATTCGGGAGATACTTCCGCAATAGATCTAATGATTTTGACAATGCTTACAGACACTTTGGACTTAATAATATCATTAGAATTATGCGTGATGTTTCTCCACAGCAAAGGCAAGCTGCTGCAGATTCAATACTTGAGGAGAGCAATGCAAGGAGAAATGATCCAGCTCTTGGAAGTCTTGGACATGTATTGAGTCTTAGGTCCCAAATCTCGTCTTCTTCTACAGAATTAGAAGTTGTGAACAATCTTCTTGAGTTTTGTAGACAACAAACGTTGTATACAAACCCAAATCGGCAAAGAGGTAAGTCAAATAAAGACAAAAGAAATTAATACAATGAATCTGTCAATGCAATAGCTTTTTAAGTGAGTTATGTTATCGGTTGAAAATGTATTAAAAATTTCAAGTATTTTTTTACCCCCTTATGTTATGTTATATTATGTTGTGGTAAAAAGTAATGTCTCTTCTTTAGCACTATTTATTGCTATGAAATATTTCAATTCTATATACCTATATCTAACTTTCGTTTTTTTTTTTAAATGAAAATATAGAAACAACATTATTGCCATAAATTCTATGTAATTCAATAATGAATTGAGCGATACGAAACTTTTTACAAATTTGCAACAAAACCGCTCCATACCAAAATAAATTCATTCATACCCGTATTGAGTAATAGAAGCGGTGAAGAGTATTCTTCCACTCTAGAACGTGTTTAAAAAAAAAAAAAGTTAAAGAGCTTGATTCACTCTTAACAGATTTATTTGATAGTATTAGTTTAATTTTGATATAATAAAACTTTATAAAGAATTTTAACACTATCAATCAACCGAGTGTGAAAGATTGGCCAACATGCATAGCAGTGCGACTGCTTAGAGGATTTATCCAAGTTGGATATTTGAGAATGTTTGTGAAGGAATGACTCGGGTGATGTTTTCTATGTATGTATGATTGTTGTTTGATAACATGATGTACTGTGTCCCCATCCCTGTTTATGGCTTTGTTTATATGCTTATCTCCCTTCTTTCCTCTTTGTTTCTGTGTTTGTATCGGTTTGTTAGATGAGCAGCAGCCGCACCGTGATGGCGATAGGACCAGCGCACCACCCAATGCATTACCTGGAGAAGATCTCGCCAAGGATCCAGACCATGGGAGATATTGAGATTGTATACCATGACAATCGTGGGTGGTAGGTCGACCACTCACAGTTCTTCATGTGTTACGTCGGCCCGGTCAGCATCTACATTCGCCTTGTAGGAGGACCGTTCTTCACTTTGCTCGTTTCGTATCGCATCTTCTGGCACCTACCTTTCTCAGAGATCTGGTATATATCCACCCTGCTAGTGGGAGTTTCCAAACGACAATCTATGGTAGCTACCCTTCTGCTTGTCTTCATTATCTTGCCCATTCATCAAACTTTAGTGCTTTTGATTGTATTTTTATGAGCTTTTGATTAATGCTCACCGTGTTATGGCTATCATATTCTCAAGAAAATTTAATAATTTTATTGTCAATTAAATTAATTTATTCAAGGTTCGCATTAGGATTTGAAGTTTCTTTGAATTGTCGTAATAGATAGCAATTTCTTGTAGCTTGTTACACTTATTCATTGGGATGCTTAGAATGAAATCGATATAATGAAAATTGAATAAATTAAGAATAAAATAATGTGAAAGGAATAAACCAAAAATAAGAAATGAAAAGCTGAACAAATTAATTTATTCAATTCATCACTTTATTTGGTTCTTGATTTTTCAACTTATCAACTTTTGTAGTTTTGATTGGATTGATTTGATTTTGCACATGTAATGCCCCCTCGGCGCTACATGTCTTACTTATTTCCGGAAAAACATATCAGATAAATATAAAGAAATTGTTGTTACCAAGAAGCCATCTGGGTTACAACTCAAGAAATAGTCATAAATTTTCAACGAAATGTGAATATATCCAGACCAATAGATACTATCAAATCACTCTACTCAAATGTCTAATACACTAGCGGGTATTTCAGAAGGGTGAGTACAAATTTTCATATACAAGGAGTCCATTAGAGTATATTGAGATTACAGACTAGCATAACCAATGTATAAGTCCTGATAGATTTCAAACCAAAGTCAGAAAAGTCAGTACGATACGTACAAACTTGGTCGCTGTGATTTGTCTAATACAACCATAGGGACTCGAGGGACAATTGTCAATCTAAAAGTTAATAAAGGATCGAATAGTACAGTTAAGAGTTTGTTAATCATGAGACACTCACCTAAGGTTGAAGATTCAAATCGGCTTACCTTAGTTCCAACAAGCACAAAGGTCTTTCCTTGTAAGTTGAGACAACAGCGCAATAATCTTTGATAGGTCCTCACTTTAATATGGTAATAACCCGCCCTCAAGTCGATCTTTGAGAAGGCAACAGCTCCTCGCAATTGATCTATCTGATCAACTATATGTGGAGGAGAGTAGTTGTTTTTGATCGTCACTTTGTTGAGTTGTCTTAAATCCACGCAGAGTCTCGAACCTCCATACAACATTGGTGCTTCCTACAAGAACATACTTGGTCTAAAAAACTGCTTAGACCATATATCTTCCAGTTGAATCGAGTCGTCTAACTCGATTAACTTTGTAGGCGACATCCTACACAAAGTGATAGAGATTAGACCAAATCTAGAAACTAGATCTATCGAAAAATAAATATCCTTCGCAAGCGGCAAACTTGGAACATTCTCAGCGAACATTCCCAGGAAATCTACCTTAACAGGCATACTATTCAAATGTCTGACACAATCCAAAAGAATAACCAAATGTGCCACACATGGACCAAAGCAGAATCTACTAGCCATGGGTTCCCACAAGGCCAAAACCAATCAGAACCCATTATGAAAACACGTGTGTCAACACACATTGCTTCAAAAAGGAAACAATCCAAACAAGGTTCAACCAGAGATCACACAACAAAAACATAACAGACGTATTCCCTATAGTTCCCGAAAGACTCGACCAGCTCTGATATCACTAATGTAACATCCCCTTGGTGCTACGTGCCTAACTCGTTGCGGAACTTAAATTTAAAATGCTGGTTGCTTTCGAAAAATAATTTATATAAGTACTAGCGTCACAAAACGGGTATAAAATATTTCCTGCGATTGCGGTAAAACTTAAACATATTTTAAAGTAGTAACACCACATTTTCACATATAACTGCATAGATTTTGATCATGTATATTTGTTTATGTAAATATCTTCAGAAAAACTTGTACGCTACTGCAGACTTTTATGTACATGGCCAGAATCTATGTAGTGATATGTGAAAATGTGGTGTTACTACTTTAAAATATGTTTAAGTTTTACCGCAACCACAGGAAAAAGTTTATACCCGTTTTTCTGATCCTTAAATACTTATATAAATTATTTTTCGAAAGCAACCAACATTTTAAATTTAAGTTTCGCAACGAGTTAAGCATGTTGCACCAAGGGGGTGTTACAGAACAGCCCTATGAATAACGTTGATAACGTATAAGAATTTAATATTTGTCGCAATTAATAGAATTTAGAATTTTAATATATTATTTTCGAGAAAAATATTTTAATTGAAAGTTACTATGCTTCCTTAATAATTGAGGTATGATATTATTATATATCAAGGAAAACTTAAGTACCTCTTTACTTATAAACTGGAGGTATAACTACTCATTTCTAGTTGTATTTAAATTCTAGACTTCTATTTATAATATTGAAACAGCTTAGCCTTCTTATTTTTTGTAATTTGATGGATTCCATTTATTTATTTATTAGCAAAAAAAGGCCTCATTAAAACCTTATGATGCAAAACCCTCCTTAGGGAAAAAAGCATCATGAAGGAAAAAGAGTACCCATATTTATTGAAAAATAATAAAAAAATACAAATAAAAGAAAACAAGGGGGGGCATTGACCTGACCCTTGGAAGAATTAAACAAATCTATAACAAGGCAAACCTCCTATTCTAAATTCAAGGAGCAGGCGCAAGGTAGTAATCCAGTTGCTTATGACATAGGCAATGGTGCAAGGTCAGCATTCAATCTCCAGGCGATATCTGACTCGAAATATCTAATGTTTCATGAGAAGGAACATGATGCCAGTAAGACAAATCCGGGAAGTGTTCAGAATGGGGTCTCGTCCCAAGTTGGTATGTTGTTCCTGAGACTCAACCTCTTATGGAAACGTAGCCTTTTGGCTACTGATTCTTGCACATATCCCGTTGTTTATGGATTTATTTCAAGACTTTTCTCTGATCTCTTGGAATATTCGTGGTGCCTTTGGTCGTGCCAAGAGACGCCATGTTAGGGATATTGTGAATTTACACCATCCGTCTCTTTTTCTGGTTTATGAGACTCATGGTCCTTTCATTAATGTGGAACCGTTTTGGTCTTTGTTGGGTTACAGTTTGGTTTTCGTCCAAGAGGCTAGGGGGCATTTTGGGGGCATCTGGATTTTATCCTCCAAAGATGACCTTAACTTCTCCTTAATGGATAGTTGTTCCCAAGCCATCACCTTTTCAGTTAGTAGAGACAATGTTAGTTGGTTTTGTTCTGCTGTGTATGCTTCTCCCACCTTTTCTGTTAGAAACAGGCTTTGGGATCATTTTACTGAGCTCCGTGGCAGAATTAATGGCCCCTGGATGATTATTGGTGATATGAATGAAGTCCTTAGTCCTTCTGAAGTGATTGGGGGCTCCTTTTGCTTTTCTCGGGCCTCTCTTCTTGCTAATATGATGACTCATTGTGATTTGATGGACTTAGAAACTGTTGGTGGTGTTTTTACCTGGAGGAGAAATGTTCATAGCAGCGGCCATATCAGGAAAAAACTAGACAGATGCATGGTTGATGTTGAATGGCGTCTTCTTTTCCCTCATGCCCTTGTTGAGTTGTTAGCTCCTCACAATTCAGATCATAATCCCCTCCTTCCTAGTTGCAAGAAAGCTCAAAGTAGGAGATCTAAGTTCTTTCACTTCCAAGCAGCTTGGATCTCCCATCCTGATTATGGGAAGTTGGTGGAGGATACTTGGCAGAATTCTCATGGGAATGCAGTTTATAAAATAAGCAGAATTCAAGACAAGTCTTTGATTTTCAATCGAGAAGTGTTTGGTAATATTTTCAGAAGGAAAAGACAACTTGAGGCTCGCATCAAGGGTGTTCATTGCCAGCTGGAACTCTTCCCTTACCCTGATATGATTAGACTAGAAAGGCAGCTTCAGTATGAGTACAACCAGGTTCTTGCTCAGGAAGAACTTCTATGGTACCAGAAGTCTAGGGAGAACTGGGTGCGTTTTGGCAACAGAAACACCAAATTCTTTCATACTCAAGCAGTTATTCGCAGGAGGAGAAACAGGATTGCTGGTCTTAATGTTGATGGTATTTGGTGCATGGATGATGATGTTCTCAAAGCAGCAGCTCAAGCCTATTTTAAGAACTTGTTTCAGTCTTCCAATAATTGTAATCCTCAAGCCTTTCTGTTGAGGAACATACCTAAGATTGATGCTGCTCTTATTGACTGCTTGCTTAAGCCCGTGGCTATAGAGGAGGTTAAAGAGGCTTTATTTTCTATGCATTCCTATAAGGCTCCGGGGCCCGATGTTTCCAACCTATTTTCTACAAGACCTATTGGAGCATTGTTGGTTGTGATATCCATGCTTTGATTTCAGCTGCCTTCAATACTGGGTGGATTGATCCGAGTTTGGTTGAAACTCTTATTGTCCCGATCCCCAAGGTTGACACACATGTTAGCTTCAAGGACTTCAGGCCTATCAGTTTATGCAATGTCCTCCATAAATTGATTTCCAAAGTGCTGGTTAGAAGAATTAGGCCCTTCCTGGATAGTTTCATAGGTCCTCTCCAAAGCAGCTTCATTCCTAATAGAGGCACCTCAGATAATGCCATCATCACTCAAGAAGTTGTCCATCATATGCACAAGAAAAAAGGTAAATTAGGCTATTTACTTTTCAAAATTGATTTTGAGAAAGCCTATGATAGAGTTGATTGGAACTTTTTGAGACTTACTTTAGAGGATTTTGGTTTCCCCTCTCCTATTATCTTTTTAATCATGAATTGCATTACTGCGTCCTCCTTGGCCTTGAAATGGAATGGGGAAAAACTGGATAATTTTGCCCCAAATAGAGGTTTGAGACAAGGTGATCCAATGTCTCCTTACCTCTTTGTGCTTTGCATGGAAAAACTAGCAATGCTTATCCAAGAAAAAGTTCAAGAAGGGAAATGGAAACCTGTTTCGGTTTCTAAGAATGGTCCTCCGATTTCTCATTTGTTCTTTGTTGATGATTGTATTTTTTTCACTCAAGCAAAGTCTTCCCAAGCAAGACTAGTCAAAGATGTTTTGGATACTTTCTGTTCTGCTTCTGGGTTACAAGTCAATGTGCAGAAAACAAGGTTCCTTGCCTCTAAAAATGTGTCTAGGCAAAAAATCAACAAGTTTGCTTCCATTACTGAGTTCCACCACACTTCCAATCTAGGCAAGTATCTGGGCTTTCCTATGACTTCTGGGAGAGTCAAGAAGAATGATTTTAATTTTATCCTAGACAAGATTAATGGAAGGCTTGCTAGCTGGAAGGCTAGGCTTTTAAACAGGGCTGGTAGAGTCACTCTTGCTAAATCTATTATTGCCTCTATTCCTGTGTATTCTATGCAAAATAATTGGCTCCATACAGGTATCTGTGACAATGTGGATGCTTTTGTGAGACAGTTTATTTGGGGTGGAAAGTCTTCTCACTGGGTGAATTAGAAAGTTGTTACCCAACCGAGGGGTAGTGGAGGGCTTGTACTGCATACTGCTAGGGAAACTAATGTTTCTCTCCTTGGCAAGCATGTTTGGGATCTTATGCAACATAAAGATAAACTCTGGGTCCAATTGTTATCTGACAAGTATCTTAAGGACTAACATATCTTATCTGTTGAGCCTACAACTGGTATGTCCCCTATTTGGAGTGCAATTGTGAAAACTGTGAGCATCATCAAGCCTAGATTTAGATTCAGTTTGGGGGAAGGAGCTATCTCTATCTGGTATGACAAATGGATGGAGGAGGACTACCTCTGCCATCTTGTCCCTTATGTGCACATTCAGGATATCCACCTTCAAGTCAGAGATGTTTTCATTGATGGTATCTGGCATTGGAATCTTCTAGCCACAGAGATTCCTTTGAACATCAAACTCAAGATGTAGAGTTATATGTTGAATAGTAGTTTGGAGGACACTCTTATTTGGGGTCATGATGTGACAGGTCACTATTCTGCAAAATCTGCCTATGCTTGGATTACTCAGTCATGTGTCGACAATTTGGCCCTCAATTCTCAGAAATGGTCCGCTGTTTGGAAGCTTCCTATGCCAGAGAACTTGAAGCACTTCCTTTGGTTTAATCTGCACAATAGCCTACCAACCAATGCCTTTCGAGTTTATAGACATGTCTCTAATGATGCTTCTTGCCATAGATGTGGGAATACTCAGGAAACTGCTATTCATGTCCTTAGAGATTGTGTCTTCTCTAGGAGAATTTGGAGATTGCTCAATCTTGATTTGGATCAAGATTTCTATTCCTTGGATCTCTTGCCTTGGCTCAACAGGTATGTCTCTGGTACTGATGGCTCTGTGTTAATTGTTGCTTGCTGGATTATTTGGAAGGCAAGGAATTCAGAAATTTTCAGTGATACCAGATGGACAGATTGGTATATTCAGAATCAGATTTCTTCTCTGCATGCTCTTATTACTCAGACTCTTGGCAGAAATAATGGTAATCATATCATTAGGGAAGTTGTTTGGTTTCCCCCTCCTGACAATTGTTTCAAAATCAATGTGGATGGTAGCTTCTTTGGAAACCCGGGCAGATCTGGTTTTGGAGGGCTGATCAGGAACAGTTTGGGAGATTGGATAATTGGTTTTTCTGGTTTTTGTGGTGTTTCTACCAACCTCAATGCTGAACTTCATGCAATTTTTCATGGCTTGGACTTAGCATGGACAGCTCATTATCAATTAGTTATTTGTGAGTCTGACTCTCAACAAGCTCTGGATTTAATTGCTAAGGGAGTGGATCATTTTCATCTGCATGCCTCAATCATCATGCAGATCAGGAATTTCATGTCTTTGTCTTGGAATCTATCCTTTCATCACACACTTCGAGAGGGTAATGAATGTGCAGATTGGTTAGCCAAATATGGAGCTGCTAATGATCATAATCTGTTTATTTGGGGTCACTGCCCGGTCCAGCTTCATACTGTTATGCTTGCTGATGCAATTGGCCATGTTAGGCTAAGGGCTTAGTTTTGTTTCTTGTTGCTGTTTTGTTTTTCCTCCTCATCAAAAAACACCACTCCTATTCCTAAGGAAATCATGAGCAACAAAGTTAGGGATTGTCTCCCACCAAAGAAAACCAGAAATCCCAAGACCATAATTGGTCAAACTATCAGCACAAGAATTGCCTTCTCTATAGATATGAGAGTAGGCAAACATCATCTTCTTAGTCAACTCCATGCAATTCTTCCATCTATTCTGAAGCTTCCAAGGCACAATATCATAATTTTTAAAAGTAGCAATTACAAGCTTAGAATCACATTCTAGCCAAAAGAATCTCCAACCTTTGTCAAAGGCAATTTCAATAGCAACATAGCACCAATAAGCTCAGCATGAAAAGCATTCATAATTCCCAGATTAACTAAAAAACAACCTAAAGCAGATGAAGAATGATCTCTAAAAATCCCCCCACAAAAGGCTTGACCAGCACATCCCTTTGCAGCCCCATCCGAGTTGCATTAATCATATAAATACTAGGAGGAACCCAATTCACTTCAATAATTGTGTACTTCAAATGAAATAAAAAAATATCAAAAAACTCAAATTAATTCAAATTGACCTAGATTGGGCAGAATCAGATTAATTCTATATTTTGTACACGTTGATCAAATGATAAAAATAGAAATTAATTCACATTGTATATGGTAGGTAACAATAGAAGCGGGGTGCAACTCTAGTCAAAATTTGCTCACTATGATAAAGGTCTAAACATTGAAGTTGTCACTTTCGATAGCTATACCAAACCATTACTCTTGATCTGAAACCATTACCCTAATGAAGTTCTATTTTCCCATATTTGATAAGCAGTGCTTTCCATAAAACTTTTATGCAGTTTGATTACTACTAACATGAATATATTCTACACGTATTGCTATATCTTGTTCTCATTGTATTATTACAAAATTATTTTCTTTGCAATATTGAAAATTTAATATTTGACACACATTGCATTCTATTAAATTCATGAATAAGTAAGGTGTTTGAAGAATAAATTAGATTATTTTTGAAGGGAAAAAGGAAAACATATTACGTTTTTGCATATCATGATGTTGTCATAGCTGAGTTGAATTTAATTAAATGAATCTAATTTTTTAAAGTTTACACTTTGATAATTTTGATCAATCTCCTTGATAGATATTTGTATGTGTTTTTGGTACATAACAATTTATATGTTTAATTGCTTATCTTTATAACAGTTTATGTTTAATTTTATAGAATTAAAAGGATAGGAAGATTTTTGCTATCAAATCGTCAACACGTTGATTTTGAAAATGTCCATGGTTAATAGGTTTTTTATTTTCTATTTTAAATATGACACTACAAAATTGGGGTTGGAAATTGAACGAATACTATATGAAAATGTATACAAATCATTATCTATATGGAAATTAAAAATTACTATAAATGTTTATGTGTAGATAATGATGTTTATTGATTCTCAAATTTATACTTTTTTTCAATTTGAAAACCTATATTCTCACTATTTAATAACAAAAAGTTATTGAAGTATACATATAAATAACTACGTGCTAAAAATATAAAAATGATAAAAAATATCAAAAGAGTCAATATGTATATGTTAAATAATAAGATCCATTTATATATGCGTAAATAATTTTACTAAAGTGAAATTTTAATAGTTAGAATATATACCCAAATACAATTTCATTAATCAAGTTAACTTAATAGGTGGTTGTATATTAGGCCACGAATCAGCATCCAATCTTATATAATCGATGTATTTAGGCTAGTAAATTATGAAATTAATCTTTCATTGATATATAACCTATTAAGCTATCATCAGTTAAGAAAAGTTGATTATTTCAAAAAAAAAAATTTAGTAAATATTCTAATTAAAATTTCAACTATATATATATATATATATATATATATAATTACTCAAATTAAAAATGTAACTAAAATCTATAAAAATAAAAATCTTATTGACCTAGTTATCTTAATTGATGTTAACTTAATAGGTTATGTATCACTGAAAGTTTAATTTCATAATTTATTATCCTCAATATATAGTTTATACAACCCTAAATATTGATTCATGACCTATTAAGCAACAACCACCTATTAAGCTAACTTGGTTAATGAAAATATTTTAATGATCGAATGTGAATGCATATAAATTTCATAATAGAAAGAAATATTTATATATGTCAAAATATCTTTCTTGGATTTAGGAAGTTTAATTTTTTAAAACAATTTAGTAAACTTTTATATTATAATTTTAATTATAAGTAATTGATATTTATTGATTTAATATATAAAATGAAAGAAATAAACTACTTGCTAAATATTTCTAGTGGACATGAATATAAATACATAAAGGTAATATGAATAGGATCACTACTCTTATGCATAAGTCTTAGAATTTCTTCTTCAAAAAAAATTCTTAGAATTTTTGTATTCAAACACAAAAAATGAATGCCCAAGTATGTCCCTTGTGTAGGTACCAACACAGAAGATGTGACGGAAACTGCGAATTCGGGAGATACTTCCGCAATAGATCTAATGATTTTGACAATGCTTACAGACACTTTGGACTTAATAATATCATTAGAATTATGCGTGATGTTTCTCCACAGCAAAGGCAAGCTGCTGCAGATTCAATACTTGAGGAGAGCAATGCAAGGAGAAATGATCCAGCTCTTGGAAGTCTTGGACATGTATTGAGTCTTAGGTCCCAAATCTCGTCTTCTTCTACAGAATTAGAAGTTGTGAACAATCTTCTTGAGTTTTGTAGACAACAAACGTTGTATACAAACCCAAATCGGCAAAGAGGTAATTCAAATAAAGACAAAAAAAATTAATACAATGAATCTGTCAATACAATAGCTTTTTCTGTGAGTTATGTTATCGGTTGAAAATGTATTAAAAAATTCAAGTATTTTGTTGCCCCCTTATGTTATGTTATATTATGTTATGATAAAAAGTAATATCTCTTCTTTAACACTATTTATAGCTATGAAATATTTCAATTCTATATACTTATATCTAACTTTTGTTTTTTTTTTTAAAAATGAAAATATAGAAACAACATTATTGCCATAAATTCTACGTAATTCAATAATGAATTGAGCGATACGGAACTTATTACAAATTTGCAACAAAACCGCTCCAAACCAAAATAAAATCATTCATACCCGTATTGAGTAATAGAAGCGATGAAGAGTATTCTTCCATCACCTTACAGTGGATGCTTGATGAAGTTATTAAAATAAAATCTTCATTCTCATGTTTAATTTTTTTTAAAATGTTACACCTTTTTTTTTTCCACTCTTTCAGAAATTGATGCTCTTGAAAAATCCTCAAAATCCACCCTAGAAAGTGTTAAAAAAATATAAAGAGCTTGATTCACTCTTAACAGATTTATTTGATAGTATTAGTTTAATTTTGATATACTATAACTTTATAAAGAATTTTAACACTATCAATCAACCGAGTGTGAGAGATCGGCCAATATACATAGTAGTGCGACTGCTTAGAGGATTGATCCTAGTTGTATATTTGAGAATGTTTGTGTAGGAATGACTCGGGTGATGTTTGCTGTGTATGTATGATTGCTATTTGATAGCATGTTGTACTGTGTCCCCATCCCTGTTTATGACTTTGTTTAGATGCTTATCTCCCTTTCCTCTTTCTTTCTGGACCTGTATCGGTTTGTTAGATGAGCAGCAGCAGCCGCACCGCGACGGCAATAGGACTGGAGCACCGCCCGATGCATTACCTACAAAGGATCCCGCCAAGGATCCAGACCATGGGAGATATTGAGATTGTATACCATGACGACCGTGGGTGGTAGGTCGACCACTCACAGTTCTTCATGTGTTACGTTGGCCCGGTCAGCGTCTACATTCGCCTACGAGGAGGACCGTTCTTCACTTTGCTCAGTTCATATCGAATCTCCCAGCACCTACCTTTCTCAGAGATCTGTATTCATCACGCTAGTGGGAGTTTCCAGACGACATAGGGAATCAGTGGTAGCTACCCTTCTGCTTGTCTTCATTATCTTGCTCATTCATCAATCTTTAGTGCTTTTGAATTTTTTTTTTATGAGCTTTTGATTATTGCTCACCATGTTATGGCTATCATATTCTCAAGAAAATTTAATAATTTTATTGTCAATAGAATTAATTTATTCAAGGTTTGCATTAGGATTAGGTTTGAATTTCTTTGAATTTTTGTAATAGATAGCAATTTCTTGTAGCTTGTTACACTTATTCATAGGGATGCTTAAAATCAAATCGGTATAATGAAAATTGAAGAAATTAAGCATAAAATAATATTAATGGAATAAACCAAAAAATAAGAAATGAAAAGCTGACCAAATTAGTTTATTCAATTCATCACTTTATTTAGTTCTTGATTTTTCAACTTATCAACTTTGGTAGTTTTGATTGGATTTTGAACAGCCCTATGAATAACGTTGATAAGGTATAAGAATTTACTATTCATCGCAATTAATAGAATTTAGAGTTTTAATATATTATTTTCAAGAAAAATATTTTAATTGAAAGTTACTATGCTTCCTTAATAATTGAGGTATGTTATTATTATATATCAAGGCAAACTTAAGTACCTCTTTACTTATAAACTGGAGGTTTATCTATTCATTTCTAGTTGTATTTAAATTCTAGACTTCTGTTTTTAATATTGAAACAGCTTAGCCTTCTTATTTTTTATAATTTGATGGATTCCATTTATATATCATGATTAATTTAAATTAAGTTGTGTACTTTGTTACAAAACACAGCATCCATGAATGGAAAACAGAGAAAGCTTTGAAAGTGCATTGATCAAGAAAATGTAAAATGATACAAATGGTAAAGTTGACCTTACAAGAGCACAAAATGTGCTTATATAGCTAATGAGTAGTAACTTACTTCCTAACCAACATGTAACTAATTTTGTATATTTTGTATATTCTAATAGTCCCCTGCAAGCTGGAAGTGCGAATTAGCAAATTCTGCTTGGGATGTATGTGACATCCTTCTACCCCGCACGTTATAAGCCATTTAATTATAAAAGCCATTAAAAAGAAAACATGCATATTACTGAAATAAATAAAACATTTGTCCATGGGTAGAAAAGTCCCACATGAACCAGTTACAACGCGGAAAATGAAATAAGTTTAAAACTGTAAAGACATAACGAACCAAAAATATAACCCAACCCCGATGTCACATACAGAGCTGGTATAACCATTCCGGAATAAAATCCACGGAATTACAACTGTAAACTAGCAACTACGATAACATAAACTAGCCCTATAATGAGTGGCGGCTCCTCAGAGTCACTCCTCTCCGGGCTGCTCGTCATCCTCTGCAATGTGCCAATCAGGCCAAACACAAACAACAAACAGATATAGGGAGTAAGAATCATGTAACATAATAGCAAGGAGATAGGTAGTAAAGTAAACAGCAATCATAGCAGCATCACATCAAACATGAAAATCATCATTATGCTATGCAGTGCAATGCAATCCTACTCCGCTAAACCATCAATGCATGTGGATCCACTAAACTCGGAATGAACGACTTCGGAGTTAAATATCCACATTGAGAATCTGCTCAACACCGGAGAATCTACTTCTTGGATAGCCAATGCATCAAACCAACGAATGTCTCATCACGGAGGCGCTAGGAGAATCTACTCCAACCGTGGATGGCCAGATCGCCGTACTCTAGGATGACCTCCCCTATGTTGAACATCCCTAAACAACATCTCTGATGCAATGCTTATGAAACACAACAAAACAACAACGGCAACACCACCTCCATAACTCCAACGGAATCGACCGAAGATAACAGCGGAATCAACCGCAACAACTTGCCTCGCGGAATCTACCCGAGGACTTAAGCGGAATCAACCGCAGCACCTGGGGCAAACTCTCGGCCACCAAGGTACACAGCAACATCAACACCTCAAACCCAAACCGCGGGGTCAAAGCTTCCTTGGCCAAAAAGCACCAAGGCACAGCGCATCAGCTTGCGGCACCCGATGGGCACCAACTTATCAAACTCAACACCTCACCATCTCATCATCTTTAATTATCTTAAGTAGACATTAGCCAAGTTGTCTAATCGTTTATCATCATAGGGAAGTGGGGTTTGAAACCCCTTAAGTCCTTTAATTCTGTTTTGTCCAAGTGGGTTGAGCACGGTCGTGCTCGTAACCCGGCACGGTCGTGCTTAAGCACGTGAGGGGCGTGCTCCCCTTTAAGTGAAGCACGGTTGTGCTCCTCAGCACAGTCGTACTCTTTGTCCTGTACGGCCGTGCTGAACAGCGCAGCCATTTACCCAGAATTCAACTGGGAGCACGGTCATGCTCCTTGTCCAGCATGGTCGTGCTCATCGCGCGACAGTGCTGTTCTGGGTAGGAACAGAGACTGAGTTTTAACCAATTTTTAAGAGTTTAGTCCGTTAACATCCTAAATCAGTTATCAACGTGTTTTTAAGGATTAAACACAGCAATAATATCAACATCAACATAACAGTGGCATCAACCAACAACATCATCATGATCATAGTCATTCCAACAACATAAACTCAACCAATCATTTACTAACATAAACATAACATATTATCAATCATTAACATGCTATCAGAATAACCAACAAATATGCATACATAAACAGGTAATTATACAAACAAAACCGAGGCCATGGGGACCCCTTTACTCTACTCTACTCTAACCCCGAGCCTATGATCACACTACCCTTCTCCCCATACCTTGATTGAAGGTAGCTATAACGGTGATCTTAACGGCAAACGGTTCCTCCCCTAAGACGGCTCGACCTCAAACGATCCTTAAACAAATAAAAAACACGAATAATTAGTTCCCTAATCACAATAATGAAAAGGAAACTTAGACAGGGGAGAAATGTTACCTATATAATCAACACAGATATGCTAGCGGTCTCCCAAGGTCTCCAATACTCACTTAAACTGCTCAAGAAGGAGGAAAAGGAAGGAGACTCGTTCTGGCCGCACTCAATGTGGCTGCTGCACTCACAATTAGGGTTAAACGTTAAACCCTCGAGTTCTGTTCACGTATATAAAACTCAGACCTGAGCACGGTCGTGCTTACTCTTGAGCATGGTCGTGCTCGATTTAACGTTACGAGACGTGGTCAGCGCATTGAGCACGGGCGTGCTCACTGTTGAGCACGGTCGTGCTCAACTTAAAATCAGAAACACGCTTCTGACTTTAAGCACGGGCGTGCTGGCTAATGAGCACGAGCATGCTCATGTACCAGAAAGGGACTTTTAGCCAAAAATCCCACTAAGCCCTCGATCGATAAATCCAACTTAATAAACTCAGCTTAATTAAAATTAATTCCGAAAAATAGGGTGCTACAATTTCACCCCCCTTATAAAAATTTCGCCCTCGAAACTTACACGTACCTCAAACGAAAAGATGCGGGTATGCCTCCATCATCTTGTTCTCCAACTCCCGGGTAGCACTTTCCTCAGTTGCCCCACTCCAAACCACTTTGACCAAAGGAATTTCCTTGCCTCTTAGTTGCTTCACCCTCCTATCATCGACTCGAAGGGGTAACACCTCAAACGTCAGGTTCTCTTTTAACTGTATAGCATCGGGTACTATCATGTGACTAGGTTCATGAATGTACTTCCTGAGTTGAGACATATGAAAACATTGTGTAGATTTGACAAGAACGGGGGTAAGGCTATTTGGTAGGCGACCTCGCCGACTCTTTTGAGGATTTGGTAAGGACCAATGAACCTCGGAGTAAGTTTCCTCGCCTTCATCACTCTACCAACCCCAGTCGTCGGGATAACTCTCAAGAATACATGATCGCCTTCCTAGAATTCGAGTGCCTTCCTCCTTTTATCATGGTAGCTCTTCTGCCTACTCTGTGCAACTCTCATCTTTTCCTGAACCAACTTAATCTTTTCTGTTGTTTCCTGGACTATCTCTGGCCCTAGCACCACACTATCACTAGGTTCACTCCAACACAAGGGTGTCCTACATCTCCTCCCATAAAGAGCCTCATAAGGCGCCATCCCGATGCTGGAATGGAAACTGTTGTTGTAGGTGAACTCTATCAGGAGCAAAAACTTGTCCCAACTTCCTGACTGCTCTAACACACAAGCCCTCAACAAGTCCTCTAAGGACTGGATGGTCCACTCAGACTGCCCATCAGTCTGTGGATGGTAAGTTGAACTAAGCCTAAGCTTTGTCCCTAAAGCCTCTTGCAAACTATTCCAAAACCTAGAGGTAAACCTCGGGTCTCTATCCGAAACTATGCTAGAGGGTACACCATGAAGCCTAACTATCTCTTTGATGTACAGCTTAGCCAACTTCTCTAACGGATACTCCATGTTCATCGGAATGAAATGGGCAAACTTCGTCAGTCTATCCACAACAACCCATATAGCCTCAAAACTAGCTGGAGTCCTAGGGAGTCCAGACACAAAATCCATGGAGATGCTATCCCATTTCCATTCTAGGATACTCAAAGGCTGCAACTTACCCGAAGGCCTTTGATGCTCAATCTTAGCCTTCTGACAAACTAGGCACGCGTACACAAACTCAGCTACATCCTTTTTCATCCTAGGCCACCAAAACATTCTCTTAAGGTCCTGATACATCTTAGTGGCACCAGGGTGCACACTCAATCCACTCCTATGACCTTCTTCCAACATCAACTTCCTAAGCTCAGGAACATCTGGCACACAAACTCTGTCCCTGAATTTCAAGACCCCATCACTTCCATCCTTAAAGCTTAGATCTCTACCCTATGCGAGCAACTCTCGCTGGTCTAAGAGATACTTATCTAACTTCTGACCCTCTCTAATCTGATCAATCAGACTGTTGGTAACCTTCAAGGTTCCAAGCCTAATACTCTTAGGGGTAAACTCATAAGCTAGACTAAGGTCTCTAAATTACTCAATCAGATCCATCTCCCTAACCATCAAAGCAGAGATATGCAGGGTTTTCCTACTCAAGGCATCGGCCACCACATTGGCCTTTCCTGGGTGATAGGTCAGCTCGAAGTCATAATCCTTTAAGAACTCCATCCACCTACGTTGCCTCATATTCAACTCCTTTTGATCAAAGAGGTACTTCAAACTCTTATGATCGCTAAAGACCTCAAACCTCGCTCCATATAGGTAATGCCTCCAGATCTTTAAGGCAAATACCACAACCCCTAACTCTAGGTCATGGGTAGGGTAGTTCTTCTCATGGGTTTTCAACTGCCTAGAAGCATAAGCAACTACCTTACCATTCTGCATCAGCATACCACCTAACACTTGCTTAGAAGCATCGCAGTAAACTACGAAGGGTTCACTAGGATCTGGCAAAACTAACACTGGTGCTGATGTCAACCTATTCTTAAGGGTTTGGAAACTCTCTTTACACTTAGAGTCCCACACAAACAACTGTCCCTTCTTGGTGAGACGGGTTAAGGGTAAAGCTATCTTAAAGAAACATTCTATAAACCGCCTATAATACCCGGCTAACCCCAAGAAACTCCTAATCTCGGTCACAGACTTTGGCGCTTCCCACTGGAGCACCGTCTCTACTTTAGCTGGGTCCACTGCTATGCCACCCTTGAAGATGACATGTCCTAAGAAGCTTACTTCCTGTAACCAGAACTCACACTTAGACAGCTTAGCGTACAACTGCTTCTCCTTAAGGGTCTGCAAGACAACCCTCAAGTGTTCCTCATGTTCTTCCTTACTCTTGGAGTACACTAAGATGTCATCTGTAAACACCACCACAAACTTATCCAAGTAAGGGTGAAAGGTCTTGTTCATGTAGTCCATGAAGACCGCAGGAGCATTGGTCACACCGAAGGGCATAACCAAGTACTCGTAGTGACCATATCGCGTCCTAAACGTTGTCTTCGGGATGTCCTCAGACTTAACCTGAATCTGATGGTACCCTGACCTCAAATCTATCTTTTAAAAGACGCAAGCACCCATCAGCTGGTCCATAAGATCATCAATCCTAGGGAGGGGATACCGATTCTTTATGGTCACCTTGTTGAGCTGTCGAAAGTCGACACACAACCTCATACTACCATCCTTCTTCTTCACCAACAACACAGGTGCTCCCCACGGAGACACACTCGGCCTAATGAACTGCTTCTTCATCAGGTCTTCTAACTGTTCTTTCAACTTAGCTAGCTCTAGAGGAGACATTCTATAGGGTGCTATGGATATTGGCCCGGAGCCAGGCACTAAGTCTATGGTAAACTCAACATCTCTCTCTGGGGGTAAGTTATAAACATCCCCCAGAAACACTTCAGGAAAATCCCGCATAACAGGCACGCTGGCGACATCAGGAGGGCTGCTCTCTACATCCAGGGAAGCTAACATCATGTACACTTGGGCTTCGCCTCTCATCAAAGCTCGTACTTGGCTGGCAGAGAGAAGGTCCGGATTCTTAGACTCCTTTGGAGTTCCAAAAATCAAGGTTTTATCAAAACAGTTTAGAAGGACATGGTTGGAAGATAACCAGTCCATACCCAGAATGATGTCCAGGTCTTTCAAAGGTAAGCATACAAGATCGGCAACAAAAGTTTTATCATTTATAACAATATGACAGTTCTTGCATGCATAAGAAGTGGAAACTGGTTTATTTGTAGATGTAGAAAGCAACAAATCAAACTCAAGGAATGTAACAGGCAATTTAAGACTCTTAACCCTATCATGCGATATAAACGAGTGAGTAACACCCGAATCATACAATACAGTCAATTGAGTTTCATCAATTAAACACGTACCTTGGATCAAATCGTCAGACTCGGAGGCTTCAGCTCCACTAAGAGTAAAGACTCTCCCAGTGGTCTTCAGTCTGTTGGCCTGGGTCTTCTGATTCTTGCTAGCGCTGGGAGGCTCGGCCTTAGCTCCGTCACACTCACGGTTGATGTGTCCTGGCTTGCCACATTTGAAGCAGATGACTTGTGTTTCCTTGCACTGAGACGGATAGTGGTCCTGTGCTCCACACTTTCCACACCTCATAGCTCTAGGGGCATCAGAAAACCCACCCCTGAAGCAATTCTGCTGAAACTGGGGCTTCCTGCCGCTCTGCTTGAAGTCCTTGCCCGTAGGGGCATACCGCTGCTTGCCCTTATCCCTCTAATCAATCCTCTTACCACTCTGATTGTCTGATCCTCTGGAATTGGCAGCTCTGAACTGACTAGCATCCTCATAAATCCGACACTTGTTGACTAGAATTGGAAAAACTCGGATCTCCTGATAACTGATGGCTTGTTTGATCTCAGGCCGGAGTCTCGCTTCAAACTTCACACACTTGGAGCGGTCGTCCGTCTCATGCTGGTAAGGGGTGTAGTACCTAGTCAGCTCCTCAAATTTAGCCGCATAGTCACCAACTGATAGTGACCCCTGCCTCAGAGATAAGAACTCCATCTCTTTCTTGTCCCTGATATCCGCTGGAAAATACTTCTCCAGGAATCTCTGCCTGAACACAACCCAAGTAACCGCTGTGCCCTCAGCCTGCATCCTCTGTCTGCAGTTATCCCACCAGTGCTTCGCCTCTTCAGTCAACATGAAGGTGGCGAAGATGAGCCTTTGCTGATCATCGCAGTCCATCGCACGGAAGATCTTCTCTGTCTCCCTCAGCCACAACAAAGCTCCCTCTGGGTCGTACGTTCCCTTGAACGACGGAGGGTTGTTCCTCTGGAACTTATCCAGTCCCTGGAACTCAGCTGGCCCACCGTTGTTAGGGTTGACCTGTCCGATAGCATTGGCCAGAAGTGCCAATGCATCAGCGATCGCCTGATCATTTCGCCCTCTACCGGCCATTAGTTCCTGTACATACCCAAAAACAACTTTTAGTACAAAACCTAAGCGGTTAGAAGCGATAGGCAACTAACTTAAAACCTTATTATCTATAACAAGTATAGACAATTCAAACTAGAGTCACACAACAGACTCATACCACGTCCGAACAAGGTCGAACTGCTCTGATACCACTAAATGTGACACCCTTCTACCCCGCATGTTATAAGCCATTTAATTATAAAAGCCATTAAAAAGAAAACATGCATATTACTGAAATAAATAAAACATTTGTCCATGGGTAGAAAAGTCCCACATGAACCAGTTACAACGCGGAAAATGAAATAAGTTTAAAACCGTAAAGACATAACGAACCAAAAATATAACCCAACCCCGATGTCACATACAGAGCTGGTATAACCGTTCCGGAATAAAATCCACGGAATTACAATTGTAAACTAGCAACTACGATAACATAAACTAGCCCTACAATGAGTGGCGGCTCCTCAGAGTCACTCCTCTCCGGGCTGCTCGTCATCCTCTGCAAGGTGCCAATCAGGCCAAACGCAAACAAACATGGGGAGTAAGTTCATGAATCATATACAGCAAGAAGTAGGGAGTAAAGTAAACAGTAAACACAACAACATTACACCAAACATCAACATCATCATTATGCTATGCAGTCCTACTCCGCTAAACCAACAATGCATGTGGATCCACTAAACTCAGGATGAACGACTTCGGAGTTACATATCCACATTGAGAATCTACTCAACGCCGGAGAATCTACTCCTTGGATAGCCAACGCATCAAACCAACGAATGCCTCATCACGGGGGCGCTAGGAGAATCTACTCCAACCGTGGATGGCCAGATCGCCGTACTCTAGGACGACCTCCCCTATGTCGAAAATCCCTAAACAACATCTCTAATGCAATGCGTATGCAACACAACAACAACGGCAACACCACCTCCATAACTCCAACGGAATCGACCGAAGATAACAGCGGAATCAACCGCAACAACTTGCCTTGCAGAATCTACCCGAGGACTTAAGCAGAATCAACCGCAGCACCTGGGGCAAAATCTCGGCCACCAAGGTACACTGCTGTTGACAAGTGACTCCAAACACAAGAGGGGGGTGAATTGTGTTTTTCAAAAACTTTGGCAAATATAAAACTTTTTCCTTTGAATATACTATGAAAAAACAACTTTGTTAAATACGCGTGCAATTAAAAACGTTTTGCAAAAGATAAAGCAGAAATAAAAAGATAAGTGATGAGAAGATGAACATAAGCAAGATATCCTGGTTCGGCCACAAACTACCCAAGTGGCCTACATCCAGTCCCCAAGGCAATACGACCAAGGGATTTCAATCAACTCTAGTTTTTAACAGGATTAAACTAGAACCTTTACAATATAGAGCACTCCTCACAGACTAGGGATATCACCTCCCCCAGTGAAAGAGTCTCAAGATAATAACCCAAGAGATATCACCTCTCTTGAAAACTTGGTGTAGAAAAGAAAGGTTTGAGTCACACGACTCTTACCAACAATATGCACTCTTAATAGTGCTGATTAAACAAATTGAAGAACAATTACAATCACACCTATATAGTGTATAAAGCTCTCAAGTTTAAAGTGATCAAAGTGTAAGAGCAAGAGAGAAAAAGAGAGTTTTTGTTCAAGAGAATAAAACATAGTTCAGAGTAAAATGATTTTCGTACTTGTGTTTTAGACTAGGTTTCCTTTAAATAGAGCCTTGAAAGATTAGGTCAAATTTTCTTTAAAACTCATTTTTGTCGCGCAGTAATCGATTATTTAAATGGCATAATAGATTATTTTGACTCAGTTTGAAAAGCGCCTCTTTGAGACAGTAGCAGCATAATCGATTATACAAATCGATTATGAGTCCACTGACTTTCATATAAAAAGCAATAATCAATTACATAATCGATTACAGGGTTTCTGTTTGAAGCTCGTTGAAAGGCAGTAAGGACATAATCGATTATACATATTACATAATCAATTATTCTAATTCAAATTCAAAACTTAACGGCTTAGCTATCATTAATTCTCATTAAAACTCATTAAAGCCATTTAAGTTATTAAAAACGTGTTCAGCTATAGATAATCGATTATATAATCGATTATGGTATTTCAAAATGGCTGATTTAAATTCTTAACAGCTTTATAATTGATTACTCATTAAAGCATGATTAAAAGCAAATATTAGCTTATTCAAAATGGCTGATTTAAATACTTAACAGCTATAAAATTCTTTACTCATTTAAGACCAAATATTAGCTGATTAAGTTTGATTCTTAAAAGCTCATTAATGTGTGTGTGTGTGACCAATTTTAATCTTGAGAGCATTATTAACCATTTACACTTAACCTAAAACAAGCAATTAAGTCCTTCTGACTTCCCTTTTTGTCATTCATCAAAACTAAAGTACCTGTCAAGGCATATATTCACAACTACAACATCAACACCTCAAACCCAAACCACGGGGTCAAGGCTTCCTTGGCCAAAAAGCACCAAGGCACAGCTCATCAGCTTGCGGCACCCGATGGGCACCGACTTATCAAACTCAACACCTCACCATCTCATCATCTTTAATTATCTTAAGTAGACATTAGCCAAGTTGTCTAATTGTTTATCATCATAGGGAAGTGGGGTTTGAAACCCCTTAAGTCCTTTAATTCTATTCTGTCCAGATGGGTTGAGTACGGTCGTGCTCGTAACCCAGACGGTCGTGCTTAAGCACGTGAAGGGCATGCTCCCCTTTAAGTGGAGCACGGACGTGCTCCTCAGCACGGTCGTGCTCTTTGTCCTGCACGGCCATACTAAACATCGCGGCCATTTACCCAGAATTCAACTGGGAGCACGGTCGTGCTCCCTGTCCAGCACGGTCGTGCTCATCGCGTGACAGTGTTGTTCTGGGCAGGAACAGAGACTAAGTTTTAACCAATTTTTAAGAGTTTAGTCCGTTAACATCCTAAATCAGTTATCAACGTGTTTTTAAGGATTAAACTCAGCAATAATATCAACATCAACGTAACAGTGGCATCAACCAACAACATCATCATGATCATAGTCATTCCAACAACATAAACTCAACCAATCATTTACTAACATAAACATAACATATTATCAATCATTAGCATGCTATCAGAATAACCAACAAATATGCATACATAAACAGGTAATTATACAAACAAAACCGGGGCCATGGGGACCCCTTTACTCTACTCTAACCCCGAGCCTATGATCACACTACCCTTCATCCCATACCTGGATTAAAGGTAGCTCTAACAGTGATCTTAACGGCAAACGGTTCCTCCCCTAAGACGGCTCGACCTCAAACGATCCTTAAACAAATAAAAAAACATGAATAATTAGTTCCCTAATCACAATAATGAAAAGGAAACTTAGACAGGGAAGAAACGTTACCTATATAATCAACACAGATATGCTAGCGGTCTCCCAAGGTCTCCAATACTCACTTAAACTGCTCAAGAAGGAGGAAAAGGAAGGAGACTCGTTCTGGCCGCACTCAATGTGGCAGCTGCACTCACAATTAGGGTTAAATGTTAAACCCTCGAGTTCTGTTCACGTATATAAAACTCAGACCTGAGCACGGTCGTGCTTACTCTTGAGCACGGTCGTGCTTGATTTAATGTTACGAGACACGGTCAGCGCATTAAGCACGGGCGTGCTCACTGTTGAGCACGGTCATGCTCAACTTAAAATCAGAAACACGCTTCTGACTTTAAGCACGGGCGTGCTGGCTAATGAGCACGAGCATGCTCATGTACCAGAAAGGGACTTTTAGCCAAAAATCCCACTAAGCCCTCGACCGATAAATCCAACTTAATAAACTCAGCTTAATTAAAATTAATTCCGAAAAACAGGGTGTTACAATGTACAACATGACCCAAATGAAAAAGAATAACAATCACTAATGAAAAATTACAAAGGAACAATCCGTAATCACATCGATTAAAAACAATCTGATAACGAAAGTGGTAGTGGCCGAGGTGCATAACTCCTAGAAGCCTTCGACCAACTTCTGGGCCCCTTCGAACTTCTTCCAGCGTCTCCACGATACTCACTCCAATAGAATCAGGAACTCAATATGGGGACAATCATCAAATGCCAAATAGGCAAGCAAAGCTTAACCACCAAGCAGAAGTCACAACTCAAGACTTAACCACTAGGCATAAGCAAGAAACAAAGAAACAATGCTTAACCATCCATGGTAGAATCTCACATCAATGCTTAACCACCATGGGTAGAAGCTTACAAGAAAGCCAAATCAAGGCTATATCAATTTTCAACAAAAAAAAAAAACTTGAATCAATCTGGAAAAAAATGCTTGAGATCTTGAACTCCAATCTTAACATCCTGATCATGCCAACAACAAATCCAAACCAACATTGAAGACAATAGTTGGGCGCTCAGTGTGATTAAAGAATGGGTTACACTCTCCAGTGACAACACCATGATGCATATAGGAACTTTGCAAATCACAACCAGATTCGCACAAGAAGCCACAACATGCAAGGAAATTAACAGAGGGTGAGTATTGCCAAGAGATGAATGTAAAATAGATAGGATAATGATTCAACAACACCAAAATCCATGCTCACAGCACCAGGCCATTCAACGCCACCATGGAAACTCACAGAGTCCTATCAGAAATATCATCAAACATCTAGTATGCACTTTGGATAGAAAACAAGATCTGTAGGGAAGAAGAAGATCCAAAAGACCATATTTGAAAATGAATGAGAAGCAAAGCCAAAGATCGCAGCAAATGAGACGCCCCGATGTCTCATTAAAGAAAAACCCAAAATTTTTAAAACTTAATCGTATTATTAGCGTTAAGCAGTTATTAAAACAGCGGAGAAATTAAAACTTTAATATAAAACCACATATATAAACATACATGCACACTATATACATACATATGGGTATAGTACTGTGAAGGGAATCCCATTCGTAGGATCCCAATATGTACAAACTGGTAAGATAACAAAATACATCAAAATATTGAAATAAAAATGCCTCACTAACTCTCAACACCCAGTCCCCTCTCAAAATACATAAAAACCTCACACACACCTACATAGATAGCACTGGCCTGAGCTATCACAAACTGCTACCCTCACTACCACTTGTGGTCTCGACGGTCCTGCTACTCCTCCGCTACCACTAGAAGAGCTCATGTCCAAAGGTCTCTGGAACATCCGTCTGTAAACTCTGCTATCTCGGGAAGGTAGCCGGGAGGACACTTGGGAAGTCTCCGACCCTGTGGCTCGAACCTCGGGAGGTACTGGTGCCTCCGGAATGGGCATCGGATCAGGAACGGGTATAATGGGGTCCTCTTCTGGTACTGGCGCAAGCACAAACTCCGGTACTGGTACATGTGCTAGTGCTGGTGCAGGTCCTGGGACAAGTGCCTAGAAGGAACAAGGAAAGGGACTGGAGCCATCTCCTGCAAAGGGGGCATCGGTGGTAACTGTCCATCTGGAACTCTAATAGGGAGGGGAAGGGTCTGGTCAGCTCTGAAAGTACCCACCAAACCTAAAGGAGCCTGCCCCAGTCTGGTCGTCACCGATACTGGACCCGTGTAAACTGCGAAGCGGGTGACGGGGTCCACGAGCCACCTGTTGGGATCTATGAACTCGAACTCAAAGGTCCCCGTGAGAGGGAACCCTGCATCCTGGGTCATCCAAGGATGATCCCAATGTGTCATCTGTCTGATCCGGGTCTAAGGTATAAAATTACAAAACATGCACAACGGCAAGAAGAAAGGGGATAAGAAACAATTTAACGTGTATATATATATATATATAACACAACCATTCTCGAATACTTCTATGATTTTCCTCTACCCTCCATCATGATTGTTGCCTTAAAAACAGTTGTTCTTAAGCTTGTGCAAGTATACACAAATGCCTCAAGTAGTATAGAACTTTTGTTCAGATATCGTTCCCACATGGATTAAATTGATGTGGCAAAATTCAGTTCAGATTATATGTTCAAGAGATAGGAAGGAGTAACCATTAATTGTTGTGTGCGGACTAATTAAAATAAAAGGTGTTGATACTAAAAAAAAATATAAACAAATTACAACTTGAATGTATATTAAAACAAGTTAACAGAGAAAAGTGATCTGTTGATTTAGATAATTAAAAACAGCTTCAGGTATGCTGCAGCATAAATCTTGTTTAGCCCTCATTATGCTCTGACCATGCTCTAGCATCTAACTCTAGGAAATTATAGTTTGTTTTCCAACATTACAAGGTCAGGTTCATTAACATTGTTCTATTCCTAGATTCAGATTAATTACACCACCCCCTAATTAAAGCTCATTCCAGCTAGCTTAGGGACATGAATAGCTATTCTTAGCCTATTCATCATCAATTAATTTTCCAATTAATGATTTAACCCCAATCCTTTATCAAGTTCCCACTTACATAATTCTTCCAAATTAAATAAGCTAAGTGTTCAAACAAGTTTATCACGCTTAATCAAACAACATTAAATGCGTGATAAAAGAAAATGTGAACATAGCCATTACACAAATCAGCTAAACATTCATTATACTAGCATACCCAAAGCTTAAAGTGTTTAGCTCATAGTGAGATTACAAAGAACAAATGTAAGAAAAGAGCAAGAAATCATTACAAAGTAGGAACACGAAAAACACAGCAACAGCAGCTCAAGAAGAAAGAACTTAGCGCAACTCTCAACAAGACAATGTGTAAAAATTCAGAATGTTCAAGTCTGTCTCACTAGGGATTTCAAGATGCTTTTATATTACACTAAACCCTATTATCTTTCAGTCCATTTTGGGCCAACAATCAAAGAATTCATAAAATAACCCTAGCCCAAATTCCAAATGATGTAAGGCAGCTGATCCTATGCGCTTGTGTTTTCTTAAAAATGACAGCGTCAGCGCCCTTGAGGAGAGAGGACAGGTGTCCTTGTCAGCTTTTGTCCTTTAGTGCCATACTACTGGAAGGTAGTCCTTGCTGCAGCAACCAAGCTCTTGTATCCCAATGCTTCAGCCTTGCTCAGCAAGCTTTCTGCATGCCAAGACACAGAGTTTTTAGACAATGATAGAGCAATCAGGAGCAAAAGGCTAATGTTTACTACACTTAACACAAATATGTATAAACTAACTTTTTCTAAAAGAAATCAAACTTAAAACCTTAAGGATGGCAAAGAATTACAGTAAAAAGGATCTAAATAACTCTTCATTCAAAGAGTTATCACACCCCCCAGATTTGTCCAACCTTCAACTTCCATCCAGAAATCCACACTTATTTACCTAACCAAACTGCTCTGTCTATCCTGCTTTCAGCAACAACTGCTACACATTAATTCAAATAGATTAACACATGTTGCAGCATACATCTCTCAGAACAGTTGGTTCTGCATCTCACCCTCACTTTAGACCTTTCACTCTTTACCACAAACATGCATCCCTGATATAGATTTGATGAGAATCTATCATAATCAAAACAAACACAGAATTACACACAGTAAGAGGTCTTTACGGTTGTAACTGGGCTTAGGATAGGTAAGGTTGAATCATTTGCGTAAGTAGCTTACTCAAGGTAGAGCATAAGGATGCTTTCATATCTAGCTCAACTTCCCCATTGATCCTTCAATCCTCTTTTTCTGTTTTCTTGAGTCCTTTCCTTCCATTACCAAGTCCACCTTTTATTGAAACTTTGATGTGAACAGAGAACATTCAGTGTGATTTTTCAGGAATTGTTCTGTTCTCTACTCAAAAACATTATAATTTTTTTTTTAGCTACTAGCTTCACATTAAGGGATGGCAGCTTCACATTATCCACTTATGAGTTTTTGATTCACTGGCTGCCTATCCCTTACTGATTTATTTACAGTCCTGCTTCAGCATCCATATGTGTTGCAGCAAAGCACCCCCAAACTTAATCAGATGCTTGTCCTCAAGCTTCCTCCAAACTTATGTCAAAACTAGCTACAAAAGCATCCTCTAAATCTACCTTGCTGGTGAATTTTGTTTTTCCAGGTCTAAGGCTTGTAATGTACTAGTTTGTCAATAAATGGCCAAAGCTCAAAAGGGGTAACTAGGGGCAAATGTATTAGTTGGGTGGGCTTATTCAAGCTCTGTTAAACATAAAATAAACAAGAAAATGCCTCAAGCATACTATGTGTGCAATTATGTATGCTAAGATCAGACAGAATCAAAGCAAACCTTACAGAAAATGCATGAGTGTGAAAAACAGATGTGCAGTGCAATATTTCACTCAGGCTCACCTTTATCTGTTCATGCTACAGCACATATGTCCTCTATTCTAACAACTGTGCAGCAGGGTTGGTGATCACATTCAAGTTGGTGCATTAGATTAGACAGCAAGAGTTTCATTCTAAACAGTAAGAGTTGAACACAGCAAAAGGGTCCAGAGGCCTTTTCCAATTAATCATTAATCATTTGGAATCAAAAAAGGGGGTGGGATTCATGCACAGTCATTCATTAGATAGGATTCAAACAACTATGGCCCTACTGGCCCTACAGACAAACAGATATAACAAGTCCTAATGACCACTACTTGCGAAAACTTAAATGAAAATAACATATTTCTGGGAATGGGGTGGAGAGTTTAGGGCATCTTGATGTGGGATGCTTTCAAGCCTATGCAGCTTTGGTTCGCAAACTCTTCCTGGTGCCTCCTTTCTTGGAGGGCACCTTGGCTTGTGTTGCTCCGGTGACCTGGACTTCTTCCTCTTCTTTCTCTTCCTCAGCTTTTTCTTCTTGCACCTCTGTCTCAGTACTCCCTTCATTCTCTTCTTCAGCCTCTCTTCAGCTCCCTCTTTTTCTTCTTCCTTTGCTTCAGCAGCTTCTTCTTTGTCAGAATTCTCTGCTGCAGTAGCTTTAGCCTCCTCTGCTCTCAATGCTGCAGTAACCTTCTCCTTCTTAATCTTCACAGCCACATTGGTTGCAGCCATCTCTAGTTTCTTTGAGAGAAGCACTGTGTCTTCCTCCTCTTCTTCCACCTCTGCAACATAACTAGCAGCAATTTTTGTTACTGGGCTCTCCTTCTCAGCAGCTGACTTTGTGCCCTTTGCTGGTTTTGATGCAGAGGGAGGGGTTGATGCTACTGCAGGGGTGGTGGAAGGTACTTTCTCAGATGCTGCAGCACGGGGCCTTTTAATGCTCCCTTAATCTTGCTGGGAAGCTTTTGAGGCAGGCTTCTTCTTTTTAGAGGCAGGTGCCTCATCTTGTTTTTGTTGTGGTTGCTTGGATGGGGCAATACCCATCCATTCTTCATCCGAGGCAGAGCTGTGAGCAGGGTCAAAGTTGGCTGATTTTTCAGGGTTTTTAGGTACTGGATCAGAAACAGATTTTTGTTGTTGGGGTGTTACAGGGACATCTTCAACAAAAGGTGGCAGAATTTCTTGGGGAACTGGGGGATTGGAGTCTCAAGCTTCCAACCATTGAGCTTCATTGTTTACTTTTTCCATTGATACTTGCAGAAGCAGTATTGCCAGAAAGTTTTCTCATGCTGCATATGTTGCTGCAGCATGGTGGTCAGTTCTTCTACTTTCTGCTCCAACATCCCAGAACGATCCTGTTGTTCTGGGGTGCAAGATCTGGGAGGTTTGCTTCCACTTGCACTTGGTTTCTCATAATTTGAATACATCCTCAGTACACAGTTCATATCAATGAGGCCTTTGTTCAGTTCTACCCCTTCCCTAGGGTTATACTTTATTCCTTGCTCTAAACACAGTTCAGTAATAAGACAAGGGAACATTTGGTTACCTTGTTGCTTCATTGCACAGATTGTGATCTGACTCTTGAGTATCTCCCCCACATTTGTCTTTTTCTTGTTCAAGATATAGTGGAGTGGAACCAGGCGTTCTTTGTCCACAGTTTCCAGATGAGAAGTAGGGGAGAGAGAGTATCTGAGGAAGTGGTACCAGATTTTTGCGAGAGGGCGCAGCATGGATCGAGGCAGTTTGAGTTGGCCTTCTGCCTGTTGGATGAATTCTACACCAGGGAGGGCTAGTTCTTTCTTCATTTGCTGCAGCTTGGCAGTTGTTGCAGCTTTCAGAATCTGTTGATACTCGTTTTCAACTTCCTCCAAACCGAGATGTTGATTAATCATCTTTGCAGAAAAAGACACCTTTCCCCCTCTGATAACCACAAATGTTTGGGCGTCAGACGCAATATTTGCGTAAAACTCCCTAACCATTTGTGTACAAAATCCGTCTTTGTGCCCAGTAAAGGTCCTCCATTTATGTGCATCAATCACGCTCACAAGCTCTGGGAGCAGACCCAAGTTCACTCCTTTCCCATATTTGAAACCTTTTACTTGATGGAGACTGCGATTGAAGGTCTCTTTTTCATACTTTTCTTTCGCTTCTTCTCTAACCCAGTTGTTTAGGGTTTCGTTTGAATCAGAAGAGGTGGTCCAGCATTCTTTGCAGCCTTATGTTTCACACGGCTTGATTTCTTGGCAGTCATGGTCGTTTGATTTCTTGAAGAGTAGGAAGGGTGGAGTGTTAGGGTTACGGGTTGAAGAAGGAGAAATAGACGTTGTAAGGTGTGAGTGAGAAAGAAGGGTGAGTGGTCTATTTAAAGTGTAAGGTGAGATAGGGATGTTGGTTACCGAGGGTGGCAGTCGTGGGAAAAGAAAAGAATAAAGAAGAGAGAAATGTGGAGATCGTGTGGTTGGGGGTTAGGTTTAGGGAAGAGTGAAGAGTGGTGTCTCTCTCCACATCTTTTCGAATTTATTGAAATTCAAAATTTGTTAAATTTGCCCACTTTTCCCCTTTTTCCAATACGGACAAAAAGTCCAGCTGGTCCCCACTTTGTACCTTTGTTAGCAGATAGTCCCTGTCCTCAAGATTTCATTTTTCTGTTTTTATCATGTAATTGCATGCTATAGCATCATTCTAGAGCAACCTAGTGTTCTGTCTTATGCTGCAGCCTGACTTACTTCTGCCCTTACTACTGCTTCTTTATTTAGAAAGGTAAATGCTTTTTATTCATGGGCTGGCTCCATGAAAGCTTGGTTTACAAGGTCCTCAGCCAGACCGTGATGCAGCATCATACAGTATCATCATGATTGGTGCTGACCTTCATTTTGTCTATAGGTTCACCAAAATAATGCTTGACTCTCTGACCATTAACTTTGAATTCTCTTCCACTACCAGCATCCAACAGATCAACAGCTCCACGTGGGTAGCCCTTTACAATTGTCAATGGGCCAGACCATCTTGACTTCAACTTGCCAGGGAAAAGCTTCAGCCTAGAGTTAAATATCAGCACTTGCTCTCCTTCGTGAAAGGATCTGTGATGTATCTTCTTATCATGCCAGATCTTATATTTTACCTTGTATGCTTCAGCATTTTCATATGAGAACAGTCTGTGTTCCTCCATTTCATTAAGCTGCAGCATGCGTGCTGCTCCAGCAGATTGAATATCAAAGTTCAGTTTCTTTGTTGCCCAGAAAGCTTTGTGCTGCAACTCTAAGGGTAAATGGCAAGCTTTCCCATACACTAGTCTATATGGGGACATCCCCAAAGGAGTCTTGAATGCAGTTCTATAAGCCCACAGTGCCTCATCCAGATGTGAGGACCAATCCTTCCTACTTGTGTTAACCATTTTCTCCAAAATCCTTTTGATTTCCCTGTTGGACAACTCAGCTTGACCATTAGTCTGGGGTGATAGGTTGTGGCAACTTTATGCTTGACTCCATATTTTGCGAGCAATTTGGAGAAAACTTGGTTGAAAAAATGGGTTCCTTCATCACTAATGATTGCTCTAGGGGTTCCAAATCTAGTAAAGATGTTTTTCTGTAAAAACTTTGTTACCTCCCTAGCATCATTTTTTATTATAGCCACAGCCTCCACCCATTTAGACATATAATCAACTGCTACCAGAATGTAAAGGTAGCCAAAGGAAGGGGGAAATGGTCCCATAAAATCAATACCCCATACATCAAAAAGTTCAATTTCCAAAATGGTGTTTAGAGGCATTTCATATTTATTGGACAAGTTCCCTACCCTTTGGCATCTATCACAATGTTTAAACAATTCATGTACATCTTTAAAATGGGTAGGCCAGAATAAACCTGATTGGAGAACCTTGACAGCAGTTCTCATACCACCAAAATGTCCTCCATATGCTGCAACATGGCACTGAGTCAGAATATCACGGAATTCTTCATCTGCAGCACATCTTCTGTTCAGATTGTCTGGGCACATCTTGTAAACGTATGGTTCATCCCAGACATATTGTTTGGCTTGATGGAAAAATCTCTTCCTTTGCTAAGAGTTCATGTCTGGAGGAACCACACCACTGGCAAGAAAGTTGACTAGATCAACATACCAGGGTGCTGCAGCATCTTGCATTGATAACAGTTGCTCATCAGGGAAAGATTCATCAATGGCTATTCCCCGGGGTTCTGCAACATCCTCTGGTAATCTTGAGAGGTGATCAGCCACTTGATTCTCCACTCATTTCTTATCTCTGATTTCCAGATCAAATTCTTGTAATAGCAACACCCACCTGATCAGCCTTGGTTTAGCATCCTTTTTGTCAATTAAATATTTGATTGCAGAGTGGTCTGTGTAAACTACCACTTTTGTTCCAACAAGATAGAATCTAAACTTCTCAAAGGCATACACTACAGCTAGCAACTCCTTTTCAGTAATGGTATAATTGATCTGAGCATCGATCAAGGTCTCGCTTGCATAATAGACTGGATGCAACACTTTGTTGTACCTCTGTCCCAGAACCGCTCCCACTGCATAGTCACTTGCGTCATACATAAGCTCAAAAGGCTTCTACCAGTCAGGTGGAACAATAATGGGAGCAGTGATAAGAGCAGTCTTTAGAAGTTCAAAGGCTTTTATGCATTCTGCATTAAATTCAAAAGTCCTATCATGCTCCAACAGCTGACACGGTGGCTTAGAGATCTTTGAGAAGTCCTTGATGAACCTTCTGTAAAAACCAGCGTGACCTAGGAAGCTTCTAATTCCTTTAACTGATGTTGGAGGAGGCAGCTTTGCAATTACTTCAATCTTTGCCTGGTCCACTTCAATGCCATTTCTGGAGATTTTATGTTCCATCACAATTCCCTCAGTCACCATGAAGTGACACTTCTCCCAATTCAGCACTAGGTTTGTTTCTTCACATCTGTCCAAAATCTGTTCCAGATTTATTAAACAGGTTTGGAAAGTTTCCCCAAACACTAAAAAATCGTCCATAAACACTTCCAGTGATTTCTCAATCATATCAGAGAAAATGGCCATCATACATCTCTGAAAGGTTGCTGGAGCATTGCATAGGCCAAATGGCATTCTTCTGAAAGCAAAAGTGCCATAAGGACAAGTGAAGGTTGTCTTTTCCTGATCCTCTGGTGCTATAGCAATCTGGTTATACCCTGAGTATCCATCCAGAAAACAATAATAATCCTTCCCAGCAAGTCTGTCCAACATTTGATCAATGAAAGGCAAGGGGAAATGATCTTTCCTTGTGGCTTTGTTCAACTTTCTGTAGTCCATGCAAATCCTCCAACCAGTCACAGTTCTTGTGGGAATGATCTAATTTTTCTCATTAGTGATGACAGTCACACCTCCTTTCTTGGGCACACATTGAATTGGACTCACCCAAACACTGTCAGAGATAGGATAGATAATCCCTGCATCCAGCCACTTTATAATCTCCTTTTTGACTACTTCTTTCATAATTGGGTTCAGCCGTCTCTGACTTTCAATACTTTTCTTTGAGTCTTCTTCCAATAGAATTCTGTGCATGCATATTGATGGACTAATCCCCTTGATGTCTGCTATCTGCCACCCTATTGCCTTTTTGTGCCTTTTTAACGCTATCAACAATTGTTCTTCTTGCAGCCCATTCAATGAAGCAGAGATGATAACAGGCAAAGTATTATCATTACCAAGGTAAGCATATTTCAAGTGACTTGGCAATTATTTTAGTTCCAGGGATGGATTTAACAATAGAAGGAATATTGTCTTTAACAGTGTCATCCGTTACCTCCAATGATTCATATTTTCTGGTCCACATATATTGCACTGCCTTGCTGTCCTGTGGTCTATCAGAATATTCATCAGGAAAACTTTCATCTTCTACTGATGCTGCAGCATAGTCTATATGGTTCTTCAGAAATTGTTGTTGCACCAATTTATCAAATGTCTCAATGTGAGTGCATTCTTCCATACCCTCATCAGGGTACTTTAGGGCATTGAAAACATTAAACATCACATACTAATCATTAACCCTCATGGTGAGTTCTTTTTACACATCAATTAGGGTTTTTCCTATTGCCAAGAATGGTCTCCCTAGGATGATGGGAACCTCTCTGTCTGCTTCAAAATCCAGAATGATGAAATCAACAGGAAATACAAATTTATCGACTTTGATCAACACATCTTCAACTTTTCCTTCTGGATATGCAATGAATCTGTTAGCCAGCTGAAGTGTGACAGATGTAGGCCTTGCTTTTCCAATTCCCAGCTTCTTAAAAATAGACATGGGCATATGGTTGATGCTTGCTCCCAAGTCACACAAAACTTTACCACAGTAGGTATCGCCATTAGAACATGGTATGGTGAAACTTCCAGGATCTTTCATTTTTCTTGGCACCTTGTTCTGTAACATCATGCTGAATTCTTCAGTCATAGCAATAGTTTCAAATTCTCCCAATCTTCTTTTCTTAGTGAGCACATCTTTCATGAACTTTGTGTAATTGGGCATCTGTTGCAGAGCTTCTACCAATGGTATGTTGATATGAAGCTGCTTTAGTACATCCAGAAACTTGTTGAATTGTTTCTCTTGGCGGGCTTTCTTCAGTCTCTGAGGGAAAGGTGGTGGAGGCCTTTCTGGAATCAATTTGGGCATAGCGGAGTGTGCTGCAGCATCAGGCACTTTCTCAACAACTGCAGGTTGCTCTGTGGCCACCAAAATGTCCTCCATATGCTGCAGCATGGCACTGAGTCAGAATATCATGGAATTCTTCATCTGCACCCCATCTTCTGTTCAGATTGTCTGGGCACATCTTGTAAAGGTATGGTTCATCCCAGACCTATTGTTTGGCTTGATGGAAAAATATCTTCCTTTGCTGAAAGTTCATGTCTGCAGGAACCACACCACTGGCAAGAAAGTTGACTAGATCAGCATACCAGGGCGCTGCAGCATCTTGTATTGATAACAATTGCTCATCAAGGAAAGATTCATCAAATTCTTGTTTAGCATCCTTTTTGTCAATTAAATATTTGATTGCAGAATGGTCTGTGTAAACTACCACTTTTGTTCCAACAAGATAGGATCTAAACTTCTCAAAGGCATACACTACAGCTAGCAACTCCTTTTCAGTAGTGGTATAATTGATCTGAGCATCGATCAAGGTCTTGCTTGCATAATAGACTGGATGCAACACTTTGTTGTACCTCTGTCCCAGAACCGCTCCCACTGCATAGTCACTTGCATCACACATAAGCTCAAAAGGCTTCTCCCAGTCAGGTGGGAGCAGTGATAAGAGCAGTCTTTAGAAGTTCAAAGGCTTTTATGCGTTCTACATTAAATTCAAAAGTCCTATCATGCTCCAGCAGCTGACACAATGGCTTAGAGATCTTTGAGAAGTCCTCGATGAACCTTCTGTAAAAACCAACATGACCTAGGAAGCTTCTAATTCTTTTAACTGATGTTGGAGGAGGCAGCTTTTCAATTACTTCAATCTTTGCCTTGTCCACTTCAATGCCATTTCTGGAGATTCTATGTTCCAGCACAATTCCTTCAGTCACCATGAATTGACACTTCTCCCAATTCAGCACTAGGTTTGTTTCTTCACATCTGCCCAAAATCTGTTCCAGATTTATTAAACAGGTTTGGAAATTTTCCCCAAACACTGAAAAATCGTCCATAAACACTTCCATTGATTTCTCAATCATATCAGAGAAAATGGCCATCATACATCTCTGAAAGGTTGCTGGACCATTTCATAGGTCAAATGGCATTCTTCTGAAAGCAAAAGTGCCATAAGGACAAGTGAAGGTTGTCTTTTCCTGATCCTCTGGTGCTATAGCAATCTGGTTATACCCTGAGTATCCATCCAGAAAACAATAATAATCCTTCCCAGCAAGTCTGTCCAACATTTGATCAATGAAAGGCAAGGGGAAATGATCTTTCCTTGTGGCTTTGTTCAACTTTCTGTAGTCAATGCAAATCCTCCAACCAGTCACAGTTCTTGTGGGAATGATCTCATTTTTCTCATTAGTGATTACAGTCACACCTCCTTTCTTAGGCACACATTGAATTGGACTCACCCAAACATTGTCAGAGATAGGATAGATAATCCCTGCATCCAGCCACTTTATAATCTCCTTTTTGACTACTTCTTTCATAATTGGGTTCAGCCATCTCTGACTTTCAATACTATTCTTTGAGTCTTCTTCCAAGAGAATTTCGTGCATGCATATTGATGGACTAATCCCCTTGATCTCTGCTATCTGCCACCCTATTGCCATTTTGTGCCTTTTTAACGTTGTCAACAATTGTTCTTCTTGCAGCCCATTTAATGAAGCAGAGATGATAACAGGCAAAGTATTATCATCACCAAGGTAAGCATATTTCAAGTGACTTGGCAATTCTTTTAGTTCGAGGGATGGAGGTTTAACAATAGAAGGAATATTGTCTTTAACAATGTCATCAGTTACCTTCAATGATTCATATTTTCTGGTCCGCATATATTGCACTGCCTTGCTGTCCTGTGGTCTATCAGAATCTTCATCAGGAAATTTTTCATCTTCTACTGATGCTGCAGCATAGTCTATATGGTTCTTAAGAAATTGCTATTGCACCAATTCATCAAATGTCTCAATGCGATAGCATTCTTCCATACCCTCATCAGGGTACTTCAGGGCATTGAAAACATTAAACGTCACAAACTAATCATTAACCCTCATGGTGAGTTCTCCCTTTTGCACATCAATTAGGGTTTTTCTTGTTGCCAAGAATGGTCTCCCTAGGCTGATGGGACCTCTCTGTCTGCTTCAAAATCCAGAATGATGAAATCAACAGGAAATACAAATTTATCGACTTTGATCAACACATCTTCAATTTTTCCTTCTGGATATGCAACGGATCTGTTAGCCAGCTGAAGTGTGACAGATGTAGGCCTTGCTTTTCAAATTCCCAGCTTCTTGAAAATAGACATGGGCATAAGGTTGATGCTTGCTCCCAAGTCACATAAAACTTTACCACAGTAGGTATCGCCAATAGAACATGGTATGGTGAAACTTCCAGGATCTTTCATTTTTCTTGGCACCTTGTTCTGTAACATCATGCTGAATTCTTCAGTCATAGAAACAGTTTCAAATTCTCCCAATCTTCTTTTCTTAGTGAGCACATCTTTCATGAACTTTGTGTAATTGGGCATCTGTTGCAGAGCTTCTACCAATGGTATGTTGATATGAAGCTGCTTTAGTACATCCAGAAACTTGTTGAATTGTTTCTCTTGGCGGGCTTTCTTCAGTCTCTGAGGGAAAGGTGGTGGAGGCCTTTCTGGAATCAATTTGGGCATAGCAGAGTGCGTTGCAGCATCAGGCACTTTCTCAACAACTGCAGGTTCCTCTGTGGCCACACTTTCTTCTGATTTTTCCTTCTCTGAATCTGAATTATCCACCTTTTGTTTCTTCTTTGGCACTGCAACTTCTACATCTTTACCACTTCTTAAATGGATTACCTTGCATTGTTCTTTACCTCCTCCAGAACTTGAGGCCTTTGGGTCTTCAGTAGAAGCTGGTAGTGAGCCAGCCTACCTTAAGTTGATTGCATTGGCCAGCTGTCCCACTTGGGTCTCTAAGTTTCTCTTTCCAGTTTTGGTTTCTGTCATGAATGACTTTAGTACAACTTCTAAGGATGAATCTGGTGTTTTCTGTTGCAATTGGAGTTGCTGCTGCCTAAGCTGCTAATGTTGATTGTAACCAGAGGGTGGATTCAATGTATTGCTATAATTGGAATACCTCAGATTAGGATGTTGCGATTGCTGCCATCCTGTGTTTCCAAATGAATTATTGCCTCTGTAATTGTTGTTTCCCACATAGTTGACTGCAGCAGGGTTTGCCGAACAATTCTCAAACAAATGATCTCCTCCACAATAAACACATGATACAGAATCTGCCTTGTAGATTTGTTCAGTCACCATCTCTTCAGTCATTATGGGTGGAGCAAAGAAATTTCCTTGATTTGCCAGGGTCAGCCCCCTAACCATATTAGTTAAAGAGGTCATTTGAGCTGACAGTGCTGCAACTTCACTTACTTCATATGCTCCTACTGCAGCATTGCCTTTTCCAGAAATTTGTCTTGATGTTGGCCACTGATAGCTGTTAGCTGCTATACCTTCTATCAAAGCATGAGCCTCATTGTAGGATTTAGTGAGGAGACTGCCTCCAGCTGAGGCATCTAACATCATCCTTGAGCTAGGTAAAACTCCATTATAGAAGTGCTCCATCTGAACACAAAATGGAATGCCATGGTGGGGACACTTCTTAATGAGTTGCTTAAATATCTCTCATGCTTCAAATAGTGGTTCATCTTCATGCTGCCTGAATGAAGTGATGTCAGTCCTCATCTTTGCATTCATAGTTGGTGGGAAGAACTTGGTCAAAAAAATTTCAGCAAGTTTGTTCCAAGTATCAATTAAATTTGCATCCAAGGAATTTAGCCAGTTTTTAGCTCTTCCTCCCAAAGAGAATGGAAATAAACGCAGTCTGAATGCATCATCAGTGATTCCTGGGATCTTGAAGTTGCTTGCCATATCCAGAAATTGTTTGAGGTGCAAGTGAGGGTCCTCTATTGCAGCTTCATTAAATTGGCCAATTGTTTGCAACATTTGGAACATCACTAGCTTGAATTCAAACTGAGGTACAGTGATAGGAGTCCTCACTATCCCTGTGTTCATGGCTTCAGGGTCGAACACTGCATACCCCTTGATGGCATAGTTTTTGTCATTAGCTATAGCCATGCTGTCTTGTGGTGCTTCTTCAGCCATTTCTGATTTAGCAGGGGACAATGTTTCAGAAGAGTCAGGTGTGGAGTTGGTTGGAGTATTCAGAAACCACTCAGGTACAGACTGAGACGTTTGACCTCTTCTAAGCCTTCTGAATGTCCTTTCTATCACTGTAATTAGGTGACAAGAACCTGTGCATACGGTTTCAGTACCCTGTGCTACAGCAAAGCACTAAAAGTATCAGTATCACTAACTATAGAACTAATAATCTAAAAACAAAATTTTAACATCAATCAAAATCCCCCGCAACGGCGCCAAAAACTTGTTGCCTTAAAAACAGTCGTTCTTAAGCTTGTGCAAGTATACACAAATGCCTCAAGTAGTATAGAACTTTTGTCCAGATATCGTTCCCACAGGGATTAAATTGATGCAGCAATATTCAGTTCAGATTATATGTTCAAGAGTTAGGAAGGAGTAACCATTAATTGTTGTATGCGGATTAATTAAAATAAAGGTGTTGATACTAAAAAAAATATAGACAACTTAAAACTTGAATGTAAATTAACATAGAAAAGTGATCTGTTGATTTATATAATTATAAACAGCTTCAAGTATGCTGCAGCTTAAATCTTGTTTAGCCCTCATTATGCTCTGACCATGCTCTAGCATCTAACTCCAGGAAATTGCAGTTTGCTTTCCAACATTACAGGGTCAGGTTCATTAACTTTGTTCTATTCCTAGATTCAGATTAATTACACCACCCCCTAATTAAAGCTCATTCCAGCTAGCTTAGGGACATGAATAGCTATTCCTAGCCTACTCATCATCAATTAATTTTCCAATTAATGATTTAACCCCTATCCTTTATCAAGTTCCCACTTACTTAATTCTTCCAAATTAAATAAGCTAAGTGTTCAATCAAGTTGATCACTCTTAATCAAACAACATTAAATGCGTGATAAAAGAAGATGTGAGCATAGCCATTACATAATTCAGCTAAACATTCATTATACTAGCATACCCAAAGCTTAAAAAGTTTAGCTCATAGTGAGCTTACAAAGAACAAATGTAAGAAAAGGGCAAGAAATCATTACAATGTAAGAACACGAAAAACACAGCTGCAGCAGCTCAGGAAGAAAGAACTCAGCACAGCTCTCAACAAGATAATGTGTAAAAAAAAAAATCAGAATGTTCAAGTCTGCCTCACTAGGGTTTTCTAGATGCTTTTATAGTACACTAAACCCTATTCTCTTTCATTCCATTTTGGGCCAACAATCAAAAGAATTCATAAAATAACCCTAGCCCAAATTCCAAATGATGTAAGGCAGCTAATCCTATGCGCTTGTGCATCCTTAAAAACGACAGCGTCAATGCCCTTGAGGAGAGAGGAAAGGTGTCATTGTCAGCTTTTGTCCTTTAGTGCCATACTACTGGAAGGTAGTCCTTGCTACAGCAACCAAGCTCTTGTATCCTAATGCTTCAGCCTTGCTCCAGCAAGCTTTCTGCGTACCAAGACACAGGGTTTTTAGACAATGATAGAGCAATCAGGAGCAAAAGACTAATATTTGCTACACTGAACACAAATATGTATAAACTAACATTTTCTAAAAGAAACCAAACTTAAAACCTTAAGGATGGCAAAGAATTACAGTAAAAAGGATCTAAATAACTCTTCATTCAAGGAGTTATCAACCACAAGGTAGTCCCCAATGTGATATTGACATTGTCCGTTACTCGCTCACTAGTAGAGTTTTGGTCGCCCTTCGCCATTATCGAATTAAATGCCACTTCACCGTTTCCGATGTTAGATGGCTTCTTTCCTCCACCTGGAAAGTCGTACGATGATCTGAACGTAACGAAACCACTCGTCCTCAACTCCTCAAGATTCTGCCCTGCACCAATCTAAGGCCTCCGAGCTTCCAAAATTTCACCTAAGCATCACATTACGAAGCATACATTACCATGAGTTCAAATTCGAAAACGGAATCGAATTCCGATAACCAAAACAAAAGATACTTCGAATATCGTAACGGATGGCATTTCGACATAAAAGAGTGAGATTTACCTCACTTTAGAAGAAAAGAAGAAGAGAAAGATGAAGATCGAATCGCTCTAACTCTCTTCTTGAAGCTTTTCTCTCTCTAGGTTTTCTCTCCCTCTCTCTAAACTCTCCTCTCTGCCTTCTATACTTTTGGTCTTCTGTTGCTTTCTGTTTTCATCTGAGGTAACTTAAGTTACCTCTTGGACTTTATTATATTTTTTTTCAAATTCCTGACGCTGGCGCTCAGCGCCAGTTTTCTTGGGCTTAGCGCTGGAGCGTCCACCCTCGTACCTGCATGCACGCTACGTCACCCTCCACGCGTTCGTGTGCATGGCCCACTTCGCAGCGCTCAGCGTCAGCTTCCCCACGCTCAGCGCTGGCCTCTGGTCAGCAATGTTGATCTCGAGCGTTTCTTCGCGTTTTGAGCTCGTTTGAAGTCCGATTGACCTCAAATTTGAGATATAGGCTCATAAAGACCTAATAAACAACCTCAAACCATCAAAAATTCCTAATCTCCTTCTTAAATCCAAATTTCATATTCCACACATCTAAGCCTTTTAGACGATAAACAGGGCAATCCTAGGGTTTGCTGACGTTCAAATTCACTCTCGATGATTGCATACTTCCCATGCAAGGGTCTCTAAACCATAAACAACATCTTAACTATGTAATTCAAGCCTTAAACCTAATCCTCTTACGTAAACAAAACATAAAATAATGGATGTTACATTTCTACCCCTTAAAAGAAATTACATCCTCGGAATTTGCATACCTAAAAACAAATGTGGATACTGCAGCTGCATATCTGCCTCACGCTCCCAAGTAGCATCTCCTGTGACATCATCCCAAATGACCATAACCAGGGGAATCTATTTACCATGGAGTTCTTTAATCCTTCTGTCTACAATCTTAGAAGGTAAAGCCTCATATTCTATATTCTCACGAGTTGTATGGACTCGGGCTCAATGACATGAGAAGGATATGGATAGTATTTTCTTAACTGGGAAACATGGAAGACATCTTGAAGGTTGGAAAGGTTAGGCGGTAAGGCTATATGGTAAGCTACTGAGCCAATTCGTCGAAGAATCTGAAATGGTCCAATGAATCGGGGAGTACGCTTTCGAGACTTTATAGCTCTGCCAATTCCAATCTTCGGAGTGACTCTCAAAGACACGTAATCACCATCTTGGAACTCTAAGGGTCTCCTCCTCTTGTTACTGTAGCTCATCTTCCTATCCTGTGCTTCCTTCATTTTCTCTCTTATTTTCCTGACTTGTTCTGTGGTTTGTTGTACCATATCAGGACCCAACACTTGGCTCTCGCCAGTCTCATACCAATACAACAAAGTCCTACACTTTCTCCCATACAGAGCCTCATACGGTGCCATCCCGATACTGCTGTGGAAACTGTTATTGTACGTGAAATCAATCAAAGGTACGAATTCATCCCAACTGCCAACATGTTCCAACACACAGGCTCTTAAAAGATCCTCCAATGATTGAATTGTTCTCTCTGACTACCCATCCATCTGAGGATGATAAGCAGAACTCATCCTCAACTTAGTTCCCAAAGCATTGTGTAATTTTCTCCAAAATGTAGATGTAAATCTAGGATCCCGATCGGAGACAATACTTGACGGCACACCGTGCAACCTCACAACTTCCTTGATGTAGATCTGGGTCAACTTCTCAAGACTATAACTCTCACCAATAGGTAAGAAGTGAGCACATTTCGTCAACCTATCAATGATAACCAAAATCGCATCAAACCTCTTCGGAGTTCGTGGTAACCTAACCACAAAGTCCATAGCTATACTATCCCATTTCCATTCTGGGATATCAAGAGACTGCAACAAACTTGCGGGCTTCTGATGCTCTATCTTAGCTATCTAACAAACCAAACAGGATAGAACATACTCCGCCACTTCTTTCTTCATCTTTGGTCACCAAAACATCTTTTTCAAATCTTGACACATCTTGGTGGCTCCTGGGTGAAAACTCAACTTACTTTTATGTGCCTCCTCTAATATCATTTTCTTAAGCTCTAAATCCTCTGGAACGCATATCCGATCTCTAAACCTCAACACATCATCGGATCCTCTCTTAAACTCTGAAACATTACCCTTATCTATGCCCTGACTCACTTCTTGCAGATATTCATCCTGACCCTGCTTAATTCTAAGGTCTCTCAAAAACTGACTACTGATGATGATCATACCTAAGCATATTCTATCCTCAGTCAAATCCATACCTAGGTTCATATCTCTAAATTGTTCAAGCAACTCCATCTCTTTCACCATCATTGCGGACATATGTAAAGATTTCCTACTCAGTGCATCTGCCACAACATTTGCTTTCCCAGGATGGTATTGAAGATCAAACTCATAATCCTTAATAAATTCCATCCATCTACGATGCCTCGTGTTCAGCTCCTTCTGATCAAACAAATACTTTAAACTCTTGTGATAGCTGAACACATTAAACTTAGCTCCATAAAGATAGTGTCACCATATCTTCAACGCGAACACTATGGCTGCCAACTCCATATCATGGGTCGGGTAATTCCTTTCATGAACCTCAACTGTCGGGAAGCATAAGCCACAACTCTTCCCTCTTGCATCAAAACACAACCGAATCCTTGATATGATGCGTCACAGTACACGTCAAACTGTCCTAATGGATCTAGCAATGTCAACACTGGAGATGTAGTCAACTTCTCCTTTAACTTTTGAAAACTCTCTTCACACTTTTCTTCCATACAAACGTCGTACCTTTCATCGTTAACTGCGTCATAGGCAACGCAATCTTCGAGAAACATTCAATGAACCTCCTGTAATACCCCGCTAAACCTAGGAAACTCCTCACCTCACTCACTGACTTAGGCCTTTCCCACTTAATCACAGCCTCTACCTTAACTGGATCCACTGCTATCCCTTCCTTGTTGATTATATGACCTAAAAACTGCACTTCCTCTAACCAAAATTCAGACCTGGATAGCTTAGCATACAACTGCCTATCTTTTAGCACTTGCAACACAACTCTCAGGTGTGCCTCATGTTCTTCCCGGCTACGGGAGTAGATAAAAATATCATCTATGAACACCACTACAAACTTGTCGAGGAACGATCTAAAGATCTTGTTCATGTAATCCATGAACACCGCTGGAGCATTAGTTACACCAAAAGGCATAATTAGGTACTCATAGTGTCCATACCTCGTCCTGAAAGCTGTCTTAGGTATGTCCTCCTTCTTTACCCTAATCTGATGGTATCCAGATCTTAAGTCTATCTTAGAAAACACTGAGGCTCCCTTCGACTGATCCATCAGATCATCTATCCTAGGCAACGGATACTTATTCTTGATTTTTACCTTATTTAACTACCGGTAATCCGTACACAACCTAGAACTTCCGTCCTTCTTCTTCATAAACAATATTAGTGCTCCCCAAGGTGGCACACTTGGTCAATTTGAATTCCTTCTTCATCATATCATCCAGTTGTTTCTTTAATTCTGCCAACTCCACGGGTGACATCCGATAAGGAGCTACTGATATACGTCATGTCCCTGGTATGAGATCTATAGTGAATTCAACCTCCCTCTCTGGTGGCAAACCTGGAACATCAGGAGGGAAAACCTTAGGAAACTCTCTCACGATAGGCATAGAATCTATACTCGGTGTCTCCTTCGATTCCAAAGAGAAAAGCATCAGATACTGCTGAGAATCATCACTCCTCATAGTTATTCCTTCATTGGCAGATACTATGCTAGAAGGCTCAAGAAAAGATAGAGTCTTTTGGGCACAATCTAACACTACATTGTTAGCTGAAAGCCAATCCATGTCAACCATACCAAGAATGACATCTATCTGTTGCATAGGCAAACAGATGAGATCCACAAGGAATGTCCTATTTTCAATAACTATAGGACACTGTAGGCAAACAAACATAGTGATCAAAGGATCACTGGTTGGGGTAGATACTGTAAGAGTATATGGTAACTGGGAAACGGGTAAATGTAAATGATCTACACACTGATGCGAAACAAAAGAATGTGTAGCCCCTGAGTCAAACAACACACGCGAGAGTCTGCCAGATAGTAAACACATACCTTGAATAATATCTGGAGGCTGAGAGGATTCAGATCCTCTCACAGTAAACACCCTCCTAGTGGCCTGAGGTATGCCCTCTCGAGGTACTGGCTCCTCTGCCGGCAGCTGACTGCTGCTGTCCTGCTCTCTGTCGGCATTCCCTAGCGAAATGACCTGGTTTGCCATAGATATAGCAACCAGATCTATCTCTACAATCCCTGATATAGTGCGGACCTCTGCATCTGAAACAAACTAGGACTCTCTGCTGCTGGCCCTCTCTGCTGACTGGTGTTGCTGCTGAAACTGGTGCTGGTGGTGCAAATGTCTGAATGCTCTACCCCGGTCTAGTGTTTGGTCCTCTCCTCCACTGAGAACCTCTATCTCCTCTCCTCTGATGACCTGCCCTTGTAGGACCCCCACTCCGCTGCTGGCTCAGCTCTGCGGCCTGCCTCTGGTCCATACTATCGATAGCACTGCACCTCTCCACCAACTCTAGGGAACTCAGAATATCCAAGGGCACTAATGCCCTCCTCAAACCTCCGGCACATCCAATCCTCGTCTGGGAACCTCTGATAAAACTCTGAAAACATTATCAAGGCATCAGATCTGGTCACATAGTCACCTACAGACATGTCCCCCTGTCGGAGACTCATGAAATCTCGCTCCTTCTCGCGTCTGACCAACCGCGGGAAGTACTTCTCAAAGAAACAGTCTCTGAACAAATCCCAATAGATGAACCTGCCCTCAAGCAACCTCCTCTTGCCTCTCCACCATGACTCGGCTCCTCCAGTCAGCATGAAAGCGGCATAAGTCACCTTCCTGTCATCTCTGCATCTAGTGGTGTCAAAAATCTTCTCCAACTCCTGTGTCCACCACTCAGCTCGCTCTGGTTCATACTCTCCTCCAAACTGTGGTGGCTTACCTTTCATAAAGGTAGCCAATCCCGCATCCTCAGCCTCAGCAGCTCTCCTCCTATCCTGCTGCTCCTGTAACTCTGCATCTCTCTGCATCCTCAGAGCATTCTGTTGCTCCTGCTGCAACAGAACGGATGCTAACTTCCGGATAGTCTGGAGAGTCTCGGATGACTCCCCTCCACCTCCAGCTCCTACCTCAGGCTGATGCTCATCCTTAATACCCTCTATAGCTCTACAACCCCCACATCTTCCAGGTCCTCTACCTCTACCTCGAGCCATGGTCCTGTCAAAAGAAATCATTACTCATATCAGCATGACATATAATACTACATAAAAATGGAATATAAATACTATATACCATACAAATGTCGCTTCCGGACTCACTACCCAACTTCTAAGCATAGTCGTAATCCGATGTGGATTCAACTAAAGGCCAATACACCCTATCTCACAGTCCGCTTAGAACCGAACTGCTCTGATACCACCAAATGAGATGCCCCAACGTCCCATTAAAGAAAAACCTAAAATTTTTAAAGCCTAATCGTATTATTAGCTTTAAGCGGTTATTAAAACAGCGGAGAAATTAAAACTTAAATATAAAACCACATATATAAACATACATGCATCACTATATACATACATACGGGTACAGTACTGTGAAGGGAATCCCATCCGTAGGATCCCAATATGTACAAACTAGTAAGATAACAAAATACATCAAAATACTGAAAGAAAGATGCCTCACTAACTCTCAACTGCCAGTCCCCTCTCAAAATACATAAAAACCTCACACACACCTACACAGATAGCACTGGCCTGAGCTATCACAAACTACTACCCTCACTACCACCCGGTGGTCTCGACGATCCTGCTACTCCTCCGCTACCACTGGAAGGCCTCCTGTCCGAAGGTCTCTGGAACATCCATCTATAAACTCTGCTATCTCGGGAAGGTAGCCGGGAGGACACTAGGGAAGACTCCGACCTTGTGGCTCGAACCTCGGGAGGTACTGGTGCCTCCGGAACGGGCATCGGATCAAGAATGGGTATAATGGGGTCCTCCTTTGGTACGGGTGCAAGCATAGGCTCCGGTGCTGGTAGCTGTGCTGGTGCTTGTGCAGGTCCTAGGACAAGTGCCTCGAAAGGAATAAGGAAAGAGACTGGAGCCATCTCCTACATAGGGGGCATCGGTGGTAACTGTCCATCCGAAACTCCAATTGGGAAGGGAAGGGTCTGGCAGGCTCTGAAAGTACCCGGCAAACCTAAAGGACCCGTGTAAACTGGACCCGTGTAAACTGCGAAGCGGGTGACGGGGTCCACGAGTCACCCGTTGGGATCTATGAATTCGAACTCAAAGGTCCTCGTGAGAGGGAACCCTGTATCCTGGGTCATCCAAGGGTCATCCCAATGTGCCATCTGTCTAATCCGGGTCTAAGGTACAAAATAACAAAACATGCACAACAGCAAGAAGAAAGGGGATAAGAAACAAATTAACATCAAACGTGGAAAGGGTTTAACAACATTTAATTCTATAACAGCATAAACCCATGGAACAGCCATCTCCAAAAATCTCTCTCTCTCTCTCTCATATATATATATATATATATATATAACACAACCATCCTCGAATACTTCTATGATTTTCCTCTACCCTCCATCATGATGCAATTTAATGCTGTATGTATACTCAGGTTTGGCCACATATCCGAATATCCATAACGACACGACTCTGGAGGCCCCCACGCACATCCTCGTCCGCGGAGGGAGGATGCCCATGCAAAACAATGGCACTATAGTTGCACAAATACACGATGGTGCACATCACTGAACCATGGCCAGGGTGCTCATGCAAAGCATGAACTATAGCTGCAACAATAATGAAATAATATCTGGGACGGTCCTGCCAATAGTCTGAACCCCGAGAATTCACCATCCGAGGAATCAAACCCCACGGACCATGTTTCAGGTCAACCATATGATAATCTCACAGACCATGTTTCAGGTCACCCCCTAGTGCCCTAACCGCTCATCACTATCTCATAAATAATTTCCATAATAATCACATCTCATCAGTCTCATCATCATATTACAAAATCATCTCGGTTAGGCACTTCTAAACTCAAGTATCATGAACCCCCACATACTAGGGCTGGACACCGGACGGGTTCGGTCGGTTTCGGGCCGAAAAAGTTTAACCCGAGGAAAACCGACTGGTATATTATGTCACCCATTTCCGTCTGAGTATCTCCTCGGTTTGGGCGGTTACGATTTGGGCGGGTTGGCGGTTTGGACGGGTGGTTGGCTCGGTTTAGGATAAAAAAAATTCAAACAGAAGCAGAGATGAGAAGTAAGAGAAGCAGAACCATCACACCAGAAGAAGGACCATAAACATTAACAAAAAAATATCAAAATTTGAACAAAACCCCAAAAAAATCAACTTTATACAAATCTAAATAAAGACCCGTATGAAGAAGAATCACAATCATTGATGGTCTTCACAATCACAGAAGAAAGGTTCAAACTTGAAGAGATCTGACATGCAGAAGCCGCTACACCTCTTACGACCACCTCTTCTTCTTCGTTGGGTAGCACCTTGCGCAGATCTGCCAAGAAAACAGCAGCAGAAACACGACGGAGTGTGGGTCTGAGACCTGGCGTGTGGCGCCTGAGAGGAAACGAGACGCCGTGCTCTGGACCACGGGGAAGGAGGCAAAACCAAGGGCGAGTGAGAGAGGCGGAGTGGCCGATTATGGAGGCAGAGTGAGAGACGACTCAGTGGTTAGAGGCTTAGGGTAGATGGGTTTGTGTCTCTGTGAGACTCCCCTGGAGTTTTTAATTAAGTTAACGTTATACACTTATATATATTAAAATAATATTTAAGAAAAAACAAATGTTATTTTGTTAAAAAAAAGTTTTTAATAAAAGAAGTGTGATGAATTGAAACTCTCCACTCTTCAGCATGTGTAGCACCAAAAAATAATAAAAGAAGTTGATGTTATCGAAGAAGGGACAACACCTGACACAAGTTTTGACCTTGAATGTTCATATTGAATAGCTGAATCCTTGGGCGGTGGGATATTGAGCTGGAATCTATGCCAATGTCAGTATAGTTAAGTGTATACGTTTTGATTGTTTTCTCTCCATCGGTCGGATGCGGGTTCCGATGGATTGTATTTTTGAAATCCGAACCCGCCCGATTCAAACCAATTAAATCCGAGAAAACGACCCGTTGACCAGAAGTAATCCGCCCGTTTCCTTGTTTTTTCCAGCAAATACATCAGGTTTCGGTCGGGTCGGACCCACTTGTCCAGCCCTACCACATCCATCATTATACTCATCATGTATCAATACTCATAAAATCTTTAATCACCATAATCACCCATCATGTCAACATGTCATAATTACAATCATATCCACATATAATAAAATAATATCAAATGATATAAAATAATCATATTTATTATCCAACCAGCACAAATATCACAGTCAATTCATCACATATCAATGATATACCACAGACAGTCAAAACAGTCAACACTGATAATAAAATAATATTTTATACGTAATGGCGATAAACGTAAAATTCCAATATCAACATCGGTATCACCAAATAGTCCCCAATGTGATATTGACATTGTCTGTTACTCACTCTCTAGTAGGATTTAGGTCGCCCTACCCCATTATCGAATTAAATGCCACTTCGCCTTTTCCAACGTTAGATGGCTTCTTTCCCCCACCTGGAAAGTCGTACGATGATCTGAATGTAACGAAATCACCCGTCCTTGACTCCTCACGATTCTGCCCTGCACCAATCTAAGGCCTCCGAGCTTCCAAAATTTCACCTAAGCATCACATTACAAAGCGTACGTTACCACGAGTTCAAATTCAAAAACGGAATCAAATTTCGATAACCGAAACGAAAGATACTTCGAATACCGTAACGGACAGCATTTCGACATAAAAGAGTGAGATTTACCTTCACTTTATAAGAAAGAAGAAGAGAAAGATGAAGAGGATGTTGCCACGAACGCAACCACGTGCTCGGATCCGCAACAGGACGATCGAATCGCTCTAACTCTCTTCTTAAAGCTTTTCTCTCTCTAGGTTTTCTCTCCCCCTCTCTCTAAACTCTCCTCTTTGCCTTCTATACTTTCTGTCTTCTGCTGATTTTTGTTTTCATCTGAGGTAACTTAAGTTACCTCTTGGACTTTATTATTTTTTTTCAAATTCCTGACGCTGGCGCTCAGCGCCAGTTTTCCTGCGCTGAGCGCGGGAGCGTCCACCCGCGTACCTGCATGCTTGCCTCGTCACCCTCCATGTGTCCGTGTGCATGGTCCGCTTCCCAGCACTCAGCGTCAGCTTCCCCACGTTCAGCGCTGGCCTCTGGTCAACAATGTTGATCTCGCGCGTTTCTTCGCATTCTGAGCTCGTTTGAAGTCCGATTGGCCTCAAATTTGAGATATTTACTCATCAAGGCCTAATAAACAACCTCAAACCATCAAAAATGCCTAATCTCTTTCTTACATCCAAATTTCTTATTCCATACATCTAAGCCTTTTAGACGATAAACGAAAATCCTAAGGTTTGCTCACATTCAAATTCACTCCCGATGATTGCGTACTTCCTATGCAAGGGTCTCTAAACCTTAAAAAACATCTCAACTATGTAATTCAAGCCTTAAACCTGATCCTCTTACTTAAACAAAACATAAAATAATGGATGTTACATTAAACACAGATCTACAACGAGCTCTACTAGAAGTACCAAATCTTGTGTGAGTTATGGAACACAAACGAAGACGGCAAGATCACTGAATCGCAGATCTGAAATTGAATCGTTGATTCTCCAGCACCGATCTTTGATAAACAGATCCAAAGCACAACGGCGACGGCAATTGAACCATCAGAACTGGCGGCACCACTCACCACCTGATTTGAGAACAACTAGATCGAAAACCGGCAAGAACCAGATCTGAAAATACAATGCGGAATGTCGATTGAGAAAGATGAATCACTGGAAGCAAATAATCTTCTTCCTGTGAGCACAAAATCCAAGATGTAGGAATAAATGAAACACAAAACGAAATCAGATCCGAGATCTAAAGAGAAAGATGCCGAAAAAAATGAAGGAATAGAATATCAGAAAATTTTCGAAGGTGATCGAGTAACGAAGAAAAAAAAAATTGTGGATTTTCTTGGGAAAGTTTAAAAGGAAAAGAAAAGGAAAATAAAATGCAGCAGAGAATCCATTCAAGGTGGATGATATCGCTCTGATACCATGTTACAAAACACAGCATCCATGAATGGAAAACAGAGAAAGCTTTGAAAGTGCAATGATCAAGAAAATGTAAAATGATACAAATGGTAAAGTTGACCTCACAAGAGCACAAAATATGCTTATATAGCTAATGAGTAGTACCTAACTTCCTAACCAACATGTAACTAATTTTGTATATTTTGTATATTCTAATAGTCAAATGAAATAACAAAATATGAAAAAACTCAAATTAATTCAAATTGACCTAGATTGGGCAGAATCAAATTAATTCTATATTTTGTACAATTTGATCAAATGATAAAAATAGAAATCAATTCACATTGTATATGGTAGGTAACAGTAGAAGTGGGAGGCAATTCTAGTCAAAATTTGCTTACTATTATAAAGGTCTAAACACTGAAGTTGTCACTTTCGATAGCTATAGCAAACCATTACTCTTGATCTAAAACCATTACCCTAATGAAATTCTACTTTCCCATATTTGATAAGCAGTGCTTTCCAAAAAACGTTTAGGCAGTTTGATTACTACTAACATGAATATATTCTACATGTATTCCTATATCTTGTTCTCATTGTATTATTACAAAATTATTTTCTTGGCAATATTGAAAATTTAATATTTGACACATATTGTGTAACATCCCTGGCTGCTTTATGGATTGACGATTGTCCCCACAAACCAACACAAGTCTTTTCAGCATGCTTTGTCCTCACTCACATGCTTCCTGGGAAAACTTCCCAGGAGGTCACCTATCCCAGAATTGCTCCAAGTCAAGCACGCTTAAGTGTGGAGTTCTTAAGTGATGGGCTACCGAAAAGAAGATGCATCTTGTTGGTATAGGTAGTACCAATCAATTCATATAAGTCACCATCAACTTTATAGTCCCATACCTACACAATCTCAAGATCCCTCTCATTCCGGTGTGTAATCGGTTCATTCATGTATCCCTCCGCCTAGAAGCCTGCCAGGAGCCGCTCCTTGATCGTGCCTTCTTGCACCGGCGACCACTCCCCTCCCTCGTCAGCCTCGGGTGTCACATGCCCACCAGCTTCTACTTGGTTCGTCCCCGAACCACCCCGTACTAGGAGAGGTGCCGCTCTGATACCATTTGTAACATCCCTGGCTGCTTTATGGATTGACGACTGTAACACCCCCCTTGGGTATTACTTCCTAATCACATGCGGAAATAAATTAAAAAGAAAGTTTACTGTTTGCTTTCGGAAAAACTTCTATTATTTTCTTAAGCCTGAAAATATAGGGGTAAAATTTTCTTTTTCTTTTTCTTTTGTACGGAATGTTTTCAAAAAGGAATAGTGCACACGAGTCAAACATAATATCATACCATGCTTAATAGCACACAAAAGTTAGGTTCATTTATGACTCAAAGCACTTCAACATATAAACTTTCATGAAATAATATTTCATACTGAAGTTGATAAATTCATTGCAAGGTTCTTCAAATCACTTACAAATAATTTTCTTAAAACACCCGTCCCAAAGGAAACATCCTAAGCTGGTCGTTCTAAAAGACAACTATTGGAAAGAACTCTGTAGTTCTCACCATAAAAATTATCACCAACCTTTTCAAAGGATCGGGAGTACTATCCTCAAGTGAGGTTAGGAACTTCTCGACACCACTTGTCCTCGTATAACAAAGCACCACAGCAAATGGCCAGGAACACCTGATATGTTGTAAGGGTGAGATACCAATATATGGGTGTATTATGACGACTACATGCCCAAACACAAAACAATAGGTACAGATAAAAATTCATATTCAACAAAATCATCAAATAGAGGCATAATATCAAAGCATCAACGTTGTTTTTGAAAACATATGGCACTTCTATATTTCATTATGTCCTAATCTCCAGAGACCCCAACTTCATTTTTAAAAATGAGCTGATCAGGCTCGATTGCCAAATAAGGTACAACGTGTTTTTCCACAGCACTGCCCAAAACTCCTGGCACAGTGATCAACGTGTGTAGATGTCCATAGCATACTGTCCAACTCAAGGCACAGTAACCAAGGCATATGGACTTCATTGTCCATCAAGGCACAATGATACAACGTAGCATGAAATACCTTACCCTTCAAGGCATTCATACAAAACAACAGGGGCACGTCTGCCAAATGCATGTAAAAACATCTTTGTTTTCGCAGCCTTTCTTTGTGTTTCATTCTTTCCTTCGTCGAGGCTCAAGGCTCACGACCATCCATAAAATTTTCAATGTTTTACAACTTTCATTGTCGACAAAGGACGTTTTAGCCCGAATGTCCAATCACAACAGTCCTAGACCTGTGCACTAGTCTTAGACTTTGTGGTCGTAGAAAACAACTTTCACCTTTTTACTACTTTCACCACGTTTTATCACAACGTATGTAGGACACACAATCTACCACAACAAAAATAGGACACACAGTCCACAACAACGTGTATAGGACACACAGTCCCCAACAACGTGTATAGGACACACAGTCCAAAACAACGTATATAGGACACACAGTCCACAGCGTTGTGATATGGATCATGGATCCACTTGTTTTAACTCTAGTATCCCGACGTCTCGGTTACTAGGTTCACTTTTCGTCTTATTTTTCGTTCAGTGAAAAACAAATACAAAACCGAAAGTTTCCGTAACTTATCCAAGTTATCGGACATTTTCCTTTAAACAAAATCTTTTAAATGCAAGCTTTTCTTTTGAAATCCTTTTGTTTAAATCTTTAAGTTTTGGAAATTCCATTCTATTTCCATAAAACCAGTTTATTTTCAAATCTTCTTTTTCCTAAAACATTTGAAAATTTCCAAATAAATTCCTTTCAAGTTTCAAACTAACTTTGTTTTTCTTCAAAACATTTTCAAGGAAATTAATTGTCCTTTTTGTATCAAATCACTCAAATTTTTCCAATTGAGTTTTCAAAAAAATTTGTTTTACTCTCTAAAATTTTTAACAAATCATTAAAATTATTTAACTTCCCCTTTTTATCAAAACTTTGTTAAAAAAACATTTATTTATAATTTTCTTTGTAAATATTTTCTTAAAGCTTTTATCCTTATTATTTGAGCTCTAACCAATGGTTAGGCTTCCATGCAACAACAACAACACATACACAATCATTCCGACATATATAATCAACATTCATATATTCATAAAACATTAACTAAGCATAAGAGCATGTTTATCAGTCAAATATACCATCAAAGCAACAAGATCTCCAGATCATTCTAAAACAGCCACAACAACAACATCATCAAACAACATATAATTATCAGGTCAAGCAACAACTTAAGCCACCAACCAAAACTCAGCAAAACACACATAAAATCAATCACACAACAACATGTAGTTGTCATAAAAAGCATCCCTCAGGCTTTCTCCCCTTACCTGATTCGATGGGTTGACAAAATCTTTGTTTCTGTGTTGCCCAGAGTGAACTTCCTTTGCCCACAGCGTGCCACAAGTTTAAGAATTAACCGAACGGCTTAAATTAAAACAACAAAGTTGTCTTATCTTTCTAAGTTTAGGTTTTGACCATGACTGGAAAAATGATGCTAGAGATGTCTGATAAATTCTTGGATAACATTTTCTCCAAGACTTGCTTTATATATATATATATACACACTTTATTCCCATATTTTATATATTTATATTAATCACTGGTTTATAGTCCATTTCATGCCAAAAATCTTTACTTGATCATGTTAAAAGACATTATTTTTAAAATCATATTTTTCATTCCAAAAATTTAGGTGAACTCTTTTATAAAATCATTTTTAGAACAGCAATGGGTTTAAATTGTGAATGATCATTTAAATGACCTTCCAAATCCTTGAAAATTTAATGGAAGGTACCCAACTCACATACAAACATATTGTAGTTGGTCCCGTGTAAAAATTCAAAGGCATTAATTCATTAAAAATCAAACACGGCCTCTGTTTGCACAGGATTCTTCCAGAAATCCAGTTTAACTAACTTGTAACTTTATGAAATTATTTCTCTTTATATACATATGTAAAAATTCTAAAACTTCAACAAAACTTTATTTATGCTTTAGTAATAATCCCAGAAATTTTATAAAGTTTTTAACTTTCAAAATCATATTTAAAATCATCATGCAACCAACTATGTTCATATTTTCGCAGTCAGAATTTGATTCTACTTTGAGTGGTGTTTCAACCTAGCAAATCTTATCCAAATATCTACATATTATATATCCAATTAAAGCCCCAGAAGTATTCTTTCCAAATATGTATTTATTTTCCATAAATCCATTCTGTATAAAAACTTATGGGCTTACGAATAAAGATATATCATGCAGCCAGAATTACATTTTACCCATGTTTATCCATACCAAGTTATTATCTTCACTCTAGCATCATCCACAAGCCATAGAACCAACATGCAAGGGTCCTAGACCCTCAAAATCATACATGCAAACATATATAAACTAAAATTAGTAACCATTATTATCAAATAATGGTTCAAACAAAGAGTTGAAAAGAAAAAACTTTAAATCAAATATGAGAAATTTTGGATAAAACACCAACTTTCCTTTACATATGATTTTTGGCCATCATAAAAAAATTTGACTTGGAATATTTCTTTACCACATGAAATCCATAGAAATAAAAGTAAAGATGATGATGAGTTTGAAAATTCATTTCTTGTTCAAAACATAAACATGAAATCATAGTGTGACATGCAAGTTGAAAACAAAACTCCACTTTTTCTCTTTATAGGGTTTCGGCCACACCCTCTAAATTAGGTTTAGAAAATTTCTTTTGTAACATGCAAGTATAGAAGTTGATAGCAAGGATGAAGATGAGTGAAAAAAATTTAATTTGGAGGACATGCATTAAGAGAAACTCAACTTGCAACTAAAATAATTATCATGTATGTTGATATTAGAAACTTGTAAGAAAAGAGCAAGGGTTTAGAATTTATACCCTCTAAATGATGATGACGATGATGAGCATAAGATGAAGATGGAGGTGGTTTTTAACTTCCATACTCAAGTGGCTAGAGGTTGAAGATGATGAATAGTAAAATTGGAAAGTTGGCAAGAGCTTGGGAGCAAAAACCAAAATGAAGCTAATGAATAGAAGAGGTGATGAGGGGTATTTATAGGGGAGGGGGACTGCTGCCTCATAAAAAAATCTAGGATATTTTAAAATTCTAACAATTTTTAACTCAATTAAAATGATGTATTTTCTAGTAAATTGAAATCAATAATTACACTATGTCATGAATAGTGATAAATAGTGACAACGGTCACTATTCACATCAAATCAAATCTTTGCCAAATCTGGAAAAATTTAGAATTAATTATTTTGGGTTCGTTCTGGTACCGATTGTTACATAACGGTAAAAATTGATCGTATTTTTATTCACAAAATTTCACTCGAAAAATTCATATAAAAATAAATAATTTCTAAAATCATAAAAATAAATATAACTGGGTTATAAAAATAAAATTTTGAATTTTCGAAATTTTTAAAATTATTTTCGGGTCAGTAGAGCTTAACTGACAGCGAAAACTCAAACCGTAAACGTCTGAAATTTTTTACCGAAAATCCAACTGTACATTTCTAATATAAAATAAATAAATATGAATTAATTTGTTCTATCAAAATAATTCATCACCATTTATGAAAACAAAATCTTAAATATTCACAATTTACAGACAAGCAGAAAAATTGAAGAAATGATTTGATGAAAAAGCATGATGTTGTGTAATAAATGAAAATACTATTCAAATCAAATCAAGTCTCTTCAAATCAGCATTTAATATATTTTAAATTAATTTGTTTCGTTTCGGTTCCATTAATTTCCCGACGATGAAAACCGATAGTATTTTCTAAACGAAAATTCAGCCGGAAGAATTAGTTTTTTGTAATATTTATAAATAAAAATATTTAAAATCATGGGAATTGTTGTAAATATTTTAGGAAATCCAAAAAAAAATTTATTTTTCGTATCGAAATTCGTTTTCTGTTTTAGTAAAGTTTTGCTGACAGCGAAAACGTAGACTGTTTTCGTCTGAAATTTCAACTGGAAATTTAACTACAGTTTTCTAAAATAAGAATAAGAATAAAAATAAAAATAAGCTACAAGAATAAATTTTTATTTATCAAAATATTTTTCTCTAAATTAAATTAATAATTACACCTACACATACATAAGCACAGATCATTAAGAAACAGAAAAATCGGGGTGTTACAACGACTGTCCCCACAAACCAACACAAGTATTTTCAGCGTGCTTTGTCCTCAGAATTGCTCCAAGTCAAGCACGCTTAACTGTGCATTTCTTAAGTGATGGGCTACCGAAAAGAATATGCATCTTGTTGGTATAGGTAGTACCAATCAATTCATATAAGCCACCATCAACTGTATAGCCCCATACCTACACAGTCTCAGGATCCCTCTCATTCCAGTGTGTAATCGGTTCATTCATGTGTCCCTCCGCCTAGAAGCCTGCCTGGAGCCGCTCCTTGATCGTGCCTTCTTGCACCGGCGACCACTCCCCGATCTCGTCGGCCTCGGGTGTCACACATTGCATTCTATTAAAATCATGAATCAGTAAGGTATTTGAAGAATAAATTAGATTAGTTTTGAAAGGAAAAAGGAAAACATTTTACGTTTTTACATATCATGATGTTGTCATAGCTGAGTTGAATTTAATTAAATGAATCTATTTTTTTAAAGTATACACTTTGATAATTTTGGTCAATCTCTTTGATAGATATTTGTATGTGTTTTTGGTACATAACAATTTATATGTTTAATTGCTTATGTTCATAACAGTTTATGTTTAATTTTATAGAATTAAAAGGATAGAAATATTTTTGCTATCAAATCCTCAACACGTTGATTTTGAAAATGTGCATGGTTAATAGGTTTTTTATTTTTTATTTTCTATTTTTTAATATGACACTATAAAATTGGGGTTGGGAATTGAACGAATGCTATGACACCCGGGGCTGACAAGGGCGGGGAGTGGTCGCGCGGTGCAAGAAGGCACGGACAAGGAGCGGCTCCTGGCAGGCTTATTGGGGAGGGGGGGTACTTGACATATGTTTTTAGAGGTGCCTAACCTAAATAATTAATATTGTATAATGATGAGATTGAGGATATATGCTTGTTGAGGTTATTTTATAAGATAGTGATGAGATGTCAAGGCACTAGGGTATGACTCGAGAGATGTCAGTGATATTTAGCCATATGCATGTTGTGGATCCGTGTATTGGGAATACACGAGGTTTAGAGTCCTCGCAGGATCGTCCCAATTTATTATTTGGCTGTGCAGCTATAGTTTCATTGCGATGCATGAACACCCTCGAGAGTGAACCAGGGTGTGCACCAGCGGGAGATGTGCGGCTATAGTGCCATTGCTTTGCATGGCGATTCTCACCGCGGATGAGGATGTGCACCGGGATTTGGGGATGAGTCGCTTGGACGACTGACTGAGCAGATGAGGGATATATATCTGGATTGGTGGCAGCCACGTTATCATACATATTATTTGCATCATGGTGAAGGGTAGAGGAAAATAATGCGTTTCGAGGATGGCTGCATATATAAATACGTTGTGATGTATGTTTATATGCCTTATTGATTAAATGTTACAAAACCTTTTCCATGTTTGATATTAGATAGTTTCTTATCCCCTTTTTCCTTTCTTTGGTGTTTGTATTTTCTATCGTTATACGTACAGACCCGGATACTACAGATGGTGCACTGGGGGCATCCGTGGATGGAGGCACCGGCAGGGTTCCCCATGACGGGGACTTTTGAGTTGTAGTTTATTGATGAGAACGGGCGGCTTTTGGACCCAGTCACTCGCTTTGCGGTTTATACGGGTTTTGTATCGGTTATGGAGCTGTGACTCCAAGTATTTGATATTTTACGAGTTGCGTCTCCATATCTTTATATGGGATCTGTATGTTTCTATGTTTTCTGTTTACGAGTCGGGTTGGGCCTTATGTAAATGATTTTCGAACTTATAACCCTAATTATGATTATGGAATATTTTATTGTACATTTACTTGAATCAAGGCATTTATATTTATGTCTTGTGGTAAAGAAAAATTTCCCCGCTATTTAAGAATGATATCTTAATTAACCCACTTATCGATCTTAAAATATCACGAACAATGTAGCGCTCGAGAAGGGTGTTACACATGCAGTCAAACCACTTCCTTTTATACGGTTAGGTTAACTCCTCTAGTGAGCACCTAATATGGATTGGTAGGAAGATAGCAAACTTCATAAGCCTATAAATGAAGACCTAAACAAGTTCATACCGTTTTGATGTGAGCATAGACACACAAGGTCAAGGACCTAGCATTGCAGACTTGCATGGACCCATGACAAGGGCAAGGCTTAGAATAGTCCAAGACACACTCAAGAAGGTCGGTCAATCACTTGACTCATAGGCAACCTTATGAAGAGGGCTTTATCTTGAACCTCTTATGCATTGAGCCATTGACCACATAGTTAGGGATAGGGCCTAGGACCTTTGTTAGAGTAGAGTTCATGTAATAAAGGTCCATTAGGACCCTTGTATAGAGTAGACTTTTTGTAATAAAAGTGCTTATTCAAAAAGCACTTAGGAATAGTTTAGGAATTGGGCCATAAGCATAGGAGTAGGAAGCATTGGGCCAAAATCAAAAGTTTGAATAGGCTTCATGTAATTCATTTCACAAGTTTTGAATACAATTGATCAGTTTTCTCACACTTGAGATTTCTAGAGAGAGTTGAGAGTTCTCCTCTTCTTGGTTCATGAGTTAAACCATTGATTCTTATCTTGAATTTCCATATTCAAGTGGCGAATCCTCCTTTGGCTTATCAAATTCAATCTTCTTCTCCAAGAAGAATGCATTTGTGGCGCCATTCCCCTCCTCTTCTTCCTATTCCATTTTCTACTTTTGTTCTTTAATTCCTGCACTTTAATTCTTGCAATTTACTTTCTAGTCATATATCAATTGTTCTTCTCTTCTACTCCTTTTGTTTCTCTTGATTCTTCACTTGAAGATCAAGTTTATTGAATTGTGTTCTTAATTTGTTGTTGATCTTGAATTCTTAAACAATTTGATCAAAGAAAGATCCTATCAAGTTAGTGATCAATGCTAGATCACATCATGTGGTATCTAGAACTAGATCTTTGATCTTCAATTGTTTTGAATTTTTTTCAAATTCTATGATGATCTTTGAGTTGGAGCCAATTTTATGATGAAAATTTCATCTATAGTGCGCCATTTACCACAAGAATTGGCTAATGAAAAGTAATTTGATTCCAATTGTGGTCATGGATCTAGAATTTGAAATGTGTTTGAATTGATGTTGCTTGAATTTTTGGTGAAAATTTTTTTCCCTCTACATTTTCACTCCTCTTTTAGGCGCCATTCTTACATGTGCTCTTCCACCACATGTGATTTTAGTTGCTTCTTGAAAATTCAAGCATAGATCTATTTGCCTTACTTTGTGAATTTGAACAATTGCAAAATTCAAATTCAAATTTCAATTTACAATAGTAAGATTAATTCAAATTTTAATCAAAAGTGCTTCAATGATTTCAAATTTTTAGAATTTAATAGATCTTCATGAAATTCAATTTGTGGAAATGATGTGTTTATCATCCACTTGAATGAAAGATCTAGATCTCTAATTACTTGATTTGTGCTTCACTACTTGGAAATTATTCTACACTACTTGAATTGTTCATATTTCCCAGTATTACACCAAATATTGTTCAAATTTGTTCATGATTGAAGGATCTTTTTGTAATTTCAAAAATTAATTGTAATTGCTGTGAAATTGTAATTAGTAAAAGTCAAGTGGCAGCAATTTTTTTTAAAAAAATCTGGTGTAAAAAGAAAAAGTGGGCCAAAACCGAAAATATACAAAGTTTTGGGGCAAAAGTGCAAATTCTAGAAAATTCCAGCAAAGGTAAAAGACTTGCCACCATTTCACATGCTTGTATTTATGTTGATCCTTCACAATCTGGTGTCGCACAATTCACATTGATCATTACTTGTTCACACACATTGATTAAATTTGAATTGAACTCTTTCAACTTGTCTTCTTCACATCAATTTGAGTGTACAATTCGTCTTGAACCTTTTATTTCTTGTCTTATAAACTCTATTAGTTTTGTATTAGTTGTTTTTCACCTTCTTGAACTTTTTGAATTGATTGCCTATTGGTTGATTTGTCACTTGTTTAATGGAGACTAATTGTTGAGATCTTGTTTCAACTTGTAAATCCCTTGAGGAGGAAACTCTTGAGTGGAAAGAGACTAGAGAGAAATCATCTTGTAAAAGTCTACATTGAGTAATATATACGAGTGGCAATCTTTGAGTGAATGGTGAGTGAGTGGTGAGGTCTTTGTTATATTCATTTTTGACTTGTAACCTTAATTTGGTGGGATCAATTGTGTAAAGAAAGAAAAAGGTGTGATGAGGAACCAATTAGTACTTGGAGAGAAATGAAGAGTGTTTTGAGAAAAAGATATGTACCTTCAAGCTACACTAGAGACCTACACCATAGGCTTCAAAGGTTGAGACAAGGAAGTATGAGTGTAGAAGAATATTACAAAGAGCTGGAGGTCATATTGATTAAAGCAAACATAGAGGAAGATAGAGAAGCAACTATGTCTAGGTTCTTGGGAGGACTCAACCAAGAAATCCAAGATGTGGTAAAGCTTTAAAACTATGTTGAGTTGGAGGACCTGGTGCACCATGCAATCAAGGTTGAAGCTCAAGTCAAGAGAAAGAAGTCCTTCAAGAAACCTTTCTTCAACAACAACTCATCTTGGAAGGATAATTCCAAGGAGGAGGGTGACTCATCAAAACAACTTGAAGTTGTTGGTAAAAGTGGATCAAAGGCCACATTTCCTAACTCTAAACCTTCCACTCTCTTAATCTCTCACACATACACAAGGTGTTGAAAAATACATCACACACCTTATTCATGATAACTTCATGTCTTTTATAAACTTACATGAGTCTCACATGGACTAGCTAGTGGATCATCTAAGTAACTGTTGAATTGGAAGGGTTTTAGATAGGGAATGAGAAAAAGAGTGAAATAAACCAACAAATAATAAGACTGATATTGATTTGACATAGTGATGATGTGCTTACAATAGATAACCCTAATAGTCCTATTTATACTGAAAATAGAATCCTAGTCTTGATCAAATAGAGAATCAAATCATAAAATATAAATAAGAAATAAATCCTAAGAGATCATCTAGGATACTATAAGATATTCTAAGATATGAAAGATATTATCAGATATTTATTTGATTTTCTAACACTCCTCCTCAAGCTAAAGCTTACTAAGCTTTAAGCTTGTTACATGGAAACAATGCATTCCCCCTCAAATTAAAATTTAAAATTAAAAAACATAAACTGAGCACCATGAAAATAATGGTTGGAAGGCAACTCAAGGATGTTGGAGAGGTAGGAGAGAGTTTCTGGAAAGATAACTTAGCAAGATAGCTGGAATGATCATCAACTTGATAGAAATTTATTGGCAAGCAATCCAGCAGCAAGGTCCAAACTTCTCAAAACCGTATTTGGAAGCTTCAACAACAATATCGGAGACCCAAATTATTTAAAATTGAAATTAAGGAGACAACTACTTCCGGGACTGAGACGAGGCCAGTGCATCTGGGACAAGGGTCAAGACTAATGCATCTGGGAGAAAGACAGGCCAGTGCATCTAGGAAAAAGAGACGAGCCAAAGCATCTAGGACAATGAGTTGGGCTAGTGTGAGTCATAGCCAACATAAGTCAATCATTGATGGAAATAGAAGTCACGACTAATATGATTCATATGTGGGAAAAGAGTCACCACCAGAATGATCGTCGATAGGAACAAAAATCACCACTAATATGATTCATCACTGGTATGATCCATTAGTAGATAAGAATTGCATGACAAACACTGAAGAAGCAAATAGTAGAGCAGAGCCAAAGATTTGAGCTTTCAAACACAGCAAAACATAACCTAAGAGAGTCAAACACATCGAGGTGGTTGCTGAAAAGTGATCCATAGAGGGACGTGAGTCCAGATCCGAAAAATAGCATAGGCCAACAAGTTCAGCGCTGGAAACGACGGCCGACAAGGATGCCGGAAACTGCCTTCGTGCGGCTGGAAAGGAGGCGTATGTGACGGAGCGGCAGGGACTCGATCACCGTGTGGAGGTGCATCCGGCGGCAAGTTTTGGACGGTTGTGTAGATCGGCGGCCGGCGATTCTAGCCGTGGTGTCGGCGGCCGGAAACGGCGGCAGAGACTGGCAGTAAGGTACTTGATAGGAAGGGACGCCGGAAGGAGAACACGACAACCAAAGATGGTGCAAAATCGGAGAGAGGACACGGTTTTGCGAAAAAACAAGAGACATGAGAATAATCCTTTGAAACAAAGGAGAGTTAGAGTTTAACAATTAGAATCCTGAATAAAATTATTGGAATAGTCCCAAACTTTTGGGGACTCAGCAGAATAGTGACGGGACAGGTCATGGAGGATGGTACCTCTCTGATACCATGTTTAATTGGAAGGGTTTTAGATAGGGAATGAGAAAAAGAGAGAAAAACCAACAGATAATAAGACTGATATTGATTTGATGTAATGATGATGTGGTTACAATAGATAACCCTAATAGTCCTATTCATACTAAAAATAGATTCCTAGTCTTGATCAAAAGAGAATCAAATCATAAAATATAAATAAGAAATAAATCCTAAAAGATCATCTAGGATACTCTAAAAGATATTATCATATATTTCTCTGATTTTCTAACAGTAACCAACTACTAAATGTAGCTAATAACAGAAACACTACCACTAATTAACTAATAACAGAAACTGAATTATTCACGACACTAATAAGATGAGGCGTTACATTATTCCTGCATTATTGGTTTGAGTAATAATTTTGGAAATTAGCGGATGACATGGTTGATTTTCCGGACACCATTTTGACTAAAAATAACATATTTCTTAAATTGTTTTAGAATCATGCTTATCTCATTGGGATTATATCTCATAAGTTGTGTTATTTTCATATCACACAGGAGACAATAGAAACAACTTGAAAAGTCTCTTGTAGCATCGAAGTTTTTAGCATCAATTTTAGTTTTTTATTTTTGTTTTAAAGTGTATTGTGCGACTTTGGATTGTGGTTAACGTTTACGGTAGTTTATAGCAATTTTGTTATTATTTTACTAATTTGGATATTTATGGTCACATTAAACCCCTTATTACCAACATGTGGCTGATCTGAGTGATAACGAGCTCGAATCCCTTAAGCAAGTTACCAGAGGTTCGATCCTCTCTTACGTATGGAAAAAACTTGGTTGGAAAAAATATGCCCTTCAATATCATCATATACCTCAAGGGATTAGTATCCTCAGTTAAGCATGAGGAATACACCGAAAAACCAATAACACCCTATTTTTAGGATAAGACCTTGATTAAAGAATTGTATGATTTATTTAGTTAATTTGATGAGGTATATTAAATTGAGTTTCAATTTATCCTACAATTACTAATTCTATACATAGATAATTAGTCACAAATGATCATGTGATATCAAAAGGTGTTACATGTAATAAACTGGATGATTATGAAACAACAAAAACAAAGAGAATTCCTTACAAAATGAATATAGACTACATAATATACGGAGAGGGAATGATGAATGCTAACTCCTAAAGCATTGTACTGTAATCCCAATTCTCAATTCTCCTGATCTCCCAACTCTAATATTTCTTCTCAGCACACTGCTAGATCTCGTTCAATTCCTTGCTTTAGGTGAATTGAGCTTGCCTATAGCCAAACAATTGTAATAAGCTCATAATAATCCTAGTCGCACAGGCAGGTTTACAAAACAACCGATCCCCGTACTGTACAGGCCAGCCATTAAACCAGTTAATTAAACACCGTACGAAGAGATATCCAAGGACCGAGGGCAATTTGAAATGTATCTCATTGCCTTGAAATGCTAGTTACCTTACGAGCCTTCAACTATAGTGCATCTAGGGTGATAAACATTAAATACTGTCACCAAAAAAAATAAAAACTAAAAGCTGACATATACCACACAGGAATTAGATGGGGAAATCTTTTGCTAAAAATAAGATCCACCTTTAAAGCAATGCATTTGAATCTCCATGATACATGACTATCAACGTCCAATCGTAATAGGAAGCCACTTGCTATATAATTTTACAATAAATTCAAACAAAAGTTATAAGAAATAGGGAACGCCTGTCCTAGGCCCTCTCATCTGGTTGTTCTCCTCTGTTTCAGTGAAAAATTTGACTTCTCTTTCCTGTTACAAGAAAAAAAAATATCAACAAAATGCCGGTAACTTGTAAGCATGATCACAACTGAAAATCCATGTTTACAAGATTGCATATATTTTGAGAACACCCATTACATCGTAGCAACTGTAGCAACCCTCAAATTATATGCATGCTACAAGATAGTAATTTTTATTATGCCTTGGAGCAAGTCCTGTACAATAACCACCTTAGTAACATAATCGATGTACTTACATTATAAAACAAGTGAATTTATGGATTCGGTTCTGAAAGTGAAAAACTTATTCTGTTATGATCCTAATCGCTTTATCTTTTAAGCCTAACATTCATATATTTTAATACTCAATAAAAAGGCATCAGAGAAAGTGGTTTAACAAGAAACACAACGAAAAATTTCAGAGATTCAACTTTGATTTGGCGGAGTCTAGGGTGAGCAATGTCCCCAAGTTGCTCACCATGCATAAGTAACTTTCGCCATTAAATATATCATTATTTAGTTCAAGGACTCATATCATAATATTTTTAAAATTGTAAATTTACCACTACATTTTCAATCACTCCCCAGCCACCACAGTGCTCGGAGCAGACTCCTCTCTTCCCACCTCCACGCCACCCCTTCCTAACTACCATCCTCTGGACCCCCCCCCCCCCTCCCCTCCCCTCCCCTTCCTTCTCTCTCTCCTCCTTTACCCTGATAAGCTGAGAATCATCGCCACTTTGACTCCGACATGGCGCCATGTGCAACACCTCTGATATGTAGTTTAGTATGTTGTCCATCTCCATGGTCGTCCTTGTCTTCACAGGAAGGCAGATGGATGGGGTTTGGGGGGAGGTGGGGGTGAGGAACGAGGGGGTGGGTTGGGACTTGGGATGGGGAAAAATGAATTAAAATGTTTTAAAGTTGCCTCATTTTTTTTTTTTTCATTTGTTGCACTGCACACCGTAGGAGACTTGGGTGTCTCACTCACCCTAGCAAAAGCCTTGAGAGCTATTCATTTGAGAAAAGTGAGTTTTAATCATAGGGCTTAAAGTTGTATTTTCAAACTGAGGGTTCTACTACGAATTTTGTTTTTCTATTCTAGAAAAGAGAGTGGGGTATCTCTTTGTTGTGTTACTGATGTTGTTAAGAGTGAGGAATCTCTTATTTGGTGTACAACAGATTGTATAGAAACTTGTTCACAAGGGTGAGGCATCCCATAAGTGAAAAGTGTGCAAATCTTGTAAAGGTTTTACAAGCACCTAGAACTGGAATAGTGTGCAAATCTCAAGTGGTGTGAGGACTGCAGGCCGCCTAGAAGTTTGATGACTGAACCAGGATAAATTGGCTTGCGTGTTCTTTTCTCTCTCTCAAACTCATCTAATGCTTTGATAATTGAATTTAGAATTGTGATATTCTTGTAGTTGAATGCTTGGTTTGTCAATTTTCTAACTTACATAAATAGCGTGTTCATATCCATTGCAAGTTCTCTTCAGGTTTGGTGAAAACAAATTATAGAAAAGTTGGTTTTTTTGTGAAAAGTTTTTGATAACTCAATTCACCCCCCCCCCCCCCCCAAAAAAAAAAAAAAAAAAAAAACCACCCTCTTGAGCTTGAAGCCACAACCAACAATTGGAAGGCAGGATACATGAGGGAATGGAGTGAGAAAGGTTCAGCCGTGAATTTGATTTAGTAAGGTAGAGAGGCATTGAGATATCCTGTGCATCTGCAGAATTCACATGTTATCTTTCTTTTATCTGCATTTTCAGTCTTAAGTCTTAACAAAGAGCTACCTCTGCTTGTAAGAAGCTTGGTTCTCTAATTCCAAGATCCCAGACTTGGCTGCAGAGCTCCCAATCTGGATGCCTGAATGGCGCAAACAAGGATGGAGAGCATGATTGAGAACCTAGAAACGATACCCAAACATTTGCGCAAGGAGTTCCAAGACCGTCGGCAGAGGTTGGAAGATACATTGATGAAGTTTCTGGAATGCCTGGGGAAACGGCAAAACGAATCAGCATCATTATCAAAGGATAGATGATGATGTGGGTGGTGCATCCATGAAGCTGTTGCACACCATTTCAATTCAAGGTTGCATTGGAGAAGTCGTGGGAGCAGCCTGAGATGGTCTCTGAACAACCTAAGTGGCAATCAGCTTAAGACAGGAAAGAAAGGAGATGGCATAAACCCACTTTGTCCCAAATCTGCATTGAGATTGGGGGAGTGAAAAATGCCACCACATCCGCATTCAGGAAGCCGGAGGCAGTGAGAAAATAGGAGCTATGAGGGTGGCTTGGGATGGATGCACGTCAGAGCTGATTGCTGCATCACACCACGGAAGAACGAACATATATGAAGAATTCTGACGAAGTGAGTGGAGGAACAGAAAAAAAGCATAACCAACATTACGCAGGAGGCATTGCCTAGTGGCCAAGCCCAATTTACTGAAGCTGGAGAGGAGATTTCATTAAAAGGGGAGATGCTGAGCCACAGTTCAATCTGCTAATCAATGTGCAAACAGAAGCTAAGCATTTGACCTTAAGGATAGCAGCAACAGAAAGGATTCTGTGCAAGAATAAAAAAAACACCATCTTCACATGAAACAGGAATTAGTGAGGTGCTTGTGTCAATTCCATGGTTCTTATCTTGTGACCCCAACGAGAAACTTGGCTGGTAATTGGACAGTCACGAAATAGTGTTTGGCATTTCTTCGCTCAATTTTTGGTGGAATGTACTGGCAGATCATCTGTTTTTAGAAACTTCAATGCCTCAATTAATTCTGATCTGGCCAAGACACCAAGTCTGATCAAAAGTGAAGGAATTTGCTTAGATGTAGTGCTTAAAGATTTTCTTCAGAGATTTAGTTGCCCCGGAATTTCTAAACTTAAGGATGGCAAACATATATACAAGAAAAGAAAAGAATATTCATTTTCCAAAGGAAGTTGAAGGGATACAGGTGGATCCATTGTTAAACGACACAAGTGGCAAAGGACATGGCAGAAACAGCCAGAGAAAGCTGGGGGAGAAGGGATATAACAAGCTTTAAATATTAAATGCTTATCAACACACTGAAATATCTTACAATGATTAGACCCAGTATCCAGTTTTTCCTTTGGTCTTGGCTGACTGATTACGCATCAGAGGTCCTAGATTACATGTCATCTGAATTACTAGATCACTTAAAGCCTTTTGGAGTGCTTGATCCACATGGTTTGACGTGTATTGGTTGTAAGCAATGCAAAAAAAGATGCTGTAGAGGCAGCAAGTAACCTCTACTGTTTAACTTACAAAGGCACTATTGATATGGAAATAATGGAAGTGGATTTGCAAAGAGCAGCTATAGAACACCAAGCAGCCAACTTTGATCAGACTCCAACCAACCAACACTCTAATTATATGGATATGGCACAAGGCCAGCAGCTGCGGTTAATAGTGCAACTTTATTTCTATGCTTCATGCAATGAAAGTCCTTTCAGCTGTTGCGGGACACTTATCAGGACATTCACCTTGAGGAAAGGGTGAAACTCTTTTTTGGGCGAGGGGAGCATTGATTGACCTTTAACACGTGATTAGTCTAGAAAGAAAAGAAAAGGACTAAGCAAGAGTAGGCAACGTGTGAATGAAAGGATGAGTAAGTGAGGGAATTGGAGGTATTTGAGGGTCTGTCCCACAGCAAAGAAGACAAAGAGGTTGTCAACAATCTAGAGAGCTTGGCGAAAGAATGAATGGAATGAGAAAATGTGAGTGAGGAATGAGAAAGGTGGAGTCATTCATTGAGTAAGGAGGAGAAGGATGGGGATGTGATGTGCATCTGCAAACTTCCCTTGTTATCTTCTTTTTCTCTGCATTTTCAGTCTTAACATAGGGCTACCTCAGCTTATAAGGAGCATGGTCTCCAAGATTTTTACTCTAATTCCGAATTTCTATCACACTCCTGCTACATCACCTTTTTTCCCTTTACATCTATCCCCAAAATTTCAACAGGATCCATAAGAAAATATATGTGTAACTTCATATGTAAATAAATTTATTAATATTCTAATACGGATCCTCTGTAAATATCTTTTTCGGATTTTAGTTCATTCAAAGTTAAAACCCATGTGCAACTTGCCTACTTAACCATACAAAAAATCCATGTACAAGCCCGTCCCTAGGGCCAAGTTAGAAAAAGCCACAACGAACTACAATCCATAATCAGGAGAAGCACTAATCCTGCCTGAAATAAGCACCCTTCAGGTGCCACCACATGATGTATTCAAAATTCAGACTCATCTTAGCAAGTAGCAGCTTGAGAGAGAAAATGCAGTCAGTGTCCACCTTCTCCACCCCATGATGTATTCAAATTTCAGACGCATCTTAGCAAGTAGCAGCTTGAGAGAGCATCCACCTCTCTTCTTTTCATCCTCAATATTCTCCCTCTCATTAGCCAATCACAACAGAGAAACCTCTTAACTAACATGGAAGTGAACGTTTTGAACCAAGAAGGAACATTCAGCAGTGTGCAGAACTCTGATTATAAATACTCATAGGCAATGATGGTAATAGAAAATTATTTTCTTTGAGACCCATATATGACTGACACATTGTACATAACCAGCATTCCAATTGTATTCGACTTGCCAATTATATCTCAAGAAGTCACTTTTTGTGCAGAATAGCACCACTCAAATTTCAAGAATAAATGTTCTGACCTCCAACATCTATGGGAGTTGTTTCTTTTTGTTTTGTTTTGTGATGATGCCTTATCCTCTTCCCTTGTAATCTCCTCCTCTCTTCTAATAATATTTCTTTAATTGTCACCAAAAATAAATAAATATAGGAGATATGTATTCTTCTGTGTCTCTTAATTTCTTTAATATGAGATCACACAAGAAATGAATACTAGTTAATGCATCAAAGATAGAAGACATGATTGATAAAAATCTTCCCAGAGGTGAGATATGCAAAACACAAAAGGACCACATACATCATGAGACCAAATGAAGCAGTAACCAAGTTAATCAAGAAAGATATCTAAAAATAAAACAAGCTTCAGATGACTCACCATATTTTCATTGAAACTAAGAATAGAAGCTACATTTCCACAACGGTAACAGTAATTAGGAGCAGACCATACCTGCAAAATTCTAAAAGAATTACTCTGTTGACAGCATAATTTTCAAATCAATCTGGTATGTATATTTTAAAAAAGTTAAATACAAGTCAAGCCTAAGTCCCACAAGGTGGGTTGCTAAATGGATGACTCGATGACTTGATCCCATTGGGCTCTATCATAAACCAAGTTTTGAGTAAAACCATTTAGAGAAAAGTCCATTTAAATTTTAAATAGTTTCTCCAAATGTTGTCTTAGGTCTTCTATCCCTTTTCTTTTGGTCTTGTGGGGGATTTTCCTGTACCCTTTGGGTGTGAGACTAATCCTCACTTAGGGTATTGAAGTTGTCCCTCCACCCAGTGCTACAGTGCTACTCCGCAAATTCAAACTCCTACATTGCGGACACCTCTCTACTACTGAGCTCAAGCTTGCTTACCAATTGAGGCACCCCTTGTGGGTTTCATCTACTCATTTTAATTGGGCTATTTCCCACTAGAGCCTCTATTGGCCTTCTTCTCACTCGGTATTGAAGTTGTCCCTCCACTTAGTTCTATTCCCCAAATTCGAACTCCTACGTTGCGGACACCTCTCAACTACTGAGCTCAAGCTTGCTTACCAATTGAGGCACCCCTTGTGGATTTCATCTACCCATTTTAATTGGGCTATTTCCCACTAGAGCCTCTATTGGCCTTCTTCTCACTCGGTATTGAAGTTGTCCCTCCACTCAGTTCTATTCCGCAAATTCGAACTCCTACATTGCGGACTCAACTACTGAGCTCAAGCTTGCTTACCAATTGAGGCACCCCTTGTGGATTTCATCTACCCATTTTAATTGGGCTATTTCCCACTAGAGCCTCTATTGGCCTTCTTCTCACATGACAAAATCACCTTAAGAATCAGTTAATTAAAAAAACGAAATGACATCAAAATTGATTTAAATTTCAAAAGAAACAGATACTTACAGTTACAAGGCCTTTGTCTTGGAACATATACTTGAGGCCTTCTTGAACGAGTTGGTGCGCTCGACAAACAAGATCAAGATTGTTTATGTGATTGAACTGCATGAAAACAGTGCACTTGTGAAATTCACACATAATAATATACAATTCTATAAGAAATTAACAATTAAAATACATTACCTCAGAAGTGACCCGGGATCCAAAAAGCCAACCAGCTCCACGAGGACTGACTGCCCATGTTTCAATATCTTCAGGATCACTCCACATTAGATCACAAAAGGGCCCCTCATGAGGAATTTCACAGTTCCTCTCAATGATCCTTATCTGCTATGAAATATATATTACTATCTTTAAACCAAAATATGTAATTATTCACTTTTAAAAATGTAACATAAACAATAATTCAATTATACAAATAACAGTAAATGACCCAACAACAACCTACAAAGTAATTTTTACAGTATAGATATTAATCTTTTTCAATCCAAGAAAAAGAATATATATAATTTTCGAACTCCAAAACCGCATTTGATTACTATTAGAAACTAAACAAAACAAGTTCATCAAAATGAGACAACTAAAGGATTTCTTAAGTCAAACAAACAAAAACAGATTACGTTATTAATCTACCAGTAAAAAGAATGGAAAAACGAAATATAAATGCATCCAACTTTGTGTATGGAATTATTAATTTATTCAAATAGTGATATTTTCTTTGCCGAAGAGCGAAGGAGGCATGGGGCAGAAGGGAGAACCAGCAAAATAATCTGAATAAACACAATATGAAAGCAAAGTCAAGAGGTGCATATATACAAGTACATCAAATATACAAATCACCTCTACATATGATGTTTCTAAAAACAGACAGGGTAAGGAAGAACATACACAACGTCGATGTGGAAAGTTCCAAAATCTTTATTCCACAATATGTAAATAGATATCTGACCAAAATATATACATGCAAGTTGACATAGCACATATTTGGCTTTTCTTGATTTTTAAACAAAACAGCTTTTCAAACGAAAGTCCTCTCTGCATATTTTTTTCAACAACAAGAAAAGCTTTTTCCCACTTGGTGGAGCTAGCTACATGGCTCAAACAAACCATTGTTCTGTCATAAATCATAGTTTCAAAAAGGCTATTTAGATCGAACATCAAAGTCCTTTTAATGGTTTCGCGTGGAGTTTTTCTTGGTCTCCTTCTACATCTGTCTAGTGGGCTATCCTTCATATATCCACTCTTCTTAATGGAGCTTTTATTGGTTTTTTCACTCATCGACAAATGTTCTCTATACATCTTTACACTTATAACTTTCTCTAAACACAAAATAAGCTAATCCAAACACAGTTTTAAACTTCGACAATAGGTTTGACCAGCAACTGAGAAGGGAGATAGAAAACCTGATCGATTGTTCGAATATCAGGAGAAAGGCCACCATGAACACAAAGCACCTGAGTCAACCAAAGCATACAAAAGACTTCTTTATTCAAACAAAATTCAAAAAAAATAAAATAAAAAACTCATGTCCCGCCTTCAGGCACATATAGAAAATGGAGGGAGTAAAAGATATTTACAGTTCCATCTATAATTGCAGAAAGTGTTAGGTAGTCAAAAACATCTGTACAATATCTCCAAGCATTCGCATTTCCATACTTTCTCTGGCATTCATCATAAAATCCATAGACCTAGGAAAGCATTAAATTACAAAATTAATATAAATTAGTATGATAAATTTGACATTTCTGATTTCTAATCTTAGCATTTCCACAATTTACATCTTATATAAGAGATCAAGCAATAGAGATTCATAGGTTTTGACATTTCTGAATAAAATAAGAGAATTAATAAAGCAAAACTAGAATGATAGCTCATATGTCCCTACACCATTGAATCAATTATATAATTGTCAGCACCGAATTTGAGCAATAATCAATGGACTTCTAGGGCCTGTTAGCTTTGTTTTTAGTTTCCTATTTTCATGAATAATTACAAAACTGTTACCTTGTTTTAATTTTGTTTCCTGCTTTCAAAAATTTGTACAAGAAACGCTAAAAACAATTTTTTCTTGTTTTTATTGTTTCCTATACAAATCTTTAGAAACCGGAAACAGAATGAAAACAAGTGGCAGTTTTTAATTATTTATGAAAACAAGAAACTCGAAACAAAGCAAATAGGCCTCTAGAGCCTGTTTACTTTGTTTCCAATTTCCTATTTTCATTTCCTGTTTTCAAAAATAATTACAAAAATGTCATCTCGTTTTCATTCTATTTCCTGTTTTCAGAAATTTGTACAGGAAACACTGAAAACAACTTTTTGTCTGTTTTCACTGTTTCTTGTACAAATTTTTTAAAACAGGAAACAGAATGAAAACAATGTGACAGTTTTGTAATTATTTCTGAAAACAGGAAATGAAAACAGGAAACTGAAAACAAAACAAACAAGCCCCTATTTTTTTAACAGAACAAAATCTCCTAATTTTATTACAATTACCAATCCAGTCCAGCAATGGTACCAAATCCGCATAAAAAGGCAGATACTTGTTATAATAAAAAATGCATCAAGACCAATTTTTGTGCATTTGCCACTACCACCACAACTTCTCAATAAATATTCTCGAGTATACCTCTCAAGCTCAACATCAGTACATTCCTATGCACACTTTCGACCAGGTTGCTTTGCTAAGATGTTTTAGCCAAGAAAAAGAAAAATGAGACTAAGTGCTTGTTTAGATGAGCTATTTAGGATGAAGAAAACATCTTTTTACATTTGACTTTTTTTAGCATGTTTGATCAGGTTACAAAAATGAGGCACTGTAAAATGCATTGTGCTTTTTCTTAAGATGGTATTCACTTGCTCTTAATGTTACTGATCACATATAAGTGATATAAGTTTTCACAGAAGTAGGAAAAGCTAAATTGCCAAATGAACCATTAAGGGCCATAGCTTCTTTCAAATCTAACATGATCTGTGTCTAAATAGAGGACTAAAAATTTTCAGAGGAATACCAATTTTTGCACTCAATGCAACTTCCATTAGCAATTGGTAAATGCAATGTTAATAATGCCAAAAATTCAAACAAACTATTTTATGGTTTTCTGAACATATCCAACTAAACACTTTATCAGGACACTGCTTTTTCCAAAATAATTTTTTATCATCATAAAAAGACTAAATATCCCATGACACCACATGCAGCGAAGTTTATAATATGGTCTATAACTCCCCAACTGTCGATGTGTTATGTTGTAGTAATGCACTGGCCCAAAAACAAATCAGGTAACCAATGAACAAAATCCTACCAAAGCTAGCTATAAGAGTTCGCATCATGCAATGCAGCAACCTGGTTTCCACTTTCCTTGTTCACAATCCCAATCCTCAATCTATGGAATATGAGATGCTGTTTGCATCTGAACTATATTTGCTCTGAAGGCCATTTTCAAACCTAAACAGCCATCTCTAAACCTTCATTGCAGTTCCAGAAAAATCCTAAGCAATAGAATCTTCTAGATTACAATCATTACATAGTTCTTGATAAAAAGAAAAATCAAAAGAACCAAATTTAAAATTGACAAGGGCTTAATTAAAATGCTTCCTTGAACCTAGGCACTAATGGCCTGAATTCAACAGCACAAGCAATGCAGAAAATAACATAGTAAAGTGACATGCAATGAAGTCATGCATATAATCACATCACAAGCCCTATCTAATGACATGGTGAAGAAATCTTCAATGGCCTCCTCTTTTGCATAGGCTGTTTTACTTTAATAATAAAATCCAACAAGTCCAGAGTTATTCTTGCCATAATTTTGGAAACATGCAATGAAATCATGCATACGACACAATGCTTTTTAAGCTTAGAATTAGCATAATAAAATGACATGGTGCAGAAATCATCAACAAAACCTCCTCTTGCATAAGCTGTTTACTTAAAATAAAATCATACAATCCTAGAAAGTTTCATGCCAGTCACAATAGCCAAGTACATGATAGAATAAAAGCGAACCTGTGTTAGTTGTCTACTTTCATGGTTTCCACGTAGAAGGGTAATATTGGCTGGGTATCTATGAAATCAATCAAAAATAAAAGGAAGCATAAATAAAAAGAAAAGAAATTATAAAATCACAATAGTTCTAATATTTGATATCCAACCATGATAAAAAAAAAAACTACAACCACTAGGAAGCCACCACGCATTAAAGTTCTTCGTATATGCTTCCAACATCAAGATAAAACAATGAGATGACCTTATTAACAACACAGCAAGTTAAGACAGGTGCGAAAATGCATGATAGCAACATACCTAGCTTTTAGAAGTAAAAGGATGGTGAATACTTCAAGACTATTGTAACCCCGATCAACAAAGTCTCCCTGCAACACATTTAGAAACATATATAGCACTCAAGGATGGGATAAAACTGTCAAAATGCATAATCACATCATCCAGGTCTTCCACAGTAAGTGTAGTGAGCATACCATAAAAATGTAATTTGTCTCCGGCACATGACCCCCGGTCTGGAAAAGTTTCATTAGATCATGAAACTGGCCATGAATATCGCCACAAACAGTTACTGGACTATTGACAGGTTGCACATTGGACTCCTCAATAAGGATCTCTTTAACCTGACACATAAATCATTCGTTTAATTAACAAAATAATAATTAATATCTGCACTATTCAGTACATAAGGCACACGTTACCAATAATCCAAAGGTGAAAAAAAATGGCAAAATCAGCACCAAAATTACATTATAAGCTTGAATCCCTATCCAAGCAGATCCATCACATTTGACAACAATAGGCTTCTAAATTATCAAAATAACCCCTACTATTTCAAATATGACTGAGCTATAAGGAAGTGAACTACATTCAAATCCCACCAAATCTATAAATATATGTTAAAAATTCGGTAATTAGTCGCACTCGGAAAAAAGAAGATTCGGTTAATAGATTCACGGAGTTTGAAAAAGAGAAACCGGTGACTCGAAGAGGTGGAACCCTAAAAGAGTACGCAAGAGAAGTTCGCAGTGAACAGTGATTGAAAAGTGAAACCCTAAAAGAAGAAAGTGAAAGAGGGGCAAAGAGAAGATACGTATTCGCAAAGAAGTTGAAGCTCGTCTTCGAGAAGGTGCTGGCCATCCTTAACCTTCGAGATCCACTTGTCCAAATCCATCTCTCTCACTTTCTTCTTCTTTCTTTCTTCTTCTTCTTGGGGGACTGCCCTGCAACCAAAATAATACCAAAATACAAAAGGGAACAACGGGGGGCTGCCAAAGGAGGGCACTAAACCACTTACTGCTAGGGTGCCACCACTCAACAATAAACACCTCTGCTCTAATCTAATTTCTAAACCAATTATTTTAGGATCTTATTTCCTTTCTATTTAAAATTAAAAAGAAAATAATATATGAAACTCTTAAATGTTTTTTTTATCTCCAACATATTATACTTTGGACTTTGGAGTGTGGATTTAGTTACAGTGAATCTTGAAAAATGTCCGGGTTTGTTAAAGAATCAAAATTAATTAAAGAATCAAGAAAAATAAGTTGATATGAGAAAGTGGTATATTTATTATTTTGAAGAGTGAGATGTTTAATTTTTGATAAATGTTAATCGGTGTCCTCAAAAGAATTAGGCTTAAATATATTTTTTATCCTAATAAAATGATTGAATTTTGATTTTGATCCCGGTAAAAAAATTTCTTTGATTTTGTTGTCGTGTGAAATTGTGACTCGGCCGAGTAATAAAACTAGCCGAGCTGCACGTTCTGATTTTCCTCATAATCAAGCGAAAAAGCACCAAGGGGGAAATCTGTCCCTCGGCAAAGGTTCCCAAACATCTAAAGAAAACGTTTGGTTTAAAGGTAAACTAAGAAGCTAAAAACTATTAAGCTAAGCAAGTAAACGGCTAAGTATACAAGTAATGTACAAGGATAACTTAAAGCAAAACGAATGAAAGCAATAAGGAAGCTGAAAATAAGCAAGTAATAATGTAAGCATAAAAAGCTTCAGTTGTATTGATTGGGTGTCGATCCTTTTCAAATCTTTACAAATGGTATTTATAGACAAAAACCAACCCCCATTATAGCCATTCTCATTGGCTGAAGCTCCTAAATTCAAGAAACTACCCATGTTTAGCCTACCCATGATCTTCAACTGCTCAAACCATTTCTGTCACAACGGCTAGCTCTAGAGAACCACTCCCCTATTTTTTAGGCACTTCATTTGCCATTCGTTAGCAACTTTCTTCCAACTTGAGCCTCTTCTTTATCTTCATGAAGACTTCAAAACGTGTGCTTGTGACTGCTATTATCCATTATCCGCAATTTTAGGTAGCAATGCGTAGCCACCCATAAGCTGACTTCCAACCTTCGGCTAAATATTAAAATTTCATCAAATTTCATCTAAGTTGCCCCATCAATTTAAAGCCCAGCCCAATACTGATCCAGCCAATATTCATCTTTTACCATTGGCTATATATATTCATTTGGCTATTGTTCCAAACTAATTAACTATCAGTCGTTTTCGGCTATCAGCTAATTTATCATATTTTTTAGGTGATAACAATTGTTCCCTTGCATTTTTCAGCTGAATTAATGAGAAGTTGAAATAATGTAACATACTATCACTGCCCTTGGACAGCGTGCCCAATCACTTATCTCCTAGCTCAACCACTTATCTTTATGAAGAGAGATACTCGGCCAACCCTAACGGTAACAAAATTAAATAAGGAAACGGTAAAGTCTGTTCGTTTTACCCCTTTTGAATTCAATCCCTTTATAATTATCCGAACTCTTCTTACAACTAATTACTTTCATCCTCAATCTTCAACTTCTCCTTAATCGAAAAACCCTAAGCTCCACAATCATGTCTTACGAATCTGATTCTCAAATCCTTTGTCTTCTGAATCATCCTTCAGTCAAGCTCATCCCATGGAAAGGGATCAACATTCTAGGTCCCCTGCTCTTGCTCCACTCACGAACTCTTTCACCATATTCCCTGCACTTCGGATACCTACGAAGGCAAGATTTTCCTTGACCATCACCTATACCCCAAGCACTTTGAATTTCCAATCACTGCTGATTGGTATTCTATTAACAAATTCCCTAATGACCTTCGCACCTGGACTCACCCTACACCTCAATATACCGAGTGGTTGAAATGCATTTCAGCTAGTCGATGTGAAAACTTGAAAGAATAGGGAATATATGACATGATTATGTTGTCTCGGCATGACATTCCTCTCAATCTTGAGCTTTTATTCGGCTTTCTTGGCTTTTGGTCCACCTCAATTAATGGGTTCATTCTTCCATCTAGGATTATGAGCCCTACTCTGCTGGATGTAGCTACAATTACTAGTCTCCCAATAACTGGAGATGATGTCCCTTCATTATTTGAGCTTTCCTACTCAGCTTTGAAGGTAAATTTCTCGAAGACCACATCTTCTTATTCCAATTTCATAGCGGCCAATGCTAAAACTTCCCACCAAGTTTCTAATGGTGAACACCAAGCCTTTTTAATATACTAGTTTTGCAAATACTTCATTTGTTCTATCTTAGTAGCAGTAGTAATAGAAATTTCCTATTTTGTTTCAATGATCACCTTAGGCAGGCAACTTTCCCTCGGATCTCTTTTCCTTTCCTTTTTATACAAAAGCCTTTTTGGAAATGAATAGATTAAAACACGAGAAGGGGGTTGAATTGTGTTTTAGTTAACTTTTATGCAAATAATAAAGTTTTCTCCAAATAAAGATTCAGACACAAGGATCAGTCTGATATAAAAATAGTTTATGAAAACATAGCACTATCAACCCAGTTAGCACAATAAATATAAAGCAAAATGAAAGAATAAGATAGAAGAGTAGGCACAGAGATTTATACTGGTTCACCCCAAACCTTAGGCTACGTCCAGTCCTTGGTTTCACCAAGTATTAACACTATAACTGATCAGGTTGCATATAGGTATTGCACATCTAGCCTCCACAGGCTCAACTAACAAGTATTGTTTGCACACCTAGCCTCTCTAGGCTCAAACAAGTATTCTTTCAGCAAGCCTCTTCAGGCTCTACAAGTGGTAAGAAATGAATGAAGCAGCAGTTTCACAAATTATAGCTTTGCAAGTCAACTGAATAACACTCAATGAGTGAATAAGTATTTTGAGTAGGTATGACCGCAATAAAGACTTCTCAATATATACAAACGATTGAGGAAAGAAGTATTCTAAGAAGAAGAACTGAGAGAGCTTTGAATGCGAAGAGAGTATCGAATGCTTGAGTGAATAAGTTCAGGTGTGTGTCTTCAACAATCTTCAAGTCTTCTATTTATACTCATCAGTAATAAATCTGTTGTGGAGAGTACTTCAGATGAGTAAAAAAAATTTCTTCGTCCATTAATGCCAAAGAGTCGTTCTGAACTTGTATTTAATATTTATGATCGTTGGAGAGCTTCAAGACAAGTTGAACGTATATGTTGGCATTGCTTTATCAGAATGCAGCTTGATTCAGAGCAATGTTTGTTGCATTTCAGACTTGGTCAGCGCGACTTTCCTTATTTGTACTATACGGGTCTGTGAGCGAGTAAAGGTTATTTTGCCTCTTGCAACAAAATGAATTTCAAACACGGATTGATGCTTTGAGCTTCTGAATTTGATTTTCTTGATTAGAAAATGCAAGGGACTATTCTTGACTTTCGAATATAAGTGAAGTGAAGGACTTCTAGTCAAATTGTAAGGTCAGACGCATTTTCGTTGCTTGTAGATACTGAGTCTTCCTTTAGACACATTGTGTTGTCATAACATAGACGCATCTTTGAGACTTGTTGTTTTTGTCAGAGAGCTATTGCTTTATGATCTGCACACTTAATACACATATTAGCATATTTCAAAAGGTTCATTTAAAATCATTCTTTATTTGGATTCATCAAAATCAGAGATGTCAAAAACTTAGACTTAACAATCTCCCCCTTTTTGATGATGACAAACACTTTCTTATGATTTTAATGAACTTCGGATAAAACAAAAGTGAAGGCTACGATTAACCGGGATAGTCATGTCCTCCTAAGCTGATGCTTACTTTTAAATAGATTTTAGGATTTGACTTATAAATTATACTAGCATATAATCAGAGCATGTTAGAGATACGATGCATAATACCATTCAAACGCATTAGATATATCCTATACTTTTGATCAAAGCATATAAAGCATTATATTCAGACGCATTAAATATGGATATAGTTTTCCATACATAGTTGTTCTCCCCCTTTGTCATCAGCAAAAATAGATATACGCAAAAGAAGTACTGAGTAAATATATATTGATTTTGAACATCATTGACATTACATTACTGATACAAAGAAAATACGAAAAGAAAATCAAGGATTTTATTTTTCAATAAACTTCTTAAGCAGGGTCACAACTGTTTCCATCGTTTCACGAAGACCGCTGATTTCAGCTCTTGCAATAGGATCCATACCAATGATAGTGGATGCCATTTCACCAAAGTCAATGTGTGTAGATGAAGATCAAGGACCGGGTTCAGAAGTGGCATCTGATGTCTTAGGTGGTTCATAAGGAACGATTTCTAGACAGGGCCAGGTAAGGGAGAAACTAGAAGAATAAATGAAAGAAATATCAAAGATGATAGGGAAAAGAGAGAGGGTTAAAGGAAACACTGAGTGCAACGAACCAAAAGGTTGCAAACAAGGAATTCTAAAATAAGTATGTTCAAAATTGGATAACTAAGAGATAAGAGGAGATAGATGATTGAAAAACCAAGATAAGTTTGTAGAAGAAATAGGAAAATTAAATGTATAAACAGAAAAAAAAAGGGTTTTCATAAAAAATGCAAAGGTAAGATGAAAAGAAAAGGAGTGAATAAAGGTTGGTTGGAGGGGGTAGAGTTGCCTTGCATTTGCTCTTTCTTCATCCGGATATCCAATCCATGGAATCTGATAAGAAGTCAGTCTGGATTTATTAGTAGGTGTCTTGAGCTTCTCAACCAAAGATAATCCACAGTGATGTGCAGGTTCTTGAAAGACTCTTGGTTAAGGATGGCTCATAAAGGATGTGGACCATCTGGGAAACTTCAGCTTCTTATACTTCCTTTCCAGCCAAGCAAAGGGCTTCTTGGACTTAGGATCCAACTTCTGTTTCTTGTAAAAGGTTCCTATGACACCCTCTACCCCGCATGTATTTATAACAGCTTAAAAGGAAAAGAGATAAAAGAAAAACACATGCATATCATTTTATTAAAATAAAACCAAGGGTAAAAGGTTCACATGAACAAAACGTCTCAACGCGGAAAATAAAACAAGTCATAACAATGAAAAAAACATAACATAAACCTAACCCCGATGTCATATGTCAGAGCTGGTATAACAAAAAATTCGGAAATACATGGGATAAACAACTAAACTAAAGATAAATCCTAACTACGAGTAAGCGGCTCCTCGGAGTCACTCTTCAACTGGCTGCTCACCATCATAAAAGAAAGGTAATGCAAACAACAGCAGAAAAATGGGAGTAAGAAATCGATGTATAAACATAATGGCAAAGGAGCAGTTAGCAAGATGAGCATCCATCACAAATATAGCATGTTATAACATAATAGCATTTAACATAGTAAAAACATTCATATCATCTCAATCTAGTATGCTACTATGCAGTGCTACTCCACTACTCCGTTATGCATGTGGATCCAAAACTATCTTAGGAAGACAACGTCGGAGTTACATATCCATATTGGCCAACAAGCATCAACGCCGACAGTTCACCACACCATGGGTGAACCCCTTGGATAGCTGATGCACCGTACTCTAGGATGCACCACCACGAGGGGCCACGATTCACCTAACTCTCAGATGAATCACCGCTGATGGTCAAATCGCCTTACTCTTGGACGACCTCCCCTATGCTGTACTTCCCCAACTAACATCTCCAATGCATGAATGCATGAGTAACAACAACAAACAACAAACCACCACCTCTACTTTGGCCAATAAGCACCAAAGCTTAACGCTATCAACACCTTGACCAATAAACATCAAGGCTACTCTGACCATTAAGCATCAGAGTTTAACATCGTCAACACCTTGACTAATAAGCATCAAGGCTACCATGGTCAATAAGCACCAAGGCTAACATCGTGCGGTAACACATCGTTACCGTCTTAACCATCTTATCGTTTGTATTTAATTATCTTTGTTAAGTCTTCATTAAATTATCTAACTTGTCTTTACTCCGTTTGGTGTCTTGTTTCATCATAGCGAACAATTTGGGTGAAGCTACCCTTGTTCCAATCTAACGTCTATTCTGTTTAGGGGAGCACGGCCGTGCTTGCATTTAAGTCGAGCACAGGCGTGCTGTCTATTGAGCACGACCGTGCTTACTGGAGCATAGTCGTACTGTTCTGGATAGAAGGGTTGGAAACCCTTGCCAAACTTCCTAGGGCATTCATAGATCAATCCTATTGGCTTTTAACTACACCATCAAGTATTAATCTCATTACTCTTGTTTAATCTTCATGTCTTATAATTATTAGGATCAATCCTTTAATTCCTTTTTCATTATTAACATCCCTAAAACACTCATAGATCAATCCTAGGGTCTCAACTATATCATTAAGCATCAATCTCACTTCTCTTTACTACGGTTCATATCTTATGAACATTGGGAAATTATCCCTTAATTCTTAAACATCATTATTAATATTCTTATATATTTACTTAATGTCTTATTAACATTAACATCAACAATAACAATATCAACAGCCCAAGCATACATACATAGTATGGCAACATCATCATCAACACCTTCAATCACGGCATAACAATATCATCATCAATCATAATTGAAAACAACCAATATATAGCAACATAAATATTAAAATAACAAACAACATCAATTAACATTTAGCACACGACAGGGTCATGGGTTAACCCTTCATCTTACGCTACTCCATTGCCTACATGTTATACTAATTCCTTCTCCCCATACCTGGTGTGAAGATTCCACAAACGCCAAATGCAAACGACTCTACTCTGGTTCCCTCGAGTAGCTCGACCAATTCCTCAAGTCTCGGCCAACACAAAAAGGTAAACAATTAATCTTTTATCTCATAAAACAGAAAATGAGATTTCAAGGTATGAATATGTTACCTTAATTGACACTAGCACGCATGACTTCTCTCCCAAAACTCAAGAACTTCGAAGGGTTCAAAGGGAAGGGAAAAAGAGAGGTATCTGTCACACTAGGATTGCCAAAAGTGTCAAATAAGGGTTATAACTCGTAACCCTCATAAAACCCTCATATTTAAGCTGTCAGACCTGGAGCACGGGCGTGCTCACCCTGAGCACGGTCGTGCTCAACACCGAGCACGGGGTCGTGCTTAAAGGAGCACGGGGTCTGCAAGAAGCACGTTAAAATGCTCTGTTTTTCGAATCGGTCGTGCTCCCCTTGAGTACGGTCGTGCTCGTGGCCCAAGCAGCCACGAACACGTCAATGAGCACGGGGTCGTGCTGGACTTTTCACTAGAAGATCCCACTTGACCCCTTTCTAACGTTCCTAAGGCATATTTCTACTTAAACTTAACATAGCATACAACTATACATAACACATATAAACTTATAAAGGCTTCTACACGAAAAACGGGGTGTTACAATTCCACCCCTATAAAAATTTTGTCCTCGAAATTTGCTTGCCTCAAGTAAAAGGGTGTGGATATGCTTCCATCATCTTGCTCTCCAGCTCCCACGTAGCATTTTCCTCAGTAGCCCCACTCCAAACAACTTTGACCAAATGAATTTCCTTCCCTCTTAGTTGCTTCATCATTCGATCCTCAACCCGAAGCGGTAGTACCTCAAAAGTCAAGTTCTCTTTCAACTGAATTATATCGGGTACTATCACATGGCTAAGATCATGAATATACTTTCGAAGTTGAGACACATGGAAAACATTGTGAAGGTTAGTCAAGAAAGGGGGTAAGGCTATTTGGTAAGCGACTTCGCCGACTCTTTTCAGAATTTGGTAAGGGCCAATATATCTAGGAGTAAGTTTCCTCGCTTTCATCACTCTACCAACCCTAGTTGTTGGAGTAACTCGCAAGAACATATGATCACCTTCCTGGAACTCGAGAGCCTTCCTTTTCTTATCATGGTAGCTATTTTGTCTGCTTTGTGCCACTCTCATCTTTTTCTGGATCATCCTCACTTTCTCTATAGCCTCTTGCATTATCTCGGGACCTAACACAACATTCTCACCAGGTTCATTCCAACACAAAGGTGTCCTACATCTCCTCCCTTACAAAGCTTCATAGGGTGCCACCCCAATACTGGAATGGAAGCTATTGTTGTAGGTGAACTCTATTATGGGCAAAAACTTGTCCCAACTACCTGACTACTCTAGCACACAAGCTCTCAACAAGTCCTTTAAGGACTGGATGATTCTCTCAGACTGACCATCAATCTGTGGGTGATAAGCTGAACTTAATCTAAGCTTTGTCCCTAAAGTCTCATACAAACTATTCCAGAATCTAGAGGTAAATCTAGGGTCTCTATATGATACTATGCTTGAGGGCACACCATGTAATCCAACTATCTCCCTAATATACAACCTAGTCAACTTCTCTAGAGGATACTCCATGTTCATAGGGATGAAATGGGCAGATTTAGTCAACCTGTCCACCACAACCCAGATAGCATCATAACCAGTTGGAGTCCTAGGGAGTCCAGACATAAAATCCATGAAGATACTATCCCATTTCCATTTTGGGATACTCAAAGGTTGCATCTTACCTAACGGTTTCTGGTGTTCTATCTTAGCCTTTTGGCACACTAAGCACGCATAGACAAACTCAGCTACATCCTTTTTCATCCTAGGCCACCAAAACACACGCTTTAAGTCCTCGTACATCTTAGTGGCACCTGGGTGAACACTCAAACCACCTCTATGTCCTTCCTCAAGGATCAACGTCCTAAGCTCTGGTACGTCAGGTATGCAAACTCTATCCTGAAACCTCAAAACTCCATCTGTTCCTTCCTTAAAACTAAGGTTTCTACCCTGAGTAAGCAACTCTCTTTGACCAAAGAGGTATACATCTATCTTCTGGCTTTCTCTAATCTGATCCATAAAACTGTTGGTAATCCTCAATGTTTCAAGCCCAATACTCTTAGGGGTAACTTCCCATGCTAGGCTCAAGTCTCTAAACTCCTCTATCAGATCTATCTTTCTAACCATTAAGGCTGAAGCATGTAAGGTCTTTCTACTCAAAGCCCCTGCCACTACATTGGCCTTTCCTGGGTGGTAACTCAGATCAAAATCATAATCCTTAAGAAATTTCATCCACCTACGTTGCCTCATATTCAACTCCTTTTGGTCAAACAAATATTTTAAACTCTTATGATCAATAAAAACCTCAAACCTTGCTCCATAAAGATAATGCCTCCAGATCTTTAAGGCAAACACTATAGCTCCTAATTCCAAATCAGGGGTAGGGTAGTTCTTCTCATGGGTTTTCAACTGCCTAAAAGCGTAGGCTACTACCTTACCATTCTGCATCAACACTCCACCTAAACCTTGCTTTGAAGCATCACAGTATAATACGAAAGGCGTGACACCCTTCTACCCCGCATGTTATAAGGCGTTTAATAAAAAAAAACAATTAAATGAAAAACATGCATTTTACTGAATAATTAAAACCTTTGTCCATGGGTAGAAAAGTCCCACATGAATGAGTTTACAATGCGGAAAATATAAAACAAAACCAAGTAAATAAAACATAGCAAATGAACAACCCAACCCCGATGTCACAACTCAGAGCTGGTATAACCGTTCCGGAAAATATATCCTCGGAATACAACTGAAACAAACCATCTAAACACAATAACAAGCCCTAACTATGAGTGGCGGCTCCTCAGAGTCACTCCTCTCCAGGCTGCTCGTCATCCACTGCAAAGTGCCAATCAGGCCAAACAAACAAACAAATAATGGGGAATAAGAATCATGTAAACATAATAGCAAAGAGGTAGGAAGTAAAGTAAAATGTAACACCCCATTTTTCGGAAGTATTTTTATAAAACTGGTTTTTTAAGTTAAGATTGTTTGCTAAGGGCTTAGTGGGATTTTTGGCTTAAAAGTCCCTTTCTGGTACATGAGCGCACCCGTGCTCATTAGCCAGCATGCCCGTGCTTAAAGCCTGAAGCGCGTTACCAAGTTTAAGTTGAGCACGACCGTGCTCAACAGTGAGCACGCCCGAGCTCAAGTGCGGACCGCGTCTCGCTGACGTTAAGTCCAGCATGACCGTGCTTGGTAAGGAGCACGACCGTGCTCCGAGCGCAGCATATATATGTTATGCAGACTCGAGGGTTGCACCGTACACTCCAAATCTTGGTGGCTAAAACCCTAGTGCGGCTGCTACGTCTTTTTCCCTCTTTTCCTTCATACTCAGTGTGTTTCTTGAGTATTGGAGACCCTAGGGAAACGTGGTTTTCGTCTGTACTTCGTATATAGGTAATGTTTCGTCCCTTTTTTTGGTTTCGTTTTCGTCTTCGTATTGGGAAACTAATAATGTTGTGTTTCCATTGTTTAAGGCTTGTCTAAGTGTAAGCCGCTTAAAGGGGAGGAACCGGTTGCCAAGCATTGCCTTGTGACCTTTTCCATTGGTCCAAAATACCAAGACCATATATGGTGTGATGTCATTCCTATGGATGTCTGTCACATCCTTCTTGGAAGGCCCTGGCAATATGATTGTCATGCTTTATATGACGGTTATGCAAACACTTACTCCTTCATAAAAGATGGGGTAAAAGTCAAATTAGCGCCATTACCGGCCAATGAATTTAACAAGAAAGATTCAAAACCATTGTTAATAGCCAACAAACTAGTCAAGCAGACAATAGAGGAAAATTTTCTTCCAGAAGAAATTGAACAAATGATTCCTCAATTTACAGTTGTCGTACCGGTAGGAACTCCCCATGAACTACCGTCCATGCAGGGTATTCAACACGCCATGGACTTTCACCCTGAAATGAACCTTTCCAACAAACCAACTTACCCGATGAGTACAAAAGAGCATGGATGAAGCAAGAGCTTAACTCGAGGGTGAGTTCTCTCCAACCCGGGGAGAATGATACGGGAGCTGCAATCATCCAACCACCATTGTTGCATCAACCATACTCTCAACCATCAACCATCAAGCCACCATTGTTGACCTTCAACCCCATACCCACCATTGTTGACAAACCTCCATTTTTAACACTTGCGTTCTCATTGTATTTCTATTTGTTTACAACCTGTCTCCGACTGCATGAAGGCCCCTAGAATTAGTATAAATAGGGCCATTGTATCCATATATTTGCATCTTGAGTTAATGAAAATTGTGAGTTTCTCTTTGAGAGATTAGAGAGTGGATTCTCTCTTTGTTTCTGTGCCATGTAAGGTCTTCCTACTCAAGGCATCGGCCACCACATTGGCCTTTCCTGGATGATAGGTCAGCTCGAAGTCATAATCCTTTAAGAACTCCATCCACCTAAGCTGCCTCATATTCAACTCCTTTTGATCAAAGAGATACCTCAAACTCTTATGATCACTAAAAACCTCAAACCTTGCTCCATACAGGTAATGCCTCCAAATCTTTAAGGCAAATACCACAGCTCCTAGTTCTAGGTCATGGGTAGGGTAGTTCTTCTCATGGGTTTTCAACTGCCTAGAAGCGTAAGCAACTACCTTACCATTCTGCATCAACACACCACCTAACCCTTGCTTAGAAGCATCGCAGTAAACTACGAAGGGTTCACTAGGGTCTGGCAAAACTAATACTGGTGCTGATGTTAACCTATCCTTAAGGGTTTGGAAACTCTCTTCACACTTAGAGTCCCACACGAACAACTGTCCCTTCTTGGTGAGACGGGTTAAGGGTAAAGCTATCTTAGAGAAACTTTCTATGAACCGCCTATAATACCCGGCTAACACCAAGAAACTCCTAATCTCGGTTACGGACTTCGGCGCTTCCAATTGGAGCACTGTCTCTACCTTAGCTGGGTCATCTGCTATGCCACCCTTAGAGATGACATGTCCTAAGAAGCTCACTTCCTCTAATCAGAACTCACACTTCGACAACTTAGCATACAACTGCTTTTCCTTAAGGGTCTGCAAGACAACCCTTAGGTTTTCCTCATGTTCCTCCTTACTCTTGGAGTACACTAAGATGTCATCTATAAACACCACCACAAATTTATCCAAGTAAGGGTGAAAGGTCTTGTTCATGTAGTCCATGAAGACCGCAGGAGCATTGGTCACACCAAATGGCATAACCAAGTACTCATAGTGACTGTATCGCATCCTGAACGCCGTCTTCAGGATGTCCTCAGACTTGACCCGAATCTGATGGTACCCTGACCTCAAATCTATCTTCGAAAAGACGCAAGCGCCCATCAACTGGTCCATAAGATCATCAATCCTAGGGAGGGGATACCGATTCTTTATGGTCACCTTGTTGAGCTGCCGATAGTCGACACACAACCTCATGCTACCATCCTTCTTCTTCACCAACAACACAGGTGCTCCCAATGAAGACACACTCGGCCTAATGAACTGCTTCGTCATCAGGTCCTCCAACTGTTCCTTCAACTTAGCTAGCTCTAGAGGAGACATTCTATATGGTGCTATGGATATTGGCCCGGTGCCAGGCACCAAGTCTATGGTAAACTCAACATCTCTCTCTGGGGGTAAGTTATAAATATCCCTCGGAAACACTTCAGGAAATTCTCGCACAACGGGCACACTGGCGACATTAGGAGGGTTCCTCTCTACTTCCAAGGGAGCTAACATCATGTATTCTTGGGCTTCGTCTCTCATCGAAGCTTGAACTTGGCTGGCAGAGAGAAGGTCCGGATTCTTAGACTCCGTTGGAGTTCCAAAAATCAGGGTCTTATCAAAACAATTCAGAAGGACATGGTTGGAAGATAACCAGTCCATGCCAAGAATAATATCGAGGTGTTTTAGAGGTAAGCATACATGATCAGCAACAAAGGTTTTATCATTTATGACTATATGACAGTTCTTGCATGCATAAGAAGTGGAAACATGTTTATTTGTGGGTGTAGACACAAGCAAATCAAACTCAACAAAGGTAACAGGTAATTTAAGACTCTTCACTCTATCATGCGATATAAACGAGTAAGTAGCACCCGAATCATACAATACAGTCAATTGAGTTCCATCAATAAAACATGTACCTTGGATCAAGTCATTAGACTCGGAGGCTTCGGCTCCACTAAGAGTAAAGACTCTTCCAGTGGTCTTCAGTCGGTTGGCCTGGGACTTCTGATTCTTGCTAGCGCTGGGAGGCTCGGCCTTGGCTATTTCACACTCGCGGCTGATATGACCTGACTTGCCACACCTGCAGCAAATCACATCTGATTCCTTGCACTGGGATGAGTAATGATCCTATGCTCCGCACTTACCACACCTTGTAACATCCCGGGTTTTAGGGTTTTGTTTTATGGAAGAGGAACATGTTTAAGACTTGGATTACATAGTTGAGATGTTGTTTGATGCATAGAGACATTTGCATGGCAAGTACGCAGTCATTTCGAGTGAGTTTGAACGTAGGAACAAAGTTAGGGTTTCCCGGTTAGCGTCTTTGAGAGATCTAAGTGTGAAATATGAATATTGGAGTTAGAGATGAGATTAGGCATTTTTGATGGTTGAAGGTTGTTTATTAGGTCCTAATGAGCCTATATCTCAAATTTGAGGTCAATCGGACGTCGAACGGACCTTGAACGTAGAGAGTTGACTTTCTGGTCAAAACGTCAACGCTCAAGCGTGGGTGTATCCACGCTCAAGCGCCTGAGTCAACAGATAGGGCCATACGTTGACCTGCCATGTGTCACCAGGGCTGACGTGGCACTCCAGGAATGGTTGCATGGCGCGGTGGCTTTCCACGCTCAAGCGTGGATTGTTTCACGCTCAAGCGTGGCCACTCTCAAGCGTGGAAATTCTCACGCTCGAGCGTGGGGACGTGTTTCAGCAAAAATAAAATGACTTAAGTGACTTAAGTCACTTAAGTCAGTTGAGAGAAAATACGAGGCAGAGGGCTGAGGTGAGTTCAGAGAACAGAAAGGAGAGTTCTAGAGAGAGAGGGGGAGAATAGAGAGAGAGAGAGAGAGAGAGAGAGAGAGAGAGAGAGAATGGGAGAGGAGAGAACCCTAAACCACCATTGTTGGGAGTTTTGAGGCTGGAATAGCTTCTGTAAAATCATCACCTCACATTCATCCACCGTTGGATTGTGTTCAAATTTGATATGGAGGTTCTGGACTAGTAGTTATTCATATCCAACGGTTGGAATTTCTGTATAATCCTTCGAGTGTGAGTTATGTAACTCAGAAGAAGGAGAGCAACTCAACTCGTGTAGCTCCTGACCAGTCACCTTGGGAGGCTCGATCCAGGCTCGTTCACCGTTGGATCGGGCTGAAAGTTTTGGAGAAGGTAAAGGAAAAGTAGTTCTTTAAATTCAACGGTCAAATTGTTAAACAGAGGTGGATTCACCAATGATACTGCAGTTTTTGAGTTCCTTACATTGTGCCTTTCGTAATGTGATGTTTAGGTGATTTTTCGGAGGCTCGGAGGCTCTGTTTCTAGTCGAGGCAGAATCGAGGAGTTTGAGGACGTCTCGTTTTAGTTCGTGTCGTCTCGTTACGTCTAGTGCACGCGACTTTCAGGTGGGGGAAAGAAACCATTTAACGTCGGAAACGGCGCAGTTACATTTAGTTCGATAATGGCGTAGGGCGACCTAAACCCCACTCGAGAGCGAGTAACGGATGTCCATGTCACATTGGGGACTACTTAGCGGTACCAATTATGATATTGAAATTGTGCATTTATCGTCGTTACGATAAAAATATATTATTTTGTTATTTTATGACTGGCTGTTGTGACTGCTTGGATTGATTGCGTTATTATGATGATTGATGACTGATAATGAGTGTTGGTATTTCTTATTAAAATTATTATTATCATTATTATTATTATTAAAATTATTATTGTTATTATTATTATTATATTGGAAATGATGCCATGATTAATATGATGATTTGATGGAATAATGTTATGATGCCATGAGTGTAATGATTATGAGTAGAGTTTGAGTAAGTGATGAGATATGATGAGCATTGATGATGTATTGGGGAAATCATACTTTATGTGTTAGTAGTGCCTAACCGAGACGATTGATGTTATATGATGATGAGATTTTATTGAGGTTATTTATGAGGTGATGATGAGCGGTTAGGGCACTAGGGCACCTGAAACATGGTCTGTGATATGTGGACCTGAAACATGGTCGTTTTGTGGACCTGAAACATGGTCGTTGGGGTCTATTCCTCGAAGGGAGAATTCCCGGGGCCTAGGCTAACGGCGGACCGTCCCAGACATGATTTCATTTTAGTTGCAGCTATAGTTCATGCGTTGCATGAGCACCCTGGCCGGGGTCCAGAGGTGTGCACCGGTTGTGTAGCTATAGTGCCATTGCTTTGCATGGGCACCCTCCAACCGCGGACGAGGGTGTGCGCCGGGGCCTCTGGGATGTGTCGATTGTTGTGATATCCGGATATGGCCGACTACCTGAGAAGATTCATACAGCATTTGCATTGCATCATGATGGGGGTAGAGGAAAGACCCTAGATGTGGATTGAGGATGTTTGTGTTATATATATATAAACTATATTTTGGGAGATGGATGTTTATCGTGCTGTTATAGAATTAAATGTCGCTAAACCCTTTCCATGTTTGATGTTATATGGATTCTTATCCCCTTTTTCCTTTGTGGTGTTGGTATATGTATGTTTTGTATCTCAGATCCAGACCTAGTAGATGGCGCATTGGGATCATCCCTGGATGACCCAGGACGCGGGGTTTCCCCTCACGGGGAAATTTGAGTTTGAGTTCGTGGACCCTAACGGGTGGCTAGTGGACCCGGCCACTCATTTTGCTGTATATACGGGTCCTACGTCCATTACTTCCAGATTCGGGCAGGGAGCCCCTATGGGTGTTGTAGGCACTTTCTGTGCTGGCATGACTCTTCCCTTACCGATGGGGCAGCTGGAGGACCAGTTACCGCCGATGCCTGGCATGGCCCCCATCCCTTTCATGGTGCCCCCTTTCAGGCACTTGTACCAGGGTTCGAGCCCGCACTTGCACCAGCACCAGAGCCAGTGTGGGCTTCAGCACACGAGGATGATCCAATGGCACCTGTTTGGGACCAGATACCCATTCCCGAGGTACCCGCACCTCCAGAGGTCCGAGTCACTGCTTCAGAGTCTTCTCGTGTTTCTTCCAGACGGTTACCTCCTAGAGACAACAGGATATATCGGCGGTTTTTCCAGAGATAAGTCGGGCAGGAGCCCTTCCAATGGGAGCAGAGGAGTGTCTGGGCCATCCGGACCACGGGATGCTGGCGAGGGTGGTAGTACATGATGGCTCAGGCCAGTGCCATCAGTCTAGGTGTGAGTGAGGATTTTCATGTACTTTTGAGAGGGGACTGGGTGTGGAGAGTATGTGAGACACCTTCCTGTTGCCATTTGATGTATTTTGATTATGTTTTTAGTTTGTACTTATTGGGGTCCTACGGATGGGATTCCCTTGACAATACTATGACAGGAGAGGATGTATATATTTGTATATATATGTGATGTATGTTGATGTATCTGCATGTTAACTATTTACATCTTAAGTTTTAATTTTCCGATGTTTTAAGTATAACCGCTTACCGCTAATAACACGATTAAGTTTTAAAAATTTTGGGTTTTTCTTTAATGGGACGTCGGGGCGTCTCACACCTCATAGCCCTGGGGGCATTAGAGAACCCACTCCTGAAGCTATTCTGCTGAAATTGTGGCTTCTTGCCACTTTGCTTGAAGTCCTTGCCCGTCGGAGCATACCGCTGCTTGCCCTTGTCTTTCTGATCAGTCTTCTTGCCACTCTGACTATCCGATTCCTTGGCAACTCTGAACTGACTGGCATCCTCATAGATTATGCACTTGCTGACCAGAATTGGAAAGATTCTGATCTCCTGGTAGCTGATTGGCTGCTTGATCTCAGGTTGGAGTCCAGCTTCAAACTTGACTCACTTGGAGCGGTCATCTGTCTTATACTGACACGGAGTGTAGTACCTCGCCAGCTCCTCAAACTTGGCTGCATACTCGCCAACTGACAACGATCCCTGCCTCAAAGATAAGAACTCCATCTCTTTCTTGTCCCTGATATCTGCTGGGAAGTACTTCTCCAGAAACCTCTGTCTGAACACAACCCATGTAACCGCTGTGCCCTCAGCCTGCATCCTCTGCCTGCAGTTGTCCCGCCAATGCTCAGCCTCCTCAGTCAACATGAAAGTAGCAAAGATAAGCTTCTGCTGATCGTTGCAATCCATCGCACAGAAGATCTTCTCTATCTCCCTCAATCACAGCAAAGCTCCTTCCGGATCATATGCTCCCTTGAATGACGGAGGGTTGTTTCTCTGAAACTTATCCAACCCTTGGAACTCAGCTGGCCCACCATTGTTGTTATGGTTGACCCGTCCAATAGCATTGGCTAGGAGTGCCAATGCGTCAGCAATCGCCTGATCGTTACGTCCTCTACCGGCCATTAGTTCCTGTACATGCCCAAAAACAACTCCTAGTACAGAGCTCAGGCGGGTAAAAGTGATAGGCAACCTAACTTAAAGCATCATTATCTATAACAAGTATAGACAATCCAAATAATAGTCACACAACAGACTCACGATAGACTCATACCACGTCCGGACAGGGCCGAACTGCTCTGATACCACTAAATGTGACACCCTTCTACCCCGCATGTTATAAGGCGTTTAATAAAAAAAAACAATTAAATGAAAAACATGCATTTTACTGAATAATTAAAACCTTTGTCCATGGGTAGAAAAGTCCCACATGAACGAGTTCACAACGCAGAATATATAAAACAAAACCAAGTAAATAAAACATAGCAAATGAATAACCCAGCCCCGATGTCACAACTCAGAGCTGGTATAACCGTTTCGGAAAATATATCCTCGGAATACAATTGAAACAAACTATCTAAACACAATAACAAGCCCTAACTATGAGTGGTGGCTCCTCAGAGTCCTCCTTTCCGGGCTGCTCGTCATCCTCTGCGAAGTGCCAATCAGGCTAAACAAACAAACAAATAATGGGGAGTAAGAATCATGTAAACATAATAGCAAGGAGGTAGGAAGTAAAGTAAAACATACAAGCATGGCACCAACGTAAGCATACATCTACAACACGTATGAACATACATCAACATCATCTACATCAAGCATGCTATGCAGTGCAATGCAGTCCTACTCCGCTAAACCAACAATGCATGTGGATCCACTAAACTCGGGATGGACGACTTCGGAGTTAAATATCCACATTTAGAATCGACTCAATGCTGGAGAATCTACTCCTTGGATAGCCAATGCATCAAACCAACGAATGCCTCATCACGGGGGCGCAAGGAGAATCTACTCCAACCGTGGATGGAAAGATCGCCATACTCTAGGACGACTGATAGCGTGAATCCGCAAGTGTACGGCTTCGTCGTCAAGTAATAAAAAGATCGAACCCACAGTGACCGTGATCTTAAATAACAATTAATTATTAAATCAATTTAACTAAACTATATATGGAAAAGATTTGGAAAAGATTTGGTTTTTAAAATTAAGATTAACTAACAAATCAAATATCTAAAACGAAATCAGTTAAAAATCGCAATCAAATCAAATCTGGGATTTTTTCAAATTAAAAGAGATTTCCAGGAATTGGGTTACCAACAAGACTGCTCATGCTACTAAATTGACTATCCCTTGTTAATTATCAAAATTGCTTTGAAGGTGAATTTATCCTAATAAAGTTAATGTTCCCTCTCGAGATACAAGAACCGTGCCCAATTAAACCAACCCCTACTCTCGTGGTAATTGTACTTAAATTGAACCCATTAAGATTCGTGACAATTCAATGAACCCTCGAAGGACCGCTTCTAACTCTCGTGATTTAAGTCCTAAGTTCAATCCCTATAGATCCAATACCTAAGTTCACCGCTAGGTTCATCCTTAGAGTATCTATGACATGCAAATAAGTGCGCACCAAATTTACAAGTAATTCATGCAATAGGAATCAAATCGAAAGCAAATTGAAATTAACAAGAAGTAAATCGTCAATTCATCACATAAAACGAGTCTTGGGCATAGCCCCAATTCCTAGAAATAAAACGACTACTCACACATTGCCATGTTCATAGCAACGTTGAATAACAAAAACATTAAAATCCTAAGAGAAGAGAAGAAATTGAGAAGAAGAGAAATCCTAAAATTAAGCCTAAGGTAGCAGCCAAGAGGTCCCTATTTTCGAGCATTTCACTCCTATTTATAATGCAGGGCAACTTGGATCCAAATCTGTTACAAAATCAAATCAAATCTTCAATTTAAAATTCCAGATATTGCGCGTCACGGCCGTGATGGTCATCACGGCCTGGGCGTGATCTCTTCTGATTTGTGGGATGGCTTCACTCTGAGTCTATCACGGCCGTGATGGTCATCACGGCCTGGCCGTGATGGTCATCACGGCCTGGCCGTGATCATTTCTGCCTGCGAGGGTCTGGTTCAGCTTCCATGTCACGACAGTGATGGACATCACTGCCTGGCCGTGATGGCTTCTGGTTTTGAGCACTTTCTTCCTTTTCAGCTCCACTCGGTCACGGCCATGATGCCTATCACTGCCTGGCCGTGATGGCTTCTGTTTGGCTCATTTTTCTTTTATTCTTCAAGCTCCTTTTGATTATGCAAGCTCCAATATGACTGATTTTAACATTTAATTCTTCAATTCCTGCACAAACACACCACAAAACCACCTTACCCGTTCCAAGACAAAAACTAACAAAAATTAAATTAAATATGCCTAACCTATATGAAAATGCATGCAAAATGTCAAGGAAATATGAGGTGAAATCACACTCATCAACGACCTCCCCTATGTCGAACATCCCTCAACAACAACTCCGATGCAATGCGTATGCAACACAACAACAACGGCAAACGCCACCTCCATAACTCCAACGAAATCAACCGAAGACATCAGCGGAATCAACCGCAAAACCTTTAACTAGCGGAATCGACCGCAGCGGAATCTACCGCAACACCTTTAACCCAACTGGGCCAAGGCCCCCTTGGAGCAAACTCTCGGCTGCCAAGGTACAACGTCAACAACACCTTAGACCCAACCACGGGGTCAAGGCTTCCTTGGCTAAAAAGCACCAAGGCATAACTCATCAGCTTGCGATAACCCAATGGGTACCGACTTATCAAACTCAACACCTCACCATCTCATCATCTTAATTATCTTTGGTAATCATTAACCAAGTTGTCTAATCTTTATCTTTGATTAGCTACGTCAACTTATCATCATTGGGGAAATGGGGTTTGAAACCCCTTAAAGTCCGTTAATTACATCTCTGTCTGTTAGGGGAGCACGGTCGTGCTTGCCCCCTGCACGGTCGTGCTGTCACATAAGTGAAGCACGGTCGTGTTTCCTATTGGGCACGGTCGTGCTCTTTGTCTTGCACGACCGTGCTTATTGCGTGGCCATTTTCCAGAATTCAAACTGGGAGAACAGTCGTGCTCCCTGTTCAGTACGGTCTTGCTCAATGCACGACTGCACTGTTCTGGGCAGAACCTGGAACTGAATATGACAACATAATAACAACATCAACCAACCAACATCATGCTAATAACAACGATCAACACATTATCATGCTCATAAGCAACCAAACATGAATATGAATAGATAATCATGGCATCCCAAACAACTAAGACATGTTATCACAGAACATAACTAAATCAAATAATCATGTTATCAACAGAAAGATCTTAACATATAGGCATACAACTTAAGATAACAACCGGGGTTATGGGAACCCCTTTACTTTACACTAACCCCATGCCTATGAATACACTACCCTTCTCCCCATACCTGGATTGAAGGTAGCTCCAACGTAAGCTCCAAACAGCTAAACGACCACGGTTCCTAACGCAACTCAGCTAGCCTTTGTTAAACAAGATTAACCATGTTAGTTTCCGATTCAAAAACACGAAAAGGAAATTAGAAGGGAAGGGAACATTACCTATACACTTGACACAGATCAGTAACGGTCTCCCAAGAGTCTCCAACGATCAGAAACTGATTGAGTTAGTGGAAAAGAGAGGAGAAACCACTCTGGCCGCAATAGGGTGGTTGCTGCTACCAGAAATTGGGTTAACATGAAACCCTCGGTTTCTGCGCCAAACATATATAGGCTGCACTTGAGCACTGTTGTGCTCACCCTTGAGCACGGTCGTGCTGGACTTAGCGTCAACGAGACGAGGTCCGCACATTGAGCATGGGCGTGCTCAACTTAAAATCAGAGACACGCTTCTGACTTTAAGCACGAGCGTGCTGGCTAATGAGCACGGGCGTGCTCATGTGCCAGAAGAGGACTTTTAAGCCAAAAATCCCACTAAGTCCTTACCCAACAATTCTAACTTAACAAACGAGCTTAAGGAAAGCACTTAATGAAAAGCGGGGTGTTACAAAAGGTTCACTAGGATTGGGTAAAACTAAAATCGGTGCAGATGTTAATGTTTCCTTCAAGATTTGGAAACTTTCCTCACACTTAGCGTCCCACACAAAGATCTGACCTTTCTTAATGAGACGGGTCAAAGGTAAAGCTATCTTAGAGAAACCCTTTATAAACCTCCTATAGTACCCTGCTAAACCCAAGAATTCCTAATCTCGGTCACTGACTTTGGTGCTTCCCAGTGGAGCACAGTCTTTACCTTAGCCGTGTCCACGACTATCCCAACTTTAGAGATGACATGCCCTAAGAAACTCATCTCTTCTAGCCAAAACTCGCATTTAGACAACTTAGCATACAACTGCTTCTCTTTAAGGGTTTGCAAGACTACCCTCAAGTGTTCCTCATGTTCCTCCTTGGTCTTGGAGTATACTAAGATGTCATCTATGAAAACCACCACAAACTTATCCAAGTAAGGGTGAAAGGTCTTGTTCATATAATCCATGAACACAGCAGGAGCATTAGTCACACTAAAGGGCAAAACCAAATACTCATAGTGACCATAACGCGTCCTAAATGCAGTCTTCCGAATGTCCTCAGACTTAACTCGAATCTGATGGTATCCTGACCTCAGATCTATCTTGGAGAAAACACAAGCTCCTATTAACTGGTCCATAAGATCATCAATCCTAGGGAGGGGATACCTAATCTTAACGGTCACTTTGTAAGTTGTCGATAGTGGACACACAAATTTATGCTGCCATCCTTCTTCTTTACCAACAACATTGGCGCTCCCTATGGGGACACGCTAGGCCTAATGAACTGTTTCAGAATCAGTTCATCCAACTGTTTCCTTCAACTCTACTAGTTCTAGAGGAGACATCCTATAAGGTGCTATGAATATGGGTCTCATCCCAGGCACTAAGTCTATGGTGAACTCAACATCCCTCTCAGGGGGTAAGATGTGAACATCCCCAAGGAACACTTCAGGAAACTCTCTCACTATTGGCACATTCCCAACATCAGGCTTGCTCTCTACTTCCCGGGAAGATAACATCATGTAAACTTGGGCCTTAACTTGGTTGTCGGAGAGAAATCTTGGATCCTTAGACTCCACTGGAGTTCCAAAAACAATGGTCTTGTCAAAACAGTTAAAGAGGACATGGTTGGAAGATAACCAGTCCATACCAAGAATAACATCAAGCTGTTTCAGAGGTAAGCATACAAGATCAACTACAAAGTTCTTATTATAAATTGATAACTGAACAGCCTTTCTAAACACAAGAATCACTCACAGGCTTCTTGGATAGTCCAAGACAAACCACTAAACGCAGTAAGTCAAGCTAAAATGAGGCTATAAGTACTTAATACCATATATTATTGTCTATATTAAATATAGACAATGCACACAAGAGCACACAGAAGATAACATAACAGACTCATATCACGGCCTGATAGGATAGATCTGCTATGAAACCACTAAATGTTACACCCTCTACCCCGCATGTATTTATAACAGCTTAAAAGGAAAAGAGATAAAAGAAAAACATATGCATATCATTTATTAAAATAAAACCATGGCTAAAAGGTTCACATGAACGAAACGTCTTAACACGAAAAATAAAACAAGTCATAACAATAAAGAAAACATAACATGAAACATAAAATAGACCCAACCCCAATGTCACATGTCAGAGCTGGTATAACCAAAAATCCAGGAATACATCGAATAAACAACTAAACCAAAGATAAATCCTAACTACAAGTAAGCGGCTCCTCAGAGTCACTCCTCAACCGACTGCTCACCATCCTTTGCATAAAAGAAAGGTACATGCAAACAACAGCAGAAAAAAAAAAGGGAGTAAGAAATCGATGTATAAACATAATGGCAAATGAGCAGTTAGCAAGATGAGCATGCATCACAAATATAGCATGTTATAACATAATAACATTCAACATAGTAACAACAGTCATATCATCTCAATCAAGTATGTTATGCGATGCAGTGCTACTCCACTACTTCGTTATGCATGTGGATCCAAAACTATCTCAGGAAGACAACGTTGAAATTACATATCCACATTGGCCAACAAGCACCAACACCGGCAGTTCACCAAACCATGGGTGAACCCGTTGGATAGCCAATGCACCGTACTCTAGGATGCACCACTAAGGGGGGCCACGATTCACCTAACTCTTGGATAAATCACGGTGGACGACCAGATCGCCTTACCCTTGGACGATCTCCTCTATGTTGTACTTCCCCCACTAACATCTCCAACGCGTGAATGCATGAGTGACAACAATAAACAACAACCACCACCTCCAATAAGCACCAATGTTTAACGCCATCAACACCTTGACCAATAAGCATCAAGGCTACTCTGACCATTAAGCATCAGAGTTTAACATCGTCATCACCTTGACCAATAAGCATCAAGGCTACCTTGGCCAATAAGCACCAAGGCTAATATCGTGCGGTAACACATCATTACCATCTTAACCATCTTATCGTTTGTATTTAATTATCTTTGTTAAGTCTTCATTAAATTATCGAACTTGTCTTTACTCCGATTGGTGTCTTGTATCATCATAGGGAACAATTTGGGTGAAGCTACCCTTGTTCCAATCTAACGTCTGTTCTGTCTAGGGGAGCACGGTTGTGCTAACCCCCAGCATGGACGTGCTGGTGTGACGCCCTCTACCCTGCATGTATTTATAAAGCAATAACATAGAAGAAATGAAATAAAAACATGCATATTATATCATAATAATAAAAACCAATGGGTAGAAGATACCACATTGTAACCAAACTAAAACAATGCGGAAAATAAAACAAGACATGAAACACATAACCCAATCCCGATGTCATATTACAGAGCTGGTATGACCGAAATCCGGAATCATCACGGATAAACAAACTAAAACTTGAAATCCTAAACTAAGAGTAGCGGCTCCTCAGAATCAGTCCTCAACAAGCTGCTCACCATCCTCTGCATAACAAAAAGGGTACATGCAAAGCAAACAACAAAAGTCGGGGAGTAAGGAACATGTATAAAACATAATGGCATAGAAGCAGTTAGTAAGATGAGCATACATCACAACAAGCATGTTACAACATAACAACATACATAATACATTCATATCATTCTCATCATATCAACAATGTATGCTATGCAGTGCCGCACTACTTCACTACTCTATTATGCATGTGGATCCAATCTACCTCAGGAAGTCAACTTCGGATTTACATATCCACATTGGCTATTAAGCACCAATGCCGGCAGTTCACCAAACCATGAGTGAACCCCTTGGATAGCCGATGCACCTTACTCTCGGATGCGCCACCACGGGTGTACACGATTCACCTAACTCTCGGATGAATCACCGCGGACTGCCAAATCGCCATACTCTAGGACGACCTCCCCTGTGTTGAGCATCCCCCACTAACATCTCCAATGCATGAATGCGTGAAGAACAATCAACACATAATCAAACAATCATCACCTTCTCTTGGGCCACTAGGCTACCCAAGTTTTATCACCATCAACACCTCGACCACTTAGCATCGAGGCCCCATTGGCCACTAGGCACCAAGGTTCAACATTAACAACACCTTGACCATTAAGCATCAAGGCCCCCTTGGCCATTAAGCACCAAGGTATAAACAACGTGCGGTAAACATCGTTACCGACTTAGCCATCTTTAATGTTCGTATTAATTATCTTTCATTTAGTCTTCTTTAAATTATCTAACGTGTCTTTTCTTCGTTCGGTGTCTTATTTTATCATTGGGAACAATTGGGGTGAAACACCCCTGTTTCTGTCTTCAACGTTCTGTTCTGGGCAGGGGAGCAAGGTCGTGCTTCCCCAAGCATGGGCATGCTGACTTTTAAGTCAAGCATCGTCGTGCTGACTGTTGAGCACGGCCGTGCTTGCTGGGGCATGGCCGTACTGTTTCTGCGCAGAAGGGTTGAAGAACCCTTGTTAAGCTTCCTAGGGCATTCAAAGATCAATCCTATTGGCTTTTACTAACCATCAACATCAGTTTCATTACTCTCATTTAATCTCCATCTTTTGTACTTATTGGGGAATTAATCCTTTAATTCCATCTTCACTATTAATGTCCCTAAAACTCTCACGAATCAATCATAGGGTCTTAACTAAACCTTTGAGCATTAACCATGCCTCTCATTACTATCGTTCAAGTCTTATGAACACTTGGGGAAAACATCCCTTAATCTCGTTCATCATTATTAACGTCTTTTAACGTTTGATTAACATTAGCGTTCATCTCAACATTCATAACAAACCAGCCAAACCATTCATGATATAAACAACATTATCAACCAAGTCATTCATGGCAAAAAACATCATTATCAATTATAAGAACGATAGGCATGTCAATCATTAACATCATAAACAAGCATATAGCAAAGCAACAGTTAAACAAATAGCAAGCAATACAGTCATGAGTTAACCCTTCATCTTACGCTACTGTTATCACCAAAAAATAATTTAGTTGATAGCCGATTGCATTATTTAGCTGAAACCAACGGGTGAACCAAGATCAGCTGGATTAGGATGAGCTGAACGCAGTTGCTGAGTTGCGATATGTAGCTGATAACTAGTAGCTAAGTCAGGTTTAGCTGAGGAAATTTAGCTGATGCAGAATTAGCCGATGCAGAATTAGCTGAACGTGACTGCTAAGTCCAGATGGGCTTGGAGGCTGTTACTGGGCTGGTGTGGATGTTGACTAAGGGCTCAAGAGACTATTATTCTATTTAGAAGAAATAAATAGCCCGAAAATGACCAAGTCATAGTGCAGTAACCACTAATTCCTAAAAACATGGGATAATGGATAGAGGATGGTTGGAGCTGTTGCCAACAGACAAAAATGCAACGTGCTTAAAGTTTAGGGACATGGGTAGACATGGTTAGCAGGTGATCAGCTGAATGGAGTTAGTGGTCTTAGTGGACATTATTCTTAGCTGTTTTTGTCAGCCATAATGTGCTTGTAACTGCTTAAATTTAGGAGTTAGTGGCTAATGGGAATAGCTTTAGAGTAGCTAAGGTTTTTTTCCTATAAATATAAGTTGTACATGATAATTTTGACAGCACCCATCAATCAAACAACTTATTCATATTGTTCTTTATTTTATTTTACTTTTCTTTCCTTTATCGCTTTCCTTTACCACTTTCCTTTATCGCACTAGTGCAAAATATGCTTTTAACGTCAGGAGTTAACATCGGTTCCATTTTAATCGATGTAAAAAATGAGACGGTGGCATTTTTGAAATTAATGTCAAAACTTTTAACATCGATTCTGAAAATAACCGATGTTAAAACGTTTTAACATCGGTTCCTTTTAATAACCAATGTCTAAAAATAAAACAAAAAAAGAATTTAAAATTCTGCTTAACTTTTAACATCGGTTCTTTTACGACCGATGTCTAATATCAGTTAACAACATCGGTTTTATCTGCAACCGATGTCTATTCATTTTGTTTCCTATTCATTCCCTCATTTCTCACCTTAAACCTACACTTCCAAAACCTAAACCCATTTTGTTTTCACCGCAAAGTCCATCGTGTATCACCGTCAAATCACCCTCAGTGTCGTGCGCCATCCATCGTCTTCTTCTTGCATCGTTCAACGTCTCTCACAGTCGCAGTGGTTGGAGCGCTCTCCAGTCATCACCTTGCCTTTGGGATTTCACCTGCGTCGCACCTTCGTCCGTTCTCCAGTCATCACCGTGTCAGGAGGTGCTAGCAGCTCCACCGCTCCCAAGCGAAGCTTCGCGTGTCACGATGATGCATGTTAGTCCTCTCTTCTCTCTCTAGTCTAAGTCAATTGCATTGTTTTAGGGTTTTGATAAATAGCTCTCGTGTGTTAGGCTTTGTTCGCTAAGCAGAATGGTTTTCGCTGAAGCGTGTCGTTTATTAGGTCATTTCTGAATTCCATTTTGGATACATTGATTTGTGACAAGGTTTGTGGATTTACGAAATTGATCTAGTTTGCTCTGATTTAAGATTAAAATATTTTGCATTCTGTCTTCAATCCATAATCTTTGTAGTTGACATTCTGTCTTCAACTTTTCATTGTAACATGTGTGAGTGTGTGTGGTTTTCTGTTGACTTCAGGGTGGAGTTATTGGATGACAAAATTATGCCCTCTTTGTTTCGTTCGTATCCCAGAAGGTATTTATTTATATATGGAATCTGAGAATTTTAATACTTTAAATTCACTCAAATTTTGTTCAAACGATATTGATTGAACCCTTCATGGATAATCACTTTGACAGCTACTACTGTAGCCTGATCACCTTAGTTTATCAGAAGTTGGTTCTAATTGATGAATTTTCCATGTTATCTTTTCTTGCAGTTTTTAGACTTTGGTTTTGGATTTTGACTATTTTATTTATGTTTTGAGACTTGCAGTTTGGCTAGGTATGTATTTCGTTTGTCAACTGGTCTGCTCATTGTCACAAGATTTCTGGTTTGTTTTTAGATAACCCATTCCATACAAATTTTAATATGATTCTGCTGGAAGCTATTCTGCTTAGTTATTTTTGTGGGACTGTAAATGATGGTGGATATCACCCCATGAAGACATGAACCTAGATATAGCATAAGGCTTATTTAATCGAGTATCAAAATTGGAACAGTTTTAACACTTTATCTAAGTTTTAATCCCAAATGTTATCGGCTTTTTGCTACCTTTTCTTTAGTTTCTTTGATTTATTTGGCTGATGGTGATTAAAATCTATAGCGAGAGTCACTGTTAAGGCACCGGGTGCAGGAACAGTTGGCAAAAGAGGAAACTCGCATTGCAGCATTGATATCTGAAAAGCAGGAGTTAGAAGAGAAACTTAACTCCATGTCTAGAGAGGCTGCAAGTTTTTCTCATGTTGCCCATCAATTATGTAAGTAGTTGTCGTTCTTGGATGCTCTATGCTATCCTTGGGTCTCAATGACATATCCATGAATTTAAGTCTTTCTAAATCCGCAGAAGAGGATGGAAGAAGCATTATGTTTTTTAATTATCAGTTGATTATTGTTACTAATATGTTCTGCTGTAATGTTTGAATTTTCTAAATCTTAGGAAGACAAGTAGAAACTTGATAAGCAGTTGCATAATATGGCATTAGCTGTTGAGAGTTTTGAAAGAAGTTGGCAGAAACTTCTACTGGAGGTAAACTCTTTATATCTAAATTTCACTTGATACTTTGCTTTTTATATTCCATTTGATTAAGTGGTTGGTTTTTCATCTCGTTGGCAGATTGACTCACATTCTACAGAAATAGAGTTTGTGCAGCTTTTGACTAAAATTTGATCATGGTTGAGTTACATAATTAAGTTATAATTTCGTCAGATCTTTTTGCTTTGGAGAATTGTAGGTTGCCGACATAAAAAAGATGAATGGCTTTGTTACAGACCATCAAATGTTTGCTCTTAAGACTCTCCGCATCCCACCACATGGAAGGCACCCTCCATCTCCTTGTTTATCAAATGGTTTAGGGTAGTTTAGAGATGTTGTGTAATTTGAAGTTTGTATTTAGAATGACACTGTACGTTGAAGTTTGTATTTGACAATGAATTAATGTTATGGGGAATATGTTTAAGTTCATATCCTGTGTTCATTTTGATGTTTATTTTGTTGAATACATGACCAAACTGATATAACAAACCTAGTTTTTTTTTTTTTAAAAAAGACTTTTAACATCGGTTTTGGGAACAACCAATGTTAAAACTTTTAACATCGGTACTTTTTTCAACCGATGTCTAAAACTTTAGACATCGGTTATAAGCTAGAACCGATGTCTAAAGTGTTGTTTAACAGATTTATAAACCGTTGAAAGAGCACATTAGACATTGGTTGAAAAGGAACCGATGTTAAAAGTGTACTTTTAACATTGGTTCGAAACTAATGTCTAAAACTCCCACATACAACATCGCCTGCATAGGCATCGGTTCAATAACCGATGTTAAAAGTCAAATTTAACCAATGTTAAAAGTGTTTCTGCACTAGTGTCGCTTTCCTTTATCATTTTCCTTTATTGCTTTCCTTTACCGCTTTCATGCAACCTTAGATAGCTTCCTCTTTCACCTTCTACACTAGACGCTTCCTTTAGTAGTCTAGGAACCCATGCTGAGGGTTGGATTTTGCCCTTGGTACTCAAAATCGCTTGATCACTTCAAAATCCATATGTGTTCCTCGGCTGAGTTCTTACTCGGCAGATCAGAAATTTTTACACGTAAACAAATTTGGCACGCCCGGTGGGACCAAGCTAGAAGGTGAACTCATTGGGAAGTTTACCTCTCCGGATCACAATTACATTGTTTTAGCCTGGAACCGTCTCAAGCAGCTACTAAGAAGGTTGGCAGCCATATACCAGTTGAACCTTCAACTTTAATTGCCTTAGGCATGCCATCTTCTCAACCATCAATGTCTACTGCATCGATGACGACTGTCGGTGGACATCCAATAATAGCAGCTTACACGGCTGATCAAAATCATCCAAGTGTGATGACCACTCGTATATCCGCCATCAAATAGATATGGGGGTACATGACATTATGTACCATGTATCTAAGCAGATGGCAGACATTGTTAAACCAATGGTACATAACGAAGTGCTTAAGGTGATGGAGCAAGAACAACAAGAATTGAATTTTGGAGGAAACTTGGCGACCTCTATTTTTGGGCAATCAAGAAACCTGAATCCTATGCAACAAATATCAGCTAGTGATGCACAAAAAATGTAGCTAAGTCCAAATCAATATGTTCAGGCAGGACCATCTTAGTTGGGCCAGTCGAACATGCTTCAGCAGACCCCTCAACCAAGTTCTGTCACATGAGCGCTTACTGGTCTTATTGCTGCTAGCCTTGGGGGGGGAAGTGGTTGTAAATGATATTGTATCTCAACCAGTATTACAGTACGGACAGGTTCGCTCAACTAAAAAGCCATCAAATACGTCAGGCCAGCCTGATATGCAGTGTTTTGTATCAAATGCTTTGGCTATTGGTGCAAACTCACAGGTTACTATGCTTGAGGGTATGACGTATCCTACAACGGGCTTTGGGGCTTTTCAAACAAAGTTGCCTGGAAATTATGTTGGGGAGCAGCCATGGAACATGATTCCACTTACCTCGGCTAATATGCCAGACTATCAGCTAGCCGCTTTATGTTCAAGTGGGTTCATTTCCTCCTCAAGGGATTTTGTATAAGGCACCTGGAAATTATGCTGGGGAGCCGCCATGGAACATGATTCCACCTACCTCGGCTAATATGCCAGACTATCAGCTGGCCCCAGAACAGCCGCCTAATGTTCCTATGGGTTCAATTCCTCCTAAAGGAATTTTGTATAGGGCACCTGATGATTATGTTGCGGCGCATCAATGGATTCCAATTCCACTTACCCCGACTAACCAATCAGCTGTCAGCAGGGCTCAATATATGAATCTTGGTGATTATGTAGCAGAGCAGCAATGGATATCAATTCCACCTACTGCGGCTAACCAAACAATGATTCCAAATATGCCAGAGCCGATGTACCAAATGCATGTCAGACAGTCAGGTCTTGCTCTAACCCAAGTACCAATCTTTGGCCAGCCGACAACGGCTAAGAGTAGACCGACAGTTCCTCAGCTAGTCGATCCCAACATGATAGCTGACACTATAAGAAGGTACTTTGGCATGCAATTAAGGCCTTTAGATAGGTCTGAGTATCGAAAGCCATATCCTAAATGAGTGGACAGAATGATACCATTACCAGAAGGGTTTAAGACCCCAAACTTCTTAACTTTCTCTGGAGAAGATGGCAAGTCTACCATTGAGCATATTGGCAAATTTACTAAGCTGCAACTATTCCTCTTTGCCTTCTAATTCTGTGCAAAATTGGGCAGACATGGAAAGGAGTTTCCATGATAGGCTTCATAGACCTCAACCTGAAGTTACAGCAGCTGACTTGATGAATTTGAAACAAGAAGAGGATGAGACGGCAGCTGACTTCATAGAAAGATTAAGGAAGCTGAGTAGAAGGTGTACAACACAGCTTCCAGAAGCAGAATATACTGCAATAGCTATAGGTAACATGCACCATCAGCTGAGAGAAAAGTTGCTAGCCAAGGAATTTTCAAACTTGAGTCAGCTGGCAACCAAAGCTTCCGCAACTGAACGATTCATTCTAGATATGCAGCACATAATCTCCATTGAAGATTGTAATGAGTCTGAAGAAGCAACCGGTTATTACGGTGATTAGGCAGCTAATGTCATGACAGCCGAGATCCTGAGGGAATGCTGTCCAAAAGACTTTGAAGGGCAGAAAATCCAAATTAGCTTGCAAGGGTGTAGCTAAGATGACAACTGATAATAATTTATTCTCAGCTGCATTCACTAACATGGTTTCAGTGTACGACTTACCATTTCCTACAACAAAGGTTAATAGAAATAGCCGAGGCATAAGCAAGCAATGGAAACAGAAAGGGATACCAACTGAATAAGACAAAGTGAAAGGACATTTAGCTATGTGTCAAATCGGCAACATAAGTCTACTAACTGCCAACATAATGTCTTTAAGAGGTTGGAGTTCCCAAGATCAACTGAATAGAAAGGGATACCAACTGAATAAGACAAAGTGAAAGGACATTTAGCTATGTGTCAAATCGGCAACATAAGTCTACTAACTGCCAACATAATGTCTTTAAGAGGTTGGAGTTCCCAAGATCAACTGAATAAGATGAATGGGGGGACATTTAGCCGTGTCAACTAGGCAAGATGAGGCTATTATCTGTAAACCCAGTCTCTTTAGAAGGTTGGAGTTTCTTGGACCAGCTGAATCAGTTAAAGCTGGGGGGCATTTAGACATCATGTCTACTATCTGCAAACCAAGTAGTTCCAGGATATTCAAGTTTCTACATGCAACAGAGTCATGTGAGTCGATAGCAAGGGCAGTGGAAAGAAGATCCTGCAAGTCAATGAATCATGTCAGCTTAGAACTAGAGCAGCCGATAGGGTGAAGGTTCAGTATCAAAATCGGCAATTGGATTCGACTGACTTAATGCATCTTTCACCTTCCAATTATCATTGTCAGCTAAAAGATGCAGGGGGCATTTGTTATCACCAAAAAATAATTTAGCTGATAGCCGATTGCGGTAATTAGCTTATTTGTTTATTTAGCTGAAACCAACGGTTGAACCAAGATCAACTGTATTAGGATGAGCTGAACGCAGTTGCTGAGTTAGGATATGTAGCTGATAACTAGTAGCTGAGTCAGGTTTAGCTGAGGAAATTTAGCTGATGCAGAATCAATTGATGCAGAATTAGTCGATGCAGAATCAGCTGAACGTGGCTGCTAAGTCCTGATAGACTTGGAGGCTGTAATTGGGCTCGTGTGGATGTTGACTAAGGGCCCAAGAGGCTATTATTCTATTTAGAAGAAAGAAATAGCCTGAAAATGACCAAGTCATAGTGCAGTAACCACTAATTCCTAAAAACATGGGATAGCGGATACAGGATGGTTGGAGTTGTTGCCAACTGACAAAAATGCAACGTGCCTAAAGTTTAGGGACTTTGGTAGACATGGTTAGCAGGTGATCAGCTGAATGGAGTTAGTGGTCTTAGTTTACATTATTCTTAGCTGTTTTTGTCAGCCATAATGTGCTTGTAACTTCTTAAATCAAGGAGTTAGTGGCTAATGGGAATAGCTTTAGATAGCTGAGGTTTTTGCCTATAAATACAAGTTGTACACGACAATTTTGACAACACCCATCAATCAAAAAACTTATTCATATTGTTCTTTACCGCTTTTCTTTCCTTTATCGCTTTCCTTTACCGCTTTCCTTTATCGCTTTCCTTTATCATTTTCCTTTATTGCTTTCCTTTACCGCTTTCATGCAACCTTAGATAGCTTCCTATTTCACCTTTTACACTAGAAGCTTCCTTTAGTAGTCTAAGAACCCATGCTGAGGGTTGGATTTTGCCCTTGGTAATCAAAACGGCTTGATCACTTCATAATCCATACGTGTTCCTCGGCTGAGTCCTTACTCGGCTGATCAGAAATTTTTACACGTAAACAGCTACCCCCAATGCCTACGTGTTCATACTATCCCTTCTCCCCATACCTGGTATGAAGATTTAAGCTTTCTGACAAACGTAAGCGTAACTACTCTCGTTCCCTTGTGCAGCTCAATGAGTTCCTCAAGCCTTGGCCAGCACAAAAAGGGCAAACATTAATCTCAAATCCAAAAAAACTAGGAAAATAGATTAATAGAAGGACGTTAACATTACCTTAGACGACACTAGTGGGTGACTTCTCTCCCAAATGGACGTAAAAACACTATGAGCTTCAAAGGGTTCAAAGGAAGGGAAATGGGAGAGGTTTCTGTCACACTAGGATTGCCCAAAGTGCCAAATTGAGTGTTTGGCTTGCAACCCTCATGGAGCCTTCTATTTATATACATCCTGACCTGAGCAGGACCGTGCTCCCACTAAGCACGGGCGTGCTTAACGTGGGCACGGTCGTGCTTAACTAAGCACGGGCTCGCAACATTAGCGTCACTCGATCACAATATCCGACACGACCGTGCTCCCCTAAGCACGACCGTGCTTGTGACTCAGGCAGCCACAAGACACACGCCTAAGCACGGGCATGATGATACATGAGCACGGTCGTGCTCATGCATCAGAAAGGAATTTCCTGCTTGGAAATCCCACTTAGCCCTTTATAACATATATAAAACATATAACATCATTTAAAGACATTATATGAAAAACGGGGTGTTACAGCTGGCATTTAAGTCAAGCACGGACGTGCTGTCTATTGAGCACATCTGTGGTTACTGGAGCATGGCCGTATTGTTCTGGGTAGAAGGGTTGGAAATCCTTGCCAAACTTCCTAGGGCTTTCATTGATCAATCCCATTGGCTTTTAACTACACCATCAAGTATTAATCTCATTACTCTTTTTTAATCTTCATGTCCTATAATTATTAGGATCAATCCTTTAATTCTTGTTTCGTTATTAACATCCCTAAAACACTCATAGATCAACCCTAGGGTCTCAACTATACCATTAAGCATCAATCTCACTTCTCTTTACTACGGTTCACATCTTATAAACATTGGGAAATTATCCCTTAATTCTTAAACATCATTACTAATATTCTTATATATTTACTTAATGTCTTATTAACATTAGCATCAGCAATAACAATATCACCAACCCAAGCATACATTTATAGTATGGCAACATCATCATCACCACCTTCAATCATGGCATAACAATATCATCATCAATCATAATTGAAAACAGCCAACATATAACAACATAGATATTCAAATAACAAACAACATCAATTAACATTTAGCACACGACAGGGTCATGGGTTAACCCTTCATCTTACGCTACCCCGTTGCCTACATGTTATACTAATTCCTTCTCCCCATACCTGGTGTGAAGATTCCACTAACGCCAAACGCAAATGACTCTACTCTGTTCCCTCGAGTGGCTCAACCAATTCATCAAGTCTTGGCCAACACAAAAAGGTAAACCATCAATCTCTAATCTCATAAAACAGAAAATGAGATTTCAAGGGACGAATACATTACCTTAATTGACACTAGCACGCGTGACTTCTCTCCCAAACGGACTCAAGAACTCCAAGAACTTCGAAGGGTTCAAAAGGAAGGGAAATGAGAGGTTTCTGTCACACTAGGATTGCCAAAAGTGTCAAATGAGGGTTGTAACTCGTAACCCTCCTAAAACCCTCGTATTTAAGCTATCAGACCTTGAGCACGGGCATGCTCACCTTTAGCACGGTCGTGCTCAACACAGAGCACGAGGTCGTGCTTAAAGGAGCACGGGGTCTGCAAGAAACACGTCAAAATGCTCCATTTTCTAACACAGTAGTGCTCCCCTTGAGCACGGCTGTGCTTGTGGCCCAAGTAGCCACGAACACGCCAACGAGCACGGGGTTGTGCTGAACATGAGTACGGCCATGCTCATGTGTCAGGACGGGACTTTTCACAAGAAAATCCCACTTGACCCCATTGTAACGTCCCTAAGGCACATTTCTACTTAAACTTAACATAGCATACAACTATACATAACACATATAAACGTATAAAGGCTTCTACACAAAAAATGGGGTGTTATAATTCCTGTCAGGACAGTTCTTAAGAACTGTATTTGGCCCCATAGAAGCAGAATGATTTGGCTTGTATTTCCAAGAGGCTTGATTCAGCCTTACCAGCCTGCTCAGCAATTAGAATGCTGATTGTCTTAAGATCATCTGAACTTAAGAGATCAGGGTTGATTTGATTAATTGGTTGTGGGATAGAAGAAATGTATTTGAAAGCAGGGGTAGAGGTTTTAGATATGTTTCTGTGAGGTGATGGTTGTGATGAAATGGATGGTGGTGGAGAGTTAGAAATTGGTAAGATGAGGGAGTCAAATACTTGAGTAACAGGGACAAATGTTTGATTTTCTGGTTTGGTGAGGGAGAGGGTGATGAGTGGTGATCTGAAATGTGGTTTGGTGAGGGATATGTTTGTGGTTCTGGTGAAGCTCCTTATTGGTTGAAGCTCATAAATCCAAGCAACTACCCATGTCCACTTCTGTCACAACAACTAGCTCCAAAGAACCACACCCCTATTACTTAGGTGTTTCCTTTGACATTCATTGGCAACTACCTCTTCTTCAATCGTGAGCTGCAACCGTTTTCATCCATTATCTGTAATCTTAGGAAACAATACTTGGCAATCCATCAGCCGACTTTTAATCCTCTACTGAATATAAAGATCTCATTTAAATAAGCCCATTAACTCAAAGCCCAGCCCAATATTCATCCAGCTAAATCTCCATCTTTCAACATAGGCTACACATTTCCTCGGCTATTCCTCCAAGCTAATTAACTGTCAACCGTTTTCGGCTATCAACTAATTTAATTTATTTTGGGAGATAACAATTGCTCCCTTCCATCTTCCAACTAAGTGGAATAAAGCTGGAATGCTGTAACAATATTCCCCACTATATTGCAAATCAAAAAAAAAAAAAAACACCAATTGTTTGACCCCTTTGACTAGCTCCAATGTGTTAATTTTTCAATTGATGCAAAGTTACACTATCAACAGTTTAGATTTAGATTTAATTTCATTGAGGGTGTACCCATACACCATTTTAAGAAGGCTACACTATAGAATCCACCTCGTCTTTATCCTCATCTCGATTACCCTTTGTCCCTCTACTTGACTAGTTGCTTCACACTCCCCATCATCTTCCATATCTTTTGTCTTCTTCTTCTTCACCACACCATGCCGTCTTCACTCTCTGCCACCACACCCCAAACCCAAAACCAACACCTCCAAGACCTCTTAGACTCAGCTCGTCCCTTCCTCCGTGGCGAGCTCGAGTCCATCGACAACAACCTCCCTTCCCTTGTCGCCGTCCTCCGCTCTGTCGGTGCAGGCGAGTGTTGGCACAAACACGGAAACTTCCTCGACCACCTCGTCGACATATTCCGTATTCTCAAGCTCTGGAAAGCACCTAACTCTGTCTGCCTCTGCGGCCTCTTCCACTCCGCTTACTCCAATTCTTACGTTAACCTCGCCATCTTTGACCCTTCGACCGGTCGTGATGTGGTTCGTGGACACGTTGGTGAGGATGCCGAACGTTTGATCCACTTGTTTTGTGTTATTCCTAGACAAACCCTTATCCACGATGATCTATTGTTCCATTACTCTGATCAGGAGCTTGTAGAACACCTTAACCAATCTGAGATATCGCTTAGGAATGCAAAGGAGAAGGGTGTCTTCAACGGAGAAGAAGGTTGGAGGAAGAAACTGCAGGCATGAATGCTCTCCCTTTTTAGTATATTTTGTAATATTAATTTTATTTATAAATATATTACCAAATATATATTATATATATATAGTTTAAATTATAAATTTTTGTATATCGATTAATTTTTTAAGAGCAACGCTAGCAACACACTCATGGTTATTGGATAAATTTTATGTAAGATCATGAATTTTATGTGGGACCTGCATAAAATTCATCTAATAATAGTTATTATTGGATGAATTTTATGTGAGACCCGCATAAAATTCATCCAATAACGAAGAGTATGTGGGAGAGTATTAAAAAAAATGTGTTGCCGGCATTTCTCTATTTTTAATGATATAAAGAAATGCATGATGTGTTGATACTTGACTGTGCAAAAATACAATAATACTTGGCTGTGTAAAGTTCTTCACAACTAATTATACAATATATCATTCTATTATTGCATATGCAAGACTTTAAAGGTAGTCATTATTATAGTGGAACATTTTTAATACTGTGAAAAATGTATCGTTTGTTAATACTTGATTGTGTAAAAGAATACTCAGAGTACATTATAATTGTGTGTATATGGATCCTTATGATTTTTTAATCCGTTTGTTACTGCAGGGTATCCTTCCTGCTGATGGGATACAAGTTAAACATATTCGCACGGCTGAAGATGTGCATGTTTCAAGGAGGGTGGTGGCTATTTTCCTAATGATGACTATGGCAGATTTCTGTGACCAGTTATATAGTTTTCAGGATGTGCAGTTTGATAATGTTAATGGTAGGCTTGAGTTTTCTGGGAACAATTATTGGGGTCTTTGGCCAGGAGATGGTAAGCCAGGTCTGTGGTTGAATTCAATTTCGAGGATGGGAGCAGTGTACACTTTGATTGTGAGGGAGGAAGAGATTTTCATGGAAGAGAAGAAAAGGAGGTTAGTTGAGGTGGCTGCTGATCATGATAGAGATGAAGATATTGAGTTGATATTGCCACCAGTTTTTAATAACTGTACAGCGGTTTTGGACGCAGGAGATCAGATTATTGCAAGGGATTTGTACTGGGAAGCTGTTTGTGATGTGCCTAGCAAAGGGTTGGAGAGGGCTGAGGAGTTGTTGGTAGGGTCTATTAAGAAAAATCCATTTGTTGGGGAGCCATATGTGGTGCTAAGTCAGGTTTATTTGACAAATGGGAGATTTGAAGAGGCTGAGAGGCATGCAGAGAGAGGATTGACCCTTCTGCTGGAATGGGGATGTCCATGGGACAAGAGGACTTCTTGGGAAGGGTGGATTGCTTGGAGTCGAGTGCTGTTAATGAAGGCAAAGGAGAAATCTTGGCCTCAGACTTCATGGGGCATCCTCAATTTGGGTCTTGTAAAGTAACTTGGGTTTATGGATTTATTCATATGGCATCCCTGGATGATATATATAACTGAAAGGTATAAACCAAGTGTTGCAGTTTATGTTTATTTTGCTATTTGTACTTTCTGTGATCTTTGATTTTTTAGGTTTTTTGTGCAATAAAGTGTATATATTTTACAAGCCAGACAAGAACTGATAGTAAGTATGATAGGAATTGGATCAGAAGTGAGAAAAATGTGTAGAACTATGGTGATTTTATTCATAAAATGGTTCTGTATCAATATGATAACAGAACAGGAATATAAAGAAAGAACGGTTATTCGAGAGACCCTACTCTTTTTTAGTACTATTCGAGAGACCCTACTTCTCTTTTTAGTTTTTACTCTCCTATTTCCACTCCAAAAATCTGCCTCCCTTCTCCATGACTCCTCTCTCCTATTTATATTCAACTTTACACACTTTTCAGTTAACATTCTGTTAACTCTACAGTTTGAATACCGGTATAACAAAGTACTAAGTAGTTAGTAGTCCTTAGTATGACTTGTGGAGGAGCATAATATAGTAAATTTATGAATAATAGTGAATCTTTAAAGAATTTGAATGTAGTGTGTTCCATGCTCTCTTGGTTCATCAGACGGTCATGAATTTCCATGTCAACTTCTTTAAGTTGATCAAAGGCCTCCCTCATAAAATCTTCTCCCTTTCATGACTAAGCATTTTTTTCTTCTTCCTGCATGCAGATCTCCAACAAAATTATAATTCTGAGTCACACTTGCTCTTTTTTACCTTATTTTTCAACATTTTTTTTGACAGAATATTTACCAACATTTTACCTTCATGTCTATGTGAAAGAAAATAAGCCATTTGAAAGAGAATAAAATAAACCAATGCAGAAGAGGTAGTTTTTCTACTTATTTTCTTACTAACTTGTAGTTGTTCTTTCCTCACGTTCTAACTTCACTGCAAATGATGATCTAATCAAGATCCACCTTCAAAATGTATTTTTGGAGATGGGTTTTCACAGCCTGCTAAATTTTTCATTCCTCAGTTTTCAGAAAATGTTGCACAGACAACCTCTAACACAGACTTTGATCTGTTAAGGAGTTCAATGCAATCCATCCACAGGCTGATTTACTGCATAGCAGTTACAAAGGCCTGACGAAGATAGTGTGGCATCTCTGTCTCCATTACCTTGATGTAATGGTGATAAGTGGTATGAATTACATTACATGAGCAATTCCTGCAAGCTTCTCAAATTTAGCCCCATCTCACCTAGCTGGTTCTGAAAGACACTTGACTTGGAGGGTACATTCCTCCAAGTTTACGTTGTTTGTCTTTGTTCCAGACCTTTTCACATTACTGAATGGGAACTGATTCCTCCGAAAGTTGGGAGTCCTAGAAGCCTTGTCCAAATTAGCATGAAGTTTTATGGCAGGTTCTCTCTCCTTCAGTTTCAAAATCCTTTTGGAATTTGCAACTCCTTTATCTTAGCTTAGCTATGCCTATAATATAGTGTTTGGGTCTAACCAGGATTTTTTTGGGGAGTTACAAAATTTGACTTATAGATCTATATAATCTATTAACAGGAAGAAATCCTTTTTCTTTATTTAGCCTTGTTAGTCTTAGACTTGTCCTTGAGCCATAACAATTTCACAGGAAACATCCCAGATCAGATCAGAATTCTGAAATTCCTAGATACTCTTCAATTGAGTGGTTATCAGCTCACAGGGCATGTTTCACTGCACATATCAAAATTGCATAACTTTTGGTACCTTACTTCATCAAGAAATGTGCTGTCAGATTCCTTGCCAGGTTTCTTAGCAAGGAAATTCCTTCCCTTCTGTCAATACTCGGTAGACCTGTTTTACAATAATCTCAGCATGGGAATAGCAAGCAACTTTAAACCTTTAGTTGCAATTAAAGGACTAAATTGCAATTGGGAACTTTAACATTTATTTTGTCATCTCCCTCACCAAATCTGATTCATTTCTTTACACAGATAGTGATGGAATACAACAATCTTATGGAGTGGAGGCTCCAACAACAGAACCAAAACCTCCTATATGGAAGGTCTATGTTAGACAGGGACATAGGGGTGGTTATTAGGAGTAGTTATTATGACAGTTATGTGTTTGTTTGTTTTTTTATTTTTATTTTTTTTTTTATAGGCAAATGTTAGTAGTTAGTTGTTATGTTAATTTGTTCTCCTTTGCCAAGGTTTGAACCTTGAACCTCCAACTCCTTATACTCTTAGCTTCTTGAGCTACCCAACCCCCCATGACAGTAATGTGTTTGTTATTTGGCAAATCCGTAGGAGCAGTTATTAGGACAGTTATTATGACCAGTTATGTTGTGATGTAGTAGATCTGTAGGAGCAGTTATTATGGCAGTTATTATATTTTCTGTATTATTATGTACAGCCCCGTTATTTTGACAACCAAGGGTATGTACACCGTAGCCAACATGGTGGTTACGTTTCTTTTTCTTTTATTTTTTTTAATTTAAGATTAAGTCAGTGGGCCATCTTTTTTCTCTCTCTTCTATCAGTTGGTTATTTCGATCATGTCCCGTGTTCTTTGCTGCACTATTTCTTCTTTCTGTTCTCTGTTACCTATCATAAGTTTATATTCCCTCTGATTTTCACATCTTCCATATGTAAAGGGGGATCAAATTTTTTTTTAATCATTACTCTCTCCCTTGGTTGATGATCTTTTTACTTGTTCTTCTATAACCAAGTAGTCCCCTCCCCATGTTCACTACAGACGCAACCCACTATAACTCCACTGAGCCTCACATCATACCTTCATTATCATCAACCTTAATCTCCTCAAATTCAAACCAATATATTCCCCTCTACTCTGTTTCTTATTTTTACTGCATATGCAACAAGGGTGTTAATGGAGTATTCAAACATTCATACATGATGTTGATAGTGCTGACAGCTTGAGCAATGAATACTGACATCTTCTATGTAAACCTTTGGCATTAAGTGACTTGATCTTATGAAAGGAGTGGTGGTTTAATAACTTATATTTTTGTGTCAGCACTTCCATGTCTTTGCTGTCTAAAAAATGCATACTGTAATTTGCTTTGTGTCTCCCTCTCCTAGCTTGTAGATATCATTTGACAATGGTTTATTCACATGCAATGTTTCCATATTTTGTTTGAGAGTCTTTGTTTTACAGCTCTGTTTTAATTTTTTATACCTGTATCTTTGTTTTCTATCATTGTAATTAGAGCTTGGCTTCTTCTGTCCTCTACTAACCAGAGCCAATTGAAACAAGTTTTTTATTCAACTCTAGTACAAGCATAAAATGACCCAATTGAAGGGAAGTTTAAGAAATTTCAAAACTGATTTATTTTGTGATATGTCATGACTGCAAGATGGCATTGTCTTGCTCTATCTTCATTCTCTTTGAGGACTGTCAAAAGATATGGATTTCAGTTTTACACTAACTGAGTATGCAAGATAGGAAATTTTATCTTCATTCTAATAAAATCGAGTAACTCGGAGCGTGTTTGGGAATGCTTATTTTTTTAGATTGTAGCTGTTTTGTCCCCCAAAAAGTTGTTTTCAAAATAATCTGACATGTTTGGCACTTTGCTTAAATTTATAGAAAAGCTTTTTTTGAGGAAAAAAAGTTGATTTATGCCATCTAGTTTGTTCTATCTTAAGATTGTTGTGATTTGATTATTTTTCATGCTCAAAACTCTCTTCCATGTTTACCCCTGCAAAACTAACTTCTAAACAAATATTATTAAATTATACAAATAGTTTCATACCATTTTTTGTAATTTATTACATAAAAGTGTTTTTTTTTTTTTTGCACCATCCAAACGAAATAGATTATCTTAAAATCACTTTTCAGTAAATAGACCCAAACAAAATCAGATTCTGATTATAATCGATTATCACAATAATCGATTATACAAAAATCGATTATCAGCATAATCTTTTTTTTTTTTTCAGCTTTCCCAAACACACTCTCACTGGGCAAAATTTATGCATTTTACTAACTAAGTCTATGCAAATTTTATGTTTCTACTGAATGTTATTCTTATTTGGGACTTAACTAACTAATGAGTCACCTTTGTCAAATATTTAATTTCTAGCAAACTGTGAAGTATCAAGACAAATGATGCTTCCATTGATTAAATAATTTATTTTAGTCAAGTCTCTTCTAATAAATGAGCAGGAGAAAATAAAAATTTAAACTACATGGTCAGGTCAGGTATCAGTTGAAATCTGTCTTACTCCTACATAATGATTCTAGCTACCAGCTAAAATCACAAGCATAGCATGTCAAGCCTAGAAGATAGTACAAGTGCACAACTATGTCAAGTAGATTTTGCATTGATTTTAACGAAGTTAACATCCAACACAATAAGACAGATAAACAAAGAGATAATGAGAAGGAATTGGGTAATGTAAACCAAACATGTGGACAGGAAGGACCAAATCAATATATAGTCATAAAAGAAATTAAGCTTTCGGTTTCGGATAAGGTGTATCAATATAATGAAGACTAAGATATACAAAATGAAAAGAAGTTTTTGATTAATTACTCACCACAACAACAATTCACATGCTACTAAAGTTTGTGTCAAGGGCATATGCAAGAATGTTCCGAAGTGCTGCCAGAGTAATTGAACCAAGCAAATGGAATAACTTGGATTTATTGCTCTACAGGGGTACCATTCAACATATGGTCCTCCAAAAACAGAAATAGCCTTATCTAACCTATCCTACAGACTCAGGACTTCAGAGATCTCATTACTTTCATAATTTTATTCCATGAAATGAAATATTAACTGGGTAAATTTTTATTTTTTTATTTTTTTGCTATTTCAATCTCTGATGGATTAAATCGAAGTTGTTAAAGAATGGAGGCAGAAACCATGGATATGCAGTCTCGCCTTTTCACTAGTTTACCATACAACAAGTGTCACTGACTCACTATACAGTAAAATCTGCATGTTAATGCTCCCATCTCACCTCTCACCTTACATGTAGAACCTCAAAAGAAAGGCACACATTTTCCATTAATACAATTTCGATGTCTACTATGATCTCTGAAAAACAATACTAGACAAGACTCGTATCTATTTCTCAGTTGAAAATATGGGATACAAAACATGCTTGAAATGCTACTGTAACATAGCTTTTGCAGACCATGTATGCATAAATCATAAACTTTTCTCAATAAAAATAAAAATAAAAAGTACAAAAAGGGACTGAGAATATCATAAATTCCTAAACAACATCTTCATTTCTATCTTCTGATAAGGATCGGACTCCACAAAAGAATCTACATCCTTCTTCTTTGGATTTATCTTCTAAATCTGAATTAGGTAGTCAACAAGGAAAAGACAAAAACTGGAGATCATCGCCGTTTCGAACCACGTCAACGATGTTGAGAAAGAAGAAGAGCACCTTCATGCTTATTCCGGTGACACCTTTTGGAATCCGGTGATTCGGTTAGTTTGTATCCGGTGACACCTTTTGGAATGTGTAAGGGATTATTTGAAAGACTCGTCTTGGCCATGGGAGACGAAAGGGAATGGAATGTGGAAGAGAGCATTTTGAAGAGTGGATTTGGCTGCTGCAAATGAGTGGTGATTGGAAGAAGGACGGGTCGAATGTGTGTAAAGAGGAAAGAGAATTTAAAAATTGTAAAATAAAGAAAAAATACGTAATAGTATATGTACGGTGTTAGACGGTGTTAAAACCGGGTGTCAAAATAACATTTTCGTATTACGTATTGTCTGATCATAGGACAGTTATGGTGTGTATTTGGTAGTTTCAGAACAGAGTTTATTCTCTGTAGGAGTTCTTGTAACTCTGGGATAGCAATCTGCTATAGTTTCTAATATAAATTGTGCGTTCTCAATCACCCGTTCAAGTGGTGGTCTATCAGATAGCCTGAATCTGATTCATTTCCTCATCTATCAGACAATGCATGCATATATCTACGAAACAACTTTCATATTATGACTTCTTTAGGAAAACCACCAAAGCTTTCCCTTATTAGGTGAGGTTGGCCACATGGACCAAAAGATGTCATTGTATTCTATCAAAAACCTAATCTTCGGTTAAGTCACTTAGGTCTCTACATATATTTTTTCTTGATTTTCATCTACCCTTAGAAAAGAAGATGGAAAATTCAGAAAGCACCAACCATCGTCTCAACAAGAAGGAAAGCCCTCAGATTTGTTTTATTCAAAACAACTAATTTGGTAAGCGCACGATTCTTCACAATATTTCACAGAAACACAAGTCTAAATTTCCAAGTAAAGCATCTTCATAGATGCACATTGCATAAACTGTACCAGAGGACATAAAAATTGAACAACAACAACTATGATGTATTAAATAGATATTCAATTGGAATGAGCTGATGTAAATTGGTAAGAGGCATAAGAGAGACTGCTCATTTGAATACTGCTGTGGAGAAGTTTGGCCTTGGAATTTTCACCAGCAGCACCGATAGCAACATGGAGTGGATAAAAGTGATCTGGCCAGGGTTGAGCCTTTTTTGCATGTGGGGCTTTCTGTTCATAATGATTTACATCTTCGTATCTACAAAAGCAATTGAAAAACTTTCACAACCAATTCATGAAAGGCCACACTCTACAACATTCTATGCTTAATTATTAGTGCCAAGCTAGTTTTACAATGTCATACATTGTAAGGAATATCTTATTATGAGCCTTGCAGTACAGTGGTGCACCACCCAAGTGGCACAATATGGACCAACTAAGTGACAATCTGGATGGTATATTGAATTGTGGTGCACCTTAGACAACACCCTCAGTTATGCATTTAGCAAATATAAACACCAAAACAGAGAGAAAAATGTACCTTCCTTCAAGAAGAGCATCTTTCAACCAATTATCAAATTCCAGAGCCCAAGGAGCAATGGAGGTGGTATGTTGAATTGCTCCCAAATTGTGAACAGCACTTCCAGAACCCATTATCAGCACACCTTCATCTTTAAGAGGGGCCAATGCCTTTCCCAAGTTATAATGATAAGTCCCATCCTTCTTTGATTGAACTGACAATTGACAAACAGGGATGTCAGCTTCTGGGTACATCAGCATGAGTGGAACCCAAGCACCATGGTCAAGCCCTCTCTTGTTGTCTTCATCTACACGGTTGAAACCAGATCCCTTGAGTAGTTCCTTCACCCTCCTTGCCAAATGTGGAGCTCCAGGTGCTGGATATTTAAGCTAGTAAAGGTAGCATGTAAGAGTTGGCTATAAGTGTACCTAACAACATCATCATTCACAGATCACAGATGCATACACAGGCGATGTTATGTGTTTAACCCATGTGGCAAATCATGTCTAACACCTAAATATGGGTAAGAGAGGAGGCTAAATTATATACAAAGTGATCGACTTTGAGGAAATTCAATTTACAGAACAGCTATATAGTGAACTCAAAATGAAAAATGTTTATACTTTATAGGATCCTCGCCATCCTCAAAGTCGAAGAGCAAGGAAGATGAGAAGGCAAAAGTCAAGAAGGGTTTGGCCTAGCTTCTTTTCAGCTTTTTTTTTTTTTCCTCCTTAAAAGTAGAAGCTGGGCTTCACATAACATATTACGGTTGTTACATATACAAAGATGGTAAAACATACACTGACACTATGAAGCTTTTTACATTATTTTGACTCTTATCCTAATACATATATTAAAAGTCATGCTGACAGTGTAAAATTAAACTCAAACATAAAATAAAAAAAAAAAGAATTATATTGATTTTTATTTAAGGTTTTCAATAAAATCATCATTTTAAAAGGAAATCTAATTTGCATAACTAGAAAATTCAGAAGAAAAAAAAAAATAAAAGCTATCGGTTTCCCTACAAAATGAGAAAAATAAAGCAAAGATCGATAAGAATGATAAGATGAATATAGGTAATCTAAATTTAGGGGTAGTGCAAATTAAGCGCAAACCTGGTACATGCGTTTGGGGAAGTTATAAAAGTCGTAGATGGTGTCGTTGTTGTCAACAACGTTAACGGTGGGGATTGCGGTGTCCCAATGACCAGAGATGACGAGAATGGAAGTTGGTCTCTGCGGAAACACCTCCTTCTTCCATGACTGTAGGAACTTCCTTGCCTCAATGGATTCATCTATGGCCAGGGTGGGTGCTCCATGGGATATGTAGAACGTGTCCTTCAATGCCATCTAATCTATATTCTTCCTTTCTTTTTGTTTTCTGATTGCTTTCTATGTGCTTAACTTTTATCACAATCAATAATCTCAAAACAGGTCAACTTGTACTGTATATTGATAGAGAAAGAGAGAATGGAGGAGCAGACACGCAAATAGACTATTGATTTGGTAAAATAGAAATTTAGACAACTTGACCACCATGTGGGATATTTGATACGTAAAATATTGAGTGTCTTTGTATATATTATAGAGAAATACTGATAAAGAAATAGAGAACGGAGGAGGAGTCAAATAAAGTTGGTAAAATAGAATTTTCCACAGCTTCACCACCAAATTTTTTTTTTTTTTAAGAATATTTTTTAGGTGAGTTGGGTCTTGTCCCTTTTTTTTTTTTTATTTATAAAAAAAGTTAATCTTTGGTCGTCAAGAGATGAAAAAACACGCTTATTCTTCATCTATTTCATCAATTAACACGCAATGTTGTCGGTGCAGTTTTGTCTAATTAATTTTTTTTTGTCTAAGTGAGTGCTTGGTTTCACATTGAAAACCTCCCGAATTAATTCTGTCAACTGTCAAACATGATTTTAGTAAAAATGAGATGTTTGGTTACTGACTGATAAAATTGATTTTACCTCCAGAAGTGATTCTGACTAGAAGCTACAAAATGTAGTTTTTGAGTTGAGTTGAAAATTTTATACTAAGTTTTACATCAAACTTGCTTTCAAAATAAAAACATCCAAATATAAATCACTTCACTTCAAACTCAATTTTAACCAAATCAATTTTACAAAATCAATTAAATTCAAAATCACTTTTATCAGACGTTCATCTAAACACACACTAATTAATTGAACACCCTTAGAAATATTTCCTTAAAAAAGTATGAAATATTATCTTAATCGCCCCTGCTTTTCCTGTTACATAACTATGGGCAAACACATGCAACTTTGATTTTGCTAGTTAACAACAGCTGTTGGAACTTCGAATCTTCAACTATCCGTCAATAATAATAATAATAAAAATTTAATTATTGAATTGGTCCCTGAACCATTTGAGAATTTTAAAGTAGGTCCCTGAACTAAAAAAGATTTCTAACTAGGTCTCTGAACTTATATAAAATTTTCAATTGGGTTCCTGGAGTTAAAAGTTTCTAATTGGGTCCCTGAGCTTATATAAAATTTTCATTTGGGGTCCCTAAACTAGAAAGATGACTATATAAAATAAAAAATAATAAAACGATAGATGATGAAATTTAGAAAAAAAAATTGTTTGGCATAATAATAAAATGACAAAAGATGAATATGCGAGAAAAAATTCACTTTAAAATAATAATAAAAAATAAAAAATAAAACTTAGTGAGAAAAGCTATTTTTTAGCATATTAATTAAATAAAAATAGATAAATTTGAGAGAGAAAATTTAGTTCTTAAAATGATAATAAAAAGTAATGAAAAATGAAATTGTACCAGAAAATTCATGTTATATTGAATTTTTTTTACATGGTTTCATCTCTTGTTATAATATTAGAATAAAAATTAATTTAAATAATGGCATTTTCTGCTAAGTTTCATATTTTGCAATTTTATTTTTATTTGAAACATTTTTTCTCAAAATAATCCTTTAATAATATATTAATATTTAAAATTGCAAATTTTTTAACTGAGGTTTATTAGTTTATTCTTTGAATATTTTGTTATAAAACATGACTTTTCTAGCACAATTTCATATTTCATTATTTTGTTATTATCATTTTAAGAACTAAATTTTGTCTCTCAAATTTATCTATTTTTATTTAATTATTATGTTAAACAATAACTTTTCTCACTAAGTTTTATTTTTTATCTTATTATTATTATTATTATTATTATTTGAAATAATGATTTTTTTTTCTCTCAAATTAATCTTTTGCCATTTTATTATTATTATTATGTCAAACAGTAGTTTTTTCCTCTAAATTTCATCATCTATCATTTTATTATTTTTTATTTTATATAGTCACATTTCTACTTTAGGGACTCAATTAAAAATTTTATATAAGTTCATGGACTCAATTAGAAAATTTTTAGTTCAGGAACCTAATTGAAAACTTTATATAAGTTTAGGAACCTAATTAGAATTTTTTTTAGTTCATGAACCTACTTGAAAATTCCAAAATAGTTTAGGAACCAATTCTATTAAACAAAAAATTAAAGCTTTGAATCTTCAACCAATGCGAGATTTTTAATAAAACATATAAAATTAAATTAAAGTGGGCACATTTTTATCTTTCGTGGGAGGGGAAAGTAATTTTTCAGAAGGATTTAATTGTAATCAACAATTGAAAGACTTTTTATATTATCAATTCAATTAATCAATTATATATATGACATATTATTAAAAAAAATTGACTTGTTATGAAATGAACCAAAACAATAGCGAGATAAAATATAGAAGAATATGGAGAAGGGAGAAAGAGACAAAAGAGGAGAAGAAGAGAGTCTTTAGATTATGCTCTACAATTACACAATTTTACAATGCTACATGAGTTCTATTTATAGGACATAAGTCTTGTAACTTACAAGCCAATTAAGGGTGCCATTAACATATGAAGTTAAGGGTAATATTCTATGAGTTAAAACATTTTACTCATGGGACTTATAAGAGAATCCTAGGAAATATGAAATGGCTTAAGGAGATGACATCCATTAAATATACATTCATAACAAGACTTTTATAATAACTATATTAGAAGTCACATATTGAGTGATGTGTGATTCGTTGAACGTGTAAAAGACTTTATATTGACAATCTATCAAAATTAAACTATTTTTCCGTGTAAAAGACTCCCCTTGGATGTCAATTAAAGATATGTCTCGTTAAAACCTTACTAGGAAAAAACTCAGTGGGAAAAAAATCCTAGTGAAGGAAAAAGAGTATAATATCATTTACTTGAGAATTGCTTCATTAAAAACCTTATCAAAGAAAACCATGTAGGACAAAGCTTTGATTAAGAGAAAAAGAGTATATTTTTCTCCCACTGTTAGAAGCATCACTTAAGAATATGAATTCCAACATTCTGATTATCTCCCCCCTGAAGCATTTGGAACCAATATTCTTCTATTTGGCACCTTCGACACATCCTCTTTTCAATTGAGCTTTGCATGACAATAGTTTCTTCAATTGGAATCACAAGATTCTTGGACGAGATGAATCATAACTTCAACCAGAAACATTAACGACTTCATTTGGATCAAAGACATACCTATTACTTTTGCAAGATCAATTGGCAATAAGCTTGATGGGAAAGTTATTATATCAAGCCATGTAATATTTAGCAATATGTTGCATGCTTCTCTAACAATAAGATATGTTCTTCAGGACCAATATATTCGTTATCTTCTTCACATCGAGCTATCGAACTATATTGGTGTACTCAATAGATACAATTTATCATGAGTCAATTAAGAACTAGTTCTTTAATTAAGAACTAGTTCTTTATAACTTGTTAGACAGAACGAGTCGAGACAAAACTTCGTAATTCAAAAGTATTTCATCTTAAGACATTTCTTTATATATTCTATAATTCTGGAACAACTTTAGGTCATTCCATAATATTCAAATCATCAAAATCATAGTAACTATATTAAACACATTTACAAATTTCTTCACATAGATATCTAAGAAAATAAAAGACTTGTTAAGAAATTGAGATAAATTTATCTACCATTACATGAAAAAATCATGCATACAAACTATAAATCCAAATATATAGATATATTTAATCCTTCCGGGATTTTCCATGTAGATATTACTCTCGAGCCAACCATAAGATGTAATAACAACTATTTACATGAATATATTTTATATTACTTAGATTTTGGACTTCATGTCCATTCAAAACTTCTAAGACTTGAAATATTGTTCAAAATCCTCAAATTGCGCAATTTGAAAGAGTACATCTTTCAATATTTTAAATTATACATTTCAAATATCTTAAGTCCTTCAGGAATATGCTCTATGCATCTTGAATCCTTTAAGAATATGCTTCCAGCACCTTGAATCCTTCGAGGAGTTTCATATAAATGTCACCATCAAGTGACCCATAGAAATAGTTTGTGGCAATATCTATTAGATGTAAATTGAGTCCTTCATGTGCTACCAGACTAATTAATTATCGAAAAGTGCTTACGTCGCCACAGGTGCATACGTCTCTTCAAAATCAATGTTAGGTTTTTGAGAAAACCTTGAGAAACAAGTCGTGCTTTGTATCTCACAATTCAACCAATCTCATTTCAATCTCGCACAAAAACTCATTTGTATGATCAATTAGCTTTACAACTTAAGGTGTATGTGAAATAGACAACTATAAACACAAGAAGGGGGGTTGAATTGTGTTTATCAGAAATTAAAATAAAGTTGAAAACTTTTCGCACACAGAAACTAGGTTCAGACAAGTGTGAAAGCATTGCACAGACAAGTGACCTGTCTGGTGTATTTTAACAAAAAAACACACAAGCATACAAAGAGAAAACAAGCTTGATATTCATATTTTAACCCCTTAGTTAGAAAGCAGATAATATAATCAAAGCAACTAAAGAGTTTAAGGGAAGAGAGATTAACACAGCTATTTATCCTGGTTCACTCTTTAACACAAAGAGCTACGTCCAGTCCTTGGCAGTACCAAGTTTTATCCACTATAACTGATCAGGTTACAGACTCCAAGTATTGTTTGCACACCTAGCCTCTTCAGGCTCCAAGACAAGTATTCTTTGCTCACTTAGTCTCTTCAGGCTCACACAGGTTTGTTTTGAGAAGTTTGTTTGTAATAAATACAATCAGACAAACAGTTCTTTCACTAACACTTATAGAGTGAATTAAATGTAAGCTTAGGAAAGACTGCATAATAACTTCAAATGATTGAAGAATACAGATTGAAAGAATGAAGAAATAAATGCGCAGAGTAATGACTCTTTAATGCTGTGTGTATTCTTCATCTTCAATGACTTCTATATTTATAGCCTTCAAGCATTTAAGATCCGTTAGAGACATTCCTTCAAACGTTGGCTTCAAGCAGAGCTTCATTAAATGCAATAGAGTCGTTCTGGGCAGCCATTAATGCAACATGAACGTTGGTTTTACTCTAACACGGAGGATCATGGCTTTATGCATTGAGCACTAGCCAAAGCAGAGCTGTGCATAATGCTTTTGTACTTTGCAGAGCATATTTCCCTTTTCGTGTAATAACCAAGAGTACTAGGGAACAAAGCATGTTGGAAACATTCTTTAACTGGATGTTATCTCTGATTTCCAAGGTTGCTTGTGAGAATGACCTTCTAAATTTCTTGATAAGCGTGAGAGAGAGCTTCAGAGTCTTCTGTATGCGGGGACAGCTTCCAAAAGCTTTTTGTACTCGAGTTCCCCATCGAAAAACCTTAGATGAGTATGAAAACATAGCAGAGACAAGTTGAAACTTAATTGCAAAAAGTCAATATCCAAGTCAGCATACAGGTCGACTTTTGCTTCTCCAGACAGGTGGTCATCTATGTGAGCATACAGATGAGAAAGTGACTTCTTACTGTTTTGATCTGCACACTTGATAGATAGGTTAGCAACCAAAATGAAGGTTAATTAAATCATTAACAAATATTTAGTTTTCATCAAAACTTAGGGAAATGCACATCAGACATTTAGAGACTTAACAGTACGGACTATAGGTCCAAAAACTTTTCGCTTGGCAAGCAAGTTTAATTCTGCCACAATTGCATCTTTCCATTTTGGCCAACCATTCCTTTGTCTATAATGTTAAGTCTCCAAAATGTTTGATGTGCATTTTCCCTAAGTTTTGATGAGAACTAAGCATTTGTTAATGATTTAATTAACCTTCATATTGGTTTGCTAACCTGTCTATCTAGTGTGCAGATCACAATAGTAAGAATTCACTTTCTCACCTGTCTGGCCACATAGAAGGTCACCTATCTGGAGAAGCAAAAGTCAACCTGTCTACTGACTAGACTGTTGACTATCTGTATTGAAGTTTCAACTTGTCTATGCGAAGCCCTCACACTCGTCTGTTGTTCTTCGATGAGGAAATCAAGTACAAAGAACTTTTGAGAGCTGTCCCCTCATGCAGAAGACTCTGAAGCTGTCTCTCTCACGCTCTTCAAGAAAGTCAGAAGGTCATTCTTACAAGCAACCTAGGAGATCAGAAACGAAATCCAGTTAAAGAATGTTTCCAATATGCTTTATTCCCTAGTACTCCTGGTTATTACATGAAAAGGGAAATGTGCTCTGCAAAGTATAAAAGCACTCTGCACAATTCCGATGTGGCTACTGCACGATATATAAAGCCCTGATCTTCCTTGTTAGAGTACAACCAACGTTCCTATTGCATTAATGGCTGCCCAGAATGACTCTATTGCATTTCATGGAGCTCTGCTTGAAGCCAATATTTGAAGGAATGTCTCTAACGGATCTTAAATGCTTGAAGGTTATAAATACATAATTCATTGAAGATGAAGATAGAGAACACAGAGCATTAAAGAGCCATTAATCCGTGCATTCATTTTTTCATTCTTTCAATCTGTATTCTTCAATCATTTGAAGTTATTATGCAGTCTTTCTAAGCTTACATTTAATTCACTCTTCTAAGTATTAGTGAAAGACTTGCAAATTGTATTAATTACAATCTTCTCTCAAACAAACCTGAGTGAGTCTGAAGAGGTTAGGTGAGCAAAGAATACTTGTCTTGGAGCCTGGAGAGGCTAGGTGTGCAAATAGTACTTGGGGTCTGTAACCTGATCAGTTATAGTGGAGAAAACTTGGTGCTGCCAAGAACTGGACATAACCCTAGTGTTAAAGGGCGAACCAGGATAAATAGCTGTGTTTATCTCTCTTCCCTTAAACTCTTTAGTTGCTTTGATTATATTATCTGCTTTCTAACTAAGGGGTTAAAGTGTGAATATCAAGCTTGTTTTTTTCTTTGTATGCTTATATGTTTTTCTGTTAAAATACACCAGACAGGTCACCTGTCTGTGCAGTGCTTTCACACTTGTCTGAATCTAGCTTCTGTGTGTAAAAAGTTTCCAACTTTATTTTAATTTCTGATAAACACAATTCAACCCCCCTTCTCGTGTTATAGTTGTCTATTTCATATAATCCTTAATAGACTTTGGTTCGTCATCCTCATTATAATTTATTTCATTTAGCTCTATATTATATGCTAAGTATCGTCAACGTTGACTTCATTTCGGTTCCATCGTATTCCATTCATGACATAATTTATCGAGATCTCTTTATTTTCAATGGATGTCCACATGAATTTTCAATTTTTTTTTTTCGCATCATGATAGATCGGGATGACCCAACCGATCATGCCAAATCGCAAACTTGTTATGATCCGTAAACTTCTTGTTTACAATACTATGTGTTTCAATTGTACTAATGTGTATGTAGCATAAACCAGACCAAAAGCAGATAATTTTTCCAAAAGAAGTTAGAAAGTTTACTAAATTTAATTTTATTTTTAGCTAGTAAATAGCCCTATAATTAACTTGCATTAAAAATATATGACACATGAAAAACTCTTTATATTGAAGTATCTTTTGATCCTTCAATGATATCGATATAAATTATCATTGTTCACTAAGGATAATCTTACCGACCATAAATACCGTATGACATATTATTTAGCTTGGTAAACTTCAGGTTTACAACAATATAGTGTTTTTTTTTTTTGTTTATATGTGCATAGCAAACTTCTGGTTTACCTTAGCATAATTTTTAATTGCACTCAAAATAATTAATCAATCAAATAAATAAAAGTAAACAAATAATTTTTGTTTCATCAATCAAATAATTAACAAAATAAATAATTCCTTCAAAAATATTTAACAAAATAGACATATACAAATACATACTATTTGTAAGACCATGATCAAATAAAAAATTTTCATAAGCAAAATTTGAATACTAACTCATATTCAACAAAATAAAATGATAGCTCATAATATTTAGATTATTGTAACATCTAATAACTTTCCAAAGTTCAAATGCTTCTTTATCAATAAGTATTTCGTTTGCTAAAAAATGTTCATTCTTTTCAAGTGTAATTATCATGAAATACTTTAAACGTGTTGTAAACAGATGACAAGGGAAGACAAGAATATATTAGGACAAATGAAATAATAACACAAGAAGGTGTACTTCTTCAGGAAGTAACCATACCACTGATTCTTCTCATTCCTTCTTGATAAAAATGATGTCCATCAGGGAAAGAAGTTACACTTCCCCATAATGTGTATGACACCATTATTAGGAATAGTAAATGTTATAACCATAAATCATACTAATAACACTTTATCACCCTTAATGCCTAATGAATATATAGAGTCATCCATCACATGCAATGCATGCATGTTTACAACACTTCCCCTTGGATGACTACACATCATGAAATAGATGGAAAGAGAGAAACTCCAAGCATCATGGCGTTTAAGTAGGATAATGATGATTTTTACCACATCAATGACCATAACCACAACTTTTGTCGCACCAAAAATTATAACACAAAAACAATCACTTTTGGGAATGAAGTTCAATTCATTGGATGACCTTTCATAATTTTCATCAATAGTTCACTCTTGTATTCAGTCACAATAATGCATAAACTTAATTCAAAATATTCTTGAAAATATTTTCCCACTTTTGCTACTCTGAGAGCATATTTGAGAGTCATAACAATAGATAAATTTTTTCTCTAAATTTCCTTTGTTTCAAAATATACTATGATCAAATTGATCTTTTGAATCATAGTCTAAAGGGCCCGTTCTTCAAGAACTTTACCATAAATCTTCATATATAAATAATTACCAAGAAAAAATCGTTGGTTTTGTCTAGCTAATTCTTGAGGGAATGTTGAATAATAATTTCTTCCAGAAATTATAACGAGTAACAAAATCAATATCAATAAAGATAAAATATATATGAGAAATAGAAGAAAGATAAGATAAGAAAAAATTAGGACAAAAAAAATATGCACACAAAAGAGGTTTAGTTCTTCAAGAACTAACCATACTATTGATTCTTCTTATAAATGATTACTAGGAAAAAGTTTTGTGCAATCCTATAGGGATGCTTGAATATCAATTCTTCCATAATTTATAAAAAATAATAATATGATACAATATGGTAATTGTAATGAAATTTATAATAAAATTTCTACGAATGAAACATAAAAGATTACATGAAGAATAGAACAATAAGAAAAGAACCTGAACTTCCAAACCGATTAAGTCATTGCTCATATGGTAGAGTCTCGTGCTGATAATGTATTATGAAAGGTTAAAATATCTTTTTGGTCTTTTATCTTTTGGGTAAAATTCATTTTGGTCCTTTATCTTTAAAAAGATTCATTTTAGTCCTTTATGTTTCAAAAGTGATCCAAAATGGTCCTTTCCGTAAGCTCTGTTACTTTTTCCGCTAATTATAGCCTACGTGAAAGGACTATTTTGGGTCACTTTTGAAACATAAAGGACTAAGATGAATCTTTTTAAAGATAAAGGATCAAAATGAATTTTACCCAAGAGATAAAGGATCAAAAAGATATTTTAGCCATTATGAAATGAACCAAAACAATAGCGAAATAAAATATAGAAGAATAGGGAGAAGGGAGAAAGAGACAAAAGAGGAGGAGAAGAAGAGAGTCTTTGCATTATGCTTTACAATTACACAATTTTACAATGCTACATGAGTCCTATTTATAGGACATAAGTCTTGTAACTTACAAGCCTATTAAGGGTGCCATTAACATATGAAGTTAAGGGTAATAATCTGAGTTAAAACCTTTTACTCATGGGAGTTAGAAGAGAATCCTAGGAAATATGAAATGGCTTAAGGAGATGAATATCCACTAAATATATATTCATAACATGACTTTTATAATAACTATATTAGAATTCACATATTGAGTGATGGGTGATTTGTTGATCGTGTATAAGAGTTTATATTGACAATCTATCAAAATTAAACTATTTTTCTGATAGAAGAGAGTACAATATAATTTAAACATCTCTCCTAAGAATTGCACCATTCATAGTTTAAGTGATCACACCACATACATTGGCAAAATATAGAGCTTTTCAGAGATGCTTCTCATCCTGAACGATACTTTGGTCAGAAGCTATAGGTAAGTAAGATGAGAGAGTACATTGCTACTAATAATACACTTAAAGCTATAGGTCAGAAGCTAAACTACATTGCTACTTTGGTCAGACGCTTCTCATCCGCTCAAATTTGGATCACAAGAGAGAATAGCACCAGAGTTTTTGGCAATGGCCAAAGCAGCAAGATGAGCTGAATTGCATGGCTCATCACTCAAGCTAATGGAACCATAATGGAATGTTGTAGCCTGCTTTATGAGATTTATATCAGGTTCTGACTCATGAAGAAGCATATCACCACATTTCAGATGTGTCAACTTTGTTCTGCTTTCATAATTGGTTCATAATAGTCTACCTAGGACACGATCTCCAAAAGGAACGAATAATTTGTTCAACGTTAGGGGCAACATTGAAGTAAGCCATTTAGTAAACATTCCCCTCAAGTAGCACCGGCTGGAACTTGAAGGTTAGTAATAATCTTTGCACAGCTAATATGAACCAATAAGGCTAACAAAATTAAACAGCAAGAAATAGCATAATAATATCACAAGAGAATTACCTAAATAAGAATCTTCCATATCGTTTTCACAAGTGCACATGAAATAGAAGTCCCCATAAGACAACAAAACCAATCAAATTTCATAATGCTTATTAAAAAAAAATTCATACTGCTAGAAGACCAACAGGAATGACCATGGATCCGTACAAAGATTCAATTTTTTTCCCGGAGAAGAGTCTCATATATATCCATGAAAGGAGAACCTAAAAGTACCGCGGGGAATCCCATTTCATTTGATTAAAAACAACTCTAAATAAACCGATGTAATAATTTCCAATAAAAAATAGCACTGGTTAAATTGCATGGTTCTGAACAAACTTTGATGTACACAAGAATACCTAGAAATTAGAAAAGGAAACAAATAGACAAAGAATATTTGTTTCACTACCCGGGTTTAGATAAGATACCCAGCACTAGCAGTACATAAGAAGAGGAGAGTCTAATCTTCCCTTTACACTAAAATTAAATCCTAAGATAATTACCTCTCATTGCAAAAATGTTATACATTAAATGGATTTGCTTGATTCCATAGTCACCAGTACCCTTTGCATGAGCAGGATCCGTTTTTGAAATGATGGAAGCGACTTGAATCTCTTAGTATGATCTCATGTTCAATAATCATGGATATGTAGGTTATGGCACTGTGGCAATCACCACAAATGCGTAAATTCTTGGTGATTCGAATAGGCGTCCCTGGAGGTAATGTCAGGATACCATAGGCAAGAGCCAACTTCTCACTATGTTCAGAAAGCAAGTCGCCTTTTTCTTCATCGTCTACATCATGAAGAGCAAAGCTTGTCTGCGGAACATACCCAATGGCTTTAATGCGTTGAATCAAGTCTGCAAGTGTTTCATATATGTGCTGAGATTGTGAGTGAGATCTGTCTCCTGCAAAGAAGGTTGCAATGTCTTTTTTTCCTTGGACCCAGCTGCAACCAGGTCTTTTCTTGATCCCTGTATGTTTCATCAAATATCTAATCCTAGCCACATCTTTCCAACGCCTGGCATTAGCATATATGTTTGAGAGCAATGTGTATGATCCATCATGCTCTGATTCCAACTCTAACAATCGATTTGCAGCAAATTCCCCAAGTTCCACGTTTGAATGCATTCGACAAGCACTAAGCAAGGCCACCCACACTACTGGGGTTGGTTTCATGGGCATGCCGTTAATGAGTTTCATAGCTTCACCTATGCGACCAGCACGACCCAAAAGATCAACCATGCAAGCATAATGCTCTTCTCCAGGAGGAACCCCAAAGTCCTTGCTCATTCTATAAAAAAAATTGATTCCATGATCCACCATTCCTGAATGACTACAAGCATAAAGCACAACAAGAAAGGTTATGCTATCAGGCACTAGACCCACTTTCCTCATCTGATCAAAAATCCGGAGAGTATCTTCACCACGTCCATGCATCCCATAACCCGTCATCAAAGTCGTCCAAGAAACATCATTTCTCTCTGGCATGTTGTCAAAAACAATTTGAGCAGTATCAACATCTCCGGACTTACTATACATGTCTATGAGACAGTTAGCCACAAAAAGAATGACAGAATCATAACGGTTGCGCAACACAAAAGCATGAATTTGCCTACCAAACCTCAATGCCGCCAAACGAGCACAAGCCATAAGTGCACAAGATAAAGTAAAATCATTAGGCCTTACAGAGTTACCCGTTTTGAACATTTCAGAGAAAAGTTGTAGTGCATGATTGGCATCACCATGCTGCGCATACCCGCCAATCATCACAGTCCATGTAACCACACCCCTATCTTTTGGAGATATGGAATCAAACATTGTACGAGCCACTTTTACACTTTGGCATTTAGCATACATGTCAATCAGACCATTAATTACCATAAGATTATCCCCTGGATCACTTCCATCTAAGTTTAGAATAAATTTGATAGCATAGCAGTGAGTTTCTTTCCCATGAAGCAATGCTCCGACAGACGCACAACCTGAAAGTAAAGACACGAGAGTGACCACGTTTGGCCGAGATCCACAATTGCACATCTGCCGAAACACGTCCATAGCTTCACAACCAAGCCCTCTCTGAGCATACCCCGCGATAACAGCAGTCCAAGTCACAACATCTAGCTCAATATTTTCCTCCCGCATCTTCTCAAACAAAGAAAGAGCATCTTCAAACCTTCCAGCCTGAGAATACCCAGTGACCATGGCATTCCAAGAAACAACATCCTTAAACTTCATCCTCTCAAAAACCATACTCGCCTCGTCCATCTTCCTGCACTTCGCATACATATCAACCACAGCATTACCAACAAACACATCATCCACCAACCCAGTCCTAACAGCAAAACCATGAATCTGTTTACCCTGCAACGACGCACCCAAGGAAGCACATACAGGAAGTATATTCACAAGACTAACAGCATCCGGCGACACCAAACCACTACTAGTCATTTCATCGAACAACCGAAGCGCAGTATCCACATCACACGCTCGTGTATAAGCAGACACAATAGAATTCCAGGAAACCAAATCCTCAATCCCTCTGCTACACAAATCATCAAACATCTTCCGCGCATCACGTATCGCGCCGCACCTCCCATACATCGCAACCACGCCATTACAAACGAACACATTGGAATCAAACCCGGTTCGATACACGTCAGCATGAACCGAGGCGCCGTAATACAAAGAGGGGAAGTCACCGCAGGCTTTGAAAACAAAAGGGAAAGTGTAATGGTCAGGTGTCCAGCCAAGTGTCTTCATGCGATGGTAGAGAGACAAGACATCACGAGGGATTCCGAGATGAAGTGACCGTCTTATGAGTTGGTTCCACCAGAAGACAGAAAATGGGGATGGCTTGAGATGATGGTGTAGAAGAAAAATGGCGTGGGAAGTGGAATCGCAGGCAATGTATATGCCAATGAGGTTGGTGAGAAAAAAGTGGAGGAGACCTTGCACAATGATTTGTTGGTGAAAGAGTTTAGCATGGGTTATGGAATTGCATTGTTTTAAAATCGTGGGTGTGATTGTGATTGGTGTGGTAGTAAAAGAAGGGGTAGCAGGAGTAGAAGAGGAAGAGAAGAATCGAGTAGTGGTGAGGAGTGACAGTAATAGGTTGGAGTTTAATGGACGGCAGCGCAAGAGCATGCTAACGGGTGCTGTTGCAGGTTCTGAAGCCTGGAGGCGGGAGGCATCAACAACTTCCAATACAACAACTTAACTAGCGCTGTTACTTGGGGGCAACGGTAGGTGAATGAAATTTTTTTGTCCTATTTTGTTGCCTGGATTCGAGAGGTGGTAAAACGGGCTACCCGGCTCACCGCGGGCTAGCCCTATGTGGGTTCGAATTTTATAGGGTCAGGCTAAAAAGGCCCGAAATTAATACGGGTTACAAAATAGGTGTCCAAGTCCAGCCCTATGCGGGTTGCGGGTTTTTTTGGGCCGCCCCGACATTTTTTATTTGTTTTTTCAATCATTTTCATTTTTATTTAGTTTTTTAGCAAAAGAATTCCGACTAGTATTTTTTATAAAAAATAAAAAACTGCTTAAGTGTCTTAAACAAAGATGCTAATTCCAGAGATGCTATGATGTTTTTTAAAAAAAGTTATCACTATATTCTTCAACTATGTTATGTATATTGATATTAGCACTTAAATCCTTGTAACTTCAGATATAATAACTATTCTTCAAAAAAAATGTTAAATCAGCCAAAGTCCAACAATCAAAACAATGAAAATGTCCAACAATGAAAAAATGAGAACATCAAAAAATGAGAAAGTCCAACAATTGACACAATGAAAATGTCCAACAATGAAAAAGTCTAAGTGTCTAATAATAGAACAATGAAAAAGTCCAACAAAAACAAACTTCACAAATCACAATGAAAGTCCAACAGTAAGAGCAATATATTTAAAATCTTATGCTTTGGCATCAACATTGGCATTTAAGCTTTATAGATAAAGTTTTACATCTTCAAAATTGATGGCCTCCCGCTCGTCATCATCATCTTCATTATCAAAATATAGAATAAAAAATAGACTATGTTATGATTTTTTTTTAATTTTCATATTTTTATGTTTTTAGTTAATTAAAAATGAATAAAAATTCAAATATATAAAACTAATCGGGCTACCCGAGCTCGATGCGGGCTAGCCCGATGCGGGTTCGGGCTTTATATATTGGGTCGGGCCAAAATGGCACAAAATTAAAATGAGCTCAAATTTGACTACTCAAATCCTACAATTCATCAAACTTATTCGGGCTAGCCCGGTCGGACCTGCCCATTTTGCCACCTCTACTGGATATTCCGTTTCTGTTTCTACCGATAATATTTTACAATAAAGTTAAAATTTTATAGGCTTAATTGTATTTTTGGTCCCCAAGGTATCATGATTGTGCAATTTTGGCCCCCTGGTTTCAATTGCAACAATTGAGTCCCCCAGGTATCACGATTGTGCAATTTTAGTCTCTCAGATTCCAATTGCGCCAATTAGGTCCTTAAGAATCACGATTGTGCAATTTTGGTCCCTCAGATGTCACAATTGTGTAATTTTTAACGTCAGTAGCCTATATGGCACATGTGAGATTGATTTGACACTTGGGCAGGCCAACTTGGCAGCTTAAATAACATTCACATGTGGCATTATTGACACCTCATACATTTTAATGGTCACGTGTATACCACGTGAGTATAGGGAGGACATTTATGAAAATCGGTCTTATGTGTGTCACGTAAGCTGCTGACGTTAAAATATGCACAATCATGATATATAGGGACTAAAATTGCATAATCGTCATACCTGATGGACCCAATTGACACAATTGGAACCTGTAGGACTAAAATTGTACCATTATAATACCCGAGGGACCCAATTGTTGCAATTGAAACTAGGGAGACCAAAATTGCACAATCGTGATACCTCGGGGACCAAAAGTGTAATTAAGCCAATTTTATATGATGTTTGAAAAGTAAAATATATGACAAAATATTATTAGCAAGTACAAGGTATCTGTAAGACTCAATGACATAGAGATTTTGATATATGACAAATATACAATTTAATGTGTGTGCAAGTGTTTTAGTATCAAATTGCAAAGACAGGTATCAAGCTGTAAAGTATCAAGCTCTGTAAGCAATTAAAGGAGAATATCCAAAGAAGAACTTGAAGAGCTCAAGGAGCAACAAGCAAGGACAAACATCAAGGAGTCATCAAGACAAGAGCTTAAAGAAGAATTAGTTTTAAGTCTTAGATGATTTGTAAGAGAAGAAATCTCTTATTCACAAATAGCTCAGTTGAAATGATGCATGAAGAAAATCAATTTTCATAACCTGCATTAAAAAGGAATAAGTTTTAATGAAAATGATTTTTGGAAGTTAAGTAAATTCTCTGTCAGTACAGCCATGTATTAAAGGGATTAATACCATTTCCTGTAACTGACAAGTGAATATAAAGTTCTTAATATTCAGTACATAGATGTACTACACCTATGAATAACATGAAATCAGATCAGTTATAAATGGTTAACTGAATACAGGCCTGTACATATGCTATGTACTCGTGTATTCAAGTTTCTGGAAAAATCTGATGTTCATTAATACATAGATGTACTGAATGGGTGTACTGATGGTACTGATGGATTAACCAAGATCAAGTTTTTAAAGAACTCGTACAGCCATGTATTACACAGGTGTACAGAAACTTTCAGTATGTAAAATGGTTAATACATCCCTGTACTCAACCCCTGTCCAAGAACTTGAATCAGTACAGCTGATTCTGATATCAGACCCAAATCTGTTTGGACTGATCCCAAACGGTTACAACTTGTTTTCTATATAAAGAGGGATCAATAGAATACTCATAACATATCAGAAACACACGAAATTAATTTGAGAGATCAATTGTGAAAATCATTCATCATCTTTCTTGAGCTTATTGTGAAAAGAGTGTTTCATTCTCATTAGAGCTTCAATTTGTGTATTCAACTTTTGAGAGTTAGAAATCAATCTTTCTGTTTTCATTTGATTGTAAGAGAGAGGGAGTCTCTCTGTGTGATTAGGGTGAGGAATCCTAAGGAAGAACATTGAGGCTTTCTCACAAGAGGTGTGGTATCCTAGAAGTGAAAGAAGTGCTCTGTGGTGTAAAGGTTTTTCAAGCTACCTGGCTAAAGCTTGCTGTGTTAGTGTGTGAAATCCCACATGTGGAGTGGGGACTGGATGTAGGTCACAGTGGTGGTGGCTGAACCAGGATAAATCTGGTTGTGTGGTATTCCTAAACTCAAAGCTCTTTAATTTCTATCTTGCGCATAAAACTGAGTTTTTTGATATACATTGTTACAATACTGTTTCTGTTATAATTTGAAATATCTGATTGAACATTGTGCAAACTGCAATCTAATTTGTGTTGTTCAGATTTAATCTTAAAGACTCAATATCTGAACTGAATTGCATATAACTGTTCTTGAATTGCAAGGCTCAAAACTCAATCATATACAATCTATTCTTGTTTCTTAAAGATTGAATTGTATGCTATAGAACCTGATTGTTAAAGTTGAGAACTTGATCTGTTTAATTTGAATTGAAACCAGAAGTATTATTGCAATCAATCTTGAGTTATTAATTGTTTAAAAACTGAGTTGATTAAAACTGAAACTGAATCTGAAACTGATATATTGTAACTTCAGTTGCTGACTGATTAAGGCCTGTACGTAATACCTGTATTATCTGTTCTTGAATCTTAAAAAGCCCTTTCTTAATCTGTTAAAGATCCTGAGGCAAATCTATTTTGAAAAGTAAGTTTTTGAAAAGGAAGAATTTTTGAAAACTCAATTCACCCCCCCTCTTGAGTCTTTGAAGCCAAAACAACAATTGGCATCAGAGCTAAACTCTTAAGTTTGGCTTAACAGCTTTAAGAGTATGGCTTCCAATGACTGCTTAAATGAAGGGGCTTCCCTTGCACGCCCTCCTGCCTTCAATGGATCTGAGTATATCTATTGGAAGGAAAGAATGGTAATCTTTCTTGAGGCAGCTGGTGTAGACATATGGGATGCAGTAGAAAATGGACCATTTGTCCCCTCTACTGTGGATGCTAATGGTGCTCCAAGAAATAAGCCTAAAGTTGAATGGAATGAGGATGATAAGAAAAGAATTCAATATAATGCACGTGCTAAGAACATTATAACATCTGCTTTGAGTCGTGATGAGTTTTTCAGGGTTTCAAATTGCAAGACAGCAAAGGAGATGTGGGACACATTGCAAGTAACACATGAAGGAACCACTGATGTCAAAAGAGCAAGAATGAACACTCTCACACATGAGTATGAGCTGTTCAGAATGAAGCAAGGAGAACCAATGAGTGAAATGCAAAAGAGATTCACACATATTGTTAATCAACTTGCTGGTCTTGGTAAAGCTATATCAAATGAGGATCAAATCAACAAAGTAATGAGATGCCTAAGTAGAGAATGGCAGCCTAAAGTCACTGCAATTTCAGAATCAAGAGATCTGTCTTCAATGACAATAGCAACACTGTTTGGCAAGCTGCAAGAACATGAACTAGAGCTGAACAGATTGAATGAAAGTGAAGAAACTGACAAAAAGAAGAAAGGATTGGCTCTCAAGTCACAAGCTAAAGAGATACAAGACAGTGATGATGAGCAATCAGATCATGATGCAGAATCTGAAGAAGAAATGGGGATGCTAGTCAGAAAGTTTAAGAAGTTCCTAAAGAAGAAAGGCAACTTCAAAAGAAAGTCATCCACCTTTCCCAAAAGAAACTTCAGCAAAGGTGACAACTCTTCCAACAACATCACTTGCTATGAATGTGGAAAGACTGGCCACATAAAGGTTGACTGTCCAAAGCTACAAAAGAAGGACAAAACTGAAAAGTTTGACTCAAAGGACAATAAGTGGAGAAAGCCAAGAAAGGCCTATATTGCTTGGGATGATAATGATGTAGATTCCACTGATGAATCTGAATCTGAGGAGGCAAACTTGTGCTTGATGGCCAGCAATGACAGTGATTCAGAAAGTGAGGTAATTTCAGATTCTCAACCTACTTTTGAGGAATTGCAAGATGCATTTGATGAATTGCATGTTGAATATCTTAAGATTGCAAAACAACTTATCTCTTCTAGAAAAATAATTGCTAAACAATGTGATGAATATGCATGCTTGAAAATGAAAGAAAGAGAACTAGATGCTAGGAATAAAGTCTTGATTGCATCTACCTCTAACTGTTCTAAGTGCTGCTCACTATCCAAAGAGGTTGAAAAACTGAAAAATGACTTAGCAAGATTCACAAATGGTAGAGATAACTTAGAAGCATTGTTAGGACAGCAAAAGTGTGTTTATGATAAGGCTGGAATAGGCTATGAACCTGAGATACATGAGAAATCTTTTAAAAAGTTTTTTGCTGCACCTAAGACATCAAAAACACCATTTGTTAGATGCTATTTTTGTTCTAGGAAAGGTCATACTGCCACAACATGCCATTACAGAATTTCTGCATATAACAAGTCTAAGTATGTGTGGGTTCCAAAAGGAACTTTTGATGGAACTAACCCAAAAGGACCCAAACAGTTTTGGGTACCTAAGACACAAACATGAATTCTGTTTTGTAGGTGTGCTGGAAGGCCAAGAATGTGAAATGGTACCTTGATAGTGGCTGTTCCAAACACATGACAGGAGACAAAAGCAAGTTCATCACACTCACTCCAAAATCAAGTGGAAGTGTTACCTATGGAGACAACAATAAAGGAAGGATACTTGGCATTGGCAACATTGGAAGTGACTCAACAACAATCATTGAGGATGTACTTTATGTTGAGGGACTGAAACACAACCTTCTAAGTATAAGTCAACTATGTGACAAAGGCTTTAAGGTAAAATTCAATTCCAATAGTTGCTTGATAGAAAATCAGAATGATGCAAATCTGAAATTGACTGGAAATAGGATAGATAACATCTACATGCTTGATTTAGACAATATCTCTTCAAACACTGCATGCTGTCTTATTTCAAAAGAAGAAGAGAATTGGCTTTGGCATAGAAGAATTGCACACATTCACATGAACCACTTGAATAAACTGATTTCTAAAGATCTTGTAATTGGATTGCCTAAACTGAAATTTGTGAAAGATGGATTATGTGATGCATGTCAAAAAGGAAAGCAAGTTAAGGTCTCTTTCAAATCTAAAAACATTGTTTCAACAAATAGACCCTTGCAACTTTTGCACATGGATTTATTTGGTCCATCAAGAACCAAAAGCTTTGGTGGAAACTTGTATGCCTTAGTAATAGTAGATGATTACTCTAGATACACATGGACATACTTTCTATCTCATAAGAGTAATGCATTTGCTGCATTCAAGAGAATGGCAAAAATTGTGCAAAATGAAAAAGACATGAAAATTGTCTCTATAAGAAGTGATCATGGGGGAGAGTTTCAAAATGAAGTGTTTGAAAACTTTTGTGATGAGCATGGCATTCAGCATAATTTTTCAGCTCCTAGAACTCCACAACAAAATGGAGTAGTGGAAAGAAAGAATAGATCATTAGAGGAGATTGCTAGAACTATGTTGAATGACTCTAGCCTACCAAAACAATTCTGGGCAGATGCTGTGAACACAGCCTGCTATGTTTTAAATAGAGTTTTGATAAGGCCTATTTTAAAGAAAACCCCTTATGAACTTTATAGAGGAAGAAAACCAAACATTGCACATCTTCATGTCTTTGGTTGTAAGTGCTTTGTACTTAATAATGGAAAGGATAACCTTGGAAAGTTTGATGCAAAGGCTGATGAAGGAATTTTCCTAGGCTACTCTCTAACTAGTAAAGCATTTAGAATCTATAATAAGAGAACTAAAACCATTGAGGAATCTGTGCATGTTACATTTGATGAATCTAACCCCAAAAGGTTGGGAAAGGATATTGTTATTGATGATCTTGCAGATTCAATTGAGAAAACTGTCTTAGAAGAGCAACAAGGCAATGAAGGAAATGAAAGCTCCAAAGGAGAAATGCTGCAGCAGGAGCAAACAGAACAGCAGCCTGACTTACCAAAGGAATGGAGGATTGTCAGAAATCATCCAATTGATAACATCATTGGTGAAATTACAAAGGGGGTAACTACTAGACAATCTCTTAGAAATGCATGCAATAATATGGCATTTGTGTCTCAAGTAGAACCTAAGAATATAGATGATGCTATAACTGATGAACATTGGATGATGGCTATGCATGATGAATTAAACCAGTTTGAGAGAAATCAAGTATGGAACCTAGTGCCTAAACCCAAGAATAGTCAAGTAATAGGTACAAAATGGGTTTTTAGGAATAAACTAGATGAAAATGGCATAATTGTGAGGAACAAAGCTAGGTTGGTAGCCAAAGGGTATAATCAAGAGGAAGGCATAGATTATGATGAAACATATGCACCAGTAGCAAGATTAGAAGCTATAAGAATGCTACTTGCTTATGCTTGCATAATGGGATTTAAATTGTATCAAATGGATGTAAAGAGTGCTTTCTTAAATGGAGTTATTCAAGAAGAGGTATATGTTAGTCAACCACCTGGTTTTGAGAATAATGATTTGCCTAACCATGTTTATAAACTGTCTAAAGCTTTGTATGGCTTAAAACAAGCTCCTAGAGCTTGGTATGAAAGGTTAAGCAATTTTCTAATTGAAAAAGGTTTCAAAAGAGGTAAAGTTGACACAACTTTGTTCACTAAGAAAAAGGCACATAGCATTTTACTTGTACAAATTTATGTGGATGACATAATTTTTGGTGCTACTAATGAGCATTTGTGCAATGAGTTTGCAAGTCTTATGCAGAATGAGTTTGAGATGTCAATGATGGGTGAACTGAACTTTTTCCTTGGACTACAAATAAAGCAAACAGAAAATGGAATCTTCATTAGCCAAACCAAGTATTGCAAAGAGTTGATCAAGAAGTTTGGCATGGAAAATGCTAAGGAGATGGCAACTCCAATGAGTACTGCCTGTTATCTGGACAAGGATGAACAAGGTAAACCTGTTGATATTTCAAAATACAGAGGTATGATAGGCTCATTACTTTATCTTACTGCTAGTAGGCCAGATACCATGTTGAGTGTATGCATGTGTGCTAGGTATCAAGCAAATCCTAAAGAATCACATCTAACAGCAGTTAAGAGGATAATTAAATATCTGTTAGGAACAAAAGACATGGGATTATGGTATCCTAAGGGAGCTACATGTACTTTAATTGGTTACTCAGACTCTGATTTTGCTGGTTGTAAACTAGATAGAAAGAGTACAAGTGGAACATGCCATTTACTAGGGAATTCATTAGTTTCATGGTTTAGTAAAAAGCAATCTAGTGTGGCTCTATCCACTGCTGAGGCTGAGTATGTAGCAGCTGGTAGCTGTTGTGCACAGGTCTTATGGATGAAACAACAATTAGTTGATTATGGTGTGCAACTAGACCAAGTTCCCATTAAATGTGATAACACAAGTGCAATTAACCTAACTAAGAATCCCATAATGCACTCTAGAACCAAACACATAGAAATCAGACATCATTTCATTAGAGATCATGTTCAAAGTGGAGAAATTGTGATTGAATATGTTGATACAACAAAGCAACTTGCTGATATTTTTACTAAGCCTTTGAACAGGGAAAGCTTCTTTTTCATTAGAAGAGAATTAGGCATAATTGACCAATCCTATATCTGATCTCTGTTGAAAGTGTTTGTATGTTTAAATCTCTGTGTAAATATGCCTTGTGATTGTATGATCTGTCTCTGGAATGATCTATCTGTGTATGGTTAGAAGAGAGTTTCAGCTAGAATTAGATTGATCAGGTACACCTATGTACTTAACCCATGTACGTGTATAAAAACTGAAAATTTGTTTTATACATGGGTGTGATCAATAGCTGTATAGAGGATCAGGAATGAATCCCCTGTGTTTTAGTCTGATACATCCCTGTGATACATAGATGTATTAAAAACACTGAAACACAATTCCTGAATATCATAAGTATACTGAGGTGTACTACAGGCATGTATGTTAAATCTGAGAAAGTCAGAATGCAAATCTTAAATACTTGGGTGTATCACACCCCTGTACGCAAACGTTATAAAGTCTGGTATTTGAATTCCATTTTATTTCAAAATTTCAAATCCTCTCAAATCCACTCTCTCTTCACTTAATTCGTAACCCTAGCAGAGCTAAACCTCAGACATTTCTTTTCCCCTTTCTAAAACCCTAACATGGCAAGAACCAAGAATACTGGTCCTTCACCCTCAAAAGCTGCTGAAAAGAAGAGAAAAGAAATGGAAATGTGGAAATCAGCTGAGAAGAAGAAGGGATCAGAAACCTCTAAGACCCCTGAGAAAAAGAGAAAAGGGATGGAAACCCCAAAGAAGGCTGAAAAGAAGAAAAAGGAAGCAGGGACTTCCAAAGCTGCAAAGAAGAGCAAAGGAAAGGAAGTTGAGTCTCACATTGAGACAGAAGTTGCAGAGAATGGGGCTCCTACATCTTTCATGGAAAATGATGTTCTTCTCCAAAGGTATTCCCTCACTGATAATCAGAAAGAGTTCTTTAGACAAAATTTCAAGGATAGAGGAATCCTAGAACCTTGGATAATGGACTTTAAGTATTTTGATGATAATTCCTTCAATTTCACTGAGATTTTAATCTGTCAAAAAGTTAAGGAATTTCTAGAAACACAAGTTGATTACTATCCATTTCTGGTTAAGATCTTTTACTCAAATTTTGAGATGAATGCTAATGGAATTAGCTCTGAAGTTAAAGGAATAAAGATCAAAATGTCACTAGAGGAATTCAGTAACCTTGCAAATCTACCTTTTTATGGACCTAGTATTGCTGGAAATGGTCCACAGGCTGAATGGTATGATGATTATGATATGGAAATGGCTAGAGTAGACTTAGTTCTCTCTGATGAACCTGAAGGTAGAGTTACCTACACTAGTATGATGAGTGTAGAAGATAGGCTTCTGCATTATGTGGTTTGCAGAATTCTGATTCCAAGAGGAGGAAATCACTCCCTACTGCAGAATTATGATTTAATGCTAATGTGGGCAATGCTGAATGAAAAACAAATAAGTTGGGGATATTGTGTTGCTGCTCACATGCTAGAATGCAGGAAAAGCAAGATGATGCTTGCATACCCTGCACTGGTCTGCAAAATCCTAGCCCACTTTAATGTTTCTTTTGAAGGAGAAGAAAAGAAAATTGGAAGAAAAGGAACTCACAAGTTTGGTGAAGAAATTGTGAGTAAGATGAGACTGAAAAGGAAAACTGGAAACAAGGCAGCAACTACATCTGAACCATCTGATGCACAAGGAAGTGCTGCATCTGAATTTGCTCAACAAATACTGGTTATGCTGAGAAACATGGATGGCAGACAAATCAAGAGACACATAGTGCAACTGAATGCATTGACAAGTCTGAACACGAGGATGACTAAACTAGAAAAGAGTGTTGATCAGATCAAAGTAGCATTAGGAATTGACTTTCCTAACCCTGCACCTCCTGCACCTGAACCAGAAAATTTCAACATTGCTGAACTGGCAAGAGCTGCTGTGGAGGAAGCTGAGCAACAAAATGAAGACACCTCTGCTGAACCATCACTTCAAGGCCAAGGAGACAATTAGTTCTAGGAGTTCTTAGGACTTAGAACATGTTTTGATTTGTTTTGAAAGGCTAAATGCCTTGGTCTGTACTGATTTGTTGGATTATGTTTCTCATTTCCCTGCACTATCCCTCTGTTATGAACATCTTTAATATGCTATGCTATGGTTGAATCTCTTTTTTTTACTGATTTGAATGGTTATTTCTTTACCTTTTTTATAATGCCAAAAGGGGGAGAAAAACATAGAGAGAGGAAACAAATTAATGCATATGTTGAGGGGGAGCTTACATGATTATAAATATTCTGATATGCCTTGATACCATGTGCTATTAAATGTTTTGATACCATGATTTATGAATTGACAAAAACACTTAGCTTCTGCTATACTTTCACTCTGATTTAAAAATTTGTTAAAAGGTTTGTCATAATCAAAAAGGGGGAGTTTGTAAGACTCAATGACATAGAGATTTTGATATATGACAAATATACAATTTAATGTGTGTGCAAGTGTTTTAGTATCAAATTGCAAAGACAGGTATCAAGCTGTAAAGTATCAAGCTCTGTAAGCAATTAAAGGAGAATATCCAAAGAAGAACTTGAAGAGCTCAAGGAGCAACAAGCAAGGACAAACATCAAGGAGTCATCAAGACAAGAGCTTAAAGAAGAATTAGTTTTAAGTCTTAGATGATTTGTAAGAGAAGAAATCTCTTATTCACAAATAGCTCAGTTGAAATGATGCATGAAGAAAATCAATTTTCATAACCTGCATTAAAAAGGAATAAGTTTTAATGAAAATGATTTTTGGAAGTTAAGTAAATTCTCTGTCAGTACAGCCATGTATTAAAGGGATTAATACCATTTCCTGTAACTGACAAGTGAATATAAAGTTCTTAATATTCAGTACATAGATGTACTACACCTATGAATAACATGAAATCAGATCAGTTATAAATGGTTAACTGAATACAGGCCTGTACATATGCTATGTACTCGTGTATTCAAGTTTCTGGAAAAATCTGATGTTCATTAATACATAGATGTACTGAATGGGTGTACTGATGGTACTGATGGATTAACCAAGATCAAGTTTTTAAAGAACTCGTACAGCCATGTATTACACAGGTGTACAGAAACTTTCAGTATGTAAAATGGTTAATACATCCCTGTACTCAACCCCTGTCCAAGAACTTGAATCAGTACAGCTGATTCTGATATCAGACCCAAATATGTTTGGACTGATCCCAAACGGTTACAACTTGTTTTCTATATAAAGAGGGATCAATAGAATACTCATAACATATCAGAAACACACGAAATTAATTTGAGAGATCAATTGTGAAAATCATTCATCATCTTTCTTGAGCTTATTGTGAAAAGAGTGTTTCATTCTCATTAGAGCTTCAATTTGTGTATTCAACTTTTGAGAGTTAGAAATCAATCTTTCTGTTTTCATTTGATTGTAAGAGAAAGGGAGTCTCTCTGTGTGATTAGGGTGAGGAATCCTAAGGAAGAACATTGAGGCTTTTTCACAAGAGGTGTGGTATCCTAGAAGTGAAAGAAGTGCTCTGTGGTGTAAAGGTTTTTCAAGCTACCTGGCTAAAGCTTGCTGTGTTAGTGTGTGAAATCCCACATGTGGAGTGGGGACTGGATGTAGGTCACAGTGGTGGTGGCTGAACCAGGATAAATCTGGTTGTGTGGTATTCCTAAACTCAAAGCTCTTTAATTTCTATCTTGCGCATAAAACTGAGTTTTTTGATATACATTGTTACAATACTGTTTCTGTTATAATTTGAAATATCTGATTGAACATTGTGCAAACTGCAATCTAATTTGTGTTGTTCAGATCTAATCTTAAAGACTCAATATCTGAACTGAATTGCATATAACTGTTCTTGAATTGCAAGGCTCAAAACTCAATCATATACAATCTATTCTTGTTTCTTAAAGATTGAATTGTATGCTATAGAACCTGATTGTTAAAGTTGAGAACTTGATCTGTTTAATTTGAATTGAAACCAGAAGTATTATTGCAATCAATCTTGAGTTATTAATTGTTTAAAAACTGAGTTGATTAAAACTGAAACTGAATCTGAAACTGATATATTGTAACTTCAGTTGCTGACTGATTAAGGCCTGTACGTAATACCTGTATTATCTGTTCTTGAATCTTAAAAAGCCCTTTCTTAATCTGTTAAAGATCCTAAGGCAAATCTATTTTGAAAAGTAAGTTTTTGAAAAGGAAGAATTTTTGAAAACTCAATTCACCCCCCCTCTTGAGTCTTTGAAGCCAAAACAACAGTATCATTTACCAAATTAGGCCATCTCCAATTGATATGAGCCAAATAAGGAGCATGGACCAAGAAGCACTACATGGACTTGGTGAACCTATGACAAAAGCTAGAACCAAGAAAGCCCAAGAAGCTCAAAATCAAATGGTGGCTATTTTGATGGAAGCAAGCCCAAGATCAAGGCCAAATGGAATGGAGCCCAAATTGTTGACTTATCTTATTCAACTAGAAGACCCATGATGATAGAGATGGTGGGTGTCCACTAGTTATAAGTCCATTTATTTGTTTTATTTCAAATTCAATAGTGTAATGGGTTATGTGAGTGGATCCAAATTTTCTAAGTGTTGCAAATGGGTCAAGCTCACTTAATTTCATGATGTACACGAATCATATAGCTTAGTTAGGAGGAATCTTGTTGGTTTGCATGCCAAAAGAAACTCCTTTAAGTTGTTAGCCTTTTTATTGTCTTGTTAATTATGTGGGGGTTATACTTTTTAATATGAGAAGTAAAATGTGACAGCCACATAATGGTGGAAAGAGAATAATAAACTCACCATTTAGTGGCTGAGTTAAAATGTTAGTTAAGTGGGTCATTTAGTTGGTGAATTATGTGAGTTATTAGGTGGGGGTTATGGAATATTGAGAGGACAATATAAATCAAAAGTGGGCAGCTATACATGCTATATGTATCACGCCTACATACATGAAATGAGAACTTGGAAGTTGAATTTGGATTGAATCCATTTGTGTGAGAATTTTGATCTCCTTGGTTCTTGGTTGAGCCAACCTTTGTTCTTATCAAGAATCCAAGATTCTTGTGGCGAACTTCACTTGACTTATCAAACTCTCTAGTTTGTGGTGCCATCATCATCTCTACTCTCATCCATTTTTGTTTCTTTCTTCACCTTAATTTGGTTACAAAATTGGTTACACAAATTACTTGTTTAAAAATTCAACCATAAGATCATCTCCAAAGGCAACCTATCCTTTGGTTGTCATCAAGTGGTATCAAAGCTTAGGCTTTGGTTGAATTTCGTGTTTTGTTCTTAACTGTTCTTCTTTGTTCTTCATCTTTCTACTTTTCTTTCTTTTCTTCCAAGATAAAAAAGAAAATATTACTTTGATTCTGTTTGTGAAGGAAAATTTTCGTGGTTTTGTTATTGCTCCAAAACAAGTTTTCAAGTGAGATTCTCTTCTTCAAAGTGAAAAAAAAATCAACTTATAATCGATTATATACCATTGATAATCGATTATTCAAAGTCAGAGGACCCAGAATCGATTACAATAATCGATTATTCCAAAGTCAGTAGGGTCATAATCGATTCCAATAATCGATTATTTAAAAAAAAAGGTGTTCTATTTGGGCAATTTGTCTTCTTGAAAATATTTCCCTTCTTCCCTTGTTTCTTTATTTCCAAAGCTTTTCCTTTCTAGCCTTTCCTTTTTGTTTCCGTTGTTTTTGATAAGTTTTGTGATTTTTGTTACTTGAATTTGGGACTTTTTGTGTGGTTAGTGTTTGACTCTTCTAAGGCCTAAAAGAGAACAATTAAGTGGAAAAAGGCAAGAATGAAAAATTACATCTCGTGTGGAAAAAGCTAATTGAGTAAAATACATTTGTGTGCACAAGTGAAGGAGAGTAGTGAGGAATTTTTATAATTTCTTGTTATCTTTTGATATTGTGTGTTCAAGTGATGACAGCCCAAGAAGATAGTCCACCACTTTCTCCAAGGTTCGCAACTCTTCATGCTAGAATGGCTACTCAAATACAAACCCTTCAAAGGCAAATGGAGCAAATGAGTGCAAATTATGATAGACAACTTGCCGCTCTCCAAAATAGAGAAGGGGTCAAGATCAAAGTTCCTACCTTTCATGGGAAGAATGATCCCCAAGCCTATTTGAAATGGGAGATGAAGATAGAGCAAGTGTTCCATTGTAACAATTAGAATGAGAGAAAGAAAGTGAAGGTAGCATCTCTTCAATTTAAGGACTATGCACTTGTTTGGTGGAATCAATTGCAAAAAGAGAGAAGAAGATATGAGGAGGAGCCTATTGAGACTTGGGCCGAGATAAGAAAAATCATGAGGAGAAGATTTGCTCCATACTAATACCATAGATTTCTTCACAACAAATCAAAGAAGGAGGGTAGCACTTCAAACTCTAAGGAGGTCGTGGCTAGTGCTCATGAAAAGAAACCTATGGAAGCCTCTCCTAGTCCCAAAAACCATGATGGAGATTCCAAAAAGTCCTCTTTTATACACCAAGATCACAAGATCAATCTTGCACCTTTGTCTCCACGAGAAGTGAGTGAGGATCAACTTAGTTTGAGAGAAAGAAAAATGCAAGAGGAAAAAGAAAAAAGAAAGTGAAAAGAAGAGTGATGAGCAAAAGAAAAAGGGTGGGAAACTAGTGAGCAAAAAGAGAGTTCTTTGGCAACAAAAAGTGAGGAGAAGAGGGCTTTGATTTCAAGGCAGTGCCAATGCATACTTTATTGCAAGGACTTTTATTTGATTGTTAATGCTTCTAATGATCTCTCTTTGCCTAGTGGTGTTGAAACTCATTTGCAGGAATTTGTAGATTTAATCCCAAAGGAAGCACCCTATTGTTTGAGAACTTACATGGGTTCCCAAAAGCTCACTCATGCACCCATTCATGTTTTACCTTTTCTTGAAAAATCTCTTCAACTTAAGTTTGATTAATCCAATGTGATTGTGAGGCACATTTTAGATGAACCACCAATATCTACTTTTGGTGAGAAGCACAATGGGGCTATGCTTGGGCATTCCACTTATGAAAATGAGTTAATGCCTTTGAAATTGATAAACTGCCATTTTGTATTCTTTATTGTTGGGAAATTAGGTGTGATTTGTTATTTATTTGGATATTATTGTGAATACTCACCCTATTTCCCATGATTATTGTAGAATTTGTCATCATGGCAGTGGAGCATTTAACTTGGAGAAAAAGCAACAAATATGGAAGGCTTTTGGATAGTGAGGCTGAGTTTTGAAGATTTCAAAGGAGCACGGCCGTGCTCAATATTAAGCACGATCGTGCTCATTAGAAGAGCCTGTGCTGATCAACACGCCCTTGCTTGATTGCTGGAGTTGGCGTCGTTTACTAAGCACGCCTATGCTCATCGTTGAGCATGACCGTGCTCGTTAGCAAGGCCTTGCTGGCTTTCACAGTTTTAGCATGGTTTGACGCCGTTTTAGTTGAGCATGACTGTGCTCAACATTAAGCACGACCGTGCTCGAATCCCAGAGGCCCAATGGCTTAGGTTTTTACGTTGCCAATAAAAGGGAGTGATTGGGGCCATTCTAGGAGAGCTTAGGAGAGCTTTGGACAGCAGCTGTTTTGCATCGTTGAGAGCTGATCGCAGAGAGAAGAGTAGAGCCGTCAAGCGAAGGACCGTCTCCCCGTTGATTCGAAGACTGCTTTGCATCAAAAGGGTGTCCGGGTTTTAGTTTTTCTATTTCTCTTTTATGGATTGTTACATGTTCGTGATTTGTATAGTGATGAGTATGACTATGCCTAGCTAATTTCATTCCTAGGGTAATGGTGGATCTTATGTTTTGATACCTTTGATGTTTGCCTAATTTTAATATGATTCAGTGTTTCTGTTAATTGATTGGTTTAATCCTTGTGTTTGAATTTCTATGAGGTGTGATCATCCTTTACTAAGTTAATTAATTGACTGGCGACCGTACCACCATTAGTTAACGGAACTCAAGGATTAACCTGATCTGGGGTTGCATGGACCAAACACAATCCCTTGTTTTCAATCAGTTATTGAATTAATAAAACTTGCCAATTCTTTATGCTTCTTTTAACTGCTTACCTTGCATGACCATTGGGGGTAACTGATTAGGAGAAAGAATATTAATATTGCATGACCATTGGGTATTAATAGCTTTAGAGTGAGTGATTGGCAATCAATAAGAAATGCATATCATTGAGGAATTGGGTAATATCATAGGTAGTGACATAAGTGAAACCAGGCACCCTAGGCTTTCCATAATTGAACCTTTGCTTGTAATTCTTTGCTTTTCTTGGCTTTCACAATCTTATTATTTTTATTTCTTTATTTTCAACCAATTCGACTGTCTAAATAACAGAAGGAAGTAATTAATCTAGTACTTGTCAACAATCTCTGTGGGTTTGATACTTGGAGTCCCAAATACTTCTATATTACTTTTGCTATAGGGTGCACTTACCCTTAAGTGTAGTTTTAGCGCAACAAGTTTTTGGCGTCGTTGCCGGGGATGGGCTATTACAAGTGTTGGCCAAGGTCAATGAGTATGGTGTTAGTACAATTTTCAATGTGGCTGAAATGTTTCCTTTTGATGTAGGTGATAAAGAGTCAAATTCGAGGTAAAATTCACTTAAAGAAGGAGGGGATGATATGAGCCAAATAAGGAGCATGGACCAAGAAGCACTACATGGACTTGGTGAACCTATGACAAAAGCTAGAACCAAGAAAGCCTAAGAAGCTCAAAATCAAATGGTGGCTATTTTAATGGAAGCAAGCCCAAGATCAAGGCCAAATGGATTGGAGCCCAAATTGTTGACTTATCTTATTCAACTAGAAGACCCATGATGATGGAGATGGTGGGCGTGCACTAGTTATAAGTCCATTTATTTGTTTTATTTCAAATTCAATAAGTGTAATGGGTTGTATAAGTGGATCCAAATTTGCTAAGTGTTGCAAATGGGTCAAGCCCACTTAATTTCATGATGTACACGAATCATATAGCTTAGTTAGGAGGAATCTTGTTGGTTTGCATGCCAAAAGAAACTCCTTTAAGTTATTAGCCTTTTTATTGTTTTGTTAATTATGTGGGGGTTACACTTTTTAATATGAGAAGTAAAGTGTGACAGCCACATAATGGTGGAAAGAGAATAATAAACTCACCATTTAGTGGTTGAGTTAAAATGTTAGTTAAGTGGGTCATTTAGTTGGTGAATTATGTGAGTTATTAGGTGGGGGTTATGGAATATTGAGAGGACAATGTAAATCAAAAGTGGGCAGCCATACATGTTATATGTATCACGCCTACATACATGAAATGAGAACTTAGAAGTTGAATTTGGATTTAATCCATTTTTGTGAGAATTTTGTTCTCCTTGGTTCTTGGTTGAGCCAACCTTTGTTCTTATCAAGAATCCAAGATTCTTGTGGCGAACTTCACTTGGCTTATCAAACTCTCTAGTTTGTGGCGCCATCATCATCTCTACTCTCATCCATTTTTGTTTCTTTCTTCACCTTAATTTGGTTACAAAATTGGTTACACAAATTACTTGTTTAAAAATTCAACCATAAGATCATCTCCAAAGGCAACCTATCCTTTGGTTGTCATCACCAATGTGGTTCCTTATGCATGTTCTTAGAAAATAAGAGTCATTCCTTAAATTTTTTTTATCATTGGAGCCATCCAACATGGAGGCTCTTAATAAGAGCCGTTCACTCTACAAAGAACGGGTCCTTAGAATAAAAAATGAATTTCTTTGGCTACTTTATGCAACAAAAAATAGATGGAATGTGGGGACTTAATCGAATAGAAGAATAGAAATGGGGATAGGGAGCTCAACAATGATAAGGAATTATACAAATGGACATCCTTCCAGAAATTAGAAAAATTGCATAAATAAAATAAAACAGAAATCATAGCAAATGACAAACCCATAAATCAACAACCGAAACCCAGTAATCAGACATCATAGTTAGCTGTAGCTTTTACCCGCTTAAGTTTCTGTATCTAAGAGTTGTGTTGGATGTGTACAGGAACTAATGGCAGGTAGAGGAAGCAACGATCAGGCGATTGCGGACGCATTGGCACTTCTGGCCAATGCTACCGGAAAGGTCAACCATAACAACAATGGTGGACTAGCTGAGTTCCAGGGACTGGATAAGTTCCAGAGGAACAACCCTCCGTCGTTCAAGGGAGCGTATGATCTGGAAGGAGCTTTGCTGTGGTTGAGGGAAACCAAGAAGATCTTTAGGGCTATGGATTGTAATGATCAGCAGAAGCTCATCTTTGCTACCTTCATGTTGACTGACGAGGCTGAGCATTGGTGGGACAACTGCAGGCAGAGGATGCAGGTTGAGGGCACAGCGGTTACATGGGCTGTGTTCAGACAGAGGTTTCTGGAGAAGTACTTTCCGGCGGATATCAAGGACAAGAAAGAGATGGAGTTCTTATCCTTGAGGCAGGGATCGTTGTCAGTTGGCGAGTATGAAGCCAAGTTTGAGGAGCTGGTGAGGTACTACACTCCGTATCAGCATAAGACAGATGACCGTTCTAAGTGCGTCAAGTTTGAAGCTGGACTCCGACCAGAGATTAAGCACAATCAGCTACCAGGAGATCAAAATCTTTCCGATTCTGGTCAACAAGTGCAGAATTTATGAGGATGCCAGTCAGTTCAAAGTTGCCAGTTCCAGAGGACCGGATAGTCAGAGTGGCAAGAAGACTTATCAGAGAGACAAGGGTAAGCAGAGGTATGCTCCGATCGGCAAGGACTTCAAGCAGAGTGGCAAGAGGCCACAGTTTCAGCCGGATAGATTCATAGTTGGGTTCACTAATGCTCCCAGGGCTGTGAGGTGTTGTAAGTGCGGAGCACAGGATCATCACTCATCCCAGTGCAAGGAATCAGCTGTGATTTGCTTCAGGTGTGGCAAGTCAGGTCATATCAGCCGCGATTTGAAGGAACCAAGACCGAGCCTCCTAGTGCTAGCAACAATCAGAAGCCACAGGCCAACAAACTGAAGACCACTGGAAGGGTCTTTACTCTTAGTGGAGCCGAAGCCTCCGAGTCTGATGACTTGATCCAAGGTACATGTTTTATTGATGGAACTCAATTGACTGTATTGTATGATTCGGGTGCTACTTGCTCGTTTATATCACATGATAGGGTCAAGAGTCTGAAGTTGCCTGTTACCTTTCTTGAGTTTGATTTGCTTGTGTCCACACCCACAAATAAACCTGTTTCCACTTCTTATGCATGCAAGAACTGTCATATAGTCATAAATGATAAAACCTTTGTTGCTGATCTTGTATGCTTGCCTCTAAAAGACCTTGATATTATTCTTGGCATGGACTGGTTATCTTCCAACCATGTCCTTTTGAACTGTTTTGACAAGACCCTGATTTTCGGAACTCCAACGGAGTCTAAGAATCCGGACCTTCTCTCTGCCAGCCAAGTTCAAGCTTCGATGAAGGACGAAGCCCAGGTATACATGATGTTAGCTTCCCGGGAAGTAGAGACCAGCCTTCCTAATGTCACCAGCTTGCCTGTTGTGCGAGATTTTCCTGAGATGTTTCCGGGGGATGTTTATAACTTGGCCCCAGAGAGAGATGTTGAGTTTAGTATAGACTTAGTGCCTGGCACCGAGCCAATCTCCATAGCACCCTATAGAATGTCTCCCCTAGAGCTAGCTAAGTTGAAGGAACAGTTAGAGGACCTGATTACGAAGCAGTTCATTAGGCCGAGTGTGTCTCCGTGGGGAGCACCTGTGTTGTTGGTGAAGAAGAAAGATGGTAGTATTAGTTTGTGTGTCGACTATCGGCAGCTCAACAAGGTGACCATAAGGAATCGGTATCCCCTGATGATCTTATGGATCAGTTGATGGGCGCTTGCGTCTTTTCAAGGATAGATTTGAGGTCAGGGTACCATCAGATTCGAGTTAAGTCTGAGGACATCCCGAAGACAACGTTTAGAACGCGATATGGTCACTATGTGTACTTGGTTATGCCCTTTGGTGTGACCAATGCTCATGCGGTCTTCTTGGACTACATGAACAAGACTTTTCACCATTACTTGGATAAGTTTGTGGTGGTGTTTATAGATGACATCTTAGTGTACTCCAAGAGTAAGGAGGAACATGAGGAACACCTGGGGGTTGTCTTGCAGGCCCTTAAGGAAAAGCAGTTGTACGCTAAGTTGTCTAAGTGTGAATTCTGGTTAGAGGAAGTGAGCTTCTTAGGACATGTCATCTCTAAGGGTGGCATAGTAGTGGACCCAGCAAAGGTAGAGACGGTGCTCTTGTGGGAAGCGCCGAAGTCCGTAACCGAGATTAGGAGTTTCTTAGGGTTAACCAGGTACTATAGGCGGTTCATAGAAGGTTTCTCTAAGATAGCTTTACCCTTAACCCGTCTCACCAAGAAGGGACAGTTGTTTGTGTGGGACTCTAATTGTGAAGAGGGTTTCCAAACCTTAAAGGATAGGTTGACATCAGCACCAGTGTTAGTTTTGCCATATCCTAGTGAGCCCTTCGTAGTTTATTGTGATGCTTCTAAGCAAGGGTTAGGTGGTCTGTTGATGCAGAATGGTAAGGTAGTTGCTTATGCTTCTAGGCAGTTGAAAACCCATGAGAAGAACTACCCTACCCATGACCTAGAGCTAGGAGTTGTGGTATTTGCCTTAAGATCTGGGGGCATTACCTGTATGGAGCGAGATTTGAGGTTTTTAGTGATCGTAAGAGTTTGAAATATCTTTTTGACTAGAAGGAACTGAATATGAGGCAGCGTAGGTGGATGTAGTTCTTAAAGGATTATGACTTCGAGCTGACCTATCACCCAGAAAGGCCAATGTGGTGGCCGATGCCTTGGGTAGGAAAATCCTACATGTCTCCACTTTGATGGTTAGGGAGATGGATATGATAGAGGAGTTTGGAGACCTTAGTCTAGCTTGTGAGTTTACCCCTAAGAGTATTAGGCTTGGTACCTTGAAGGTTACTAATAGCTTGATGGACCAGATTAGAGAGGGTCAGAAGTTAGATAAGTTTCTCTTAGACTAGCGAGAGTTGCTCGCTCAGGGTAGAGACCTTAGTTTTAAGGATGGTAGTGATGGCGTCTTGAGGTTTAAGGATAGAGTGTGCATACCTGATGTTCCTGAGCTTAGGGAGTTGATCCTTAAGGAAGGACAAAGGAGGGGATTGAGTGTGCACCCAGGTGCCACTAAGATGTATCAGGACCTTAAGATGATGTTTTGGTGGCCTGGGATGAAAAAGGATGTAGCTGAGTTTGTGTATGCATGCCTAGTTTGTCAGAAGGCTAAGATAGAACACCAGAGGCCTTCAGGTAAGTTGCAACCTTTGAGCATCCTAGAATGGAAATGGGATAACATCTCCATGGATTTTGTGTTTGGACTCCCTAGGACTCTAGCTGGTTTTGAGGCTATATGGGTTATTGTGGATAGACTGACTAAGTCTGCTCATTTCATCCTGATGAACATGGAGTGTCCTTTAGAGAAGTTAGCAAAGCTGTACATCAAAGAGATAGTTAGGCTTCATAGTGTACCCTCTAGCATAGTGTCGGATAGAGACCCGAGGTTTACCTCTAGGTTTTGGAATAGTTTGCAAGAGGCTTTAGGGACAAAGCTTAGGCTTAGTTCAGCTTACCACCCACAGACTGATGGGAAGTCTGAGAGGACCATCTAGTCCTTAGAGGACTTGTTGAGGGCTTGTGTGTTAGAACTGTCTGGTAGTTGGGACAAGTTTTTGCCCCTGATAGAGTTCACCTACAACAACAGTTTCCATTCCAGCATTGGGATGGCACCTTATGAGGCTCTGTATGGGAGGAGATGTATGACACCTTTGTGTTGGAGTGAACCTAGTGTCAGTGTGGTGTTAGGGCCAGAGATAGTCCAGGAAACAACAGAAAAGATCAGGTTGGTTTAGGAAAAGATGAGAGTTGCACAGAGTAGGCAAAAGAGCTATCATGATAAAAGGAGGAAGGCGCTCGAATTCCAGGAAGGCGATCATATATTCTTGAGAGTTACCCCGACAACTGGGGTTGGTAGAGTGATGAATGTGAGGAAACTTACTCCGAGGTTCATTGGTCCTTACCAAATCCTCAAAAGAGTCGGCGAAGTCGCCTACCAAATAGCCTTGCCACCGTTCTTGTCAAACCTCCATATTGTTTTTCACGTATCTCAACTCAGAAAGCATATCCATGACCCTAGTCACGTGATAGTACCCGACGCTATACATTTGAAAGAGAACTTGACGTTTGAGGTGTTACCCCTTCGAGTCGAGGATAGGCGGGTGAAGCAGCTAAGAGGCAAGGAGATTCCCTTGGTCAAAGTCGTTCGGAGCGGGGCTACTGAGGGAAGTGCTACCTGGGAGCTGGAGAGCAAGATGATGGAGGCATACCCACACCTTTTCGTTTGAGGCATACCCACACTTTAAGGGGGTGGAATTGTAACACCTCGTTTTTCGTTAAGTGCTTTCCTTAAGCTTATTTGTTAAGTTCGAATTGTTGGCTAAGGGCTTAGTGAGATTTTTGGCTTAAAAATCCCTTTCTGGTACATGAGCACCCCCGTGCTCATTAGCCAACACGCCCGTGCTCAACAGTGAGCACGCCCATGCTCAATGTGCGGACCGCGTCTCGTTGACGGTAAGTCCAGCACGACCGTGCTCAAGGATAAGCACGACCATGCTCAGGTGTGACCTATATATTCTTGGCACAGAAACCGACGGTTACATCATAACCCTATTTTTGACGGCTGTTGCTGCCCTGTTGCTGCCAGAACAGTTCCTCTCCCCTTTTCCACTAACACAATCAGTTCTTGAGTGTTGGAGACTCTTGGGAGACCTTTTGCTTATATGTGTCAAGTATATAGGTAATGTTTCTCCCCTTTCTAAGTTTCCTTTCATTATATTGAATTGGGAACTAATTGTTTGTGTGTTATGTTGATCCAAGGCTTAGTACCGGTGTAAGCCATTTGAGGATTTGGGACCAGTTTGCTGTTAGGACCATTGTTAGAGCTACCTTCAATCAAGGTATGGGGAGAAGGGTAGTGTATTCATAGGCTTGGGGTTAGTGTAAAGTCAAAGGGTTCCCATAACCCCATGTTGTTTTATATGTATTAATGAATAACATGCTGAATTGATTATTTGGTGATAGTGTGTTCTTGGCTGTTTTAGTATGTTATTTATATGTGTTTCATGTTCATGATATGTTGTTAATTTTTATGTTGTTTGCCTTGATATGAACATGATGGTATGATGATTGTCGTTGTTATTACGATAATGGTTGTTGATGATCTGTTGGCTGCATAGTTGATGCTATGAACGTTGAGTTGATGGTTAAAATGTGTTAGTTGATGCAGCAGAGGAGCACGCCCGTGCAGCTGAGCACGACCGTGCTCAAAGGGAAGCACGATCGTGCTTCACTTAAGTGGCAGCACACCCGTGCTGGGGTTAAGCACGACCATGCTCACCCCTCTAGACAGAATCTGAGATTAAGGACTCACTACAAGAAATTTCGTTATTTCCCAAGGCCTTTTACCCAGGGATTTAAATCCCTGGGAAATTTTGACAATTCACATGGTCATGCCCCTCAGAATACGGTGGCTGTGTTTCCCACGGCTAAAGCCGTGAGAAAATATAGCGCTAAATCCTCCCGCTATGTTTCCCACGGTATTGACTATCACGGTGTTTCCCACGGACCTAACCGTGGGAAAAATATAATGCTTCCCACGGTTTCAACCCTCGCAAATGACAGAGCTCTTCCACGGTGTTTCCCACGGTCAAGCCCGTCAGAAAATGTTGCATCTTCCCACGGCTCAGACCCTCACAAATAATAGGCGTTGTTTCCCACGGCCTTACCCGTGGGAAATGTTAATATCAGACATTCAGCTTCTCCCTTTCCTATTTGTTGCATCGAGCCATCCCTCCCCTGCCGATCGAATTTGGCCGCGCCTCCCTCCTCCGCCACAACGAAGTCCGACCGCGACTCCCTCCTCCGCCAGGTAAGCTCCCCTCTTCCCCCTCTTCTTCCCCTCTTTCCCTCTTTGTCTCATTTTCTCATATCCCTCTTTTCGCTCCATGGGACAGGGCTGCGTGGGTCATTTTCGCGCCACCACCACGCTGCCCCGGCGAGCAGAACCACCACGCGACTCCGGCGTGGGAAGAACAGAGAGCCATCCTTGTGAGTTTTCCTAAGTTCTTAAGTCAATTTGTAAGTTGTTGAATGATTTAAATTATTCCTCTTTTCAGTTTTCAATTCATCTCAAATGAATATAAAGTATGGAGCTTTTTAGGGTTTCCGTTAGTTGATGCTCAATTTGTTACGTAGATGAAGATCTGCAGATTCGAGCATATTATGCAGGACATGTAAGTAGATGAAGATCTGCAGATTCGAGCATATTATGCAGGACATGTATGGCTTCTCTGAAGCCATATTTTATTTGCAGTAATAGATTTAGCTCCACATATGTTTGTGAATATGTCACCACTAAAGTTCCTGTTTAAATTTTGTGAATAGAAAATATTAGAACAAAATAGAAAATATTAGAAGATGAGATGCCAAAAAATTTGCAAATCAAAACTAACATAATAAGAATTAGATGAAATGTCTGGTAATCCATTTGAAAGTGTGGAAGAGGTAGCCTTCTCAAAATTCTAGATGCGTAACACCCAGTGGAAGCCAAAATAAGTCTATCCAAAGTAATTGTTCATTTGTTGTGATGGATAGCTTTGGAATTTATAATTATGTCTATAGGGTGCCTTAGATTCTTATTCTTCTCCCCAAAACCCAAACATGATTTCTAGAACATCCAATTATCCAAATTAGATAAACTTAATTGATTTCTTAAATTTGTAGAAGTCTCTTATGAGTTATGGCTACATTTTTTTGCTGCAACTCTTCCTAGTGGCATCTCTAAACCAAAAGTAATAGCTGTCCGTAAACCAACTTATATAGATACCTTAAAGGAAAAGAGGATCCTACATTACCTTTCTTCATGAACTCAACAATACCTTTCTGCCTGGTATATAGGTTTGAGAGTCTTACTCTCAAGTTGGAGGTATTGGATCGTAAAGCTCGTGAAAGTTTTGGACTTATAACAACTCCTCTGGGTTCACCAATCTCGTGCAACTAAGGCTTGAGGTTACCATAGAGGTGAAACTTTTTATGATTCAGTGATTTTTTTTAACTATTTCTGATACAAATTGTTTACTAACAACAGTTAAATATTTCTATGTATCATTTTGGTAGCAAGGAGTCTTAGAACTCCGGACTTGGTTGTAGTGATACACACGCATTGTAAATGTTGTTTCCTTGCCATTAAATTTGCCTTGAGACAAATCTGTGTTTTAAGCATCTCTTTTGTGTTAAGTGGCATAAAGTTGTTTTAAGTGTGTTTCCTTATGACTTAAAGAGAGACTAGGCAGCCTTGCTGCATTCTTTGTTGGCTAGTTAGGCTTCATTTTTCATTGTAACATACGTCTGTTTGATATGATGAAATGTTAACATTATGATCTTAGACATGTAAAGAAATGTGGTTAAGTTCAAATTATTCCCTTCCTTTTTATTAGTAAATATGCATGTGGATATGTTTGATGCCATCCACTCCTAGCTCATTCTTCCATATCCGATTTCTAGGCTAATCTATTAAAAGTTCTGGGAGTCTAAATGCTTTTTTCGTTCTCTGATATTAATTAATGAAAATTTGAAAGAAGTCGCAGGATTGATACTTTACTTTTTATTTCTTAAAATCATAAAAGCTACTGTACATTTATTCGGGAATTGGGAAACTAAATTTGATCAGTTGATATTTCTTTATTTCCTACATCTCTTCTAACTTCAATTTTAAAGAATTTGTGTTGCTCTTTAACTGAATACTGAATATCATGGAGCAACTCAATGTAACATTATTGAGTGCAGTAGGATGAAGATATATATGCCTTTTTCGAGCCAGAGCTTCCTTCTGTTGGTGTTGGCCTTCCACGAAGTAAGGTAATAGATGGAGTTAAGTTTCCTGTTGAGAGGATATCGTCTTTGAAGATTCCAGCTAATAATTGTTTTCTTTTCTTTGAAACTAAGACTGACCTACTTAACTTGGAGCTTCTAGCAATTGAAGCTTCTAGTTAGGCGTGACTTGGATCATAATAGCTAACAAAGTCAATGAGCTTAACTCATTTGGACAGGTAAAGATTTCAAGCTTGTAAACAGTAATAAGTTGTATATATAATTATGATTCTATCAGACTTCGCATTAGCCAATATTGATATATTATGATTGTTCTGCTGCTTTTCACCCTTTTTTAAATAAAACAAAAATAGAAACATTATTATTGCTCTTATTTTCATTTTATAATCTAAGTAAATTACTGAATGATAATACTGAACAGTGAACACAACTTGAGTGTTGCTTGATTTGAATGTCTTTGGGTTAATAATGGTGTTGCCTATAGGAAAATTTCAACTCTTTTACACTTTCACAATATTTTGCTGAAAAATTTCCATTTGATTAATAAGTGAAGCATGCCTTTACACATGCAGACATTTGATGATGTGTTGAGATATTATAGAAAAACGGGTAGGATATTGGCCCCTGCTCGTGATCAACTTTTATTGAGGTAAGCACAAACTTGGTGTTGTAATTTAAAATGAATTTTAGATTTTTTTTTTGGTATGTTACATGAATATTTATTATTATTTTCTAATTTACATTGATGAACGATATTTAAATGACTTTTTGTCTTATTTTTTCATTCCAGGTCACATACTATTATGGTTTCCAAAAATTTGGTTGCGGAAGATTTAATCATTATTAAGAGTTGAAGAAATGTATATGAAATACCTATTATTAGACTTAAAATGACAATAGTTATTAGATTCAAATGTTGTACTTTTTATCTTTTGTTGATGACACTTTTGAAGTTAATTAGCACTTGATGATTCTTATTTTGTGATGTAGATTTTTAATGATATATATTTTGTTTTTATGGAATGGATTTTAGTATGGTTTATTTGAAATGTTTGTATATTATTATTTGAAATATATTTTGAGGATCCTTATAATGAGGATTCCTAGACTTTTATTGTGTTTTGTATGAATTTATGCATTTCTTTTACTTATGATGTTTATTATGGTTTGAATTACTTTTTTGTTGAACAAATGACTTGAATAACATTTTTTGTAGAACAAATTGTTTTAATTACTTAATATGTTAATTTCTTTGTTGATGCATGCATCCATATAAAAAATATAATTATTTATTTTATTTATTTATTTAGATTAATTATAATTAATGTAATTATTAAGCTATAAATTAATTTTAAAAAAAATACATATGGTTTCCCAGGGCTAAAGTCGTGGGAAACATTTCCCAGGGTCAAAGCCTTGGGAAAAGTTACCCAGGGATAAAGCCTTGGGAAATGTTTCCCAGGGTCAAAACCGTGGGAAATCGTTCCCAGGGCTTGTACCGTGGGAAGTTTCCCAAGGGCTTACCCGTGGGAAATTTCCCAGGGCTTACCCGTGGGAAACTGTTTCCGACGCCCTGAAAACCGACGGATCTGGATCCGTGGGTCATCCGTGGGAAATGTGCATTTTCCCACGGATTTGTTGAATTTCCCAGGGCCTTTGACCCTGGGAAATAGCGAGAATTCTTGTAGTGACTTAAACAGGGGTTTTAATCCCAATCTTCCCCAACGACAATGATGACTTAGTTAATTAATGATGAAGACTAAATAACTTAATTAAAGATTAATTAAGATGGTTAAGCCGGTAACCGTTAGGTTACCGCACGATGTTTGAGTTGTACCTTAGGGACCGAGAGTTTGTCCCAAAGGGTCCTTGACCCCACGGTTTGGGTCTAAGGTGTTGCGGTAGATTCCGCTGATGTCTTCGGTTGATTCCGTTGAAGTTATGGAGGTGGCGGTTGTCCATGGTCACTATGTTGTATACGCATTGCATCGGAGTTGTTGTTGTTGTTGAGGGATGTTCGACATAGGGGAGATCGTCCTAAAGTATGGTGATCTGGCCATCCACGGTTGGAGTAGATTCTCCTTGCGCCCCCGTGACGAGGCATTCGTTGGTTTGATGCGTTGGCTATCCAAGGAGTAGATTCTCCAGCGTTGAGTCGATTCTCAATATGGATATTTAACTCCGAAGTCGTCCATCCCGAGTTTAGTGGATCCACATGCATTGTTGGTTTAGCGGAGTAGGACTGCATTGCACTACATAGCATGCTTGATGTTGATGATGTTGATGTATGTTTATACATGTTGTTGATGTATGCTTACGTTGGTGCCATGCTTGTATGTTTTACTTTACTTCCTACCTCCTTGCTATTATGTTTACATGATTCTTACTCCCCATTATTTGTTTGTTTGTCTGGCCTGATTGGCACGTTGCAGAGGATGACGAGCAGCCCGGAGAGGAGTGACTCTGAGGAGCCGCCACTCATAGTTAGGGCTTGTTCTTATGTTCAGTTAGTTTGTTAGCCTTCAGTTGTAATTCCGTGGATTTTATTCTAGAACGGTTATACCAGCTCTGTATTTGACATCGGGGTTGTGATAGGCTTATTTCCTTGATATGTTTAATTGTTTTAAACTTGTTTTATTTTCTGTGATTTTGAGAACTACTTAATGTGGGACCTTTCTACCTATGGACAAACGTTTTTATTAAATGATGATGCATGATTTTATTTTTGATTGTCCATCTCTTTTATGCCTTATAATATGCGGGGTAGCAGGGTGTCACAGTGTAGGCATTAAATGTTTAGGGATGTTGAGTTTTAACAAAACATTCCAAGAGTACACTTTTGTTCAGAGTTACAGCAGCAGGCTTCTTGTACAGTAGAGAGCTTTCCTCTTTCAGTGTAACACTCGGTTCACTTTCTGGAAAGCACTTTTACTTTGTACTAGAACAACTAAAAGGTGACTACTGTGGTACAGAGGTTGCGTTCTTATTCCTTAAAACCATGAAACAAATGTTCTTTATTCTTTATCCTTGGTGCTATTATCCAGAGGTCTTCGAGATCCTTAAGGAAGGCATCTTATTCAAATAAGGTTGACTTGGACTTCATTCTGACAGACTGACACTTTAACAAATGTAACAGGGTTTGAAATTCAGACGGGTGATAATGAGCCAAAGTATAGATGAGTGATCGAGTCATTTTTAGATGGGTGATCCACTGAGGATTCTTTAGACTTATGATTCTTGCCACGTCATCAAGTATATCAGAACCTTGATTGAGAGTTGACTTGGTCTTTGTCTGAGTTGACTATATTTTAGACGAGTGAGTTTTTAGACAAGTCTAAAAACTGTGTTGTACCAAAATGTAGACGGGTCAAAATTTAGATAAGTGACCTTAAGTCTATTTTCCTTCACACTTATCAGACATATCAATAATTTCATATGGTTCAGTATTACCATACTTAATCTATTTGGAATCATCAAAATTTAGAGAATCTACACATTGAATTTGTCTCAAACTTATGAGGTCTCAACAAATTGGATTGTCTATATGCATATATTGATGATATTGTGCATGATTGTATTGGTTGAGAGCATGGCATCCGCCATAACTTGATAATGACTGTTAAACCACCTAAAAGTCTTAATCACAAAAGTAATGAGTTTTGTTTTCATTAAGTGGAAGAATGCTAAGAAAAATGGTATAAAGACCATTTCATGAAAATTCACGAATTTGAGAAATTCAAGAAGATTTCGAAATAAGATTTAAGAAGTGAGTGTTAGTAAGGACAAACAGTGAACAATCGCATTATTGTTAATTTCCCTAAATGGTTCAAAAAAAAAACAAAAGAGAGAAGTCTCTATAACATTTTAACGTTATTAAGGAAAAAGTTTCGTTTAAAATGAAAAGACTTTTGTTTTACGAAAAATTTGATCCAGATGCAAAATCTTCAAAGAATGCCATTGTGGCGAAAATTCTGTTAAAGTTTTCCTTCCAAACCAAAAGATTTTTAAATGTTTTTTTTTAACGATTTAACATTTTAGAAATGAATTTCAGTAGAAAAGATTTTCTGCAACATGTTTTAAGGACGAAAATATTTCTGATAAACTTTGATGAGTTTCGGATTTTGTTTTGGTATTTGTTTTCACAGAACGAAAACTGTGTTGAAAACGAGAAAGTTAAGAGAACCTAGAGGCCGAGACGTCGGGTTGTTATAGAGTTCCATTAGAAAACACGTGGATTTTAATCAGTGTTATATATGTTGGACTTCGTGTTCTATATTGAATATGGTGGACTTCATGTCCCATGTCTGCGAACCTAGAATTGGTGCATTGGTCTAGGGTTTCGTGATTGAGCACTCGGAATATGTTTCATGTGTTAAGTACAAATGGGCTTGACAACTGTATAAAATTAGTCGTGAGCCTTGAGCCTCGACAAGAAAGAACGAACGAAAAAGAAAAAAAATAGAGAACCAATTGTTTTACATGCATGAACCGGCAGACGTGCCATTGCGTTGACGAGCTACAATCCATAAGTGGATTGATAAATTGGATAGTTACAGACCAAGAAGGGTCTTTAGGGTCATCTAGGTTCAAATGCCATAGAAGGCCGAGGCCTTGCAACCTCGAGTGGTGGTAATCGACTGCCTAACACGGATGTACTCAATAGGGAACTATTTAATATTATTTAGGTGTTGATGTGATACCCTTGAATAATTGGAGTTCGGACCTAAATTGAGAGGCCGACCTCATGCGAACAAATGTGTTATGGGGATATTGCTGCCTATACTACTCGACGAAGGGAGGTTAGGATCTCCGGAGATTAAGAAATAGAAGGAAATATATGAAGTATCATGTATTCTTGGAAAAACATATTGATTGACGGAATGGAAAATCCTTTGAGAGGATTATTTTGTTATATGGAAATTATGTTTTCCTTTCAAGTTGATATATATGTAATACTGTGCCTACTTGTTGTCTTGTTTTGGTTGTGTCGAGTATGTGACTATTATGATAAACTCCTATTATGAGTATCTCACCCTTGCTATGTAACATGTTGTGTAAACATGTTAACCATATCATGATTACGCTCATCCATTTGCTGGTGCAAAGTAGCCAGAGAACCCTGTGTAAGGCCTCCACTTGCAAAGCCTGGTGGTTCTAAGTTTAACCTATCTTGTCTCCGTGTAACTGGTGTGCTTGTCAAACCAAAAATTGTTTGCTTGTGCAACCCAACGGAAGTAGTCCTAAAGTGACTAGGGCGCCAGCTAGGGATCCCATGATCATTACTAGCTTGGGCAGGCGAAGACTGAAATTCCTGCCTTGTTTGAGCGAATGTTGCTTGAAATGTAGGAGCCATAATAGCCCCCAAAAAGAGTTCCACCCAAGGCTCTCGCCGATGTACCAATTTCTCATACTACCGGTGCCATTGATGCAGCCATCGTCGATCCTGTAACCCATGTTGTCGTAGTAAAAGGAGTGCTGACAGCAACAATGTGTGTCGGGGAAGTGATACTCACATTCATTGCTTAGGTTTCAACGTTACTCATATTATGTAAGCTTTGAGATGAAGCAGAAGGAGATATCAACTTTCCACTTCTCAAACGCATGAAATCATTACTGTATGACACTTTAATAACGAGTTACACTAAACTCATCCCACTGGGCGTGCCAGTTTGTTTACAATGAATTTTGGTTTAAGCACCAAATCCGACAACAAATGAATATCTATCAAACAATTGTGGGACTCTCGAGTTATGTGGTAATCTCGTAAGTGTATCTAATGATATATTAATGGTGTAAGGACTTAAAATGTAAGAACTGAAAGATTTTAATGCAAATTTAAAGTTAAAAATATTTTAATGCAAAAAAGTAATGAAAATCATGTAAATTGCATGAAGGAAAATAAATGCAAGTAAAGAACATGAAATTTAAAGAAAAGCAAATAAGGTTCAACAATAAAGTAAAGTGCAAAGAAAATAATATAGGATTTTATTTCAAGTATAAACCTTTTACAATGATACATACATGCCTTATTTATAGGCAAAGACAAGAAATAACTACCTACTTTATTACATACCATGTGCACTTGACAATTATGACTAATACTAATACTAATACCAATATACACTAACATATATGTATAACTTCACTCGACAACCCAGTCGAGCCTTCTGCCTTGTATTCCTTTCTTCAGTCGAATCATAACTTAGACAATTTCTGAATTGCTTCCCATGCTCGACTGTCAAAAGTCTTTGTCAGCCTTCTAAAATTTTTTTTAAGCAAAGATGATATGTAATAGCATCACCATAAGAACCAACATCCAAACTAGGTTGGCACCTTGGAACTTATCAGTCTAAAATTTGGAAGACCAAAACCTATTTCTAAAAAAAATCCTCTATAATAAAGTGAGGAATTGAATTCCACCAAATAATTCCTTCCTTATAAATGTGAGAAACCAAAAATTGCATTCCTTTTGTTATAGTAACACAATTCTTCCAACGGTTTCTTATTCTCCAAGGAACCAAGTCATTATTGTTGAAACTAGCAACCGTAATTGAAGAATCACACTCCAACCAAAGATGATTCCAACCCTTGTCATGAGCAAACTCAATAACAAGCATTACCCCATTTAATTCAGCAAAAAGAGAGGTTCCTGTACCAAGATTAGCAGCAAAACAGCCCATCACAGCCGCCCTATGATCTCTATCGATTCCTCCACAAGAGCCAATAGGCTGTACCCCTTTAGAAGATCTATCCGAATTGAATTTGGTCCAATTGCATAAAGGAGGTGACCAATCAACTTAATGAATAATCTTAGGTTTTCTGGCATGGCAAGTAACGGAGAAGGCTTTCAAGATCTGAAATTTAACAATAGAGGAATACATAGACCCTTTAGACAAATTTCTTGATTTTTTAACAGCAGCAGTTACCATACAAATTCCTCCCTTAACAGGAATTAACTTTCCATCAAATCTGTTACCATACAGATTATTGAAGTAACAGAAGCTAGCAGAACATCCTTAATTTGAGAACTCCAATTTCGATCAAGGACAGAGAATAATGAAGCAAGTGAAGATACATTCAAGGGACAATGAATAATGCAGCTTAGCCAGTTCCATAATTCAACAGCATAAGGACAAGACAAGAAGAGATGAGATGAAGATTCAATACTCTTATTGCACAAATTACATATAGAGGCCAAACAGTAACCTCTTCTCATTAACTGATCATATGATGCATTTTATCATGTCATAACCTCCACCAAATGAAAGTTCTGGATGGAGGAATTGAAGAACACCAAATGATCTTTCCCCAATCAACAGAATTATGAACATGATTTAGAAAAAGAATAAGCTTCTTTGAAGGAAAGTAATCCTGTTTCAGAACCACACCAGACTATCTCATCATGCTGTTTAGAAGTAAGGATGATTATCTGGTTGATTTCCTGAATGATGGAAGGGCACCTTAATTTCATATAAAGAGGAAAGCTCCATTTTCCTTCAACAATGAACTCACTAACAGTGGATGTCAAATGAGTATAAATTGAAGAAGGAAGGTTAAGCCTCTTAGCAATTGGACTAGAAATCCAATTGTCCAACCATAAATTGACATTCATCCCATTACCAATAATTCATGTATAGTTCTGCATAACAATAGGAAAGTAGATTTTCACAGCTGGCCAATTTGAGGATTGTACATAATAAGAGACCATAGATGTGCTTCTTAGAATTCTTGCTTTCAAAAAACAAGATCATTGCTGTTGTATTTATAGACTTTAAAATCTTGATTCCAAGACCACCATTCTCTACTGGATTGCAAACAACTTTCCATGATACCGTGACCATTTTTCTCATGTCAATATCACCAGACCAAAGGAAATTCCGGATCCAAGAATCTAACATTTTCAACATTGAAGCTGGCCAGAGGTAGATGTGAAAGCTGTATGCCAACATACCACTGATCTTATTAACTAGATTCTGCCCATAAAGTCAAGAGAAGACCCTTCCAGCTAGACAATTTCAATTTGATTCTGTCAAGAATAGGCTGAAGATGCCTTCTCCTAGGTTTCCTTTTAAAGAGGGCAATTCCTATATATGTAAAAGACAAAGTACCTGTATGAAAGCCTAATACTGGCTCAAATCAGAAACTCTTCTAGGACTCATGCCACCTGCATAGAACTTACACTTGTTCAAGCTCAAGAATTGACCAGAAACTTTAGCATACTCATCAAAAAGGGCCATCAAAGCTCTAAGACCTTTCTTCATTCCACTACAGAATATCAAAATGTCATCAGCATACAACACATGTGTTGGAGTGACAAAGGACTTTATGCTAGCCATTGGATTTAGAATTCCAACAGAAACCAGCATAGAGATGCTTCTGCTCAAGACATCTTCTGCAATGAAGAAGAGGAGAGGGGACAATGGATCACCTTCCCTCACTCCTCTCCTGCAACCAAAAAAACCAATAGAATGGCCATTTACAAGAAATGAGAGTTTGGCAAATTCCAAAATTGTAGCAATCCAATTACAAAAGGTTGCATTGAATCCAAAGGCTGCCAGAACTTTTAACAAGAAGTGCCAATCTATGGTATCAAATGCCTTTCTCACATCAAACTTGAGAGCAATGTTTCCACCAAACTTCTTGTGATCAGGCATATTAATGGCCTCTGAAGCAATGCACAAACATTTAGAAATTTGTCTATCTTTAAGGAATCCTCTTGGCTCTTCAGATATTATCTTAGGAGTAATGATAGAGAGCCTTTCAGTCAACACCTTATTTATAACCTTGAAATGAAAATTGGCAAGTGCTATAGGCCTGAAATTTTCAATTCTGTCAGCCCCTTTAAACTTTGGAATTAGAACAACTAAGTTTGAATTAAGGTTAGGCAAAATCCAGTCTTTAATAAAGAACTGCTGCATATATTGAACCACATCCATCCCCACAATATCCCAAAAATCCTGAAAGAAACCTCCTCCATAACCATCTGGACCCGGGGTACTATCCTTGTTAAGAGAAAACACTGCTGTTTTATTCTCCTCAGCAGATGGGTAGCAAGTAAGCATGTTATCATCAACAGCAGTAACTAAGAGAGGAACTACTTCTCTATTAGACCATTGTCAATGCAGGAATTTGAAGAAGCATACAAATCTGTAAAATAGTTAATCACATGCTCTTCAATCTCAGAAGGCTCAAAAAGAATATTATCACTTTGCCTTAAAGAGGACATTTTCTTTGACACCTTTTCATTTGAGCAGTCCTATGAAAAAATATTATGTTCCTGTCACCATGTTCCTGTCACCCTGAATTAGCTAGTTTAACCTTCACTTATCTTTCCAAAAAGACTCCTTAAAAGACAATGCTTGTTGTAAGTCCAATTGAGCTTTAATTTCCCTTTCATGAAGCTGGGATGAGAATCCTGATGTAGAAATTAGATTCTGCACTTCCTCTACTTTCTGCAAAGCTTCTGAAACTTTAAGATGAATGTCACCAAAAATGTTTCTGTTCTAGGCCTTTAGCTCACTCTTAAGGATCATCTACTTCTTTGTGAGTAACTGCATAGGGCCTAAAGGACAATAGCTGATATTTCTGTTCCAGACCTCTGAAATCAGCCTTCTGCAATCCACATGTTCAATCCACATATTTAAGAACTTAAATGATGAAGGTACTTAATAAAACCTTTTGAAACAACTAAAAGCAAAGGATGATGGTCAGATTGGCTTCTAGGCAAAGTGCAACAGGCAATTGAATCCCAGAAATCAATACATTCAATGCTACAAATGGCTTTATCAAGTCTGAGTTCCATATGAAAGGAGGATCCTCTACCATTTACCCAAGTAAAAGGTGCTCCCTTAGTATCAATATGAGTAAGTGAACAACTATCTGTCCATGCCCGAAACTCATCACAAGAAATAGCTGGAGGCAGATTACCACACTTCTTCTCATGAGCACCAAGAATGGCATTAAATTCCCCAATACAGCACTAAGGACCAACATTATTTTGCTGAAGAGATGCTAACTCCATTCAAAGATTTCTCCTATTAATGTAAGAGGTTGAAGCATATATAGCTGCTATGAAATAAAAGTCATTATCCCATGAAACAGAAATTGAAATGTGCTGAACTGAAATTGAGACAACTTGAGGCGGCAATTTTTCAGAATACAAACCCCATAAATTAGGAGCTAGATGACCTCTATCATTAACTGAAAAAAAGCTTGAGCTTAAGACTCCTCCAAAATCCAACAGGAATTTGACTTACACTGATCCATGGTTCAAATATAAAAAAACACCAAGTATGGATTGTGAGAGAATATTGATTTTTCAAAACCAATCTAGTTTCAGGGTTTCCTAACCCCCTAGCATTCCAATATAAATTTTTTAACTTAATCATCAAAATTCTTAGGTTTTGAAGTTCCAGCCTTATATCTAGTGTTATAAGGATTAGATTTCTGCAAAAGCACTTTCTTATTTCTCTTGTTTTTCTTCTTTTGAGACTTGGATAACACCAAACTAAAATCATCAGTTACCTCATTATCAAAAGGATAATTGTGATTTTCATCTTCCTCTTCAACCCTATCTCCCTAAACTTTCCAATCAGGTGAAGGTCATTCTGTACATTCTTATATGTAACATCTTTTAAGGAAACAGCATCATCAGCCTTCAATCTATTCATCTGAAGAGATGGGGACAAAGACAACTCTAATGAGGCAGTATTTTCTACATGATCCAAAGAGTCAACAACCTCCAAACTCTTTTCTGAATTTTCCTGAGCTTTAGGAGAACCATCCTCCATGCGACTTACAGAATCATCAACTAATTTTCCTGAGCTTCATCAAAAATTGGTTCCACAGATTCTGAGTCTTCATTCAAATCATCACCAGCAACTTCTCCATTCATTTGAGGCTCAACCTCTTCATGGTCAAGATCAAAAATAGTTGGGACATTAAACTCCTTATCTCCTCTATCTGGAACAACATCAATTGCTGGGTCTCCAATCACAGGATCATAATCTTGAGAATCCTTCTGAACCCTTTATGCATCCATTTCAGGCTGAGTTCTTGATGTGGCACCTGTTTCATGTTGATGCTCGGGCTCATATTTTCTGTATCAGTAGCTACCTTTGGAACATATTTTTGCACAACATTTCGAGAGGCAGCCATAGACTTTTTATTATGCATTTCTTGATGGTTGTATTTCCTGCAAGAATCCAAAGAATGTCCAATCATCTAGCAATAAGAACAAAATTCAGGCAAGTTTTCATATTCAATCCAAACAAAAAAAGCATGATCTTCCGTTTCCACAAGAATCTTTTCATGAAGCTTATTAATCAAATCAACATCGACTAGCACACATGCAAAATGACCAAGATCCTTCTTTCTTGTAGCTTTATCAAGGGAGATGGGAGAGCCTAGCCCTCTTGCAATATAGAAGATGATTTTAGGTGTCCAATACTCCTGCAGAAGTCCAAAAATCCTGATCCAACATTGAGCATTGGTTTGATTCAAAGTTAATGGATTGAAATCTGGTGTCCAAGCAAAAAGCCTCAACAAACCACAATTAAGGTTCCATGATCCTATCTTCTAAACACATCGAAGATCTTCAGGAGAAGTAAAAGAAAATTCAAAGAATCCTTTTCCTAGAGGCACCACCTTCCAATTACCAAGGGGGTTTCATAGTTTAGATAACTTGGATCGCAAGTCATTCAATTTCATAGGTGCATCCCCCTTTGAAAGAATTAATCTTCCATGAAGGTTATTCTTGCAAGCATCCAAGCCTGCCTTATACTCATTTTCTGGGATCTTAATTGAAAGTGCATCCCCCTTCAAGCAGGGTTTGGGCAACTGGCTTTGAGTAATGTCGCATACATTGTTCAAAGCTTGAACAAATGATTTCTTTTGCGGCAAGTAGGAGATGAGGGCTGCAAAGAATTCGAAGCAGGATTTGGGAGAGGGTGAGAAGGAGAAGAGGGTGAAGGACAGGGAGAAAATGCAGACTCCGGGAAAAGAAAGCGCCGGCATGCCGAGGTGGCTGCCATGGTGCAACAAACATGCGAAACCCTAGTTTTCCATGCAAAACCCTAGCAGAGCTTCCTCTTCATGTTGGCCCAATGATATCGAGTTTGTTACATTATTTCCTCAAATATTAGGTCATCGACATTCTTCACATTTCTCATCTTCCCACATTCTCGTCAAACTTCCAAAATTATATTTTTGGCCCTAATAGGAATTCCTAGTAGCATCACTAAAAATTAGCCTAGCCAAATCCACATGAGGATGATCTAGACAGTGAAGACCCAAAACTTGATCCTAGCTCCAATTAGCCAATCAATCTGTACAATAGCTGCCCTCACGATAAGTGTGGCAAAACTTCAACTCCCAATAAAGGCTGTTGTCTAGCATGAAGCACCTTGGGAAGTGCCTCATCCATGAATCACCAAAAATAACCATTGGATTTATTATCAAAAGAATCAAGGGCTCTGATTTGTCTATCCAAACAAAAAAAAACTTACCAGTGACCTGTAAAACCTAAACTTGCTACTTCTGATTTCATACTTCAAATTACAATCTTACCAATGTCCCCATCCCCCCACGTCTCGCCGGAATTGTAACACCCCGTTTTCTCGCGTCTTGACCGGTAATTATATTTTATTTTATTACCAGGGATCTAGAAAATGATTTTGAAGAAAACAAAATCATAGTTGAGACCTTCTATATCGAAGGAAGTTATGGTGAAATTTTAAGTTTAGAATTCAGGCGGAACCCGGCCTGTGTTTTTCACTGACAGTAAAAGTTTACTGATCAGAAACCTAATTTGGAAGCGTGAACGAAACAATTTAGATTTATATTATATTTTCAACGATATTTGTTATTTTGAAAATTCTCAAAATAAATAAGTTATTCGGGAACATCATCAACAAAAGGGTAATCGACAAAGTCGAGAACGGATGTGCAGGGACAAAACCGACATTGGATGATGGGACATCTTGCCACCTAGGGTGGTGAGTCACATGGGTGACTCACCTAGCATTTATGAAGCATATAGATGACACCAAAATATCATGATATTTATTCTAGTTAAAAGACCAAAATGCCCTTGGTCTTTAAGTGAAATTTCAAAAGTGTTCCTAAGTGAATTTTTGACCAAAATACCCTCCCACCTACTCAATTTCATGAAGCCCCTCTACTAGACCAAACTCATTTCATTTTGCTTTCATTTCATCATCTTCCTCTCAAAAACCCTAATCTGGTAAACAACGGAACCGGACACCGATTCGCAGAGATACACCGGGAGACAGAACGACGAGTCATCCATGATGACTTATAGGGGATGAGTCACCATGGTGAGTCATGGTAGTGACTCACCTCCCTCATAAATGCTCATAAATGCCAATACTATAATATCTAGATATTTTGAGCTTTAACTTAACCTATGTCAAGTTAATTCAACCATGGTTCACAAGGTAATTTCAAATTGACTTCTCTTCCTTCTTGTGGTGTAAACCACAACCACACCACCGTAAGAGCACCTCCACCACACAAAATTATGTAGCTTGATGATTCATGAAACTAGCCATATTAAAGTATAGTATTTTCATAGACATATCTAACCAAGCTTTGGTTAATACTCATCATGGTTACTATTTACCATTAAACAATCAATTTCTTCTCCTTATTTTGGGTCAATTTCGTGCAGCCTCACCTCCTATAAAAGGCCATCTCCATTTCATTTTTGCTCTTTCACAAGTGTTGCATCTCACTTCATCTCCATTCTTCATTTTCCTACACAAAATACTCAAAGTTCTTTCTCTTGATTTTCAAAGGAAGTCTTAGATTTAGATCATTTCTTGAGATTCCAAAGGTATAGCCAATTTTAATTAACCTACTTTTCAGGCTTAAAATGTCACTTACAATGTAGCGCCTGAGCAGGGTGTTGCAGGAATCGGCTCTGATCAATGGCCACCACCACAGCCTTTTCCAACCAGACGTCACCTTCATCACACTCTCATCCCATTTCTAATCAAACTAACAGACTCTTCTTTCTTCTGCTTTTCCAGTATCCATCAAATAAGACAACCACCGTCCACCTAGCCATCTTGCCTTCACTACGACCATCGACAACGATATTAGATAGCTTAGATCTGAAAGAGAAACCGTAAAGGCAGCCATAATCTCAGGGATATTTCCAACACTAAATTGATTTTGATTTTCTCCTCAAAAGATCCTCCTTTTGTTATGCACTTCTCCTTATCATAGATCTGATTAAGGATGACTTTTTTTTTCCTCTTGGCTTATCTTCTTCTTTTTCTCTATTTCTATTTTTCATTTTCTTTCTTCTTAAATCTTTCTGTACCCTCTTTCTTCTCTCTTGCGGTCTCACCACTCCACACCCCTCTCTCTTCACTTTGCCAAAGCTCCCATCTTGGTGCAGTAGTGGTTGTGAGTGGGGTGATAGATGGATGGGTAAAGAAGGCTGAATCTGCGTTGGAGGAATGGGGCGGTGGTGAGAATGAGGAGTAGGGGTAGAAATGAAATTTCAAAATATTTTTTTTTATTAAAATTAATCATTTACCTATGATAGCAAGTTATTCAGGTGAAAAATAGTACCGCATCCATGAAGTATATGAGAAGGTGCTTCATACTAGTCACCACCATCTTTATACTGCCATTCAAAGATCCGGTCTAGCAGTTTGTTCTAACATTTCGCTTTTCAAGAGGACCATAAAAGTCTTTAAAAATCTTTTAGCATATTTGTTCTCTTTTGTTAAGGCCTATTTTCGTATTTTTGGCATTCAAATGTGGCAATTTATATCTCATTAAATGCCAAGTGTATAAATTATGTTGCTCTTCGAACTTATAGGGTAAAGCTTAAATTAAGACGATTATTTTATTTTTATTTTTTTTACAAAAATCAAGACAGTTGATAAAAGTAAAACAACTTACTTTTGGGGTACACGTAAAATTTTAATAAGAATATAGGGATGACAATTGGTAGGGTCTAAGTAGGGTATTATAGTATCCATCCCCATACCCGCATTTGAAAAAAATACCCACACCCATATCCACTTGGGTAGCAACTTTAGTACCCTTACACGTACCCTCTAGGTACCTAAGCAGTAAACACACATACCAGCACCCATTACCCTCACTTTAATTAAGAAATAGCAATAAATAAGATAAATAACATTATAACTCAATTAAAAAACCATCTTAATATCTTTCAAATCTACTCATGATTCAAGAAACATTACAAACCAAAGTATTAAACTAAATAAAAACATCTAAAACATCCAAAGCGGGTAAATATCACAATAAACATCCAAAAGAATATATTCATGAACTTGTAAGTTCGGAAAGAGAAAAACACTAATGAGCCCTAGGTTTAGAACTTTTACATTAACTTTATTTTAAAAATTGATATATAATTATAATTTTATATATATGCAGGTGCGGGACCGGGTAGGTACCAGATGCGACACCCTTCACCCTTCCTTGGGTCATCACATGGTAACACATTACGGAAAATAAACTTTAATTATGCTGGTTACTTTCGGAAAATAATAACTATTACACTTTCTTAATACCAAAAATGGTGATAAAATTTTTTCTTTTTAACTGAACCACATCCAACAACATACAGCAACATAGTCAACATCACACCCATATATATATATATATATGCGTCAACTATATAACTGTATAGGGCCTTTATCAGTACAGGCCATTTTCAATATAACTAAGTAATAAAGATACAACAGACACGTAGCGAATCGTTTAAGACTATAAAACAAAACATAGCTCTCAGTAGCAAGAGTTAGACTGACGAAGTCACTACCCCAAAAATGGAATCTACCTACAGCTGGTCAATATCTAGTGTTACATGAAGTTGACACAGGCAAACACAAGAAGGGGGGTTGAATTGTGTTTGTTAATATTTTTCGAAAACAACCTTTTCAAGAATAGTTTTCTCACACAAAGATAAAGAGGCAGAATAAAGCACACAAAAAAACAATCTTTTGAAAGAATAACAAATTCAAGTTCAAATCCCCACAGTTAGTATAAACACGTAAAACCAAAGAGATAGGGGATTAGAAGATTCACACAAGTTGTTTTATCCTAGTTCACTCTCTTCCAACCAAGAGCTACGTCCAGTCCCTTCTACTTGAAGGATTTCTCCACTATTTTCCAAATAGATTACAGCAAGTATTCAACACCTCTCCATGCTCACAAGTATTTCTTTCTTACCAAGCCTCTTCAGGCTCTACTTCTAATAAAGAGTTTTTGATGTCTTTGATATTTTAACTCACTATGTGTGAGAATATGAAAGTTTTAGATCAGATGAATATTATAGCAATATTCAAACTATGATATTACAGACTTTTGCTTTTTGAAAGAATAAGAGAATATTTGCTCGCAAGAGATTTCTTTGTATGCGCAAAAGTTCTTTCTTCAAAAGCTTTAGTCTTCTATTTATAGGGTCCTTGATCTACTCTTCAGAATCATCAATGGTTGTTTTTGAATTTTCCGTTTAGTAATAGAATCAACCAAGTAAATATCTGTTGAGACTCAGCTTGCTCGTGGCCTTTGTACTATGTGACAAATTCTTGCATGTAATGGCACACCTCTGAGCAAAAGCAACTTGAAAAACAGTTTTGCCTTCCTTGTACAAGTTCTAGCTATTTCAGCGTAAAAAGGTGACAGGGTACACAACGTTTTGCATTGTACTATTCTGCTTTTTGCAATTCCTTATTTGTACTATGTCTCTCTCATTGAAACAAGACAATAAAAACCGTTAATAAAAAATGAGAAGGACCATTATAAATGTATGAAATGAATATCAATCATATGAAATAAATTCGCTTTGGTTCAAATTGATATAAATGCTCAAAAATTCTTCGTCCAACAAACAAAAGCAATGGCAAGGTAAGTAAGGAGAGTTTTAAGGCTCCGTCCACTGACGTGGCAACCAAAACTTCGTCTACTAAGAACAACGGTCTTGCCAGTACTTGAGACATTTAAAATCTCCGTCCAGTGACATGGCAATAGAAAACTAATGTTATTATTTGAGAGAAGCTCACGTCTACATGAAAAGAATTTCTCCGTCCACTAGAAACATTCAAGCGCTCGTCCACTGACGTGGCACTTGAGTTTAAAGGAGATCCTTGATAGAGTGGACTCGACCACTCTTTCAATATAAAATATATGGACGCGGATTGCAAAGAAAATAGACTTAACATTTTAACTTATAAGAACAGAGATCCTTCAAGACTGAAGGCACTTGTTAGATTCAAAGCTTAACACTTTGCTACACAAATTTAATTCTTATTGTTAACATCAAAACCTAGAGATTATTTAATCCAAATTACTTTGGTTCCAACAATCTCCCCCTTTTTGATGATGACAAAAACTAATTAAATTTATTTTGCAAAGTCTAAGAGAGCTTACAAGGCTCCCCCTAAGACAAAGCAATCGTCAGATAAAAGCAGTTAAGGCATATTAAGCTAAGTCTTATTTGTAATATAATATAGGTTATCAGACCAAGATAGCAGCTTATTAACATTTGAGATTCAAAGCAGTATTGGAGCATAATTGACTTTAGACAGAATTAGGCATAAACATAAAGTCAAGGCATAGAAGGCATAGTATCAGCAAGATGAATATACACTTATGCATATGCAGACAACTATGTACTTTTAAAAAATGTCTGTATTATAAAATTTAAACTTTCCTTTCTCCCCCTTTTTTGTCATCAGACAAAAAGGTAAAAGGGAGTGGACCATCATTGTCAGCAAAGAAAATAAAAACAGAGAAGGAAAAAGTTTTTAAGAAGAAGGAGGTGGTGGAGGGGGTTGGTTAGGATTTGGGTTTTGATTCCTTTGAAATTCCAAGATCAAAGCCAACATCTAATTCATCATGGCATTTGTAGGGGGCAGAGAATCTTGAACTTGCTTCTGCACCCTTTCTTCTTCAATCTGTTGAGCCATCTGTTCAGTCTTTTCTTCAACTATCTTGCCAACCTTATCATCAACAATTTTTCCAATGATGTCTTCAAGATTGGGTGGCAAGGAAAGTTGTCTTGAGCTCTCAGCAGTGTCAGAGACAGTGTCTTGAGCTTGGGCTGGTGGATTAACCATAGCAAGAGCTAATGGTTGAGAAGAAGTCTTAGCAGACTTAGCACCTTGCTTAGAGACACCAACCTCAGTAGACTGCTCAGCTTGTGCAGATGGAGGCTCAACTGAAGTAGGTTGAGAAGACAGTTGTGCATCAAATTCAGGGCCTTCTACAATCAACTCTTCAGCTATATGATCAGAGGATGATGTTGCTGGAGAGGCAGTGGCAGCTTTAACAGATTTCTGAGGGACATCCTTTGCCCAGTGGATAGGAGTAATTTCCTCCACATCCCTCCTGGTAATAGGAAGTGCCCACAGATCTTTGTAGATCATGTGCCTTAGCTTGGACAGTCCACACTTTCCTCTGAACTTGGGAATTTCTTGCTTCTCTTCCTGAGTCAAGCCAGAAGAAGAAGCATCCCTAGTGTAGTGGATGATATGAGACATCCAGAAGTCAGCAGCTTTCATTTCTCCAATATTCTTCACATCCTCCATATACAGATAGAAGTCGAGCTGGGAGTGATCAAAGGTTTCCTGAGACAAATCCAGCATGGCAGAATGAGCTTCAGGCATGACTCCCTTATTTCTTCTGAGCCTCATATCTTTGTCCTTGTTGAGGTCTATCATGCCAAGCCTTGGACAAATAGGGTAGGGAGCAATGCCTACACGTGTTTCCTTATTATGCCTCAGCCATGTGATAGGAACCCAACGTGCAGCTCTTTCAATTTGGAAGTAGCTGAACTCCCACTTCAGAATATTATAGATCAACTGATCTGCGAAGGGGTCAGATGCACTTCCATAGATGTTGGGATGCTCGAATTTCAGCCATTTTGTGTTTCCATCCAAGATAATTGGATCGTGCTCAGATGATCTTGCTCTCTTCTGAGGTAAAGTAGGCAGTGTGTTCCTTTTAAGATCAGTTTCCCATACAGGAATGATGTGCCTTGCTACTCCTTCAGTGTGAGGAATCAAAGGTGGGGTTTTTTGTAGGTTGGGTTAAATTTTTCTTTGGGGGAAACGTTTGAGGGGTAGATGGGTGAGGAGAGGACCATGTTGGTTGTTCATCTCAGATGGAAAGGGACCTTTAGGAGGCTGAGAGTTTGGGTATTTGGTGGTCCAGGGGTATTCCTCATAGGGTTCATAATCATGATCAGGATGGGAGTACCACCTTGTTAGAGGAATGGCAGGGTTAATTTTAGGGTCAGGTTGGTGAGTATAAAACAGAATTTTCCAATTTCTTTTGACCTGAGCCCAATTCTCAGACTTATTGGCAAAGACAGTGGATGAGGGTATAATTGGTGGAAAGAGTTTTCTTAGGGGTTTAGGAAAGGGGGCACCTCGGCAAATTCCATCATCCTTTTGATGAAACCAAGGATCAGAGTCAGGAATTATAGGTGGAAAGATGGTTTTGAGTGGTGAAGGTTGGGATATGGTTAATTGATTTGGGCTAATTTGTGGTGAAGATGGAGTTGAAGTTTGGTCAGATTGGTCTTTTTGTGGTGAGGGTTGGGGTGTGGGTAATGTAGGTCTATACACATTATCAAAAAATCCTACTCCCGGAGTAGGGGCACCATCACTCACAGTATTAATAGGAACTTCAGAAGAGGTGTTTACCTCAGAGGCTGCAAAGGTTCTAGCTTTCCTTGCAGGTTGCCTCCTCTTGGTAGGCACAGCAGCATCAGCAGCAGCAGCAACAGCAGCTGCTTTCCTCTTTAAAGCTGTTCCCAGAGGAACATTGTCATCTTCATCATCCTCATCTTGAGGCAGAACCAGCTTTCTAGCTCTCTTGGGAGCAGGTCGAGGAACAGGTTGAGGAGCCTCAGTCCCAGGTTCATTAATAACAACGCCTCTGGTAGGCCTTTTAGGAATAGGCTTCCTGACAGCTATAGTTTTCGTTTTAGTTCCTCTCTTGAGACCAAGAGTAGCTGCATTGTTGGCCTCAACAGATTCTTCTTTAATCTTCATTTTCTCCTCTTGTTTTGACATCTCAACTTATTTGTACGTGTCAAGATGCATGCTGCTTAGGTTGCTCTTTCCGAAAATGGCAGCTTGCATCCCCTTTGAACGAAGGATTTTTTCTTGTTCTTCTAGAGGCTTTGCACTTATGTAATCATACAAGCCTTGCTGCTTGAAAACTTTTGATAGAAGATGAGAGAAGGTGATGTGGGAGGCGGTTTCTCTATTTGTAATGGCATCCTTGAAGCGATGAAACGGGATCCATGGCAGGTTTATTTTTGTCTCATAGATCATGTTGCAGAGACAGAATTTGTGAAGGGCAGAGAGGTTATCCTTAGCCCTGCCTTATGAAGCACCGTCTTGTTCAGAATCTGATGAAGAATCCTGATATGATCCTTCATTTCAGATGACTTCCACGAGTGAGTCCTCACTGTATCTTCTCGCATCAATGTAACCGAGATAGTTTCTATACCACCAAGATCTTCTTCCCAGTTTTCTGTAATGATCAAACCTTCTTGAGCACAAACGATTGCATCAGAAATGGTCTTCTCAGAAACAGTTATCTTCTTGCCTTGAACAAACCCTACTACCTCAGTCCAGTAATCTTTGGTTTCCTCCAGAAATCCCTTACTAAGTCCGGATAAATCGAGACCTTTTCCAAAAACAAACCATCCCAACTAGCAGCATTGATGTACTTGCTTACATCCAAGTTGTACTCACTCAGAATTTCAAAATTAAAATGATGTTCCGCAGCGATACTTATGATGTCAGTAGCATAGGCAGGCTCAGGAGTTGAGGTTGAAGCCATTGTTGAGGAGTTGAGGTTGAAGCCATTGTTGAGTAAAATTTAAGGTTTGAAGAACCGAGAATTCGAAAACTTTCAGAGAGAAGTTATCAGAGATGAAGAGTAGCGAAAGGTTTTTCAGAGGGAAAGGGGCTTCTTTTAAGGAGTTTCCGAATACCAACAGTTTTGAAGGAAAATTCAAAAAGAAATGATTGATTAGACAAGACTTTAGTAGAAAAACGGCATTGGTATATAGGGACCGTAAAAAGTTACGATAGGATTGATGGAAGTAGCTGACTCAGCAAGGAAATGATTAAAACCAAACGTTTTAAGATAAATAAGTTCAGATATAAAGGATGCAATTTTTTTTAAAAAAAAAAGAAATTGTATGTAAGATCGGGTCCACAAAAGATTGAGGGTGGACGCATAAAAACATATGTAGTGGACGCGGCACACCAACAGTAGTGGACGCGTAAACTACACGTGCTCTGGACGCCAAAACCAGTGGACGCACAGATAAAACATGCAATCAATACATATACCAAATTAAACCACATACAACATGTTAAGGTGTTTTCTGATAAAAATAAATCTGTCCTCAGCAAGAGGTTTAGTAAAGATATCTGCCCATTGATGATCAGTATCTACAAATTGAACATCAAAAACACCTTTTTGCACATAGTCTCTGATAAAATGATGTTTGATTTCTATATGCTTAGCCCTATAATGAAGAATTGGATTCTTAGACAGATTAATTGCAGCAGTATTATCACACATTAGTGGAATACTACTTACAAACACATTGTAGTCCTCCAATTGGTGTTTAATCCAGAGGAGTTGTGAGCAGCAGTTTGCAGCTGATATATATTATGCTTCAGCAGTTGATAGAGCAATGATACTCTGCCTTTTGCTTGACCATGATACTAGATTAGCTCCAATGAAGTGACATCCCCCACTGGTGCCTTTTCTTTAAATTCTATCTCCAGCATAGTCAGTATCACAAAAGCCAACTAATCTGTAATCTTCATCTTTCTTAAAGCACAGACCAAGATTAGTAGTACCTTTTAAATATCTAAAAAGTCTTTTAACTGCTGATAAATGAGATTCTCTAGGATCAGATTGAAATCGAGCACATAAGCAAACACTGAACATTATATCAGGCCTAGAAGCAGTTAGATATAAGAGAGATCCAATCATACCTCTGTATACCTTCTGATCTACCTTTTTCTCTTTGTCATCTTTGTTTAGTATGGACGTGGGATGCAAAGGTGTGTTCATAGGTTTGCAATCATCCATCTTAAACTTTTTGAGAAGTTCCTTTGTATACTTAGTTTGATGGATGTACACCCCGTCCATAGATTGTTTGACTTGAAGTCCAAGGAAGAATTTGAGTTCTCCCATCATGCTCATTTCGAACTCTTTCTGCATTAGCTTTGAGAATTCTTTGCACAAAGATTCATTAGTAGCACCAAATATAATATCATCTAAATAGATCTGTACTACTATGAAGTTGGAATTAATTGATTTTCTAAACAAGGTTGTATCAACCTTTCCTCTGACAAAGCCATTATCCATTAGAAAAGAACTTAGCCTATCATACCAAGCTCCTGGGGCTTGTTTTAGGCTGTATAAAGCTTTCTTAAGCTTGTATACATGTTCAGGTTGGGTTTCACTCTCAAAACCCGGAGGTTGCATAACATAAACTTCTTCATTGATAAAACCATTTAAAAAAAGCACTTTTTACATCCATTTGAAAAAGCATAATATTATGATGTGCAGCAAATGAAAGTAAAATTCTGATTGCTTCCAATCTTGCAACAGGTGCAAAGGTTTCAGTATAATCTATACCTTCTTCTTGAGAATAACCTTGTGCAACTAATCTTGCTTTATTTCTCATAACCTTACCATTTTCGTCAAGCTTGTTTCTGTAAACCCATTTTGTTCCTATAACAGATTTATCCTTAGGTAGGGTTACCAGAGTCCAAACTTCACTCCTCTCAAACTGATTTAGCTCTTCTTGCATTGCTAAAATCCAACCATTGTCCAGTAGAGCCTCGTCTACAGTCTTTGGTTCCAATTCAGAGACCAATGCAGAATCTTCTTGCTCTCTGAAGGTTGATCTGGTTCTTAGCTTATCGCTTGGATTTCCTATGATTTGATCCGGTGGATGATAATTCTTGAAATGCCAAGTTCTCTGAACATTGTCTTGTTGAGAGGTGGATGCTTCTAGTTGATGAGAAGTGTCTTCAACTAGATCATTAGTTTTAACTTCTTTTGTTTCTCCTGAGATGTTTAAGTCAAGATCTGCAAAACTTTCATCTAGCTCTGATAATTTCTTATCAGGCTGTTTGTCATCAAATCTAACATGTATAGATTCTTCTACTATTAAAGTTCTTGAGTTATACACTCTAAATCCTTTTGAGGTTTCAGAAAATCCTAGTAGAATTCCATTGTCTACTTTTGCATCAAACTTACCAAGTTGATCTTTTGTATTTAAAATATAACATTTACATCCAAAAGGATGAAAATAAGATATGTTGGGTTTTCTGCCTTTCCACAATTCATAGGGAGTCTTACTCAGAATAGGTCTAATGTATATTCTGTTCTGAATGTAGCAGGCAGTGTTCACAGCTTCAGCCCAGAAATGCTTAGGGATAGAATTGTCATTGAGCATAGTCCTAGCCATCTCTTGAAGAGATCTATTCTTTCTCTCTACCACACCATTTTGCTGTGGTGTTCTTGGTATTGAGAAGTTGTGTTGAATTCCATTTTCTTCACAAAACTCATTGAATAGCTCATTGACAAATTCTCCCCCATGGTCACTTCTAATTGAAGCTATACACATGCCTTTTTCATTCTGTACACGTTTTCAGAATACAGAAAAGACCTTGAAGGACTTATCCTTGTGAGCAAGGAACATAACCCATGTCCATCTAGTATAGTCATCTACAATGACTAGACCATATTTCTTACCACTGATAGAAGCAGTCCTTGTTGGACAAAAAAGATCAAGGTGTAGCAGTTCTAGTGGTCTCTTGGTACTAACAATATTCTTAGATTCAAAAGAACCTTTGACTTGTTTTCCCTTCTGACATGCATCACAGAGAGCATCAGATTTGAACTTAAGGTTTGGTAATCCTCTCACGAGGTTATGCTTATTTAGCTTTGAGATTAATCTCAAGCTTGCATGACCTAGCCTTTTATGCCAAATCCAACGTTCATCTTCAATGGACACTAAACATGAGACACTTTGATTTGAGAGATCCTCCAAGTCAATTTTGTATAAGTTGTTTTGCCTGTTAGCAGTGAATAAGATTGATCCATCATTTTTCTTGACATAACACATGTTCTTATTAAAAGAAACATCATATCCACTGTCACATAATTGACTTATGCTCAGTAGATTATGTTTTAAACCATTCACTAAAAGAACATTATCAATGGAGGGAAAAGGATGTTTACCGATTTTACCTATACCAGTGATCTTTCCTTTCTGGTTTCCTCCAAATGTCACCCAGCCACCATCCTTATGTCTAAGGTCTTGGAACATATACTTTTCTCCCGTCATGTGACGTGAGCATCCACTGTCCAAGTACCAGGATGTTTGTTTCTTTCCTGTTGTTAAGCAGATCTGCAACAGGTATTATCTTGTCCTTAGGTACCCAAACTGACTTGGGTCCTTTCATGTTAGTTTTCTTTGGACGAGAATATTTGGCATGCCTGTTATGTATGCATCTAGAGAATATTTGGTTTTCGCATACCTAGCTGGAGCTTTTGAAGTTCTTTGCTGCATAGGTGGTTTTGACTTAATGTAAGATGCCTCATGCTTCTTATTGTCATAACCAAGGCCAGATTTATCAAAGGGTGACCTAGAATACCTTAGGATAAGACTAAGCTTATCTGAGCCTCCTACAAATTTTGACAGAGAGTCTGTCAAGTATTTTACATCTTGTTTTAGTTTTGCAACTTCACAAGAATTGTCAGGCTCACATTCAGATTTGTCAGTTAGACTGACATTCTCTGATTTCAGCTTATCATTTTCTTGAAACAAACTTTGTTTTTCCATGCAGACTCTATCATATTCTTTGGTTAATTTTGCAAACTTCTTTTTAAGACTTTTGTATTCATGAGACAATATGGATGAGTCATGCAGTAATTCATCAAAGGCATTTTTGAGAGTTGAGAGTTCAGAATTTGTTACCTCATCATCATCAGTGTACTCATTTTCTGATGATGTGTCAGCCATAAGGCAAATGTTTGCCTCTTCCTCATCTGATGAGGATAAGTCTAAGTCCTCCCATGTAGCCATTAAGCCCTTCTTTTTCTTGAAGAACTTCTTCTTCTCTTTTAGGTCAGGACAGTCAGCTTTGAAATGGCCTGGCTTTTTGCATTCAAAGCACAGAGATGGACCTTTTTCTTTGGAGTCTGATTTCTCCTTAGAAAATTTCTTGTTGAATGGCTTTCTCTTGGAATTACCTTTTCTTCTCCACATATGTTGTATCTTTCTGGAGATGAAAGATAATTCATCTTCATCTGATCCTTCATCACTGTCTGAAGGTTCAGCATCATCTGAAGACTCAGCAGCTTGAGGACTTTTGAAGAGCTTGCTTTCTTTGCCTTTAAAGTAATGGACTTTCCCTTTCTGGAATTGTCTTCCTCATTTAGTTCAAGCTCATGAACTTTTAATGATCCTAGAAGTTCTTCCAGAGAGAGAGTATTCAGATTCTTAGCTTCTTGAATAGCAGTGACCTTCGGTCTCCACTGCTTGGAGAGACTTCTCAGAATCTTTCTGATATGATCTCTATTCTCATATATTTTTCCCAGAGATCTGAGACTGTTTGTTATTGTTTGAAATCTTCCAAACATCTGATCTATAGACTCATGATCAGTCATCTTGAAGAGTTCATACTGGTGAACCAGCATGCTTATCTTTGACTCCTTCACTTGTGATGAGCCTTCATGAGTGAGAGCCAGTGTATCCCAGATTTCCTTTGCTGTGTTGCAGCTGTGAACCTTATCATGTTCTTATCTGGTAATAGCACACATCAAGTAATGTTTGGCTTTGAGATTTAGTTGACGTTTGGCTTTTTGATCAACACTCCATTCTGCTCTAGCCAACACTGCTTGATTTTCACCTCTTGGCTCAGAATAGCCATTCTCTATCAGTTCCCAGATGTCTAAGTTCTGCGCATCTAGGAAGGCCATCATTCTCTTCTTCCAATAGTCATAATCAGTTCCATCAAAGAGTAGAGGTCTGTTGATAGCTTGTCCTTCTGCATCCATGGTGGTAGGATCGTACTTCCTCAGCACTTGTTAGATGCTCAACCCTTTCGAGGCTGAGCTCTGATACCAACTGAAGTTGACACGGGCAAACACAAGAAAGGGGGGGTTGAATTGTGTTTGTTAATATTTTTCGAAAACAACCTTTTCAAGAATAGTTTTCTCACACAAAGATAAAGAGGCAGAATAAAGCACACAAAAAAACAATCTTTTGAAAGAATAACAAATTCAAGTTCAAATCCCCACAGTTAGTATAAACACGTAAAACCAAAGAGATAAGGGATTAGAAGATTCACACAAGTTGTTTTATCCTGGTTCACTCTCTTCCAACCAAGAGCTACGTCCAGTCCCTTCTACTTGAAGGATTTCTCCACTATTTTCCAAATAGATTACAGCAAGTATTCAACACCTCTCCATGCTCACAAGTATTTCTTTCTTACCAAGCCTCTTCAGGCTCTACTTCTAATAAAGAGTTTTTGATGTCTTTGATCTTTTAACTCACTATGTGTGAGAATATGAAAGTTTTAGATCAGATGAATATTATAGCAATATTCAAACTATGATACTACAGACTTTTGCTTTTTGAAAGAATAAGAGAATATTTGCTCGCAAGAGATTTCTTTGTATGCGCAAAAGTTCTTTCTTCAAAAGCTTTAGTCTTCTATTTATAGGGTCCTTGATCTTCTCTTCAGAATCATCAACGGTTGTTTTTGAATTTTCCGTTAGTAATAGAATCAACCAAGTAAATATCCGTTGAGATTCAGCTTGCTCGTGGCCTTTGTACTATGTGTGACAAATTCTTGCATGTAATGGCACACCTCTGAGCAAAAGCAACTTGAAAAACAGTTTTGCCTTCCTTGTACAAGTTCCAGCTATTTCAGCGTAAAAAGGTGACAGGGTACACAACGTTTTGCATTGTACTATTCTGCTTTTTGCAATTCCTTATTTGTACTATGTCTCTCTCATTGAAACAAGACAATAAAAACCGTTAATAGAAAATGAGAAGGACCATTATAAATGTATGAAATGAATATCAATCATATGAAATAAATTCGCTTTGGTTCAAATTGATATAAATGCTCAAAAATTCTTCGTCCAACAAACAAAAGCAAAGGCAAGGCAAGTAAGGAGAGTTTAAGGCTCCGTCCACTGACGTGGCAACCAAAACTTCGTCTACTAAGAACAACGGTCTTGCCAGTACTTGAGACATTTAAAATCTCCGTCCAGTGACGTGGCAATAGAAAACGAATGTTATTATTTGAGAGAAGCTCACGTCTACATGAAAAGAATTTCTCCGTCCACTAGAAACATTCAAGCGCTCGTCCACTGACGTGGCACTTGAGTTTAAAGGAGATCCTTGATAGAGTGGACTCGACCACTCTTTCAATATAAAATATATGGACGCGGATTGCAAAGAAAATAGACTTAACATTTTAACTTATAAGAACAGAGATCCTTCAAGACTGAAGGCACTTGTTAGATTCAAAGCTTAACACTTTGCTACACAAATTTAATTCTTATTGTTAACATCAAAACCTAGAGATTATTTAATCCAAATTACTTTGGTTCCAACATTACACATTGGAAAGACCATGGTGGTCAATCCCACTCCTCGCAGAAGTATCGGATGAAGATGTGACTGCCCCCTCGTCTGGTGAATCGTCGTCATCATCAAGAGGAATGTACTCGGGTACATCCTCGACGAGGTCCTCCGAATCCTCCTTTGGATCTATAACCATCCCCTCTGGAGGTGATGCCGGTGCTACCTCAGCTAATGGCTACACCTCAAGTACCTCCTGATCAACCAGATGCTGCAGTAGGAACCATATCGGAGGTAAGGATACCTCTATGGTCTCTACAATCCGAATCTCACGCTGTGGTCCAGTCGCTATAGTGCCCTCTACAGTATGTATACCCCCGGTATAAGTCGCACTGTGGGCTCCAGGGTTAATAACCTACACACCGATATCGTCCGCGTCCTCAAAGCAGAGGGAACGAACCCCCGTGTGTGCCAGTGGTATCACCGGATCCATCTATACTCAGATAATAATGTACGCCATACAGAAAAGAGACCAACAATAAAACATGCAAGGGTGAGAACCAATATATGGATTTTAAAACGATAACCACATGTACGACTCTCAAATACCATTTAACAAGAATATTCAAAGATAAACAATATATTTATCAAAGGGTTCCATACCCGACAGTCGTAACCGTTTTAAAAACCATGGCACTTCAATACTCATCAACTAACTTTGATACCTAATCTCTGGAGCTCCAACCAACAAATAAATGAGCTGATCAGGCTCCAATTGCCGAATAAGGCAGGCTCAATGCCAATAAGATAGAGTTCAAATTAACCATATCACTGTCCAAAACGAGGCACAATGAGTACTATTCATAGTATATGGTTTCTTGGTCATATATCCATCAAGGCACAGTGATGCAAACTTCATGAATACTTGCCATCAAGCATTCAAGTCCTATGCAAAGGCACGTCTGCCCAAAAATACATGAAAAACGTTTTGTTCTCGTAGTTTTCTTTGTGTTCAATCTTTCTATGTCGGAGTTAAAAGTCTCACGACCAAATCACCATTTTAAACTTTCAAGTTTAATACCTCATTCCAAAATAACTGACTCCAAGTCAAAAGTGTGCAAATCACGAAATCTAAACCGATGCACCAGTCATGGATACGTAGATCTTCGTGCACAAAACCATTACCCATTTTATAGGACATCTAGTCCATAACTTCACCTTTCGGACCCCAGGCCAATATCATAGAACACTAGACCCGACGTCTCGGTAGTTAGATTCGTTTTCAACTTTAAACTATTTTCGTTTCGTGAAACACAAAACAAAACCAAAGTTTCCTCAACTTATCTAAGTTGACGGAAATACCACCTTTATTTACCGAAAATCCTTTTACGTTGGAAATTCGTTTTGTAAAATCATCAAAATCCCTTTAACTCATTTTCGTTCAAAAATCAATACTTTGAAACATCTTTTTAGACAAATACTCGGTGTTACTCAATATTACCCTTTTTAAGAATATTTTTGTAAATGTTGACGGAATTGTCCGTCGTTTGACTTTTTAAAACGTTTTAAGTCCAAAACAAGACTTTTCTAGTAAAATAATTTTTCCAACACAGTAATAAAATCATTTTTGACAATTATTTTCTTAAAACACCATTTTCTAATATTTAGAATTTCCTTATGTGAAAATTAGCAATGCTAAAATATTTTCACGGTTACGTCCTCATTATGACTCTTAGAACTCTCATTCACCATTAAATTATTAAAATAACAATATTTTTCACAATTTCCCATTTTTCACCAAATAATTAATTAAGTAATATTATATTACTCTTCCCACTAAATTAAACTCATTATTTCATAAAAAAAGCTTTTAAATGCTTTTAACCTCGTATTTAATTAAGCTCTAACCACTGTCAGGCTTTCCAATCCACATCAACAATAATCTCATGTCAATAATATAGCAATTAGCAATTAAAGACATGCCACAAAATTTAACAATAATTAAATGCAGATAATTAAACAATTAACGGCAGATAATTAATAAGCAAATAATGCTAACTACGTAAGAATTACATACACTCAATAATTAATACAAACACAAACAATTACACATGGCTATCGGAAAAACCTCTCAGGTAATCCCCTTACCTCTAGACGATTTTCCTCCGATTAAGAATTTGTCTTAATCCAAGTGTCGGTAATACGCGTACCCGATAAACTAGGTTATCCTTCAACAAATACAACAACCAATCAACAATCAAACAACTTAAAAACACCTAATCACCAACATGTTGGTTTCGACCTAGGGCTGTTTTTAGGACCAAAAATTTCTAAAATTCCTAAACTTTAGGATTAGTGATTCTTAATCACTTAAAACCCTAAATCAACACTTGTATTACAAAGATTGAAATCAAATATTCCAATCCCTCACTAAATGAAATCCGGCCATGACCAACAAAATGGCTTAGAGGCTTTCATTTGATCAAATCAACATGGATTCAATACATATACAACTATAAGATTGAATCATGTAAAACTAGTTAAGAGAAAATGAACAAAATCCTCCCCCCACCAAAAGTTAGGGTTCGGCCTTATGGGGTTCAAAGGGCTAGAAATTTTTGTTTGATGGAAGCTCATAGATCTAGAATATAGAGATGATAATAGGATTATAGAAATTGGTTTCATACTCATTGGAATTTCCTATGATTTTCTATGAATTTTTGAAGTTAGAAACCCTAAGATGACATATTATGAACAAGGCTTCAAAACACAAAACTAATTGAAGAACATCATAATAATCAAGTGAGGAGAGCATGATATACCTCTTGGAAATGAAAAATGTGCAAGGAATCAAACACTTCCTTCACAAATCAAGGCTATGGAACTTAAGCTTTTTAAGTGAAAAATGAACAAAGTTTAATGGAGAAGATGATCATGCCTTTTATAGAAGTGAAGATGGGCTCTTGGAGGGGCTTGGGCCGTGGGAATTGAGGGAGAGAAGGGTCCAAGGATTAAAATTCTAGGGACAAAATGGTAATCTTGTACAATGGCAAACTTGTGATTAAAACCAACATTAATGACATTATGGTAAAATCCCCCAAAAAGTCATCATTTCTAAGGGGAGTCATCTATATGACTCACCCCTTGTAAGTCATCTTGATTGACAAGGTATTTATCCGTTAGCAGGTCCCGAAAGTCCCGTATTCAGCTCCATTGTTCACCCGATTTAATATAACGCCCGAATAATATATATTCCCTAAGTTGTTGGAAATTCAATATAAAACCTAACCATTTCGTTCACGAGTCAATATTAGGTCATTTGAGCAGTAAAATTCTTACGGTTATTAAAACGCAGACCGGGTATCGTCTGAATTTTCGACCCAAAATTTAATCGTAACTCTCTACGGTAAAATAGAGTATGGATATGATCTTGGTTTATCCAACATCACTTTCTAAGTTTAAAAATAAAAATATAAACATTTCTGTTTATTTTACCAATATAAACACAGTAAACAGTGAAAAACCGGGTGTTACACCAGAGTACCCGTATTCACACCCATACCCTCTCTTTTTTTTTTTGGTAATTATCCATACCCGGACCCATACCCATAAAGCGGGCATTTACCCTACCCCGTTGAAGGTGTTTTTTTGTGAGTACCCATTTGGTAGGGCCAAATTGCCATAATAATGAAAATGGCATGTGTAGCCCCAAGGGGTTGGTTTAGTGGAGCATGAAAGGGTCTTGCATCTGACAGATTGCAAGTTCAAGCCCCCACTAGTCTCCTTGAAAAAAGGTAAATATAAATCATTTTGTAAGTACTCATAGAACCCGAAGGTTTTCCTGCCTTGGACCGGGGTACCGTCCCCTCACTGTAAATTTTTGTAACAAAAAAAAAGGCATGTGTGAGTCCTCTCTCTCTATATAAAAAAAAAATATTACAAAAAGTATTATTAATGGTTTAAGATACTTTATAGGGAAAAAAAGAATTTTCTACCTCATAGAGTGTTTGCTTACTAAATTACTTAAAAAAAGAAAATTGAATGGAGTCCCAAATTGATCATTGAAATATTTATGAAACCCACTTGTAGCCCCCGAAAAATATTATTAATCATTTAGTCCCTCAAATTGTTAAATGCTGGAATTAGTCTCTAGATTTAGTTTCGACGTCCATTTACTTGCCTACGTGTTCCATTCACCATTCTACTTGGCCCTTTAGTGATACTGTGTGGCTTATGACGAATTTCCTTTGTGAAAAACGAATAAAAGAGTGAAATATGTGCAAAATTTGTAAATTCAAATACTTGAAATTATGTACTTTTCTTTTCATTTTTCATTAATTTTCCAAAGCGAGAATTTGTTATAGATCACACGAGACCACTAAGAGACCAAGTAGGATGGTTAATGAGATACATAGACAAATAAATAAACATCGATACTAAATCTAGGAAATAATATGTGTTGTGTTTGACAAATGTGTAAAATAATAAAAAAAAAATTATTTAGAACCAATTTATCTATTTTATCAAAATAAAATATATAGTGTTGGACTGTGAGGTTCATTGGATCCGTTTAACCAAGAGATCAAACGTCAGTCCAGCAATAGGATAGGATAGGGTTGGTACTTGGTAGAATACAGCTAAGGTTTGAGACAGATATGGTTGAAGCGACAATGAATATCTTAAAATAATGATTCTGTCAAGTGCTTTTTCAGAGGCAGTATTCGGAGTTTTGGACAATTGGGACATATAGTATCCTAAAATCCAGCTAGAAAAATTGGAAAAGTATATCCTACTTTCCTTGATTTCGTTCTTGTCACCATTTTTCGCCAATATATACTTCTACTTTTTGGTGGGCCTCAAAAAAGTGGCTACAAAGCCCAAGGAGGGGAGAGTGGACAGGAAACAACATTTTCACTGCTTAAATTGCCACATAATTTCATGTATATCACATTACATGCATGTGAATGGAATCCGTATTTATGTTTCCTACCGATAAGTAATAATTATCCGAAGAGTAATAATATTTGGACATAAAAATAATATCCAATACTGTATAAGAGTATTATTTCTCACTTATTTATTGTTTTCTTCTCTCTTATAATATATTTCATCACTCTCAAGATACAAATAAGATATACGGTATTTATACAAGATGTCCAAATATCTTTACTCATAACCAAAAGGAGCAAAAGTGATTTTTCTCAATCTCAAAGGCATGTTTGTTTAATTTCCTGTTTAATATTTTCATTTCCTGATTTTAAAAAGAATTACAACAAAAAATAATTACAAAATTGTATTTTGTTTTCATTCTATTTATGTTTTAAAAAATTTGTACAGAAAACAATGAAAATAACAAAAAAATATTTTTCAGTATTTCCTATACAAATATTTAAAAACATGAAACGAAATGAAAATAAAATAAAATAACAATTTTATAATTATTTTTATTGTGATTCTTTTTAAAATCAATTAATGAAAACATCAACATGAAAATAAACCAAACACTCCCTTGGATTTCTCAAAAAGTAAAAAGCAGAGGCTTTCATTTGTAAAAAGTCTTTGCTTGAACGCACTCCAACATGGGTGACCACAAAGGTAGACCAGAACCCCTACTGATGGTTTCACATGCTCTCAATGGTGGGGGTTCCTCTTCCTTCATTCATGATTCAATTTCTTTAGCACCTTTCACACACAACATGGAATCTGTAAATGGGAACGTGGATAAAAGAAAGAAACAAAGGCAGAAAGAAAATGAATTCGTCAGGGCCATGTCCAGCCCTCCATAGAGGGTTCGAAAAATTTATACTCCACAAATAAATGGACCAGTGACTTTTTCTATGATTCTTTTGACTATACCAAGATTTACAACGGAGTTGTTAGACCCCACCCCCATTAGATGATATTTTCCTCGATGAATGATATTTCAACGTAAAAATGGTGTCCAATACTGTATCAAAATATATTTTTCTACTTATTTATTATATTTTTTTCTCTGTTATTATATATTTTATCACTCTCAAAACACTCATAAACTCTATCCAAATTATATGTTCAAATATCTCTACTCTATTTTCCTCTTTGGCCCGCACCGGTTTTGTACAAGAAACACTCTAAATTAAATTACCAAAAATACAATTAATTAAAGAGGAATGATTTTTGTATATCAAAATGGGACACCATTTGGTATCCCTTTTATTTTTTAGATGTATTTTTGAGAAACATGTATACAAAGAAGATAAAAAATAAGTAAGAGATAAAGATAAATATATACAATATCACTGACGCTATCCAAAATTTATGTTCAAATATCACTGCTCGTAATTAAACTCGCTTCACAAGAACTGCTTTTGCACATTACTTTTAGCAGCAGGGTACTCATAAATAACTACAAATATTACTGGCCACATGTATGACTTAAATTAAGACTAATTATTTCCTCTATATCAAAGTATATTAAAACAATATGTGATGCTACTAATACTAGCAAAATTCGGATTGTTCGTATACAATCTTAACATACATTGGGTCCAAAACCCACAAAACCATTAGCTCCATCAATTGAAATCTGGATCCCTTCTTGCTGAATGTTCCCAATGATGGAAAGCCTCGAAGGAGAAGGAGCAAATGCAAAACAAAAAGTTCCCACATTATCCACTGGAATTAAAAAGTTTTTTGCCGGGAGGGTCAGTATCGACCCACCCGAAAAATAAAAGGATACGGTAGGCACCCGAACCGACACATACCCGTTTAAGTCATAACAAGTATCAAAAATAGATATTCCGGATGTCTGGGGTAGATTTGTGGTTTGGGCAATAAAAGCATCACGCAAAGCATTGTAAACCATCGTTGGCAATCTTGTCACGGCGGTGCCAGTGTCCATGACAACACCTCCATCACCTATATCAGTTATCCGAAAAAAATCTTCCGATATGAACAAACGTGACCCTCCAACTCCAAGACCCATAAGCCCGACATAATAGAAACTTGGGAACATTGGATTTTGAATTAAAGGGACCCATGTAGCACCCACAGGCATAGCATCGCGTCCAAATTCAAGCGACCCAGATGATTTAGTACCCCGACTCACTAAACAATATCCAAATGCACCACCAGTTTGGCCACCTAGTTGGCGAACAAAAGACATGGCCCCACCTCCAAGGCCCAACAACCCAGCTGCTCCGACAAACATGCCCCGATTCCAATGCCCACATCCGATGGCCGTGTTTCGGATCACAGTTCGCCCAAATGTAAGTGTTTCAAGTGCTAGTGTCCCTTTGGTGTAGGACCCGTCACCGTAGGAAACCTCGTAGCGACACCTTCCCTCGTGGCAGCCGGCATTGTCGAACCGGTCGCAAACCGCGGAGGAGCAAGAAACCCCAGCGTAGGAGCCAGAATGGGCCGGATCGAAAAGCGGGTCGGATTGGTTGTAACATTGCTTACAAGGTTGGCACTGAACCCATACGATATCACTACCCGAATCAATAACCATATACTGAAAAGTGGGAGGGCTACCAAGTCCAATTCTAACAAAATACTCTCCACTTCCTTGATCCGTACCAGACACCACATCCGACCCGAACTCTGAACCGTCTTCTGATGAATCACCATCGTAACTATAATAACTAAAACTGGCGTGACTGGTATTATTGCTAATGCGGCGAATGAAGGAAGCGACCCTTTTCACATCTCGTTTTATTCGTGCATTGAAACGGGTGCGATGATCGCGGAAACTATGGTGGAAGGTGCTGATTTTATCTCTATGAAGTAACTTGACTTTCCATTTTCCATTTCCCCAGTTACTCTCTTCCAAATGCTCTGATTGTTTGGGTATTTGGGTAGGTTTGTGTTTTGTTCCTGCTATTGTTTCTTCCACGTTGAAGTCCTGGAAATGGGAAGGTGAGGTTACGAGGGAGGTGGATGCGGTTGGAAGGGTCAGTAGTAGCAGCAGTACTATGTCTATGGCCATGGTGGCTTGGTGAGGACTTAGGGATTTATTTGGTTGCATTTTGAGCATGTATATAGGTGAAGAGGTGCACAGGACTTGGAAATTATTTAATTTGGTGGTCGGGGGCAGTTCTGTATTCGTAGTTTAGTCTAAGAAATAAGAGTTTGTTTAGTTTTTTTTTTAAGGCTTAATTACAGTTTTGGGTTCCCTACTTTTGGTCATGTGTAATTTTGGTTCCTAAATTTTTTTTTTTTCGTACATATTTAGTCTCCTATTTTTTCAATATTTCAAATTTGGTCCTTCTGTCCAATGTCTATCAATTTTTTCAATGATCAATATAGAGGAACTACTCCTCTAAGTACTCACAACCTCTGGTTGAGATTCACCCTCCTCTGTGTCTTCGATTCAACATGGTTCAGTGATTCTTCTCTGCTATTTATTGATTTTGTCTCTCCTTTCCAGAACCTTTTTTGGTTCCACCACATGATCATTTACCACAAAAGCTCAAAAAGAGGTTTTATGCATTTATAGCAATGGTTCTGTGTGCTTAGATGAGCGGTTCCCCTATATTGATCATTAAAAAATCGACAGACATAGACAGAAGGACCAAATTTGCAACATTGAAAAAATAGGGGATCAAATGTGCACGAAAAATACTTTAAGGACCATAATCGCACATGGCCAATAGTGGAGGGACCAAAACTGCAATTAAGCCTATTTTTTATTAAAGAATAGTAATATATATATATATAAACATAAACTAAAAACAAAGCTAAAAATCAGTTTATTTTCAAAAAAATAAAATAAAATCAGTGTTTGTTAAGAAGCATGTAACAAATGTGGATGTCCATCTTTATCTTTTAATCTCCAAGTTATTCCTCTTAATTTTGTATTGTAAAGACACTTATATATTGGCTTTCAATAAGTCTATATGTTATAAGTTTTATGTCCTATAAATAGGACTTATGTGCAGTGTAAGTTTTGCCCATTTGAAGAGTATGAAAGGACTCTATTCCTATCTCCCTAATCTCTTTCTATGCATTTATAGCAATGGTTCTGTGTGCTTAGATGAGCGGTTCCCCTATATTGATCATTAAAAAATCGACAGACATAGACAGAAGGACCAAATTTGCAACATTGGAAAAATAGGGGGATCAAATGTGCACAAAAAATACTTTAAGGACTATAATCTCACATGGCCAATAGTGGAGGGACCAAAACTGCAATTAAGCCTATTTTTTATTAAAGAATAGTAATATATATATATATATATATATATAAACTAAAAACAAAGCTAAAAATCAGTTTATTTTCAAAAAAATACAATAAAATCAGTGTTTGTTAAGAAGCATGTAACAAATGTGGATGTCCATCTTTATCTTGTAATCTCCAAGTTATTCCTCTTTATTTTGTATTGTAAAGACACTTATATATTGGCTTTCAATAGGTCTATATGTTACAAGTTTTATGTCCTATAAATAGGACTTATGTGCAGTGTAAGTTTTGCCCATTTGAAGAGTACGAAAGGACTCTATTCTTATCTCTCTAATCTCTTTCTCTCTTGTCTTTATATTCTATATTGTTTTGCAAAAATGAGAAAATTTGCTCTTGAAGTAGCAAAAATATGCTCGTGAAGTAACAAAAATGAGAGAATATTTTGAAGAATATTTTGACCTATGTTCAAGCTTAGTTTTCAAATGTTAAGAAATTTGTGGAAATATTTTCTCTGCTGTTTTATACTTGTATTTATAGATTAAATTTCACGACGAGTAAAGAGAATATTAACATCCTGTCCGTACTTTTTCAAAATTAATTAATATACAGTAATGGCGTTCTGATCCTCTCAATTTAGGGGAGTAAAACGCACAGTAATGCAGCTCACAACAAAGGGCCTTGCTATTAACACCGATTTTTTTTCCTATTTGCACCTTGCAACTTTTTTTTTCTTTTTTTTTTTTCCAAAATTACCCTTAAGTGTCATTCATTTTCCGGAGCTGAATCAGGAAATTTAACATCCGGAATTCACTTTCCGGACACTTTCGGAATTCACTTTCCGAACAAGTGTTTTGTACCCCCGGGAAGTGTTTTCTGGACATGTGTTTTGCACTTCCTAAAAGTTTTTCCGGATTCATATTGCTGATACTTTTTGTACGTCCGGAAAGTATTTTTCGGATGTGTTAAAATTAACACATCCGAAATTTACTTTCCGGAGGTACAATTTGTACATCCGGAAACTATTTTCCGGATGTGTTATTGCTGATGTTACTTTTTGTACGTCCGGAAAGTATTTCCGGAGGTGTTAAAATTAACACATCCGGAATTTACTTTCCGGAGGTACAATTTATACATCTGGAAACTATTTTCCGGATGTGTCAATTTTTTAGCACCTCCGGAAAATACTTTCCAAATGTGTAAACTCAAGATTAGAATTTTCCTCTTCAGTATTGTGCTGTACTATTTCTTTCACGAGTCTTCTCATAGATTCTTTTACCTTTTTATTCAGGCATGGTTGTTCTCTACTGAACCAATAATGGGGTCAAGCCCAAAATTCAAAATAATACGCATAACATCCACTGTTCTTCCACCCCCATCTTCACGAGCCTTCACAAATGCCCTTATCACGTCCGGAAAGTATTTGCCGAAGATATTAAAATTAACACATCCGGAATTTACTTTCCGGAGGGACAATTTGTACATCCGGAAACTATTTTCCGGATGTGTTATTGCTGATGTTAATTTTTGTATGTCCGGAAAGTATTTTACGGATGTGTTGAAATTAACACATCCGGAATTTACTTTCCGGAGGTGTAAAAAGTGTCTGCATTTTGAATTCCGAATGTGTAAAGTGTCCGGATTTCATTTTCCGAAAGCATTTCCGGAAGTTACATTGCGTAAAAAACTTGCAGAAGATGAGTAAGTGAAAAGAGTATTTTAAGAAATAAAAAAATCAATTAAAAGCTACACGATGCCAATAGTAATTTGCACGGTGCCAATAGTAGCGCCCCACAACAAATCATGTAATATAGGGGTGAGGAAGGTCTCGTCAAAATGTACCCAACCAAAAGCTTGAAAATTCCTTTGAACTCCATCTGAATTTAATGAATTGGGCTCAATCCAATTTAAATTTGGTTCTATGACCCGCAAATGCGGATAATCCTCCGCCCCATACACCCTTCACCTTTCACTATAAACAATCTATCAATACATAAGGAAATATGGTAAAAGAGCTAATCTAACTATATAACATGTTAACTGATTTTGTAGATAAAATAGGCAAGAATGTGTTGAAAAATAGTTGAATATATTGCAACAGAACTCTACAAAGAAAATTCAAATGATACACAGCCGCAAATGAAGGATATAAAAATGAACATAAAAAATAAAAATACAAGTTTGACAACAGATAAATAATCCGCTTCAGTATATTTTAGAGTATCAACTAAATTACAAGAAAAATTCAATTGGTTGACCTAACTGTATTTGCTAACAAGTTTGTCAGTTGATCCATCCTGATCGAGTAAGCAGGGATTAGTGATTCCATGAACCAAAGTATTATCACAGTTCTGTTGGGGATACGAAGTCAGCAAAGATATATATGCAAACCCCAGAATATTGTGCGAAGTGTTGATGCAGAAGTGCTTAGGGGGTGTGATCATTTCATAACAGACTCTTTAACATACGATCGACCACCTGCACTGCAATGCCAGTGAACAAAGTTAGAATCCACAACAAATGACCCTACATGTGTATTAACTATTAATGTGAACGAAATTCTTTAGACTCACGTATATTCAAGGTGAATATTCATAAATCGAGCATTTTCTTTGCTTTGTGACAATGCCACTGAACCTTCAATAAGTTGATCTTGTTCCAGCTCTATCGGATCATAAAAGTAAATCAATGTCTGCAAAATACATTAATAAGACCAAGAAACCAAATTAATCAGAGATGAAAATGTAATCTTTGAGCATGATGTTTCAGCAGTCAAATAACCATAATAATATAAACCTATCATAAATAAAATGAAGGGAAAAAATGGGAATCACAGTTCACGGTCCCTTTGTGGCTTCATCTCAATTCAACACACATTTTCTGCCTCCTAAACCCAGTTGGACTTCACATAGAAAAGCACAAGTGGAATCAGGGAAAAAAAAGGATGGCATGCTAACCTAAACCCCACTACTAACCTTTTTATCGTAATGAAGTAAACCCCCACAACAGATTTCCGGGACATCAATTTGTTCCTTGAAAGAATACTCAGAATAGGGAATCAAATTAGCCATCGAACCATTATTTTTGTTCATCAAATCATTCAAATGACATCAATTTGGTTTGCTAGAAGTTAAAACTGAATATTTCTCATTGTATTAATATTGCAATGGGACTACAATATATATACATTTATACACTTGACTACAAAATAGTTGAACATGATTCCTAAAACATTAATTATCTATGCTAGGTTTTACAAGACAAAATACAATGAATACATAAATACAATGAATGAAACTCCACCATCCACACCGTCCACTTACTTGGTCATAATTAACACTCACCTCAAGCTGGAGCATATACGGCTTTGTTTGACAAAAATAGCAGATAAGCTGCTTATGGCTAATAAGCTATAAGCTAACTTATGGTTGATTTTAGCTCATAGCTAAAGAGCTAGCTAATTGAATTTGAAGTGTTTGGTAAAATTAGCGATTGAACTAGCTTATAAATGTATAATGACGCAAAAGGACATATTTATAATAGGCATGATAAAATGGAAATTTTATTAAATAATAAAGGGTAAAAATGAGAGAAAATTAATAAGCTAAATAAAATAGCTTATGAAGAAAGGCTATAAGCTAATGAGACAAGTTTGTTCACCAATGACCTCTATTTTAGTCAAACAAACTTATAAGCTAGTCAAATAACTTATAAGCTAACTTATTGGACTTGCCACACAGAGCCAATGGCTCTTTTTAGAAAAATAGTTTATAAGCTAGCTTTTAGCTGATAAGCTAATTTATAGCTGATAGCTGAAAAGCTAGCTGATTGAATTTGAATTATTTGGTAAAATTAGCGGTTGAACTAGATTATAAATGTAAAATGATATAAAAGGACATTTATGAGAGACATGATAAGTGAGAATTTCATTAAATGAATGGGAGTATCAACAGGTTTACAGTCAAGCATCCTTGTTTCTTCCAGAATATCAATGACATATTTCTTTTAAGAAATAGCAACAATTGTTCTTGATTGGGCTACTTTAATCCCAAGAAAGTATCGTAGTCAACCATGATCTTTAGTTTTAAAATGGGTAAACATGTGTTGCTTCATTTCGTAATGCCTTCTTGATTATCACCAATAATGACAATATCATCCACAAGATAAATAAGTGCATTCAATGATGAGCATTTAAAGAATACAAAATGGTCCACCTTGCAACAAATCATGTCAAACTGCTGAATGACTTTAGTAAACTTCCTAAACCAAGTGTGAGTCACTGTTTTAAGCCAAAAAAGGACTTTTGTAGCCTACAAACAAAACCCGACTCCCCCTGAGCAACAAACCCAGGTGTTTGCTCCATATAGATCTCTTCCTCCAAATCATCATGTAAGAAGGAATTTTTAATATCTAGATGATTCAAGGGCCAACGTCTCATGGCAGCCATGAACAAGAATAAATGATTAGACGCCACCTTAGCTGTTGAGATCCCACATCGACTAGAGTTATGGCCAAAGTAGCCGTTATAAGGCTTCGCAATCCTCACCTCTTGAAGCTCAAATTCTAAGATGATATCAGAGCCTATCCTAGATATGTTATATTGAACCAGTTATTCCACCCACATTTGTCCACGCTCCAGATGTCTAGTCCCGAACTTGAGGGGGTGTGTTGAGATACATCAATTAGGGGGTGTGTTGAGATACATCAACTAGAGATATGACCAAAGTAATCTTTATAAGGCTTGGTCAATCCTCACCTCTTAAGCGTTTTTCGGGTTGAATTAGGCCTAAAGCTCAAATTTTAAGAATAGCAACTAGAGAAAAGATATCACCGTAATCCAAACCGTAAATATAAGTGTATCACTTAGCTACCAACTGGGCTTTCAATTGGACCTCAAATCGGGTTACCATCAAGTGCGGTTTAGAAGTGAAGTTCATAAAACTGTGTTTCAAACACACGAGGGACATTATGAGTATTTAGTAATATCTTTTGGGTTGATGAACACTCCAACGTTTCAAGCTCTCATGAATGAGGTTTTTCTAACCATGTTGTGGAGGTTTGTATTGGTTTTCAATGATGACATATTGGTGTACAGCTCGGATTGGGACACGCATATGTTGCACTTAGCGGAGATACTGGAGACATTACACAACAACTAGTAGCTAACCAGAAAAGGTGTGCTTTTGCTCAAACTTCTGTGGAGTATTTGGGGCATGTAGCAATGTATCCCAACAAAGTCAAGAGTGTGCTCCAATGGCTCGTGCCAAAAAATGCTAAGGGTGTGAGGGGATTTTTACGACTGACAAGCTATTATAGGAAGTTTATCAAGGATTATGGGAAGGTGGCTAAGCCATTGACTGAACTTACTAAGAAGGAGGGTTTCAAATGGAGTTCGAAGGCGCAAGAGGCTTTGCCCGACTTCAGTCAGGAATTCACTATTGAATGTGATACATCCGGGCAAGGACTAGGTGCAACTTTGACACAAAATGGCAAACCCTATTATAGCATGGTAGTAAGTATCATACGATTCATACAATATGAATCGAGATTCGATACGTATTTGAGGCTGCTCGATACAGATCGGTTGGATGTATAAATGGGACCATGAATCGCAACTCGTATCGCCGGAATATGGGAGGGAAAGAGCTGAAATATAAACCCAAGGTTTGTTGGCTCTCCTCTTGGTCAGTCCCTTGTCTCTTCTCTTCCCAATTCTTGGTCGGTCCTTTGTCTCTTCCCCATTTCTATGATTCTTGTTTTGAAAAGTAAAATGTTTCTCTGTTTTTTTTTTTTTTTTTGTCCCCCACCTACTGAACTTCGTCACCTCCTCTGTTTTTGTCCACTGCTCTCTTTTATTATTTGTCCCCACCGACTGAACTTTGTCTCCCCTGTTTTTGTCCCATTCTCTCTTTTATCTGTCTCCACCAATTGAGCTTTATTTTTTTAACAGTGTAATTAGATTATGTTTTATTTATGGGTTGAATTGAACACTTGTTTGTTTTTTATTTATGACTTGCAATCTTGAAGAGTTGAATTCTTTTGAAGTTCATATATGACATATTGTTAAGTTTCAATACATGAGATAAGAGAGAGAGAGAGAGAGAGGAGTAATCGTATAGATTGGATTTTCATTACTAAATAGTCTATGAGAGTACAACTATTTTATACACAGGTGTGGCAGCTTAACTGCCCAACTGATGTCAGTTATAGAGCGCTAGCTAAGACAGCAGTACAGTGTGCAGTACTGTACTGCCTTACAGTGTACTCTTAACATACCCCCCCTCAGGCTCAAGGTGGCTGACTAAGACACTAAAAGTCCAGCACCTTGAGCTTGTTCTTTAAGTACAAGAGTCTTGTAGGAGAGCGAGCCTTTGTGAGCAGATCTGCACATTGTTCTTCAGAGGGAATGTGCAGCACTTTGAGTGAATTACTGAGGACCTTTTCTCGGAACAGAAGAGGTCGAGCTCCATGTGTTTGGTGCGCACATGAAGAATAGGATTATGGGCAATAGCTACAGTGCTCATGTTGTCACAATAGATGGTGGGGGAACTTTGACTTGTAGTTCACGGAGTAGATTCTGAACCCATAAGATTTCAGCAGCTGTAGCAGCCAAGCTGCGATACTCAGCTTCGGTACTTGACCGAGCCACCACTGTTTGCTTCTTAGCCCACCACGAAATTAAGTTGGGCCCCAAATAGATGCATGACCCTGATGTGGAGCGCCTGTCATCAGGATCAGACGCCCAATCCACATCAGAAAATCTAGTTACAACTAGTGGAAAGGAGGAAGATGCTGGCTGGAGATGTAATCCACGAGTGACAGTGCCTTTCAGATATCGTAGAATCCTTTAAACCACAGTCCAGTGAGATTCCAGAGGTATGGACATGCATAAGAAACCTCAGACCTTGTAATAATTGATACGAACCTTGGGATAACCACACCACAAAAGCTAGCTATTGCAGTTGGAGAGCCCAAGGCCATATAAACCTCACATCGGAATCCCATACTTACGATGTGGGACTCAAGTCCCATACCTTGCAGGTGAATCCTAACATCCCACCATGCTCTGCAGCCCCGGCGCCCATGCGGGTTGGCTGTGCACTAGCCCTTTGGCTAGTCCCGAGCGAACATTGCAATGCCAGCATCACCATCGGCACCGCACGTTTGCAGCCAGGATACATGGTGGAAAACTCTGATACCAATTGATACAAACCTTGGGAGAACCACACCACAAAAGCTAGCTATTGTAGTTGGAGTGCCCAAGGCCATATAAACCCCACACCGGAATCCCATACTTCCAAGCTAGCTCATAGGATGAGGATTGTCCACTACTTATAAGCTCTTATTAGATACTATCTCTAGTCAATGTGAGACTTGGGTTTTTCCGGATACACCCCCTCACTCCCAGCACTATTGGTCTTGGTGAGTGGATAACATGATGGGTGACCCAACAACGGATCTACGATAGCTCTGATACCATGTTAAGTTTCAATACATGAGATAAGAGAGGGGGGGAGAGAGAGAGAGAGAGAGAGAGAGAGAGAGAGGAGTAATCATATAGATTGGATTTTCATTACTAAATAGTCTCTGAGAGTACAACTATTTTATACACAGGTGTGGCAGCTTAACTGCCTAACTGATTTCAGTTACAGAGGGCTAGCTAAGACAGCAGTACAGTGTGCAGTACTGTACTGCCTTACAGTGTACTCTTAACACATATTAGCTCTCTTTTTTTTCTTTTTCTTTTTTTTTTTGCTTATGTTACTAGTTTTTACTTAAAAATGTCATATTTTTATTGATCATGTATCCTACGATTCATAATAAGATTCGATTCACGATTCGGAAAATAAGTCTTCCGATACGTATCTCGATTTGATAACATGTATTACAGCAAGGCACCTAGGGATAGGAACTTAGCCAAATCTGCTTATGAGAAGGAGCTAAAGGCCATGGCTTTGGCTATTCAATATTGGAAGCCTTACTTGCTAGGCCACAAGTTCACAGTTTTCACAGATCTTAAGAGCCTGCAACAGCTACTGTTACAGCGGGTGACCACGATGGATCAACAAAATTGGGCTGTGAAACATTTGGGATACCGGTTTGACATTGTTTATAAACCAGGTATGGAGAATAAAGGTGCTGATGCACTATCCAGAAAGTATGAGGATGTAGAATTTGGCACCATGGTTCACTACTCAGATTGGCTGGATGGAAAAAAAAGGTGATAGAAGAGGTCCACCAAGATGAGAAATTGAAGGAAATCATTGATGCTTTGCAGCTTGGTCAAGAGGTTAAGCAGAGGTTTTCTTATAACAATGGGGTCTTGCTGTATGAGGGGAGCCTGGTGATTTCTGCTCAATCCCCTTGGGTTTCGGTGTTGCTACAAGAGTTTCACTCTTCTCCCCAAGGATGACATTCGGGTTTTTACAGGACTTACAGACGTGTGGCTGCGAACTTGTACTGGTTTGGTATGAAAAGGTGCATCCAACAATTTGTGAGGGAGTGTGGCATCTGTCAGACAAAAATACTTGGATGCATCTCCTGGGGGACTGTTGCAGCCTCTGCACATACCTAAGAAGGTGTGGGAGGAGATCTCAATGGATTTCATTACTGGTTTTCCCAAGTCAAAAGAGTTTGAACTTTGAAGCCATCTTTGTGGTTGTGGACAGGTTGTCAAACTACATCCATTTTATCCCCTTAAAACACCCATATACAGCCAGGGTAATGGCTGAAAATTTCACCAAAGAAGTGGTAAGATTGCATGGCGTTCCAGCCTCCATTATCAGTGATAGGGATCCTACTTTTGTAAGCAACTTCTGGCAAGAATTATTCAAGTTACACGGTACCCATCCTCAGACGGATGGCCAGACAGAGGTTGTTAACAAGTGTCTAGAAACCTTCTTAAGGTGTTCTATTGCTGATCAACCTAAGACATGGGTGCAATGATTACCATGGGCTGAGTATTGGTACAATACTACCTTTCACGTATCTACTAGCACTACACCTTCTGAGACTGTTTATGGCAGACCCCCACCAGTGATTACTCGATTTTTACCGAGGGAAACCAAGGTGGAGGCAGTACAGCAGGAGCTATTGGAAAAGGATGAAGCGCTGCATCAGCTCAAGTACCATTTACAAAGAGCTCAAAACCGAATGAAGGCGCAAGCTGATCTTAAAAGGAAGGAACAACACTTCAAGGTAGGAGAATGAGAATGGGTGTTTTTGAATTTGAGACCTCACGGAAATGGGGGCTAGAATCAATCCCAAGCTCGCTCCCAGGTACTATGGTCCTTTTCAAGTGCTGGAAAAAATTGGCACGGTTGCTTACAGGATCCAACTCCCTAATGCTACTATAATTCATCATGTCTTCCACATATCTTTGCTGAAGAAGGCAATTGGAAACTATAGAGTGGAAGCAGACCTTCCTCACGGTATGGAAGGCAAATTAGGCAATACCACACACCCTCAAGAATCGGCAGCCGTGCTTGCAACTAGAGTGGTTACCAAAGGTGGAGAATCTGTTAATCAGCTATTAATCGAATGGAAGGGAAAGGCTATGGAAGATGCTACATAGGAGGAAGAGTTCAATATTAGAAGCCAATTTCCCAAGTTCAGACTTGAGGGCAAGTCTGCTTCTCCAGGAGCAGACAATGATAGGACCGTAACAGAGGAATTGAGCCCAAATGGGCTGTTAGCACATCAGCTATCAGAACCCAAAGTGTGCAGAGTTTACGTAAAGAAGAATATGAAGGGAATGGGAAAGAATGATGATGTGGCTAAGAGAGAGGTATGCCAAGTATGTAAGGGGAATTCTGTTATATGGGGGTGTGTGAGGAGAGAGGGGGGTATCAGAAAAGAATCATTAGTTTGTTAGAGCAGAGAACATTTGTCTTTGTAGAAAATTGGCTCTGTGGCAGTTGGAATTCTATTCCACTGTATTTTCCATTTCATATAATCCAGTAATACAGTGCATTCTCAGTATTCCTTTATCTTCCTGTTTCTATTATCGTTTTCTATCAGACCTACCATGTGCATCTGTTAATCTCTGCCAGCCACGCACCAGATCTGCAGAACCACCAGCCTTCGAGCTCCAACCTCTTCCATCACAATCCAGACGCAACCACACTAAGATCGCAATGCTTCCCTCGCACTTCTACCGTGTCACCATGATGCCACACTTTGCACCTGCACCGCCCCTATTTTGCGCACAACCACAGCGTTGCTGCCATGAATCCATGCTCCAATTGTTGCCTACGATCCTCGGATTGCACGATTCCCTTTTCTCTTCTTATCCGAGTGTTTTTTTATTTGTTTCTTTATATTTGTAATGTCTACTTTTTGTGTTTTGAAAGCAAATCTAGGGCTAGACATAATTTTGATTTCTTAAAAAAACACATTTTTTTGTAGAAGAACATAAAATTTTTTAGAGAATAATTGTTTTAAAGAGGGAAACAAAAAATTTCAGAGAGAAGATTATTTTTTTAGAGAGAAAAAGAAAATACTTTAAAGATATAGATTTTTTTTAAATATATATAATTTTTAATGGATGAATTGAATATCCATCCATCCAATCCATTAATATGAATTAATGGATGGATTGGATACTCATCCATTAAGTTAGGCTATGGATGAATTTTAACAATAATATAATGGATGCTAAATAGATTATTGGTTTTTTTTTTTTTTCCCCATTATAATCCAATCCAAAATCTATCTACTTCAACCATTTGACACCCCCTACTTACAGATAAGCACTGGCACAAGACAAGAATGTACACTTCACCGAACAATGAAACTAGAACCACATTGAAAGTGGAAATTGGAAGGTAAAAAAATACTGCACCTGCTGCCAATGTGTTGGAGGGTCCTCAGGTGCAGTGGACAGGACCAGTGCTTCATTTGGATTTGTCCGCTTTTTTCTCTGACTACCATTCACCAGATGATTGTCAGTAAATGAAGTTGAAGGATAATTGATTGGTGGTGCTATTGCAGGCCCATTAAATTCAACATCAAACCAAAATGCAAACCCATGCAATGGTGCTGTAGAAAACAGCAAATAGATTTCAATAAATACCAATATATTTCAATATTTTCATCAAATGTAGAATAATTTGTTAGTAAATTGGATGAGAGTGTAAAAGACTGGAGAGCAAAAAAGAAGGGAGAGGCAGGAAGCTCAAATATTAACAGGAAGAAAAAATTCAGAAATCAATACATTAATGAAAAGGAAGGCCAGAATTTTGGTTACCTCGCATCATTGAACTGAACTTAAACCTTGCTGTTACGGTTTCTAGCTCATGGATGGCAACAGAATAACAATCAATATATTTTACCTGTAATAGTAAATGATTAATTCTTTAAAAATGATATTGAACATTGGCATGGAGAAAAAATTGAAACACAACATGCATGGACACAACCATGCATAGAGTATTTTGTGATCTAAGCAAATCCACAATCAGTCATACTTGAAAAGAAAGTTTCTGAACATCTGAATATTATTGCTAGATTAATTTTGTACAAAGGAGTTTACAATATATAGACTAATAATGACATTAATTGCTATCATTAAAAAAGGAGAGGAAAAACTATCCTGATACAGTGAAGGATATGGTGCACCACCCGCCAAAGTGGTGCAGTGGCGCACCACCCAAGTGGCACAATCTGATTGGTTCAGATTGCCACTTGGGTAAGTTGGACTTTTCAACTTAAATGAGAGTCTTGTATCTTATGTATTTGCTAAAAAGGATACTGTATTTTTGTATTTGTATTGATACCCTTTATTTTATTAATTAATTTTATGAATTAATTTATTAATTTATATGAAAAATTTAAAAACTTTTTTTGTATGCACTTAAAAAAAAATACAGTAACCATGTGTTCTCTATCGTCCCTCCACTGCCGTGTTTCGTAGGTTCTTCATCTGTGGAAGCATGGCCATGCTTTTACGCAACCAATAATCAGTACTCGCCCATCAAAATCATCGCTAGCGTCGATGACTTTCATCGTTGTCATCATCGATCTCGACTTCGACAATTTCGCAACACAGATCTGGAAATCAACAGCACCATGGAGGTTTGCAGTTTCTCATCCCACACCTCAGTTTGCATTTTTCTCCTGCTGTGAGGGTGGGGTGGTCGCAATACACTAGTAGATCTACCAACCACTATACCACCTTGCGCCACTGTGACCCAGCCGCCATCGACACCGTCGTCTTCCTCCATCTCAGCCGAAACCCAGGACTGGTCTGCACCACCGCTCTATCGCGCACAGTATGCATCAAATCCGCTGCCGTCCATCGACCTCCATCTGCTGCCCCCCTTCATGTCGTCCTCGTTCTCCCCCACCGATGAACACTATCACTCTCGCGAACCTAAACTAAGCCACCACGCGAGCCACCGGTCGTTTGCTAAAGAGGCGCGCCACCTCCTAGCGCCGCTCCACCGCCGCGATCCTCTTTCGCACACCGCTCCTCCCTGTGTGTCACCGGTGCTATTTGATGTTGTCTATCTTGTCAGTTGTCACAAACATACATGAACAAAAAAATAAACCTAAAAAACAAAACCCAAAAATAAAGCAACATATTAATCTTTATTCTAATAAAAATTGGAATTTGCAACTACAAAAAGGAAAAATATTACAATACAAAATACAATCAAATATTACTTGGTCTATACAAAAATTATTGAAAGCCCAACACCCTTTTTGACTCTTTGACCCACCCAAGTGGAAAGATCAATGGCCCAGAATATGCCTCTTGGGAGGTGCACCGCTGCACCACTTTGGGTGGTGCACCTAAGACAACACCATCCTAATAATAACCAAAATAAAAACAAATCTATACAATTAAAAGAGAATAACCAAAAAATATCTACCTATAATTACAAATATCTTACAACACTCCCCTTCAAGTTGCTAAATAGATATCCATCATCCTTAGCTTGCAAGTAAGACCTTGAAACCACTTAATGAGAAGTCCCTTGGTGAATACATCTGCTAATTGGCACTATGAGGGAATGTACCCTGCAATTATAAGACCATTATCTAATTTTACCTTGATAAAATGTTTATCTTTATTTACTTAATCTGATCATGCTGGATTCGGTTGTGAGCAATGTCAATGGCAGACTTGTTGTCACAAAGTAACCTCAAAGGAGCTTCATATTGTATTTTGAGATCATCAAGTATGATTTTCATCCATAATAATTCACAAATCTCGTGTGCCATAACTCGAAATTCTGCCTCAACACTAGTTCTTGCAACCACATTATGCTTTTTAGTTCTCCAAATCACAAAATTTCCACTCAAAACTTGCAATACCCTGAGGTGGATCACCCTTCTATAATCGACCCTGCATAGTCCACATTTGTACAAGTTTCTATAGACAATTTATCCACCTTTTTGAACAGTAATCGTTTTCCTGGGCTTGTCCTTAGATATAAGAGGATTCTACTCACTGTCTACATATGTTTGTCACATTGATCATGCATAAATTGGCTAACCACACTAACATCATAAGCTATGTCTGGTCTGGTGTGGGATAAATATGTGTTTTCCCAAAAGTCTCTGATATTGGGCCTTTTCCACCCTTGGGCTCTCTTCATTGCTTCCAATCCTGTGATTATGTTCAATAGGCACCAATATTGTTTTGCAGCCCATCTTGCCTGCCTCTTTAACAAGAACAAAGACATACTTCCTCCGAGAAATAAAGATACCTTGTTTGGAGTAGACAGCCTCTATCCAACAGAAGTACTTCAACTTACCTAAGTCATTAATTTCAAACTATGCATCTAACTTTTGTCTCGGAAGAACCAGTTTTTCAACCTCATCTTCACCTGCAATGATCATGTTGTATAGACCAGAAGAAGTGAGAGTTTGCCATGAAAATGTTTTATAAAGAGGATATAATCTCCTTGGCTCTATCTATAACCTAGGGACACCACAGCATTAGTGAACCTTTTGAACCAAATACGGGGAGACTACTTGAGCCCATACAAAGCCTTCCTTAATTAGCAAACTTTATTCCCTCCACCAGTAGGATCATATCCTGGTGGAATTTCCACGTAGAAAAGTATTTTTTGACATCGAATTGGTGTAACTCCCAACCAAAGTGTGCTACAAAGGAGAGAAGAATCTTAAGAGTATTCATCTTTGCTATTGAGGCAAACATTTGCTCGTAATCAATACCATATGTCTATATCCCTTTGCAACCAGAGGGTATGATCATGGTTCTAAATTGCGGTTGCGGTTGCGGTCGCTGCGATTACAGCCGCTGCGATGCGAATTGCGACCACTGCGACGTGAAATAATTTTATGTTCGCACCAATTATGGAAAAAAAATTATAATTATTGTAATTCTTTATATATCTTTTATTAATAGTGTTGTATAAATTTTTATTCATTTTTAAGACAAATAATCTAATTACTCCCTTCAAAAAAAAAAACAAATTACTAACATTTAATGTAAATAAATAATAAGTTAACATGCAATATAGGCTATTAATTGATTGAATACAATAGATGAATTATTAACATATAATTTGAATAAGTAATAGCTTAACATAACTCATCTATTTTTATTTTTTTTCAAAATTTCTTTAATGTCTCTAAACTTTAATATAAACTAATAATTAGTTAAACACAAATAAGCAACTTATTAACATGCATGTATTAGAAGCTGCTAATTGACTAAGGAAAAATAAATTAATTATTGATATGATTGTTTATTTTTAAATTTTATTAATAAATATGGAACTAGATATTTTATTCACATTGCAGAAAGAGATTATAAATAACCCCCCAAGTCCCAAAATTTTATCGGAAATCTGGTACAAATTAACTCCTGCACATATACCAGTGAGTCAGTGACTCTTCATTTTTTTCCCCTCTTTTCTAATAGAGTATTAATAGAAAATAAACCCCTCATTAACTCTGCACATTTGGTTTAAAAAAAAATTTGGTTTTTTTATACTTCTTTCTAATAAATTATTAAACAAAAGATAAACCCCTCATTAAGAGAAAAAGTCTCGAGGCTTGTGAAAATGAAAACAAAAGTTTTCTTCTACTCTCGCCTAGTCCCTCTGCGTTTCCACCCTGTAGCCATCATCAGTTCATCAAGGAAAACAAGAACCAGATCTTGTGCAAGCGATTCGAGGAGAATGAAAGCCAACCTCAACAATGCGGCTTGAGGAGAACGATAACCATGATGTACAGATCTGGCGCGAGCGGCGGCGGCAATGAAAGTAGCGCGCGGCGGCGGAGTTGCTACCGATAATGGCTACTGGTGCGACAGCAGCATCATTCATTGTTCCGTTATGGTGTGAACGGCGAACGTTGCATTGCAACGGAAAATCCGCTATGTTGCGATCGCTACATTGTTCCGTTGCAGCCGTTTTCCGTGATTTCGAGTCACACCGCTATTGCGGTGTGATGCAATTGCAGCCACCGCCATTACCATTTTATTGCGGCCGCATTAGCGGTTGCGGACCGCAATTTAGAACCCAGGGTATGATCTCCTTAGCTCTATCTATAACCTAGGGACACCATAGCATTAGTGAACCTTCCAAACCAAACACAGGGTGACTGCTTAAGCCCATATAAAGCTCCTTAATTAGCATACTTTATTCCCTCAACATGTAGGATCATATCTGACAGAATTTCCATGTAGAAAAGTATATTTTACATCGAATTGGTGTGACTCACAACCAAGGCGTGCTGCCAAGGAAAGAAGAATCTTAACAATATTCATCTTTACAACTGAGGGAAACATTTCCTCATAATCAATCCCATATGTTTGTATCCTTTTGCAACTAGTCTTGCCTTATACCGGTATAGAGTACCATCAGACCGATATTTCACTGTACAAATCCATCTGCATCCGACTATCCTCTTATCCTTCGATTTCTCAAGGGATCTCCCATGTCTTATTTTTCTCCAAAGCACTCATCTCATCATGCATGGCTTAAACCCAATTCTCGTCCATCAAAGCTTCTTGTGCTGATGTAGGAACTCAGATAGAATCAATTGCTGAAATAAAGCTCCGGGTGTCGTACTGAAAGGTGTTTAATGGACACAAACTGAGATATAGAATATTTGGCATAGGCTCTTTTTCCATTTCTCAAAGCAATTGGCAAGTCGTTAATGTTAGGTTCACAATAATTATTCAAAGGACTATTTAAAGGCTCAGAGTTAAGAATGCTTACCCCCAGTTCACATAGCATAAGTTGTTATTGGACTAGGTTGGGTTTTTATCATTTGTGATATTGGTTCTAGTATTGTTTCAAATCAATGGCTTCATTCAATATCGGAATACATACTGGTTCTGGGTTCTTGTTAGAATTAGTATCGGAAGACGATGCCACGTCCTTCATAGGAAGAAAAGCATATGACTCAAGAGGTTCAACCATAGCAGGCACACATAATGACTCCAGAGACTCAGCTTCTAGACCACGCTCAGGGGTACAATGATTTTTGATGTCATGAAAAGTGACATCCATGGAGGCATAGACACGACGACTTTAAGGATGATAACATTTGTATCTGTTTTCGTCAGATGCATAACCTATGAAGAAACATTAAACAGCCTGAGGATCTAACCTATAGGATATGAACAAAGGAAACACAGTCAAAGACTCGACACAAGAGACTGGTCATAGTAGGAGCGGAAGGGAAGAAAGAAGTCATGAGTTGAACCGTCTCTGGTTCAGGCATATTGATAGGACCTCTTAGAATTTGGGTTTGGGCCTAACTCAACCCCAAAAGCTAGCTTTGAAGGCGAGGGTTGCCCCATACTTATAAGCACTCTTCAGGCCATACCACTATCCAATGTGGGACTCCAACACACCCCCCTCACGCCCATGACTGGACATCTGGAGCATGAAGTTTGCAGGACTGGACATCTGCGAGTGGCCCAACAGATCTACGATAGGCTCTAATACCATATTAGAAATTGGATTTGGTGCGTGGATAACATGGTGGGTGGCCCAACAATGGATCTAGGATAACTCTGACACCATCTCAGAATTATTTTTTTTTATGCTCTAAAATATTCTAAGATATGAAAAAAAAAAATTTATCAGATATTTCTCTGATTTTCTAACACTCCCCCTCAAGTTAAAGCTTAATAAGCTTTAAGCTTGTTACACGAAAACAATGCATTCCCCCTTAAATTAAGAAAAAAAAAACTGTAAATTGAGCTCCACGAAAATAAAGGTTGCAAGGCAACTCGAGGATGTTGGAGAAGTCGGAGAGAGTTGCTAGAAAGACAACTTAGCAAGATAGCTGTAATGATCATCAGCCTGACATAAATTTCTTGGCAAGCAATCTAGCAGCAAGGTCCGAACTTCATAAAACTACATTTGGAAGCTTCGACAACAATATCGGAGACCCAAATTATTTAAAATTAAAGTTAAGACACAGACAACTACTTCCAGGATTGAGACGAGGCCGGTGCATTTGGGACAGGGGCTAAAGCTAGTGTATCTGGGAGAAAGACGGGGCCAGTGCATCTAAGAAAAAGAGCCAAGCCAGAGCATCCAGGACAAGTTGGGCTAGTGTGAGTCATAACCAACATAAGTCAATCATTGACGGAAATAGAAGTCACCACTAATATGATTCATCCGTGGGAAAGGAGTCACCACCGGAATGATCGTCGGCGGGAAGAGAAGCCACTGATATGATCCACTAGTGGTTAAGAATTGCATGACAAACATAAAAGAAGTAGAAAATAGAATAGAGCCAAATATTTGAGTTTTCGAACACAACAAAACATAACCTAAGAGTGTCAAACAGCCACATTGAGGTGGTTACTGAAAAGTGATCCGTTAAGGGAGGTGAGGACAGATCTGGAAAGAAAGCTGGTCGGTGATCACGATGAAGGAAATGATGGTCAGACGCACCGTCACACGCTGCTAGAAGTAGAGCGTGTGTGGCTGCTGGGTAGTGTGTTGCTGGGAGGATGACTGTGAAACTTGCGGACGATGGGGAAGGTCATCAAAAAGGACACGGTTGGAAGGAACGTGTGTGCAGTGGATCACAATCCTCTTTGTTAGAAAGACGATAGTGCAGATAGATGTGACTAATCCAAGTCCAATAGTGCTGGACGTGAGGGGGTGTATTGGGAAAAACTCAAGTCCCACATTGACTAGAGATAGTATCTAATAAGAACTTATAAGTAGTGGGCAATCCTCATCCTATAAGCTAGCTTTTGGGATTGAGTTAAGCCCGAAATCTAATATGGTATCAGAGCTAGCCCTACGAACTAGCTTTAACCCAAATTCTAAGATGGTATCAGAGTTATCCTAGATCCATTGTTGGGCCAACTACCATGTTATCCACGCACCAAATCCAAATTCTAATAGGACCCACACCTCAAAACAAATCAAAGGAAAGTCGACAATCAAAATCACGACAACAACACGACAAATGGAGACCTGTAATGCGGCACGTGGCTTACACATGAAGAGAAAAAAAGCGACACGTGGGGGCACGTGAACCATCGGTTGGAGGTGGGACTTCAAGAGAGAAAAAAAGCGAAACGTGGGGGCACGTGAACCATCTGTTGGAGGTGGGACTTCAAGAGAGAAAAAAAGCGAAACGTGGGGGCATGTGAACCATCTGTTGGAGGTGGGTCTTCGATGGTTGGCCGGAAAACCGTCGTTGAGCAGTCTGACGAGGTTGGTGGCATGAACAAAAGGGTGGCAGGCAGCGACCAATGCTGCTTTAAGAAACCCTAATCACGGCAATGAAGGCTGCTTGAAGAAAGGGTAGAAACCCTAAGGTACGAATGAAGTCTGCTTTGAGAACAAACATAAACCATAGGAAGGAACCTAAAGCTCTAATTCCAATTTAAAAAGAAAGTTTCTGAAAATATGAATATTATTGCTTGGTTAATTTTGTACAAGAGTTTACAATATATAGACTAATGACATTAATTGCTAAGCTAAAGCATCTAAGATCTATACAATTAAAAGAGATTAACGAAAAAAGGCCTTCCTTTAGTTACAATATATTACAACAGTTATTAATCCCGGATAGCTGTGTGTAGCGGTCTACCCTAAAAATGCTATAGCGCATAGCACGATGGCCGCTATTTTAGGTTTTTTTATACATGTTAGATAATATCATGGTTGTCAAACTCGTTCTCTGGGTAGAATCAATTTGAACTGTTGAGTTGGGTAAACTCGCATAGACTTGCAAGTGTAGGTGCAAGTCAGCAAGTGAGAAAAAAAATTGAAGACCTAGCACACTTCAAACCAATTCCATATCTCCCAACCAGCTCACACATTTTTGCAAACTCCAAATTTTATACAATTGAAAGGATTGTCAGTTGTATAAAAAAAATTAGCTACATGTTCAGCAACCTGCTCCTTTTGGTCCTTTCTCACCATTTGATTAATAGTTGCTTGAACCTCGCCACCAACTTTTACTTCCCTTCTGCAAAGGAAAACCCTTTTTTTGAGAGTCAGCTGCTGCAACCTCATGATCAAACTCCTCAACATAACCTACAACATTAATCAATCTTCTTTTACTCTTTGATGCCTCTTTAGCCACAACAACAACTCTCATAGATAAATGTTTAACTTCCTCCGGCACTGTAGCACACCGTTCAGAATCTTCTCTACTCCAAGCAAGATGATGCTTGAATCTGAAAACTCTTCCACTAACAACCTTTGAGCAATAGTTGCATTTCACTTTTTGCCATTCCGAAGAACATCAATCTCATATTTCCACCCAGGATCATTCCTATTTCCAGGGAAATTTTTCCTACCCCTACCTATGGAACTTTCAGTTGCTACTGCTGCAACTGGGTTGTTTTCAGACTCAGACATTGCAAACTAAAAAATGAACAGGGAAGAAGATGATGAGTGGTTGCACCATTCCAACAAGGAAAGATTTCCACCAGAAAAATTTCGAGCAGCTGCTGTGGCAACAAACCAAAACAAGGAAAGAAGGAGGGTTTTGGGTTTGACCAGGGAAAGGCCCTTCCAGTTCTAGCAGGCTGCAGGTGAACTCCGGCGCTCATTCACGACAGGGACAGAGGCAGACGTCCGCAGAAGGGAGGGAGATGATCGACTGTCATGTGATAGGTCTTCACTCTTTTATTTGGAAAAGAGACTTCAAGTGAATGGAGGGGGAACGCATAAACAAAGACTTCAAGCAAGGAAGGTGAATTTTTTTAGTTTTTTACCTAAACGCTGCGTTTTGGGAAAAAAACAAAGGGCAGAGAAATTTTTTTCTCACTGACCGACTCGCACCTACTCTCGCGAGTCTATGCGACTATACCTTAGTCACAACAATTCTGACCGATTCTACCCAGAAAATGAGTTTGCAACATAGTTCACCCATTTTGCCTATGTATAAATGTAGACTCGGAAGATTCTACGAGTCAGCATCTGAAAGTTGCATAGAGAAATCAAAAAATAAACAGCAATTACAACAATAGTGGACTCACCACTTGTGGCCATGTCAAAACATTTTCGCCAGTTATTGTCTCCACAGAAGGTTCTTCAAATGCACACTGTTTTGCTAAAGATAACATGGCAGACACTGCAACCAAGAACAAAAAAAAAAAGTCATCAAGAAAGCAACATATAAAAGGAATCAGCATATTTAGAGATTCTTCTAGCCTAGTATTAGTATAAATACGACAACAAGTTGAATGTACAAGCAAATCCAGCTTCAGCATGCATTTTAAGTTCTTAAGAAGTACAAATAGATTTGGAAATCTTCATAACAATCTGATATGTCATATAAGTTACCAAGTAGTACACTCACTATCAATTCCATAAACATTGCGCCAGAAGTCAATGCTTTCACTGTATCTGTCAGTATGTGTGACAGGAGCCATGTACAACTGGAGAAAAGTACACCAATAGGTCAGCATTTTTTTCCTTCAATAAGACACTAAACGGTCATCATCTTTTCCAGGATAAACTAAACCAGTAATTACTAAGTCCTCAAAATCACACTCAAGTAATTCTAGGCTTCATACATAAGGAATCTGTTAACACCAAAAAAATAAATTAGTTGATAGCCGATAATGATAGTTAGCTGATAGTTGATTGCTTAATTAGCTAATTTATTTATTTAGCTAATTTTAGTAGTTGTCGTCGATGTTGTTAATAGTTGATTGGGTAGTTATCGATATTATTATTGCCATTTCATGAGTTGGCCAAATCAAGGACGTGATTGAAGACCTTTTCCTAGCGTTTGGTATAAGTTTTAAAAAGTATTCCTGGGAATGTTGGCAAGGGAATAAAATTTTCCCATGTTTGGTACAAGTTTTAAAAATTTATTCCCAGACATAAAAGATTCCCGAGAATAAAATTAGTGAATGATAGTTATAAACTTGGGAAAACTCTATTCCCATATGTAAAGTTGGGAAAGAAACATTCTCAGGAATGTGATTCCCAGGAATGTAGTTTGTCTGGGAATAAAACATTCTGGGAACCAAACGCCACCTTAAAAATAAGGATATTGAGGACATGGTCAGCTGGTGAGGCAGTTAGCTAAGATAGTGAGTTTTGGTCCATAACTTAGCTGATTGACACTTATCTATATTATTATTGGCATTTCATGAGTTGGCCAAGTCAAAGACGTGATTGAAGACCTTTTCCTTAAAAATAGAAATATGGAGGACATGGTCAGCTGATGGGGCAGTTAGCTGAGATAGTAAATTTTGGTGCATAACTTAGCTAATCAATTGGAACCTAAGGCATTTCGTAAGTTGACAAGGAAAGGGAACATGATTGAAGACCCATTACCTCAAAAATAGGGATGTGGAAGACTTGGTCAGCTGATGAAGTTTCAATCAGTTAGCTGAGGAGAGAAGTTTTGATCGGTACCTTAGTTGACAAATCAGTTACTTACATTATTATTGTTAGCCATGATTTTACATTACATAGTGGGTTAAAAACGTGATAGACAATGGTAGTGTTGGTTAGCCGAGTATTTTAAGGCTATAAATATCAATTATACAGTCATTTTGACAACACAATCAAACACAAGCCTTTGCATTTATCTATACTTTATCACTTTCCTTAATTGCTTTTTGTCTTTACATTTCATGCAACTTTAGTTTCTTAGTTCAACCTTCTATACTAGATGCTCTCTGGATTAGTCTAGGAACCCAGAGTTGAGAGACAGAGTCCCTTTCTCATCTTATCGCCAGGACAAGTGAAATCAACTTTGCGAATTAGCTGACGACTAATCAGCTGAACACCAAATTCGCATGACAACATAATCATAAATCCCAAGAGGTTCGTTAGGCCTTATTAGGTCGGGCTTGAACTAGAAGTAATACACTAGTACTTGACCTACACTTGACCTATATTTGTAGTACACAATAGGTTTTAGTTTTCATATCGCAACACACAATTCATATTCAGAATAATAATCCCACCGTTTTTCAAGTCGAATATAAAATTAACTTGAAAAAAATATAGAAATAAATCTAAAAGTACACTTTGCTTAGTCATTAGTCTGACAGAAGTCAGAACATTTTAAAAGAGATACACTATAAACAATATATCTAAATATTAGAAAAAAATGAAGATACCATTGCGTTTGAAGGCAGAATAAGACCACCAGGTCTGAGCCAGCGATCTCTGGCAGTAATAACACTTCCAAGCATGCTCTACATGAAAATAAAAAATCGTCAAGCAAATATTTATAATAAATGTGGACGTACAGTAAAAAGCTAGGAAAGTAAACATCATGCTGATGCCTGAGAATAATTTAGACAGGAGCGTACTCGTGTTGAAACTAAAGAAGTCATGCACACACCCCAACCCCACCTAAAATGTAAGAAAGGAAGAGGAAAAAAATTAAAAGTCATCTATTAGTTTGGTTCCTCCACCAAATCGAAGTCAGCATATCAATAAATAACAACCATTGCTTTTAGATTTCTATAAAGGATACCGATGGAGATTGTTGTAAATATTGTAAATCTTGTATTTTTTGTATTAGGCCCATTAGTCAAGCCCTTTAGGTTTAGCGTTGCCTATATAATCTTATTAGTGTTTGTACTCGTTACAATATCAATAATATTCAATATCATTTTCTACATGGTATCAAGAGCTCCTAATCTTGGGGGTCTTGCTTCCGCATAAAAACCCTAGCCGCCTTATTGTGGATTTTTTCGGCTGCCTTGATTGCAATGTTTGGCACCTATTTTTGTGCCCTATTTCACCTTTTAGACAGCACCGACTACTGTTCAACACCGTTCAGCCGCCATCCGCTGCCGTTAGCCACTGTTCAGCCCTGTCCGCCGCCGTCCGCCACTTATCTTGCACCGGCGACCCTCCCATTGTGTTCGCCGGCCGAAAACCGTCCAGGACCCAGAAGCTCACGGCCATCGGACGCCACACGCGCCGCCACGCGCCACCGCAGCTCCGTCCACCCTCAGGGGTGTGGGCCACGCGCAGCCTTCCGGCCACTGTTTCGCCGCGCGCTTCTCACCGCAGCATCGCCGGACCTTCCCCATTCCATTTTAGGGGTTCAAATCATGATCCGAGGATAATTTTTCGTGGGTCTGTTTGAAGCCTCGTTTATTCTCGTTGTTGTCATCATTTGAGTTGTTTCCAGGACAGAAAATCCCTATCTTTGTAAGCTCTTTGGATTGTGTTCTTTGGCAATGACTGATAAGAGCTTTTGTTCCCGCTCCTTTACTGCCTCCGATACTATCCATAAGGATGCTTGGATTCTTGACTCTGGTGCTACTGATCATATGACCTTCAATTCCAAATTGTTTTCGTCATATACATCACCTTCCAGTATTCATTATATTACTGTTGTTGATGGTTCTCGTACCCGTGTTGTTGGTTCTGGGAATGTTGATTTTCAATGCTCAATTAAATTGAAAAATGTGCTTTATGTTCCCGAACTCTCTAATAACTTAATTTCTATTCATAAGCTTACTCAAGACCAGAACTGTGCAGTAACCTTTTTCCCTTCTCATTGTGTTTTTCAGGATCTTGCCACGGGGAGGACGAATGGAGTTGCTAAGGAACAGGGAGGGTTGTATTATCTGTCTGATGAAAGATATGGTCAGAAGGTGCAGTCTTCCTGCTTACAGTCTCAGTTTGAGTCTCACTCTACGGTATCACAGGTCTGGCTTCAGCACAAGCGTCTTGGACATCCTCCGTTTTCTCTAATTAAGTCTATGTTTCCGTCTTTGTTTTTACAACAATCTGTTGAGTCTTTCAAGGTGACATTTGTCAGTTTGCTAAACATCATCATGCTACTTTTCCTTCTAGCTATAAGAAAAGTGATGAACCATTTGATCTTATACATTCTGATGTTTGGGGACCAGCCCTATTTCTAATATTTCTGGTGCGAGATGGTTTGTCTCCTTTATTAATGATTGTACTCGAGTAACTTGGCTTTTCTTGATGAAGGATAAATCAGAAGTATCCCAACTTTTTGTTCAATTTTATCAGATGGTGCAGACACAATTTAGGAAAGGCATTAAAAGATTACGTTCAGACAATGGAAGAGAATATGTCAATCACAGTCTCTCAAGTTTTAATAATAAACAGGGCATCATCCATGAATTTACATGTGTTGACACCCCGCAACAAAATGGGGTTGCAGAAAGGAAAAATCGCCACTTACTTGAAGTTGCTCGAGCCCTTCTCTTCCAAATGTCAGTCCCAAACTCATACTGGGGAGAAGCAGTACTAAAAGCTGCCTATCTGATTAATCAGATACCAACTCGTGTTCTAGGTAATGTTAGTCCTGTTCAGTTTATGACCTCACACTTTCCTTTTATCCCTATCATGCAGAGTCTTGAGTCTTGAGTCTCGAGTATTTGGATGTGTTGCCTTTGTTCATGTTCATAAGCAGAATCGAACCAAATTGGATTCTCGTGCAGTCAGGTGTGTCTTTCCGGGTTATCCACCTAACAAAAAGGGGTACAAATGTAATCATCCTTCCGGTCGCAAGTTCTTTGTCTCTATGGATGTCACCTTCCATGAACATGTATCATTCTTCACTCGCCCTCAGCTTCAGGGGGAGAGCAATAATTTGGAATCTGAGTCCGAGTTTTTCCTCCTTGGTCCTCGTCTGCCTGAGTTACCTGTTCCTCAGTCACCCGCTCTTGAGTCACCTGTTTATGAGCCTCCCATTTCTGAGTCACTTGTTTCTGCTCCTGTTTTTCCTTGTCTTCTGTTTTACAGGAATCTGCACCTTCAGCACCAGCAAAGAACAAAGCTAATGAGCCAACATTGGTGTATCAGAGGAGAGTAAAACCCAACCTGGTCCAGAAACAACCTCAACTGTCCAAACCGGAGGTAAGTACTGAAAATAATTCACCCACTTCTGATTCTCAGTGTTTTGATACTCCTAACCCTGATCCAAATGACTTACCAATTGCTTTGAGAAAAGGGAAAAGGTCATGTGCCAAATATCCTATTTCTCAATTTGTCTCCTCTAAACATCTTTCCCTGCAGCATCAGAGTTTTATTGCAGCAGTTGACTCTGAGAATCCCAGCATCTGTTCAAGAGGCACCAAAGGATGCAAATTGGGTCCAAGCTATGGATGAAGAGATGAAAGCACTTGAAAAGAATGAAACTTGGGAAATTGTTGAGAGGCCAGGGGGAAAGAAAACCAGTTGGTTGCAGGTGGATTTATACAGTCAAGCATAAATCAGATGGCACTCTTGATCGATACAAAGCAAGACTAGTGGCAAAAGGATATACTCAAACCTATGGCATTGATTATGAGGAGACATTTGCTCCAGTGGCAAAGATGATTACTGTTCGGAATTTAGTCTCTCTTGCTGCTCACTCGGGGTGGGACCTTCACCAGTTTGATGTTAAAAATACGTTTTTTGCATGGAGACTTAGAGGAGGAGGTGTATATGGAGATTCCTCCGAGATTTGGACCCACTAGTGGAACAAACAAAGTGTGTAGATTGAGGAAAGCTTTATATGGGCTTAAACAACCTCCTCATGCGTGGTTCGGAAGATTCACAAAAGTAATGGTTTGCCTGGGTACAAGCAGAGTCAAGGAGATCATACACTTTTCTTCAAACATTCACATGGAGGAAAACTAACTGTACTTCTTGTTTATGTTGATGATATCATTATTACAGAAGATGATTTGGTTGAAAGACAACTACTCAAGGAGAAATTATCTGCAGAGTTTGAGATGAAGGACCTTGGGAAACTTAAGTATTTCTTGGGGATTGAGGTGGCCTACTCAAAACAAGGCATTTTCATTTCTCAAAAGAAGTATGTGCTTGATCTTTTGAAGGAAACAGGCAAACTTGGATGTAAACCAGCAGGTGTTCCCATGGAGCAAAATCACAAATTAAGCATTGAAGAGAAGTTGACAAGGTTCAATATCAGAGATTAGTGGGGAAGTTGATTTACTTAGCACACACTAGACCAGATTTAACATATGCGGTTAGTGTTGTGAGCCAATTCATGCATGATCCGAGGGTGAGACACTTGCAGACTGTAGAGCGTCTTCTGCAGTATCTCAAAGCCACTCCAATGAGAGGGCTCTTGTTCAAAAGAGGTGGAAGCCTAACTATGGAAGCCTATACCGATGCTGATTATGCAGGTTCAGTGAGTGATAGAAGGTCCATTTCAGGCTATTGTACATTTTTGTGTGGGAACCTTGTCGCTTGGAGAAGTAAGAAGCAAAGTGTAGTGGCTCGATCACACAGGGAATTTGTGGGCTATTGTGGATGAAGATTGTGCTTGATGACTTGAACATAAAGTGTGAAGGGCCTATGAGGTTACTTTGTGACAACAAATCGGCTATTAGTATTGCTCATAATCCTGTTCAGCATGACAGGACAAAACACATTGAGATAGACCGACACTTTATCAAGGAGAAGCTGGATAGCGGGCTAATAACTATGACTTACATTCCTTCTGGGCATCAGCTGGCAGATATGTTAACAAAAGGCTTACCAACAGAACGATTCAGTCAACTTACTTGCAAGCTGGGAATGATAGATATCCATTCACCAGCTTGAGGGGGAGTGTTGTAAATATTGTAAATCTTGTATTTTTTGTATTAGGCCCATTAGTCAGGCCCTTTATGTTTAGCGTTGCCTATATAATCTTATTAGTGTTTGTACTCATTACAATATCAATAATATTCAATATCATTTTCTACAGAGATATTTATGCATTTTGGGAACATAATCATGCCTTAACTATTTCTCGGACAAATTCTATTACTAATCTAGTTGGAAAGCAAATCCGAAATGTGAGAAATTACAGCATACTGTGGTCACTTATGTTGGGTAATACCAAAACAAATTTCCCTCTCTCTATGTGATTAAGATGGGCAATAAAAAAAAATTAACAGTATGTGAAGAAGAAATAACACCAAGAATTTTAATGTAAAAAACTTTCTCAATGTGAAAGGGAAAAACCATGGGATCTTATTATGATCCAAAAATTGTCTCCACTGTGAAGTAGAACTTACAATGTTTGTGAAGTAGAACTTACAATGTCTGTCGTGACAAACCAAGTGTATCTCTCAATCTCACCCCACAAGGTTGGTTTACAATATCTCTCACCAAGCATGATGGAAATCTAGCATAAAACTCTTCTCTCACTTCTATAACTCTTGGAGATCAACTTGCTTGCTAGCACCAACTCCTCACAAGTCCCCCTACATATAGTGGAGGAATCTGGCCTCTTTCAAGAATGAGTTATAAATGTCTTAGAATTTGAGTTTGGGCCTAACTCAACCCCAAAAGCTAGCTTGTAAGGTGAGGGTTGTCCCTTACTTATAAACACTCATTAGGCCATATCTCTATCCAATGTGGGACTCCAGCACACCCCCCTCACGCTCAGGACTGGACATCTGGAGCGTGAAGTTTACAGGACTGGACATCTGCGGGTGGCCCAACGGATCTAGGATAGACTCTGATACCATTTTAGAATTTGGGTTTGGGCCTAACTCAACCCCAAAAGCTAGCTTGTAAGGTGAGGGTTGCCCCTTACTTATAAACACTCATCAGGCCATATCTCTATCTAATGTGGGACTCCAACAAAATGTTAATTATTGCCCACAATTCCAAGAACCCTTGAAAAATGTTATCTTCACCTTTCTAAGGTGAATGTGATATTCTCAAGAGTCAATGAATAAATTCTAATACCTTAGAATTTCCATCTTTTATTAACCATGCATTTAATATTATCAAGATGGCCTAGATTATGGTGTCCCATCAATTATGGAGCGACTCCAACAAATTATTATGTTTTATTACTATTGCTAGATTTTAGGAGTTCCTAGTCAATTCTCGGAACTGCCTAATTTTTTTCCCATTTTTGTTTCTCTGTTTTGCCCACATATATGTCCATTTTCATTTCAATGTTGCACACAACTAAATTGTAAGGCTTTCTACATCTATTTATAAAATTATTTTCTTTTCAATTCATTTAAGTTATTAAAATCAGTCCCCTTGAAATTTAACTTCTGGTTTTCTTCCACCGATTTCATGATAATGTTTCAAATTTCAACTGTCAAAAATATATATTTACTCAAAAAACCACAAGAATCCTAATATGCACCTCATATAGAAGCATGTAGCCCATCCATTCTGAAATTATAACGTCCACCTCTTCATCAATTTCAACATCCTGCAAACACCATAACCTAAGGTTAATATAAGAACAACACACTGGTTCATAGTATCGAATATGAAGTTGACAAATGAAATATCATATAAATTTCAGAGTAAAGTAGAATTGCAGAAAAACAATATTGGAATTGAACATAAACAAATATTATCGAGATATTTTATTAGAGAGAAAAGGTGGAGAAATTACATTGACAAAGGCAAATGCATCTAATAAGAACATTGGGAGAATCACAACATAAAAGCTAGCTACTGTGGTTGGAAAGCCCAAGGCAGCAAGCAAGGTCATATAAACCTCAAATTAGAAAATCAATATACAGGCTGAAGAAAAGTAAATATTTAATAGTATTTTTATATCTTCCAAAAAAAAAACTATTAACTTTCATAGCTTCTGGTTATGAGTAGTATTTCAGATCAATGTTAATTAAGATTTCTAATTCTTTATTTGCAAGTCCCAAGGATTCCTAGTGAGTTTCAATTAGTAATAAGAGTCAAAGATTACATTTTGGCAGTTGTTTTTAGTTAGTTGTGCTCATGAAGTTGTAGTTCAATAATTGTAATATTGAATTCCTAAAACATGTAGGCTGGAAGTTATGTGACCTGAAAGGTACTACAAAACCAAACCTCAGTTGTTTTATGGTCCTTGAACTTACATCTATAATTAGAAGGGGAGCCTTGGTGCAACGGTCAAAATTCTTGTCATGCGACGAGGTAAAAGTTCTTGTCAAAGACTGCCTACAATAGACCCAAATAATGGGTCCGACCTTTCCCTGGACCCTGCACATAGCGGGAGTTTTATAGCACTAGGTTGCTCCTTTGACATCTATAACTATCAAGAAAAAGTTTCTTCTTTCCTGGCTTGTTACACCAGAAGAACTAAAGAAATAGGAGAGGATACGAGGAAATTGCATGAGTAGCAATCAGCATGTTGTATATGTACACTTCAAATAATAAATACATCTTATATATTGAAGATTAATCAATGGTAAACTACTTCCTAGATTCTAATTCCAATGCCTATTATAGATAGAACTTATTACAATGTCCAGCAATCAGCTCTATGGGTCAGCTAGTTTACATACGAATATATTTTTTAGGGGAAATTTCGCTACCTTCTTGAGGTTTGTCTTAGTTATACCCAGTATCCCTCTTGTTTCAAAAATCCCACCAACCGCTCTTGAAGTTTATCTTATAATTACACTTACTTGAAGACGATAGGGAGGTCTGTGTAACCTTTGAAAAAAGAGTGGTGTTGGGTGTAATTCAGCCAAACCTCAAGGAGGTCAACGTAATTTTCCTCTTTTTATAAAAAAATGAAATATTATTAAACGAGAAGAGGAACGTACAAAAGGAGGATGAGACATCCTCCCAAAACAAAAACAAAAAGAAAGAGCAAACCTAAGAGAGAGCCTTGCAACAAAGTGTGTCAATCCCTCTTCATGTCTAAAAAACACCACAAAAATCCCATGAGCAGAGCACCAAAGCGAAGCCGAAAGAGTAACACCATATCAAACATAGTATAGGGTTAAAAAGGATACATTGAACAATCCATTGTTCCTTTCCAACCATATGCACCAAGGAACAGCAAAAATCAAAGCATTGCCACAGAATCTTCTTCATTTCAAGAGCCAAAACCTCTAAATTTTGTTATGAGAATAAGATGCAGATCTATAAGGTAGATACAAGACTCTTCCAAGATCCACAAAAAACTATCCCAAAGAAAAATTGTCACCAAGCAATGCCAAAAAAGATGAGGCCCAGTTTCCAAATCTGAACCACGCATTATGCACATTGTTAAATATAATTAATATGTGTGGACGGTGAATTTATGGGGACGGTGTGGACGGTGGAGTCTCATCCATTGTATCCTCATGTTCATTGTATACTTCTCCTAGGACTTAACATAGATAGTTATTGTTCTTTAGGAATCAGGTTTCCTATCTCATAGTCAAGTGTATATATATATTGTCATATTGGAATGGAAATATACAGAACAAATATTCAGTTCATATATTCAAGTTGGTTCCAGAGCTCTTTTCGTTCCTACTTGGGCGTTGTTTGGGTTTTAGCCACTGTCAGTGTTGACCCATCATTTTCTAGTTGTCCGGTGACCGGAGTAACACCGGCAACCACCTCAGACGTCGCTGACCGGAAGTCCCACCAAGCGCCACCGCCAAGTTCGCCGCCGCTTGCACCGTCGTGTTCGCCGCCTCCTCCCGGTTCTGTTTTGCCCCTGTTTGGTCTGTGGGTCTACTGTTGTGCTACTTCTCCTTTGGATTGAGTGCTCTATTCTTTGCTTTTTCGGTTTTTTTTTTCAGTGAGTATTTGTGTCTTCTTTTGGTTTGTTCACTGAAGCTCTTCCATGGCAGCAAAGAAAAGTTTGGTTTCCTTTGCTTTTTCTGGGTCCCCCACCATTACTTCCAAGAAGTTGAATGGTAAGAACTATGTGAGTTGGCGTGATGCTATTGAGGTATGGTTTCTGGGTCAGGGATTGTCTGATCATCTCACCAAAAAGGCTGCTGATATTGCTGCAACTGAGAAAGAAGAATGGCAACGGGCATATTATCAACTTATATCATTATTGTGGCAGTCCATTGAACCAAGGTTAATGGTGCATTTCCGTCCTTACAAAACATGTTACGAGATCTGGAAGAAGGCTCAAACTGTTTATGCTAATGACATACAACGACTATATGAGACAATTCATAGTTTGGCAACAATGCAGATGTCTGATCTTGACTTGCCCTCCTATCTGAATAAGGCACAATCCATTTGTGAGGAGGTCAAATTGATGCTAGTTAATGATGATGCAAAAAAGATGTCGGATAAGCTGGATAACATGCTTATGGTTTTTGTTCTTCATGACCTTCACAAAGACTTTGAATCTGTTCGGAATCAGACTTTCACCAATCCAGATATTCCTACTGTGGAGGACCTCATTGATCGATTGCTTCGAGTTCCTTCTCCAGCAGCTTCGATTGGAGTTGATTCAGGATCAGAGTCTTCGATTTTTATCTCAAACTCCACTAACCGAGGGGGACGAAGTCATGGCCATAGAGGTGGTAGTCGTGGCAGAGGTGGAAGCCAAGCTTGTTACAACCTAAGGCCCTCCAAGGGTCTTAGTAAATATATTGGCTAAGTGTTTGTTGGAGTTCACAAAGAAATTCATTATTAAAAATAAAAGAATTGTCCTATTGAAATTAGGAAAGTCAGAGAGAATTAGAGAGGAAGAGAATCGTCGAAACTGAATTCTGATTATTCATTCTGAATGATTACAGAGAGTGTATCAGTTTTTATACTGATAACTGAGTCAGCTATAATTATGACTGACTTAGACTAACATGGGCCTAAACCGCTTAGACTAACATGGGCCTAAGCCCAAACACAAAGGAAACCTTACTTAACATTCCCCCTTACAAACTCGGTGGTAGAACAAGAGTGAGCTTGCCAAACACAAGTTTGTCTACAAGTGTTGCAAAGCGAGCTGCACAGAGAGGCTTTGTAAGTACGTCTGGCCATTGGTCAAAAGCTGGAACATGCGACACAATGAGGCTATGATTTAGCACCTTTTCTCGAACAAAGAATATATCTAATTCCATATGCTTGGTGCATGAGTGCAGCACCGATTGTGTGCCAGGGAGACTGTAATAAGGTTATCACACGATCTTTGGAGTCTGCACTTTAATCTTTAACTCTGCTAGCAAGGACAGGATCCATAGAATTTTTCCAGATAGGTTAGCCATGCTTCTGTACTCTGCTTCGGCATGGACCTAGCTACTAGAGTCTGCTTCTAGGACCACTAAGGGATGAGTTTGGGACCCAAATAGACATAGGCACCCGAAGTAGAACAACTATCATCGGGATCTGATGCCTAATCAGCATCATAGTTTGTCAAATTTGCAAGAAGTATGGCCATGATGCCAATGTTTGTTATTATCATCATTTGGGGTCCTCCAATGACTACTACAATTCTGGACCTCTTCAGTATAATCATTACAATAATTGGCAATATTCTCCTATGCATCAGAGGCCACCTTTGTCCATGTACTCACAGCAACATGCCAAGCCTCCCTTTCCTCAGCAGTATGTTGCACCACCTAGGCCACAGCAGCCACAAGCTCTGATACCATATTGAAATTAGGAAAGTGAGAGAGAATTAGAGAGGAAGAGAATCGAAACTGAATTCTGATTGTTCATTCTGAATGACTACAGAGAGAGTGTCAGTTTTTATACTGATAACTGAATCAGCTATAACGATGACTGACTTAGACTAACATGGGCCTAAACCGCTTAGACTAACATGGGCCTAAGCCCAAACACAAAGGAAACCTTACTCTAACATGTTCTCTTACAAAATGTCAATCAATCTCTATATTATTGGTCCTTTCGTAAAATATTAGGTTAGAAACAATATGTAAGGCAACTTGGTTGTCACAAATCAGTTTCATTTCCCTGACCTCAACCTTTTGATTGCTCCTTATTCTAAATCTCACTTGATTTGTCTATTGTCTTGAGAAATGAGAAAAGGTCTTGTACTCACTACCATATTTCTAATTGTATCCCCTCGAAGAATTTACCCATGCAACACAAGATTTTTGTTGATCCGTTTTCCAGAGACAGTTTTTCGGCCACTGTCTCCGGTCACCGCTCCAATCATCAAAGTAAGGTGACCGAACCCCTTAGAAAATGTCGACGGTTCATTTCAGAGAAGACTCGTCGTCGATCTCCACACGCACCCTCACGCGCCGCCATCGTCCACAGGCTTCCACATGCGTATTAGGCCCATTTATTCTAATAGGGAGTTGCAACAATTTGATATAAAAAAAATGATTTCCTTCATGGAGACTCAGAGTAAGAGTTATACATGGGGATCCCACCAGGATCTAACTCCAATTGTATAAAAGGACATGGTATGTAAGTTGAAGAAGGCTTTATATGGGTTGAAGCAATCACCCCAAGCATGGTTTGAGAGATTCATATTTCATAATGACAATGTTAGCATTGGATTACGAACAAAGCCAAGTTGCTCACAAAAGGGTAAACTAATAGTTCTTGAGTATGAAGATGATATTATTATCTCGGAATTTGATTGAGAAAGAGATATTGAAGCAGAAACTAGTAGCTGAATTTAAAATAAAATATTTGGGAAGATTAAAATATTTTTTCAGCATTGAAATTGCCTATTCTAAATAAGGCATCTTTTGTGAACAGTGGAATAGTTATAGAGAGGATAATGTTAGAAAAGCTGCGCATGTAAAAGAACTTATTTTGAATGATATATGGTGGGATAAAATAGATTTCATTCTTTCTTTTATGGATCCCATATATAGCATGTTGAGGATGTGTGACATGGATGCTTCCACCCTTCATTAGGCATATGAAATGTGGGATTCTATGATTGAGAAGGTGAAGGTAACTATATTTAGGCATAAGCAAAAGCAAGCTGATGATGTATCCGATTTCTACAATGTTGTTCATGATATTCTCAATTCTAAGTGGAGCAAGAGTTGTACTCTTCTTCATTGCTTCGCCCATTCATTGATTCTAAGATTTTTATTTTATTTTATTTTTCATATCAATGACCATCTTATCGTTAGAGAACAAAAAGTCAATTAATCATAGTATGACTAAACTTTTTTTTCTCTTGATTTATAGGTATTATAGTCAACAGTGGCTTAATGAAGCTCCAAATAGGGTTCATCCTCATCAAGATGATGAAGTTTCTAGAGAGAGGATCAAGTGTCTAAAGAGATACTTTCCACTTTGTGAGGATAGAAAAAAGGTTTTTGTGGAGTTCTCTAACTTCTCTTCTTGTGCTGGTGACTTTGCTTCTTTTGATTCAGCTGAAGATAGATGGGGATTAGATCCAAAAACTTGATGGGTCATGCATGGATCTTCTACATTCTTTGAAGAGGAACAAAATGGATCAAAAAATGGCTGGAGATCTGGTTTATGTGCATTCCAACCTTCGTCTTTTGTCTAGGAAAGATGAAGGGTATAAAAAGGTGAGACAAGGTTATGGGATATCAGTGGAGATGTACATGATCCACTTGATGATGATGCTAGGCTTCTTAAGTTGGCAGAGTTGTCTCTTGATGGACTAGATTTAGAAGCTATGCTTTTTCTGGATGATGGTTGTTGGAAATCTGCCTTAATTGCGGTTCGCTCCTAGCCGCCTTAATTGCGGCAAGTTTTGGCTGCCTTCATTGCAGCCTCCAGCACCTTCATTGTGCTGAGTATGAGGGGTGTGTTTAGTCCCACATCGCCTAGAGATATGGCCAAAATAGTGCTTATAAAGCTTGGGCAATCCTCACCTTACAAGCTAGCTTTTGGGGTTGAGTTAGGCCCAAACCCAAATTTTAAGATGGTATCAGAGCCTATCCTAGATCCGTTGTTGGGTTGCCCACATCATCCACGCTCCAAGCCCATTGGGCTTGGGCGTGAGGGGGTGTGTTGGAAATCCGCCTTAATTGCGGTTCGCTCCTAGCCACCTTAATTGTGGCAAGTTTGGGCTGCCTTCATTGCAGCCTCCAGCACCTTCATTGTGCTGAGTATGAGGGGTGTGTTTAGTCCCACATCGCCTAGAGATATGGCCAAAATAGTGCTTATAAAGCTTGGGCAATCCTCACCTTACAAGCTAGCTTTTGGGGTTGAATTAGGCCCAAACCCAAATTTTAAGAATGGTAATGGGGGAGAAAAAACTGAATCAGTTAACATTAGATAGTAATTTAGTAAATCTGCTTTTGAATTGTTGGCTATTATATAGAGCCAAGACTTGTTTTGAGTTCTATTGAAATGCTTTTGTTAATATCCTGACATAGGGGATAGAATTAGAATTTATTATGACGCGGGTAGAAACTGTATTTTTTTGTTATGATCACAAGTATTTTTTTTGTAAATTGTGATCGTAGCTATATATTAATGAGGAATGATTAATGTCTTTTTCTTTACAAATCTTATGCATATATATAAGTTTTTCTATAATTTTTGTTAATGTAACATAGCCGTATCGTATCCTGAGTTTCAAAAAAATTGCCGTATTCGCATATCTGTGTCGTATCGTACCCGTGTCGTACTGCGTATCCGGACTTCATAGCTATGTAGTCTATATTGCTTGACTGATTATACACTAGCTAATTTTGCACCAATTACCATGTTATTTCAAAGTCAACATTTTGGAACATAATTTCAATGACATGTCCAAATGGCTTGATCGTTAGACAGGCCAAACAGTCAAACACCATGCTAATATTTTTTTATAATATAAAAAAATATTAGAAGAGAAGAGTATATAAGAAGAGGACAAGACATCCTGACAAAAAAAAAAAAAAGAAACAGCTAAAACTAGGTGACAGAGACATACAACAAAAAGTATGGCTATCCCATGGCATTATAAACCCCCCTAAAAACCCATAGGCAAGGATGTCAAAAGAATAACCCTATCACTAACACCATGCTAATATTTAGACCATTGTAATATGAATAGCATCTTTCAAACATTAAAAACCAAGAATCGTTTAGAGCAGCCTACCTCAACTCGTCCATGCAATACGACAACAACATCTGACAGATTATTTGCTTTCACAACTTCATTTGCCTGCTTGAAATAGAAAACAACTAATTGAAACCAACAACTCAAAAGTCAAAAGTGCTACTAAACATCATAAACAACTTATTTGCATTCAAAACCTCCACAACCAGACTTATAGAACAGCAACAAAAGAACCCAACTCTGAACTCTCTTCATCCCACAAAAAAAATGAAATTAAACAAAATAAATGCAGCAACTAAATAATAGAAAACAGAACATGAGAAGAGAAGGCACATATGTAGACAAACACTCAGAATCAATCTACACGTGATATTACAAATTGTTCGATGTCTAGCAATCAAACTGCAAGTACAAATACAACAACTAAAATATTTTAATACATGAAGAAAATTAAATGCCAAGCCAATATAGTGAGTTGGGTGAGAACGACAGGTCACAGAGAAGACCAATCTTACATTACATAGGGTCCAGGTAGACTCATACTGATGAGAATATGTTTCTCCCATCGAGGAAAGGGGGGAAGGATGGGAGGAAATAACATGCAATAAAATATATTGCTCTAAGGATAACTAGGGACATATTAATTCAATTAATAATAAGTACTAAATACACACACTTATAATAAAAGAAATATTATTAGAAGAAAAGAAATTACAAAGGAAGAGGATAAAGCATCCTCACAAACAAACAAAAAAATAAAGAAACAATTAAAACCAATGTGGCTTAGCCATGCAACATAGCAGGTCAATCCCTCTGCATATCTAACAAAGAAACACCACTAAATAGCCCATGGGCAGAGTACCAAAGGGACACCAAAAGAGTGACCTCGTCCCAAACAAATTCTAGGGTCTAAAAGGAGTCATTAAATATTCTACCACTCCTTTCCAACCCAATACACCGAAGAACGGCATAAACGGAGCACTGCCAAAGAATTTTTGCCTGCCAAAACCTCCAAATTTAGTAAGGAGACTTGATGCTATTGAATTGGTGGAGGATTGTATATATGGAAGGAGGAAAAGAGAGAATAGAGACTCAAAATAATGAGATTATTAATCTGATCTGATGATTATGTGATGATATGTGATTACAAAGACAACCATAATAGTTCTATTTATACTAAATGTAGAATCCTAGTCCTAAACAAATAGGGAGACAATTCTTAAAATATAAATAAGAAATAAATCCTAAGAGATCATCTAGGATATTCTAAAATATTCTAAGATATAGAAAAGATATTATCATATATTTCTTATATTTTCTAACACTCCCCCTCAAGCTAAAGCTTACGAAGCTTTAAACTTGTTACACGAAAACAATGCATTACTCCTCAAATAAAGGAAGAACATAAAAACTGAGCTCCACGAAAACTATGGTTGGAAAGGCAACTTAGGGACGCTTTAGATGCCAGAGAGAGTTGTTGGACAGATAACTTAGCAAGATAGCCAGAATGATCATCAGCCTGACAGAAATTTCTTAGGAAGCAATCAAGCAAAGTAAGGTCTAAACTTCTCAAAACCTCATTGACCATGTGATCAAAAGTTTTACCATCACCCTTCACCACAGTTTCATGATTCTTAGTTACATTATAGCACAATGAGAAGATGGGCTTGTCCTTTATTCAAGCTTTTAAGACCAAAGGGCAATCTGGTGACTAGAAGCTCCAATACGGAAAGTTGATTAAATGGAAGATAAGAGAGTGTGAGAGTGAGTTCTGACTTTTAGTCTTGATACCCCACCTAGTGGGGAAAAGGCTTCGATTGTTGTTGTTTGGCTTTTGATAGAGCCCAATGCACCGGTCGATCCATAAAGTTGACACCACCTAGTTAGATAATAAGGCTTGGTTGTTGTCGTTGTTAGGGTTTAAAATTAGTTGAGTGAATTTGATACTAATTTTTTATAAAAGGTATTTATGTCATTATCATGAACATTTTATCCTATTCGTGTTATACAGTCTGTTAAAAAATTCTTAGAACTCAAAAGTAGCATGAAAGTATTCATCCAAAAATAAATGTAGCATGAAAGTTAATCTGATTGATAGCTTATCATATCCTATCCAGCAACCATTCTCCTATCCAATCTTGTCGATTTATTCTATATGGTGTGATGAACAGGGCCTTAGGTCTGGTGCTTGCTGAGGAAAATAAGTATCTTAATTTCAGATGCCACAGATGTATTTATGAAGTTCCAATGCAATGAGCACCAAATTTCTGCAAGAGTGTTGCTTATTGGCACAAATAGAAACTCAAGTATTTCTTATTAGCATCAGAACTAAAGGAAGCTTATACCAATGAAAACTATGATCTATGATAATTACCTGCAGAGCAATGTCACTGGCATCAACTGCATATACCTGGTAAGACAAACATTCCATAGTATCATACATGTCAAACCCTTTAATGATGGAATAAGTAAGTTTGAAATAATTGGATGATATGCCTAATTTTTAAAACAAAAAAGACCAGGCTCAAATCATACAGTAATAGAAAGACTTAATCCCAACGAGTATGAGTCAGCTATCTCAATTTTAAATAGAAGTACCCAAGATCTTCCAAAGTTAAAGAAAAGAAATAAAACAAACAAAACAAAAGGAGAAGAGAAAAATAGGAACTGAAAGAAATACAAGCCAGAAAAGCAACCAATCCTTTCAAACAACAGCATCTCCAGACAGTGGCGGATCCACTTGAGGAGAGGTGGGGGCAATTGTCCCCATAAGCCCAATTTTTTTTTACATGAATAGATTTACTAATTTTCTCTTTTGCCCCCACAAAAAAATTGATGTTGCCCCCTCATAGAAACAGAAAACAGAGAGAAACTGAAAGTAGAATAAGAACTGAGAATTATGATTTCATTGATTGAACTGAAGTTTACAATTAGCACAGTATTTATACAGTGCTGTAGCTTGTATATCTGACTACAACTAATCCTAACAACCTAACTGATTTTGTTATGCAAGCTGTGACAGCTGTGCCATCAATTACAATTTAGTAACTAAGCTAACTATAAGCCTACAAGCTAACTATCTCTGATACCCCCATGAGACAAATTTTCTAAAAATGGGTATAAAAGAGTCACAATAGATAAAGAGAGAATAAATTGATACTCTTTTTTAGGGGAGGATTTTGAAATATTTTAATTGTTATGTACAATAGTTAGCTTCTTACCCCTTTGCCATTTACCTATTATTCCTTGTCTTACTTAAAAACACACTCACCTGTCATTGACTCACTTGAGACAATCACAAACCGCAAAATAAAATAAAAAATTGCAGTCATATGAAAGATGAATGGTTGAATGATTGTTCGGTTACATACATCGAGAATTATTTTTAATGATATTACAAATGAAAAAATCATAAACATTTTCAAAATATGAGAATGTCTAGAGGGTAATTATAATTATAATTGGTAAAAACTTAAGTATTTTAGATTTTTTTGTCATGAGATTATGTACTTTTTAAAAGTTGATAATATTTTTCTTTTGTAAAAATGTTTATAAACTATTTTCTTGCCCCCGTTAAAGAAAATTTCTGGATCCGCCACTGTCTCCAGATTATATTATCAACAACCGGGTGCTAATGCTCAACAAAATTCCTGTAAAGTCCTGACTTGAACAACTGCAAACTTAAACAATGAAACACAGGATATGCCAGATCCAATCTAGCCATAATGAAGAAGCATCTAAAAGCAATGAAGAAGCATCTAAAAGCAATAATTTTTCTTTTATTTCAAAAGCATCTAAGAAAAATATAACATCACATATGAGTTAGAAACCTAAAAAGGGATTTAAAGGAAGTAAAAAAGCTTTGTTTTATTTTTAGAAAAAAGAAAAAGAAAAACATATAACAGCAATCTTGCACATAAACTAAAAGGATATACCAATGTCAATTTGAAAGAGCTTACCCGCTTTGCACCAGCCTGAGCACAGAATATAGAAAGGATTCCCGTACCGCAACCCACATCAACTACAACCTGTAGGCAGGTAATGCTTTTTAGGGAGAAAAGATAGGGGAAAAAACAGGGGGGAGGGAATACAGGAAAAACCAGAAGAAATTCAATCCTAAACAACTCAACAAAAACAAGCAAATAATGCATGAGCCACCAATGGTTAAATCTTGTTCCAAGTTGTGGTATATGTTCATGCAACATAAGCTTCTTTGATTTGTTAATGGTACAAAATGCAACCCCCAATAAGAGGTCCTCTACATGGTTTTGGTCATCCACCTACTTCAATAAGAGTTGAAAAGATGTCCTCTCTTTTGGCCAAGGGTTTAAAAGTGTTGGGTCGTGACTCATGAGGGGAGCCTAAAACATCGGGGAGATCTCTACATTGGGCTTAGAGCAAATCATACAAGTGATTTGGACACCATATCTTTCACCCAAAACCTTAAGGCGTTGAGTGTCGGGGTCCCCTCACTTAAATGTTGCTCAACATGTCCATTTCCATCCAATGTGGGACTTCTTACTCACACTTGACACTCCAACAAAAAGAGAATTAGTATGAAATAGTCAAATAGGGTATCAAAATTGTAATTATAAGGATTATTGATTTTGTCATATTGCAAAGTTTACAAATAAGTAGGAAATTAACTTTTAGTAGTTAGGATAAGAAGATTTTACATTTAATAAAAATTAATATTAAAATTCTACTTAAATAAGGATAAGTGAGTGCAAAAGTCGGAGTTAGCCAACCCACCTATCACTAAGGTGTATTTTAAGAAGGCAACGGTAACAGGAAATTGAGTCATGTGGAAGCAATGAGGGAAATATGGGTAGGGATAAGTTTGAGGGTGTATAATAACAACAACCTGCACACGTGGGACCTGATTTTGTTAGTGGAATGGAATAAGAAGAGGGGAGAGAGGGAGAGGAGGGCAAGCAAGGTTTGACTGACGATTATGAGGGGAGGAAACAGACCCCATGAAGTGTCAGCAGTGTCTCTAGCTTTCTGTTTCTGTTTCTGCGAGTGCAGAGCTTGATCTGATACGGATATCATCTTTTTTTATAAAATAAGAAATACTAAAAGATGAGAAGAAAATAATACAGAGATGATAAGACATCATCACAAACAAACAGAAAAAGAAATATCAGTAGCAGAGGGTGCATTCCAGTCAGAATATTCAATAATACTAGTAGTCTGATTCCAGTTAAGTATCGGTAGGGTTTTCTGTTTTACTTGAAATAAAATTGGTTGAGTTGGCCCACAGACAAAATACTAAGAACTCCACTTAGATTTTCGTTGAAACATGGAAGTTCTCTCTCCAATCTTTATCTAATCACTTATGGCAGAGCCTGAAGTCTATTTTTGTTAAAGGTTATACATTTCCTAAAATTACCATATTAGGATTAGGGGTCTATCTGCCATGGGGGTTAAACATGTAATTTAAGAGTTATTTATTGCTTGTTTTAATTAGGATTCTGTAACTGGATTAAAGTTATTTGAGGAACACTACTTGTGGGGCTACAGTAGACTGTTGTGCTCTCTTAGAATTTGGGCTTTAGGCCTAACTCAACCCCATAAAACCGGTTTGTAAGGTGAGGAGTACCCAAGCCTTTTCAGCACTACTTAGGCCATATCTCTAGTCGATGTGGGACTTTGAACACACCTCTCACGCTTGGGACTGGACATCTGAAGCATGGACATTAATGCGGGTAGAATAACAGGGATCTCAACTTGCTCAAAGTTTGAGACAGTGTCTGTGTTCCGTTAATAAATTAAGTAGATTTCAGGAGAGCTTTTTCCAATAAATGTTATATATCTCTCCATATGCTTTTCTGATTTCTCTATCAATTCTACATCAACATGTTCTGGAAAAAAATATTTCAAACATGATAAATCAACAACAACAACCACCACCAATCCTTTTACCGCCAGGTGGGGTCAGCTACTACATGGATCAAACAATGTCATGATATCCTATCATAAAATATACCTATAGACAAACCATTTAAATCTAAATCCTTCTTAAAGGTTGCGCCTATAGTTTTTCTTGGTCTCCCTCTACCTCTAACTATTAGTCTACCGTCCATCTAATCTTACTCTCTTATTGGGGCTTCTACACTCTTCTCCACACATGCCCAAACTATCCAAGGTGATATCCTGCCATCTTTTCTACAATAGGTGCTACCTCAACCTTTCTCTAATGCATTCATTCCTAATCCTATCTTGTCTAGTATATTCACTCATCCAACGCAACAATCTCATCTCTAGTACATTGAGTTTGTTCTCTTATTGGCTTTTTACTACCCAAATTCAATATCATACACATCGCAGGTCTTATAGTTGCGAGTGTGCAGTAAAGTTGTGCCTTAAGCTTCGGTGGTACTTTTCTATCACAAATAACAGTAGAAACACCCCTCCATTTCATCCACCTACTTGAATCCTAAGGTTTACTTCGTCCTTTATTTCCCATCATCTTGTATGATGGATTCAAAATACTTAAAACATGTGACATAATCAGTATTATTAATGGCATATGGTGGTCCAAGGCAGAAAGTAAAAAATCTGCTATACCAATATGGCGGATGGCATTGTGGCCAATGGAGGAAGCATGGTGGCTGTACTATAAAAAAAAAATACATAAAAAAATAGTGAAAAATGCTGCTGAAATAATAAATAGTAAAAACTAATAATAACATATATCCAGAGCAATAAAATTCACCAAAAGGATGTAAAAAAAAAATTTAATATATATTAACATATCCTAACAAAAAACAACTGAAAACTAGGTGACAGAGCCATGCAACAAAGCATGGCAATCCCTCTGCATGTCTACCGAAGAAACCCCATTAAAAAACCAATGGGAAGAGCACCAAAGGGATTGCAAAAGAGTCATTAGAAATAAACTATGCTGAAAAGTCCTAAAATACCCCTACAGAACCACTATTTCACCATGGTGGCCGCCATGGCATGGCCAAGTAAAACCAGCCACGAAATATGTCCTGCCATGGCAGCAATTTGATAACACGTTAGATAATTAATTTTACATTTGAATTTATCCAAATTAAAGTGAGCATTAGCCAAGCATGTAAAACTCAACCAAATACTGCAGTCGTATACATTAAATTGCACTACCAGCAGCTTCTGCCTTGTAAAACAAGAGCAACAAACAAAAGTTTACAAATCGTGTGATTGCTAAATTACTTTGCCTGCAATAAAACTCTGATGCCGCATGATAGCTTCCCTATACGTTTCAGTCCGCACACGATCCTGTAACAAACCAGGGCAAGAAAAGGAAAGGAAACAAGAAAGTAAAAAGAACATTATTTTTTTATTAAAAAGAAGATATTTCAAATTTCATTAAGAAGAAATTACAATGAATAGGAGGATAAGGAACCCTCCTTAACAAAGAGCAAAACACAAAACAGCAAAGAAAAAACCTGACATGATTGGAGCAGAGTTGCTCAAACCCTCAACATATTTTTAAGGGAAACCCCGATAAAAATATCAAGTGTTTCACACAGAATAGAATCCAAGCACCTAATTCCAAAGCGCGAGAATTTGTTTTTTTTTTTTTTGGGTGGGTGGGGGGGGGGCATCATATCACCATTAAAGTCAATAGATGTACAAAATAGTCTTGAAATACAGTATAATCTCAAACATTCAAATACTCAGGTTGCTTAATTTAAAAGGCACGAGACAATTAAATTGCATTCATTAACGTCGTTTAATCGCATTTCTTCTTGGAACATAATTGCATTTTAATTTGGATAGATTTAAATGTAAAATTGCATTTTAATTTGCACCAATAGCGAGACTTCCCTCAAATTCTTGACAATCTCCAGCACCAACTTGTTGAGCCTATCACTACACCAAGCCATCAATGGTGTTGTTCCCTTCTCCCATCATCTCTTCATTCATTGTGTTGAGCCACTAACAGAATCGCTCTGCACTGTCGACAAAATGGCTCCAGTAGAGCGCCCGACTTTCTTTTGGGTACAATGACCAAACCACGGTGTTCCAAATTCGAACTTAGATTGAGCTCATGAGAGAGGAGAGATTGATGAAGGATTTTAGAAATTCTCTCTCCAGAAGTGTTATTACAAATTTCATGTTTTGGGTTTAAAAAATACCTGATGGAAAATACTTATAATTTTCAAAATTCTTTTGTTTAATATCCAAATAAGGTATTTCATATTAAATAATTTTAATCCTCTTAACAAACACATTATCTCCTTAAAATTCCTCATCGAAACACACCCTGATGAGGGATTTTGGAAATTCTCTCTCAGGAAGGTGTAATTTTAAATTTCATGTTTTGAGTTAAAAAACACCTGATGGAAAATGCTTATTATTTTCAAAATTCTTCTGTTTATTGATTCGAGAAATTGATTCGATGTACAAGATAGAATCAATATCATTTCAGAAGGAATTTTTCTGAATTGTTTAGATCGATTTCCATGTGGAAGTCAGATACAAAGAACTGTTCCCTTACCCCTTTTTATCATCTTTGTTTGGGAGTTTAACACACAAATAACCAAAAAAAAAAAAAAAGAGTAAAACAAAAAAATACATGGGGGAAAATACAAGATATATCAACTTTTCCTTTGGCACCATTCCCCAATCCAGTTTTTCACAGGCTATGCATGCTGTGTGTGTGTGTGTTAGGGTGCGTTTGGAAGAACTTACGAGAATAGCTTATGAAAATAAACTTATAGGAATAACTAATGAAAATAGTTTTTGATATTTCAATCAGCTCTTTATAGCTTATTTCAATAAGCTTGTCAGAGAAGCTTACGAAAATAAGTCGTTTTTAGCTTAATTGAAAAAAAAACTTATTGCATAAGCTCTTAACTAAGCTAGCTGTGTACCCAAAGGGATATCACAGCAACACACTAAAACTAAAAAGGGATATCACACTGCCATACCCTAAAATTTAGCTTAATTACACTGTCCTTTTAAAAATTACACCAATCTCCCTTAAAAATTACACATACCTCCCTCTAAAAGGAGGGGGTGATTGAAATTACATCAGCCTTAGCTTTTGAATAATTTAGTCAAATTTTAAAAGAGACAAGTGTAATATCTCAAAAATAAAATGATTGAAATGAAAAGAAAAGGGAGAAAAAAAAAACAAAGAACAAAGAAAGAAAAAGGCAGAGACAGTTGTACCTTGATCATCTCTTGGTGGATACCAAGGTGAGCGTAGGAATGAAAATAGGCAATGTCGAAGTCGGTGCAAGGAGGACGCTGCTGCTGCTGCGGCTGCTGTTCATGTTGCTGTTGCTGCTGCTCAGAAACCCTAAGATTATTAAAGGTGTCTCTGGAACTGGAACTGGAACTGGAAGCACGTGACCTGCGCGTGCCACGACGGACACGCTCTCTATGGCCCCCCATTCCCGGGGGCTGCCGCGGAACCTGGTGCTGGTAGCCGTTACTATGAGTCTCCTTCGGAAACATTACTTACTACCTCTCTCTCACTCTATCGCTCTCTCTATCGCTCTCTCTGTCTCAGTGGCGCTCCCCAAGCAAGCGAGTACCAACAGCGCCGTGTCCTGTTTTGTGTACTGCCTTAGACAACAAAGCTACCTTATAAATGGAGAATGCTCTCTTTCCTTTGGGCTTAATTTTTAATTTACCCAATTACCCCTTTAACTTGAGTAAATATTGACCTCGATTTACGGTGAATATATATATCGACAAATGACTCATACGCATGAAGAAAATTTAGTTAGCCGAGGATAATCTTTAAATATCATCTAGATCCCCCGACAAAAATCAGTTATTATCTAACGATAATAGATACTTCATACTAATAACATGATAACCCAAAAGGTGTCTAATATGAAGAAGTGAATATGTCCCTCACCGGTGAGGGAGAGGAAATGACTTGAAATGATAGGTAATATGGGGTTTTATATATTATTTTAAAATGTTTGTAGGTTTTTTGTAAATGTGTTTTTGCAATATAGTCCATGTTATAGAACTGGTACAACATGTCTGTGTCAAACACAGCCCCGGAGTGCGCCATTGTCATCGACCAGCTAAAAGCAATCGTTCTTGTTTTCATGGGTTATTTTCAATGATGTGTGTAGGATAACATTCCCTTTGGTGTGTACCCACTAGCCAGCCCACTTAAGCTCCTGGGATTTCACTGAAGCCAAACATATATTATAAAAGGAAACAACTTTTTCTCTACAAAAGAAAAAAAAAAAGGAAAAAAAAAAAAAAGAACGATGGAGCATTCCAGATTCCAATCATCTTCACTAACATATGAGTGAGTGAAATGGCGTCGTTTGAAGAGGAACATGGACGATGGAAGAACCACAGACAGAGGCAGAGACCCATCTTCCAACAACAACAACAACAATGGACTCTCCAAACAAACCATGTTCGAGGATACCACACCTCTCCAAGTCTTACCCGTGAAGGAGGAACCAACAGCTTTTGATCCAAACTCAAAGACGTCGACCACGACTAGAACGGTTGAAGCTGATTAATGAAATTAGTGATTTCAGATTTTCATATTGATTATTAAGAATTAAATTTCAAAAATTAAAGGGGTCAAAGTGAAAAATAAAATGGTGACCGGTTGTACAAGTAATCCTTGAATGATCTCATCCATCCATTTTTAAAATAATAAATCCAATGATCAGAGAGCCTCCCTCACCTATGAGAGACTTAGTGACACCCTCATGATAGAAGCCACCAACCCAAAAATATTAAAAAAGTTAATAATAGATATTTTGGTCTCGATAGAGTCTACCATGTACCTAAATTTATATTTGGTTTAAATGTTATATAAATTCTTGAACTTTTTGAAAAAAAAAAATTAAATAGATCTATGAACTTTAAAACATTATAATTAGATTTTTTATAACACCCTGAAAATGTTTTATCTGTTAATTAATTTCTAAATTGATTGAAAATATAATTTGGAAATTATAAAAAATATTAATTGTTTATGTCTGAGAATTGAAGTGAATTTGAATTAAAAACTCAAATAAGAATTGGAATGCGTTTGGATACGCGGTATGAATCTATACCTTTACTATGGCTTATCTGCAACATTACTGTAGATCCCAGGTGTCATTTTACTGAATTCTTGTCATTAATTTTTTTTTTTTTTTATCTATCATGCTATTGATGGTAATACTTTTTTAACGTTTTTTAATTTGAAAAAAAGGACAAAGTGGCGCATGACAAACGGAAAGAGAGAAGGAAAGAAAGGTTTTAGTGGCTCTCACACAATAAACACAGCAAACAAAAACATGAAATATGCCGGCAGAGCTCAAGGGGACATCGGTGGCGATGACGTTGGCAATGTAGTATTTTTTGCAAGAACTGGTTCTCACCAATATTTTTGTTTATGAAATCATCAGAATCATCCCTAAAAAAGATAGTAGAGATAACTGTTACTAGAAAATGGAACCATGTTCATCAAACACTACCAGAAACCCATCAGAAAATCATCTGAAAATCAAAAAACAAAAAACATAAAGGGAAATGTATACTGAAAATGAAACAGATCCGAAAATTTTAAAAATAAAAATAAAATAAAATGAGATAAAGATCGTGAATCTGAATCAGAGAAGAGGGGAACCAAAAGTTGTTGTTGTGGCTCCAGATCTGTCGTGCCGCCACCCATGGTAGTTCCACCACCAATGAACAGGAAAGGAAGATGGAGTGAGCAAATAGAAGATGGAAGATGATGGGAGCTCGCTTGCTAGATGAAGCAAGAGAGATAAAGCAGTTGAGATATGGAGAAGAAATGAGGAGAAGAACAAAACGTCAGTGTTGAGAAATGGAGAATGGGAGAAGAGATGGATACTGAACATTTTCAGAGAATAGGAGGAGACTCTTTTTTTATATAAAAAAAAAGTAGATGAATCCATGACACACAATTAATAATTAATAAAAAGAATTATAAAAAATATATAATTAAAAACAACAATCCACAATACATAAAAATTAGGAGTGCACACTTACATTTTGAGAGAATGGGAGAAGACTCTTTTTTTATCAAAAAAATGGGAGAGAGTCTAGATACCCTGACTCATAATTAATAATTAATAAAAATAATTATAAAAATATATAAATAAAAACATATAAAAAAATGTGTTAAGTCTCTAAATGTATGATGTGCATTTTCCTAAGTTTTGATGAAAATAGTGTGCAGATCAAAATAGTAAGACTCACATGTTTGCCCACTTTATTGACAACTTGTCTGGATAAGCAAAAGTCAACATGTCTGCTGACTAGGATTGTTGACTTTCTGCAATTTAGTTTCAACCTGTCTCTGCTATGTTCTCATACTCGTCTAAGGTTCTTCAATGGGAACTCGAGTACAAAAAGCTTTTGGAAGCTGTCCCCTGATACAGAAGACTCTGAAACTCTCTCTCACGCTTATCAAGAAATTCAGAAGGTCATTCTCATAAGCAACCTAGGAAATCAAAGATAACATCTAGTTAAAGAATGTTTCCAACATGCTTTATTCCCTAGTACTCTTGGTTATTACACGAAAAGGAAATATACTCTGCAAAGTACAAAAAGCATTCTGCACAACTCTGATTTGGCGACTGCACGATGCATAAAGCCATGATCCTTCATGTTAGAGTACAACCAACGTCTCTATTACATTAATGGCTGCCCAGAACGACTCTATTGCATTTAATGAAGCTCTGCTTGAAGCCATCGTTGGAAGGAATGTCTCTAACGGATCTTAAATGCTTGAAGTGTTGAAGGCTATAAATACAAAAGTCATTGAAGATGAAGACGTCAGAGATTATAAAGCATTAAAGAGTCATTACTCTATTCATTTAATTCTTCATTCTTTCAATCTGTATTCTTCAATCATTTGAAGTTATTACGCAGTCTTTCCTAAGCCTGCATTTAATCCACTCTCTGAGTGTTAGTGAAAGAACTGTTTGTCTGATTGTATTTATTACAAACAAACTTCTCAACACGAACCTGTATGAGCCTGAAGAGGCTAAGTGAGCAAAGAATACTTGTCTTGGAGCCTGAAGAGGCTAGGTGTGCAAACAATACTTGGAGTCTGTAACCTGATCAGTTATAGTGGATAAAACTTGGTGCTGCCAAGGACTGGACGTAGCTCTTTGTGTTAAAAAGTGAACCAGGATAAATAGCTGTGTTAATCTCTCTTCCCTTAAACTCTTTAGTTGTTTTGATTATACTATCTGCTTTCTAACTAAGGGGTTAAAAGTGTGAATATCAAGCTTGCTTTCTCTCTGTATGCTTGTGTGCTTTTCTGTTAAAATACACCAGACAGGTCACCTGTCTGTGTAAGTGATTTTACACCTCTCTGAACCTAGCTTCTGTGTGCGAAAAGTTTTCAACTTTATTTTTAATTTCTGATAAACACAATTCAACCCCCTTCTCGTGTTTATAGTTGTCTATTTCAAAATGGACGTACATTTTTTACTGTTTGTGTATTCATTATTACAAAAAATAAAATATCTATATACACTATCAATTGGGAATGTCCGGTTACTGTTACAGGAACAGTAACCGGACACGTGTCGGTTCCAGTTTTTTTGCTTTTTTAAAAAAAATTTAATTTCTAAAAAAAAAAATTTAAATTTTTTTTAAAATTTGTAACTTTCAGTTTTACTTTTTAAAATTTTTTACGTTTTTTTTTTTTTTTTTACCTTTTAAAAAATTTGTTAAATTTTTTACTTTTAAATTTTTTTTTACGTTTTCCTTAATTTTTAAAAGTTTGTTTGCTATTATTTTCTTACGTTTAGTTTTTTTAAAAATGTTTTTTTTTTTACTTTTTTTTAAACAAAAATTTGACTTTTAATTTTAATTTTAATTTTTATTTTACGTTTTCCTTAATTTGTAAAATAATAATTCTAATAAATTTTTTTTGCTAATACTTTTTTTTTAATTTAATTTATATACACTAATAGTGTAAAGTTTTTTTACACTGTCAACCAATCATAAATTGTCAAACAATAAAAGTAGAGTTGTCATGTTCTTGATGTTTTAATTTTTATATACATATATTTTAATGTATATATAATTTAATAGTTTAAAATTTAATATTTATATATATTTTATTTATATATATATATATATATATTTTAATATTTTTCGGTTTGAACCGAATCAAACCAAACCATTTTTAATTGGTTCGGATATTGTTATGGACTTTTTAAAGTTTATAATTTTTTTTGTTTTTAAATATTTTTATCCAGGAAAGGTAGCAAAGCTACCGTGTTCTTCGAAAAAGTTTAGGGTCGTAAGACTCGAACCAATAATTCGATGAATTTGAAAATCCGAACCAACCAATTAAACTGATTTGTTTTTCTTCTTTTTTTGTTTTTCTTCTTTAATTTGTATACACTAACAGTGTAAAGTTTTTTTCCACTGTCAACCAATCATAAATTGTCAAACAATAAAAGTAGAGTTGTCATGTTCTTGATGTTTTAATTTTTATATACTTATATTTTAATGTATATATAATTTAATAGTTTAAAATTTAAAATTTATATATTATATATATATATATATATATTTTAATATTTTTCGGTTCGAACCGAATCAAACCAAACCAATTTTAATTGGTTCGGATATTGTTATTGACTTTTTAAAGTTTATAATTTTTTTTGTTTTTAAATATTTTTATCCAAGAAGTTAGCAAAGCTTCCGTGTTCTTCGAAAAAGTTTTGGGTCGTAAGACTCGAACCAATAATTCGATGAATTTGAAAATCCAAACCAACCAATTAAACTGATTTGTTTTTCTTCTTTTTTTGTGTACTGCTCCAAATTGAACTAAACCCAATGGTCATTAGTTAGGTTATTTTGGAACCGAACCAATTACTATATTTTAATATTTATATATATTTTAATATTCAATATGTATATCACTTTATCAATTGACAACTTTTCTTCTATTGTTCCTGTAACAGTAGAAGGAATTGTCAACCGGTGGATTATATTTTAATGTATATATAATTTAATAGTTTAAAATTTAATATTTATATATATTTTATATATATATATATATATTAATATTTTTCGGTTCGAACCGAATCAAACCAAACCAATTTTAATTGGTTCGAATATTGTTATTGACTTTTTAAAGTTTATAATTTTTTTGTTTTTAAATATTTTTATCCAGGAAAGGTGGCAAAGCTACCGTGTTCTTCGAAAAAGTTTATGGTCGTAAGACTTGAACCAATAATTCAATGAATTTGAAAATCCGAACCAACCAATTAAATTGATTTGTTTTTCTTCTTTCTTTTTTGTACTGCTCCAAATTGAACTAAACCCAATGGTCATTAGTTCGGTTATTTTGGAACCGAACCAATTACTATATTTTAATATTTATATATATTTTAATATTTAATATGTATATCACTTTATCAATTGACAACTTTTCTTCTATTGTTCCTGTAACAGTAGAAGGAATTGTCAACCGGTGGATTATATTTTAATGTATATATAATTTAATAGTTTAAAATTTGATATTTATATATATTTTATATATATATATATATATATATATTAATATTTTCCGGTTCGAACCGAATCAAACCAAACCAATTTTAATTGGTTCGAATATTGTTATTGACTTTTTAAAGTTTATAATTTTTTTGTTTTTAAATATTTTTTATCCAGGAAAGGTAGCAAAGCTACCGTGTTCTTCGAAAAAGTTTAGGGTCGTAAGACTTGAACCAATAATTCAATGAATTTGAAAATCCGAACCAACCAATTAAATTGATTTGTTTTTTCTTTTTTTATTGTACTGCTCCAAATTGAACTAAACCCAATGGTCATTCGTTCGGTTATTTTGGAACCGAACTAATTACTATATTTTAATATTTATATATATTTTAATATTCAATATGTATATCACTTTATCAATTGACAACTTTTCTTCTATTGTTCCTGTAACAGTAGAAGGAATTGTCAACCGGTGGATTATTTTGGATTATTTAAATTTATTTATATATTTTTTAAACATATATTTTTTTGGTTTTAGCTATCGTGTTCTTCGAAAAAATTTAGGGTTGTAAGACTTGAACCAATAATTCGATAAATTTGAAAATCCAAACCAACCAATTAAATTTGTTTTTTTTTTTGGTTCGATTCCGAATTGAACCAAATCCAATGGTCATTAGTTCGATTATTTTGGACCCGAACCAATTAATATATTTTAATATATTTATATATATTTTAATATTCAATATCTATATCACTTTATCAATTGACAAATTTTATTCTACTGTTCCTGTAACAGTAAAAGGGGTTGTCAACCGAACTGAGCCAATTTTGATTGGTTCGGATTTTTTATATTATTCTGTTATTAATTTTTTAAAGTTTACAATTTTTTTGTTTTTAAATGTTTTTAGCCAGGAAACGTACCCAAACCCAATGATCATCAGTATCAGGTTCAAGAATTTTGAAAACGAACTAATTACTATATTTTAGTAATATATATATATAATACTTAATATTTATTATATTTAATAATTTTATATTTTAATTTTATATATATATATATATTAATATTTTCGGGTCCAAACCAAACTCAATCGGACCGAACCAATTTTGATTGGTTCAGATTTTTTGTATTATTTTATTATTAATTTTTTAAAGTGTACAAATTTTTTGTTTTTAAACGTTTTTAGCAAGGAAAGGTAGCAAACTACTGTGTTCTTCGAAAAGTTTAGCTGCGTAGACCCGAACGAATAATTCGATGAATTGATCCAATTAAATTGGTTTGTATTTTTTTTGTGTTCGTGTCTGAACCAAACCCAATGGTCATTGGTTCGGTTATCATGTTCAAAAATTTTGAAACCCAATTAATTATTATATTTTAGTATATATATATATATATATATATATATATATATATATATATATATATATATATATATACTTAATATTTATTATATTGAAATTTTTATATTTAAATATAAATATTAATTATGTATTGACATGATCCATGACCTCTTGATCCTTATACTAAACGGTAGATAAGTAAATTATAATCATGGTTGAGAATTGATTTTGAAATTATATGATAAATAAAAGAGTGAAATGTTCTCATAGATATAATATGATTTATATTTCAATTCACATTTCAATAAATCTGTATTATATTGCTCTTGGAAAAAAAATCTTATAGGTACCCGTGCGTACCGCACGGGTTATTACACTAGTATCTATACCATTGCTAAGAATGATCGTCAAAATTATTGTAGATCCATGTGTCATGCTAATGAATTTTGTCATTATTTTATTATTTAGATTTTACACTTTATATATTTTATTGTTTTACATTTTTTTGACCAGTAAAGCTACATTGATCAGAAAGTCATTTTATTATTTAGATTTCGCACTTTATATATTTTATTGTTTTACATTTTTTTGACCAGTAAAGCTACATTGATTAGAAAGTCAAACATGTTAGGGTGTTGTAGAAATCGTACCTGGCCGCCGCCGCCGCCGCCGCCGCCTATCTCTCTCTTTCTCCCATGTTTCTCTCTACCCCCTCTTCTTCTTTTTCAAACGATAGCCACCCTCCCCCTATCTTCTAGCACATTCTTTTAGGCTAGGAAATCAGCCCTTTTTTTTGTTTTTATTATTTATTTTTATTAAATTTTATTATAATGGGTGTTTAACCATTTTTTTTTTCTCCTGATTGCTAATTCTAATTTGGGCTCAGCCCATTATGTATTTTTTTTATTAACATATACATAAATAAATATATATAACTAAAAATATATATATTATACAATTTATTTATTTTTATTAGTTGTAGAGTTCAAACAGTGGTGGGGGCGAGCATGATTTGAAGGTGCGACTACACAGGGCCCCGTTTTTTAGGGGCACCAATTTTTTTATTAGTATTTTTTTTTGTGTAAACTCAATATATCTCATCGCTGACAACGAAGGACTAGTCATTGTTCGCGGGGTGTGGCTTCCGCTGGCCAAGCATTATTTTAACAAGCTCCTAAGTAGAAGTGAGAATAGGTCAACCTATTTACAATTAAGATTATATTTTAAATAAATGTATAATATACAATATTAAACAATTTATTTTTATTAGAAAATTAATATATTATTACTAAATTCTGAAAAAATTGAAACTCTGTGTGTGACCACTCCCATTCTCCCTTCTTCCGTTCGAATTAGAAAGTAGAAACCCTTTGTTTAGTCTTTCCGTCTGCGTGACTGACTAGGTATTTTGGTAGGTACTTCTCGTCATCATGTTACTTTTATTATTGTTCTAATGGAGAAGAGCAAGATAGTAGTTAGCTTGTTTATTCAAAAGAATTAGATAGAATTTTTTTGTTTTTGCTGTAAGTTATTTGGTACAAGTCATAGAACAAACCACTTAGCAAATGAAGGGTTTAATGATTGGAATCAAACCACTATTTTTGTTATAATTCTATTATAGTTTCCTACTGTAATCTTTTCCTTTTCTTCGATAATATTTTGTTTCACTTAAGGTTGTATTAAAACAATTAATAGCTAGTTTTTTGCACCTGTTTGTGAGCTTTTGATAATCAACACTATCTCTCTCTCTCTCTCTCTCTCTCACACACACACACACACACACACACACACACACACACACACATATTCGACTTATAAAAAAAGGTCAATACGCAAAGCGGCATAGGGCACCCAAAATTTGAGGGACGGGCTTGAGTTCAAACATTGTTTTAACCAGCTGAACCAATTGAACCATGACCCGACGGTCTTGCAGGTTCAATCTTCGGTTTAGTTCTTAAAACATTGAAAAAAGTAAACAACCCACTATTACCGTTTAAAAGGAAAAGAGATAAGGGAATGAAAGAAAGTATAGTGAATAGGGAAGCTTCTAAACCCAAAAAGAGATGAGTTTGTATATTTTTCTTTCTTTTTTTATAAATTAAATATGTATTAACTAATATTTTATTTCGAAAAAAAAATAAATTTAAATAAAAATATAAAGATTTGAGCCCCATTATGGGATCCATTAAAAGTAAGTTAAGAACTTACATATGGTTCTTGCATTGGATCCAAAATGGCAGGCATTTCTTAAATCCTACATGGCATCTTTCGCCTCACTTAAAAGGAGTTAAGAACCAAAACATGGTTCTTGCACTGAAGATACTCTTAGAAGGAAGAAGACAAAGGCGGCAACGGAGTTGGGGAGTGAAGGAGTAACGTTCTGAAATCTAATTTCTAAACAAAATGGTCACTAGGGTTTCAAAGTCACAAACATTCTTTACAACTTCATCAAAGTCATAGTTTGATATTGTAATAACAGTTGACTAATGTTTCTGATATTTAATATTACTATTATAATATTAAAATTTACGTGTAGTACTTAAAAAACAAGAGACTAAGAATTTAATTGATTTATGTGTAGCATTTTTATAATTTATGTATATATTGTATAATTTATTTTTTTATTTTATTAGTTACTGGTTTAATCATTGGATGAACCGGTTGAACCAGTTGAACCAAAAGAACCCTGACTCGAAAGCCTCGACAATGAGAATGTTAGGAAAGGAACTACATGATTGTAGTACATGGGTGAATTTTCATATGATAATCGTCATGTTTCTTATGTCATGTATAATGTTTTGTTAATGAGCTCCATCTAACAGTTACCGATATTAGATAGTGGTGGTGAAAGAAAAGGAAAGGAAGGTTGTTGTGAATCTTTGGGAAAAACTTTTGGCAGAGGTGGATGTCTAAAAGACGATATAAAGATGCAGATTTAATAATAATTTTTCATATTTGATTTTAATATTATTCATAGTAATGTTTAGAAATAATGAGAAATTGTTGTCAATTCTAATGATATAAATTATTGGTAGGTGATTTTCTTTTAATGTTTTTGAATCAACATTTCAATCTCAAAGGGATGCATCATCAAGTAGTTCTTCGAAACCTTTACGCAATATTCAGAATGACATATCTTATCGTTTATTATATTTTGCCAAATTTAATTTATATAGTTCTGGCTTTTTATGTATAATGGTTTAACATACTTTGTTTGGACTTTTTTGTATACAATGTTTAATTTTTAATACGAAAAATATTTATTAAATATGTTTTACAATCTTAATTAATTGTGTAGTTCTATAAATTATTGATCTTGGCTTTTTGGGGATCATTTATTTAAGTCTGATTATTTATTTTGTACTTCAAAGTCTAATTATGTTTTTAAGGGGTAATGTGAATGTACTAACTTTGTCTTCAAATATTTTGTTTATATTTAATTTTTTTTCTTTATTAAAAAAAAAACTAGATTTAGATTTCTTAAGTCAAGTGGAATCCTAACAACATGGTTTACCAACCTAAGTGAGTTATGGAGAATAAAAAATATTAATTTCATAATACATCAAGGTAATAGAAATTGTTATTTTGTTTGTATTATTGTATAATTTTTCCTACTTGCATTCCATTTTTTTTCATTTTATTGGTTCATTATTATTGATATTATAGAAAAGGGTTTTCAAATTCATAATGAAAAGAATCATTTATTTGTTAAAGCTGGACATGAATGTATTTATGTTTTTTTTTTTTTTATAAAGGCTAGGAGTGCAAAAGCATCACAATAGAGAAGGAAATCCCAACTAGGTTGGCACCTCCAACCCTACCCATCATTTGCAGCACCTCAATATTTATTCAATAAATAATAATAAAATAAAGAATACAAAATCATGGGGGACATAAAGCAAAACCCATGGAAATCAAATGATCATGTAAACCTATAACTAAGAAGACCTAATCTATCATGATTAAAGTCCTCATGAATAAAAGTAGGAATATGATTAATCCATGAATTACATTGAGAAATAATTCCAAAATTAGCCAATTTATCCGCACAGCAATTGCCCTCCCTAAAAATATGAGAAACCATAAACTTCATACTCTTGGTGAGTTGAAGATAATTCCTCCGTCCGTTTCTCAATCTCCAAGGAACAATGTCTACTGATTTTAAAGCCAAAACTACTAATATGGAATCACATTCCAACCAAAGTCTATGCCAATCATTTTTAAATGCAATTTCAATAGCTAGCATTGCTACCACTAGCTCAGCATGTAGAGTGAAAGAAATGCCCAAATATGATGCAAAGCAACCAATAATTCCTCCACTATTGTCTCTAAAAATACCACCGCCAACAGCTGGACCTGGAGATCCTTTAGTGGCATCATCTATATTACATTTTGTCCAATAGCATAACGGAGGATTCCAAAATACTTCAATGATTTTTGGAGCTCTACTTGCATGACTAGCCACTTTTAGAGTCTTAAGAATAGTGAATTCATGAATGGAAGAGTTCATATTCCCTTTGGACAAGTTACCAATTAATGAGACAACACCTATTATCATATTTATGGCTTGCTGAGATGTAGGAATTGTATTTTCAAACCTCACCCTATGTCTACAGGTACAAATTGTCGAAAGCACATTTATCACAACTGCAAGCCCTATATTCTTCATCTGTGAACTTCGGGTTTTGTTGCAGATTTAAAAAATGGCCAAAGGAGATGAGATATCAAAGTTGTATGCTAGCAAAGCACTTAACCAATTCCAGATTTGAACTGCAAAATTACATGACAAGAACAAGTGCTGTGAAGATTCATCAGTGCGGCCACACAAGCGACAAATTGAAACAGTAATACAACCCCTTGCCATAAGGTTTTCATCTGTAGGTAACCGATTATGCAAAAATCTCCAAGCTAGAAATGATCTAGAAGGAGGAATAACACTGCTCCAAACAACTTCAGCCCAAGGAATACTCTGCTGCAATGGATTTTTGTGCAGAAAAGCCACTTTAAATGACAGACTGCCCGAGATTTAGTCATTCCAAACTAAATGATCCTCACTCTCAAATATAGGGATGGATACCTTTTCTATGTCAGCAACCATTGTTAGATATCCGACCCTCAACTCATCAGGAATGGACCAAGCATAATCCTATATAAAGGCTTCAATTCTGGCATGAAGGGAATCATGCAAACTTTCTAGTATTTGAAGCATTTCTACAATACTTTGAGGTGGTCATTTATCATTCCAAAAACTGACCAGATTTCCTTTACCAATCTGCTAAGAACAATTCATCATAACCTGTTGTAAATTAGACCTGATTACTGGGCAGAGAGATGATTTGGCATAATGAGCAGCGAGAACATTATTCCTATAGAACCTGGTTTTGATTAGAACAACCCATTGATTGGATGAAGAGAGCATATCCCAAGTGAGTTTCAACATAGCTGCCTCATTTATAGCTCTTAAAGATCGAATTCCCATACCACCTTCACTAAGAGGCTTGCAAACTTCTTTCCAAGCAATAGTGACCACCTTCTTCACATGAACATCTCCAGACCAAATTAAGTTCTTTATCCAAGTGTCTAGAGTTTTTAATAGAGAAATAGGCTAGGCATACACATGAAAGCTATAGACTAGTATACCTTGAACCACAGACTTGACCAATTGTACTCTTCCCATGATGGATAACAAAAAACCTTTCCATGAGGCAAGTTTTTGCTTGATTATGTCCACAATTGGTTGAAAGTGAACTCTTCTTGGCTTGCCTTTAAAGAGAGGAACTCCTAGGTAAGTGAATGGTAATTCACCAGCTAAGTATCCCAAAGTATTTGAAATCACAGCAACCGTACTAGCTGATAGATTAGCAGCATAGAACTTGCATTTTTGAAGGCTGAGGAACTGCCCTGAGATGGCAGCATAGCCACTGAATAGCTTATTAATACCTGCCAATTCCTCTTGCCACCGTTGGAAACACCATTACATCATCTGCATAGAGTACATGGCTTGGAAACTTTAACCCTTTAGGACCAGACATTGTCTTTAACTGACTGGAAGAGACAACAGCTGAAATTCCTCTACTAAGCACCTCAGCTATGCAAAAGAGCAAGGGAGATATGGGATCACCCTGCCTAACTCCTATTTTACAAGACATGCAGCCAATTGGTTTTCCATTTACAGAGAAGGAAAGCTTTGCTGATTTCAATATTACTTTCACCCAATTACAGAACTGAGCATCAAAACCGAAGGCCTTAAGCACATTCAACAAAAAAGACCAATCAATAGTGTCAAAGGCTTTTTTAATATCAAATTTCAACACCAAATTACCACCACAGGTTTTGTAGTCCAACAAATTAGCAGCTTCTGATGCAACACATATACATCAACAATTTGCCTCTCCCTAATGAGCCCTCTTTGCTGTTCTGAAATTATTTTTTGGGACAAAGGAAGCAAGTCTATCAGCTAGGATTTTTGTTATAATCTTAAATTGAAAGATGGCCAAGGCAATGGGCCTATAACTCTCAATTTTGTCAGCACCAACAACCATAGGAACCAACACAACCAGCTTTGAGTTAAGATTTGGGAGCAACCAGCCTTAATTAAAGAATTGCAACACAGAATTACAGACATCACTTCCAACTATATTCCAGAACTTTTGAAAAAAGCAACCACCAAATCCATCAGGACCTGGTGCCCCATTTCCATTCATACCGAAAACAACAGCATTAATCTTATCTTTAGTAGGCAGGGCAGTGAGCAGTTTGTTGTCCTCATCAGTAACTACCTTTGGAATAACAGAATCAATGAGGTCATTATCCACACCGTTGTTATCTGAGGAGTAAAGAGAATTATAATAGTAAAGCATATGCAGTTCTAAATCTGTAGCTTCATTTAAAATAAGATCTCCAGACTTCAACACATTCATTGCTTTAGATGCTGATCTAACTCTTGCAAGTCTGTGAAAATAGGAAGTTCTGGTTTTGGATTGGTACAATCCCGAGCATAGTGACCAGGCTTCCCACATCTGAAACAAACTGGTCCTTTGACAGGGCAATCTCTGACATAGTGTCATTTTTCGCATTTTTCACACTTTCGAGGAGTGGCAGAAGCTTAGCTTGATCCTCCAGTTGTGCGGGATGTACCTTGAGAAGACCTATTACCCTCAGGACGAGAGTAAGGCTTCCATTGTGTAACATCCATGGCTGCTTTATGGATTGACGACTGTCTTCACAAACCAACACGGGTCTTTTCAGCGTGCTTTGTCCTCACTCACACACTTCCTGGGAAAACTGCCCAGGAGGTCACTCATCCCATAATTGCTCCAAGGCAAGCACGCTCAACTGTGCAGTTCTTAAGTGATGGGATACCAAAAAGAAGATGCATCTTGTATGTATAGGTAGTATCAATCAATTCATATAAGCCATCCTCAACTATATAGTCCTATACCTACACAGTCTCTGAATCCCTCTCATTCCGGTGTGCAATCGGTTCATTCATGTTCCCCTCCGCCTAGAAGCCTGCCAGGAGCCACTCCTTGTCCGTGCCTTCTTGCACCGGCGACTACTCCCCGCCCTCGTCAGCACCGGGTGTCACATGCCCACTAGCTTCAGCTTGGTTCATCCCTGAACCACACTGTACCGGGAGAGGTGCCGCGCTGATACCATTTGTAACATCCTGACTGCTTTAGGGATTAACGACTGTCCCACATATAACACCTAGTTTTTCGTATAAGTGATTTGTTGTATGCCTTGTTTGCCTAGAGTTGTTGTTAAAGTGCTAAGTGAGATTTCTAGGCTTAAAATTCCTTTTTGGCACATGAGCTCGGCCATGCTCATGTCCAGCATGCCCGTGCTTGAGGCACGTGTCTTGTTGTTGCCTGAGCCACAACACGGCCGTGCTCAATAGGAAGCACGACCATGCTCAAGTGAAACCGCGTCTCGTTGACGCTGATGTAAGCATGACCGTGCTTAGTAGGGTGGGCCCGAGTCTTTTAAAAGACAGCAGTCAGCGAGGGTTACGAGTTAAACCCTCTAAATTGGCACTTTAGGCAACCCTAAGTGTAACGACAACCTCTCCCTTCCTCCCCCTTGGAACCCATATCATTCTTGGTGTTCTTGCTCTGTTTGGGAGAGTCAATTACGTGCCAATTAGTAAAAGTAATGGTTCTTCCCTCTTCTGTTTCCTTTTCCTTTTGTTGAATTGGGAACTAATTGGTTAACCTTTTGTGTTGGCCCATGTTGAATCGTTCGTCGAGCCAAATCAAGGAAACCGGTTAGAGCTTCGTTGGTTAAAGGGAGAAATTTTCATACCAGGTATGGGGAGAAGGATTAGTATGAGTATGTAGTCTTGGGGGTAGCGTAAGACGAAGGGTTTCCCATGACCCTTATGTTGGATAAAATGCCTAAATGATTATTGGTTGATAACTTGAAATGTATATGTTTATTTGGTTACGGTATAAATGTTTAACATGTCTATCTTAGTATGTTTGATGTTAATGATGTTGTTATAACATGTTAAATGATTGATGATATGCTTGGATGTTTTATCATGAATTGGTTGATGGTTGTTCATTATGAACGCTTAAATGATAAAATATGTTAAATCTGTTAATGATGATAAGGGAGGTTTTTCCTCTTTTGTTCATAAAAATTGAATGATAGTAATGAGGGTAAGGATTATACCAAAAAGCTTTAGTTACAAGATGTAATATCCGTGTTTTAAGGCATAATTTATATGTTGAATAACTAGGTTTAAGACCTTGATTTAGGGTCTAATATGCATGTTTAGGTATTGGGAACCTTGCATGGAAAGTACGAGATTAATCGGCGTTGAATTGAATGAGAATGTGTTCTAGGATTTTCTATATAGCGTTTAGAATACTTAAGAATGCACAATAGGAAATTTATTTTTGAGTAAGAGATTAGGTATGTTTGAGGGCTTGGTACTATTCCTTAGGTATAGAGGAGTCTATGTTTCAAAATTTAGGTCAATCGGACTTCAAACGAGTTCAGAACGCGATAAAACGTATGAACTAGGAATGCTGGACAGCAACCGCACTGAGCGCTGGCTTCCTAGCGCTGAGCGCCAGTTAGAGGGACACGTGGCGAGCTGCGATTCGCCCAGAAAGGCGGTGCAGCCTAGCCAGCGCTGAGCACCAGAAATAATAAAAAAAAGATTTTAATGAGAGAATTTCGTGGAAGCTTGGAGAAGTGGCAGAAAATAGAGAATATAGAGAGAGGGAGAAAGGAGAAAGAGAGAGAAACTTCCAGAGCTGATTTCGATCAATCCGTTCGTCCTATTGAAAAATCGATTATACCGTTGTGATCCTCACGGCTTCTACTTTATCATCCTACCTTTCTTTTCTTGATTAGGCTAAGGTAAACCTATGTTCTTATGTCGAAATGCCTTCGGTGACGATATTGAGGTTATCTCTCAATCCGTTTATCGGTTTTCAATTCCGTCTTCAGATTTGGGTTATACGTAACATGTGCTTCATGAATATGTTTTCAGGTGAATTTTTGGAGTCCCGGAGGTAGGAGAACCTCACGAGACTGATTTGAGTAGTTTAGAGAGGGCTCGTTTCGTTGCTCTAAAGCTAGCCTACGACACTTCAGGTGGGGGAAAGAAGCCATCTAACGTCGGAAATGGCTAAGTAACATTTTATTCAATATTGGCGTAGGGCGACCTAAACCCTACTAGTGGGCGAATAATTGACAATGTCAATATCACATTGGGGACAACTTAGTGGTACCAATGATGATATGAAGATTGTAGATTTATCGTTGTTAGGTTAATTTTATGATATCTGAGGTTGTTTGATTTTATCATATTTGAGCTGCTTGCTGTGTGCTGTTTGGATTAACATGTTAATTATAGTTATTATGTTTATTTGAATATTTTATTATTATTATTATTATTATTATTATTATTATTATTATTATTATTATTGTGTTATTATTTTTTATTATTAATATGATATTGTTATTATTTTATTTTGATTATGGTTGATAATATGTTTTATCTGCAATGACATGCTTAGTTCGCATCTAGGCGATGATATATGATATCTTAAAGTGATGCATGTTGGGTGAGAGTGGGAGATGTGATTTAGATGTGCCAAACCTAATTAATTAATATTTTATTATGATGAGATTGATGATGTGTTATTATTTGAGACATTTTATGAGATAGTGATGAGAGGTTAAGGCACTAGGGTATGACTCGATATACGTTAGCGAGACCCATATGGATGCATGGTGTTGATCACAGCCATCTGTTTGGAACACACGAGGTCAGAAGTCCTCGCGGGACTGTCCTAACTTAGATTTAGATTTAGGCTGTGTAGCTATAGTGTCATTGCTATGCATGAGCGCCCTTGAGAAAGAACCAGGGTGTGCACCGGAGCGAGATGTGCAGCTATAGTGTCATTGCTTTGCATGAGCATTCTCATCGCGGATGAGTGTGCACCGGGATTTGGGGACGCTTCGCTTGGACGATTGACTAACATCCATGAGCGGGCAAGGGATGTGTGATAGGGTTGGTGGTGGCCACGTCAGCATAAGTTGCATGAGTACGATGGGTAGAGGATAATAATGTGTCTCGAGGATGATTGTGTGTGTATATATATATATCTGTGATGCATGTCTATGTGCCTTTATTGTTTATATGTTACGTACCCTTTTCCTTATATGATGATAGATAGTTTCTTATCCCTCTACTTCTTTTCTATGTATGTTTCTTTTATGTGACCTTTTTGAGAAGAACCTGCGGAGTATCCAGCTACAGAGGAGTTTGATGGGACTCCTTATGAGCAAAATGCTGGAGGAAGAGCAGTAGACCGAGTAGTTGAGTAAATAGAGTCTGTGGCCAGTACGTCTTTTTGCAGTTCTTTTTGCGGGATGTTGTATTTTCAGTTATTTGGTCAGTTTGTACTTTTGGGGCCCTATTCTGGCGTGATACCCTATATAGTACCTTGTACTTTTATATATATGTATATTTATGTATGATGATTATGTTTCCATTCTTTATGTTTAAAGCTTTAATATTTATGATTTTCTGTATATATGACAAACGCTATTATTACAATTAAGTTTTAGTTAATTAGGTTTTTCTTTAATGGGACATCGGGGTGTCTCATTTGTGGTATCAGAGCAGTTTGATTTTGATCAGACTGTGAAGTTAGGGTGTACCGACCATTTTAGTTGAATCAACATCGGATAACGACTATGCTTAGAAGTTGGGTAGTGAGTTCGGGAGCGATAATTAACATTTGTGTGGCATATACTATTTATATATCCGGTTATGTAATATTATATGTCATATAAATATAAGCTAATGATTTCTTTTAATAGGATCATGGCTCGAGGCAGAGGCAGAGGACGTAGAGGACGAGGGGGTGGTAGGACCCAAGAGAGAGTAGATGGTGAGACTTCTCAGTCTAAGGTAGGAGTTGGAGGTGGAGGAGAGTCATCTAAGACTCTCCAGGCCATTCGGGAGTTAGCACCCGTGCTGTTGCAGCAGGCACAACAGAATGCTCAAAGGATGCAGAGAGATGCAATTACAGGAGCAGCAGGATAGGAGGAGAGCTGCCTAGGCAGAGGATGTAGGGTTGGCTACCTTCCTAAAAGGGAAGCCACCCCAGTTCAAAGGGGATTATGAACCAGAGCGAGCTGAGTGGTGGATACAGGAGTTGGAGAAGATCTTTGACACCATGAGATGCAAAGATGACAGGAAGATGACTTATGCTGCTTTTATGCTGACGGCAGGAGCAGAGTCATGGTGGAGAGGCAAGAGAAGGTTACTTGAGGCAGAGGGCAGGTTGATTAGCTAGGAGCTATTCAGAGACTGTTTCTTCGAGAAATACTTCCCACGGTTGGTCAGATGCGAGAAGGAGAGGGAGTTCATGAGTCTCCGACAGGGGGACATGTCTGTAGGTGACTATGCGGCCAGATTTGAGGCCTTGATACAGTTTTATGAGTTCTACCAGAGGTTTCCGGACGAGGACTGGATATGCTGGAGGTTCGAGGAGGGCTTGAGACATGAGCTATAGAGAGCTATAGTGCGCCCTTGATATTCTGAGCTTCCCAGATCTGGTTGAGAGATGCAGTGCCATAGAGGGCATAGATCAGAGGCAGGCTGCTGGGCAGAGACAGCAGAGGAGTGGAGGCCCCATCAGATCAGGTTTTCAGAGGAGAACAGGCAATGGTTCACAGGGGAGACAGGGACCCTATACCAGACCAGCGCAGACTGTTCAAACATCTACAGCAGTACCAGCTTCTGCAGCACCAGTTGGTGGAACGGGCCAGCAGCAGAGAGACCCAGTTTGTTTCAGATGCGGAGGTCCGCATTATGTTAGAGATTGCATAGAGAGGCCGAGTTTTTCCACTGTGGGAAACTAGGTCACATGGCTTAGGATTGTAGGTAGAGAGGGATACAACAGCAGGCAGCTGCTGGTAGAGGAGTCCCAGTAGCAGGACAGTCGGTGACCCAACCTCAGGCCACAGGGGGGGTGTTTACCGTGAGGGGATCTGAGTCCTCTCAATCTGCAGATCGTATCCAGTGTATGTGGTTGTATCTGGTAGACTCTCGTCTGTGTTGTTTGACACAGGTGCTACACATTCATTTATTTCACTTGAGTGTGTGGATCATTTACGTTTGCCTATTTCTCAGTTACCTTATACCCTTACAGTATCTACCGTAACCAATGATTCCTTGACTACCTTGTCTGTTTGTCTACAGTATCCTATAGTTGTTGATAATAGGACATTCCTTGTGGATCTTGTCTATTTACCTATGCAACAGATAGATGTTATCCTTGGCATGGATTGGCTTTCAACTAACCATGTAGTGTTAGATTGTTCCAGCAAGACCTTGTCATTTCTTGAGCCTTCAAGCATAGTATCTGCCAATGAAGGAGTACCTATGAGGAGTGATGGTTCTCGACTGTACGTGATGCTTTTCTCAGTGGAAGCTAAGGAGACTCCGAGTGTAGATTCTATGCCTATCGTGAGAGAATTTCCTGAGGTTTTCCCTCCCGATGTTCCCAGGCTTGCCACTAGAGAGGGAAGTGGTGTTCACCATAGATCTTATACCAGGGACATGACCTATATCTATAACACCTTATCAGATGTCACCCGTAGAGTTAGCCGAGTTAACGAAACAATTGGATGATATGTTGAAAAAAAAAATTATCAGACCCAGCGTTTCACCGTGGGGAGCTCCAGTGTTGTTTGTTAAGAAGAAGGATGGAAGTGATAGGTTGTGCATAGATTACAGGCAGCTGAATAAAGTGACGATAAAAATAAGTATCTGTTGCCTAGGATAGATGATCTGATGGATCAATTAAAGGGAACTTCGTTATTTTCCAAGATTGATCTGAGGTCTGGGTATCATCAGATTAGAGTGAAGAAGGAGGATATACCCAAGACAGCTTTCAGGAAGAGGTACGGACACTATGAGTATTTAGTTATATGCCATTTGGTGTGACTAATGCTCCAGCAATGTTTATGGATTATATGAACAGGATCTTTAGACCGTTCCTCGATAAGTTTGTGGTGGTGTGTATAGATGATATCCTTATTTATTCCCGTACACGGGAAGAGCATGAGGAACATCTGAGAACAGTGTTATAGGTGTTAAAGGATAGATAGTTATATGCAAAGCTTTCTAAGTGCGAGTTTTGGTTGGAGGAGGTTCAGTTCTTAGGTCATTTGATTAACAAGGAAGGAATAGCAGTAGATCCTACTAAAGTTGAAGCAGTGCTTAAGGGGGAACGACCTAAGTCAGTTAGTGAAGTGAGAAGTTTTGTTGGGATTGGCTGGACATTATCGGAGGTTCATCGAGGGTTTCTCGAATATTGCGTTGCCTATGATGCAGTTAACGAGAAAAGGTACAATGTTTGTTTGGACGGAGAAATGTGAGGAGAGTTTTCAGAAGTTGAAGGAAAAGTTAACCACATCACTTGCTGACTTTGCCAGAACCTTTAGGACAGTTTGACATATATTGTGTTGCGTCATACCAAATATTGGGTAGTGTCTTGATGCAAGAGAGAAGAGTTGTGGCTTATGCTTCCCGACAGTTGAGAGTTCATGAGAGGAATTATCCTGACCTATGATTTTGGTTGGCAGCTATAGTGTTCGCATTAAAGATATGGCGACACTATCTCTATGGAGCTAAGTTTAATGTGTACAGTGATCATAAGAGTTTGAAGTATCTGTTTGATCAGAAGGAGCTTAATATGAGACAGCGTAGATGGATGGAGTTTATCAAGGATTATAAGTTTGATCTTCAATACCATCCTGGGAAGGCGAATGTTGTAGCGGATGCACTGAGTAGGAAGTCTTTACATGTATCTGTGATGATGGTAAAGGAAATGGAGTTGATTGAGCAGTTTAGAGATATGAACCTATGGATGGAGTTGTGTGAAGCTAGAATATGCTTAGGTATAATCACTATTAGTAGTGAGTTTCTGAGAGATCTTAAGGATAAATAGGTTCACGATCAATATCTGCAAGAGGTGAATATAGGCATAGATAAAGGTAAGATTTCAGAGTTTAGTAGAGGGCTAAATGGTGTGTTGAGGTTTAGGGACAGGATATGTGTGCCAGAGGACCTAGAGTTTAGGAAGATGATTTTGGAAGAGGCGCATAAGAGTAAGTTGAGTTTTCACCACGGAGCCACCAAGATGTATAAGGATTTAAAGAAGATGTTTTGGTGGCCGATGGTGAAGAAGGAAGTGACAAAATATGTTTTATCTTGTCTGGTTTGTCAGAAGGCTAAGATAGAACATCAAAAGCCTGCTGGTTTGGCTACAGTCCTTAGATATTCCAGAGTGAAGTGGGATAACATAGCTATGAATTTTGTGGTTGGATTACCACGAACTCCAAAGAGGCATGATGTGATTTGGGTTATCATCAATAGGTTAACGAAGTGTGCTCACTTCTTACCTATTAGTGAGAGTTACAGTTTGCAGAGATTGACCCAGATCTACATTAAGGAAGTTGTTAGGTTGCATGGTGCCATCGAGCATTGTCTCCGACCGAGATCCTAGATTCACATCTAGATTTTGGAGCCAGTTGCATAGTGCTTTGGGGACGAAGTTGAGGATGAGTTCTGCTTATCACCCTCAGACTGATGGACAGTCAGAGAGGATGATTCAATCCTTAGAGGACCTTTTGAGGGCTTGTGTTTTAGAGCACATTGGCAGTTGGGATGAGTTCTTATCGTTGATTGAGTTTACATATAATAACAATTTCCATAGCAGTATCGGGATGACACCGTATGAGGCTTTGTATGACAGGAAATGTAGGACTCCATTGTGTTGGTATGAGACAGGTGAAAGCCAAGTATTGGGCCCTGATGTGGTACAACAGACGACAGAACAAGTTAAAAAGATCAGGGAAAATATGAAAGAAGCACAGGATAGGCAAAGGAGCTATAATAACAAGAGGAGGAGACCCTTGGAGTTCCAGGAAGGTGATCACGTGTTTTTGAGAGTCACTCCGAAGACTGGAATTGGCAGAGCTATCAAGTCTAGAAAGCTTACTCCTAGATTCATTGGACCTTTCCAGATTCTTCGACGGATTGGTCTAGTAGCCTACCATATTGCCTTATCGTCTAACCTTTCTAATCTTCATGACGTCTTTCACGTATCCTAGTTGAGAAAATATTATCCTGATCCTTTTCATGTACTTGAGCCTGAGTCAATACAACTCCGAGAGAATCTAGAATATGAGGCTTTGGTCAAGGTTATCTGGGATGAGACTACAGTACATGCTACTTGGGAGCGCGAGGCAGATATGCAGCAGCAGTATTCATATCTTTTCTGAGGTACATAAATTCCGGGGACGGAATTTCTTTTAAGGGGGTAGTAATGTAACATCCAGGTTTTAAGGCATTATTTATATATTGGATAACTAGGTTTAAGACCTTGATTTAGGGTCTAATATGCATGTTTAGGTATTGGGAACCTTTCATGGAAAGTACGAGATTAACCGGCGTTGAATTGAATGAGAACGTGTTCTAGGATTTGCTGTATAACGTTTAGAACGCTTAAGAATGCACGATAGGAAATTTATTTTTGAGGAAGAGATTAGGTATGTTTGAGGGCTTGGTCTTATTCCTTAGGTATATAAGAGTCTATGTTTCAAATTTCAGGTCAATCAGACTTCAAACGAGCTCAGAACACGATAAAACGTATGAACTAGGAATGCTGGACAGCAACCAGCACTGAGCGTTGGCTTCCTAGCGTTGAGCGCCGGTTAGAGGGACACGTGGCAAGCTGCGATTCGCCCAGAAAGGCGGTGCAGCCCAGCCAGCGCTGAGCACCAGAAATAATAAAAAAAAGATTTTAATGAGAGAATTTCGTGGAAGCTTGGAGAAGTGGCAGAAAATAGAGAATATAGAGAGAGGGAGAAAGGAGAAAGAGAGAGAAACTTCCAGAGCTGATTCCGATCAATCCGTTCGTCCTATTGAAAAATCGATTATACCGTTGTGGTCCTCGCGGCTTCTACGTCATCATCCTACCTTTCTTTTCTTGATTAGGCTAAGGTAAACCTATGTTCTTATGCGGAAATACCGTCGGTGACGGTATTGAAGTTATCTCTCAATCCATTTGTTGGTTTTCAATTCCATCTTCAGATTTGGGTTATACGTAACGTGTGCTTCATGAATATGTACTCAAGTGAATTTTTGGAGCCCCGGAGGTAGGAGAACCTCACGAGGCAGATTTGAGGAGTTTAGAGAGGGCTCGTTTCATTGCTTTAAAGCTAGCCTATGACACTTCAGGTGGGGGAAAGAAGCCATCTAACGTCAGAAATGGCTAAGTAACATTTTATTCAATATTGGCGTAGGGCGACCTAAACCCTATGATGGGCTCCGGCAAGTGTACCGGATCGAAGCAAGTAATAATAAAACGGTGAGAAACCGAGTATCGAACTCAGGGATTGGGTGACCAAGTACCACTTCACAAATTTAACAACTATTTAGACTAAAATAAATTGAGGATTTTAATTATGATAAAAATTATGAAACGAAATTAAAATAAATATTTTTGGATTTTTGAATTAATTAAAAAGAAAAAAAATAAACAAAGAACAATCAAATAAAGAAAGCTCTAGGGATCCAACTTCACCAACGCTATGAATACGCATTCCTCATAGACAAAGAATCCTTATCCCACTCGGTTTGGTTCAATTATATCAATTCTTACTAAACTCTAATTAACTTCTAATATCAACCAAGAATCCTAGACTATCCTAAAGTCTCTCTCGAGTACTCTAGAAAACACTCCTTAATAATTAACCAACTATACCTCTATGATGATCAACTACTAAGAAATTCATTAAGATCAATAACTCTCTATGAAAGTTGCACAAGATTCCTACGGTATATCTCTATCCGTATTAACCCTATGGTTTTATCTCAATACCCTTGACACATAAATCTCCTCTCGGTTTCATTATGATTAGCCTATCATCTAATTGGTGATCAAGCAATTAGAAGCATTAAGAACAGAGAATAAAACACAAAAGAAAGAGAAAAAGAAATTAAGTAAAACTGAAATAAAATCATCAAACTGTCATGGCGCGGTTACATCGTCACCCTAGAAAAAGGGGTTTAGCTACTCATAAGAAAAGAAAGAACACGAAAAGAACAAGAAATAAAGAAGAAAGACTCCATTAGAATTGCACAATCCGATTTCTTCCACTGCGCAAGAACGGCGCTCCCCTCCAATGCGTCCCTCTACTGCTCGCTGACGCTGTGTATATATATGCATCGTGGCCCCCTGTTTGCGGCACCATTCAGCCCAATTTATATCCCAGCAATTCCAATTTAAATTGGATTGTAATTAGCCTAAAATTCAATAACTCCTTTAATTCTAATATAATTAGGAAGCCAATCCACAATTCCAATTTAATGGAATTTGGGCCCACCAAGCTATTTAGCTTCCCGACCTTGGACCTTATTTTTCAATTGCCTTTCTTTCATTTAATCTCCAAAATCCGCATGGGTCCCGCTTATGCCTTTCAACTTCAATTTGCAAAAGCATTTATATGTGAATTGGAAATTCATTCACCTTGTTGTGCTTCACGTGGCCTTTATATCAGAATAGCAAAACTGCAATTGTGAATTGGATTTTCAAATCCACTCTCTTATAGCTTTTCTTCATTCACGTTAATTGCCTCCAAATTATAATTGCAAATTATATCTCTTGTGCATAATTCACTTGCTCCCTCTTGTTCTTTATATCTTCCTAAAAATCAAAATAAGAATAACATAAGGAAATTAACTAAAATCTAATCAAAATTAATTAAATGCACACATTGACTCTAAAATAATCAAAATAAGAAAACAAAGTCTAATTTGGGCTAAATCAAGCGTTCAACTAAATTTAATTGATGAAATCCGCTTTAAAATAATCAATAAAACATGATAAGCTAGCAGATTATCAAACTCCCCAAACTTAAACTTTGCTTGTCCTCAAGCAACCAAAAAAAAAATCAAAAGACACTACTAACACAAATACCAAGAGTTAACATCAAAATCAATGGACCTAAAATCATGTATGCCCCAACTTTTGCCACACCATAACCAAAAAAATCCAATCCAATTACGCATTCCTAAGATCAAAACAATCAACTTGCAAGATGAATTTAAAGTTGGCCACAAGAGAGAATCACACAACCATGCAATTATCAATCAAAGTCCGGAATTATAAGAGTTTAGCAATATTCATGACAATTCTTGGGTCTCATAACCTCACAAAGGCAAATAAGTCACTCAATCACTCAAGTATTTATGTTTGTGTTTCTCTCAAATTTCACTTATTAAGCACACACTCCATGAGTTTGATCTTCATCTCAGTCACAAAATCACACAATCACATGCATGCAAGAGTCAAAAGGACTTGTCATGGTTGTAATGAGGCCAAGGTGAAGGGTAGGTAAGAAAGGAGAATAAGAGCTAAACACCCTAGGAATTAAGAGAGCATTGGTGATATAATTTTTTTTTTTCACATTTTTCCTTTTTAATTCCAATACTATTCATCCCTTTTCACATCCTCTATACTTTTGAATTTCTCTCTCCTTTTTTCTTTGTTTGGTTTTTTTTTTTGAGAGAGAGGAAATTCTTTATCGTTCTCATTTTTTTTTTTGAATTTCTCTTGATTTTTGAATTTCTTTCTTTCTTTTTTCCTCTCTGTTTTTTTTTCTTCACAAAATTGCATTCCCAAATGTGCCACCCCAAACTTGGCACTTTGCTTGTCCCTAAGCAAAATAATAATGAACCAAAGCTCACTTAATCCTCTCGGGTTGGTAAACATGGTTTTTCAGTTTAGGCGTAAAAGTGGGCAAACAAATAATAGGCTTAAAGCTCAAAGGGGCTAACAATGGAAAAATTTTATTAGGTAAGCTTTTTGGCCAAAACTGGTTATGTCCAATAAAATGCCTTTATCATACTCATGCAACATGCAATCATGGAAAATAGACAAGATTTAAGCAAACCTAAGAGCATGTAACTCAATAGTGACTCTCACAAAGAATAATTCATGTTGAAGGCCCAAAACACTCACTAGGACACATATTAGAGACCCAATAAAAATCAATCATGCCAAGAACTCCCACACCCCAAACTTATCATGAATCATGCATTAAAGTTATGACACTTCTTTCTCTAAATTCAATCTCACATAGTTTCAAGTTCATTAAAAAGGAGTAAACATGCATGATGGTTCAAGTGGCATGGTATTTTTCTAATGGGACTTAACACAATTAATCCACTAACATTAACATCAACTCAATGACACAAGAACAAAACACACAAAGACTCAATGCAACCCATTTATTCAAAGCACAAAACAAATAAAGAAAAGGGTTTAGAAAAACTCATGAAGACTCTTCCACCCGGATCCCATTGCCTGTGATACAACAGCCAAGGGATGCTCAAAATGTAATATAATCCTCCCGGATCCCATGGCTTGTGGAGTGGAGATGGAACTAGCAAGTGTGCGGAGATTCCATTGACTTCTTTAAGTGCTATAATGAGCTCATATCCTCCGGGGTCAAATGGTAAATCATTGACTCCAAGTAATGCCTTTTTATGGATAAATTCTCCATGAAACACGAGAAGCTTAACTTTTTGAGACAACTTCAAATCCTTTGCCGCTAGTGATGCAAACTCCAAATACTTGGGCAATGATTTGAACTCCAAAGTTGGTATTTTTACAAAGTAATGTGGTAGACTAATGGAAGGCACCAACTTTGTAGCATCGACACATGCATGTAGACCAATATACTTATCCAACTCATAATTTCCCGGTACCTTAGCAAGCATGGTGAGGGAATTGTTTTCCACTTGAATAATTTCATTTGTCCTTTGGGAAGGAACAATTGCAGATATTTCCTCATCTTCCACTACCACTTCCTCATCTTCATCAAACCAATTCAAATGATTGTCTTCTTGTGAATCATCTTCAAATATCACTTCATTGTCATTAAAGTCCATCTCTGCAACCACATTCTCTTGAATTTGGGTTTCCTGTGGCTCCTCAGATAGATTTTTCGAATGTTCCCTAGCTTCCGCTTCTAACTTCTGAATCATGACACTTAGTTCCGCTATTAACTCTTTAGAATGTTCCCCAGCTCGCATTTCAAACCTCTGAATCATGGAACTAAATTCCTCCTTGCTACGCTCTATGCTCTGGATCACAAGTTGAGCATCTATATCCCAAAGAAACTCTAGCAAATCATGATTCAGCTTGAAGTGTGGTGGTTGTTGCAAAGATGACAAATATGTTTTCCATTCCTCCTTGGAGTATGTCTTTACATGCTTACTAACGATACCATCAATCACGATCCAATCAATTTGATATTCCGGAATTGAATAGTAACAATGGTCCATGTGTTGCATCCACCTAACACAAACAAAACTCAAAATAAAAAATCAAATATATACAAAAAAAAAATGTCTAAAGTAGTTGTTTCCTTTGTTACTAATGATATTGGTAATGCCAATCCCCGGCAACGGTGCCAAAAACTTGATGGGCTCCGGCAAGTGTACCGGATCGAAGCAAGTAATAATAAAACGGTGAGAAACCGAGTATCGAACTCAGGGATTGGGTGACCAAGTACCACTTCACAAATTTAACAACTATTTAGACTAAAATAAATTGAGGATTTTAATTATGATAAAAATTATGAAACGAAATTAAAATAAATATTTTTGGATTTTTGAATTAATTAAAAAGAAAAAAATAAACAAAGAACAATCAAATAAAGAAAGCTCTAGGGATCCAACTTCACCAACGCTATGAATACGCATTCCTCATAGACAAAGAATCCTTATCCCACTCGGTTTGGTTCAATTATATCAATTCTTACTAAACTCTAATTAACTTCTAATATCAACCAAGAATCCTAGACTATCCTAAAGTCTCTCTCGAGTACTCTAGAAAACACTCCTTAATAATTAACCAACTATACCTCTATGATGATCAACTACTAAGAAATTCATTAAGATCAATGACTCTCTATGATAGTTGCACAAGATTCCTACGGTATATCTCTATCCGTATTAACCCTATGGTTTTATCTCAATACCCTTGACACATAAATCTCCTCTCGGTTTCATTATGATTAGCCTATCATCTAATTGGTGATCAAGCAATTAGAAGCATTAAGAACAGAGAATAAAACACAAAAGAAAGAGAAAAAGAAATTAAGTAAAACTGAAATAAAATCATCAAACTGTCATGGCGCGGTTACATCGTCACCCTAGAAAAAGGGGTTTAGCTACTCATAAGAAAAGAAAGAACACGAAAAGAACAAGAAATAAAGAAGAAAGACTCCATTAGAATTGCACAATCCGATTTCTTCCACTGCGCAAGAACGACGCTCCCCTCCAATGCGTCCCTCTACTGCTCGCTGACGCTGTGTATATATATGCATCGTGGCCCCCTGTTTGCGGCACCATTCAGCCCAATTTATATCCCAGCAATTCCAATTTAAATTGGATTGTAATTAGCATAAAATTCAATAACTCCTTTAATTCTAATATAATTAGGAAGCCAATCCACAATTCCAATTTAATGGAATTTGGGCCCACCAAGCTATTTAGCTTCCCGACCTTGGACCTTATTTTTCAATTGCCTTTCTTTCATTTAATCTCCAAAATCCGCATGGGTCCCGCTTATGCCTTTCAACTTCAATTTGCAAAAGCATTTATATGTGAATTGGAAATTTATTCACCTTGCTGTGCTTCACGTGGCCTTTATATCAGAATAGCAAAACTGCAATTGTGAATTGGATTTTCAAATCCACTCTCTTATAGCTTTTCTTCATTCACGTTAATTGCCTCCAAATTATAATTGCAAATTCTATCTCTTGTGCATAATTCACTTGCTCCATCTTGTTCTTTATATCTTCCTAAAAATCAAAATAAGAATAACATAAGGAAATTAACTAAAATCTAATCAAAATTAATTAAATGCACACATTGACTCTAAAATAATCAAAATAAGAAAACAAAGTCTAATTTGGGCTAAATCAAGCGTTCAACTAAATTTAATTGATGAAATCCGCTTTAAAATAATCAATAAAACTTGATAAGCTAGCAGATTATCACCCTACTAGTGGGCGAATAATTGACAATGTGAATATCACATCGGGGACTACTTAGTAGTACCAATGATGATAGGGAGATTGCAGATTTACCGTCGTTAGGTTAATTTTATGATATCTGAGGTTTTCTGATTTTATCATATTTGAGCTGCTTGCTGTGTGCTGTTTGGATTAACATGTTAATTATAGTTATTATGTTTATTTGAATATTGTTATTATTATTATTATTATTATTATTATTATTATTATTATTATTATTATTGTGTGATTATTATTATTATTATTATTATTATTATTATTATTATTATTATTATATATTGTCATTATTTTATTTTGATTATGGTTGATAATATGTTTTATCTGTAATAACATGCTTAGTTGGCATCTAGGTGATGATATATGATATCTTAAAGTGATGCATGTTGGGAGAGAGTGGGAGATGTGATTTAGATGTACCTAACCTAATTAATTAATATTTTACTATGATGAGATTGATGAGGTGTTATTATTTGTGACATTTTATGAGATAGTGATTAGAGGTTAAGGCACTAGGGTATGACTCGATATACATCGGCGAGACCCATATAGATGCATGTTGTTGATCACAGCCGTGTGTTTGGAACACATGAGGTTAGAAGTCCTCGCGGGACCGTCCCAACTTAGATTTAGGCTGTGCAGCTATAGTATCATTGCTATGCATGAGCACCCTCGAGAGATAACCAGGGTGTACACCAGAGCGAGATGTGCAGCTATAGTGTCATTGCTTTGCATGAGCATTCTCACCGTGAAGACTGACTAACATCCCTGAGCGGGCAAGGGGTGTGTGTCAGGATTGGTGGTGGCCACATCAGCATAAGTTGCATAAGTACAAACGGTAGATGATGTATATATATATACATCTGTGATGCATGTCTATATGCCTTTATTGTTTATATGTTACGTACCCTTTTCCATATATGATGATAGATAGTTTCTTATCCCCCTACTTCTTTTCTATGTATGTTTCTTTTATGTGATCTTTTTGAGAAGACCCTGTGGAGGATACAGCTACAGAGGAGTTTAATGGGACTCCTTATGAGCCAGATGCTGGAGGACGAGCAGTAGACCGAGTAGTTGAGTAAAGAGAGTCTATAGCCAGTGCATCTTTTTTCAGTTTTTTTTTGTGGGTTGTTGCATTTTCAGTTATTTGGTCAGTTTGTACTTTTGGGGCCCTATTCTGACGTGATACCCTATATAGTACCTTGTACTTTTATATATATATATATATATATATATATATATATATATATATATATATATATATATATATATATATATATATATATATATATCTATGTATGATGATTATGTTTCCGTTCTTTATGTTTAAAGTTTTAATATTTATGATTTTTTGTATATATGGCTAACGCTATTATTACTATTAAGTTTTAGTTAATTAGGTTTTTCTTTAACGGGGCATCGGGGTGTCTCACAAGACCCTAGGGATTAAACCATGAGTGTTTAGGGATAATTAAATGAAACTAGATTAAAGGATTAATTCCCCAAAAAACTATAAGACATGAAAATTAAGCCAAGAGTAATGAGTTAAAGTTCAAAGACTTAGTAAAAACCAATAGGTTCAATCCATGTCTTACCACAAAGGATTTGGCAATGGGTTTTTCTGTGCCTAGATCAGTACGGCCATGCCCCAAGAAGCACGACCGTGCTGAATAAGGAGCATGTCCGTGCTCCACTTTCAAACTCAGATTGGCCGCGCTACACCAGCACGACCTTGCTTAACAGTCAGCACGACCGTGCTTGACTAAAGGGCCAGCACGCCCGTACTAGCCTTGCCAGAACAGAAAACTGAAACATAGCTTATACGGGGGTGTTTCACCCCATGCATCTTAAAAGATTTAATAAGACACCAAACGAACATGAAGATAAAAGGCAAGTGATAAGATACAGTACCTTGGTAGCCTAATGGCCAAGGGGGGATGATGGTCAAGGTGGTAATGTCTAGTGCTTAATGGCTAGAGTGGTAATGGTCAAGGTGGTAATGTCTAGTGCTTAATGTCTAGTTCTTAATGCAGTACGACCAGAGTGTTTAAAAGACTAAACAATGAAAAGATAATGATAATCCTCGATAACCAAGTGGTCGAGGTGTTGATGCTGATAAAACTTGGGTAGCCTAGTGGCCCAAGCGGAGGTGGTGGTTGTTCTTGTGTGTTGTTTGTTCATGCATTCACGTATCGGAGATGTTAGTGAGGGATGTTCAACATAGGGGAGGTCGTCCGAGAGTAAGCCGATCTGGCCGTCCGCGGTGATTCATTCGAGAGTTAGGTGAATCGTGCGCCCCCTCGGTGGCGCATCCCAGAGTAAGGTGCGCCGGCTATCCTAGGGATCCACAGAAGGTAAGGTGGATTGCCCCGACGTTGGTGCTTATTGGCCAATGTGGATTTGTAACTCTTACATTCTGAGGTAGAATGGATCCAAAGCATAAGGGAGTAGTGGAGTAGCTTTGCATCGCATGGCATACGTTAATGTATGATGATACAATTGTTTATGTTATATGCTGTTGCTGTGATAATATGATTGTTGTGATGGATGATTGTCTTGCTAACTACTTCCTTGCCATTATATTCATATTTATGTTTCTTACTCCCCATTGCTATGTTTTGTGTTTTGTGGCATGTATCTTTTATGCAGAGGATGGCGAACAGCCAGTTGAGGAGGGACTATGAGTAGCCGCGACTCATAGTTAGGATTTCCAGCTTTTGATAATTAGTTTAGTTTAGTTTGTTTATCCGAGGATATTTTACCGTATTTTGTTATACCAGCTCTCTATGTGACATCAGGTGTTGGGTTATGTTTTTCTTGTTATGTTATCGTTTTTTAAAAACTTATGTTATTTTCCGTATTGAGTTTTGTTACAATGTGGTGTTCTCTTCCCATTGGTTTTGATTATTAAATAAATGATGCATGTTTTTATTTACATTATATCTTCTAAATGCTTTATATATATGTGCGGGGTAGAGTGTGTCACATTTAGTGGTATCAGAGCAGGTCTGTCATATCAGGCCGTGGTATGAGTTTGTTGCGAGTCTTTTGTGTGCTCTTGTTTGAATTATATATATTTATTATAGATAATGATGCTTAATGTTAGTAACCGTTAGCTTTTCCTGCTGTAAGTTCTTTGTATTTAATAAGCTATCTTGGCATTTACAGGAACTTATGGCAGGAAGAGGCAGAAACGACCAGGCTATCACAGATGCTTTAGCACTCCTTGCCAACGCGATAGGGCAAAATCAGAACGCCAACAACAATAGGGGACCAGCTGAGTTTCAGGGTCTTGACAAGTTCCAGCGGAACAATCCGTCGTCTTCAATGGAGGTTGTGATCCTGAGGATGCCCTGTTGTGGGTGAGGGAGATTGAGAAAATCTTCAGAACTCAATGACCAGCAGAAGGTCATTTTTGGTACCTTTATGCTGACAGAGGAGGCCGAGAACTGGTGGGAGAACTGTCGTTAGCGCATGCAGGCTGAGGGTACTATGGTTACATGGAATGTCTTCAAGGACAGATTTATAGAGAAGTACTTTCCAGCCGACATCCGCGACAGGAAAGAGATGGAATTATTGGCACTGAAGCAGGGCAACATGTCAGTGGGAGAGTATGCGGCTAAGTTTGAGGAGCTCGCTTGTTACTATACTTTGTATCAGTATGTGACGGACGACCGCTCCAAGTGCGTGAAGTTTGAGGATGGTCTGTGTCCAGAGATTAAGCAGGCGATCAGCTACCAAGAGATCCGAGTCTTCCCAGTCTTAGTGAACAAGTGTAGGATCTTTGAACATGCCTACAAGTCTGGAGGGTCAGCCTCCAAGGGATCAGACAGTCCGGGCAACAAGAAGAGTGATCAAGGGAACAAGTGGAAGCCACATCTTGCTCCAGCTGGCCGGGACTTCAAGCGGGATGGCAAGAAGCCTCAGTTTTCTTCAGACAAGTCCAGGAGATGGGATACTTCTGAGTTTAGGCCTCTTCGGTGTAGCAAGTGTGGACAGGGTCACTTTAATACTCAGTGCAAGGAAACAGACATCATTTGCTTTAAGTGTGGCAAGTATGGCCACATTAGTCGGAATTGCGAAGGAGGAAAGTCAAAAGCACAAAGTGCTAGCAAGAGTCAGAAGCCTCAAGCCAATCGACTGAAAACCACGGGGAAAGTCTTTACTCTTAGTGGAGCCGAGGCCTCTGAATCTGTAGATTTGATCCAAGGTATGTGCCTCATTGATGAAATTTGTTTAACTGTATTGTTTGATTCGGGTGCAACTCACTCGTTCGTATCACATGAATGTGTTAAACATCTTAAATTGCCTGTGACACTTCTTGAGTATGATTTGATTGTTGCCACACCCACAAATAAACCTGTTCTTACTTCTCATGCATGCAAGAATATTCTTGTTACCATAGATGGTAGAGATTTTATTGTTGATCTTGTATGCTTACCTCTAAAAGACCTTGATGGTATCCTTGGCATGGACTGGTTATCTTCCAACCACGTCCTTTTGAATTGTTTTGATAAAACCATAGTTTTTGGAACTCTTGTGGAGTCTAAGGAATCTAGGTTTCTCTTTGCCAACCAAGTTAAAGCTTCAATGAAAGAAGAAGCCCAAGTGTACATGATGCTATCTTCCCTGGAAGTAGAGAGCCCCCCTGATGTCGAAAGCATGCCTGTTGTGCGAGAATTTCCTGAAGTGTTTCCGGGAGATGTTTATGAACTACCCCCAGAGAGAGATGTGGAGTTTACCACAGACTTAGTGCCTAGCACCGGGCCTATATCCATAGCACCTTATAGAATGTCTCTTCTAGAGCTAGCTGAGTTGAAGACACAGATAAAGGACCTGATGTAGAAGCAGTTCATTAGGCCTTGTGTATCCCCATGGGGAGCGTCGGTGTTGTTGGTGAAGAAGAAGGATGGCAGTATGAGGTTGTGTCGACTATCGGCAACTCAACAACGTGACCATTAAGAATCGGTATCCCCTCCCTAGGATTGATGATCTTATGGATCAGTTGATAGGAGCTTGTGTCATATCTAAGATAGACTTGAGGTCAGGATACCATCAGATTCGGGTTAAGTCTGAGGACATCCCTAAGACAGCGTTTTGGACGCGTTATGATCACTATGAGTATATGGTTATGCCCTTTGGTGTTATCAATGCTCCTGCTGTGTTCACATGAACAAGACATTTCACCCTTACTTGGATAAGTTTGTGGTGGTTTTCATAGATGACATCTTAGTGTACTCCAAGACCAAGGAGGAACATGAGGAGCACTTAAGGGTTGTCTTGCAGACCCTTAAGGAGAAACAGTTGTATGCTAAGTTATCTAAGTGTGAGTTTTGGTTAGAGGAGGTGAGTTTCTTAGGTCACGTCATCTCTAAAGGTGGGATGGTCGTGGATCCGGCTAAGGTAGTGATGGTGCTCCACTGGGAAGCACCAAAGTCAGCGACCGAGATTAGGAGTTTCTTGGGTTTAGCAGGGTACTACAGAAGGTTCATAGAAGGTTTCTCTAAGATAACTTTACCTTTAACCAGTCTTACCAAGAAAGGACAGCTCTTTGTGTGGGACTCTAAGTGTGAGGAGATTTTCCAAACCTTGAAGGATAGGCTGACATCAACAGCAGTTCTAGTTTTACCCGATCCTACCTTACATAGTGTACTGTGATGCATCGAAGCAAGGTTTAGGTGGAGTGTTGATTCAAGATGGTAAGGTAGTGGCTTATGCTTCTAGGCAGTTGAAAATCCATGAGAAGAACTACCCTACCCATGACCTAGAGTTAGGAGCTGTGGTGTTTACCTTAAAGATTTGGAGGCATTACCTTTACGGAGCTAAGTTTGAGGTTTTTAGTGATCATAAGAGTTTAAAATATTTGTTTGATAAGAAAGAGTTCAATATGAGGCAACGTAGGTGGATGGAGTTCCTTAAGGACTACGAGTTTGATCTAACCTACCACCCAGGAAAAGCCAATATTGTGGCAGATGCCTTAAGCAGGAAAACCTTGCACATCTCCGCTTTGATGGTTAGGAGATGGATTTGATTGAGGAGTTTAGAGATCTGAGTTTAGCCTGGGAAGTTACCCCTAAGAGTATTATGCTTGGAACCTTGAAGGTTACCAACAGTTTGATGGATCATGTGAGAAAAGGGTAAAAGATAGATAAGTTTCTCTTAGACCAGAAGGAGTTGCTTGCCTAGGGTAGAGACCTTAGTTTTAAGGAAGGAAGTGATGGAGTCTTGAGGTTCAATAATAGAGTTTGTATACCAGATGTTACTGAGGTTAGGAAGTTGATCCTCGAAGAAGGACATAGGAGTGGTTTGAGTTTGCATTCAGGTGCCACCAAGATGTATCAGGACCTTAAGCGAATGTTTGGGTGGCCTAGGATAAAAAGGATGTAGCTGAGTTTGTGTATGCTTGCTAAGTGTGCCAAAAGGCAAAGATAGAACACAAAAACCTTCAGGAAAGTTGCAACATGTAAGTATCCCATAATGGAAATGGGATAGTATCTCCATGGATTTTTTGTTTGGACTCCCTAGGACTCCAGCTGGTTATGAAGCGATATAGGTTGTTGTTGATAGATTGACTAAGTCTTCCCATTTCATCCCTATGAACATGGAATACCCTTTGGAAATGTTGACCAGGCATCAAAGAGATAGTTAGGCTACATGGTGTACCCTCTAGCATAGTGTCAGATAGAGACCCTAGATTTACCTCTAGGTTCTGGAATAGTTTGCATGAGGCCTTAGGGACTAAGCTTAGGCTAAGTTCAGCTTATCACCCACAGATTGATGGGCAGTCTGAGCGGACCATCCAGTCCTTTGAGGACTTGTTGAGAGCGTGTGTGTTAGAACAGTCTGGTAGTTGGGACAAGTTTTTGCCCCTGATAGAGTTCACCAGTAACAATAGTTTCCATTCCAGTATTGGAATGACACCCTATGAAGCTCTTTATGGGAGGAGATGTAGGATACCCTTGTGTTGGAATGAACCTGGTGACAATATGGTGCTAGGACCTGAGATAGTGCAAGAAACCACAGAAAAGTAAGAATGATTCAGGAAAAGATGAAAGTGGCACAAAGTAGACAAAAGAGCTACCATGGCAAAAGAAAGAAGGCGCTCGAATTCCAGGAAGGCGATAATGTATTATTGAGAGTTACTCCAAGAACTGGGGTTGGTAGAGTGAAGAAAGCAAAGAAACTTACTCCCAAATTCATCGGCCCTTACCAAATTCTTAAAAGAGTCGGTGAAGTTGCTTACCAAATAGCCTTGCCACTATTCTTGTCCAAACCTCATAATGTGTTCCATGTGTCACAACTTGGAAAATACATTCATGATCCGAACCACGTGATAATACTCGACACAATTCAGTTAAAAGAAAACTTGCCTTTTGAGGTATTACCCCTTCGAGTTGAGGATTGGAGGGTGAAGCAGCTGAGGGGCAAAGAGATTCCTTTGGTTGAAGTCGTTTGGAGCGGGGCAACTGAGGAAAATGCTACATGGGAGCTTGAGAGCAAGATGATGGAGGCATACCCGCATCTTTTAGTTCGAGGTGAGTAGAAATTTCGAGAATGAAATTTTTATAAGAAGGGTGGAATTATAACACCCTGTTTTTTGTTTAAGTGCTTTGATGTGTGCCTTGTTTGCCTAGAGTTATTGTTAAAGGGCTAAGTGGGATTTCTACGCTTAAAATCCCTTTCTGGTACATGAGCACGACTATGCTCATGTCCAGCACGCCCGTGCCTTGTGGCTGCCTGAGCCACAAGCACGGCTGTGCTCAAGTGAAACCACGTCTCGTTGACGTTGATGTAAGCACGACCGTGCTTAGTGGGGTGCACGGTCGTGCCCGGGCCTGAGTCTTTAAAAAGACAGCATCAGCTAGGGTTGCGAGTTAAACCCTCTAAATTGGCACTTTAGGCAACCCTAAGTGTGATGGCAGCCTTTCCCTTCCTCCTGCTTTGAACCCATATCATTCTTGGTGTTCTTGCTCTGTTTGGGAAAGTCAATCACGCGCTAGTGCCAATTAGTAAAGGTAATGGTTCTTCATTTTTCTGTTTCCTTTTCCTTTTCTTGAATTGGGAACTAATTGTTTAACCTTTTGTGTTGGACAAGGCTTGAATCATTTGTCGAGCCAAATAGAGGAAACCGGTTAGAGATTTGTTGGTTAAAGGGAGAAATCTTCATACCAGTTATGGGGAGAAGGAATAGTATGAGTATGAAAGCTTGGGGGTAGCGTAAGACGAAGGGTTCCCATGACCCTTATGTTTGATAAAATGCCTGAATGATTATTGGTTGATAACATGAAATGTATATGTTTATTTGGTTATGATATGAATGTTTAACATGTCTATCTGAGTATGTTTGATATTAATGATGTTGTTATAACATGTTAAATGATTGATGCTATGTTTGGATGTTTTATCATGAGTTGGTTGATGGTTGCTCGTCATGAACGCTTAAATGATAAAACAATGTTAAATCCGTTAATGATGATAAGGGAGGTTTTTCCCTTTTTGTTCATACAAGACCCTAGGGATTAATCCATGAGTGTTTAAGGATAATTAAATGAAACTAGATTAAAGGATTAATTCCCCAAAAAACTATAAGATATGAAAATTAAGCCAAGAGTAATGAGTTAATATTCAAAGACTTAGTAAAAACCAATAGGTTCAAGCCATGTTTTACCACAAAGGATTTGGCAAAGGGTTTCTAACCCTTGCTGCCTAGATCAGTACGGCCCCAGAAGCACGACCGTGCTTAATAAGGAGCGCCCGTGCTCCACTTTCAAATTCAGATTGGCCGCGCTACACCAGCACGGCCGTGCTTAACAGTCAGCACGATCGTGCTTGACTAAAGGGCGAGCACGCCCGTGCTGAACGGGGAGCACGCCTGTGCTCTGCTGCCCAGAAAATAAAACTGAAACAGAGCTGAAACAGGGGTGTTTCACCCCATGCGTCTTAAAAGAGTTAATAAGACACCAAACGAACATGAAGATAAAAGGCAAGTGATAAGATGCTATACCTTGGTAGCCTAGTGGCCAAGGGGGTCTTGATGCATGATGGTTAAGGTGGTAATCAATCTAGTGCTTAATGGCTAGAGTGTTGATTAAAGATGATGATGTACCTTTAGCCTAGTGGCCAAGGGGACCTCGAAAGCGGAGTAGCCGAGGTGGTAATCTCTGGTGCAGAACGGCCAGAGTGTTTAAAATACTAAACGATGAGAATATAACGATAATCCTCGATAGCCAAGTGGTCGAGGTGTTGATGGTGATAAAACTTGGGTAGCTAGTGGCCCAAGAGGAGGTGGCGGTTGTGCTTGTGTGTTGGTTGTTCATGCATTCACGCATCGGAGATGTTAGTGGGGGATGTTCTACATATGGGAGGTCATCCGAGAGTAAGGCGATCTGGCCATCCGCAGTGATTCATCCGAGAGTTAGGTAAATCGTGAGCCTCGCGATGGCGCATCTGAGAGTAAGGTGCGTCGGTTATCCTAGGGGTCCACCCAAGGTAAGGTGGATTGCCCCGACGATGGTGCTTATTTGCCAATGTGGATATGTAACTCCGAAGTTGACATTCTGAGGTAGAATGGATCCAAAGCACAAAGGAGTAGTGGAGTAACTTTGCATCGCATGGCATACATTAGTGTATGATGATATAATTGTTTATGTTATATATTGTTGTTGTGATAATATGATTGTTGTGATGCATGCTCGTTTTGTTAACTGCTTCCTTGCCATTATATTCATATTCATATTTCTTACTCCTCATTGCTATGTTTTGTGTTTTGTGCCATGTATCATTTATCCAGAGGACGGCGAGCAGCCAGTCGAGGAGCGACTCTGAGGAACCGCGACTCATAGTTAGGATTTCCAGCTTTTGATAGTTAGTTTAGTTTAGTTTGTTTATCCGAGGATATTTTACCGGATTTGGTTATACCAACTCTGTATGTGACATCAAGGGTTGGGTTATGTTTTTCTTGTTTTGTTATCGTTTTTTTAAAAACTTATGTTATTTTCCGCGTTGAGTTTTGTTACAATGTGGTGTTCTCTACCTGTTGGTTTTGATTATTAAATAAATGATGCATGTTTTTATTTACCTTATATCTTCTAAATGCTTTATATATATGTGCGGGATAGAGGGTGTCACACCACAAACCAAACGGGTCTTTTCAGCGTGCTTTGTCCCCATTCACACGCTTCCTGGGAAAACTTTCCAGGAGGTTGTAACACCCCATTTTTCGTGTTAAGCCTTTAAGTACCTATGTGTGTGCTGTATATGTTAAGTTTGACCTTAGGAGTGTTATGAAGGGCTAAGTGGGATGTTGAGGCTTAAAATCCCTTTCTGGTACATGAGCACGACCATGCTCATGTCCAGCATGCCTGTGCTTGATCACGTGCTCAGTGGCTGCTTGAGCCACGAGCAAAGCCGTGCTCACGGGGAGCACGACCGTGTCGGAAAATAGGGCGTTTTGACGTGCATCTTGCAGACCTCGTGCTTAACGTGAGCACGCCCGTGCTCAGGGTCTGACAGCGGGTTTTAGGACGTTACGAGTTATAACCCTCATTTGACACTTTTGGCAATTCCTAGTGTGACAGAAACCTCTCATCTTCCCTTTCCTTTGAACCCAACCAAATCTTGGTGTTATTGCTATAGTTTAAGAGAGACGTCACATGCGCTAGTGTCGAATAAGAGGTAACGTAGTTATCCCTCTTTAATCTCCTATTTACTTTTTCTTAAATTGGAGATTAATTGGTTAATCCTCTTGTGTTTGACCAAGGCTTGGGGAACTCGTCGAGTCGCTCGAGGGAACATGTTTAGTTTGCTTGCGTCATCGTTGTTGGGAATCTCCATACCAGGTATGGGGAGAAGGGATAGTATGAACATGTAGGTATTGGGGGTAGCGTAAGATGAAAGGTTAACCCATGACCCTATTTGTTTACTATTTACTTAAATGATATTTGTTTGTTATATGACTATTGTCAATGTTCTCTACTTGTTGGCATGCTTTAATTGCAAACTATTGTGGTGATGTTATTTCCATGAATTAATGATGATGATGTTATGTTGTGAATAAGTGTTTGGTTGTTAAGGTTGTTATGCCAGCGTTGATATTAATAAGACTCTAATTAAATAATAGGTCTTATTAATGATGTTAAGACATTAAAAGATGTTAATAATGATGAATGATAGTAAGGGTTGTTTTCCCAATGTTCATAAGACATGAATCATAGTAAAGAGAAGTGAGATTGTTGCTCAAAGGCTTATTTAAGACCCTAGGATTGATTCTTGAGTGTTTAGGGACATTAATAATGAAGCTAGAATTAAAGGATTAATTCTCCAATAAGTACAAGACATGGAGATTAATCATCAGTAATGAAACTTATGTGGATGGTTAGTAAAAGCCAATAGGATTGATCTTCAAATGCCCTAGGAAACTTGGCAAGGGTTCTTCAACCCTTTTGTCCCAAAACAGTACGGCCATGCTCCAGCAAGCTGGCTGTGCTCAACAGTCAGGATGACCGTGCTTGACTTAAAAAGTCAGCAAGCATGGCCGTGCTCAACAGTCAGCACGACCGTGCTTGACTTAAAAAGTCAGCACGCCCGTGCTGGGGGAAGCATGACCGTGCTCCCCTAGACAAAACAGAACGCAGAACCAGAAACAGGGGTGTTTCACCCCAAATGTCCGCATTGATGTAATAAGACACCAAACGAAGTAAAGACAAGCTAGATAACTCAACGAAGACTCAATGAAGATAAATAAATAACAAGCGATAAAATGTTAAGATGGTGTTGTTGTACCTTGGTAGCCTAGTGGCCAATGGGGCCTTGATGTTTAATGGTCAAGGTGTTGTTGATGTTGTACCTTGATAGCTTAATGGCCAAGGGGACCTCGATGCCAAGTGGTCGAGGTGTTGATCTGTTGCTTATTGGCCAGAGTGTTAAATCAAATTAAAAGATTAAAGATTAAAAGATAATGTTGAACCTTAGGAGCCTAATTTCCAAGCGGACCTCGATGCCAAGTGGTCGAGGAGTTGATGGTAATAAAGCTTGGGTAGCCTAGTGGCCCAAGTGAAAGTCGTGATTGTTTGATTGTGTGCTGTGTTGCTCATGCATTCACGCATCGGAGATGTTAGTGGGAGATGTTCCGCATAGGGGAGGTCGTCCGAGAGTAAGGCGATCTGGCCGTCCGCGGTGATTTATCCGAGAGTTAGGTGAATTTGCCCCCTGCGCGCGGTGGCGCATCCGAGAGTAAGGTGCGTCGGCTATCCAAGGGGTTCACCATGGTTTGGTGGACTGCCGACGTTGGTTCTTAATGGCCAATGTGGATATGTAACTCCGAAGTTGACATTCTGAGGTAGATTGGATCCAAGTGAATAACGGAGTAGTGGAGTGGTGCTGCATCACATAACATACTTTGTTTGAGATTATGCGAATGACGTTGATATGTTAGATGTTATTATGATTGATATGCTATGTATATGTGTATATGTGATGCATGCTCATCTTGCTATCTGCTTCCATGCCATTATGTTTTATACATGTTTCTTATTCCCTGTCTTTGTTGTTTGCTTTGCATGTATCTTTTTGGTTATGCAGAGGATGGTGAGCAGCTTGCTGAGGAGTGACTCTGAGGAGCCGCTACTCGTAGTCTAGGATTTCCTAGTTTATGTTATTTATCCGAGGTGTTTCGGACTATGGGTATACCAGCTCTGTAATGTGACATCGAGGTTGGGTTTCGTTATGTGTTTCTTTTTAAAACATGTTTTATTTTCCGCGTTTGAGATTTTGTTACAATGTGGTAACCTCTACCGTGGTTTTTTTATTATGACATAATATGCATGTGTTCTCTTCCTTTTTTTTATTGCTCTTACGTGTTATGAATACATGCGGGGTAGAGGATGTCACAGAGGTCACCAATCCCATAATTGCTCCAAGTCAAGCACGCTTAACTGTGTAGTTCTTAAGTGAAGGGATACCGAAAAGAAGATGCATCTTGTTAGTATAGGTAGTACCAATCAACTCATATAAGTCATCCTCAACTATATAGTCCCATACCTACATAGTCTCAGGATCCCTCTCATTCTGGTGTGCAATCGGTTAATTCATGTACCCCTCCACCTAGAAGCCTGCCAGGAGCCGCTCCTTGTCTGTGCCTTCTTACACCGACGACCACTCCCTGCCCTGGTCAGAACCGCGTGTTACACATTGCGTTTGTTGTTTCTCCTTATGGATCTTGCTGGTCCAAGGTCCCATGGTTTGACTTCTCTCGGCTTCTTGACTTCTTCCACCATGCTGCTTCTCTCCAGCAGTTCGGAAAAAGTCTTTGATTCTCAGAGGCATTGTTGCTTCTCGAAACTCGTGTCTCAGTCCATCCTCAAACCTTTTACACTTACATCCTTCATCTGGGTGAAGTTGAAAATACTGCGAAAACTTGGATTGAGATTCAAACTTAGCTGCATATTCCCCTACCAACATATTGCCTTGACTTAATCACAAAAACTCCATTTCTCTCGTATATCTCACACTATCAGGGAAATACTTGTCCAGAAATTTGGCTTGAAAAAGCTGCCAAGTAATCTCACGACCTTTAGCTTCAAGCAACCAACGAATGCCATGCCACCAATATTTGGCATCTCCCACCAGCATGAAAGTAGCATAGGTGACCTTCTTGTCCTCAGGGCACGTCATCGCTGTAAAGATTTTCTCCAGTTCTCGTATCCACAATTCAGCTCCTTCAGGATCATATTCACCTATGACCTGTGATGGGTTATTCCTATGGAATTATGTGAGTCCTTGTGCATCTGCCACAACCTTGCTTCTCTGAGCATTATGGACATTCTGTTGAGCTTATTGAGTTATGACAGTAGCAAATTCTCAAATAGCTCGTAAGGTAACATTCAATTCTTCCTAGTTCTGGCTCATATGGTGCTCTGCACGTGCTTGTTCTCGGATAGTCTCCAAGGTATCGTTCATTTCATCATCATTCTGGCCCACATTCTGCTGCCCGGGTGTACAAGCCATTGCTTCTTACAAAAGCAACAATAGAAAACATACAGATATGAGGTAAGATGTCTGTTATCCATATTAGTGGTAATAGAGCAGGTATAATGTTACAACATACAATATAACAAATAATCAATACCAAACAATTTACTTAAGATTCTACATCAAATCACATATTCATTCAAAATGCTATTTATGTAAAAAGAAGATCCTATTTATATGAAAATAAGACCCAAACTGACTCATCTCCATCGAGTGAAAACTATATCAGAGGAGTGATCATAAGTTAATGTTCCAAAGTCATTAAGCCTATTAAGTTCCTTTATAAAAAGAAAGTGGATGCATATTACGGTTTTACTGGAACATTCCCCACTAACCCTGAGTAGTTTAGCGACTCGCCATGATTGCCATGCGTGTGAATCGACTAACCATGACTAGGGGGAGCTACCACCCGGCCCTATATGGAATTTTGTGTAACATGCGTCCCTAAGGTCTGGTATGACCTCCACTATTGTACTCGCACCCGCACTTTAGGTGTGACCCACTCTTCAATAGACTTCAAGACTTAATACTTAAAGTACTTATACTTGACACATAATTTTTATATGAAAAATACATATATCTTGTAATTAATACACAGTTAAAATAACTTAATCAAATATTGATAACTTTAGAAATGACAGTTATTTACTCTTTCTTAGCTTGAGTTTTTGTAATCTTTAAGTATTTTATGTGGATGTTTTAGGTGTTTTAAGTTAGTTTAGTATAATATATGTCTTTTTATAAATTTCGTTTAATTTTCTGTTTTTGAGTGTCTAGGAATATGTTTAATGTGTTTCTTGAGTTTTATTAGGTTTTTGTTGAAGTTTAGACAAGCTGCTAGAAATGCTCTGGGCACGCTGCAGCATCTGGGTGCGAACTGCTGACAAGCTGATGGAAAATGCTTTGGTCATTCTACAGCATATGGACGCGAATTCCTTATCAGAAAAGGACAAAAGCTGAACACCAATTTCTCTCTCCTGACAGGCTGTCCTAAAAGTTGAGGGCGAGACTTTATTGGTTCTTTAGGGTTTTGTGGTGGTACATTTGAGGAAATGGGCTCAAACCTTTATTTTAATATATTAATTTGATGGCCCAAAAGTAAGAAAGAGAAAAGGGGCCCTTTTTGAACCCTAAAAGAGGACACACTTCATTTCTAATTTTTGGACAGCAGAAGGAGGACGTATAGCAGCAGCCAAGGGTTATCTTCTTCCCCTCCATTGTTCCATTTTCTTGCTCCCTTTGTAATGGCTTTCTTCTCATTTTTACATTTTGCGTTTGTAAGCTCAACATGAGCTAAACCTCTTAAGCTTTAGGTATGTTATTGTAATGAATGCTTAGCTGTTTTTATGCAATGATATGTTCTGCATTTTCCTTTATTATGTGTTGAATGTTGTTTAGTTAAGAGTGGCCAACTTAATTAAATATCAAGCTTATTTGGTTTGGAAGAATTAAGTAAGTGGAAAGTGATAAAGGATAGGGATTAAATCATTAATTGGAAAATTAAATGGTGTTGAATAGACTAGGAATAGTTATTCAAGTCCCTAAACTAGCTGGAACATGCTTATTAAGAGGATGGTGTAATTAATCTGAATCTAGGAATAGAAGGCAGTTAACGAACCTAATCCTTAAGTGTTGGAAAACATACTTTTTAAATGTTGGAGCATACGCAGAGCATAATATAAGCTAAGCAGGATTTATTAAAGAGCATACCTAGAGCTATTTTCTCTATATTTGACAACACTATCTTTTTCTGTTTATTTGCCCAGCTCATGTTTTATTTCAGAAATTCATTTATTTTTACTTTGCACACACACACAACAATTTTTGGTTACCTACTCTAACTCCTAGAACATATAATCTGAACTGGAATTTGTTACAGCATTACAATCCCTGTGGGGAACGATATCTGAACTTGCTTTCTATATTACTTGATGCGATTGTGTATACTCGCACAAGCTTAAAGATGTGACACCCTTCTACCCCGCATGTTAAAAGCCAATTAATTTAAAAACAATTAAAGGAAAACATGCAATTATTGAATAAAATAAACAATTGTCCATGGGTAGAAAAGTCTCACATGAACCTTTTACAACGCGGAAATGAAATAAGTTTTAAATAACGAAAACATAACAAACCAATAAAAATAACCCAACCCCGATGTCACATACAGAGCTGGTATAACCGTTCCGGAATAAAATCCACGGAATTACAACTGAACTAACAACTACGAAAACATAACTAGCCCTACGATGAGTGGCGGCTCCTCAGAGTCACTCCTCTCCGGACTGCTCGTCATCCTCTGCAATGTGCCAATCAGGCCAAACACAAACAACAAACATATATAGGGAGTAAGAATCGTATAAACATATTAGCATGGAGATAGGCAGTAAAGTAAACAGCAAGCATAGAAGCATCACATCAAACATCAACATCATCATTATGCTATGCAGTGCAATGCAGTCCTACTCCGCTAAACCATCAATGCATGTGGATCCACTAAACTCGGGATGAACGACTTCGGAGTTACATATCCACATTGAGAATCTACTCAACGCCGGAGAATCTACTCCTTGGATAGCCAACGCATCAAACCAACGAATGCCTCGTCACGGGGGCGCTAGGAGAATCTACTCCAACCGTGGATGGCCGGATCACCGTACTCTAGGACGATCTCCCCTATGTCGAACATCCCTAAACAACATCTCCGATGCAATGCGTATTCAACACAACAACAACGGCAACACCACCTCCATAACTCCAACGGAATCGACCGAAGGTAACGGCGGAATCAACTGCATCAACTTGCCTCGCGGAATCTACCTGAGGACTTAAGCGGAATCAACCGCAGTACCTGGGGCAAACTCTCGGCCACCTAGGTACGTAACAACGACACCTTAGACCCAAACCGTGGGGTCAAGGCCTCCTTGGCCAAAAGCACCAAGGGACAACTCATCAGCTTGCGGCACTCCAAAGGGTATCGACTTAACATCTCACCATCTCATCATCTTTAGTTATCTTTATTAACATTTACCAAGTTGTCTAATCAATTATCATCATAGGGAAGTGGGGTTTAAAACCCCTTAAGTCCTTTAATCTGGTTCTGTCACAGTGGGTTGAGCACGGTCGTGCTCGTAACCCAGCACGGTCGTGCTTAAGCACGTGAGGGGTGTGCACCCCTGTAAGTGAAGCACGGTCGTGCTTCTTAATGAGCACGGTCGTGCTCAGTAGCACGATCGTGCTCTTTGTCCTGTACGGCCGTGCTCAAAGCGCGGCCATCTTCCCAGAATTCAACTGGGAGCACGGTCGTGCTCCCTGTTCAGCACGGTCGTGCTCATCGCGCGACAGTGCTGTTCTGGGCAGGAACAGAGACTGAAACTTAGATAAATTATCAGGGTTTTTACTCAATTATTCCTAACATCAATTATCAGCATGTTTTCGGGTTTAAACTCATCATCGTAACAGCAATCAACTCAATCATGGCATCAACCCAACAATAACATTATCATGTTAATAACAACGATAACAAAAGCAACCATATGAAATCATGACACCATTACAAAACAACCAGAAACATACATTAAACATAGTCTTAAATCACGTAATCATCAACATATTATCATGCAAATCAAACCGGGGTTATGGGAACCCCTTTACTCTACCCTAACTCTGAGCCTATGATCATACTACCCTTTCCCCATACCTGGATTGAAGGTAGCTCTTTCGGTGTCCTAAGCAACGAACCGGCTCCTCCCTTTACAGCGACTTACACCGAAACAAACCTTGGATCAACAGAAAACCACATGTTAGTTCCCTATTCACAATAACGGACAAGGAAACCAAGGGAGGGAAAGGAACCTTACCTAAACCACTACCAATGTTGCACTAACAACCTCCCAACGCTTCTAAACTGATCAAGGAACAGAAAGACGGAAGAAGTTCTGCCCTGGCCGCACTCAAGGCTGCTGCACTCACCAAAATAGGGTTAAAACGTTAAACCCTCGATTCTGCTCACGTATATAGCTTCCGGACCTGAGCACGGTCGTGCTTACCCTTGAGCACGGTCGTGCTCCACTTAGCGTTACGAGACGCGGTCCATGCATTGAGCACAGGCGTGCTCACTGTTGAGCACTGTCGTGCTCAACTTAAAATCAGAAACACGCTTCTGACATTAAGCACGGGCTTGCTGGCTGATGAGCATGGGTGTGCTCATGTACCAGAAAGGGACTTTTAGCCAAAAATCCCACTAAGCCCTTAAACGATAAATCCAACTTAACCAAAACCAGCTTAATTGAAATAATTCTGAAAAACAGGGTGTTACAATTCCACCCCCCTTATAAAAATTTCGTCCTCGAAATTTACATGTACCTCAAGGGAAAAGATGCGGGTATGCTTCCATCATCTTGCTCTCCAGCTCCCAGGTAGCACTTTCCTCAGTCGTCCCACTCCAAACCACTTTAACCAAAGGAATTTCCTTGCCTCTTAGCTGCTTCACCCTCCTATCTTCGACTCGAAGAGGTGACACCTCAAACGTCAGGTTCTCTTTCAACTGTATAGCGTCGGGTACTATCACGTGACTAGGGTCATGAATATACTTCCTGAGTTGTGACACATGAAAAACATTGTGGAGATTTGACAAGAACGTGGGTAAGGCTATCTGGTAGGCGACTTTGCCGACTCTTTTGAGGATTTGGTAAGGACCAATGAACCTCGGAGTAAGTTTCCTCGCCTTCATCACTCTACCAACCCCAGTCGTCGGGGTAACTCTCAAGAATACATGATCGCCTTCCTGGAATTCGAGCGCCTTCCTCCTTTTATCATGGTAGCTCTTCTGCCTACTCTATGCAACTCTCATCTTTTCCTGAACTAACTTAATCTTCTCTGTTGTCTCCTGGACTATCTCTGGCCCTAGCACCACACTATCACTAGGTTCACTCCAACACAAGGGTGTCCTACATCTCCTCCCATACAGAGCTTCATAAGGTGCCATCCCAATGCTGGAATGGAAACTGTTATTGTAGGTAAACTCTATCAGGGGCAAAAACTTGTCCCAACTTCCTGACTGTTCTAACACACAAGCCCTCAATAAGTCCTCTAAGGACTGGATGGTCCGCTCAGACTGCCCATCAGTCTGTGGGTGGTAAGCTGAACTAAGCCTAAGCTTTGTTCCTAAAGCCTCTTGCAAACTAGTCCAAAACCTAGAGGTAAACCTCGGGTCTCTATCCGAAACTATGCTAGAGGGTACACCATGAAGCCTAACTATCTCCTTGATGTACAACCTTGCCAACTTCTCTAAAGGATACTCCATGTTCATCGGAATGAAATGGGCAGACTTAGTCAGTCTATCCACAACAACCCAAATTGCCTCAAAACCAGCTGGAGTCCTAGGGAGTCCAGACACAAAATCCATGGAGATACTATCCCATTTCCATTCTGGGACACTCAAAGGTTGCAACTTATCCGAAGGCCTTTGATGCTCGATCTTAGCCTTCTGACAAACTAGGCACGCATACACAAACTCAGCTACGTCCTTTTTCATCCTAGGCCACCAAAACATTCTCTTAAGGTCCTGATACATCTTAGTGGCACCTGGGTGCACACTCAATCCACTCCTATGACCTTCTTCTAAGATCAACTTCCTAAGTTCAGGAACATCTGGCACACAAACTCTATCTTTGAACCTCAAAATACCATCACGGCCATCCTTAAAACTTAGGTCTCTACCCTGAGCGAGCAACTGTCGCTGGTCTAAGAGATACTTATCTAACTTCTGACCCTCTCTAATCTGATCCATCAAACTGTTGGTAACCTTCAAGGTACCAAGCCTAATACTCTTAGGGGTAAACTCACAAGCTAGACTAAGGTCTCTAAACTCCTCAATCAGATCCATCTCCCTAACCATCAAAGCGGAGATATGCAGGGTTTTCCTACTCAAGGCATCGGCCACCACATTGGCCTTTCTTGGGTGATAGGTCAGCTCGAAGTCATAATCCTTTAAAAACTCCATCCACCTACGCTGCCTCATATTCAACTCCTTTTGATCAAAGAGATACTTCAAACTCTTATGATCACTAAAGACCTCAAACCTCGCTCCATACAGGTAATGCCTCCAGATCTTTAAGGCAAATACCACAGCTCCTAACTCTAGGTCATGGGTAGGGTAGTTCTTCTCATGGGTTTTCAACTGCCTAGAAGCATAAGCTACTACCTTACCATTCTGCATCAGCACACCACCTAACCCTTGCTTAGAAGCATCGCAGTAAACTACGAAGGGTTCACTAGGATCTGGCAAAACTAACACTGGTGCTGATGTCAACCTATTCTTAAGGGTTTGGAAACTCCCTTCACACTTAGAGTCCCACACAAACAACCGTCCCTTTTTGGTGAGATGGGTTAAGGGTAAAGCTATCTTAGAGAAACCTTCTATGAACCGCCTATAGTACCCGGCTAACCCCAAGAAACTCCTAATCTCGGTTACAGACTTTGGCGCTTCCCACTGGAGCACCGTCTCTACCTTAGCTGGGTCCACTACTATGCCACCCTTAGAGATGACATGTCCTAAGAAGCTCACTTCCTCTAACCAGAACTCACACTTAGACAACTTAGCATACAACTGCTTCTCCTTAAGGGTCTGCAAGACAACCCTCAAGTGTTCCTCATGTTCATCCTTACTCTTAGAGTACACTAAGATGTCATCTATGAACACTACCACAAACTTATCCAAGTAAGGGTGAAAGGTCTTGTTCATGTAGTCCATGAAGACTGCAGGAGCATTGGTCACACCGAAGGGCATAACCAAATACTCATAGTGACCATATTGCGTCCTAAATGCTGTCTTCGGGATGTCCTCAGACTTAACCCGAATCTGATGGTACCCTGATCTCAAATCTATCTTTGAAAAGACGCAAGCGCCCATCAACTGGTCCATAAGATCATCAATCATAGGGAGGGGATACCGAATCTTTATGGTCACCTTGTTGAGCTGTCGAAAGTCGACACACAACCTCATACTACCATCCTTCTTCTTCACCAACAACACAGGTGCTCCCCACGGAGACACACTCGGCCTAATGAACTGCTTCTTCATCAGGTCTTCCAACTGTTCTTTCAACTTAGCTAGCTCTAGAGGAGACATTCTATAGGGTGCTATGGAAATTGGCCCGGTGCCAGGCACTAAGTCTATGGTAAACTCAACATCTCTTTCTGGGGGTAAGTTATAAACATCCCCCGGAAACACTTCAGGAAACTCTCGCACAACAGGCATGCTGGTGACATCAGGAGGGCTGCTCGCTACATCCAGGGAAGCTAACATCATGTATACTTGGGCTTCGTCTCTCATCGAAGCTCGTACTTGGCTGGCAGAGAGAAGGTCTGGATTCTTAGGCTCCTTTGGAGTTCCAAAAACCAGGGTTTTATCAAAACAGTTCAGAAGGACATGGTTGGAAGATAACCAGTCCATACCCAGAATAATGTCCAGGTCTTTCAAAGGTAAGCATACAAGATTAGCAAGGAAAGTTTTATCATTTATAACAATATGACAGTTCTTGCATGCATATGAAGTAGAAACAGGTTTATTTGTAGGTGTAGAAACCAACAAATCAAACTCAAGGAAGGTAACAGGCAATTTTAGACTCTTGACCCTATCATGCGATATAAACGAGTGAGTAGCACCCGAATCATACAATACAGTTAATCGAGTTCCATCAATTAAACACGTACCTTGGATCAAGTCATCAGACTCGGAGGCTTCGGCTCCACTAAGAGTAAAGACTCTCCCAGTGGTCTTCAGTCTGTTGGCCTGGGACTTCTGATTCTTGCTAGCGCTGGGAGGCTCGGCCTTAGCTCCATCACACTCGCGGCTGATGTGGCCTGGCTTGCCACACTTGAAACAGATAACCTGTGTTTCCTTGCACTGGGACAAATAGTGGTCATGTGCTCCACACTTCCCACACCTCATAGCTCTAGGGGCATCAGAAAACCCACCCCTGAAGCTACCCTGCTGAAACTGGGGCTTCCTGCCACTCTGCTTGAAGTCCTTGCCCGAAGGGGCATACCGCTGCTTGCCCTTGTCCCTCTGATCAATCCTCTTGCCACTCTGATTGTCCGATCCTCTGGAACTAGCAGCTCTGAACTGGCTGGCATCCTCATAGATCCTGCACTTGTTGACCAGGATAGGGAAGACTCTGATCTCCTGATAGCTGATGGCCTGTTTGATCTCAGGCCGGAGTCCCGCTTCAAACTTCACACACTTGGAGCGATCGTCCGTCTCATGCTGGTAAGGAGTGTAGTACCTAGCCAGCTCCTCGAACTTAGCCGCATAGTCACCGACGGACAGCGACCCCTGCCTCAAAGACAAGAATTCCATCTCCTTCTTGTCCCTGATATCCGCTGGAAAATACTTCTCTAGAAACCTCTGCCTGAACACAGCCTAAGTCACCGCTGTGCCCTCTGCCTGCATCCTCTGCCTGCAGTTATCCCACCAGTGCTCCGCCTCTTCAGTCAACATGAAGGTGGCGAAGATAAGCTTCTACTGATCATTGCAGTCCATCGCACGGAAGATCTTCTCTGTCTCCCTCAGCCACAACAATGCTCCCTCTGGGTCATACGCTCCCTTGAACGACGGAGGGTTGTTCCTCTGGAACTTATCCAGTCCCTGGAACTCAGCTGACCCACCGTTGTTAGGGTTGACCTGTCCGATAGCATTGGCCAGAAGTGCCAATGCGTCAGCAATCGCCTGATCGTTGCGTCCTCTACCGGCCATTAGTTCCTGTACATGCCCAAAACAGCCTTTAATACAGAAACTTAGCGAGTAAAAGCTACAGGCAACTAACTTAAAACATCATTATCTATACTAAGTATAGACAATTCAAACAAGAGTCACACAACAGACTCACAACAGACTCATACCACGTCCGAACAAGGTCGAACTGCTCTGATACCACTAAATGTGACACCCCCCGCATGTTAAAAGCCAATTAATTTAAAAACAATTAAAGGAAAACATGCAATTATTGAATAAAATAAACAATTGTCCATGGGTAGAAAAGTCCCACATGAACCGTTTACAACGCGGAAATGAAATAAGTTTTAAATAACGAAAACATAACAAACCAATAAAAATAACCCAACCCCGATGTCACATACAGAGCTGGTATAACCGTTCCGGAATAAAATCCACGGAATTACAACTGAACTAACAACTACGAAAACATAAACTAGCCCTACGATGAGTGGCGGCTCCTCAGAGTCACTCCTCTCCGGGCTGCTCGTCATCCTCTGCAATGTGCCAATCAGGCCAAACACAAACAACAAACATATATAGGGAGTAAGAATCGTATAAACATATTAGCAAGGAGATAGGCAGTAAAGTAAACAGCAAGCATAGCAGCATCACATCAAACATCAACATCATCATTATGCTATGCAGTGCAATGCAGTCCTACTTCGCTAAACCATCAATGCATGTGGATCCACTAAACTCGGGATGAACGACTTCGGAGTTACATATCCACATTGAGAATCTACTCAATGCCGGAGAATCTACTCCTTGGATAGCCAACGCATCAAACCAACGAATGCCTCGTCATGGGGGCGCTCGGAGAATCTACTCCAACCGTGGATGGCCGGATCGCCGTACTCTAGGACGATCTCCCCTATGTCGAACATCCCTAAACAACATCTCCGATGCAATGCGTATGCAACACAACAACAACGGCAACACCACCTCCATAACTCCAACGGAATCGACCGAAGGTAACGGCGGAATCAACCGCATCAACTTGCCTCGCGGAATCTACCTGAGGACTTAAGCGGAATCAACCGCAGTACCTGGGGCAAACTCTCGGCCACCTAAGTACGTAACAACGACACCTTAGACCCAAACCATGGGGTTAAGGCCTCCTTGGCCAAAAGCACCAAGGGACAACTCATCAGCTTGCGGCACCCCAAAGGGTATCGACTTAACATCTCACCATCTCATCATCTTTAGTTATCTTTATTAACATTTACCAAGTTGTCTAATCAATTATCATCATAGGGAAGTGGGGTTTAAAACCCCTTAAGTCCTTTAATCTGGTTCTGTCACAGTGGGTTGAGCACAGTCGTGCTCGTAACCCAGCACGGTCGTGCTTAAGCACGTGAGGGGCGTGCTCCCCTGTAAGTGAAGCACGGTCCTGCTTCTTAATGAGCACGGTCGTGCTCAGCAGCATGATCGTGCTCTTTGTCCTGTACGGCTGTGCTCAAAGCGCGGCCATCTTCCCAGAATTCAACTGGGAGCACGGTCGTGCTCCCTGTTCAGCACGGTCGTGCTCATCGCGCGACAGTGCTGTTCTGGGCAGGAACATAGACTGAAACTTAGATAAATTATCAGGGTTTTTACTCAATTATTCCTAACATCAATTATCAGCATGTTTTCGGGTTTAAACTCATCATCGTAACAGCAATCAACTCAATCATGGCATCAACCCAATAATAACATTATCATGTTAATAACAACGATAACAAAAGCAACCATATGAAATCATGACACCATTACAAAACAACCAGAAACATACATTAAACATAGTCTTAAATCACGTAATCATCAACATATTATCATGCAAATCAAACCGGGGTTATGGGAACCCCTTTACTCTACCCTAACTCTGAGCCTATGATCATACTACCCTTCTCCCCATACCTGGATTGAAGGTAGCTCTTTCGGTGTCCTAAGCAACGAACCGGCTCCTCCCTTTACAGCGACTTACACCGAAACAAACCTTGGATCAACAGAAAACCACATGTTAGTTCCCTATTCACAATAACGGACAAGGAAACCAAGGGAGGGAAAGGAACCTTACCTAAACCACTACCAATGCTGCACTAACAACCTCCCAACGCTTCTAAACTGATCAAGGAAAAGAAAGACGGAAGAAGTTCTGCCCTAGCCGCACTCAAGGCTGCTGCACTCACCAAAATAGGGTTAAAACGTTAAACCCTCGATTCTGCTCACGTATATAACTTCCGGACCTGAGCACGGTCGTGCTTACCCTTGAGCACGGTCGTGCTCCACTTAGCGTTACGAGACGCGGTCCATGCATTGAGCACGGGCGTGCTCACTGTTGAGCACTGTCGTGCTCAACTTAAGATCAGAAACACGCTTCTGACCTTAAGCACGGGCTTGCTGGCTGATGAGCACGGGTGTGCTCATGTACCAGAAAGGGACTTTTAGCCAAAAATCCCACTAAGCCCTTAAACGATAAATCCAACTTAACCAAAACCAGCTTAATTGAAATAATTCTGAAAAACAGGGTGTTACAAAAGACATTTGTTTTTAAGGCAACAAGTTTTTGGCGCCGTTGCCGGGGATCGTTAATGGTGTTAAAATTCTGTTTTTAGATTATTAGTTCTGTAGTTAGATTTTCTAATATTCTGGGTGACTTGCTGTAGCACAGGGTATAGAAACTGTATGCACATGTTTTTAACACCTGAATATAGACTAGCTTCTGCTGCATCACTATCTGTTGGTGGGTTAGGGACCTCAACCCAACCCGACAAAAAAGGTGGGTTAAACGGGCCAACCCGCCGGGTCCAACCCACTTTGCCACCCCTAATGAATTCAGACTGAGATTGTTCCCATTTTCCTTGGGAGGCAAGGCAAAGAATTGGTTGAATACTCTAGAGCCAAGCTCAATTGACTCATGGAGCAAATTGGCTGAGAAATTTCTTGTTAAGTTCTTCCCTCCAACCATGAATACAAAGATGAGAAATGAGATCATGGCTTCTTGGCAACATGATGATGAGACATTATTTGAAGCTTGGGAGAGATTCAAGGAATTATTGAAGAAGTGTCCTCATCATGGCATCTCATATTGTATTCAGATAGAGCACTTCTACAGTGGTATCTCACTAGCTCAAGGATGATGTTGGATGCCTCAGCTGGAGGCAGTTTGCTCACTAAATCTTATAATGAAGCCCATGCTCTGATAGAGGAAGTTGCTGCTAACAATTATCAGTGGCCAACAACTAGACTTGCTCCTGGCAAGGTCAATGCTGTAGCAGGAGCCTATGAAGTGAGTGAAATATCTGCACTTTCAGCTCAAATACTTGCCTTAACCAATATGGTAAAGGGAATGACTATGGGAAACCAAGGAAACTCTATAGCTCCACCTATCAGGACTGAAGAAATGGTGCATGAGCAGATTTACATGGCAGATTCTATCTCTTGTGTATACTGTGGTGGAGAACACCTTTTTCAGAACTGTTTTGCAAATCCTGCCTCAGTTAACTATGTAGGGAACAACAACAACAATAACAGAGGAAACAATTCATATGGTAATACATACAATGGAGGGTGGCAACCATCACAACATCCTAATCTGAAATACTCCAACTACAGTAACAATCAAAATCCACACCCTGGATACAATCAGCAGCAGCAACCACAAGTACAACAGAAAGCTCCAGAACCATCTCTAGAATATGGGCTAAAGGCATTTATGACAGAAATCAAGGCTGGGATGAGAAATCTGGAAACTCAAGTGGGACAGCTTGCTAGTGCCCTCAACTCAAAGCAAATTGGTTCATTACCTGCAAGTACAGAAGATCCTACGGCCTTTAGCTCTGGAGGAGGAAATGAACAGTGCAAGGTGATTCACTTGAGGAGTGGTAAAGATGTGGAAGTTGCTGAACCAAAGAATAAACCAGAGGTGAAAATGTCAGAACCTGAAAAGAATGTAGTACCAGCAGATGCTGCAACAGAACAACCTACAGTCGCTGAGAAAACACTCATTGCTGTAGCATCTCCTACTATACCCAAACTGATTCCAGAAAGACCTCCTCCACCCCTCAAGTACCCAGATGAAGACATAGAAGAATGCTCTTTCATACAATCATTTGATAAGCTGGTGCAGCAGCACTTCCTGAAGAATCAGTCTGATTATGGCAAAGCTGCAACATCAGTAGAAGCTGATTACTTCTCTGATGAGGAATGGGTGGAATTCTTGGACAGCAAGGCAGCTCAACATGTGTGGTCTAGAAAGTATGAATCATTGGAACCAACAATAATCAAGAAAAGGTTGCTGCACAAAGAGAGGAAGAAAGTGAAAATGAAGAAGAAGATGAAGCCCAAGTCACTGGAGCAACACCACCAAGTAAGGTGTCACCACCAAAAGTGAGGGCACCAGGAGGAGAAACCGTATCAAAGCACCAATAGGTTGAAACAGGGCATCATCCCGAATCAGGATGCATTTCTAAACCCTCTACCTCATTACCATAACCCATGCTTTTAATTTTTCTGCAAGTAGGGGTCATTAGGACATTTTCTATTTAACTGTTTGTAGGGCCATTAGGGTCGTAGTTGTTGTTTTAAATTTCTGCTTAATGAATGGTTGTGCATGTGCCCCACCCTTGTTTTGATTCCATATGATTAATGATTAAATGGAAGTGGCCTCTGGCCTTTTTGCTGTGTTGAAAATAAGATTCTTTGAATAAAATACTTGTTGACTAACTTAATCCTCTAACTTGACTGTGCACCATTAACTTTGTTGCACCACTGTCTAACCTAGAAGACACATGTGCTGCAGCATGAACATATAAATGTGAGCCTGAGTGATAAAGCTACACCGTACATATACACCACACTCATGCATTTTCTATAAAGCTTGCTTTGTTTCTGTTTGATCTGAACACACATGATTTCACAGACTTTCTGCTTGAGGCATTTTCTTATTCTGTTTTTATTTTTAGCTAGTGCCTAAATAGCCAACCCTCTCATTCTGTATGCCCTTAGTGTTACCCCTTTGAGCCTTGGCCTTTATTGAGAAAACTAGCACATTACAAGTCCTTAACTGGAAAAACAAAGAATACCTGAATAGGTGGAGCTTAAGGATGCTTTTTGTAGCTATGTTCTGAGATAAGTTTGGGGGTGACTTGAGGACAAGCACCAAATTAAGTTTGGGGGTGCTATGCTGCAACATTTGTGCTGTTGCAAGCTTTTGAAAAAAATAAAAAAATAAAGGGGGAAGCAGCAAAGAAGAAAGGAACTCTCAAATGCGAAAAAAAAATTTTGTGAACAAAGAACAATGAAAAATTGGAAAATTAACAATAATCTGTTCTTTGTTCCCAACAAAAACAATAAACTGGGATCTTAGTGAGGAAAGGAAGAAACAAATGTATGGATTGTAGGAACAATGGGGATTGTGAGCTGAATTGAAAAGCATCCTTTTGCTATACCTTGAGATTAGCTACTTCCCCAAATTTCTTAATCCCACGTGTCCTAAGCCCTGTTACAACCATAAAAGACCTCTTGCTATGTGTAATTCTGTGATGTTTTGATTGTGATAGAATCTTATCAAGTTTAGATCAGAGATGCATGTTTGTGGTGTGAGTGAAATTCTGATAAGAGGGTGAGAAGCAGAACCAACTATTCTGAGTGAGCTTGCTGCAGCATATGTTAATTTGACTTTAGACCAGTTTTGTAATAATTGTTGATTTGTGCAGGATAGAAAGAGTATTTTATTAGGAATGCAAGGGTGTAATTCTGAGTCTTAAAAAGGAATGAAAAAATTGGGTGATCCATGCATGCCTTTCATTAAATAGAATTCTTCTGTTTTCCTGTGTTTCTTCTGCATTACTTGAGGACAAGCAATGATTCAAGTTTGGGGGTGTGATAACTCTTAGAAATGACAGTTATTTACTCTTTCTTAGCTTGAGTTTTTGTAATCTTTAAGTATTTTATGTGGATGTTTTAGGTGTTTTAAGTTAGTTTAGTATAATATGTGTCTTTTAATAAATTTCATTTAATTTTCTGTTTTTGAGTGTCTAGGAATATGTTTAATGTGTTTCTTGAGTTTTGTTAGGTTTTTGTTGAAGTTTAGAGAAGCTGCTGGAAATGCTCTGCGCACGCTGCAGCATCTGGGTGTGAACTGCTGACAAGCTGATGGAAAATGCTTTGGTCATGCTGCAGCATATGGACGCGAATTCCTTATCAGAAAAGGACAAAAGCTGAACACCAATTTCTCTCTCCTGACAGGCTGTCCTAAAAGTTGAGGACGTGACTTTATTGGTTCTATTGGGTTTTGTGGTGGTATATTTGAGGAAATGGGCTCAAACCTTTATTTTAATATATTACTTTGATGACCCAAAAGTAAGAAAGAGAAAAGGGACCCTTTTTGAACCCTAAAAGAGGACACACTTCATTTCTAATTTTTGGACAGCAGAAGGAGGACGCATAGCAGCAGCCAAGGGTCATCTTCTTCCCCTCCATTGTTCCATTTTCGTGCTCCCTTTGTAATGGCTTTCTTCTCATTTTTACATTTTGCGTTTGTAAGCTCAACATGAGCTAAACCTTGTAAGCTATAGGTATGTTATTGTAATGAATGCTTAGCTTTTTTTATGCAATGATATGTTCTGCATTTTCCTTTATTATGTGTTGAATGTTGTTTAGTTAAGAGTGGCCAACTTAATTAAATATCAAGCTTATTTGGTTTGGAAGAATTAAGTAAATGGAAAGTGATAAAGGATAGGGATTAAATCATTAATTGGAAAATTAAATGGTGTTGAATAGACTAGGAATAGTTATTCAAGTCCCTAAACTAGCTGGAACATGCTTATTAAGAGGATGGTGTAATTAATCTGAATCTAGGAATAGAAAGCAGATAATGAACCTGATCCTTAAGTGTTGGAAAACACACTTTTATTTCCTGGAGTTAAATACTGGAGCATACGCAGAGCATAATATAAGCTAAGCAGGATTTATTAAAGAGCATACCTAGAGCTATTTTCTCTATATTTGACAACACTCTCTTTTTCTGTTTATTGCCTAGCTTAAGTTTTATTTCGGAAATTCATTTATTTTTACTTTGCACACACACACACAACAATTTTTGGTTACCTACTCTAAGCCCTAGAACATATAATCTGAACTGGAATTTGTTACAGCATTACAATCCCTGTGAGAATGATATCTGAACTTGCTTTCTATATTACTTGATGCGATTGTGTATACTTGCACAAGCTTAAAGACATTTGTTTTTAAGGCAACAAATATCATCCAAACCATTGTTCCATCTATGTTGTTATGGTTTAGAGCAACAAAAGTCCTAAGTTCATTTAACCAGAATTCAACATCCACTACACCATTCAACAATGACAAAGAATCCTCATCAAGTCATTCTATATTTCAACAACCATTTGAAATTTTTCTCTAAGCCACTAAAAGGTAGTGTGTCATCATCATAATCTCAAAGTTTATTTAATCTGGTGACTTTCCTCATTTTACACTTTTATCTGAGTTCCTATAAAAATTATCAGAGTCTTATATAAGAAAAACAGTCAAAAGGTATTAGCTAAGTTCATCCCTTTGTTTAAGTCTTACATGGTCTAAACTAGAGCTGTCAAAGTGAGCCAACCCGGCTCACCCGGGTTGGCTCACCACGGGTTGAGCGAAAAGTGGGCCGAGTCGGGTTAGCTCACTTTTTCAGTGAGTCAAGAAATAGCCAACCCGGCTCGACCCACCACGGGTTGGTGGGTTGAACGGGTTGGCTCACTTAGAATTAAAAAATTAAAATTAGAAGGAAAAAAAAAGCAGAATTCAAAAGGAGCAGTGGCGAAGGGAGAATGGCTTAGGAGGCAGCGGCGGAGGGAGAATAGCTCGGTAGTTCGCAGCGGCGACGTTCGCAGTTCTTAGGCGTTCGAAGTTCTCAGGGGTTCGACAGCTCGTTCTCAGGCGTTCGCAGTTCTCAGGCGTTCGAAGTTCTCAGGGGTTCGACAGCTCGTTCTCAGGCGTTCGCAGTTCTCAGGCGTTCGACGTTCGTTCTCATGCATTCGTTCTCAGGCGTTCGCAGCGACGGCCATTCGTAGCGGCGGCGTTCGTGTTGGCTGTTGGGTGAGGGGCGCCGTTCGCAGTTAGGGTTTGTTCTATTGAGAGTTGAGTGAGCTGAGTAGTGAAGTGAGTGACTAGTGAGAAAGAAAGGGCTGGGAAAGCAAGGGTTGAGAAAATGGATTGGGCCAAAATAAAAATGGGCTGTCTGTTACATTTTGGATGGTGGCCTACTGCCTGTGTAAAATAAAAGCCAGCTCACGGGTTAGCTCGGCTCACCCCGGGTTGAACCCACTTAACCAGCGGGTTAAGTGAGCCGGGCCAAATTGACCCGGGATCAAAACGAGCCTACTTTTTTACAACCCAACCCACCAGTGAGCCGGGTTGAGCCGGGCTGGCTCACGGGTTATAACCCATTTTGACAGCTCTAGTCTAAACTATACTCTAATTCTTTCTTTAAATTTTGAGAACAATTGGAAGCTTTGGCCCCTTTGTCTTCTTAGGTAATAACTAAGCATTGGAGTGGCTAAAAAGCCCCACCATTTCAAAGATAAACTTTTCACCCAAACAGAATGTAAAATTGGGTGTCCAAAGACCCTAATTACAATATTAAAATCATCAGTAAAACAGTAGCTACCAACAGCAATAGGGCTCCAAAATTTTGCCCAAAATTACATTTGTGGAGGATTTAGGTCATCCTTAAAAAAAATCAAAACAAAATCCCGAAATATGAACTAAACTAACCAAAATTCATCAAGTAGTAACTAAGAATTGAAACTAAGAACAGAGAGGGAAATTGTGATTTTCCCGTAAGTCATAGAAACACTATACTAATATAACCACCATGGATGAAACTCATTTTCCTCCCAACCTTGTATAGATGAAATTTGCCAACCTAAAGATCAACACCAACACTTTGTCTCTTCCTTCTTCAAGTATCTAGAACCAGTAGCAAAGTAGGAAAAGAGGGAAAAATCAATACTTGATCAAATTCATGAATTTCGAAAATGGGTTTAAAAAGAGAAAAGAGGATGATAAAAAGAGTAACATCTTACTTCTTGGCATGAATTCATGAATCCCTCTTAGCTTAGAATCGTGTAGAGTCTCACAACCTCAAACCTTAGAATTCGAAATTCATAAAAGGATGTTGAGAATTTGAATTTAATCAATTATCATAAAGAAAAAAATCGAATATAAACCAAAGAGAAGAGAAGGAGTAGAAGGATAAACCAAAAATAGAACCTTCTCACCTTGCTAGTGGTCATCTTCAAAAACCTTTGAGAAGAGAATGAAACATATAGAGATAGAAGAAGAAAAATGGTTCAGTGGTGGGGAAGAAAACATGAAGATGAGAGTTTTCTTTTGTTTTGTGTAATTTTTAGAAGAAAGAAGAAGTGTGTTCTAAAATGGTGAATGAGAAAGGAAATGAGAAAAGAGAGAGGATAGGTGAACGTGTTCAGTCACAAAGGAAGGAGAGAAACGTGTTTCTGGGAGATGCTAACACTTGGGACTTGCTATTGAGGTGTTAATTTGCCATTAAAAGAAATTTTAAAGTTCCTTGATAAAATAGAGAGAGTTTCGACTGATTGGTAGATGGGCAAATGAAGTTGGACAGTCAAATAGTAAAAAAAGAGAGGAGAAAATGAAATAAAGTGAATTAAAAAGGAATAATTGAAAATTGAGTGCAATAAATACATTGATTTGGAATTCAAAATGCTTAAAATGAAATTAAACAAGATTGGCTAAACTTGAGGAAGGCAACCGTGCATGACTACAAAATGGGAGAAAAGGATTTCAAAATTCAATTTTGGAGTAAAAAGTACATTTTAATTTTTCAAAGTGTGGGAAAATTTTACAATTTTAAATTCCAAATTCAATTCAGAATTCAATAATCAAACTAAAATAATTAAGAGGAAGTTTGAAATAATTTCTTGAACCCAAATCGACACCAACTCGACACCGACTTATACTGCTAACAGGGCCTAACTAAGCCCAAAATCAAAATTTTTGGCATCAAAGTTTTTATTTAATTATTTCTAATTACTATTTTATAGTTTTGCCAACTTTAAAAATTTTAGGGTGTTACAAATATCAACCTATTAAGCATAATCATATCAACCGCACAATCAATCACAACATCATATAGCATATAACATAACATCCTCAATCAATATTCGCCTAACCTAGGGTTTTACCCTAATGTCGATAATTCTACAACAACTAAACCTTAACCAGTATCATAAAACCATTTTCATGGGGGTTTAACCATTATCGGTTACTCAACTACTAGTAAGGTCTAAGGAACCGTACACATACAGAAAACACGTAGTATTATACTTGCCTCCCCGGCGAGGTCAATTACTCTCTTCCCACCCGGGGTAGTCGGTAACGCTTACCTGAAGCTTAGAAAAACGTGTACTCCTCTCTAAATAGCTGATGCCATGCCTCTTAGGGGTCTCATTGGTACTTCGAAATTTGCCATAATACAAAGACAACATGCGGACATAGAAAAAAATCATAATCTTTCTCGACAAATGCTTAATATGCTGAGAAATATGGATGGAAGACAAACTAAGTGACATCTTGTGCAAATGAAAGCAATAGCTAATATGAATGTAATAATGTTCAATCTAGAAACAAAAGTTGCTTCAATCCAAACTGTGCTGGGAGTTAAACCTCCAAATCCTGTACCTTCTGCTGAGATTCCAGAAAATGAGGACATTGCAAACATTGGAAGAGCTGCTGTAGAAGAAGCATAACAACATGAAGAAACCCCTGCTGAACCATCAACCAAAGACCAAGCAAACATCTAGTTTTAGGACTTTTTAGGTCTTAGAACAATATTTTGAAATTTATTTGAAAGGCTTAATGCCTTGGTTTGTAACTGTTTGATGAATTCTGCTTTTTAATTTATGCTCTTAAGCCCTCTGAACTATCATTATGCACTCCTTAAATATGCTATGTTATGCTTGAATTATTATCTTCTCTGCTGCTTTTAATTGTTAAAATTTCTTACCTTTTTGATAATGCCAAAGGGGGAGGAAAATATATGAAATATTGAGAAGGATGATAACAAATTACAATAATATGAGATGCATATATTAAGGGGGAGTTCATATATTGAGGGGGAGTCATATGAACTTTTTTAAATATGCTACGATACTGCTCTGATACCTATGAACTTAAAATGCTCTGATACCATGAATTAACTTTGATAAAAAAAACACTTAGCTTCTGCTACACTGCACTCTGATTTTATAATTTGTTAAAAGGTTTGTCATAATTAAAAAGGGGGAGTTTATAAGACTCATTATACAAGAGATTTTGATGTATGACAACCATATAATTTAATGTGTGTGCAAGTGTTTTTGGTATCCAATTGCAAAGATAGGTATCAAGCTAAGAATGTCAAGTTCAATGAGCAATTCAAGAGGAATATACAAAGAAGAACTTGAAGTATTCAAAAGAGAAACTTGGAGAATTCAAAGAGTAACAAGTAAGACAAGGATCATGAAATCATCAAGACAAAGCTCAAAGGAAGATTATAATTTTAAGTCTTAGATGATTGTAAGAGAAAACCTCTCTTAATCACTAATAGCTCTTCGAAGAAGCATAAAGAAAATCATTTTCATAAATTGCATTAAAAGGAATAAGTTTTAAAAAGAAGAAAATGATTTTTGGAAATTAACAAAATTCTTTGTCAGTACAGCAATGTATCTAATGGGTGTATATCTTTTTTGGAACTGACAAAAGAACAAATGAATTTTGATATTCAGTACATAGATGTACTACACCTCTGTATCATATGAAATCAGATCTGTTATTGAAAGGTTAATAGAATACAACCATGTACATAATCTATGTACGTGTGTATTCAAGTTTCTGAAGTTTCTGATGTTCATTAATACATAAATGTACTGAATGGGTGTATTGGTTGTTAAACCAAGATCAGATTTTGAAAAATACGTACAGCCATGTACTACACAAGTGTACAGTGGTTACCAATATGAATCTTGGCTAATACATCCATGTACTCAACCCATGTTCAAGAAACCTGAAACTGAATAACTGAATCAGTTATCAGTCCAAATCAGTTTTCAATGGATCCCAACGTTCATATTTTTTTTCCTATATAAATTGGGATTGAAAGAACACTCTATAAGAAATCAATCCTATCAATTACATTCTGGAAGATCAATTTCGAAAACTCCATCTTCTTCATTGAGCTATATTGTGAAATAGAGATTGTTCTTCTCATAGTGCTTCAATTTGTGTATCTGACTTTTGAGAGTTTTGATCAAACCTTTTTCTTTCTATCTTGATTGTAAGAGAGTGGGGAATCTCTGTGTGTGATTAGGGTGAGGCATCCCTAAGGTTAGAAAGAACAATTGATTGAGACTTTTCACAAGGGTGTGGTATCCCAAGGTGGAAAAGTGCTCTGTGGTGTTAAAGGTTTTTCAAGCACCTGGGTAAAGCTTGTTGTGTTAGTGTGTGAAAACCCACATGTGGAGTGGGGACTGGATGTGAGTCACAGTGGTGGTGACTGAACCAGGATAAATCTGGTTGTGTGGTTATCTCTCAACTTAAACTCCTTTAATTTCTATTCATGCGCCTATCATATGTTCTTTATGTTCAAAGTCTAACATTGCTTTCTGTTCTTAATGTGTAAAGAATGAACTGAACCTATATCACATGTTTTTGATTGTTGATATTAAGACTGAATTGTGAATAACCTGATCTTGAACTGTAAAGCTTAAATTCAATCATATACAAACTGTTCTTTATTTTTAAAGATTGAATTGTATGCTGTAAAATCAGGTTTGATAGAGTTTAGAACTTGATTTGTGATTTATCGATTCTGTTCGTAAATCTTCTTATCCTCTTCATCAATTCAAGATTTGTGAAAACCCCTTTCTGTTTTACAAAGATCCTGAAGCAAAGTATTGAAAAATTTTTAAGTGGAAATTTTTTTTAGAAAACTCAATTCACCCCCCTCTTGAGTGTTTGATGCCACACCAACATTTGTATCAGAGCTTTGGTGATTATTTCTGTCAAATTTTTGACGAATGTATTATTCACATAAATAGTAAATTTGTGAATAGTGAAATATGGTCAGCGACACCAAATTATCCATGGAGGTTTTCTAAAACACGGTGGTTCATACAAATTGTCAGAAACGATCCTAAGGAAGTCGGATTTGAGTGGGAGCGATGGCTGCAGATGAAGGAAAGGTGAAAATTGAGAAGTTCGATGGTGCGAACTTTGGCTTTTGGATGAAGGTTGGACTCTTCTTGACAGACAAGTCCTTGGAGTTATCCGATTGACGTTATCCAGCAATGTTGCTTTTAACATTGCAAAAGAAAAGACCATAGTGAGTCTTATGGCGGCTCTTTCCAGTATGTATGAAAAGTCGTCAGCCTCAAACAAAGTTCATTTGATGAGGCAGTTGTTCAATTTACGGATGATGGAAGGCGCATCGACGGTGCAACATCTCAATGAACTCAATATAGTCGCAATCCAGTTGAGTTCAGTTGGAATTGAGTTTGATGAAGAAGTACGAGCATTGATACTTTTGTTTTCTCTACCAGAAAGCTGGAATGCTACTGTCACGGCTGTGAGTAGCTCATCGGGAAGCAATAAGTTGAAATTTAATGATGTTCGTGATCTGGTTCTCAGCGAAGATATCCGACAGAGAGAGTCGGGTGAATCGTCAACCTCTTCAGTGTCGCACACAGAGTCAAAAGGAAGAAATTCAACCAGAGGAAACGGACGCGATAAATCAAAGGACATGAGGTCTAGGTCCAAAAATCATCGTAGTTCCAATAGCTCGAAGACTATTGAGTGTTGGAATTGTGGAAAGATCGGCACTACAAAAATCAGTGCAAGAGTGCACCAAAGATTCATGAGGCGAAGGCAGTGGCAAATGTGACCTCCACATCAGGAGATGATGATGCGTTAATATGCTCTTTAGAGAGTAATGAAGAATCTTGGGCGTTAGATTCTGGAGCATCCTTTCATGCCACTTCGCATAAAGAATTCTTCGAGAATTATGTTGCCGGAAATCTTGGTAAAGTTTACCTTGGCAATGAACAATCTTGTGATATTGTTGGCAAAGGTGTATGTTGGAACCAAAGTAATTTGGATTAAATAATCTCTAAGTTTTGATGTTAACAATAAGGATTAAATTTGTGTAGCAAAGTGTTAGCCTTAATCTAACAAGTGCCTTCAGTCTTGAAGGATCTCTGTTTTTATAAGTTAAAATGTTAAATCTATTTTATTTGCAATCTGCGTCCATATATTTTGTATTGAAAGTTTCCCAGAGTGGTCGAGTCCACTCTATCATTGGAAGGTTCTCCTTTAAACTCAAGTGCCACGTCAGTGGACGAGCGCTTGAATGTTTCTAGTGGACGGAGAAATTCCTTTCAAGTAGACGTGAGTTACTCACCAATAATAACATTAGTTTTCTAATGCCACGTCACTGGACGGAGATTTTAAATGTCTCAAGTACTAGCAAGACCGTTGTTTTAAGTAGACGAAGTTTTGGTTGCCACGACAGTGGACGGAGCCTTAAAACTCTTCTTACTTACCTTGCCTTTACAATTGCTTTGCTGGACGAAGAATTTGAGCATTTATATTTCAATCAATCTGAACCAAAGCGAATTTATTTCATATGATTGATATTCATTTCATATATTTATAATGGTCCTTCTCATTTTCTATTAACGGTTTTTATTGTCTTGTTTCTACGAGAGAGACATAGTACAAATAAGGAATTGCAAAAAGCAGAATAGTACAATGCAAAACGTTGTGTACCCTGTCACCTTTTACGCTGAAATAGCTGGAATTTGTACAAGGAAGGCAAGACTGTTTTTCAAGTTGCATTTGCTCAGAGGTGTGCCATTACATGCAAGAATTTTGTCACATAGTACAAAGGCCACTAGCAAGCTGAGTCACAACGGATATTACTTGGTTGATTCTATCACTAAACGGAAAATTCAAAAACAATCGTTGATGATTCTGAAGAGAAGATCAAGGATCCTATAAATAGAAGACTAAGGCTTTTGAAGAAACAACTTTTTGCGCATACATAGAAATCTTAAGAAATCTCTTGCGAGAAAATATTCTCTTATTCTTTCAAAAAGCAAAAGTCTGTAATATCTTAGTTTGAATATTGCTACAATATTCATCTGATCTTAAACTTTCATATTCTCACACATAGTGAGTTAGAAGATCAAAGAAACCAAAAACTCTTTATTAGAGGTAGAGCCTGAAGAGGCTTGGTAAGAAAGAAATACTTGTGAGCCTGGAGAGGTGTTGAATACTTGCTGTAATCTATTTGGAGAATAGTGGAGAAATCCTTCAAGTAGAAGGGACTGGACATAGCTCTTGGTTGGAAGAGAGTGAACCAGGATAAAACAACTTGCGTGAATCTTCTTATCCCTTATCTCTTTGGTTTTACGTGTTTATACTAACTGTGGGGATTTGAACTTGAATTTGTTATTCTTTCAAAAGGTTGTTTTTCTATGTGCTTTATTCTGCCTCTTTATCTTTGTGTGAGAAAACTATTCTTGAAAAGGTTATTTTCGAAAAATATTAACAAACACAATTCAACCCTCCCTTCTTGTGTTTGCCTGTGTCAACTTCAGTTGGTATCAGAGTTCAGCCTCGAAAGGGTTGAGCATCTAACAAGTGCTGAGGAAGTACGATCCAACCACCATGGATGCAGAAGGACAAGCTATCAACAGACCTCCACTCTTTTATGGAACTGATTATGACTATTGGAAGAAGAGAATGATGGCCTTCCTAGATGCGCCGAACTTAGACAGCTGGGAACTGATAGAGAATGGCTATTCTGAGCCAAGAGGTGAAAATCAAGCAGTGTTGGCTAGAGCAGAATGGAGTGTTGATCAAAAGACCAAACATCAACTAAATCTCAAGGCCAAACATTACTTGATGTGTGCTATTACTAGATCAGAACATGATAAAGTTCACAGCTGCAACACAGCAAAGGAAATCTGGGATACACTGGCTCTTGCTCATGAAGGCTCATCACAAGTGAAGGAGTCAAAGATAAGCATGCTGGTTCACCAGTATGAACTCTTCAAGATGACTGATCATGAGTCTATAGATCAGATGTTTGGAAGATTTCAAACAATAACAAACAGTCTCAGATCTCTGGGAAAAATATACGAGAATAGAGATCATATCAGAAAGATTCTGAGAAGTCTCTCCAAGCAGTGGAGACCAAAGGTCACTGCTATTCAAGAAGCTAAGAATCTGAATACTTTCTCTCTGGAAGAACTTCTAGGATCATTAAAAGTTCATGAGCTTGAACTAAATGAAGAAGACAATTCCAGAAAGGGAAGGTCCATTGCTTTAAAGGCAAAGAAAGCAAGCTCTTCAAAAGTCCTCAAAGCTGCTGAGTCTTCAGATGATGCTGAACCTTCAGACAGTGATGAAGGATCAGATGAAGATGAATTATCTTTCATCTCCAGAAAGATACAACATATGTGGAGAAGAAAAAGTAATTTCAAGAGAAAGCCATTCAACAAGAAATTTTCTAAGGAGAAATCAGACTCCAAAGAAAAAGGTCCATCTCTGTGCTTTGAATGCAAAAAGCCAGGCCACTTCAAAGCTGACTGTCCTGACCTAAAAGAGAAGAAGAAGTTCTTCAAGAAAAAGAAGGGCTTAATGGCTACATGGGAGGACTTGGACTTATCCTTATCAGATGAGGAAGAGGAAGCAGAGGAAGAGGCAAACATTTGCCTCATGGCTGACACATCATCAGAAAATGAGTACACTGATGATGATGAGGTAACAGATTCTGAACCTTCAACTCTCAAAAATGCCTTTGATGAATTACTGCATGACTCATCCATATTGTCTCATGAATACAAAAGTCTTAAAAAGAAGTTTGCAAAACTAACCAAAGAATATGATAGAGTCTGCATAGAAAAACAAAGTTTGGTTCAAGAAAATGATAAGCTGAAATCAGAGAATGTCAGTCTAACTGACAAATCTGAATGTGAGCCTGACAATTCTTATGAAGTTGCAAAACTGAAACAAGATGTAACATACTTGACAGACTCTCTGTCAAAATTTGTAGGAGGCTCAGATAAGCTTAGTCTTATCCTAAGGTATTCTAGGTCACCTTTTGATAAATCTGGCCTTGGTTATGACAATAAGAAGCATGAGGCATCTTACATTAAGTCAAAACCACCTATGCAGCAAAGAGCTTCAAAAGCTCCAGCTAGGTATGCTAAAACCAAATCAGGCCCGTCCAACACTTTTTGTAAAGTGTGTGGAAAAAGTGGGCACTCTACATCTAGATGCATACATAACAGGCATGCCAAATATTCTCGTCCAAAGAAAACTAACATGAAAGGACCCAAGTCAGTTTGGGTACCTAAGGACAAGATAATACCTGTTGTAGATCTGCTTAACAACAGGAAAGAAACAAACATCCTGGTACTTGGACAGTGGATGCTCACGTCACATGACGGGAGAAAAGTATATGTTCCAAGACCTTAGACATAAGGATGGTGGCTGAGTGACATTTGGAGGAAACCAGAAAGGAAAGATCACTGGTATAGGTAAAATTGGTAAACATCATTTTCCCTCCATTGATAATGTTCTTTTAGTGAATGGTTTAAAACATAATCTACTGAGCATAAGTCAATTATGTGACAGTGGATATGACGTTTCTTTTAATAAGAACATGTGTTATGTCAAGAAAAACGATGGATCAATCTTATTCACTGCTAAGAGGCAAAACAACTTATACAAAATTGACTTGGAGGACCTCTCAAATCAAAGTGTCTCATATTTAGTGTCCATTGAAGATGAACGTTGGATTTGGCATAAAAGGCTAGGTCATGCAAGCTTGAGATTAATCTCAAAGCTAAATAAGCATAACCTCGTGAGAGGATTACCAAACCTTAAGTTCAAATCTGATGCTCTCTATGATGCATGTCAGAAGGGAAAACAAGTCAAAGGTTCTTTTGAATCTAAAAATATTGTTAGTACCAAGAGACCACTAGAACTGCTACACCTTGATCTTTTTGGTCCAACAAGGACTGCTTCTATCAGTGGTAAGAAATATGGTCTAGTCATTGTAGATGACTATACTAGATGGACATGGGTTATGTTCCTTGCTCACAAGGATGAGTCCTTCAAGGTCTTTTCTGTATTCTGCAAACGTGTACAGAATGAAAAAGGCATGTGTATAGCTTCAATTAGAAGTGACCATGGGGGAGAATTTGTCAATGAGCTATTCAATGAGTTTTGTGAAGAAAATGGAATTCAACACAACTTCTCAATACCAAGAACACCACAGCAAAATGGTGTGGTAGAGAGAAAGAACAGATCTCTTCAAGAGATGGCTAGGACTATGCTCAATGACAATTTTGTCCCTAAGCATTTCTGGGCTGAAGCTGTAAACACTGCCTGCTACATTCAGAACTGAATATACATTAGATCTATTCTGAGTAAGACTCCCTATGAATTGTGGAAAGGCAGAAAACCCAACATATCTTATTTTCATCCTTTTAGATGTAAATGTTATATTTTAAATACAAAAGATCAACTTGGTAAGTTTGATGCAAAAGTAGACAATGGAATTCTACTAGGATTTTCTGAAACCTCAAAAGGATTTAGAGTGTATAACTCAAGAACTTTAATAGTAGAAGAATCTATACATGTTAGATTTGATGACAAACAGCCTGATAAGAAATTATCAGAGCTAGATGAAAGTTTTGCAGATCTTGACTTAAACATCTCTGGAGAGTCAACAGAAGTTAAAGCTGATGATCAAGTTGATGACATTTCTCATCAACTAGAAACATCCACCTCTCAACAAGATAATGTTCAGAGAACTTGGCATTTCAAGAATTATCATCCACCGGATCAAATCATAGGAAATCCAAGTGATAAGCTAAGAACCAGATCAACCTTCAGAGAGCAAGAAGATTCTGCATTGGTCTCTGAATTGGAACCAAAGACTGTAGACGAGGCTCTGCTGGACAATGGTTGGATTTTAGCAATGCAAGAAGAGCTAAATCAGTTTGAGAGGAGTGAAGTTTGGACTCTGGTAACCCTACCTAAGGATAAATCTGTTATAGGAACAAAATGGGTTTACAGAAACAAGCTTGATGAAAATGGTAAGGTTATAAGAAATAAAGCAAGATTAGTTGCACAAGGTTACTCTCAAGAAGAAGGTATAGATTATACTGAAACCTTTGCACCTGTTGCAAGATTGGAAGCAATCAGAATTTTACTTTCATTTGCTGCATATCATAATATTATGCTTTTTCAAATGGATGTAAAAAGTGCTTTTTTAAATGGTTTTATCAATGAAGAAGTTTATGTTATGCAACCTCCGGGTTTTGAAAGTGAAACCCAACCTGAACATGTATACAAGCTTAAGAAAGCTTTATACGGCCTAAAACAAGCCCCAAGAGCTTGGTATGATAGGCTAAGTTCTTTTCTAATGGATAATGGCTTTGTCAGAGGAAAGGTTGATACAACCTTGTTTAGAAAATCAATTAATTCCAACTTCATAGTAGTACAGATTTATGTAGATGATATTATATTTGGTGCTACTAATGAATCTTTGTGCAAAGAATTCTCAAAGCTAATGAAGAAAGAGTTCGAAATGAGCATGATGGGAGAACTCAAATTCTTCCTTAGACTTCAAGTCAAACAATCTATGGACGAGGTGTACATCCATCAAACTAAGTATACAAAGGAACTTCTCAAAAAGTTTAAGATGGATGATTGCAAACCTATGAACACACCTATGCATCCCACGTCCATACTAAACAAAGATGATAAAGAGAAAAAGGTAGATCAGAAGGTATACAGAGGTATGATTGGATCTCTCTTATATCTAACTGCTTCTAGGCTTGATATAATGTTCAGTGTTTGCTTATGTGCTCGATTTCAATCTGATCCTAGAGAATCTCATTTATCAGCAGTTAAAAGAATTTTTAGATATTTAAAAGGTACTACTAATCTTGGTCTGTGCTTTAAGAAAGATGAAGATTACAGATTAGTTGGCTTTTGTGATGCTGACTATGCTGGAGATAGAATTGAAAGAAAAAGCACCAGTGGGGGATGTCACTTCATTGGAGCTAATCTAGTATCATGGTCAAGCAAAAGGCAGAGTACCATTGCTCTATCAACTGCTGAAGCAGAATATATATTAGCTGCAAACTGATGCTCACAACTCCTCTGGATTAAACACCAATTGGAGGACTACAATGTGTTTGTAAGTAGTATTCCACTAATGTGTGATAATACTGCTGCAATTAATCTGTCTAAGAATCCAATTCTGCATTCTAGGGCTAAGCATATAGAAATCAAACATCATTTTATCAGAGACTATGTGCAAAAAGGTGTTTTTGATGTTCAATTTGTAGATACTGATCATCAATGGGCAGATATCTTTACTAAACCTCTTGCTGAGGACAGATTTATTTTTATTAGAAAACACCTTAACATGTTGTATGTGGTTTAATTTGGTATATGTATTGATTGCTTGTTTTATCTGCGCGTCCACTGGTTTTGGCGTCCAGAGCACGTGTAGTCTACGCGTCCACTACTGTTGGTGTGCCGCGTCCACTACATATGCTTTTTCGCGTCCACCCTCAATCTTTTGTGGACCCGATCTTGCATACAATTTGTTTTTAAATTGCATTATTTTATATCTGAACTTATTTATTTTAAAACGTTTGGTTTTAATCATTTCCTTGCTGAGTCAGCTACTTCCATCAATCCCATCGTAACTTTTTACGGTCCCAATATACCAACGCCGTTTTTCACTAAAGACTTGTCTTGTCAATTACTTCTTTTTGAATTTTCCTTGAAAACTGTTGGTATTCGGAAACTCTTTAAAAGAAACCCCTTTCCCTCTGAAAAACCTTTCGCTACTCTTCATCTCTGATAACTTCTCTCTGAAAGTTTTCGAATTCTCTGTTCTTCAAATCTTATCTTTTACTCAACAATGGCTTCAACCTCAACTCCCGAGCCTGCCTATGCTACTGACATCATAAGTATTGCTGCGGAACATCATTTTAATTTTGAAATTCTGAGTGAGTACAACTTGGATGTAAGCAAGTACATCAACGCTGCTGGTTGGGATGGATTGTTTCTGGAAAAGGTCTCGATTTATCATGATTTAGTAAGGGATTTTTAGAGGAAACCAAAGATTACTAACACTGAGGTAGTAGGGTTTGTTCAAGGCAAGAAGATAACTGTTTCTGAGAAGACCATTTCTGATGCAATCGTTTGTGCTCAAGAGGGTCTGATTATTACAGAAAACTGGGAAGAAGACCTTGGTGGTATAGAAACAATCTCTGTTACACTGATGCGGGAAGATACAGTGAGAACTCACTCGTGGAAGTCATCTGAAATGAAGGATCATATCAGGATTCTTCATTAGATTCTGAACAAGACGATGCTTCATAAGGTAGGGTCTAAGGACAACCTTTCTGCCCTTCACAAATTCTGTCTCTGCAACATGATCTATGAGACAAAAATAAACCTGCCATGGATCCTGTTTCATCGCTTCAAGGATGCCATTACAAACAGGGAAACCGCCTCTCACATCACCTTCTCTCATCTTCTGCCAAAAATATTCAAGCAACAAGGCTTATATGATTACATAAGTGCAAAGCCTCTAGAAGAACAAGAAAAAATCCTTCGTTTGAAGGGGATGCAAGCTGCCATTTTCAGAAAGAGCAACCTCAGCAGCATGCATCTTGACACGTACAAACAAGCTGAGATGTCAAAACAAGAGGAGAAAATGAAGATTAAAGAAGAATCTGTTGAGGCCAACAATGCAGCTACTCTTGGTCTCAAGAGAGGAACTAAAAGGAAAGCAATGGCTGTCAGGAAGCCTATTCCTAAAAGGCCTACCAGAGGCGTTGTTATTAATGAGCCTAGGGTTGAGGCTCCTCAACCTGTTCCTCGACCTGCTCCCAAGAGAGCAAGAAAGCTGGTACTGCCTCAAGATGAGGATGATGAAGATGACAATGTTCCTCTGGGAACAGCTTTAAAGAGGAAAGCAGCTACTGCTACTGCTGATGCTACTGTGCCTACCAAGAGGAGGCAACCTGCAAGGAAAGCTAGAACCTTTGCAGCCTCTGAGGTAAACACCTCTTCTGAAGTTCCTGTTAATACTAAGAATGTTGGTGCCCCTACTCCTGAAGTAGGATTTTTTGATAATGTGTATAGACCTATATTACCCACACCCCAACCTTCACCACAAAAAGACCAATCTGACCAAACTTCAACTCCATCCTCACCACAAATTAGCCCAAATCAATTAACCATACCCCAACCTTCACCACTCAAAACCATCTTTCCACCTATAATTCCTGACTCCGATCCTTGGTTTCATCAAAAGGATGATGGAATTTGCCGAGGTGCCCCCTTTCCTAAACCCCTAAGAAAACTCTTTCCACCACTTATACCCTCATCCACTATCTTTGCAAAATCAGTCTGAGAATTGGGCTCAGGTCAAGAGAAATTGGAAAATTTTGTTTCATACTCACCAACCTGACCTTGAAATTAACCCTGCCATTCCTCTAACAAGGTGGTACTCCCATCGTGATTATGATTATGAACCCTATGAGGACTACCCCTGGACCACCAAATACCCAAACTCTCAGCCTCCTAAAGGTCCCTTTCCATCTGAGATGAACAACCAACATGGCCCTCTCCTCACCCATCTACCCCTCAAACGTTTTCCCCCAAAGAAAAATTTACCCCAACCTACAAAAAACCCCACCTTTGATTCCTCACACTGATGGAGTAGCAAGGCACATCATTCCTGTATGGGAAACTGATCTTAAAAGGAACAGACTGCCTACTTTACCTCAGAAGAGAGCAAGATCATCTGAGCACAATCCAATCATATTGGATGGAAACACAAAATGGCTGAAATTCGAGCATCCTAGCATCTATGGAAGTGCATTAGACCCCTTCGCAGATCAGTTGATCTATAATATTCTGAAGTAAGGAGGTCAGCTATTTCCAAGTTGAAAGAGCTGCACGTTGGGTTCCTATCACATGGCTCAGGCATAATAAGGAAACATGTGTAGGCATTGCTCCCTACCCTATCTGTCCAAGGCTTGGCATGATAGACCTCAACAAGGACAAAGATATGAGGCTCAGAAGAAATAAGGGAGTCATGCCTGAAGCTCATTCTGCCATGCTGGATTTGTCTAAGGAAACCTTTGATCACACCCGGCTCGACTACTATCTGTATATGGAGGATGTGAAGAATATTGGAGAGATGATAGCTGCTGACTTCTGGATGTCTCATATCATCCACTGCACCAGGGAAGCTTCTTCTTCTGGCTTGTCTCAGGAAGAGAAACAAGAAATGCCCAAGTTCAGAGGAAAGTGTGGACTATCCAAGCTAAGGCACATGATCTACAAAGATCTGTGGGCACTTCCTATTACCAGCAGGGATGTGGAGGAAATTACTTCTATCCACTGGGCAAAGGATGTCCCTTAGAAATCTGTAAAAAGCTGCCACTGCCTCTCCAGCAACATCATCCTCTGAATCTATAGCTGAGGAGTTAGTTGTAGAAGGCCCTGAGTTTAATGCTAAGACTTCTTCTCAACCTACTTCAGTTGAACCTCCATCTGCACAAGATGAGCAGTCTGCTGAGGTTGGTGTCTCTAAGCAAGGTGCTGAGTCTGCTAAGACTTCTTCTCAACCATTAGCTCTTGCTATGGTAAATCCACCAGCACAAGCTCAAGACATAGTCTCTGACACTGCTGAGAGCTCAAGACACCTTTCCTTGCGACCCAACCTTAAAGACATCATTGGAAAAATTGTTGATGATAAGGTTGGCAAGATAGTTGAAGAAAAGACTGAACAGATGGCTCAACAAATTGAAGAAAGGGTGCAGAAGCAAGTTCAAGATTCTCTGGCCCCTACAAATGCCATGATGAATCAGATGTTGGCTCTGATCATGGAATTTAAGAGGAGTCAAAATCCAAATCCTAACCAACCCCCTCCACCACCTCCTCCTACCTAAAAACTTTTTCCTTCTCTGTTTTATCCTTTTTTTTGTTGTTTGCTGACAGTGATGGTCCACTCCCTTTTACCTTTTTGTCTGATGACAAAAAAGGGGGAGAAAGGAAAGATTAAATTTTATAATACAGAGACATAATTTTTTTTTTAAAAGTACATAGTTGTCTGCATATGCATAAGTGTATATTCATCTTGCTGATTCTATGCCTTGACTCTATGTTTATGCCTAATTCTGTCTAAAGTCAATTATGCTCCGATACTGCTTTGAATCTCAAATGTTTAATAAACTGCTATCTTGGTCTGATAACCTATATTATATTGCAAATAAGACTTAGCTTAATATGCCTTAACTGCTTTAATCTGATGACTGCTTTGTCTTAGGGGGATCCTTGTAAGCTCTCTTAGACTTCGCAAAATAAATTTAATTGTTTTTGTCATCATCAAAAAGGGGGAGATTGTTGGAACCAAAGTAATTTGGATTAAATAATCTCTAAGTTTTGATGTTAAAAATAAGGATTGAATTTGTGTAGCAAAGTGTTAGCCTTAATCTAACAAGTGCCTTTAGTCTTGAAGGATCTCTGTTTTTATAAGTTAAAATGTTAAATCTATTTTATTTGCAATCCGCGTCCATATATTTTGTATTGAAAGTTTCCCAGAGTGGTCGAGTCCACTCTATCATTGGAAGGTTCTCCTTTAAACTCAAGTGCCACGTCAGTGGACGAGCGCTTGAATGTTTCTAGTGGACGGAGAAATTCCTTTCAAGTAGACGTGAGTTACTCTCCAATAATAACATTAGTTTTATAATGCCACGTCACTGGACGGAGATTTTAAATGTCTCAAGTACTAGCAAGACCGTTGTTTTAAGTAGACGAAGTTTTGGTTGCCACGACAGTGGACGGAGCCTTAAAACTCTTCTTACTTACTTACCTTGCCTTTACAATTGCTTTGCTGGACGAAGAATTTGAGCATTTATATTTCAATCAATCTGAACCAAAGCGAATTTATTTCATATGATTGATATTCATTTCATATATTTATAATGGTCCTTCTCATTTTCTATTAACGGTTTTTATTGTCTTGTTTCTACGAGAGAGACATAGTACAAATAAGGAATTGCAAAAAGCAGAATAGTACAATGCAAAACGTTGTGTACCCTGTCACCTTTTACGCTGAAATAGCTGGAATTTGTACAAGGAAGGCAAGATTGTTTTTCAAGTTGCATTTGCTCAAAGGTGTACCATTACATGCAAGAATTTTGTCACATAGTACAAAGGCCACGAGCAAGCTGAGTCACAACGGATATTACTTGGTTGATTCTATCACTAAACGGAAAATTCAAAAACAACCGTTGATGATTCTAAAGAGAAGATCAAGGATCCTATAAATAGAAGACTAAGGCTTTTGAAGAAACAACTTTTTGCGCATACATAGAAATCTTAAGAAATCTCTTGCGAGAAAATATTCTCTTATTCTATCAAAAAGCAAAAGTCTGTAATATCTTAGTTTGAATATTGCTACAATATTCATCTGATCTTAAACTTTCATATTCTCACACATAGTGAGTTAGAAGATCAAAGAAACCAAAAACTCTTTATTAGAGGTAGAGCCTGAAGAGGCTTGGTAAGAAAGAAATACTTGTGAGCCTGGAGAGGTGTTGAATACTTGCTGTAATCTATTTGGAGAATAGTGGAGAAATCCTTCAAGTAAAAGGGACTGGACGTAGCTCTTGGTTGGAAGAGAGTGAACCAGGATAAAACAACTTGCGTGAATCTTCTTATCCCTTATCTCTTTGGTTTTACGTGTTTATACTAACTGTGGGGATTTGAACTTGAATTTGTTATTCTTTCAAAAGGTTGTTTTTCTGTGTGCTTTATTCTGCCTCTTTATCTTTGTGTGAGAAAACTATTCTTGAAAAGGTTATTTTCGAAAAATATTAACAAACACAATTCAACCCCCCTTTCTTGTGTTTGCCTGTGTCAACTTCAGTGTAGTGAAGATTAAGTTCAACAAGTCTGTTTGGGAATTGAAGAATGTTAGACATATCCCCGACTTGAGAAAGAACTTAATCTTGGTAGGCCAGTTGGCTAGTGGCAGCTACACAACGGTCTTCCACGGCGATAATTGGAAGATTTCAAAAGGTGCAATCATAATTTCTCGCGGTAATAAGAGTGGTACTCTTTACAAGATAGCAGGGGCAAGTCATTTGATTGCAGTTGTAGCAAACAATGAAAATCCCAATCTATGGCACAAGAGACTGGGCGATATAAGTGAGAAAGGGATGAAGATTATGCATTCGAAAGGTAAATTACTAGGTCTTCAGTCAGTGGAAATTGACATGTGTGAAGACTGCATACTTGGAAAGCAGAAAAGAGTCAGCTTTTAGACAAGTAGAAGAACCCCAAAGAAGGCAAGACTTGAGCTTGTTCATTCTGATGATTGGGGACCAACGACCGTCTCATCCATTGGTGGGAAACAATACTTCGTCACTTTTACCGATGATCACTTTAGGAAGGTATGGGTCTACTTTCTGAAACATAAATCTGAAGTATTCGAGGCTTTTAAGATATGGAAAGCCAGGGTTGAAAATGAGACAGGGTTGAACACTAGTGCAGGAAGCACTTTTTGCGTCCGTTAAAAGTGCATTTTAACGTCTGAAAAAAGTCTGACGTTATTCGGGCAGACGTTAAAAGTGTAACTTTTACGTAACTTTTAACGTCTGTTAACAACTGACGTAAAAGTTCACTTTTAATGTCAGTTATTTAATTTAACTGATGTTAATAGTATTATTTTTTAAAAAAAAAAATTGTATCTACCTTAAGTTCCAGCAATTCTTCCCTCAGCCATCACAAAGAAGGGAAACTGAGGGAACAGTGATTCAATGTGAGCATATTAACCAAAACTTGTGATTTAAATGTCTCAATCATGAGTATATATAAGCTCTAATACAAAAAGAGGGAGGGAGTAAGGGATAATTAAGACCTTCAAACTCATCTGATAACTAAGGAAATTAAAGATGAAAGGATGCACTGTACATTATGTATACACCCATAAAAAAAGAAAATAAACCAAGAAAGTGTCAATAACAGAAAGCATCAAAGGTTACGAACCATAAACAAAAACAAACCATGAACAAAAAGCAAGAAAGTTTGGAACTTTCAAGAAAAAGTAGGAAGTTTCTTCACATATCTTCATTCGCATGTCTTCTTCTTAGTAGATCTAGTCCCTTCTTCGAAGATCTGACCCTTCGCTCGCAGATCTGGTCCCTTCGTTTACAATCTTCTTTTTCGCAGATCTGGTCACTTCTTTGAGGAAGGGGCGGAGAGACTAAGGATGAGACTTGAGGGTTTCAGAATGAAATGAATAAGGTTTGAGACCTGAATAAGGGAGGATTAGGAAGAGAAGGAACTAAAGAGGGAGAGAGGCGCTGCTACGACTGCACTAGGGTTTCAGAAGTGAAGGGTGAAACTTGAATGAAATGAGAGTGAGTTGGTTGGGCCGGTTTTAAAATAACTTAAAATTCATCTTTTTACGTCAGTTGTTTAAACAACTGACGTAAAAGATACACTTTTAACATCAGTCGTTTAAACAACTGACGTAAAAGATGACTCCCATCACTTTTTACTTCAGTTGTTTAAACAATTGGCGTTAAAAGTGATTTAAGTGAATCTGATAATTATGGTTCTGCCACCGCCTCTTTTGTTACGTCTCATTTTTGTTTAACAGACGTGTACCCTTCTCGTTTATTGCATATTTTCCACTAATGGAAGATCAAAAAGCTCAGAACCGACAATGGTGGTGAATATGAAGGTACCAGATTCAAGAAGCTTTGCTATGAGCACGGGATCAGAAGGGAGAGGACCGTGCCGAGTACGGCTCAACACAATGGTCTAGCTGAGCGTATGAACCGAACGTTGACTGAAATAGCCAGAAGCTTGCGTGTGCAATCAGGCCTACCGAAGCAGTTCTGGGTAGAAGCAGTCAACACATTAGCTTACTTGATTAACCGAGGTCAATCGGTACCATCGGAGCATAGAATACCAGAAGAGGTATGGAGCAGAAAAGAGGTGAAACTCACACATCTTAGAGTTTTCGGTTGTATAGCATATGTGCATATCAGTGATCAAGGTAGGAATAAGCTTGATCCCAAATCAAAGAAGCGTACTTTCATCGGTTATGGTGCATATGAGTTTGGCTACCCCCTTTGGGATGATGAAAATAAAAAGATGATCCGTAGTAGAGACGTGATCTTTAACGAAAGAGAGATGTACAAGGACATGCATAGCATGTATACCAGCAACTCAAAACAGAGTGGGCCTGTGTATGCAGAGGTGGACGATGTCCCGGAAAGTCCAATAGTTGAGAATTCTCAGTTAGAGGAATCAACTGAGCAAGATTGCGAGCAGCAGTGTGACACACCAACGCCTCCTACCCCAGCTCTTGTATTGAGAAGGTCTTCTCGGCCTCATGTGCCGAACAAGAGATACATGAATTATATGTTGTTGACTGATGGAGAGGAGCCTGAAAAATATGAGGAAGCATGTCAAACCGCAGATGCTAGCAAGTGGGAGCTTGCTATGAAAGACAAGATGAAGTCTTTGACCTCCAATCAGACATGGGAACTAGCTGAGTTAACCATGGGAAAGAAGACACTTCACAACAAATGGGCATATCGGGTGAAGGAGGAGCATGATCGCTCCAAGAGATACAAAGCCCGACTAGTTCTCAAAGGATTCCAACAGAAGGAATGAGTCGACTACACTGAAATTTTTGCTCCACTTGTGAAGCTCAATATTATCAGGTCTGTGTTAAGTATTGTTGCCAGTGAAGAGCTACCTTGAGCAGCTGTATGTGAAGACCGCATTTCTTCACGGAGACTTAGATGAGGAGATATATATGCACCAACCAGAAGGTTTCTCAGAAAAAAGGGAAGGGGAATATGGTGTATAGATTGAAGAGGAGCTTGTATGGCCTGAAACAAGCCCCAAGACAGTGGTACAAAAAGTTTGACAACTTTATGCACAAGGAAGGTTTTCAGAAGTGCAATGCCGACCACTATTGTTACTTCAAGAGATATAAGTCCAGTTATATCATTCTGCTACTTTATGTCGATGATATGTTAGTAGCTGGTTCGGATATGGACGAGATCAGAAACTTGAAGAGGCATTTGTTAAAAGAATTTGACATGAAGGACTTGGGTCCAGCAAAGAAGATCCTTGGAATGCAAATTACGAGAGATAAGCAAAGAGGAATTTTGCAGTTATCTCAGGCACAGTACATCAACCATGTTTTGCAAAGATTCAACATGTGCGACGCCAAGCCAGTAAGCACACCTTTGGCTAGTCATTTTCGCCTATCCAAGGACCAGTCTCCTCAGACAGAGGAAGAAACATAATTCATGGCTAAGATTCTGTATGCTTCAGCCATTGGAAGTTTGATGTACGCGATGGTTTGTACGAAGCCAGACATTGGCCATGCAGTGGGAGTTGTAAGCAGGTTTATGTCGAATCCAATTAAAGCTCATTGGGAAGGAATTAAGTGGATTTTGAGGTATCTACGAGGCACCATAAAGAAGTGTTTGTACTTCGGTAAAGGAGAACTAAAAGTACAAGGATACGTAGATGCAGACTTTGGAGGTGAAGTTGACACCGAAGAAGTACCACGGGTTACATATTCACTGTTGGAACAACTGCTGATAGTTGGATGTCGCAGGTAAAGAAGATTTTTGCTTTATCCACTACAGAAGTTGAGTATGTAGCTGTAAAATAAGACAGTAAAGAATTAATATGGCTTCAAGATTGTTGACAGAGCTAGGATTCATCCAAGAGAAAAGTGTTCTGCACAGTGATAGTTAGAGTGCGATACATCTGGCAAAGAATTCAGCATTCCATTCCAGAACAAAGCACATTGATCTTCGTTATCACTTCATCAGATCTCTGCTCGAGGATAAGATACATTGAAGAAGATCCAAGGAAGTAACAATCCATCAGACATGTTAACAAAGGTGGTTACCATTGACAATCTGAAGTTGTGTTCAACTTCAGTTGGCCTGCTAGAGTAATAGGTTGGAGAAGGCTGCTGTATTGATCGAGGTGTGAAGACGGATTGAAATCAGTCTTCAAGTGGGAGATTGTTGGTAAAAATCACAGCGTAAATGAGGTTGTTATAGTTGTACAACTATTAACAGTTTTTTGTTGAGCAAAAATAGAGAGAGAAAATAGGAAAGGCAGCATGATATAGTTGGCAAAACGTGTGGTAATGGAGGTGATTTTTGCATCTATAAATTGAGGCCTTTGTCAAAAGAAAAATAACAATTCCAATAAGAGAGAATAAAAACACGAGAGAAAATTAAGGCTTTGAGAGAAAAGCTTTAGTGAGAGAAAATATTATTTTCTTGGGTGTAATTAGGTTATGGGTTGTGAGAGGTTGTAAGTGTTTTATAAACACTTTGTATATTTCCCTTTTTGTAAAATATCTGCAGCAGCCCGGAGACGTAGGCATCATTGGCCGAGCTCCATTATCAATTTTATGTGTCATTTTTCCACATTTATTTCGCTTTTCACAAATCTGATTGAGGAAAATTGTGTATTTTCTCAACAAGATGGCAGTTCAAGATGTCCTTAACACTGATGGTATGGACGAGCCAGTGTGTCGTTAGGTGGGAGAGTCGGTGACATTTTGTATTTTGTATATACTTTTGAGAAATGGATCGGGTAGTATTTTTGTGGGCAAAATTACACTTTTAGTCCCTTAAGTTATTTGTTTTGTTCAAATTGGTCCCTTAAGTTTTTTTTTGTGACAAACTAGACCCCTAAGTTAGGTTCAGGTTTCAAATTGGTCCCATAAGTTTTTGTGTGACAAACTAGACCCTTAAGTTATGTTCGGGTGACAAATTGGTCCCTTAATTTGTCAAAGGGACCAATGAATTAGACCCTTAATTTATTATTTTTAATAACTTAAGGGACCAATTTGTCACCCGAACATAACTTAAGGGTCTAGTTTGTCACAAAAAAAACTTAAGGGACCAATTTGAAACCTGAACCTAACTTAAGGGTCTAGTTTGTCACAAAAAAAAACTTAAGGGACTAATTTGAACAAAACAAATAACTTAAGGGATCAAAAGTGTAATTTTGCCTATTTTTGTGTGTCTTCAGTTTGTATATGTTTTTGCTGTATCTTTTATTTTTATCTTGCAGCGTCTATACAACACTATTTTATTATAGCCCTACTAACAGCGCATTTTGTACAGTTTTAGGTATTATGCATGTATGTTTGTTTTTGGTTGTGTATGCATGTTATGAGCCTCTTTGCTTTGTTTTCAGTTTCTTGTTTTCTTTTTCTATTTTCAAAAATAATTACAAAATTGTCACATTGTTTTCAAAACTTTGTACAAAAAACATGGAAAACAGTTTTTCCGTGTTTTCATTGTTTCCTTTATAAATTTTAGGAAACAAGAAACAAAATGAAAACGGGGTAACCGTTTCGTAATTATTTCTGAAAACAGAAAATGAAAACATCAAACTATAAACAAAGCAAACAAACCCTATGTTTTTCGAAGTTTGTTTATATTTTTTTCGGAAGTTAATAAACGAGCTAACCGTAATACACTATTAAGACTTAGTTAATTATGTTTTCTTTAATGAAACTTCGAGGTGTCTCATACGACGTTTTGATAAATTGTTTGAAACTCATCCTGTTTTGATAATTTGATCTAAATCAACCATATTTTGGTCAAAAAGCTAAAATCTAGTTCGAACAAAATTGTGTTGCCTCTTAATTCAACATATCATAGATCATAGATGATATTTTACTGGTGAGTTAGACACTGTCTGATAAAAATAGTCGATAAACTAGCTTATAACTGATAAGTTAGCTTATAGTTGATAAGCTAGTTTTCAGCTGAAAGCTTACAGTTGATAGGTGAAAAGCAATGATCGAATTTGAAGTATTTAATAAAATTAGCTGTTGAACTAGCTTATAAAAATAAAAGAAAATGTTTATAGGATTTTTATGTAATCTTTTTAAAATTCTAATTAAAACTTTATAATAAGAATATTAATTGTTTTAATTTAAATTTGTTTTAAATATTTTATTATTAAATAATATAAATGTAATGGCATTTTTTTATAATTTTTTATATGAATTATTTTGTGAGGGGTTGAGTAAAGTAAGAATTTCGTTAAAATGATAAGGGTAAAGAAGAGAGAAAAGTTAATAAGGTACAAGTCATAAGCTATAAGGTTTGGCCCTATTTGATCCAATAAGCTAACTTATAGCCTATCGAGAACTTACAGCAATATATTAAATGATAATAAACTTATGTAAGTAGTTTATTAAAATAATTTATGATTTCTTATAAGTTTTTTTTAACTTATTTCTATAAAGTTGTCAGAGAAACTTATTAAATAAGCTATTTTTAGCTTATTTGAAAAAAAAAATATTTATTATCAAGCGTTTAATATTCGTAGACGATACCCGATAGGCAGGTAAAAAGGCCTGACTTGTTTCAACCGAAGCTTGGGCTGGCACAGCCGCACTGGCAAATTATAAATGTTTTCTTTTGTTTTATCATATTTGTATGAATACAATAGAAAATAAAAAAGATATGATAACGACACGTTGAAACTAACACATGACAAAGTTTTCTTGCATGGGGGATTGCTTTGTATTATTTACAAAAGATATAGATAGATAGAAAATTAGTAAGAACAAAATTATTTAGCGTCATTATGGAAATAAAGTTATTAAATAAAGTGAGATTTGATACATTTATTTAAATTTAAATTTAAATTTACGTAATTTAAATTTAATTTCAACTTTGATAAGATTTACTTGAATACATATTGTATGACTTTAAATTTGAAATTAAAATTGAAATAAATTAAATAATTAGATAAGATTAGTTACATTTAAACTTTAAATTTCAATTTCAATTTCGGTAATTTTCATTCTATTTTTATTTTAGTGTATTATTTTTGGTTAAGTTTATAAATACAATAATAAATCGGTATATTATAGTGTTGACACTTGGCACATGACACATGACAATATTTCATGCATAGGGAAGATGACACATGGCAAAATTATATTGTATAGGGGATAAAATTGTATTTTAAACTAGATTTTGATTTTGATCTCATGCCAGCACGGGGCAAATCATAAATGTTTTCTTTTGTTTTTTCATATTTATATGAATACCAGGGCCATGGAGGCCACAAGGCCACTAAGGCACTTGCCTTAGGCCCCACATGCAATTAGCTATTAATCCTTTATAATTTTATATATTATATAAAGGCCCAAAAATTTGATATGTAATAAATACATCAAAACATGATAAAGGCCTAACAATAACAATATGTATGTGAGAGAGATTTTATTAAAGCATCAAGTAGCAACGTGGTTTTCTAGCCCAAACTGGCATCAATATAAGGCCTTTGCTATTCACACCTTGCATTTTGCTAATGGTACCTTACAGGTTGATTTTACCAATTTTTCTTCCAAAAATACCCCTTTCTCCTTTGTGCCTTTTTCTCTGCATGCGACCCCTTATTTTTTGCTATTGTCACCTTGCAACACTTTCAAACTTGTTCACACCTTAGTCGCCCCCTCTACCATGTAGACCACCATTGACACACAAGAGGTCATTCACCATTGTCCACCATACCATTGTAAGTTTTTTCATATTGCGTTGATAGTTTTTTGTCATAGGGGACGAAGTTACAATGGTGGAATGGCTTCACCTGAGTGTCTTCCAACTTCCATCGTCACGTTCACGCTCGTCACGGAGAAGGTATGAAGCTGGTTTCGTTTCGTCGCATAACCTCCGCAATTTACTTTCCGAAAGTATCCGCAAATGCATTTCCGGAAACCCAAATACACATCCGGAAATGCAATTCCGGACGAGCAAATTGTACCTCCGGAATTTGTTTTCTGGATGACCAAATTGTACCTCCGGATTTTGTTTTTTGGATGACCAAATTGTACCTCCGGATTTTGTTTTCCGGATGAGTAGGTGCGGATGTCAATTTACACATCCGGAGACACAATTCCGGATGTGTCAAATGTTTCACATCCGGAATTGTGTTTCCGGATGTGTCAATTGTACATCCGGAATTCAGTTTCCAGAGGTGAAAAAAATATTGATTCTGTTTCCCAAAAATACCTATTGTTGTCTTGTTATTTCTTATAATGCGTATAGATTTAAGGTTGTGTTCAGTGGTTATGGAAGATTCTTTTGCCAATCGTTCTGAGGATGTGGACATGCCAAATAATATAGGAAGAGATAATCATGTAAGAACAAATTTTCATTTCAATTCATGGTAGTCTTGAAAAAAAAAAATTATTGATATTTTTTTTTGTTTTTCCAGATTCCTGTGAGCATAGAGAGGTTGGATGTTCCCGGTGTAAAAGATCATGTTGATTGTAGTGATGCATTCACTACTACGAAGGTGGTTGATTAAGGAATTATTGTTCCTATTATGTTTTGACTTTGTGTGAACATTATAACATGATGCTAAATTTGTATTGTCAGGTATTTCCATCTCGAGATGATCTATTGAACTGGGCTCCACAAGTTGGTAAAGAGAATGGTGTTGTTGTCATCATTCACAGGTCAGACAACGGAGGTAATCGAAGGATGACGGTAGTGATTCTTGGTTGTGAAAGGGGTGGAAAGTATAAACCATACAAGAGGGAGTTAGTTCGCAAGGGGACCGGAACAAAGAAATGTGAATGTCCTTTCAAACTAAGAGGAAAACCGTTGAGAAATGGTGATGGATGGAAACTTGAAGTAGTGTGTGGCATTCACAACCATGGGTTAGCGGAGACGTTGGTTGGTCATGCATACGTTGGTCGCCTAAGTGTCCAAGAGAGATCTTTGGTTAATGATATGACAAAGAGCTTGGTTAAGCCAAGAAACATAATGTCCACTTTGAAGGAGCATAATCCGGGTAATTGCACCACCATCAAACAGGTCTACAATGCGCGGCAAAAGTTTAGGATTTCTCGAAGAGGCCCTAGAACTGAAATGCAACATTTGCTATATTTAATTGAGCGTGATATGTGTGTATGCTGGCATAGACGGCTGGACATGTCCGATGTTGTTAGAGATATATTTTGGGCACATCCAGATGCCGTGAAACTTCTAAATGCATTCCCCACTGTGTTGATGATTAACAGTACTTACAAAACCAACAAGTATCGGTTGCCGTTACTTGAGGTTGTTGGTGTTACCTTAACAGAGATGACATTCTCCATTGCATTTGCCTATTTGGAGGCTGAGCGAAGTAATAACTTCATTTGGGCATTACAGAGGTTATGAGGCCTGTTCCTAACTGAAAATTCAATACCTCAAGTAATAGTGACCGACAGAGACATTGCGCTAATGAACACAGTGCACACTCTCTTTCCTAGTTCAACTCAATTATTATGCCAATTCCACATTGTCAAGAATGTGAAGGCCAAATGCAAGATGATAGTTTACCCGAAGCAGAAGTGGGACATTGTGATGGATGCTTAGGATAGTATTATGGACTCTCCAAATGAGTGTGAGTTTGTAGAGCGTATGAGGAACTTTGATGATGTATGTTCTGATTTTTCCTATATTTGGTGACTATGTGAAAAATATATGGTTGAATCCGCACAAGGAAAAATTTGTCGCAACATGGATACATCGGGTGATGCACCTTGGGAACACAACAACTAATAGGTTGTTTTTATACTTAAGCATTAATATACACTTGCATAATTTTCGTCTTTAATTAGGATTATTTATTTATGATTATCTATTTATGTGGTGTGTTTTGTGTTGTGTTTGATAACAGGGTTGAGTCTGCACATGGGAGGCTGAAGAATTTGATTCAGGATAGTATGGGGGACTTGTGTAGTTGTTGGGATGCCATGAATAACATGATCATATTGCAGCATACCGAGATCAGGGCATCATTCGAGAAGAGCATAAACGTTATGGAACATAGATTTAATACTCGATTCTACATCAGTTTGCATGGATTTGTTTCAAGGAGTGCTCTAAATCATATTGCTGGTGAGTTTGAACGAGTTAAGATTGTCGAGATTAATAGTGATGTTTGTGATTGCACAATTAGAAGGACACATGGGCTACCATGTGCATGTGAACTTGCTAAGTACAGTACGATGGGTGACTATGTTCCTTTGCAGTCAGTTCATTCTCATTGGAAGAGGTTAACCTTTGCCTATCAAGGTTTGGACGAGTCATGGTCAGAGCTATCGTTGCAACTTGAACTAGATGCCTTGAATAAGCGATTTCAGGATCTTGATTTATCTGGAAAAATTACTATGAAAACTAAACTACGTGAAATTGCATACCCGGATACAACTTCAATGTGTCCACCACCTGAAAAGGTAATCCTTAAATTCTTGCAATTGTTGAACGAGTTAGAAATGGTTTGTATTGAATTTTTTTTACTTATGACTTTTTTACAAGTTCGAACAAAAGGAGCACCAAAAGGTTATGCGGCGAAGTCTGCTAGGTCTACTAAACGTGATCCTTCATATTTTGAATACGTTGATTCACTCCATTCTAAACAAGAGAGCAGACCAACTCGCCCTTCTCCTCAAATGTCAGGGCAATCCACTAAGCGCAAGAGAGCATATCCAATGTTAGATCAAATCCCTCCTCAACTTCAGCACTTTGTTGAACACATTGTTGATGTGCAACCAGATGGAAATTGTGGTTATCGTGCCATTGCTGCGTTACTTGATATGGGTGAGGATTCTTGGGCACAAGTCCGCCTCATCTTGATTAAGGAGCTTAAAGAGTGGCGTGTTGAGTACACAAATTTATTTGCTAGTGAACAACGAGTGGAGCAACTAATAAGATCTTTTTATGTTGGTAACAAAACAATTGTATCCCAAGAGAAGTGGATGACCATACCGGACATGTGTTACGCAATTGCTTCAAGATATAATGTTGTCCTGGTTGCCATTTCCATGCATCAAAGCAACACCTTTTTTCCACTAAGAAGTAGACCACCATTGTCTCATTCGCTTCATAGGATAATCTGCATTGCTTTTGTGAATAATCGTCACTTCGTATAGGTTTAGTATGACATTAGTTTAATGTATTTCAATTACTATAATAATTGTCTTGTTTATTTGACTTGATTTAATTTTGATTGTTTTATAGGTCTTTTTGAAGGACGAGTGCCCTTTACCCCCTTTTTCATTGGGGTGGCGCCAACATTGTTATCCAGATGCCCTTTTATGGGAAATACCATATGTTAGCCGCATGCAACATTTCAGCTCATTGTTAATGCAAAAGGAACCCGAATGGATGGATATCACAGATGATTGATTGGATATAGACTTGATTTCCACCTTTTTTTTGAGTACATGATTCACTATAATCTGTAAATGTTAGGTTGGATGTATAAATGTTATAGGTCATTTTTTTGAGTATTTGATTCATTATAATTTGTACATGGTCCATTTTTTGTGTACACAGATTAGCTCCAATCTATATATGGTCCATATTTTGAGTACAATGATTAACTTCAAAATGTAATTATTATTATTTCTATGTTCAAATTGTAGATTATGTGAAAAATTGCTTTGATATTTTTTTTTTTGTAGTTATAATGATAACTAATGATTGAATTATATTTTAAGTACTATATCTTATGATTATCGGTTGAAAATAATGGTTAAGTATTATATCTTATGATAATCAGGCCCTAAGGGCATTGGTTAAGGAAACAAAAAAAAACAAAAGTACGCCATTAAATATTTAATATAACCGCACAAAAAAAATTACTATAACAGCGACATTAATGTTTTAGAGCATTTGTATAACAATGCCATTAACAGTGAATTCGTGCTAAAATATATGGCTTAACAATGCCATTACCTAAGAACCTAAAAGATCATAAACTAATCAACTAGTAGAGGGAGCAGATCGAGACTTCTTCCTCCTCTGATATGTCTTCGCGAACTGAATGCCTCCACGAGCAAGTGACAATGCTTTACACGTGTGGTCCCAAGCAGCAGTGTCTTGGGTTACCATCCCTCCATCAATCATCTCCTGGAGCAAGTTACTAATCCTCTCGACCCTTTCCTGTGAATGCAAAGAACATCGTGTCAAAACAACTAACAACCTAAACACACCCTTATTGAAACACATACAAACTGTTAATAACAATACGTATACTTACCACTTGTTGACGAGTCATGCTGGAACTATCATCTCCAGTAGAGTCTGTCTGGATCACAGGCACCCTAAGGGGAGCTCCTTCACATGGTGGTATCAAATAAGGATGTGAGATTCGGCGGTACCAGTGCATGTATCCATCTACACACTGCGATGGATTAGTCACGCGTGGTCCCCTAACCACCAGCCAAACAGCATACTTGGACCATTTTGCGTCTACCTCCTCGGATGACAGTACCGTACTTGTTACCTCAAAGGGCGATCGAGGAATCGTTTGAATATATCCAAACTGCCACAACACCCTCTCTGGTAGATAAGGGTGCATCATGCGACCACATCTAATGATACCTGAAAAGAAGGACATGTCATCAAATGGTCGGTGAATCCTGTAATCCTCATAAGGCATCCAAATTATGTCCTCTCCCCTCAGCTGGTCAATGGAAATCCGAAATGGAAGGACTAGACCACACCCCTCACAGGTGTCAAACGTTGTGCTCGAGGGGAGTCTTCTGTATATCCATCTGTCAAATTACAGATGCCAATGGTAGGAAAATGTTCAAATATCCACGCCTGAAACGATAGTAATGACTCACTTAGTTCCTATTATATAACAAAAATAAACAATATAATATAAACGTGTTATACCTACAAGAGGGTCATGTAACCTCCACACTGGCGTACATTATGGCGACTTGCCTCACATAGATGGTCATACAGGTAAGCTAGGGCAACTGTGCCCCATGCATATCTTCTGCAGTTGCCAAGGTTGCGAAACAGTTCCAAGAATGCAACATCAACATATGTAGAACTTTTATCCGCAAAGATAGTGCAGCCAATCAAGTGTAGTAGATATGCTCTGGCCGCATTTTCTACTTCCCCTGCCTCCAACTGCTCCCGGTAGACATCTTCCAGCCAATTAAAACGAACATGTGCACCTCTAGTCCCATCAGTCTCATATTTAGCCTCCGACTCCTCCACTCCTAAAAACTCAACCAGATACGAGTTTGCAGTGGCCTTGTCCATGAGAGGTAGTGTGAAAAATGCACCAGTGATCGGAAGATGCAATAGGCTCGAGACGTCATCCAATGTAACTGTCATCTCGCCAAAAGGTAAGTGGAAGGTGCATGTACCTTTGTGCCACCTCTCAATAAAGCCCCTTATCAACATTTATGTGGGAGCAGTGTAAGAGGCGTCCCAACCTAGAGTCACGAACATACATCTCTACTTGATTGTGGTTGCATGGGAATCTTGCCACCTTCCGTCCATGTGTGACAACCTTCAGCTCTCTACGGTCCTGTATACAAATAGAAATAATTCGTTGTAACACTAACGTTAATTTATGTAAATTATAATAAAGCTAAATTGAACATTAATTCACATCGAATACTTACATCTCCATTCCATAACCTGTGTGCAACATGGTCACTATATGACTTCAGGACAGACATATCCTCTGAGCTTCTAGGAAAAGATTGAACCGGTAAAGGAATCTGATCCTCCTGCTGAACCTGTACAGGGACCTCTTCCTCTGGAGCGGGATCCTATAAAACAACCTCATCCTCCTGATGAACCCGAGAAGCACGACTACCAGCAACGCGTTGTGCACGAGCAAAAGCTGTCGGTCGGTGACATTCATTGATATTCCCAGTAAATGTACGCACCATTGCTGCATAGATTTGTAAGACATCAAATCAAGTCATATTATTATATAATAAATTGTACATAAAACATAAAAACAAAGCTGGTCAACAGAAACAATTAATTTATCAAGATTCTTTTTTCTTCCAGCAACAAAGCATCAACCATCTTAGACAATTTAGTAGCTGAAATTACAAAGGTCCCTATGCCTGAAACTGCATATTCTAGCAATTATATAATGTAGTGTATATGGTTCATACATAACATATCAGGAATACATCATGGAACTCACAATGATAAACAGAACCGAGGAATGAATGTCTACAAGGCACTGAATTATGTCAAGCAAGGATCAAATGGAGTAGGGTTGGAGACAAGTGTCCGGAAAAGGATTTCCGAAAGTGTCTGGAAAGTGGAATCCGGACGTTTCCAGAAAGTGGAATCCGGACGTGTCTATGAGATATGAATAAAAGATGAAATATGCCAAAAACCAGCAGCCACTTGAAAATGGTTATTAAGTTAAAATATTACCTTTTTAACCATAATTTAAGATATATGCTGTCATAGCTATATTTGATTATATATGGCAATTTTAACACTATATGATTGGAATTTTCCAGAAACCCAGCAGAAGTTTAATGCTGGAAATAGTGGTTGGGGTTCTCCATCATTCGTTCCTCACAATGTGTTCCATGACCCTAGTCAAGGTTATCTTGTGAATGATACATGCATCATTGAAGCTCATGTTTCAGTCTCTAAGGTTGCATTTAACATCCAGGACAACTCTGCACAAAGCATTACCACAACCCATGAATCTAATGGTGATCAACCTAGGCCAAATGAAGAGAAACTCAAAGAAGAAGTAGATGATCAAGGAATGACACCTTCAGATTTGACACTAAGTCCTACAAGTACCCATGATGAGTCTAAAGATGATCAGGTAAGTGAAACAGAAGTGCAACTCTTACAGCATGAACATCAAGTGAAATCCGGAAAGTGAAATCCGGACGTTTCCGGAAAGTGAAATCCGGACGCTACGCGAAACATCATCTTCTACCTCCTCCGGAACGCAAAATCCGGACGAGTCCCTACCATCTTAAGCGTCCGGAAATCATGGAGGAGGAGACAACCAGAAATGCAATGCAATCAAAGAAAAATAAAGGGAAGAGGGAACATTGTAAGAGTAGTACCTTTCCACGAATGAAGTCGGAACTGAGGAGAGGGATGGAGGCGAAACGGACGCTGGGAGGCGGAACGCTGGTTGAATCGTGGCTTGGCGTCTTAGGTTTTCCGGATGTGTTGTAAAAGAGAGAGGGAGTGCAAGGGTGTTTTAGGGAAATGTTTTAAAATAAAGGGAGCTGCAAGGTGTGAAGAGCAAAATGCATGGTGTGAATAGCAAAGGCCTCAATATAATTATATGACCCAACAATCCTATTATGTTTTTTTAAATGGGTCGGTCTTAATATTTATGAGTGTGTAGGAGCGAACTTTTGGGAAAGTAAAAGTTGATTGCAATTGAAACTATTTGTTTCTTTTGTTAAAGAAAATTAAGTGTTGGTACTATTGGAGAAAAATCAGTTGCACGTGTGATTTTGTTAATAACAATGAATTGAATTTAATAAAGTAATGGTTTTTTTTTCTATATATACGATGAAATTCGAAAAAAACTCTAATAATCGCAAAGGTACTGATCAATATAGTGTGACATATATCCTTTCTTAATGAAATCGAATTTCGTTTTAATAATCGCAAAGGTACTGGTCAAGATGTAACATTGTTACCAATTATTAGTGTCATTATATGTTAGATGTAAATCATATCGATGAGCATTAGTTACACCTGCACTTTAAATTTCAATTTCATTTTCGGTAATTTTCATTCATTTTTTATTTTTAGCGTGTTATTTTTTCTTATGTTTATTAATACAATAATAAACCAAAAAATTGTAGTGTTGACACTTGGTATATGACACATGGCAACATTTCATGCATAGGAAAGATAACACATGACAAAACTACATTGCATAGGGGATATAATTGTATTGTTTATAGATATAAGGGATAGAATTGTATTTTAAATATATATATATATATATATATATATATATATATATTTAAACTTTAAATTTCAATTTCAATTTCGATAATTTTCATTTAAATTTTTTTTTAGTGTGTTATTTTTGGTTAAGTTTATACATACAATAATAAATCGGAAAATTGTAGTGTTGGCACTTGGCACATGACACATGATAACATTTCATGCATATGAAAGATGACACATGAGAAAACTATATTGTACCGGGGATAGAATTGTATTTTCTATATATATATATATATATATATATATATATATATATATATATATATATATATTCTCTAACAAATAAGTGATTTTCTCTGCACAAACGGTTGAAAAGCTGAAGTCTGAAGTCTTGATTCCTGAGTAAGCAGCTGGGCTGGTTATGGCATCTTCTTCAGCGGTCTCGCGGCTAAACAATCTTCGACGCCACTTTGATTTGGCTGACACTGACACAGGCAGTAAGGTATTCAATATGAATTTCTTGCATAATCATCTAAAGTATTCATTGCTCATTGTGATGAAACATAATTTTTAAGCCAAAGTCTAACTTGGGTTTTAATATAGGTAGCGAAAGTCAATGCAATTGGAGGGTCAATTAAGGTGAAAGTAGCTGCAGAGGTTTCTGAAGCGTTATCACTTGGGCGTGCAGTTGTTGCTCTGGAATCTACCATCATTTCGCATGGTTGATCGTATTCTATTCTTTTAATTTTAAGAGGAAATTACACGTAGCTCTTCTAAAGTTTAGCTTATATAAATTCGGTATTGTTCTTGTTTCAGAAATTACACTAGTGAGTAGTGATTGAAATTACATTGACAGTGAGTGTAGCTTTTAAAATAAGAGGGTACCGGATGTAATTAAGTCAAATTTCAAGGGAATTCAGTGTAATTTTTTCTATTTTTTTTTTTTTTTTGGGTTGCCCTTTTGAAGTCCAACACTCACATCTTCGTATTTGGAACATGCTCTTCTTTGTAGGGATGCCATATCCTCAAAATTTGGAAACTGCAAAAGAGGTTGAAGCTATTGTGAGAGAGAATGGTGCTATTCCTGCAACTATTGCAATTTTAGATGGCACGCCTTGTGTAGGTCTTTATTATAATCTTTTTTCTAGTCTATTCATTCAAATACTATTTTCATATTTTGTTATTCAATTGTAAGCACAAGATTTAAATGATTTGTCTATAGACAAGATTTATGGTAGGGCATTATGGAGTTGTTTAATCCATGTAGCCGGCCCTACCTAATGGGAAAAGACATGGTTATTGTTGTTGTAAGCATAAGTAGATCTAGTGTAAGAAGCATGATACTGATAGAGTGCTTGCACTTAACTACTTGTGGATTTTCTATTCGTGTAATTTTTGAATCAAGTTTGATGTTGATATTCTTTGTTATTTTGACTCTTCTATTTATTCATATTTATTGATGTTGGATTTGAAATGGGAACTTGAAATGGTCCTCCAAAGATACTGAAAAAGAAGACATATTACAACAACAACAACAACAACACAACAACAACCACCAAGCCTTATCCCACTAGGTGGGGTCGGCTACATGGACCAAACGGCGCTATAATGTTTTATCATGACTCATGTTTATAGTTAAACTATTGGCCTCTAAATCTTTCTTAATATTAAGAAAGAAAAAAAAAATGTTGCTTTACCTATGTTTATGCATGTCATGTGTTCACAAATTTGAATAGATAAGGTGAAAAGTTTGTTATCCCATTTTGACTCTGCTACCACAATGATAGTAAATATGTTTTGTTGTATCTTGTAGTTTGAATTGCACAAACTTCTTGTTTTGCTTACTTATTTTATGTTGATAGGTCTAAGTCTGGAAGAACTTGAAAGGCTAGCTACTCTGGGAACTAAAGCTCAGAAAACAGCTCGAAGGGACATTGCACATGTTGTGAGTGCTTCTGGCATCATTAAACACCATATTCATGTTGGCAGTCTCTCTCTGTTTTTATTTTTGTTTTTTGACTACATATAGCTTGCAAGAATTTCTTGGAATAAGATTGCTCCCATCCCCCACTTTTATCAGTCTCCTTACCCAAAAAAGTGGAAAGATGTACTTGTTGTTCATAGCACAATTGGACATAATGTACTTGAACGCTGTACTTTCTCACTAGAGATTTATATCTACAATTTATTAAAAAAATCGAAACAAAGTTTTCAGAATACATAATTATCATGTATGACCTAAAATTGTTGTTTAAATAAAACTCAACAGTAAACAAATGACTTTTAGTTAAAGAATAAAGAAAATGAAGGAAATAATCATTCTAGAATTAAGATAAGTAATTTATTTGCTTATACTGGCTTACACATGTCTTGAATAATCCAAACGTTACTGCTGATAATACATGGTGGATCCAGTAATGGAAGTCTTCATTTTCATCTACCTGGTTCTTCTCATGTTATGGCTGACTCTTGGCTGATAAATCGAATTCTACCAACATTATAGATTCTTGCATACATTTGAGATTGCTTTCTTGAATCTCGGAGTTCACTAATTATCTGAGACTTAAAGTTCAGTCACTATAATATTTTTACATGTCAAATTTGTTATTAGTCAGTATATGTTTTTTTTTTTTTTTAATATTTAATTTTTAATTTTTTATGTCATCTAGTCAACTTCAAAATAACCTTCGGAATTGAAGTTTCCATGGCCAGTGCAATATTGCCAAAAGAATTTATTACCTTTCTCTCACGCACAGTACATCTTCATGGTTTTTCAGTTTTCCACTATGATTTTTTTTTACTAACATATGTACTTTTTAGGTGGCTAGCGGTGGCAATGGTGCTACTACTGTTTCTGCATCAATGTTTTTGGCTTCTATGGTGATTTTCCAATATACTGAATCCATAGTTTCTTAATGTGATCCATTTCATGCCCAGTCCTTGTGTCATCATTTTGGTTTCACTACTTCTGCAGGTTGGTATTCCCGTCTTCGTCACTGGGGGGATTGGAGGAGTGCACAGACATGGGGAATATAGTATGTTAACCTCCTATATCTTTGTGATAGAAAGCAAAGTATTGGTTTTTATGAGGGATGCCGCTGAATGTTGTACGATCCAATGTATTCTGGTCTGAATTTTAGGACCAAATGAATCCACCTGTACATTTGTAATGTATGCTCTGTTGCTTCAGAGGCTTCAGGAAATACCTGCAATTTGGAGGCTAAACAATGAAAAGGGAGAGCTATGGCCTAGGAGCAAGATGGGTCTTTCACATAAGAGACCTTAAAAACCTTTTTTTTTTTTAAGGCCAAAATTACCCTTAGTGAGTTTGTTTATATATATATATTTTGATAAGCAAAGAATTAAATTGAATAATGAGTACAAGGGGTACTCAACCCATACACATTCTACCAAGATAGGACCAATGTAATTAGAATACAAGATGAGACAGAAAGACTACATCTGTATGCGTCTTACACAGACCTAGTGAAATTCAAGAAACAGGCCAAAACCCAGAAACACCACCAAAATTCCACCACATTGATAAAAGTGTTCCAATGCCCCAAGTTATGCAGGACCCCATAACCCACAATCTGCCACACAAAATGAGAGACCAGCAGCAACTAAAACCACCACTCAGAAAAACAGAACAACAGCACCTGCAAACAGAACAGCAGCACCTGCATATAGTGGTTACAGGACAGCACTGCTAAACCAACCACCAGATTCAAGACATAATGTTATGCAAATCATCAATTCCTTTTGCAGTACTGCAGGCATATCTGAGGGTTTAAGCACCAGTCCGTGAAAGAAAATTGAGAGCCCTTAACAAGATTATTACACCAGCTCCATGTTCTATACTTGATCAGCTCCAGCACCCTCTCAAACTCCAAGTTGCTGTCCTTGAAAATCAGTTCATTCCTGTGTAACCAAATGGACCAAATTACCGCAAACCACAAGAGCTGCCAGCAAGGGTTCGGTTTCCTAAACCCGTGAAGCCCCGAATGTTGAAGGAGAAGCGATTTTAGGTCCAAAGGTAGAACCACATCAACCCCTATCCAATTGTAAATATGCATCCAAATGTTATAGGAAAATGGGCAAGCAAGAAGAAGATGTGCAGTGTCCTCAAGCCCTGTATTGCAGAAATGACAACACAGGTTATTAGTAGCCACCTCAATACCCCTCCTTTGAAGATTCACGGCTGTTGGTATTCTATCCAAAGAGGCTTTCCAACAAAACGCAGCCACTCTTAAGAGGAATGTATTTATCCCACAGTAGCTTGTAAAATGCTGAATCTGCAAATTGGCTTCCCGAACTGATCAACCTGTATGCAGAACTTGAACTATAGTAACTTCATTATAACTTGTAATTACAAAGGAACAGTCACATATGTGATTCGAACCTTGGGAGAACCACACTACAAAAGCTTGGAGAGTCCAAGGCCATATAAACCCCACATGGAATCACATACTTCCAATGTGGGAATCAAATCCCATTTAATTGGATCCTAACATCCCACCAAGCTCCGCAGTCCGCAGTCCTGGCACCCAAGGGGGCTGGCTGTGCCCTAGCCCCTTGACTAGTCAAGGGCGGACATTGCAATGTGACGTCACCACCCGTGTCGCATGTTTGCAGCTGAGAGATGTGGAAAGTTCTGATACCGATTGATACGAACCTTGGGAGAAAGATACCACAAAAGCTAGCCCTTGTGGTTGGAGAGCCCAAGAAACTTTAAGAATCAAAATGCTTCTTAATTTTTGTCTTATTGGGATTTCTACAAATAAGTCTAGCATTTTCATTGAGCATAATATTTTCATTTTTATTTTGGCAGCTATGGACATATCTTCAGATCTCACTGAGCTTGGTAGAACACCAGTCGCAGTTATATGTGCTGGTGTAAAGTCAATATTAGATATTCCCAGGACCCTTGAATATCTGGTACCTATTTACTTTTATGTTGGTGCTATCGCTGAAGTAGTGCAGCTATGATGCACTATCAGGTGTAGCTTATATTTATTTTTATCTTGAACAGGAAACACAGGGAGTTTGTGTTGCTGCTTACAAGACAAATGAGTTTCCTGCATTTTTCACAGAATCAAGTGGCTGCAAGGTTGGGCTTTCCTAAACTTTCTTAAGCATGTTGAATACTTGAAGTGATAGTGAATAATATTTGATCATCTTTAACTTTTGCCACCAGTGTATTGTTTCATTGCATTGTAAGGTGAATGTCTATATTACATTCTTATCTTTCTCAACATCTAAATGAAATGGGTACTGCTTTCTTTCCTTTTCTTCCTAATTGGGTTTAGCAAGATGATTTTGGGTGAATTTTAAAATAAACAAATAAATAAATAAATAAATAGAAGAGCTCTCGATATAGTTGAAATTGATGATTATACCAATCATTAGCTGATGATTCAAGCATGAAATGATAAATACTCTTTTCAACCATTGTAGTCGGAATTGCATGAATTGCAATATGATTCATGCTATTCGAGACGGTTATTCAACCAACTGGTGCTGGGAATTGTTTTTGTGCCATACCATAATTATTCCAAATTGCTGGAATTGTGGTTCATTTCCTATGTATATGATTCCCGCATAGTCGGGTCTTGCCTTCAACTCTGGTCTGTTCCTGAGTGACCTGAATTTTAAAACTTCATCGTTTTCTTTTTGCAAATCTTTTTATTACCGTGGAGAGAAAGCACTGAAACCTTTTGTCTAATCCCCTCTTAAACCCAACCCTATTCACTTGGACCCCCCACTCTCTGCCTTTCCCCTGCTGAATGTGAGAACCGTTGTGTTGGATTGCTGTTCCCCGTGGATTCCATATTTCTGGCTTCTTTCTCTTGTCCTCTTTTGCTGGTAAGCTTTTTAAGTTGCTGTCTGCTGCTCTGTTGCTGACGCTGTGCTGTGTGGGTGTAGTACAATGGGTCATATTTAAAAACAGAAACAAAAACAATGACAAAAAGATGATAGCAATTTTACATGGAACCATTTTAAAAGCATCCCTCCACATAGGATTTTATTTAAATGTAAGCATTGTTCACTGTAATGTCCTTAAAATAAATATTTTTTTCCTTTTTAACTGTATGGCTTTAATCTTTATTTATTTGAAGCTTAGATTTCAATTTTTTAACTACATAATGAGTTATTTGACTTTAAAATGCAAATATCTAAATGATTGCACCTTTTTATGTGAATAATATATATTATTTTTAATAATTGATCATGATCAATTTGGAAATAGGCCTTCTGATTTCACACTTGAATTCACAATTTGACAACCATGTTATTTAGGATTTTTTGTTGGAGTTATATACAGGGTTGGAATGTGACCAGTAGTACTCAGAGAGAGAGACAAGTTTAATTGACAATCTATTATTTGGTCATGACATAATTTCCAGGTTTCTTGTCGGGTCGATACACCGGAAGACTGTGCTCGCCTAATAGGCAAGGAAAACATTTTTTTATTTGTTTTTAGCACACCTTCTATACAATTTTTTTTTTAATTTTTATTCTTCTGGCAGAAGCAAACGTCAAACTGAAGCTTGGAACTGGAATTCTGATAGCCGTTCCCATTCCTCGAGAGCACTCAACTTCTGGACACATAATTGAATCCGCCATTCAAAAAGCCCTTAAAGAAGCTAGGTAAATTTTTTGTTCTCTCTGTCTCTTTGTCTATTTTTACATCATATGTAAGTTGTGCATTAACATGCATAGGTAACTGGTTTGTGTTAGAAACTGGTTATAATTAATAGGAAATGAAACTGTTCAGATCTGTATTATTGCACAGAAACTGAATTACAATATCAGAATTACAGAATCTAGAGAGAAAGAATGAGTATAAGTGGAATAGGACAGATTACAAAGGCTTTCCCTACCAAGGATTTGAGAGTTTGGCCTCTCCCTTCCCATAACCAACCAAATAACTGCCTAACCTCCCCACCCTTCTCTTTCTCTATTTATTCAAAAGACAGACTTGACAGTTACAGACACAAATCAGACTTGACAGTTACAGACACAGAAATAACAATAATAATAATAATAACTGACATACTAATAATAATAACTGACAGCCTAATTATAATAATAACTGACAACACTAATTTGGCCTAGGTCTCCTCTTATATTGTTTACCAATAAGAGGTCTAACAATACTCCCCCCCAAAAGAGTCACCTTGTCCTCAAGGTGAAAAGAAGGAAACTGCTCCATGATAGTTGTAACCGGTTCCCAAGTGGCTTCGAAATCGGGAAGATCTTGCCATTGAATTAAAACTTAAGCATTGCCAGCTGCAGTGTTGCGAACAGCCTTGACTTCAGCAGGAAAAACTTGTAGTTCTAAGTCGTCAGAAAGCATTGGTGGAAGGGGTTGTGGTGTAGCTGATGGAGATAGAGCTTTCTTCAACAAGGAAACATGGAATACAGGATGTATTTTGCTTTCTGGTGGAAAAGCTAATTTAAAAGCTACTGGGCCAATTTGTTTAACTATCTGATAAGGACCATAGAAACGAGGACTTAACTTTTCATCCCTCTTTTTAGCAAGAGATCTCAACCTATATGGTTGCAATTTCAAGTAGACCCAATCACCTATGTCCAATGTAACAGGGCGCCTGGATTGATCTGCATAAGCCTTCATTTGAGCCTGAGCCTTCACCAAATTTCCTTTCATATCATGAAGAAGTTGGTATCTATCTTGAGTCATCAAATTAACTTCCTCAACCACTGACGGAATAGTAGCCCCCTTGAGCAAATGAGGAGGTTCTCGGCCATAAAGAGCCTTAAATGGGGTTAGTTTCAAGGAACTATTGTAATTGGTATTAAACCAAAATTCAGCCCAACTCAGCCATTTAGGCCATTGTTTGGGTCTAGTCCCTGTAAGGCATCTCAAATAAGTCTCCAAACATCTGTTTACCACTTCAGTTTGTCCATCTGTTTGTGGATGATAAGCAGAGCTAAACTTCAATTGGGTACCTGCCATCTTAAATAATTCAGACCAGAAATGACTAAGAAATATCTTGTCTCTATCTGACACAATGGTTGAAGGAAACCCATGTAATTTGACCACTTCTTGGATAAAGATTTCAGCAACATCCTTAGCAGTAAATGGATGACTAAGTGCCATGAAATGAGCATACTTAGTTAACCTGTCCACTACCACCAAGATCACATTCTTGCCTTGAGCTTTAGGTAGTCCTTCTATGAAATCCATAGACACATCAGCCCAAACCTGTGTACGTATAGGGAGTGGTTGTAATAAACCAGCAGGAGACAAAGCCTGATATTTATTCAATTGACAAACCTCACAAGTAGCAACATATTGTTGAATGTCCTTTCTCATTCCTTCCCAATAGACAATGGCAGAAAGTCTCTTGTAAGTTCGGAAGAAACCTGAATGTCCCCCTATGGCCGAATTATGAAACTCTTTCAAGAGTATAGGGATTCTAGAAGATCCTTTAGGCAGCACTAATCTTCCTTTATAAAACAACTTCCTATCTTGAAAGGAATAGCCTGGATGAGAGGCAACATCTTGCAACAAGTCTTGAATCACACCTTGCAACTTTGGATCATTTTGAACTTCTGTCTCCCATTCTTCCAATTCATCAAATTGAACTGTGGATAATGCTGCATAAGTCATCCTTCTAGAGAGAGCATCCGCAACTCCATTTTCTATTCCAGGTTTGTATTGAATCTCAAAATCTAACCCCATCAGTTTAGAAGTCCACTTGAATTGTTCTTCACCCAAAACACGTTGATCTGTGAGAAATTTGAGGCTTTTCTGATCAGTAAGAATAACAAAATGTCTGCCCAAAAGGTAATGTCTCCACTTTTGAACAGCCATTACAATAGCCATCAATTCCCTCTCATAAACTGATTTGGACTGTGCTCTATCTGATAAAGTTTGACTAAGAAAAGCCACTGGTCTCCTTTCTTGTAATAGAACTGCCCCCAAACCCTTATTTGAAGCATCTGTCTCTATGGTAAAGACCTTAGAAAAATCTGGAACAGTCAGAATAGGCAAGGCTGCCACCACTTTCTTTAATTGTTCCAAGGCTGCCTGGGCTTCCGGAGTCCACTGAAAATTGTCTTTCTTCAAAAGTTGTGTCAAGGGCCGAGCTATCTTGCCATAATCTTTCACAAATCTCCTATAGTAACCTGTAAGACCCAAGAATCCTCTCAAAGCCTTAATATCTTTTGGTGTAGGCCAATTCAACATAACATCAACCTTCTTAGGATCTGCTGCCACCCCATTAGCGGATATGATATGCCCAAGATACTCAAGTTGGGTCTGCCCAAAAGTGCATTTCTTCCTATTGGCAAACAATTGATGCTCCTTCAATAGTGCCAGAACTGCTTGTAAGTGCCTGCAATGGTCTTCCATAGTTTTGCTATAGACCAAAATATCATCAAAGAAAACTAGGACAAATTTTCTTAAAATGGTCTAAGCACTTCATTCATCAAGGATTGGAAGGTAGAAGGGGCATTAGTGAGTCCGAAAGGCATCACAACAAACTCATAATGCCCTTCATGAGTTCTGAAAGCAGTTTTAGGAATATCTTCTTCTTTCATTCTAATCTGGTGATAACCAGATCTGAGATCCAACTTTGAAAAAATTGTTGCCCCACCAAGTTCATCCAACAACTCATCAATAATGGGAATAGGAAATTTATCAGGCACTGTAATTTTATTTAAAGCCCTATAATCCACACAAAAACGCCAGCCCCCATCTTTCTTCTTTACCAAAATAATTGGACTAGAATAAGGACTGATACTTGGTCTAATGATACCCGAATTAAGCATATCATCAACTAACCTTTCAATCTCATTTTTCTGATAATGTGGATATCTATAAGGCCTGAGATTTGGAATGCTGGCTCCCTCTTTAAGAACAATTGCATGATCATGTCTTCTAGATGGAGGTAACCCTTGTGGTTCCTGAAAAACTTCTTTGTACTCAACCAAAACTGCTTCTAACCATTCAGGTAATGATGTATTGCTGTCAGATTCGCCTTGTAGACTTTGATACTGCAGCAGAAATCCCTGTCCTTCATTATTGAGTGCTTTGAGAATTGATTTGTAGGAAGCTTGTGCACGTGACAATTCTGGTTCTCCCTTTAATACATGAAATCCTCCATCTTTGGGAACTTTAATGATTAATTCTTTAAAGTTGGCTCGGATTTCACCCAAGCTAGATAACCACTCCATTCCCAATACCATATCCACCCCCTGTAATGCAAACATAAAGAAATCTTGTTGAATTTCCAGCCCTTGTACCAGTAGCTTCAATTGAGGGCACACCCCTTCACAAGGAATCTTTCTTCCATCTCCTACTTCCACCGTATAAGGCAAAGTACTATCCACTTGCAAACTCTCTTCTCTCACCAACAAGGAAGATATGAAATTGTGGGAAGCTCCACAATCTATCAAAACTACCACTTGCTTGTCACCCAATTCTCCCCATAACTTGATAGATTTCTTAGAAGTGATCCCAGCAATACTATACAAAGACAACTGCAGAGATTTCATCTCCATTTTAGGGTCTTGTTCCTCTGATTTCTCCTCCTTTTCATCAGCATCTCCTTCTTCTTCTAACAATAGCACCTGTAACTGTTTATTTGTGCACACATGGCCAGGGCTAAACTTTTCATCACATCTAAAACAGAGCCCTTTTCTTGATTTCTCTTGCAATTCAGCATCGGTTAATCTTTTAAATCCCCTTCCTCTGAAAAATGCAGTAGTTTTTGTACTACTCCCCTCTCCCACCGAACTTCCAACACCAGAAGTGGTTTGTGTTTGATTTTTGTTTCCCAGTTCCCAAGTAACAGTCCGAGAATTGTTGTAAGTTTGAATTGTTTTCCCTCCATGACTTGTTCCAGTGCCCACCTTGTTTAATACATTGTTTTTCTCGTCCACCCTTTGTGCATAATCCATTAACTCAGTCAGACCTTCAACTGGATGAAGTTTCAGTTCTGCCCGGATTACTTCCTTAAGTCCATTCAGAAATATACCCCGCAAATAAGCCGGTTCTGCACATTTGAGAGGACCCGCATATAATTCAAATTTTTCCCGGTATTCTTCCACGGTTCCAGTTTGTTTAAGGCTTAACAACAATTCAAAAGGACTTTGAATCATAGAAGGTTGGAATCGTTTGATTACAGAGGATTTAAAGTCTTCCCAAGTTAGGTTTTGTGCAGAGAATTCCCACCATTGGTACCATGTTAAAGCTTTTCCCTCCATTGCTACCATAACCGCCTGTAACTTCTCAGTTTCGGTCATCTTCTTCAATTCAAAATATCTTTCCACTCGGTTTGTCCAGCCATATGCATCTTCTCCATCAAAAACTGGAATTTCCAATTTTCGCCAACGTTCTTCACGAACCCGCGACCCAACTGGATTTCCAACCTCATTTTCGTTTTCTGCATGACTCCCATTGATCGTATCATCCTCCTGTTCAGAAGGAACAGCAGCCCTTCTCATGGTTTCCACCAATTCATTCAACTGCTGTCGAGTTTCTAGGCGCTCAAGCCTCTCCTGTTCAAGACTTTTCTCCAGATTTTCCCTCATGGCCAGCAATCCTTCGAACCCGCGCTCCAGAATCTCAATGCGTGCCTCCATTCCTCGTGTTGAAACCATTAATTCCCCAAGATCGTGTTGCTTTGATACCAGTTGTTAGAAACTGGTTATAATTAATAGGAAATGAAACTGTTCAGATCTGTATTATTGCACAGAAACTGAATTACAATATCAGAATTACAGAATCTAGAGAGAAAGAATGAGTATAAGTGGAATAGGACAGATTACAAAGGCTTTCCCTACCAAGGATTTGAGAGCTTGGCCTCTCCCTTCCCATAACCAACCAAATAACTGCCTAACCTCCCCACCCTTCTCTTTCTCTATTTATTCAAAAGACAGACTTGACAGTTACAGACACAAATCAGACTTGACAGTTACAGACACAAATAACAATAATAATAATAATAACTGACATACTAATAATAATAACTGACAGCCTAATTATAATAATAACTGACAACACTAATTTGGCCTAGGTCTCCTCTTATATTGTTTACCAATAAGAGGTCTAACAATTTGCTAATACTTTCTCATACTTCTGGTACTTTTTGCAAGATTAAATTTAATATCTGCCACTTGCAGGGAAAACAATATAACAGGAAATGCCGAGACTCCTTTCTTGCTTGCTAGAGTAAATGAGCTAACTGGAGGTGCCTCACTTGCTTCAAGTATCCTCATTTAAAATTGTCTAACAATACACTATATAAAGGTCTTAGATCTTAAATTAAAAAGGGACTTGGATCTAGTGGCCTCCCCAAAGACTAAATTTTTAAAAGAGAACACAATGGCTCCTTTGATCCATGTAGCCAATTGGAAAAGACTTTTGTTGTTGTTGAAACTATTATAAAATCAATAATTAGCCATGTTTATTTTAAAATAAACAGATTTAATATATTGTAATTACTGTTAACATGATTTCAAACATCACGTCCAAATTAATTAATTGACTTACCGTTAAAGCAAATCTTAACCAATTTTTAGACATTGCTCTCGTGAAGAATAATGCTCTTGTTGGAGCTGAAGTTGCTACAGCCCTTGCTCATTTAAGAGAATATTCTCAGAGGTGAGCTATATTTTGTTGATATATGTTGATCAGCTTAGCAAGTATATGAATGAAACTGATCCTTTCTTTGTAACTGCTATTGTTACTTGAACATGATGATTGCCCTAGGCGTCAATTGTGATTATTTCTCAGCATCTGCTCTATGTAAGTTGGATTTGCTTTAATGTCATAATATGTAATGTAGAATTTATGTAGGTAGAGTTGATTTAATTTATTGTTAAAAATATGAGATGTATCAAACAATGTTGTCAAATTATCGCCATGGCAGCATCATGGCAATATGGCATGGCGGAATCTGTGCTAGCTGCCATAGGCCGCAAAGCCTATTATATCCACCATAGGCTGCAACACCATATTTATATGGTGGTTTTTTGGCATGCCGCCATAATTCACCATCCTTCAATGATAACAGTGTGTTATCAAAGTATTTTTATTTAGTAGAAAGCTCTGCGCTCCTAGGGTTTTATATGGTGTGCACATGTTATTGATTTTCATTCTTGGTGTAGTTGTATTGTGCTGATTTGTCTCACCTTCCTGGTGTGTGCTTGCTAGTTGCTAAATAAGGATGGAAGATAGCCAAAGGGGGGTGGTTACTTTTGAAGAGGATGACTTTGTGTTGTTAGAGGACAGTGATGTGAATTGTGCAGTGAGGAGTGGATGATTGGTAAAGTGATTAGTGTTGCAGTGATCAATAACCAAACATTGTCTGATGTTTTAAATGCATTATGGGTTAAACCAGGAAGTGATGATAAGCTTTTCCAATTCTATTCTTCTTCCACTTAAATAATACAATTACAATTAAATTTATCAATTTTAACATATCTCATTTTCTTTAATTTTATAATTTGTTCAATTTTCCATAGACACATGTAAATGCTCTTCATGGTAAGCATTATCAACAAACATACAAACAATTGTGCAAATCATATTACATAAAATACCCGCACCCCCATTGTCACCCCTCCTGGCCCTCCACACCTCATAATAAGCCTATACCTTATTTGGACATCAAAATGGGATAACATAGCAACATCTGATTAATTATGTTCAAGAAGGATAACTCATTAATCATTTACTGAGTTGTATTAACTAAAATTTTGTATATTATTAATTAAGTTGTCGGTTAATGAGTTACTCATCTATTATAGTTGTATCCATTAATTAAGTTCAACATATTATTATTCAGGATTTTGAATGCTATTAATTAGGTGTCGTCATGTTGTCCCGTTTTAATGTCCAGATAATAAGAACACAAACCACAAAAGGAAGGCACCCACAGGCACCCACTAGAATAATACTGAATAAAGCTTCCTAACGTTACCTATAATGAACAGCATACAACATACTTCAACTAACAAACTAAAAACATAATGGTTAATTACTAGAATATCCAACTATCCAACGTAAGAGGACACGACTATCATGTATATGTACTAGGTTGTTATTCGGCAATGAAAATACAGGTTTATCTATTATTTGAAACAGCAAGAAAAACTGTAGGTATCTATAATCTATGAAAAGTGTTATTTGGATACGGAAAAGAGTGTAATTTGTAGGAATTATCAAATAATTCGAGAAATTATGACAATAAGAAAGCAGGAAATTCTAAATAGTCAAGAAAGAAATTCGAGCAACCCTTATTGATGGTGGAAAAGGTTAAATACAAAGCTAGAAGAAAGAGGAAAATATGCAAAATGATTCTGGATGCCCAAATGCTTTTGGGATTAGCCCGAGACCAGTGGTGGATCCAAGACCCTGAGTCAGTGGGGTCAGTCTTCTTTTAAAATAATTAATAATAATTATTATCATACATGAAGATAAAGATATAAATGATAAAATGATAAAACTTAATATATTTAATCAAATAAATTACATATCTTATAATTGTCCTTCACGTGATTTCATGTTTTAAAATCATTGGTTCGTTGAATGACCAGCTCATTGTCAATGTTATTAAACACTTCTCTCTTAATATAAGATTATAAATCACTGGACAATCATTCATCCATGCGCTCTCATTCAATCATGCAACTTATTTTTCACAATCTTCATAACAGAAAAGGCTCTTTCTATGGTTGCTTTAGCAACACGCAAAATCATTGCTAACCTTAAAATAAAATAAATTAATGGATTAACAATATGTCTTTCACTTTCAACCAACTTCTCTGAAAGATTATTGATTCCTTTCAAAGATGCAAATTCAACATTGCTACGCATAGCAATGATATAAGTCTCAAGTCCAGCCATTAAAATTTAAAATCAAAGTGCACTTTAAAAAATAATTTTTTAAATTCTCACAAAAATATGTATTATTTTAACAATTTTGTAAGTAGAGAATAAGAAAACAAATAGCATTAAGAACTCTTACAAATCATACAAATGTTTCATTCTCATCCATACCGAGTACTTCTTATTAATAATGGAAAAGTTATAGGTGATGACAAAAAATATACAATTTTATTTCTTTGAGTTTTCATAATCATATCAATTATTTAAAAACCACACATTACGAGAAATTTTAGAAGTATTATATTAAAAATATCATTAAAATACCAATTTATCTTCCCTCTCCCTTGCTGCAAATCTACAAAATTGTAGAATGGCATGACTACGGTGCTAAGCTGTGAGAGTATGAGATGAGTGTGGCATGGCATGGGAACAATCTTGGGTGCTATGGGGGGCAAAAAATATATACGCATAGTAATTATAATTTGTTTTTTAAATGAGAGGGTTAATGTGCACCCTCTGAGATGAAGGTGCGTCCGCCACTACTTGAGATACTAGTTACAACTATTGCTCCTAAACTTTAGCATGTAAATTAAAATAACATATACTAGTCTCAGCTCGAATTTTTTAGGGCCCGTTTGTTATTGATTAAAATAATTTCGACATTTAATAATTTAAAGGTTATTTTTTAGAAATTTTAAAGAAAAGCATAAGTTATTTTATGTTTATTTACAATCAAAAAAATCAATTTTTAAAAAGTAGTTAGTTATAAAAAACTGTTTTTTTTCCCCAAATGCTAATGAAAGTAGCTTTTCATTTTAACCTTAAAAATAAATTTTTTATGCTTTTCATTAATTTTAAAAGCAAAATCAAACACACTAAAAGTGTAACATCCCGTTTTCTCGTGTATTAATCGGTAATTATTTTCTGTATTTTTACCGGAGATCCAGAAAATGATTTTGAGGAAAAAAAAATCATAGTTGAAACCTTCTATATCGAGGGAAGTTATGATTAAATTTTGGGTTTAAAACTTATACGGAAACCGATCTACGTTTTTACTGACAATATAGTTTTATACCGGCAGACACCCTAATTTGATCCGAAACTGAAAAGTTCTAGATTTTATCATAATTTTAGTGATAAATTCTATTTCTAAAATTTTTGCACAAAAATAAAATATTATATTTTATTCGTGCGAAATTTTGAAGAAAAACGCGCGAAAAACCCTAATCGGGTAAAAGTCGGAGCTGGATAAGAAACTACAAAGGTATGCACGAGAATCGAGACGATGAGACCACATGGATGACTCAATTCCGTGAGTCACATGGTGAGTCACAAAATGTAACAATAGGTTTTTTGGAAATATCTCAAAATATCCATAAATATCTAATTTTATATGTAAAAAGACCAAAATGCTCTTGATACTTTTTGTAAATTTCAATTTGATCCAACAAGTTTTGGACCCTTTTGCCCTCCATAATTTCGAGCCCCTCTCTCTCATAAACATCCATGCATCCTTTTTCATCGAATTTCACTTCATAGCCTTTTTTGTACAAGCTGGCCAACACTCAAGAGAGTTTGAGATAACAAAGTAAAATAGACAACTATAAACACGAGAAGGGGAGGTTGAATTGTGTTTATCAGAAATTAAAATAAAGTTAAAAACTTTTTGCATGCAGAAGCTAAGTTCGGACAGGTGTAAAAGGTTACACAGACAGGTCACCTGTCTGTTGTAGTTTTCTCAGAAAACAACACACGTATACAGATGAAAAACAAGCTTGATAAAAACAGTTTTAACCCCTTAGTTAGAAAGCAGATGATATATAATCAAAACAACTAAAGAGATTAAGGGAAGAGAGATTAACACAGTGATTTATCCTGGTTCACTCTTTAACACAAAGAGCTACGTCCAGTCCTTGGCAGCACCAAGATTTATCCACTATAACTGATCAGGTTACAGACTCCAAGTATTGTTTGCACACCTAGCCTCTTCAGGCTCCAACACAAGTATTCTTTGCACACCTAGCCTCTTCAGGCTCACTCAGATTTGTTTGAGAGTTTGGTTTGTAATAAATACACTTACAGACAGACAAATCTTTCACTAACACTCAGAGAGTGGTTTAAATGTAAAGCTTAGGAAAGTCTGCGTAATAACTTCAAATGATTGAAGAATACAGAGTGAATAAATGAACAGAGTAATGGCTCTTTAATGCTTTGTAATCTCTGATATGTTCATCTTCAATGACTTCTGTATTTATAGCCTTCAATCATTTAATATCCGTTAGAGACATTCCTTGCAACGATGGCTTCAAGCAGAGCTTCATTAAATGCAATATAGTCGTTCTGGGCAGCCATTAATGCAATGGAGACGTTGGTTGTACTCTAACATGAAGGATAATGGCTTTATGCATCGTGTAGTAGCCAACTCAGAGTTGTGCAGAGTGCTTTTGTACTTTTGCAGAGTACATTTCCCTTTCTGTGTAATAACCGAAAGTACTAGGGAATAAAGCATGTTGGAAACATTCTTTAACTGGAAGTTTGTCTCTGACTTCCTAGGTTGCTTGAGAGAGAGCACTTCTGAATTTCTTGATAAGCGTGAGAGAGAGATTTCAGAGTATTCTTCATGAGGGGACAGCTTCCAAAAGCTTCCTGTACTTTGAGTTCTTAACAAAGAACCTTAGACGAGTTGAAGAGCAGAGCAGAGACAGGTTGTAAACCAGTTTGCACATAGTCAACAATCTCAGTCAACAGACAGGTTGACTTTTTGGCTTATACAGATAGGTTGGTACTTAGGTAGACAGACAGGTGAGTTTTGTAATTTTCTGATCTGTACACTAAGTAGATAGGTTAGCAACCACAGAGTAGGTTAATTAAATCATTAACCAATGTTTAGTTTTCATCAAAACTTAGGGAAATGCACACAGACATTTTAGAGACTTAACAATCTCCCCCTTTTTGATGATGACAAACATTCAGATGATTTAATGAACCTTTGAAAATACCATCTTACAGAATAATAGAAAGTAGACAGGTTGATATTTTCTATATGTGCAGACAGGTGCATTTGTGTTCAATAAAAAGTATCAAAGCAATATACAGCAGGCTTAAGTTCAAAATATCAGAGTATAACAGAGAATTAAAATTTTTACCAATTGTTATATTCTCCAGAACACTTAGCATATATCCATCACATAATTTTCTCCAATCATTTTACATTAATCATCTTACATTTTGTCAGCAACAAAAAGGAACAAACAGATAATAGTAGAGAGAAAAAGAGACAATAAAGAGAAAATAAGGAAGATAAAGTAATATTGATTTTTATTCATCATAAGCATTTCATTTACAATGCAGTTTCTACAGACATCTACCTAGACTGATTAAAAAGAAGATACAAAGAGTCAACTTTCTTTTCTAACAGCAGCCTAGCATGCCTCTCTACATCCAAATGTCTTCTGACTTCTTCTAGCTCAGTCTTAAGAAGATTGAAGCTATCTAAATCCACCATCTGAGAGGAGGAGGCTTCTGTAGACAGACTGGTTGAAGCAGCAGACAGGGTTGGATACCAGGGTAAGCCTAAAACTGGGGGTGCCTTAGGTACAGAGAAAGGTGAGGAGATATGGGGAAAGAAATACTGATGGATGGTTCTGAAATAGAATAAAGGAAGAAAAGCTAATTTAAACAAAGGTTTGATTCTGACTAGGTCAAAATCAGGGGAAGGGAAAGACACAGGAGAGTCTTTCACAGAGAGACAGACGAGTGACTCTTATTTGAATAGGAGGGGGAAGAGGTTGATTGGCTAAGACAGATGGAGGTAAGGGTAAGAGAGAGTCTATGTGAGAGAAAAACGAATTAGACCCTGTGACTAAGAGGCAGGATAGTGAGATCCTTCCAATGTTCTAATGAACAAAACAATAGGGGGATAGAAGAAAATCTCCCTACATGGGTTCAGAATGTGAGGTGGAGGAGAAGGGATGACAGATAAGTGAGATACACTTACAGTCATCAGAGATTACAAATCACTCACAAACAGTCTTGATGATATGCCAGATTGTTCTCTGGGAGTTGAGTCCCTGTGAACAACTGTGTACTGACATATATCAGACACAACATCAAAAGATGTTTGGGTGGGGTGAAAAGAGATAGGTGAATGAAAAGGGGAGGCAACAGACAGGGGATTGATAAACAGGGCAGAGGGGGATGAAACTACAGAACCTTGAATACCTAGGTGAAGGGGAGAGGATGGTGCAGAAGGAAAGGTGAAAAGCTGATCTTCAAAGAGTCTTGTCTTCTTCCTTGAAGGGGACAGAGAAGCAGCTTCAGGATGACCAACTGTCTGAGTCCCATCAGACAGGTCAACAGAGTTTGCAGTAGCAGCAACAGCAGCAGGCTCTTCTGCAGGGACTTCTTCCCTTCCAACAATGGCCACCACAAGCATAGGGTAGCCTGACCTTCTTTTTCTGGGAATGATTCCCAGATCAAGAGGTTTGATCTCCCTAGGCTCTTCTGAGGGTGGAGATGTCTGCTCCCCCTGAGCAGGTGCTTCCTCTTTACTAGGCTCAGACTCCACTTGTCTAACCTTGGTAAAGGTCTTCACCAGTCTTCTCCTCTTGGTAGGTTGTGCAGAAACCACACCAGATTTTCCAGTCTCACTGGTCTTCCTCTTGGGAGAGGGTTTCTTCAGCTTGAATCTGATAGGCTCAACTGTCTCAGCAGATCCTTCAGAAGCTGTGGGTTCCTCAGGCCTTTGGTCATGTCTGGCCACTTTTCCAGCAGGTTTCCAGATCCTCTCAGAGATTGGAACCTCTGATTCACCAGTGGAATCAGCTGGTTCTTCTGCTTTTTCTTTCAGCTTCTGCTCAGCAGCAGGCTTCTTCTTTTTCTTCTTATCTTCTTCTTCATCCTCCAGAGGGATTCCTTCAATCCCCATCATAGACAAGACCTCTTGTCTATGGGCAGAGCCATGTCCACAAAATGGACATCAGTTGGAACAAACAACTTGTTCCTAAAAACCCTTGTCAGCAGCATTCCATAAGGGTAGGTAGGCATGTTTGTCCTTCTGATCAGAGACTCAAGATACATGTAGATGAGATCATTGATGTATATCTTGATTTTGTGAATCAAGTGGTACAGAGCAAATCTGTCCATCTTGGTCACATTGTCTCGTGATCATTTTCTTGGCATCACACACTCCAGAAGCAGCTTGTGCAAGAACCTGCACTTGGGCACCATGCTGACAGGCTTCTTGTTCTCAGGGTTGGGAACTCCATATATGGCAATATTGACATTTTCAGTTCCTACCTGATCTTCCCAGTCAGGTCTGAAGGCAGTTCCAATCCTTGGGCATCTAGTTGCCAATTCCAGAGAGCTAATGGGAAACTGGAGAGTCACATCAGATGACATTTGAGCCTTGAAGCTCTTGGTTCCATCAACCACACTGGTGATGACCACATCATTCCTCCAGAAGTCTCTGACAAGCTTGGGATGAACCAGCTCCTTGATATCAAAGAAGGCTGTCGACTTAGAGTATTCCAACTCTTCAGTGACATCCATTCCCCATTTCTTCATCTGTTGGAGATCAACAGTCTTGCCTGGAAGAATCTTCTCAACATCAGCTATTCTCATTTCATATTTCTCAGCAATCTCTTTTGGGGACAGACGCTTTGAAGATGCCATTTTTCAGAGAGGAGAGAATGAGAGTTTTGGAAGAGAGAAGGGTTAGAACGATAGAAAGATGAAGATGAAAAGACTTAGGGCTTTTGAGAGGGATAAAGTTTGAGTCTTTCTGAAAATTGCCTTTTAAAGCAATTAAAAGCAGGAGAGAGAAAAAAAACATTTTTAATTAAGAATGGCACGATTTATGTGGGGAACTGTAGCGCCCACTTAAGACATAATGAAAACATAGTTTCGAGGTAAAAACTGCCGTGTCCATGATTAGCTTCAGATTAACAAATGGTATTAAATAAATAAATAAATAATAACCATTTTAATAAAACTGTTGAGTTTCAGCATAGTGACTCAGCAGAGTCAGACAGGTGATCACAGACAGTTCAAAACTCAGACATTTCATTCAACAATACAATGCATGTTTAAATTATCTCTAATAAATAAAAATCTTTCTTCTGCTAAAGGCTTAGTGAAGATATCAGCCCATTGATTTTCAGTTTTAACAAACTTAATATCAAAGATACCTTTCTGAACATAATCTCTAATGAAGTGATGTTTGATCTCTATATGCTTAGCCTTAGAATGCTGAATATGATTTTTAGTTAAGCAGATAGCACTAGAATTATCACACCATACAGATATATTATGCTAAAAAATAGAGTAATCCTCAAGTTGATGTTTTACCCATAAGAGTTGAGAGCAACAACTAGCAGCTGAGATATATTCTGCTTCAGCAGTAGATAGAGCAATAGTTGTCTGCCTTTTGCTTGACCAAGAGACTAAATTTGCTCCAATGAAGTGGCATCCTCCACTGGTGCTTTTTCTTTCTATTCTGTCTCCAGCAAAGTCAGCATCACAGAATCCCACTAATATGTATTCTTTAGTTCTTAAATATACAAACCAAGATTAGTAGTACCAAGCAAATATCTAAATATTCTCTTAACAGCTTTAAGATGAGATTCTCTTGGGTCAGATTGAAATCTAGCACACATGCAGACACTAAATTGAATATCAGGTCTGCTTGAGGTTAAGTACAACAAAGATCCAATCATACCTCTGTAGACAGTTTGATCTACCTTTTTACCTTCATCATCTTTACTTAGTTTTGCATTGGTTTCCATGGGAGTTTTCATAAGTTTAGCACTTTCCATTTTGTATTTCTTAAGCATTTCCTTGATATACTTTTGTTGATGGATGTAGATTCCATCACTTGTCTGTTTGATTTGTAGACCAAGGAAGAACTTCAATTCTCCCATCATGCTCATCTCAAATTCTGCTTGCATCAGCTTTGAAAAATCCTTGCATAGCTTTTCATTAGTTGCTCCAAAAATTATATCATCAACATATATTTGGACTATAATGAAATTTTATTTAGAGTTTTTCTTAAACAGAGTAGTATCTACTTGACCTCTTGTAAAACCATTATGCATGATAAAAGAGCTTAGTCTATCATACCATGCCCTAGGTGCTTGCTTTAAACCATATAATGCCTTTTTAAGTTTAAAAACATGATCTGGTTTATCAGTATCTTCAAAACCAGGGGGTTGTTTAACATAAACTTCTTCTTCAATTATTCCATTGAGAAAAGTACTTTTCACATCCATTTGAAAAAGAGTGATTTGGTGTTGTGCAACATATGACATCAGAATGCGAATAGCTTCTATTCTAGCTACAGGTGCAAAGGTTTCAGTATAGTCAATACCTTCTTGTTGGTTATAGCCTTGAGCTACTAACCTTGCCTTGTTTCTGACAACCTTGCCATCTTCATCTAACTTGTTTCTGTAGACCCATCTTGTACCAATGACAGACTTGTTTTTGGGCTTGGAGACAAGTGTCCAGACATCATTTCTGGTGAACTGGTTGAGTTCTTCTTGCATAGCAAGAATCCAGCTTTCATCATCAAGAGCTTCTTCAATGTGTTTTGGCTCTATTTCTGACATAAAGGCCACATTGCTTGATTATCTTAAAGTAGATCTGGTTCTTACTCCTTCTGAGGGATTTCCAATAATGAGATCCTTAGGATGATGAGTTTTGAATTTCCAATCTCTTTCAAGAGGATCTTGACTTGTCTGTTGACTTGTCTGCTCCACTTGTCTGTCTGGTTCTGCTTCAGGTTCTGATTTGGTTAAGTCAGGTTGTTGATCTTCTGACTTGTTTATATCAAGACCTGTAAGATCATCTTCTAGATCTGATAATTCATTATCAGTCTTTAAGCTATCATTAAATTTGACATGAATTGATTCTTCAATAACAGATGTTCTAGAGTTTTAAATTCTAAAAGTTTTAGACATTTCAGAGTATCCCAAAAAGATACCTTTGTCTGTCTTAGAGTCAAACTTTTCAAGTTGATCCTTGGTATTTAAGATGAAGTATTCACAACCAAATGCATGAAAGTAAGAAATGTTGGGGCTTTTTTCTTTCCACAGTTCATAGGGTGTCTTATTTAGAAAAGGCCTAATGAGTATTCTGTTTTGTACATAACAGGCTGTGTTTACTGCTTCTGCCCAGAAGTACTTAGGGAGATTATTCTCATTGAGCATAGATCTAGCCATCTCTTGCAGAGATCTGTTCTTTCTCTCAACCACTCCATTTTGTTGAGGAGTTCTAGGTGCAGAGAAATTGTGAGAGATCCCATTCTCCTCACAGAACTGTCTAAACTGCTCATTTTCAAATTCTTCCCCATGGTCGCTTCTAAGAGTAGAAATGCAGAAACCCTGCTCATTTTGTACTCTTTTACAGAATACTGAGAAAGCCTTAAAAGACTCATCCTTGTGGGTTAAGAAGAGTACCCATGTATATCTAGAATAGTCATCAACTATGACAAATCCATATTTCCTTCCAGCTAAGCTAGCAACACTAACTGGTCCAAACAGATCCATGTGTAACAACTGAAGAGGTCTAGAGGTTGATACTTGGTTTTTAGATTTGAAACTTGATTTTATTTGTTTACCTCTCTGACATGCATCACACAAAACATCTTTCTTAAAACTAATATCAGGCAATCCTCTCACAAGGTTATCCCTTTTTAGTTTTGAAATTAGTTTCATACTGGCATGTCCTAGTTTCTTATGTCATAACCATCTTTCATCCTCTTTAGACATCAGACAGGTTACACTTTGATCTGAGAGATCAGTCAGTTCAATCTTATACAGATTTTGTTGCCTTTTAGCTGAAAATAGGGTTTTGCCACTTAGATCTTTAACTATACAGAAATCTTTGGTAAAAGAGACATCAAATCCACTGTCACATAATTGACTTATGCTAAGCAAATTGTGTTTTAATCCTTTAACCAAAAGAACATTTGATATAGAGGGAAGATGAGGTTTACCACCAATAGTACCAATTCCTATAACCTTCCCTTTTTGATTTCCACCAAATGCCACATGTCCTCCTTTCTTAAGTTGAAGGTCTAAGAACATAGACCTTTCTCCTGTCATATGTCGCGAGCAGCCACTGTCCAGGTACCAGCAGTGGTGTTTTCTTTGTGCTGTTGAGGACATCTGCAACAGAGATTATTTGATCTTTAGGTACCCATAGTTTTCTGGGTCCTTTTCTGTTAGTTCTAGGAGTCTGTGAAGACTTCCTTCTTTTCTTATGAAGACACTTAGACATAACATGTCCAGTCTTTCCACAGAAATTACAGACAGGTATGGATTTAATAGAAGTAGATGTAGTAGACACTTTAGAGTGCTTAGTTGATACTTTATGATGTGTCTGATGGACATATCCAATACCTTCTTTGTTAAGGGAGTGCCTCTGACAACCAAGTAGCTTGGTCAGATTTTCTCTACCATTAACAAATTTGGCAAGATCAGAAGTAAGCTCTTCCACTTTCTGTTGAAGTTTTTCAACTTCTTCAGACTGTGATGTATCACTAGAGATCTTAGCTTCATTAGACTTTTCAGTCTTCAGCTCACTGTTTTCCTTGCAAATTTCTCACACTCTAGAGATTTCTGTTTATGCTCACTGAGGAGCTTAACATGATCTCTCTTGAGAGATTTGAAAGCCTTAGATAAGCAGTTGGATTCCTCCAACAATTCTTCATAGGCATCAAGTAATTCCTCATAATCAGAATTTACCTCATTATCTGAATCTGAGTCAGTGTTAGCCATTAGACAGAGATTTGCTTCTTCCTCTGTCTCTTCATCAGAAGATGTTGACTCTAGATATTCCCAAGTAGCCATCATTCCTTTCTTCTTCTTTTTGAAGAACTTCTAAAAAGGGGCTTTCTTGAGTTGAGGACATTCTGCTTTGATGTGACCTGGTTTCTTGCACTCATAGCAGACAATTGAGTTCTTGTCTGTTGAAGTGGAATCTTTGAAGTTCCTGTCCTTGTTGAATCTTCTGAATGGCTTATCTTTTCTGAACCTCTTTTTCTGTAAGAGAAGCTTTATCTTTCTGGTTAGGAGAGATAGTTCTTCATCACTTTCAGAATCCTCAGGTTCAGACAGGTCAGCATCACTGGATGACTCGTCTGCCTTCAAAGCTTTAGAAGCTTTGGAAGACTTTTGATCAGCCTTCAGAGCAATTGACTTGCCCTTCTTTGTTGAGACTTCATCTCCAAGTTCTTGCTCATGAACAGTAAGTGTTCCAAAGAGTTCATCCATAGTCAAGGTGGTAAGATCTTTAGCTTGAGAGATAGCAGTTACCAGAGGTCTCCACTGCTTAGGCAGGCTCCTAAGTATCTTTCCAACCTTCTCAGCATTAGAGTAAACTTTGCCAAGAGACTTTAGACCATTGATGATAGTTTGGAATCTCCCTATCATTTGAGCAACAGATTCTCCTTCCTCCATGAGAAACAGTTCATACTTTATGACAAGTATGGCAATTTTTGATTCTTTGACTTTGGCTGTTCCTTCATGTGTGACAGCTAAGGTGTCCCATATTTCTTTGGCAGAATCACAGGCACAGACCTTTTCAAACTCATCAGGACTGAGAGCACAAATAATGTTGTATCTGGCTTTGTGATTCAGCTCCCACTTTGTCTTTTCTGCAGGAGTCCACTGAGCTTTTGGCTTGTCAGTGTTGTCATCATTTTTAGGAATGAAAGGACCATCTGTGATGACATCCCACAGATCAGAGTTTGTAGATAGAATGAACCATTGAAATCTATCTTTCCAATAGTTGTAGTTTTCTACATTGAAGAATGGAGGTCTGGTTAAGGAGGCTCCTTCAGTCTGGTGACTTCCACTAGCTCCAGCAGTCATGTCTATTCTTCAGGATCTTTTACCTCTACACTGTTAGATGCTCAACCCAGAGGCTGAGCTCTGATACCAACTGAAATAGACAACTATAAACACGAGAAGGGAGGTTGAATTGTGTTTATCAGAAATTAAAATAAAGTTAAAAACTTTTTGCATGCATAAGCTAAGTTCGGACAGGTGTAAAAGGTTACACAGACAGGTCACCTGTCTGTTGTAGTTTTCTCAGAAAACAACACACGTATACAGATGAAAAACAAGCTTGATAAAAACAGTTTTAACTTGATAAGCGTGAGAGAGAGATTTCAGAGTATTCTTCATGAGGGGACAGCTTCCAAAAGCTTCCTGTACTTTGAGTTCTTAACAAAGAACCTTAGACGAGTTGAAGAGCAGAGCAGAGACAGGTTGTAAACCAGTTTGCACATAGTCAACAATCTCAGTCAGCAGACAGGTTGACTTTTTGGCTTATACAGACAGGTTGGTACTTAGGTAGACAGACAGGTGAGTTTTGTAATTTTCTGATATGTACACTAAGTAGATAGGTTAGCAACCACAGAGTAGGTTAATTTAAACATTAACCAATGTTTAGTTTTCATCAAAACTTAGGGAAATGCACACAGACATTTTAGAGACTTAACACAAAGGAACATAAAGTACATCATTGATAAGTTTTGGAGTACCTCTCTTGGTTTGGACAACAATTATTCTTTTGCTTTCTACATTAACAGAGTTACCATCTGCAAACTTCACTTTAGACTTGAGTTTTATTATCCAATGAGGCAAAATTGTCCTTGATATCGGTCATATGAGTATATGACTGCAGAAACACTATCACTATACCACACCCCTTCTTCATCTTTAGAGGTGTTAGACCCAAAAAAAAAAAAAAAAAAAAGAATCTGCTCCGATGTGTCTTCCATGTTTTCTGAAAAATGAGCTTCATTATTCTCCTTCATTGGACAATGTATCACCATGTGAAATTAGTTTCTACAGCTGGTACATTGTCTAAACCAGCATTGGCTGTTGGCGTGATTGTTTTTCATGCAAATAGAGCACCGAGGATTGGTCTTGTCATGGTTTCTTGGCCTTTCTTGGTTTGATCTTCCTCTCCGTGACTGATTCAGACTGTCTCCTTTTCTCTACATCTTTCTTTTCAATAAAATTCAGATTTGATTGTAAAGCTTGCTCCACAGGCTGATCTGAAAATCTGCCCATTCTTTTCTCATGTGCTTCAAGAGAGTTTATCAATTCATACATAGTAAAAACAATGTTCTACATGCTACGAAATTATCTGAAAGAACTTTAAAGAACTTACAGTTACTCATTTTCTAATGTTCTACATGCTATGAAAGTCATCTGATAAAGAACTTACACCACATTTATAGATGAAATTGTGTGTAGCCAATTGCAGCCCCATTAAGGTTACCACATTGTCAAGCAGCCTGTGAAGTAGCCTGAACATTTAATACATCATGGAAGGGCCAATATTAGAGATAATAGTGGTATAAATGCCATAACATATATTATTCCCAAAGTGTTGTAGGAAATAGTACTATTATATCATATTTACAAACGTAAGATATCTCAAGTACATCATAAGCATATCTATGAAAACATTGTTTTGGGGATTCTGCTGAATGAGTTTTCATATGATGAACTTATACAATGACAGAAAAAGTGGCATTGTGGCATGTGGCTTAGGCCAACTTAAGACAGTACTCCACTAAACAGAGGTAGCATCATCAGCAGCCAAGGGCAACGCCATCTCTTTCATAGTGCCATATTGTTAACAACACAAGAAGAATCTATGATACAAGGTGAAAATTTAGTACTCTCATAGGTAGAGGAACAGATTAGAAACTGCAGCTTGAGCCAGAAAAATTTATTACAACAGAATTCTTGCATCTTGCCCTAATTGCATGATTTGGTTAGCCTATAAAAGAATCTAGACAAATATACATAATAATACATGATTCCAAGAGGAAGAAAGATTAATAGTTATGAACTTAGCTCCATCTTGATTTAAACCCACAACTTTCAATCAAACCTCCAAATCCTAGTCTGCAATATGAAAAACTCTTGACTGTTACCTCAGTGTTCTACTTCTCCCCTCCGCCTTGTTGTTCTAATCAGATCAAAATCTGATAGGAAACTTAGTAATGACTTTCGGCCCTAACAAAATCCCTAATCCTTCTCTGTGCCATTGCCCTTGCCTCTTGTTATTTCACTCTCCAGAAGCTAAAATCATAGAGAATAGTGGTGAAAAGGGGGCATCCGAGGAAATGACCTTTACTGGACTGGGTTCAAGGCCAGGACACCAGAGTGTGCTGGGTTTTCTTGCTGCTATTGTTTCTGTCAATCTTCTCCCTCTCTTCCATGGAAGTTGGGAATTTGGTGACGGCATTGACATTCAAACTGTATCACTTATCTAACCCTGCTTCATGCTCCTTTATGAACATAAAATGAAGCAACTTCGGTCCCCAATCATTTTTCCCTTCATATAAAAGAAACAAACTTTAATCAAAGAAAAAAAAAATTTGGAATCAAGACAGCAACAACTAGTGTTGGTATTTTTATGCAAAAGGAGATATTAGGAGCTGTTAAGCATAGTATGTTTGTAAAATTGCTTGTATTACTATTAATACTCATATGCAAAATTCCTATTTAAATAAAAACTGATGTAATAACTAGAGTAAAATTACTATACTCTTCAAATAATGATCACCTGTCGCTGAGAAGGGAAAATGTATAAAGTAAAAGCAATGAGAGAGTAACCAGATATAGAATGTATACCACAGGTTACCAATAGTCTCTACAGGAGCAAAACCCATCCTTGAAATGATGAAACCGATGCCCATCTCGCATGATAAGTTCCCTTGAGGTGACAAAAGACAACAGCTTTATTACCAAGTGACAATCATGGCAGACACGGAGATTCTTCATTACATATATAGGCATCCAAGATGGCAAATTAAGCAACCCAAAAGCAAAGGCAAGCTTTTCGCTATGGTATTTCTGACTCCGATGAGCAGAAGAGACTACACTAATATATCTTCCTGTATCTTCTATCCTCTTCATCATCTCCTCCAGTTTCATATAAATTTCCTTTATCTGTGGATGATTGGTGTCATCTACAGTGAACACGTGTACCCTGTTATCAATCTCAATCCAGCTACAACCTGGACTCTTTCGAATTCCTTTTGCTTTTATCAGCTTTCTCATATCGGCAACACCTTCTAACTCTCCAGACTCAGCATATATATTTGCTAGAAGGACATAACCTCCAGAGTCTTCAACGTTTAATTCCATCAAGTTCTTCACTGCAGTTTCTGCTAGTCTTGAGTCAGGATGGATTCGGCAAGCTCCAAGTAGAGCCCCCCAAACAGTGGCATTTGGCTTAAAAGGCATTCCATCTATCAAATTTTTTGCCTGATCTAGTAACCCTGCTCGTCCAAGCATATCTACCATACAAGCAAAGTGCTCATTTGTTGGAGAAATGCCAAAAACTTTAGTCATGGAATCAAAGTAATGTTTCCCTTCATCTACGAGCCCCATATGGCTGCACCCAGATAAAACAGCAATATAGCTTATATGATCGGGTTTGCACTCCACCTTCAACATGTCCTCAAATGTCTCAATTAGTTTCCTACCTAAACCATTCTGAGCATATGCTGCCATCATTGCATTCCAGGAAATCAGGTTTTTCACATATATTGAGTCAAAAACTTTCTGTGCTTCTGTGATTTGTCCACATCTTGAATACATGGTAACAATACTATTTGCAACTGAAACATCCGAGCTAAGTCCAAACTTTATAGCATTAGATACAACTTGTATCCCAAGTTTTATAACAGCTAAGTCAGCACAGGCCCTTATTGAAGTAGCAAAAGTAATCCTATCCGGTTTGACTCCGTTTCTTCGCATCAACACATACAACTTCAGGCCTTCTTCTGAGAAGCCATGTTGGACATATGTGCTTAACATTGAGTTCCAAGTGATGACATTACGCTCAGGCATTGTATCAAAACATTCTCTGGCTCTGTGAATGTCTTCATTCTGAGAAAATGCAGTGATCATCGCTGTCCATGAAATAGTATCTTTAAGTGGCATTAATCTAAATGCAAGATTAGCTTTCTCAGTATTTCCACACTTTGCATACATTGTAACGATTGCATTCCCTACAGGAACAGATGAATCTATCCCACTTTTGATTGCATATCCATGAAGTAGCTCCCCAATGGCAGCATAGTTTTGACCTGAACAAACCCCAAGAACTGTGGCAAGAGTAAAATCATCCAAAACTACAGAATCCTGTCTCATTTGGTTAAATAGTGCCAAAGCATCTTCTTCAAGTCCAAACTGTGCCATCCCAGTGATCAAACAAGTCCAAGAAACTTCATTTCGTTCCCTAAACTGTCAAAAACACGCCTCGCACGTCCCAAGCATCCACATTTCGCATACATATCTATTAGACCACTTCCCAAATAAGCATCTATGCCATGTTCCATGCGAAGAATCCGAGCGTGCAAATGGGTACCCCACTCCAGGTCAGAAATGCTGGCACATGCACTAAGTACACTACCATAGGTCATAAAATTCGGTCTAAAACCCTGATTCCACATCTCTACAAACATACTGAGACACTGGACCCCAAGGTCATGTTGAGAGAAAACTGATATCAGCGTGTCCCAAGAAACAGCGTCACGTTCAGGCATTCGGGTGAATAAATGGAGAGCCTTTTGGGCTCCATAAAATTTAGAATAACCATAAATCATACTATTCCAACAAAACAAACTTGGGTTTTCAATGTTGGAAAAAACACTCTCAGCCAAACTTATTGCTCCACATTTAACATACATATCAACAACGGCATTTTGAATGGACGTTTCGCTTTCTAAATGCAATTTTTTAGTGACGTGTGCATGCAGCTGAAGAGCCAAATTAGTGTAACCAAGGCAGCCACAAGCTTTCATCACACAAGTAAATGAAAAAGCGTCGTAGTTTTGATCATTAGAATCCACAAGCATTGAGATAAAAGTTTTGATGCTGTGAGAAGGGTAACCGTTTTGACAATAGCCAGATATCATAATGGTCCAAGAAACAGAGTCTCTAAGAGGCATTTGATCGAACAAGTCTTGTGCTTCACTCATTCGACCCGAATTAACGAAGGCATGAATCATTGTATTCCAAGTAAATACGTTGCGAAGATTATTAGCCTCACGGAAGAGGCGAAACGCGTCGTTTAATAGGCCGCAGTTGGAGTACATGTGGAGTAGATTGTTGTGTAAGAAAATGGAAGAGTCCAAACCGGTGAGTATGAGTTGGGCATGGAGTTTGCGAGCAATGGGTGTGGATTTGAGGGAAGCGCAGAGTTTGAAAGCGTCGTAGAAGTTTTGGGATATTTGCATGTAAGATTGGTGAAGAGAATCAGAATGGACATAGCGGAAAAGGTGTTGAGGGGAATTCCACGTCACTCTCAGTCTTACTGAATACATTTGCCTTGCAGGTTGAGAGTGGGGGAGGGGGGAGAAGAGAGCGCAATGATGTGAAACAAAACAAGTCCTTGTTACCGTAAGCAACATACATAGCGAATCATTTGTGTTATTTGTAAGAGTTGTGACATTCTGACCTCAGAATATCGACGACATTGCGAAAGAGTAATTTTATTCGGACACCCGGAATTGACACCCGGGTGCGACACCAAGGCACTGTAGTGCTACAGTAACGTACTGTAGCACTTTTTTTTTTTTTTTTTTTCAAATTTTGCCTTTTTTGTTTAAAAATAAAAAATTTAGTTTTTTTGAATACTAATATTTTTGGTTAATTACGTGTAAATATCTGGTTAATTCAGTTTATTATATGGTTAATGGGTTTTTTTTTGGGACAAATTTCGATTTTTTTTAAAACCAAAACACGTGGTTAATCCTTTGAAAATGGTTGGTTAATTCAGTGTGTTCTGTGGTTAATCGGTTATCCTGAAGCTTACAATCATTTTTCACAACCATGTAAATATTTGATTAATCACATGCAAATTTCTGGTTAATTCATTTTATTATATGGTTAATGGGTCTTTTTTTTTTTGGACAAATTTCGACTTTTTTTTTAAACAAAAACACGTGGTTAATCGTTTGAAAATGGTTGGTTAATTCAGTGTATTCTATGGTTAATCGGTTATCCTGAAGCTTACAATCATTTTTCACAACCATGTAAATATTTGATTAATCACATGCAAATTTCTGGTTAATTCATTTTATTATATGATTAATGGGTCTTTTTTTTTTTTGGACAAATTTCGACTTTTTTTAAAAAACAAAAACATATGGTTAATCCTTTGAAAATGGTTGGTTAATTCAGTGTATTATGTGGTTAATCGGTTATCCTGATGCTTCAACAATCATTTTTCACAACCATGTAAATATTTGATTAATCACATGCAAATTTCTGGTTAATTCAGTTTATTATATGGTTAATGGATCTTTATTTTTTTTTTGGACAGATTTGGATTTTTTTTAAAACAAAAAACACGTGGTTAATCCTTTGAAAATGGTTGGTTAATTCAGTGTATTCTGTGGTTAATCGGTAACTCTGATGCTTCAACCATTCTATATAATCCAGTAACCATATAATGAATTGAATTAACCAGATATTTGCACTGGATTAAAAAAAAATATTAGTATTTAAAAAAACTTAATTTTTTTTTTAATAGAAAAAGTCAAAAGTTGTAAAAAAAAAAAAAAAAAAAACTACTGTAGCACTACAGTAACGCTACTGTAGCGTACTGTAGCGCTACAGTACCCCGGGTGTCGCCCGTCGGTGTCCGAATATCAGTGCTCTTGCGAAAACATACGTTACTGTAGTATACTGTAATGCTATTTTTTATTTATTTATTTTTTATAAATTTTGACTTTTTTTAGAAAACTAAAAAAAATATTTCTCAAAAAAAATATATTAATTAGATAATGAACTGAATTAATCAGATATTTGTATTTGATTAATCAGATATTTGCACATACTTAACCAAAAAACCCATTAACCAGATAATGAACTGAATTAACCAGATATTTGTACATGATTAACCAGATATATGCACATACTTAACCAAAAATTTTATTTCTCAAAAAAACCCATTAACTAGATAATGAACTGAATTAACCAGATATTTGTACCTGATTAATCAGATATTTGCACATACTTAACCAAAAAACCCATTAACCACATAATGAACTGAATTAACCAGATATTTATACCTGAATAACTAGATATTTGCACGTACTTAACCAAAAATTTTATTTCTCAAAAACTAAATAATCAAAAAAAAAAAGAACAAAATATATTTTTTTTAAAAAGCTAAATATACAAAAAAAAAAAACGGCCTGCTACAATGCGGCACCATATGTTGTCGCCTTATGATGTCCAAAAACTGTGTCAACTTATCATTATTTTATTCGTAATGTTTTTAAAACCGAACTGGTCCATTGAACCGGTGAGGACACTGGTTTATGGTTCGTTGGTCTAACTGTGATTCAATCGTGGTCGAACTGATTATAATTAAATATATATATTTATTTTTATATCTCGTATTCAATAATAATAATAAAATAGTTCCTAAATATAGTTCCTAAAAAATATTGTATTTGAGAGTATAATTGAACACTTTTAATATATTTACATAGTTCGTAAAAAATATATCTAATTCTTAACTGTAATTTCTAAAAAATATTGTATTCAAGGAGTAAAAGATAATTAAGATATAGTAAAATTAAAATATTGATCATCTCCCCTCCTTGAATTTACGGTACTGAATTAGTTTAAAAAAATATACAATTATATATTAAAATGTACTAATATATTGAATTATACTTTTATTCTTTTATGAAGTGCCGTATGGCATGTTAACATCCATTAATCTAAACTAAAAGCTAAAAGAGAATGGCAAAGTACTAAAAAAAAAAAGATTTTTGGTGTCAATTTTTAAATATTACAAAAATATCCCTAGCAACTTAGAATATAACCCTCTAACTTAAATTCTTTCGCAACTCACTCATAAAACTAACTCAATTTTGTTTTTTTAAAAAAAATAACAAAATTAACCACTCAATTCAAAACCATAACCGCATCCGGCTCCAATGATTCAATAAAACTAACTCATTTTTTTTATAAAAAAAGAAAAAGAAAATAAGAAAAAACTTCCTCACTTCAAAATCAAAACTGCAAGTATAAGATGATATTTAAATAAAAGTGGGTTATCACAAACTGGCTACAACTTCAAATTCCAGATTCTTTAACTGATTATATGCTTCAATCTTTTTGTGTTTAGATAAAACTGCTACAAAATTGCAGATAAAATCAGTTACAAACTCTCCCCCCTCTCCCTATAACTACACATCCTCTAACCTTGGCTCCTTATAATTGACTAATAAATTTGTCAAAAAAAAATAAAAATCATTCTGTGCTTTGTCAGTTCAATTCTCTCTACATGTGGGAAAAAAGAAATCTGTTCGTCAACCAGAGTCCAGAGATCAACAATTAAACACATTTGATCACAATTCGGGTATGCCTCTTTGTTGGTCCTCTTCACATTTGGTTGCAACGTTTACCTGCACATTCACAACCAAATCCTTTATTTTGTGAAATAAAGTTAGCAGTATTTAATTTTCTTCTCAAATAACCTTTATCTGCCCTATTTTTTTTCCTATCTACAGAGACACACGTTAACGGTGGGTAACTCCAAATAATACCAAATTACATGCCCTCAGAAGGTAATCAAATGTACACACACAGAATCATAGATTGGATTTTTCAAAACAATTTCTCATAATACTTACCTTTCTTTCTATATTTTTCAGATCATACACAGACCAAATTGAACCCCAATCACCATTCTGCTACCACCATCGTCGTCGAGACATAAATACGCTGCACCACCTCCAAACCCCAATCGAAGGCCTTCGCTGCATAGCACCTCCGTCACCCACCTTCAGCAACGTTATCTTCAACTTGGGCGGAGGAGTAGAGCACTTCTTTTGACTTCTGGTGTTCCTTTAACTCACATCTAATGTCTTTCTTCTTCTTTTTTTATTTTTTTTATCAATTTCATTTTTAAGGTTTGTGTACATGGGCTGAGTTAACTGGCCCATTTAATCCAAAATTCAGATACTAATAATCATATAAAATATGAGAAATGTTTCCTTGACACAAAATTTTACATCTGCACCATATAGTGCCGCACAGTGCGCACTGTAGCTGCACTGTAGCCTTTTTTTTTAATTATTTTTTTTATTTTAAGTTTTGGTTTTTTTTAAAATGTTATTTTTTGATAAATAAAATTTTTCGTTAAGTGGTGAATCATGTATAAATATCTGGTGAATTCAGTTCATTATCTGGTGAATGGATTTTTTTGAGAAATAATTTTTTTAGTTAAGTACGTGCAAATATCTGATGAATCATGTACAAATATCTGGTGAATTTAATTCATTATCTGGTGAATGGTTTTTTTGAGAAATAAAATTTTTTGTTAAGTGATGAATCATGTACAAATATCTGGTGATTTCAGTTCATTATTTGGTGAATGAGTTTTTTTTGAGAAATAAAATTTTTCGTTAAGTGGTGAATCATGTACAAATATCTGGTGATTTCAGTTCATTATCTGGTGAATGGGTTTTTTTGAGAAATAAATTTTTTAGTTAAGTACGTGCAAATATCTGGTGAATCATGTACAAATATCTGGTGAATTCAATTCATTATCTGGTGAATGGTTTTTTTTTAGAAATAAAATTTTTCGTTAAGTGGTGAATCATGTACAAATATCTGGTGACTTCAGTTCATTATCTGGTGAATGAGTTTTTTTATAAATAAAATTTTATTTTTTATAATAAAAACTAAAATTTAAAAAAAAAAAAAAAAGAGAGACCTGCTACAGTGCCGCACAGTGCAGCTACAGTGCCGCACAGTGCGGCACTGCACAGTGCCGTGATGCCTCCTGCGCGTCACATACGGTGTAAACCGTATGTGTGTCAAAAAGTTGTGTCATATTATCACAACTCATAAAATATTGTACATACCTAAATATATGGAGGAAAAAAAAAACCTTTACTTTGTTGTTACAAAATGTAAACAATATGATAATACATTTGTTGAAAACTTATTATAAAGGAATCACTTTTTAACTATTGATATATATTTTCCCCCAATTTCATATGTTTTTAATACTATTTTTGCTCACATTTTCTATTTGATTAAATGGGAAATTGACTATTGTATGAGATATGGTATGATATTCACATTTAATATGTATTGATTAAATGGGAAATTGGCTAAATAACATCATCTTCAAATTTTCACACATTTTAGCAATAATGATCATTAACCCTTTATCCTTTATCATGGCCTCTGAGTCAAATATTCATTGTATTACGGGAATTAGTTTCCTTAAAAAAAGGGGGTGGGGGGATTAGATGAGATTATTTTAAAGGTAACAAAATATTTCAAGTTAAATAATATAAATTATATTTAATTCATTTAAAGATGTACTTATTCTAATTTTTTAAACAAAAACTTGAAAATGAGTAATCCAAATCTTAAATAACCAAATTGTAAGCCTCAATTGTAGCAATAAAAATAGTGGACCAATTTATTTTTTTAAAAGTAGTACACTTCAAACTTAAAACCATTAATAAGGTCATAATCATAAACATTTTTAATAAAATTGTACGCCTGAATTGTAGCAATCAAAATAGTACACTTAAAATCATCAATATGATCATAAAAAAAAATTACAACTAACATTTCCCAGGTGGTCAACTATTTTTCTCACATTTACTATTGATTAAATGGGAAATTTACAACAATGGGATATGGTAAGGATATTCACATTTATAGAGTTTGTCCTTTATCATGGCCTCCAAATCAAATATTCATTGGATGACATGATTTTTTTTTTTTTGGATGGAATTCGATGACATGATTTGCTTTAAAGGGTAACGAAATATTTCAAGTTAAATAACATATTTATCTTTCTTTTTTTTTTGTTTCCCAGTGAATTCTACGCGCGCAACTGCGTAAACTAATCCTTCAAGCCGGGTAGGACCACAAGGGCGGCAAAGCTCTCCCTCAACAGTTTTAACGCTGCCGCATTCCCAGGGTCAGGATTCGAACTTGAGACCTCTTGTTAAGCTGGAAGAGATCTGTGTCATCTCATTCAAGCGCTCTTGGGTAAATAACATATTTATCTTTAATTCATTTAAAGATACACTTATTCTAATTTTTTTAAAAACAAACCTTGAAATTGAGTAATCTGAATTTTAAATAACCAAATTGTAGGCCTAAATTGTAGCAGTAAAAATAGTGCACTTAAAACTTTTTTTAAAAAAAGGTAGTACACTTAAAACTTAAAACCATTAATAAGTTCATAAAACAGTTTTGACTACTATTAATCCGGAATTTAATTACCAAATTTTAAGCCTAAATTGAAGAAATAAAAATAGTACACTTAAAATCATTAATAAGATCATAAAAAAACTTAAAACTAATTTTAAATGATTATATCTATATCATTGTTCGGACTACAATATATCAGTATCAATTATTAGTTTTTGTCAAAAAAAAAAAAATATTAATCAATTATTGGTTTTAACTTCTTTTTGACAAAAAATTATTAGTTTTAACTGTTACAAATGATATGCGTAAAAAAAAAAAACCCATTACAAAAAATTGATCTTTTACTATCAAAAAAATTTTGTTATTTTTATTCAAAAAAAAAAAAGATACGTTATTACAGAAAAAAAACCATTAAATATATTTTTTATTATTAATTTATTAAGAATAAATGTTTGTATACTCAAAAAACTGCCGTCGTCTAAAATTTTGTTCCAGATTATTAAATTATTATTATTACTAGCGGCAAGACAGGCACGTAAGTGCAAGACAGGCACGTAAGTGCTTGTCTGATAGCATTTCTAATGTTTTTACTTGTCTTTATTGTGTAAATTTCTTCAACATTAAAATGTGACTTCTTAATTTTTTTTTTTTTTTACTAAATGTGACTTCTTAATGTAAACACACATTATATACTTATTCATTGCGTTAATAATATCATGTTATGAATAAATGTAAAAATAAATAAGATACATATTTAAATTTAAATTAAAAACAGATCCAAGGTACCAAACATAATTTAGCTACAACTATCATTTGGCCTCGACATCTCAGAATGTAGCTTAATTAGGAGATTAAGTATGGATCGAATTTTAGGAGCTTTGTACATTTCTCAGTATCACAATCAAAATAAATTTATATTGTTAATTTTTGTTAAATAAAAAGTAATAAAGCATACCAATTTGAAAAACAAAAACGTAAATTACTTCTAATAGTTGTTTACCTTGTCACAATTCTCAAAAAATCTTCGTACTTTTCATCATCTTTAATGTTTTTACGTTTGATAAACTACAAATTAAATTAAAAACGTAAGAATTAAATTTGGAACATCCATTATTGTAATCAACTGTAACAAATATAAAGTATTATTAAAAGAACATATTACATCCTCAATTAAGACCATTTGTCGTTTCAAATGTAATGAGCTATCACGACATCTTTTGCTTGGTAATGTAGCTTCAAGTTTCCTAATAATTAATAAAATAAATATGTATATTATCACAACGAATACAATATATAATACATTACCTTTCTATCCTTTGAGCCAACAATTCTCTTTTTACCATGTTCAATAGCTGAGTCTAATATGATATTATTGTGGAACCCCACCCAAAAGAGTATACCCTTAGACGATGTTCCGGATTATTGAAAGATTAGAATATTTGTTTTTTAATGATGACATAATAGGAAGAACTTAATATAAATTTATAATTCACCTTGTTGTCAACTGGGCATATAGATGTGATTGATTGCTCAGCATTCCATATTTTCCATAGTTTTTGAATGTCTTCTTCCTATGATTTTTTTAAGTCGAATTTTTAATAGATCGATATAATAAAATGTTTAAAAAAAATTTGGTTACTTAGAACTTACTTGTTTGTCACAGCACATTCCCGAACGCTTTGTCATCATCTCTTGCAATAAATTGAAACTCTCCTTGAACTCTAGTTCATCTGGACATTTAAAATATATATATAAGATGATATTTGGTTGTTGTCTAATATATTAGTGTAATGCGGTAAATGTATAGACAATATAATAAATGTAAAAATACAATACCAGATTTTGAGATAACAAAATATCCTTGAAGACAACATTTCTGGTGAAGTGCCCATCTTCTCCTTCAATTTTTGCTTCTTTTATAAGGATTTTTGTGGCAGATTGAGATACGCCTCTTGATAATGCCATATATAACTGACCATGGCTGAACACATGTCGTGGAAGATAAATCCCAACATTGGGAATAGTCTGTCCCTATGCCTTATTTATAGTTATTGCAAAACTCAGTTTCACAGGAAATTGCTTCCTAATAAGCACAAAGGGAAGTCCCGCGCTCTCAGATGTCTTTAGCATTCTTTATTCCACTATTTGAACTTCGCCCATTTCAAACTCCACAAGATCGTCTTGACTTGCTGACAAGAATCTTCCGGCCAAAATTCGATCAATTGAAGCATGATGTAATTAATAAAAGGGTCTAAGGAGGGGTAAAAAGTTATATGTATGTAACCGAATTCCAAAAACGAGTATTGCCTCACGTGCATATGCTACTGATCATGGACCCAAATGAAAAATTACGTAACCTAGAAGAATATGATAGCGTTGTTAGAGTAGAGATACCAAAATTTGATGAAGAATGAAGAACAACAATTACATGCCGTAGTGCTAAAACACATGATTCATGGACCTTGCGGTAGACTTAATCCAAGATCACCATGTATAAAGGATGGCCAATGTAAAAAAAGGTTCCCAAAAGAGTTCATCCAAGAGACATGACAAGGTATTGACTCATATCCATGGTATAGAAGATAGAATGATGGTCCAGTAACTTTGAATAGACATATGTCTATAGATAATAGATGGGTGGTCCCTTATAACCCATGGTTGCTGTTAAAGAATGACTGTCATATAAATGTTGAAGTGTGCAGTAGCATCAAGAGTATCAATTACATGTATAAATATGTCTATAAAGGTCCTGATTGAGTTGCCATGGAGGTTCATATGGATGAGGTCAAGCAGTATATTGATGCAAGATGGATTTGTGCTCCGGAGGCATTATGGAAAATATTTTCATTCACCATGTACCGAATGTACCCAAGTGTTCAAAGATTACAAATCCACCTGCCAAATCACCATCAAGTGTGATACCGTACAAATCAAAGAATCGGTAACTCCATAACAATGCTCACACGATTCTTTGCCTTGAACCGGAGAGATCCACAAGTAAGATGTTATTTATATAGAGAGATTCCAGAACACTATTTATGGAAAAAAAAGGGAATAAAGAATGGGTCAGACGAAGAATACAAAGGAAAGTTATTGGACGAATCTATACAATGTCACCTTCAGACAGCGAGAAATTCTATTTGCGTGTATTATTATCTCATATAAGAGGACCAACCAGCTGGGAATACTTGCTCACAATAAACAACACGCGCTACCCCACATTCCAAAAGCAGCTGAGCAATGGAGCTTTTCAGAACAAGACAACAGTATTCGCGAATGCTTGGTTGAAGCATCATGTCTACGAATGCCATACACTTTACAGAGATTGTTTGCTACTATATTAGTCTTTTGTGAACCAACTGATGTAAGAAGCCTCTGGGATGAGTTTTACACCCACATGGTAGAGGACTATCCTTCAACATCCACTACGAATGGATCAGCATTGACTAGCATGCTATTAAGGGATTTGAGTAACCTATTACTTCAACATGGAAAACAAATCATAGATTATGCTTTGCATGAATTATCATTGGAGACCGCTGAAGGTAATCCTGTTCCAGGAGTTATAGAGGAAGAGCTATCGGTCCAAGTTCCTATTGAAGATTTTAGTTTCATGAGAAGTTAAATGATGACCAGTTGTTTGCTTACAATGCCATTATGGATGTTATCCAACGTAAGCAGTGTCGGGTTTTCTTTGTAGATGGGCCAGGAGGAACGGGTAAGACATTCCTTTATCGCACCTGCAAAATTAAGGTATTTGGGTCAAATTGTCTTAGCGACTGCCTCATCTGGTATAGCAGCTACATTATTACCCGATGGTAGGGCGACACATTACCGATTTAAGATACCCATCAATACAGAAGAAGGGTCCTTTTGCTCAATAAGTAAACAATAGAAACAAAAGCAATCATTTGGGACGAGGCACCCATGACAAGTAGATATGCTTTAGAAGCATTAGACCGCACATTGAAGGATATTCTTGACTGTGATGCTCCATTCGGGGGGAAGTGATGATCATGGGAGGGGATTTCCGCCAAGTGCTTCCTGTTGTTCTAAAAGGGACTAAGGCACAGACGATTTCTGCATGTATTATTAAATCTCATCTATGGGCTAACACAAAGGTATTACATTTATGCCAAAACATGCGCGCATTACAAGATCGAGATTTTGTTAACTTTCTTATGCGGATTGGAGATGGTGTCGAACCTATAAAGGATGATGATATGGTGAGGGTACTCTAACAAATTGCAATTCCATCGGAAGGGGAAAGTTCGATACGTATACTTATACAACAAACATTCCCCTAATTAGTAGATCATGGTTGGGATGCATCTTATATGGTAGAAAGAGCAATACTAACACCGAAAAATGAGGATGTTCAAAAACTAAATGACATGATTATCGAACATTTCCCTGGTGAACAGCAAAGTTTGTTATCATTTGATGAGGTCGAAAGGGGACACATGAAACTTATATCAATAGGAATACTTAAATTCCATTACTCTAGGTGGTTTGCCACCGCACATTCTAAAGGTTAAAAAAGGAGCATAGTTGATGTTGTTACGAAACATTGACCCTAAATCTGGCCTCTATAATGGTTCACGATTATTATATCGGGGTGTATTTATGAATATGTTGGATGTAGAATTCATAACAGGCAACCATGCTGGAAGGAGAGCTTTCTAGCCCAAAATTAAACTAAAGACAACTGAGAGCGTCGGACTTCCCTTTGTGCTTATTAGGAAGCCATTTCCTGTGAAACTGATTTTTGCAATAACTATAAATAAGGCACAAGGATAGACTATTCCCAATGTTGGGATTTATCTTCCACGACATGTGTTTAGCCATGGTCAGTTGTATGTGGCATTATCAAGAGGCGTATCTCAATCTGCCACAAAAATCCTTATAAAAGAAGCAAAAATTGAAGGGGAAGATGGACACTTCACCAGTAATGTTGTAGTATTTTTTCAATTTATTGAAATACTAACTTATTTTTTTTAATTATTAGTAACCTTGAAGCTACATTACCAAGCAAAAGATGTCTTGATAGCTCATTACATTTTAAACAACAAAATGATCTTAATTGAGGATGTAATATGTTCTTTTAATAATACTTTATATTTGTTATGGTTGATTACAATAATGGATGTTCCAAATTTAATTCTTACATTTTTAATTTAATTTGTAGTTTATCAAACGTAAAAACATTAAAGATGATGAAACGTACGAAGATTTTCTGAGTATCGTGACAAGGTAAACAACTATTAGAAGTAATTTACGTTTTTTTTTTCAAATTGGTATGCTTTATTACTTTTGATTTAACTAAAATTAACAATATAAATTTATTTTGATTATGATGCAGAGAAATGCACAAAGCTCCTGAAAATCGATCCATACTTAATCTCCTAATTAAGCTACATTCTGAGATGTAGAGGCCAATGATAGTTGTAACTAAATTATATTTGGTACCTTGGTTCTGTTTTTAATTTAAATATGTATCTTATTTATTTTTACATTTATTCATAACATGATATTATTAACTCAATGATTAAGTATATAATGTGTGTTTACATTAAGAAGTCACATTTTAAAGTTGAAGAAATTTATACAATAAAGACAAGTAAAAGCATTAAAAATGCGGTCAGACAGGCATGAAAGTGTCTGTCTTGCTGCTAGTTGTCATAAAAGACAAAAGCATTATAACCGTTGGATTTAGGTTATGCAACCTTTAGATTTAACTTTTTAAGTTATGCAGCCCCTGCCCCACTATGACATTAGTAGCCATTCTTTCCTTTCTCTCCTATCGTAGATTCGCAAGCCTCTTAGCCGTTACTTGATAAGTATCCTCTGCTGCATCTTTCTCTCACCTTCATGTTTATGCATTTCACTCCCCCTCTCTCTCTCTTGGCTATGTTTCTTTTTGTTAGCTGATGTCCCGTTGTCTTTGTTCTTCACGAAATCGAGGAAGAAGAAGGAAAGATAGCTCAAGTAACCAGTGTTTTGTTCAAACTGGAGGTAACCGATGAACCGCCGATTTTGGTCGGTTTGACCGGTTCTTAACCAGTTTGAGCAGTTTTTACACGGTTCGAATGTCATCCGGTTTACTGGGTGGTCCGGACCGGTACCAGTTCCGGTTCACCGGTTTACTCCTCAGACAGGCCGGTCCGGTCTGGTTTTGACAACCATGATTATTTGAACAAAAAAAAATGGGATAACAATTTTCGACAACAACAATTTGGATGGTTAACGTAGTTTAAATGCGTGATTAATTACGTTCAGTTCATGGTTATTGGATATAACAAGGTATCGCAAATCATTAACCATTCACTCAACGTAATTAACCACGATTTTGCACGTCATTAACCAACCATCCACTGAACGTAATGACGTTTCAAAATTGTGGTTATTTACTTTCAATGGATGGTTAATGAGTTGCAATACCTTGTTATATTCATTAGCCAGTCACTGAACGTAATTAACCACATATTTGAACTGCGTTAACCATTTTAACTGTTGTAAAAAATTGTTGTCCCATTTTTGTGTTCAAAAATCATTTATCTATCGAATTCCGAATTTGAGAGCATAAACTTAAAAAAAATTGTTCTTATCATATATTGGATTTAATCAATATGCAGTATTAGTTTAAAAAAAAATTTGCCGCCCTTGTGGTCCTACCCGGCTCGAGGGATTAGTCTTCGCAGTTGCGCATGGAGGATACTTTGAGAAACCAAAAAAAAAATGTCACATTATTAAAACTGTTTTTCTATCTTGTGCAACTTTGCACATGTTAAGGAATTCAAAAACCGCAACTATTTATTGAAAAACTAAATATTTTACTTTTGAAAGTATAAAATACACAAGTTCTGATATGATTATACTCCTTTGAGTTCATTAACATATGCAAGATTGCATAGAAAAATCCTTATTAAAAAATTGTTTGACTCTAATCATAATTACCTTAAAATTCATATATAAGATGATTTAATACAATATTGAAATAATTTTTTTTATATTGGCAATCTATCATAAATTACTACATTATTCAATGTTTGATGTAACACCCTGTTTTTCGTATGAAGCCTTTAAGTGTTTATATATATATATATATATATATATATATATATATATATATATATATATATATATATATATGTATGTTTGTGTGTTGGGTTAGTTGTTAGGAATGTGCCTAAGAACATTAAAAGGGGTCAAGTGGGATTTTCTAGTGAAAAATCCCTTTCTGACACATGAGCACGGCCGTGCACATGATCAGCACGACCTCGTGCTTGTTGGCGTGCTCAGTGGCTGCTTGGGCCATGACCATGACCATGCTCAAAGGGAGGACGACCATGTCGGAAATCAGACACAAAGTGACTTGCTTCTTGCAGACCCCGTGCTCCTTTAAGCACAACCTCGTGCTCAGGGGGAGCACGACTGTGGTCAGGGTCAGACGTTATATATATAAGTGAGTTTCGTGAGGGTTGCGAGCCAAACCCTCATTTTGGCACTTTTAGCAACCCTAGTGCGGTAGAAACTTCTCCTTCCCCTTTTCCTTTGAACCCATTATAGTTCTTGGTGTTCTTGAGTTCGTTTGGGAGATAAGTCATGCGTGCTAGTGCCATCTAAGATAACGTTGTCATCCCTGTGTTAATCTCCTTTTCTTGCTCATGAATTGGAAGATTAACGTTTACCCTTCTTGTGTTTGGCCAAGGCTTGAGGAATTTGTCGAGCCGCTCGAGGGAAACAGAGTAGAGTTGCTTGGGTTTGGCAATAGGTTGAATCTTCATACCAGGTATGGGGAGAAAGGGATTAGTATAACATGTAAGCAATGTGATAACGTAAGATGAAGGGTTAACCAATGACCCTGTTGTGGCTATTTGCCTAAATGATACATATTTGTTATATGATTATTATCAATGTTTTCTACATGTTTGGCATGCTATTATTATATACTGTTATTGATGATGGTTATGCCATGAATGGATGTTTGATGATGATGCTGCCATACCATGAATGTATGCTTGATTGTCGATGTTGTTAATGCATATGTTAATATTAATAAGACGTTAATTGAAGACTTAAGAATGCTAATAACAATGTTTAAGAATTACGGGATAATTTCCCGATGTTCATAAGACATGAACCGTAGTAAAGAGGCGTGAGACTGATGTTTACTAGTATAGTCAAGACCCTAGGATTGATCCGTGAGTGCTTTAGGGATGTTAATAATAAAACAAGAACTAAAGGATTAATCCCCAAGAATTGTAAGACATGGAGATTAAGCAAGAATAACGAGATTAAGACTTGATGGTGTAGTTAAAGGATCCTAGGATTGATCTTTATTTGCCCTAGGAAGTTGGCAAGGAATCCTAAAATGTTCTGCCCAGATCAGTACGACCAAGCTCTAGTAAGCACGGGCGTGCTCAATAGATAGCACACCCGTGCTCAACTTAAAGGCCAGCATGCCCGTGCTAGGGAACAGTGAAAAGCCTTTGGCTTATTTAGTTTTATAGCTAGTGAGGCCACAATTTTTGTGCTAAATGTTCGAGTTTAATCTCGTTTTCGCCCAAATTTGGCTTTAATTGTCCTTGAGCAACATTTTGAGTCTCTTAAGTAGTTTTTAGGATATTTTGGTTAATTTTGAGTCAAATAAAGCATTTAATGCTACTCTTTATTTTCATGTTAAAAGTGAAGCTCAAGGAAACTTGAAAATTGAAGAGAACAAGCAAAAAGAAGAATTTCAGGGTCTCATCCTGCGAGACAGTGCCCGCCCCGCAAGCCAAAGCTGATGCTGAGCCGAAAAGGAAGACTTTCAGGCTCGCCCCAAGAGTCAGACACAGGAAATCTGAGACTGTTCTGCCTTGCCCCGCGAGACAGTCCTCGCCCTGCGAGAATTCAAAATCAGATTGGAGCCAAACTTAAGTTCTCGCCCTGCGAGCGAGCGCAGATCCAGTTTCCTATATATAGCTTGTTAGTGCGAATTAGGGAGATATACCAGTTTTTATCTCTTTTCTAATCCTTGTTTCTCTTGGAGCTACGTCTCCCTTAGTGTTTAGGATTATTTTCTGTTTTCTTTTCAATTATTGGTTGTTGATTATGAACGTGATGAGGAGCTAATCCTCTTTTCTGAGGGATCGATGAAGCCGCTCATGACGGCATAGTTTCTATGTGATGTATTCTTCACCTTATTCTTAATTCATTGTGTCTTAACTCTGTTTTGTTTGTGTTAATCAAAAGCATGCGTGGTTAACGAGTCTAGTGCGTTGAGACCAGAAGGAGATTCGTGCTTAGGACTTGGGTTAGGGACACCGATTGAGTACTATTAGGAATAGAGTAGGAGATCGGTGCAATCGCGATAGGGAGCCAAGAACTTAATTGAATCTAACTATAGGTTATAGGATCGGAAGATAGGTAATTTACATGTTTAGGTATGTCCTTTTGAACATCGGAAGAGACATTAGGATAATTGAGGGTTCCGATTGACATGTAATTGAACTTAGGGGTAGAAGTAATCACTTGAATCTAGTTGTGTTGTAGGGTGAGACTATGACAAGTCTCTCACCATGCACCACATTTAAGAGCCATTGATTAATATATTCCACCATCTCATAATATGCCATCCTGTATTCTATCATTTCGCTTGTGCAATCTCTCACCCCCACCCCAACCAAATGGTCCAAACCCACCGTCCCCCACCCCCTTCAGCTCCCCATGTCTGTTTCCCGGCACAGAGGAGCAGCAACGATGGTTGGTGACGGCGGCGGTTCAGAACCGGTCACCGTTCCTTCGACCGTCCCGGCCGTCGCTCCTTCGCGCTGATCTGACTTTCCCACACCCATCTCCAGAGCCTCTTCGCATATATGAAACTCGCCTTCGCCATTAATGAAACTTGTGGCGGATCTTACGATTGCACCTGTTCTGACCACTGCCAGCTAGGCCTCCTCCAACTCGGCCGTATGTGGCTGCCCATGGCATCCCTGTGTTGTGACCGTATTCGCGTGAGGGTCTGGGTGAGGGAGATCAGGCTTCGACGCCTCGGAGGCATGACTTCCATCAAGGGGCCGAGCTTGCAGGGTGACTTTACGCGAATCATCGGCGTTGGAGAAAGGGATATCGGCGCCAACAAGTTGCTGCTGACGTTGGTGGAGTTACAGTGATGGGCGGTTCATGGCAGGTCTGAATTTGGATGATCGGATATATCGTGGTCGTTTCGTTATGGATGGCGGCGGACACATGTTTACATGTAACTATGGGTTATTAGATCAGAAGATAGGTAATTTACATGTTTAGGTATGTCCTTTTGAACATCGGAAGAGACATTAGGATAATTGAGGGTTCCGATTGGCATGTAATTGAACTTAGGGGTAGAAGTAATCACTTGAATCTAGTTGTGTTGTAAGATGAGAGACTATGACAAGTCTCTCACCATGTACCACATTTTAGAGCCATTGATTAATATATTCCACCATATCATAATATGCACATCCTGTATTCTATCATTTCTCTTGTGAAATCTCTCACCCCCGCCCCAACCAAGCGGTCCAAACCCACCGTCCCCCACCCCTTTTAGCTCCCCATGTCTGTTTGCTGGTGCAGAGGAGCAGCAATGATGGTTGGTGACGACGGCGGTTCAGACCCGGTCACCGTTCCTTCGGCCGTCTTGGCCGCCGCTCCTTCGCGTGGACCTGACTTTCCCACACCCATCTCCAGAGCCTCTTAGCAGATGTGAAACTCGCCTTCGCCATTAATGAAACTTGTGACGGATCTTATGACTGCACCTGGTCCGACCACCGCCATCTTGGCCTCCTCCAACTCGGCCGTATGTGGCTGCCCATGGCATCCCTGTGTTGTGACTGTATTCGCGTGAGGGTCCGGGTGAGGGAGATCGGGCTTCGACGCCTCAGAGGCATGACTTCCGTCAAGGGGCCGAGCTTGCTGGATGACTTTGTGAGAATCGTCGGTGACGGAGAAAAGGGTATCGAAGCCGACGAGTTGCTGCTGACGTTGGTGGAGTTGCGGTGATGGGCGGTTCATGGCAGGTCCAAATTTGGATGACCGGATCTGTCGTGGTCGTTCCGTTATGGATGGCGGCGGACATATTTCGTACCATTATGGACGGCGGCGATTCTGCATGAATTTAGTCCTTCTTGTTCTGCAACAGAAAAAGTGAGGGTTCTGATCTGGGTCTGAGGGAGATGGCATTTCGATGTGGGTTCTGAGGGAAGATGACGGTGGGTTCCAAGGGAGAAGAGAAAACGTGATCAAGGGAGGAGGGCGGCGGGAGAAGGCAGAGGGGCAAGGAGGTTGAGCGAGAAGGTGGTGGTTTTTGATGAGTGGTTGTAGGTGGAGTTGAGATATAGTGTGGAGGGTGTAGGATCTTATCATGAGGATTAATATAAATCAACGGTAAATAATAGTGATGCACGGTGAGAGACTTGTCATAGTCTCTCACCCTAGAATTAGCCCTTGAATCTATTTCTTAATTTAGTAGGTGAATTCGTGAACTTAGACCTCACTATCATAATCTAGATAATTGATTAGATAACATCTTTTATTTTGTTTTATTTTAGATAATTGATCTTTGTTTTAGATAATAGATTTTATCCCGACAACTTTGTCTCTCATCTTTGACTTGGTCAAAAGTTAGTTATTTTCTTTGAATTTGGAATAATTGGTCACTCAATCCCTGTGTTCGATACTCGGTAAATACTTACCGTTTTAATTATTACTTGCTTCGATCCGGTACACTTGTCGGAGCCCATCAAGTTTTTGGTGCCGTTGTCGGGGATTGGCTTAACCAATTTTTTTTATTTGAAGAAAATAATTATTTTTGAACAAGTCAAATTTTTCTTTTTAAATTTTTTCTTATTATTTTTCTTTTTAAACTTCTTTGATTTCACTTGGTCTTGTGAGTTTTTATTGTATGCGAGGTACCGTTCCACGGGGAGATTTGTTATACAACACAAAAATTTGTAGGACCAAGAAAAGGTGATGCAACACATGGACCATCGTTACTATCCAAGCCAGGAATATCAAATTGATTGGATCGTGTTTATTGGTATCATTGATAGGCATGTGAAGATATACTCCAAGGAGGAATGGAAATCCTACTTGTCATCTTTGCAACCACCACCACACTTTAATCTGGATCCCATTGTACTAGAATTTCTTTGGGAGATAGATGCTCAACTTGTGATCCAGAGAATAGAGCGTAGCAAGGAAGAAATAAGTGTCATGATTCAGAGGATTGACATGCGTAGGGAACTTTCTAAAGAGATAGTGGCAACGCTAAGTGACAACTTTCAGAAGTTAGAAGAGCAAGCTAGTGAATTTTCGAAATTGTTAGCAGCAAAGCCGCACGAGACTCAAATTGAAGAGAATGAAATTGCGAATATGGCCTTGAATGAAGATGAAGTGGTGGTGGAAAATGATTCAAGAGGAGAGGATCATGAAACAGAGTGCAAGGAGGAAATATCTCCTATTATTCCTTTGCAAGGGACATATGAGAAGAGTCATGTGGAAAATACTTCCTTCACCATTCCATTGAGGAGCCTATAAATCCTGAGTTGGATAAGTATGTTGGTTTGCATGCATGTGTGTAAGTTACAAAGTTGGTCCCTTCTATTTGTCCACCACACTACTGTCTGAAAACACAAACTTTGGAGTTCTAGTCATTGCCTCGGTATTTGAAGTTTTCATCAATAGCGGCATAGGCTCTAAGGTCGCCTCAAGAAGTTATACTTTTAGTGCTTCATGGAAGATCTATTTACATAAAGGCCATACTTGGAGTTGATGACTTGCCATTTGACCCGGGAGGAAGTGAACTCATAATATCACTTAAAGAAGTAAATGAAATCTCCCCTCTCTTGCAAATTCCATCTCCACTACACAAGCCATGGGATCCAGGAGGAAGGACTTATATCTTGGGCATCTCTTGGCCGTTGTACCACAGGCAATAGGATCCTGGTGGAAGCGTCTTCATGAGTTTTTCTAAACCCTTCTCTTTTAGTTATCTTTGCTTTGCTTTGAGTCATGTGTGTGTTGAGTCTTGTGTTGGTAAGCTTGAATAGGTTTAATTGAATTTAGCATAAAGGATTGCATGATAAATGTTGATTTTTGATGATTCCCCCTAATGTTTTAAAAATTGAAAATTGATCCCCATATGAAAAATTTAAAAATAAACTTTGAGATATTTTATTGTGATTGCATGATTTATGACAAGTTTGGGGTGAAGGGGTGCATACACTAGGGATTGTATCTCGGTTAAACAATTTGCGAAAATGTCCGGGTGAGGAATTTGAGCCTCCAACATTGTTTTAATTGTGTGAATCAATTTTGAGTTGCACTTTCTCGGATTTGCTTGACTCTTTACATGGTTTGCATATCTATATGTTGCATCATATGATTTAGGCATTTTTGTTTGAATTAGCTATTTGGCCTAAAATGAACCAACCTTGATGCATGTTCCCTAGTTAGCCACATTGAGCCTTGAAGCCTTGATATGATCCTAAAAAGGAGTATGTAGATTTTCGGATCTATCCTTGAGTGACCAACCAAAATTCAAAGAAGAAGAAAATAAGCAAATGGATGAAGGTAAGAAATGGGATATGGCGCCACAAACCAAGGTTTGATAAACCTAATGAGGATCGCCACAAGCGTCTTGGACTCTTGATAAGATCAAAGGGGTTGGCTCAATGAAGAACCCAAGAGAGAACACTCTCACAATTGGTAAAAACCAAATTGAACATCAAAGTTATCATTCATATGAAAATGGTGTGTTACATATAGCTTTGTGGTTGCCAGCTTTTGGCTTCCAAAAAGATACCATAACCCCCCTTATTAACTCACATAACTAAACCACTAATTGGTGTAATAGATGCTTTTACTACAAACAATTAAGTGACTGCCTAATATTAACTCTCCTACTTAAACCAAATAATAAAATGACTCATAACTAAAAATGAGTTAATTTAGGCATGCAAGCCAAAAGATTCCCTCCCAACAAGACTAACAAACTCGTGCATGTAAAATTCGTTCATAACTTCCACCATTTTTTTCACCATGATAGAAGACGAATCTGGTCAAGAGACATGAAATACGTTTTGTAGGAAATTTCCTTAACTTTCCAACGCACCAAAGAATGCATCAATCGGAGATCCACAGCTCAAGATACAACCAAAACAAGTCAGCAGGTTCATCACTAATGAAAATAAGATTTTCATCAAAAATCAATTTGGCATGAGATTGAACACCATTCTTGGTTTGCATCAAGCCTATTGTTTCTTAATAACCTTACACCACAAGCCATTAATCGAAAAAACCATGTTAACCCAATCTTAGGATTTAGGAGATCATGGAAACTTAGCAATGTAAGTGTTGTTTGGAAACTAAGTTTGGGGTGACTACAAAGTTTATCATGTTGTTTTGGTTGAGAAAAAGAAAAAAGCAAAAAGGTTGAAGCCAAAGGCTTAAGAATGAAAATGATTGCAAAAAGGCCAAAAAGGACAAAGTGAAAAAGATGTGAAAAAGGAAAAGGGTTGTAGCCACCCAAAGTATGAAAAGGAGAAAAACAGAAAAATAAACTAGAGTAAGATCAAAAAGTATAATTGCACATTTCATGCTCTCATAAATCTTAGGGACTTAGCATTAATCCTTTTTATATCCTACCTTAAGTCAGGTCTCATTATAACCTTTAAAAGACCTTTTGATGTTACATACATGTTTTTGTGGGAACTTTGTTTAGATAAAAATCAAATCCAAGGAAGGTGCACTTGAAATGCGAAATTGAGTGAAAGTTGATTTCCTAGACAAATTGAGCGAATGAGCGAATTACTAAATGCCCTTGTGAGGAAAGCAATTGTTTGAATTGGTGATCTCCCTTTTGTGTGTAACTTGGATTCTTTGCTTAGAGTGATGATTACATGAATGATGAATTTTTATTTGCTTAAAGTAAATGAATGTGGGGATTACATTGATGAAAAGGGGGAAACATTGAATAAAAATTGAATTGATAAAAGTGCATGATATTTGTGCGAAATTAATCGAGTTCATTGAGCTCACCCAGTTTTGAGTCTTTTTGAGTTTTAGTTTGCTTGCAGACAAGCAAAGTTTAAGTTTGGAGTATTTTGATAAGCCTCTGGCTTGTCTAGTTTTATAGCTAGTGAGCCACAGTTTTTGTGCTAAATGTTCGAGTTTAATCTCGTTTTCGCTCAAATTTGGCTTTAATTGTCCTCGACCAAAATTTTGAGTCTCTTAAGTAGTTTTTAGGATATTTTGGTTAATTTTGAATCAAATAAAGCATTTAATGCTGCTCTTTATTTTTAGGTTAAAAGTGAAGCTCAAGGAAACTTGGAAAATTGAAGAGAATAAGCAAAAAGAAGATTTTCAGGGTCTCGCCCCATGAGACCCCGCGAGCCAGAGCTGATGCTGAGCAGAAAAGGAAGACTTTTAGGCTCGCCCCGCGAGCCAGACACAGGAAATCTAAGACTGGTCTGCCTTGCCACGCAAGATAGTCCTCGCCTCGCGAGAATTCAAAATCAGATTGGAGCCAAACTTAAGTTCTCGCCCTGCGAGCGAGCGCAGATCCCGTTTCCTAGATATAGCTTGTTAGTGCGAATTAGGGAGATATACCAGTTTTTATCTCTTTTCTAATCCTTGTTTCTCTTAGAGCTGCGTCTCCCTTAGTGTTTAGGATTGTTTTCTGTTTTCTTTTCAATTATTGGTTGTTGATTATGAACATGATGAGGAGCTAATCCTCTTTTTCGAGTGATCGATGAAGCCGCTCATAACGACATAGTTTCTATGTGATGTTTTCTTCTCCCTATTCTTAATTCATTGTTTCTTAACTCTGTTTTGTTTGTGTTAATCAAAAGCATGCGTGGTTAACTAGTCTAGTGCGTTGAGACCGGAAGGAGATTCGTGCTTAGGACTTGGGTTAGGAACACTGATTGAGTACGACTAGGAATAGAGTAGGAGATCGGTGCAATCGTGATAGGGAGCCAAGGACTTAATTGAATCTAACTGTGGGTTATCGGATCGGAAGACAGGTAATTTACATGTTTAGGTATGTCCTTTTGAACATCGGAAGAGACATTAGGATAATTGAGGGTTCCAATTGGCATGTAATTGAACTTAGGGGTAGAAGTAATCACTTGAATCTATTGCTTAATTTGGTAGGTGAATTCGTGAACTTAGACCTCACTATCATAATCTAGATAATTGATTAGATAACTTCTTTTATTTTGTTTTAATTTAGATAATTGATCTTTGTTTTAGATAATAGATTTTATCCCAACAACTTTCTCTCTCATCTTTGACTTGGTCAAAAGTTAGTTATTTTCTTTGAATTTGGAATAATTGGTCACCCAATCCCTGTGTCAATACTCGGTATGTAACGCCCTTCGTTACATTAGTGACCCAACAAAAAAATGTAATAAAATCCTTTAAAACATTCAATAAGGCATAAATACTCCAATAAAATTTTCACAAATTATATATGTCAGAAAATACCTCAATAATTTAAAAATAAACATTGGTAAGATAATCCTTACATAAATAATTTTAATTGTCTCAAAACCCGGGCGTCTACTAATAATAACCAAATCATAAAATAAAACAATATAGTTTCAGCCACAAAAGGCTCCTTATTGAACATAGTACTAACCAAATATAATAAATAGCTAAACTCAAGTATTAAGTCTTCAAGTCTCCTTGATCTCACTGACGATGTCATCGTGCTCTGAAAACAACACTTTTAATGAGATTTATAATCTCAGTGAATAAAAACAATTTAATAAAAAGGTTCGCAAAATAGTGTTGTTCTCAGCCGGCGCGGTAACCGGAAAATCAACCATGGTACCCGCAAAAATTATATACATAATAACCCCTTTAAAATAAGCAAAAATTGTTCCAAATCACATATAATTAAAAGGATAACTCAGCAGTCAAAACATTCACATCTCAAGCTTTTAATCATATCAATCATGCATACTATATGCAATACAACTCCATGAACACGACTCGGTGATTCCCAGAATCACTTGACTTGACTCTTTGGTTCCCAGAACCGGTGTGAATCCCAGATCCACTAAGGTCTATGAGCTCATATCCATGCAATGGCGTCCCACTGCCTTCCCCATCCCAGATGGAGGTATCTAATATTCCATCCCAGATGTGAATATTTTAATAAGTTGATATCCCATCCCAGATGTAGATATTTTCAATGATTTGATATCCCATCCCAGATGGTGATATCTCTCATCCTATTCCGGGAATAGAATGTATACCGTCATCCCTTCCCGGAAGGTAATGACCAACTCATGCATAATGCAATATGTCATCCCAGATGACTACTAAATGGGTTCTCAAACTCCATGTATCACTAACAGTGATATAATGTCATGCCAAGACAGCACTGTAACATCTTATAACATAATAGAGCATGTCACGACAATACTAAAACATTATATATTGTAAAAGAGCATGTCACGGCAACACTATAACATCATATAATCATATAACACAACAGAGCATGTCACAATAGCACGCTAACATCATATAACATACCAGAACATGTCACGACAACACTATCACATCATATAACATAATAAAACATGTCACGACAACACTATAATATCATATAACATATAAAGACATATCAATCAACCATAAACTCGTACCAATTTCATATATAATCACATAACTCATAGTAATAATCACTTAATTTAATATTAATTTCGTTTTTATACAAAACCCCCAATTTAGAAAATAGGATTTGATCAACTATTGGTTCTTGCATTCAAAACTCTCCAAAATCATAATTTAAATTAAAAACTCAGTTTCCCCAAATCGTTTGCACCATGGAAGGTTGAGAAAAGGTTGTTTTTACTCACCTCTTGAAGACCTCCAAATAGCTCTAAGCGTTTCCTACGACGAATCCTAACATTTGCCAAGAGTTCTCCTCATCTTCCTCTTCCTAGATTCCCTCTTCCACAACTCTCTTCTTAATCCTTGAATTTCTTCTCTTCTTAGCCGTTTCTGAGTTTCTAGGTGTAATTAGGGTTCAAAAACGCACCCTAAGAGTGTTAAGATTCTATTTATAGAGTCCCCCAATAGCCCAAAACGTGTAAAAACGCGCTAAGCCCGCTTACTGTGCATATGGTGCTGTATTTCGTGTATATCTTGAGTTATAAACATCCAAAAATTCTAAAGTTTATATCGTTGGAAAGATAAAATAATTATCTACAACTTTTATGAAGACCACAAAACCTGAAACGGACGTTTAGATGATCAAAACTGGGATAGAAGTTTTAAAAAACGGTTCTGATGCTGAAACATGAATAGTGTGTACGAATTTGGTCATAACTTGAGCTACAAGAATCCAATTTGGACGAATTTGGTGTCTATGGAAAGCTAAAAGATAGAGCTATATTTCTTATGAAGACCTCGAATTCAAAAAAGTTCTCTTTGGTTACGAAATATCCATCTGAAGTTAGGTATCAAGTCATAGGAAGTCTATTATGCGAAATTGGGCCTAAAACACTCAAACTATCTATTTAAACTTTTTTGAGCTACTTACGAGATTTTTAAGCACTTCAAAATTGAAATATAATAATTCTAATAATTTAATTCCTATCAAATTAACTTAGTAGTCAATTTTTGGGATGTTACACGGTAAATATTTACCATTTTAATTGTTACTTGCTTCGATCCGGTGCACTTGCCGAAGCCCATCAAACAACACGACCGTGCTCCCCGCACAGAGTTAAACGTTAACACAAGAATAAGGGTGTTTCACCCAAATTGTTCCCTATGATGAAATAAGACATCAATAGAAGTAAAGACAAATTGGATATTTTAATGAAGACTTAACGAAGATAGTTAAATACACAAGTCAAAATGGTTAGGACGACAACTATGGGTTACCATACGTTGTTATGCTTTGGTGCGTATTGACCAAAGTAACCTTGATGCTTATTGGTCAATGTGTTGACAGTGTTGAATCTTGGTGCTTATTGGCCAAGGGGGCCTTGGTGCTTATTGGTCAATGTGTTGATGGTGACAAAAACTTGGTGCTAATTGCCAAAGCGGAGGTGGTGATTGTTTGTTTGTTGTTGTTGCTCATGCATTCATGCATTAGAGATGTTAGTTTTGTGTTTTTTTTTTTTTTTGGGGGGGGGGGGGGGGGGGGGGGGGGAGTTTCAACATAGGGGAGGTCGTCCAAGAGTAAGGCGATCTGGCCGTCGGCGGTGATTCATCTGAGAGTTAGGTGAATCGTGCGCCCCCGCGATGATGAACCCTAGAGTAAGGTGCATCAACTATCCAAGGGGTTCACCCATGATTTGGTGAACTACCGGCGTTGGTGCTTATCGACCAATGTGGATATGTAACTCCGACGTTGTCTTCCTGAGGTAGTTTGAATCCACATGCATAACGGAGTAGTGGGGTAGTACTGCACCGCATAGCATACATTATTCGAGATGATGTGAATGATATGAATAGGTTGAATGTTGTTATGTTATGACATGCTATTCTGTGTTGTATGCTCATCTTGCTAACTGCTCCTTTGCCATTATGTTTACACAACAGTTTCTTACTCTCCTTTTTTCCGCTGTTGTTTGCATGTACATTTTTCTTGTTATGCAGAGGATAGTGAGCAGCCAATTGAGGAGTGACTCCGAGGAGCTGCTTACTCATAGTTTAGGATTTCCCTTTTTTGTTAGTTTTGTTATCCGATGTGTTTTCCGGATTTTGGTTATACCAGCTCTGTTATGTGACATCGGGGTTGAGTTTATGTTTTCAACCATGTTTTTTCGTTATAACTTGTTTTATTTTCCGCAACGTTTTGTTCATGTGAACCTTTTACCCATGATTTTATTTTAATGAATAATATGCATGTGTCTTTCTTTTATTTTATTTCCCTTACGTTGTTATAAATACATGTAGAGTAGAGCGTGTCACATTTGACTCGTATAATAATTACCTTAAAAGTCATATACAATATTTTTTTTTATTTGATAGTGTAATAAACTTTACATAGATATTATATCAAAATTAAACTTTTAAGATAATTATCGTAAGAATCAAATATTTGTAATAACTTGAGAATTTATGATTGGTTAATAATATAAAAATCACTGCATGAATTAAATCCTATTTTTAAAATTGATCTTGATTCTATAGTTTTTTTTAATATTAAAAACTATTTTCTATTTTGAGTATAATTATAATTTGTTTATATTTTTCCCTTCTTGTAGGATTTTTTTACAAGTTTGAAAAATATAATTTCACATTTTGTAAAAGGTGAATTTCAAATTTTGTTCTCCAACTTTTCTTTTCTAGTAAAATAAAAAAAAACCCTAAGTCGTTGTATTTTAACGATGGACATTTGAACTGGCCCACCAGTTCACGATGGAGCATAATTAAATATATCGGTGTTGGTTAGTCCACAGCTTAAAGGATTGGACTATGTCTGCACTACTTAAAGCTGCGGATGGCCAGAATTTTTATTTTACAGAAAATAAAATCGTCAAGTTCAAAGTTGACACAAGTTACCTACAAACCAAAAAGGCAATATAAAGTCATGACTAAAGGCCTAATTTGGTCTCTAAAATAAAACACAAAGACAGTTTTAGTCCCTGAAAAAAAAAATTACTTAGCCCCTAAACTTTATAAACGTGAGACACATTAGTCCTTCTACCCAGATTCATATGGGAATATCTGGTAGCTGTCCTACGTGTCTCATTAGTTGTCCTGTGTAGCAAGTGATGAATTTTCAAAGTGGAAAAATATGTGCATCAGGTGCCACTTAAAATAATTAAAGTGGCCCATGCAAACACCATATGCACCAATTTGTATCAAACACCAAGCATCATATGCATCAACCAATAAACCTCTAATTCCTATAAAATAATTGTCCATTCATAGTGTGATTTTGGACACATCTCTTTGTAGGCATTTTATGCTCTTGATTTCGTGTAGCAGATTTGAGTTTCCTTTGTCCTTTATGTTTTGTCCCCTTCAATTTGTCCCATTCGTCTTGTTTGTTGTGCATTTTTGGTGGTGGCCATGTGTAGGGTGCATTGGGGACATTGTTTCATTCTTGTCTTGTTCATTGTGCATTCGTCTTAGAATGTTGGCCATTGCGCTTTTTGTATATTTGGTTCGCTTGTGGTCCCTGTGGTGGATGTGCTTTGCAGTGGAGGGCATGTGCTGCATTTGCTTGTGGTCCCTACTTTAAGTTTGTGCTTTTGTGTTGTGTGGGGGTACATGTGCGAGCATTAATGCATTTTAAAACGTCGAAAAATGTGATGTGGGGTGCATATGGTGGTGCATGTTTGGTTCTTCTGGGTACTAGCCACCGGTGCATGTGTGTGTTTCTATTTGTTGGTTTGGTGAGTTTTCTAGTTTGGTAAGGTTTATTGTTTAGTGAATTTGGTGCTTGGTGCATGTGTGTGTTCTTGGTGTGCGTGGTGGTTGGTGTTGTTTGGTGAACTTTTTGGTGGATTGTGTGGTGTTTGGTGTGGTTTGGTGAGCTTTTTCGTGTATTGTGTGTAGTGCATATGATGTGTGGTTCTATTTCAGTGTATGTGTTTGTTGATGCAGTGAGTTTTCTGGTGCAAATTGGTGATTATTGTGTTGCATAAGGTTTCCTGTTTGGTGCATATGATCTGTTCATGTTTCTGGCTTGGTGCATATGGTTTGTATTTCTGTGTTGGTTTGTGTTTTCTGGTGTAGTGAGTTTTCTGATGCATGTGTGCTTGGTGTATAAGGTCAATTGCATGTTGCACATTGCCACATATGATGCTTGGTGTGGTGCATATTGTGCTGCATAAGATTTCTAATTTGGTACATGTGGTTGTTCCATGTTTCTGATCATTTGTGGACGAGGCTATTTTGTCCTATAATAAAATTTCAAGGGACTCGTTTGGGTCATTTAAATTTGGCAAAATGACCAAAGTAGTGTTGTTTTAGAAACTATTTACCAGATTAGGGTTGTTCTGAAACAATTTACCGATGGGGGTTCTTTTTGGCCACGTGTCATTTTTTATTTTTTTCCTCTGACTGGTCAAAGGCGCCAGTCTACCGTAAAATAAATAAAAATAAAAAATAAAGACACAACCTGACCCTGCAGCGCCACGTGGCGCAAGTAAAGGCGCGCCATCCATAGTGGCGCCTTCCCTGCTTGCGCCACGTGGCGCAGCAGGGTTCTCCCCCTCCCCATCAAAATGCCCTCCCCCCCCCCCCCCCCCCCCCCCCACCCCCACCCCCCACCCCCAATCCCATTCTCCCGTATGCTCCCCTCCCCCAACCTGTATAAATAACCTAACGATGTCTTCATTTTTCACACTGCAAGCTAAAATTTTTTCTTCAATAGGTATTGTTTCTAAGGTAATAATTTAAAATATCATGTTATTATTTTTAATTTTTAATACTGATACAATATGCTATTATTTGAAAATTTTGTTAAGTTTATATATTTATTAATATTATGCTAATATTGTAAATGTTATTGTTAAAATGTGATGTTATCTTGTTATTATTTTGTATGCTCAGTATTAGTAGTAGTAGTAGTAGTTATGCCATGTTGTTGTTATTATTATTGTTATTTTTAATACTGATGTTATTACTACAACTATTATTATTATTAATGTTGTCATCATCATTATCATCATCATCATCATTGTTAATATATATCATTATCATTGTTTCTAGTATTATTTATATTATTATCATCATCATCGTTATCATAATCGGTATTATTATTATTAGTATTACTACTACTATTAAAACAATATTGTTATTATCATCATCATTATTATTATTATTATTATTATTATTATTATTATTAGTACTATTTGATAATTTTTATTATGTTAATTATTGTGGTGACTGTTATCAGCATAATATTTTCATTATTCTCCATATATATATATATATAAAAGCACTCACATAACAAAATATATAATTTATGAAACAATATGCATACTATATATATCAAAACCTCTGGTTGATAGGCTAAATGGCTAGTAGCAACTGAACAAAACTATATAATCATGTACATCACAACAACAAGATGGGAATTACAACCCCCATCATTGCCTGGAAGTCAACCGTAGTGCAAAATTGAATCCTGTGTGGCATTAGCTCCTTACACTCAGCCACCAAGTCCTTCATCAACTGTAAACAATATTTTGATTACAAGGACTTAGTGACTGAGTGTAAGGAGCTAATGCCACACAGGATTCAGTTTTGCACTGCGGTTGACTACTGGGCAGAGATGTGGGTTGCAATTCCCAAGTTGTTGCGATGTACGTGATTATATAGTTTTGTTCAGTTGCTACTAGCCGTTTAGACTATCAACCTGAGGTTTTGATATATATAGTATGCATATTGTTTCATAAATTATATATTTTGTTATGTGAGTGCTTTTATATATAGGGTTGTTCAAAAACTATTTAAAAATAAAAATTGTAAATTGATGGCTTATCCCATAATTTGTGACGAATTTTGTAGGGCATATGTCATGAGCTGGCTTGCAGTAGTTGTGTATTTCAATGGGAGAGTGTTCGATGGACTAGAAGGAATTACATTTGAAGGTGATCAAGTAACAATGCAGATAAAATTAGGAATCGGGTACGGGCACTTGAAGACAAAGATTCACTCGAAGTTGAGGCTGTCCCCAAATCAATCAGTTTCAAAAATTGTGACTAGATATATGACATGTGACAACCCGGTGAAATATATTCTGGTTGAAGTTGCTGATGATCGAGATGTGGAATGCATGTTGAATGGTTTTTGCCAAAATGCGCGCATGTCAACACTTGAGTTGTATGTTGATGTTAATGTTGCAGGCAGTTCCAAATTCGCTGATCTTGGATCATACGCAGAGGACGAAGATGACGAAGATCAAGATTGGGCGAGCGAGATGGAGGTTGAGTCAGATGAAGATGATGACGAAGATGATATACCAACCAGTGGTTCGTCGGACACCGAGGGGGAGGCTGAACAGGGTTCCAACATAGTTTTGTCCGCAGTGGCATCACCTGCAATTGCTGCATCGCTCGTTTCATCAAGAGTTCCAGGTGCAATCTTATTAATGTTATTATTATCGATTATTAATAGCATGGTGGATGATAATTAAAAATTGAATCATTTGTTACTCACTTATAGGTCAATCACATGGTGCATTCTTCAACTCATCCCCGCATTATAATTATATAAATTGGGACTATCCCGACCAGGAGGTAGAATTTGATGGCGTGGATGTTCCAGATTCATGGAAAGTGGGTCAGGAATTGTATGTTGGCTTACGCTTCGTTAGTAAAGAGGCTGTTCAAATGGCTGTTAAACATTATTCCATGAATGTTCATCAGGATTTCAAAGTTGTTGAATCTAAATCAACAATTTACTATGTCAAGTGTTCAAATCATGCAGCGGGATGCCCATGGAGGTTGAGAGCTATCTTGTCGAAAAAGTCGTCGCAATGGGAGGTTACAAAGTGGGGCGGGCAGCATAATTGTGTGAATCAGATGTTGTCACAAGACCACACAAAGTTGGATTCTAACTTCGTATGCTCTTGCATACTAGGTACGACTATTAACAATAACTTTTGTTTATTTTTAAGTCTTCCTCTAATGTAACTTTAAATTTAAATCGATTTATTAGGTATGGTCCGTGAACAACCGGCAGTCACAATCGGGATGATATGCGAAAGAATTCTAAGTACTTACGGGTACAAAATATCATACAGAAAGGCATGGAAAGCTAAGCAAAAGGCCATAGTCAGGGTATTTGGAGATTGGGACGAATCCTAGGCCATGCTACCTAGGTGGTTACAACATATGCAATTGTATTCACCAGGCTCTTTTTACAAGATCGAGACCAATCTATTTCTGGTAGGCAATCGTGTGAACAACCGATATTGTACGTTTCATCGTGTTTTCTGGACGTTCAGACAATGTTGTGATGGTTTCAACCATTGCAAGCCAATAATACAAGTTGATGGTACTTTTTTGTATGGTAAGTATCGTGGCACACTGTTGATTGCCACAACACAAGATGGAAACAGTTACTTGTTGCCGCTAGCATTTGCTGTTGTCGAAGGAGAAACATTGGATGCTTGGTCGTGGTTTCTTGGTTTGATCCGGGAACACGTTACTAACAAAACCGGAATATGTTTGATCTCCGATCGACACCGTAGTATTATATCAGCGGTTTCAAACCCTAACTTAGGTTGGCAGCCTCCAAATGCTCATCACGTATATTGTATTAGACACATTGCCAGCAATTTCAACCAGAGATTCAAGAATAAGCATTTGAAGGAAGAACTGATGACTCTAGGTAGATGTGTTTTATACTCATTTATTTATTTATTTACTCTATTTTTTTTAAATAAAGCGGTGACCTAAATGATGTAACGTTTTCGTATAGGATACATGGCATGCAAGATTAAGTTTGATCGGAAGTTAGAGACATTCCGTGAAACCAGTCCTGAAGTGAAACGATGGATTGATAGCATCAGGAAGGAGAAATGGTCGCTGGCTTATGATGATCATGGTCGGCGATATGGACACATGACAACCAACTTGTCTGAATGTGTCAATAGAGTTTTAAAGGGTGCAAGGAATTTGCCAATCACTGCTCTAGTTAAGTGTACGTATGGCAGGGCCATTGAATATTTTGTTCAGCGAGGATCCGAAGCGAGAAGCAAGCTTAGTTCTGGTCAACGTTTTTCTGACAAGGCAAGCAAGTTTATCACGACGCAGCAACAACATGCTTGTTCTCATCAGGTCCGTCGTTATGACACCAATAATCTACGCTTTGAGGTAGAAGAGGCTTTCAATCCGGTTACCCAAAGAGGAGGTCGCAGTTGGAGGGTCAACCTACAAGCAAAATATTGTCAATGTGGAAGATTTCAGGCATTTCACATCCCATGTTCACATGTGTTTGCTGCATGTGCGGCCACATATCTCGATTTTGATCAGTATGTAGATGAAGTATACAAATGGCGGGGCATCATCAACGCCTACGCTCCTCAGTGGTATCCAATTGGAAACGAGGAAGCAATTCCAGAGATACCACAACCGTGGACCTTAATGCCGGAGTTGGCGATGCTACGCCAGAAAGGGAGACCCAAGTCAACCCGCATTCGTAATGAGATGGACTGGGTGGAGTCACAACCGACCCAACGATGTGGATTGTGCAACACTGAAGGTCATAACCGGCGGAACTGCCCACAACGAGCAGGAGGATCGGGAAGCGGAGGAGTTGGTGCTGAAGATAATATTTAAATTCCACCTTATCATGTATGATCGTTAAGCTTTGTTATTATAATATTAATGGTAATTAGTATGTTTTGGTAGTGCTACAATTTTGAAGACGATCAACTCCGAAGTTTAACAAAACCAAATAGTGTCCATTAAGTAAAAAAAAAATAAATAACAAACGTTCATTACATACAAAGTATACAATAGCAAATTTTTACAAAATTAAAATGAACCATAAGGTAATTAGTGAGCACCATCATCATGCTGATCAGGAGACAAGATGCATTGTCGTGGTTTGCCCCTCACTACTCGAGGTGGAGTTCTTCTTACAACATTAGGATCAACTCCGTCAGGGCTTTCACTTGTGGAGCTAGATTCTATAACTCCGACGAAGTCCACGTTCAAGTCAATACCCATACCTTGGTATTCAGGAGAGTACATTGGGGTATTCTGTATTTGATCAATGAAGGGGTTTGGTGCATCTGGTGTGTTATAAGTCTGCTGATATGCGGGTGGTGTAAAGTACAGATGGGTTGAAGTTGGAGGCATGGACGATGGCGGTTGGCTAGGCATGGATGATGGCCCTTCCATGTAAGGGTCAGAAGATGGAATCTCCATTTGATAATAAGTTGGAGCGGGTTCCTGTGAGTAATCATGGTCCTGGGTGGGTGGATAGTAATATCCTTCTCCACGTGCTGGTATAGGCGGTGTGTAGAAGGCCTGTTGTTGCAAACGTTGTCTCCCTCTACTAAGACACTGACCTTCCACCCTTACTGCTGGGATGCGTTCAAACGTAGGAAACGGCTCCAACTCTTGTGTGAGCGGTGCAGCTAACACAGAAGGTACAGTGACGCGATCCGCCTCATCCGATGCTGCTAGAATGGCATCGGTCTCTTGCTTAAGTTCAGCAAACGTGAACTGATGTTGACCCTGAGGAGTACTTAAGTAATTCAACCGCTCCACCCCATCAACCTAAAACAAAACAATAGAATGATGTAACAATGGACAGTTGGAAAAATTCCTTATATAATCGGCAGTTAATATGTGAGGAAACAAAAACGTTACCACATAACCTCGGAGTGCACCTTGCCCGCCAACCCATCGACGTGTCCGGCGCAAGTACCACCGCATATACTCTGATTGCTTAGTTAAGAGACCAACCTGTGGCTCACAATGACAGATTACCTGCATGTGTCTATTATTCCAAAAGGCAATGTCTAGCGCCAAAAGTTGTTCCCAATTCTCAGAATCTTTGCCCCTGAGTGACAGATCGTGGCGATTCGGCGGTTGGACAGGCTCACTGGGTATGGATTGTATCATGCCGAATTGACGCATCACACGATCTGGTTGATGCCACTCCACGATGTTGAAGCAAATCAGGGGAAGAATAATCCTCCATAGGAACATCACCTCGACGCAGACCGCAGGTAATGTATCGCTTTCCAGGTGGTCGTACGGACACCATTTGATCTACAAACATTGGATAAAATAATTCAATTCACTACCATGGATACAATAGAAATTTGTAACTAATTAAATTTAATAGATTCCTGGCTTTAAACAAATTGGAATTTGATAATCACATCAGTCTGCTTCAATTTGTCAAATAAGTCACGATAAAACGTCAAGGAGTGCAGCTGTCTGGTATAAGTTACACCTGACCGCCAGCTGTCATTGTTTAAAAATTAAATATCAGTTCAAGTATAAGTACAAACAATCATGAATTCAAATATTACATGTTGCTTACCATGTACCATATGGGGTACCCTGAAGTCGTTGGTCTAGAACGATCATATGAGCAATGGATGGCAGCCTTTCCCATGCCCATATTTGAACCAATGGCAGGAACCCACAGATCTCCTTTTCTTTATAATTTGTTGCCTTACACAACTCTCGGTATAAGTAACTCAAGACAGCCGAACCCCAGGTATACTGCCCTGCCACTTCAAAGTTCTCTAACAAGGGAAGATATCTCATTGACACATATCCATTGGAGTGATCCGGGAGCAACAGGTTACCTATCATCCTAAGTATATAAGCCCGTGTATACGCAACCCTCCACCAATCATTTTCCTCGTACAGTGAGAAATGTCCAAAATTTTGTTCTAGCCACTTCAACTTTAATCTTGAACCTCTCATGTCAGAATCATCAGGAGCAATACCCAACTGGTTGGCGACATACTGCTTCCAATTTTTTTTTGTTGCACCGACAACCGCAGCACCTTGAATGCGCAAGCCAAAAATAATAGCAAACATCCTGTAGTGTGATGGTGCATTCCCCGAACGGCATGTGAAATGTATGTGTCTCTGGCCTCCATCGCTCCACAAGTGCACTAATCAGATTGTGATCGAGTTGAGATAAATTTACTTAGGCCACCCCTAACAACCCTGCTGTTCGAAGAAAATCTTTGACAGAATCTGGGAGATCCAATACAGAAGGGTTAAACCCCAGACCACGACGAGGTCTAATTACCCGATCAGGTGACCCATTCCACACATATTGGGAAACATGCTTTTCTTGCATATACAATAATGATGTATCCACTAGGACCGGGGTTTACCAATCGTGGCCCCGATTGTGAGCTAGATGATGCCATGTTTTAACCTGACATTAAAGATTAATAGCATTAATTACAATATAAAATAAAATCTATTATTACTATTAAATATTTATTATAGTATATTAGTAGAATTACTGACCATGTCACATATTAAGATTGATATAAATAAAAATATCAAGTAGCAATTAAATAACAAGATAAAAAATTTATTTAAAAGTTTCAAATTATTTAAGTTCTCACTACGCTCATTATAGTACTCGTAAAATATTTACCTTATAAAATTAAACTGAAGATCTTACCAACCTGAAGGAAACACCAACAAAAAATTACACTAAAAATTCAAAACAAATTTATCAGAGAAGTAAGACAAGGAGAGGGTAAACAAATGTTACGTGTACTATGCTCATATAGTGCAGTGAAAGGAGAAAACAATGAAGTATAAATTTATACAAAACACAAGAGTGCAGAAATAAATTAAATATCAACATTTTAAAATTATACCAACAAATAATCACATAACTAATACCACTAAATTATTAACAGTAACAATGACAATAAAATAAACATAATTATGTATGGATTTCAAATACCAAGCAAAAAAAAATATATATACATATAAACAAGTAGCAAATAATAATATAGGAGATATTGACAAAATAAAATACTAACAGTATAAATTTATACCAAAAAATAATCATCATGCATTATAGTACTCATAAAATTTTTACCTTATAAAATTAAACTGAAGATCTTACCAACCTTAAAGAAACACCAACAAAAAATTACACTGAAAAATCAAAACAAATTTATCAGAAAAGTAAGACAGGGAGGGGGTAAACAAATGTTACGTGTACTATGCTCATATAGTGCAGTTAAAGGAGAAACAATGAAGTATAAATTTATACAAAACACAAGAGTGCAGAAATAAATTAAATATCAACATTTTAAAATTACACCAACAAATAATCACATAACTAATACCACTAAATTATTAACAGTAACAATGACATTAAAATAAACATAATTATGTATGGATTTCAAATACCAAGCAAAAAAAATATATACATATAAACAAGTAGCAAATAATAATAGAGGAGATATTGACAAAATAAAATATTAACAGTATAAATTTATACCAAAAAATAATCATCATGCATTATAATACTCATAAAATATTTACCTTATAAAATTTAACTGAAGATCTTACCAACCTGAAAGAAACACCACAAAAAAATTACGCTAAAAAATCAAAACAAATTTATCACAAAAGTAAAACAGCGAGGGGATAAACAAAGAAGGGCGTTGGGAGGGGAGGGGTATGCCATTCCTTTATATATTGCAAGGAAAGAAGGGTCTTGGGAGGGGAGGCGAGGGACCTGGCGTGGGTCATTTTGTGGGGAGGGGACACGGGTAGAAAACAAGGATTTGGGGGGGGGGGGGGGGGGGGGGGGGGGGAATTTTGATGGGGAGGGGGGAACCCTGCAGCGCCACGTGGCGCAAGTAGGGAAGGCACCACTGTGCCCGGCGCCTTTAAAGGCACCATCCGCCGCAAGTGGCGCCTTCCTTGCTTGCGCCACGTTGGGCTGCAGGGTCAGGTTGTGTGTTTTTTTTTTTTTTTTTATGGTAGGTGCCAGTCTGAGTGGTGCCTTTAAAGGAGCTACTCTGACTGGCGCCTTTGATCAGTCAGAGAAAATAAAAAATAAAAAATGACACGTGGCCAAAAGGACCCCCCATTGGTAAATTGTTTCAGAACAACCCTAAACTGATAAATAGTTTCTAAAACAACACTACTTTGATCAATTTGCCCTTAAATTTTTTTAAGTGGAACATGATGTGTACGTTTTTTCATCTTTCATTCATTTTTCACAATGGAAATTCATCACTTGCTACATAGGACAGCTAACAGCACACATGGGATACTTAACGAGACACTAGGACAGCTCAGGGATGTTCCTTGACGAAACTAGTCAGAGGGACTAACGGGTCCCGTATGTATAAATTTGAAAAAACTAAATGTAAAATTTTCATTTTTTGAGGGAATAAAAGCGTCCTCATGTTTTTTTTTTTTTTTTTTCCGGAACCAAATTCTGCCGTTATTCTAAATTCATGGAATGCGATAATTATATGATATGACGGATTGTTCAAAATTATTTTATCAAGAACAACCAATTCTTTTGAAAAAATAAAAGGGTGCGATAGTCTGAGAAGGATGGTGATATGAATTACGTTTGGCAATTTTGACAAGCGAACAAACCAATTAACACAAGCAGAGATACTTTCCAACAACAATATTATGCCCAAAAAATTTATTTATCAAAACAGTAATGCCAGTGCTAAGCTGCTATGAACAAAGTGTGTGAGCTGCTTGTTTCCTCCTTATTGTAGAAACTACTTAATTACCATAATTTTACACGAGGAAAAAGGCAGAAACTCGCCATTGAGAACGGGGGAAATGCTACATGAGTTGCTCATAACTCGTCTCTTGATCCTCCATCTTTTCCATGGTCAACAAAGGATGCATATGCCTTAATTATTGACTCATAGATTTCAATCCCTTTCAAGTATTCATTTTTGTTCAGAAACTGCAAAAAGTAGAAGCACAGTTCAAGTCAAAGATCAACCACAAAACAAATGCAGTTACAATAATCTCATAATGATGCTAGCTGAAGAATGGTAGTCAATCAGAATAGAGGAATATTAGTGCCACTACTAAACACCCGAAAAAACAAAACCACCTCAACTTCTGTGCCGCTGATATGTGAGACAATCTGTCCAATAAAAAGGCACAAAACATTGTGATATTTTATAACCACAATATTCTTGCACTACCTTCTCTCATTAGTACAAAACCTAACTCAAACAAACCTATAACATCTAGAATAAAGACAAAGTTGAGGTAGTCATACACTGACTAGCTCCTATATGTTTATGGGGGGCACTTTTCTTTCCAACAAACTAATTTCTGGCAAATAAGCCATAGCACAAAAGGCTACTGTCAACCTGAGTTTCCAACACCCAACTACTGCACTGAGAAACCACACAGAAATAATATAAAGGAAAAAAATCAAACTCAAAGCATTTTGTCCTGGAATACACTGTTTTAGCCATAGTACAGGTAATGCAATGCATCTTCATGAAAGCCTAATCTAAATTAAAGCTTAATGCAAGCCACAGTTCTAAACAACAAATCAGATATGAGTTTACATAAATTAAATGAATCACCTCATTGTGGTCATGGAGTAGAATAGGAGTGTTTGCCATGGGTGAGAATCCAATTGCGGGCAATCCCCGATTGCGGAAGTACCGTGCATCAGTGGAGGCAGGAAAGACCTCTGGCTTACCAAGTTTTCCACCAGCCATTTGAACAGCATTTTCTAACAGGGTCCACCAGGGATTGGAACTGTCAGTTTTTGTGACAACTGATTTCCCAGACTCATCATGCACGGATACCTTCTGTTTGAACTGCCCAAGCTACAAGATATTAATTGGAGAATCTGATTTTGGGGTAATTTGTTCTCACAAAGAGAATAGTCATTAAATAACCAGACATGTTGTATGCAGATGAAAATTACAGTTATCACCCATACCAATACCATTACCAAAGAATACAGAATGGCAATTTCCAGCCATCCTTTCAAAGGCAGTTTATTCCAAAAAAATCTTTATCCATTCTATAATCATCATAACCTTCAAGGGGAGGTCAATACATGATATTATTATTATTATTATTATAAAAGAATAATTTCACTAAGACGAGGAGAAAATGCTCACAGAGTTAGGGGGGCAAGAGATCCTCCTTCCAAACAAAATAAAAAGAAGACAAACATAGAGAACAAAAAAAAAAAAAAATCAACAAGGCAAAGCTATCTAATTTGTCAAGATTTATGCCAAAGAAACCCCTTAAAAAGACCATGGGCTTATTACCAAGTAGAAGCCAAACACCTAAACTTATCCCAAACGAGCTGCTCATAAAGAAAAATCTCCTTAAAGATATGAATTGGCTCCAACCAAATATATCCATGAGGCATGGATTACTACACAATGCCACAAGCATTTGGCTTCTATCCTTCTCCCAAAACCAGAAAAAGTAGTAAACAGAAACTGGTCCAAGGACCTAGGGCAAACCCAGTACTTGCTGAAAATGCCACACAAATAATGCCATAAAGAAACAGATACAGAACAATGTAAAACATATGGGGATCCATTTCTGAGCTAACACCGCACATAACACACATATCACGGGAAATAGCCTTATGTGGCCTACAAACCTACATCATGTCATTGGTATTAATTTCAAGCTTAGTCAGAGAAACATTTCCCATGGTTACATATTTCTATGAAGGCAATAATAAAAGCAGCCAACTATTAGCTGGGAGTATTATATGGATGATAAATATAAGGCAAGGAGTGGATAATTAGGTAATTACACTGAATGACATGTTGCGCGAAATAGGTGCCCATTCTTCAGCAATGCGTCTTTCCAATGAATCCTGATCAGCAGTTGGTGGCACCCTGATATCAAATCCGGCTTCTGCTTCAGATGGCTGCAAATTCATGACAAAACCCTGGTTGACAGCAAAAGACAAATAGTATCATTCATCCAATTATAAAAACTAGATCTAGGAGGAAAATCAAATTATTCAACCATGATATTTTCTGAAATTCCTTAGAGGCACACATAGGGTGCTCCATTAGCACCTTAACATGGAGTACTCACATGTCAGATCTCTGAATTAAATCGTAAGCATATCTATGAAAACTTTATTTGGGGATTCTGCTGAAATGAATATTGATAGGATTAACTTATACAATGACAAAGATGTGGCATTGTGGCATGTGGCCTAGGCCAACTCAAGACAGTAGTAGTCCACTAAACAGTGGTAGCATCTCAACAAGTAAGGGGAAGTCCATCAGTCCAAGAAGAATCATTGTATATTCTGATACCAGTTTGCTTCACCAATCTTTACTTAATGGTTCCAATAACCAAATGCAAAGTTTAAACAGAATCCTGACAAGGTGTATTCATACAATAATCATATATTACTCAATGCAGACTGAAGAGACATAGGTTTGCCATACAAATTTCTTAAAGCTTCATGGACTTACAGTTGGAGATGGAGTTCCAGCCTTCAAAAAGGCCATATTAACAGAAACAACATCCCCTTCTGCCCTCAATCCTGCTTTGATCAAATCAAATTGCGAGGCTCGAAACCTTCTGATACTTTCAATACTCTTCAACAGATTCTCCATGGCAGAATTATCATAAAGCTTCGCCCCATGTCCGGGTGCCCCAGTAGCCTTTATCACCAGCCACCATGGGCTCCTCTCTGCATAGAATGGCCTATAATGCTCATCTGGCGAAGCCAACCCTGTTGTTCAAAATAAAAGCTTCAATTACATTCAGTACCTATATCCAAAACGAATACAATCAAATTGAAGTAAACCTTCTTCACTTTCAATTTTTAAGAAAACCTCATTTTAGTATCTGAAAGTGTAAAAACCTCAATCAATTTGGTTCTTAAGATTAGTCAAATTTGACTGTGTTTTTACACTTTCAGAGACTAAAACGAGATTTCCTTCTTTGGACAAGGAAAGTGAAGGTCATCCCAAGTCGAATTACCTTCACATCTATATTTATATCATATTATATGCAATATCAATATTTTTTTTTAATATTTCCTTTGCATCGGATGAGTGATATGCTAGTTGGTCTTAAAGAATAAAACCTCGAACCTCATTTTAATCCCTGATATAGTAAAAGACCAAGGTGTCGTTTGGTTCTTGGTGGAATGTTTTATTGTCAGGTAAACTACATTCCTGAAAATCTCATTCCCAGAAATATTTGTTTCACACCTTCACACATGGAATGTAATTTTTAACTTTCATTCACTAATTTCATTCTTGAGCATCTTTTACGCTTGCAAATATTTTTTTAAAACTTATACCAAACATGATAAACTTTTATACTTATACCCATGTTCTCGAGAATATTAAAATATAATTTATTTATACCAAACGCTACCTAAGGCAAAATGTTTCTTTTATTTGAACCAATTTGACAAATCATAAGGACTAATCTAATCTAGTTTTTAACACTTCCAGGGACTAAAATGAGATTTTTTGTTTTTTTTCTTAGGGATGAAAGCCAAAACAGCTTCATCTTTGAAGGATGAAAGTGAGGGTTTAGTCAACAAGTTGAGTCGAATTGAATTGAATTACCTTCATCAAGCACTATGGCAACATTCAATTGATCAAAGATCTCAGATTGAGAAAACTTTTCAGCACCATCGTGTCCACCAATCTCTTCATCAGGTGCAAAAGCCAAGTACACAGAGCGAAGTGGTTTGAATCCAGAAGTCTTCAACTTGCGAATGGCTTCAAGGTATTGGATACCAACGCACTTCATATCCTGAGAGCCTCTTGCGTATACATTACCGTCGTGATCGATATGAGCACTGAAGGGGTGGTGGGTCCACTTTTCATGTTCCGCCGGAACGACGTCGGTGTGGGAGTAAAGAAGAATAGAAGAGAGGTCAGGCTTAGTGCCTGGCCATTTGAGAAGGACGAGTGGCTTTCCGGTTACGAATTCGATGGTTTGGGATTCGAGGGAAAGGGATTTGGCTTGGGAAATGAGGAAATCTGATGCTTCTTTGTAATTAGGTGTGGGTTGGGCTGTGTTGATTTGGAGGTATTGTTGGAATCTGGATATGGCTTCTTCTGATGATGATTGAATGGATAATGATGGTATTATTGCTAATAAGAGTGCGAGGTAGAGATAGAGGATGTTACTACAATTGAACTCCATCTACAAACACACTCACAAGCTGGGAATCGCACTGGATACTGGATACTGCTTGCTTAGTGCTTACTACGCAGAGCTCACGACTCACTCCTTCCTTAATCCTCTTTCGGCACAATATCACAAGTCCACCATGGATGCCATTGTTTATGACTTTTTGTCACCTTGTTTTTATTAACTAAAAAAATTAACAAATAAAAGGCCTTAGTCCCTCAAAATTTATACTAAGGGCGAGAATAGTCCCTCTACTATATTTTAAGCTGTTTTAATCCTCGTAATTTTCAAACGTTGCAATTTTCGTTTGCTAACTCAAAAATCTAATAAAAAATGCATACGTGGTAAATCACACAACTGAAACCAAAAAATATTAAAATAATAAAAATAAGGCCAAAAAAATATTTTTAGTCCCTCAAGTTTTTTAAATGGCAAAAATCATCCCTCTATTTTTATAAAATAATAAAAATTGCATTTCAAGGCAAATTGACATATTGCTGGATAATTTCTTGTCAATTATTTTATTCAAATTGGCATATTTATAATAATTTATTATTATAACATTTAAAAAATTATTTTTGTATTTTAATATTTATTTTGCTTTAAGTTGTGCATGTCAGTGGAGCCACGTGACGAACAGTTTACCATGTATATGTTTTACGTTAATTTTTTGTACAACAATTTGTTGGAGGGACGAAAATTGTAATGTTTGAAAATTACGATGACTAAAATTGTTGACAAAAAAAATAAAAGGACTATTTTCGCCAAATTAAAAACTTGATGGACTAATTAAAAGTGCATTTTATCGTTATTTATATTATTTTAATTTTTTTTATTCCAGTTGTGCATGCCAAGTGGAGCCACATGACGAACCGTTTGCCACGTATGTGTTTTTCATTAGTTTTTTGACAGCAACTTGATCGTCATATTATTATTTTTATTTATTATTTTTATTTTATTATTATTATTATTATTATATAATCACTGTGACAATAAATCTCATGCCAAAATAATGGTTAGATAAAGGGTATGTTTATTACAGATTAAAAAAAGTGATTTTGACATTTAATAAATCTCAATGTGTTAAATTTTGTTTTTTCAAAAGATAGTTCTTTTTCTTGAGAGTGCAAAATTGTGGACATACTCGCTACACAAGCAAAGTAGCCGACAACGTATTTTGATGAGTAATTGACACATTTCCTTTTAATCTTTAATCCTTTTTTGTGAATAGGAGAGAAACAAAAAACTACAGCAGAACTAATAGCACCCCTAGACTAGTAGACTCCCAACAAAATCAACTAAAGAAGACCAGGGGGTGGGAGGCTCCACAGCCGCACATCCTCCTGTATAGATGTTCCCAGCTTTGCAAAGTACTAATCAGGAGAACCATTTCGTTGTCGAGGAACATGAGAAATGTCAAGGCTTTAGTGTCTCTAGTGGAAAATATGTAAGTTACGATTTAACGTCCGTTAACTAAAAATGGACGTTAAAACCTTGACAGACGAAATCATAGCAGCATCTATATCACAATTTGTACTCCTATCCGACAATTAAAACCTTGACACTGAAACTATTCTTAACTTCATATATGCATTCTTGGTGGACAAGTGTCTCAAAAATCTCTACAAAGCTTCTACATGTCATTTCTCTAAATTGCCAAAGTAGTGGATGTGTTGCCTTTGTTTTTCACGGTTACATGCATGTGATCAAATTGTTCTGAATTTGCTTGTTAAGTGTGATTACTTCTCCTCCTTAGAAACTTAAGCCAATTTCGATTAATCTGATATCTCCAAGATTTTAACCGGCTCCTTTTGTTTCTTTTCTTCCTCATTATTGGGTTTGTCCATACGGTGGAATCCTCATAATAAGACATCCTTAGTTACAATTCATGGACACCTAAGCACCAAAGCATGGCTTAGCTTATTATCAAGTCACCTAAATAATTTATTTTCGTAAGATTTATCCTCTCCCATTCACCTTATTTTGTACATTTAATTTATCTCTTAATCATGTCTTTTCCCTACTTGTTACAGCCGTGTAACATTCCTAAGAAACACCCCTACTCTTAATTTTTTGACATTTTTCATTTAAAGAGTTTAATTGGTATGTATTTCTGTAAATTTTTTCTACATTATTAACTAATCATAAATTATTACACTATTAAAAATAAATTAACTCTTATCCTAACTAACTTAAAAGTCTTCTAAAAAAAAACTAACTTAAAAGTCACCTATACTGAGACTTGTGTTGCAAATATGTCTATATTTGTTGGATGACTATATTAATTTGTTATCTCATAATATCTTTCCTATATCCCTGTATTTACGCCTTATTTATATCTCGTGATTTTATCCAGAATTAGTAGTCCATTATCTCTATAAATAGGACTACTAGGTTTGTCCTTATACATTCTTAATTAGATTATCAATACAAAGATTATAACTAGTTCCTGAAGAACTAGCATCTGAATCCTAGTTCGTGATAAGTTATCCTAGTTTTCTATGAAAGCTTAAGAATTTGGATAAAGCTTTTCTAAACCGAGTTTCATTGTATAGTAAAAAAAAGTATAAATTTATCCACCATTGAATTAGTTAAAGTAGATTAAGATCTTATTATACTTTAACTAATCAATGATAAACACATTTATTTATTTATTTCACACTCAAATTCACTTTAGAAAAATCTAATCTATATATGCCATGTGTTTTTACTTTCTTATCTAGACAACTTGTGTTCTTTAAAAGTTATAAATCATTTTAAAATTTAATTCATTTTAGGTGAAGACATATAGATAGGTGTCATCTTTTAGAACTTACCGGCTTTTTGACCCCAGTAATGTAATTTGGTTCGTAAATTATCAAAATAGTGCAACTTGAAAAGTATTTCCCAAATTGGGGTAAGTCGTATATGGCATGTACATACCATATACAACTTCAGTTTTTTTTTTTTATAAATATTTTGAGAGAGTCGTAGATAAGGAGTACGACTTTGCATGTCAGTTTTCTTTTCTTTCACGTGGTGTACGCTGTGTTACTACAGATCCTGATATGCACCACTTTATCCCTCTTTCCCAATTATATATACAAATACCCTTGTTTTTCAATTTAGTTGGGAAGTCGGCTTTAGCATTGCCGACTTCCCTACATGTTGCTTTTTTTATTTTTATTCATCAGCCGACTTCCCTTTTTTACTTTTTGTGTTGTTTTTTATTTTTTTATTATTATTTTATTTAAAGTTAGTTAGTTAAATTTTTGTTGTTGTTTAATTAATTAGTTTAGTTTAGTTAATTAGTGTTGTAATGATTCGGCTACATTACCATTGCAACACATTTTTTGTTTTAAAATTACGTTTCTCCTAAAAAAATGCACCAACTTATTTAATGGAACTTTGGCTATAAATATTTGACCCAGCTTCACTTTATACAATACCGATATCATATTTCAAAGTGTCTTTTCTTAAAATGAAGCTCTTGTGGAAAACTCACAATAAGCTACAAGTGTGACCCTTTTTTCATCCTTTATTATCCTATCCACTCCAAGCAGTATTCTTATATCATGTTCTTACATATGCACTCTGCATTCCGCATATACTTAGAGCTTTTGCAAGAAAACCCCTTAGCAAGTAGCCAAGTACACTTTCATTTTCTAAATAATTTTAAATAATAAAAAAATAATGAAGATGACGAGGAGGAGGAGGAGGGAGGTTATGTTTGTAAGAAAGAGGGTTTTGTTTTATTATTATATAAATACTTGTAAAGGGGCTAACCGTCCGGTGGGGTGATTGTTTGAATTTGAAATTTGAATAAGAAATTTAGGGTGGGTTAGGGAGTAGGGATCGTTGAAGTATGCAGAGAGGATAATTTAATTTTTGTCGAAGTACTTTTTAATTTATTTTACTTATTAATAACTAACATTCCTTAATATTTTAATAGAGTTTTAATTATATCATTATTTTTTAATCTCCTAATTAACACATTAATTAGCTAAATCAACTTAAATAATTAAACAAAAAACTAAACTAATTAAATTTAAATAACCAAAAATATTAAAACGAAAAAAAAAACTAAGAAGGGAAGTTGGCCTTGGTACAGCCGACTTCCCAAAGGTCTAATAATTAAAAAAAAAAAAGTAACATAGGGAAGTCGGCAATGCTAAAGCCGACTTCCCAGGTTTTTTTTCCACCCTACCCCTTTTATAAAAAATATGTACCACAATACCCCCCTTTGAGAATTATTATCCCAAATACCCCAGTTTTGATTTTAGGTGAGAAGTCTCACTTGCTAAACATGACTTCTCACCCTTCTTTATTTATTTATTTATTTATTTTTGCCTATTGAGAAGTCTCACTTACTAAACATGACTTCTCTTCTTGTTTTTTTTTCGTTTTAAATTTTTTAATTAAGAAACTTGTTAATTAATTGATAACTTTGATTAATTAGGTTAGTTAAGTTAATTATAGTGTTGATTAGGATATTTAGAAGTGAAATTTTTACAAATAAAGATTAATTTTATGAATAAAAAACAGTAGTTAAATATATTATACATCAATTAAACATAGGTAAATTAGCTGGTTTCATTTTTTTTTAATTATTTAGTTATATCTAGTTAATTAATTAGGCTACGGTGTTAATTTAGATTTAATTAGGGGATTATCAAAGTAAATTTATTGATTTAAAAGTTGAATTACAAACGTAACAGGGGCGACCATACATAAAAAAAAGTTACATGAAATTTTCTAGGGCTGAGAAGAACTTCCGGCACGGTTAGGGCAACTGTTCTTGTTATGACCTGGCATCCGACAGACAGAGCATCTTTTTGGCTGGCCGGCTTCCCTCATGTCCATTTCAGTACGGATCCGAGAGGATCGTGGACGGCCCTTACGATCCCTCCGCTGCTTGGGATTGTGGTACACCGTGGGGCCATCATATTGTGGCCAGTATGCCTCGTTGCCGACAACCCCAAAATTTTCACAGTATACGCTGGACACATGTGTCAACCTGTACGCATCTGCCGCTTGGTCATACAAGTCTAGTCTCGCATGTGCACAAGCAGCAAGGACATGCGAACAGGGGAGGTGCATTGCCTGAAATTTTCCACAGTCGCACCACTTCTGATCCAAGTTCAGCCGGAAGACACCTCCAATTCGCCCCTCTATTTGGTTTGCCATCTCTTCCACCAAGAATACACTCCTTCCCCGATCAAACTCACGCACAAAGTGCGAGTTGGCAACGGCACGATCAGCGTCCACAGAGTTGTTGAGGATCTCGGTCCATGTATGCCCGGCTCGGATCATTGCTTCGGCCTTCCGTCCCTTCTCAACAAAGGTTTTTGCCAATCTGTAATAGGTGGCCTTAACAATCGCAGTGATTGGAAGATTTCTGACGCCCTTGAGTACGCCGTTGATGCATTCTGCAAGATTGGTTGTCATATGTCCCCAGCGACGCCCTCCATCCCACGCCTGAGTCCATTTATCCTTAGGGATACGACTAAGCCACCTAGCGCCCTCTGCGTTGTCTGCTTCTAGATTACTATAGTACCAGTTGAAGGTCGGCTGAGTCAAGGCGTATCCTAAAAAAAGAAAAACATGTTGTTAGGTTTGAATGAAAAATTTGACAAATATAAATTAAAAATTAAATGAAATCGGGACTTACCCATATTAACCACCTGTTGTCGCTGGGCCTTATTCTTGAAACGCGTCATCCAGTTCTGTGCGATGTGACGGATGCAGTACACATGCACCGAGGGAGGGTCTAACCATCCACTGCCGTGCCGCCTGTAAGCACTTTTGATTGATTCGGCCCTATCCGAAATCAAGCAGAGGTTGGCTTGGGGGGTAACATGCCTTCGCAAGTTCCGCAGGAAGAAAAACCAGGCGTCCGTCGTCTCCCCCTCGACTAGGGCAAAGGCAAGGGGGAATATGTTGTTGTTCCCATCCTGGCCAATTGCCATCAAGAGGGTCCCCTTGTACTTTCCGTACAACCAAGTGCCATCGATCTGGACAACGGGTTTGCAGAATTGAAACCCTTTGACGCACGCATCAAAAGCCCAGACCAAGAACCCCCTCCACAATGGACCGGCAATCGTCGACTCTCATACGTCTCGAGTGATGACGAATTTGTCAGCAATCTATTCGGTGCAGACCTCAGTACACCAGCGTCGGGACAAAGGTACATAGAGAACATGTACTCCTTTGGAGAGCCAGCATTCCCCCACATGAGTGGGTTTGGTAGTTCTTCGATGCCGTATACCAGCGAACAATTTGATAACTCGTCAATGCCAGCATCAAACTTAAATCTCAATGACCCTGTGCAGCAAGACGAGCCAGCCGCCGGTGACGATGATCAAGAAGCTGTCCCACAACGCAGGCAACTTCCACCACGTAACAGACGCCCAACACGTTGTGGAACTGGACACCACCTTCGCGATTAGTTTTATGTGTTGATGGCGTTAGGATTTTAATTTATGGTCGTCATTATTGCTTTTAATTTAGGCTATTGCTTCTCAATATTAATGTTTAATGTGTTTAATTATCAAATTTGTGTTCTAATCACATATTTTATTTGTAAACCGAATAATTAACACACTACGTAACTATATTAAAAAAATTAAAATCAGCTAATTAATTGATGTATAATATATTTAATTATTGTTTTTTATTCATAAAATTAATCTTTATTTGTAAAAATTTCACTTCTAAATATCCTAATCAACACTATAATTAACTTAACTAACCTAATTAATCAAAGTTATCAATTAATTAACAAGTTTCTTAATTAAAAAATTTAAAACGAAAAAAAAAAACAAGAAGAGAAGTCATGTTTAGTAAGTGAGACTTCTCAATAGGCAAAAAAAAAAATAAAAAAAATTAAGAAGGGTGAGAAGTCATGTTTAGCAAGTGAGACTTCTCACCTAAAATCAAAACTGGGGTATTTGGGATAATAATTCTCAAAGGGAGGTATTGTGGTGCATATTTTTTATAAAAGGGGCACAGTGAAAAAAAAACCGACTTCCCAACTAAATTGAAAAACATGGGTATTTGTGTATATAATTGGGAAAGAGGGGTAAAGTGGTGCATATATATATATATATATATATATATATTTGGGGTTATTTAAAAAAAATCGTGTGTTTGTGTTGTTTAAAATGTAAAAAAATGCATGCAAAGTCGTACATATGGTGTACGACTTTCACCCAAAAAAAAAAAAAAACAAACAAACTGAAGTCGTAGACACAGTATACGACTTGTTTATTGACGTGAAATTTACATGCAAAGTTATATTCCTTGTCTACGACTCTTTCAAAATATTTAAAAAAAAAAAAAAACTGAAGCCGTACATGGTATGTACGACTTCTATTAATTTATATTAAAAGCTGAAAAGTGAAGTCACACATGTCATATACGACTTTGAAGTCGTATATGACAAGTATGACTTACTCCAATTTGGGAAATACTTTTTAAGTTGCACCATTTTGATAATTTACGAACCAAATTACACTACTGGGTCAAAAAGCCATTATCCCGTTGTCTTGTTCATGTAAAAATATCATGTAAATTATCTATTAGAATTTACACGTTGTCTTGTTCAAGTAATGTTCCACTAATTTTAACCCCTTTTGTGAATCACCATATAAATAATTCAAAGAATTTAGTTTAAACATTGCTTCATTTCCTTTGCTCCTAAAATACATTACTTAACTTTGGGCCATTTTTCAATTTGTTTCGCCATTAAAAATGGGCCTCACGGCTTTTGACATTTATTTCATACAATGTTTTAAGAACCGAATCGAGATCGAACCCGTAAGATCTTCGGGTCATGATTTCATTGGTTCAACAAGTTCAACCAACAGTTTAACCAAATGATTAATAAATAATTAAATAAAATACTATATATATATATATATTAAAAGCTGAAAAGTGAAGTCGCTTACGACTTTGAAGTCGTATATGACAAGTACAACTTACTCCAATTTGGGAAATACTTTTTAAGTTGCACCATTTTGATAATTTATGAACCAAATTACACTATTGGGTCAGAAAGCCATTATCCCATTGTCTTGTTCATGTAAAAATATCATATAAAATATCTATTAGAATTTACACGTTGTCTTGTTCAAGTAATGTTCCACTAATTTTAACCCCTTTTGTGAATCACCACATAAATAATTCAAAGAATTTAGTTTAAACATTGCTTCATTTCCTTTGCTCCTACAATACATTACTTAACTTTGGGGCATCTTTCAATTTGTTTCGCCATTAAACAATGGGTCTCACAGCTTTTGAAATTTATTTCATACAATGTTTTAAGAACTGAATCGAAGATCGAATTCATAAGATCTTCGGGTCATGATTTCATTGGTTCAACAAGTTCAACCAACAATTTAACCAAATGATTAATAAATATTTAAATAAAATACTATATATATATATATATATATATATTTTATAAGGCTTCTTTATCACATATTTTCTTTCGCTAATTTGAAGAATTTTTTTCTTTCTAAGAAGGCTTAATTTATGTTTTAAAATAGTTAATAACATGAAATAATTAACAATTTAATATAAATACAGTAACTTTCAGAAATACAAATACCAAAAAATCCCATCATTCTTATATAATAAAAGTATATGCCTATATATCGTATAAAAAATGTTGGAATAAGTGGCTTCGACTCAAGAGGGGAGGGGTGAATTGAGTCTAAAATTTTCTTGAGAGTTTTTCAAAAATATTTTCTTTAACAAAATTAATCACACAAATAATTAAATAAATTAAAGAAGGGAAGATAATACTTGCACGTTGATTTTATCTTGGTTCAGTCACCCACCGTTAGTGGCGTAGTCCAGTCCTCACTCCACCTGTGGGTTTTTCTTTCACTAGTCAACAAGCTTGCAACCTTTGTACAAAACAGAGCACTCTAACCACATCTCTTGAGATACCTCACCCACCACGTGTAGGAGCCTCAAACTCTAGCACCCTCCCTTGGGCCTCCGGGATACCTCACCCACGCTCCCGATCCTAAAGTCACACACCAAAGGGATGCCCCACCCTTTACCGCAACAAAATACACTTTTAGCGACAATTATTATGACCTTTAGCAGCAATAATAATGGCCGCTAAAACTTTTACCGGCAATTATCAATTAACCGACATATCCAGTGTCCGCTAAAAGCTTTCCCGACAATTGTAGAGTTCTAGTAAAGACTCGATCAATTGCCGCTAAAACTTGAAAGTTATTGTGGCAATTATTGTGACCATTTTTGAATTGCCTTCTACGCACATTTACTAGCTTTTTCTATTGCCGTTAAAAGTTCTAGTTGGCTTTTCCCAACAATTACCATTGCCAGGAAATGTTAAGATTATAATTTGTCAATCAAATTAGTCATGACTTAATTAACAAAAGTTTTAGCCATACTAATATTTACTCCTAAAAAACTTAAATAATAATAATAATAATAATAATATACAAACATTTCAAATAAATCATACTAAAATTCATTCCATAAATACCTATATAACTAATAATCAATCAAAACTGCTCCAGAGTAATACACCATTACAATATTTATTTTTACTACAGATATATTTGAAAAAAAAAATGGAACTACAGAAGTCTACCAAAATAATTCGAAACTAGTAACCACACAATATGCAACCACAAACAAAATTGCTACCTCTCAAATAGTCCAAGCTTAATTAGAATCACATCAGCAAGATTTGAGTTTGCCTTGCCCACCAACTGGTAAAGCTTTTCTCCTTTGCTTTTTGAATTTGCCCTGCCCACCAATTGTAAATTATGCAACTATTCCATCAACCTAGAATAAAAGTAGAAGGGAGATGTTAGTGGAATGTCAATGCACCAGCATAAGATATATCTAAATATCATAAAATGCACATGACCATTTTTGCCATTTGCTGAAATGCAACAGTTTATATTTTTAATTCTATATGCCATAAAAGAAGCATCTCAAAAGATAAAAAGCAATAGAAAAATAAATACAAGCAGGGAGACCAGTTTCACACTAACCGGTCCATCTAATGCAGAAACTACATTTCTCGTTTTCTTGTTGAGTTAATAGATCCCAATGTGACATAAGCACTAGTAGTGAATGCGTAAACAATCTCGACTAATCATGGCATAAAAAAACAGGAAAGAATAAGCTGGTAAGAAGAAAATGCCCTTTCTTACAAATAACACTTTCTTTCGTTCTTCATAGCTAAGTTCCAATGCTTTCACAACCAACCAAGAGCACTTAAAATCTTTAATATCTGTACCTATCTGGTCCCATAGATAACTAGATATATAGCAAGGTGATTAACAGATCATATATTCCAATATCAAAATCTAAACATAAAGACGATGATGAGATAATAAAAACAAAAAGATATGACTACTTGTAAGAGAAAACTCGGTGGAAATAACATGTCTTACTTTCCATGAAAATAAAGGAAAGGATGCGAATTTAAAGTTTAAACTCAAGACACATTACATGTGTTGACAAATCTGTTTTCTTGTAATGTTGGACTAGAAAATAAACAATCCTAACTTTGAATCTTTTTGCAATGTAACTTAGACTTTGGTCAAGCGCTTTCAAATCACTTTACATCACATAGCAAACTACCAGTAATTAGTACCATATTCTTTTTGCCTTTCCTCTTTCACTAAAACTCTGAATTTATCACTCTACACTCTTCTAAGGATACAAGAATGTTTTTTTTTTTCTTTCTAATGTCAGCATACATGCAACTTATGAACCCAATTAATGAATTCAAAAAGTAAATCTGTTGAGTTTACTTGAATCAAACCTTTCCTGTTATAGAAACAAAAGATATCAATGACAACTTAATAGTCTAGCCAAGTTTACACTTCAAAATAACAAGAGTTGTACTAATTAGAAATTACACTGAACACAGTGAGTCGCTTTTTATATTTTCATGACTTATACCAATATATGCTTTTAGTTCGCTAGCTTCCATTACTAATGTATTAAGAGAATTAATCTATGACCCAACAAGCCACAACACCATCTGATACCAAAAGTACTTGGCCTCTGTGTAACCATTTAATGAGATGACCATTGGGAAAGTGTGGATTGTGATAAATGCAAGAGCAATAGCTGAGGCAATATATAAAAAGGAGAGAACTAATTGAAGCAAAGAAATGAAATATTAAAAACACCATAAATCTATAAAAATTCAAAATTTCCAGCTAAAGTTGTTCATGCACTAGTACCAAGATTTAATAGGAAAATCCACTTCAAGACTCTCTTAGCCACTAGTACCAGTTTGGAGCAGTACAGAATACCATGCCATTCACATATACATTCATATAAGAGCTAGTAGTGGGGAAAATCTCAGATAATATGACAACTTCTAACTCATATCAGTAAAACCATCTAATTGGCATGCTTTGGAGCCTCATTTTCTTATTAATCCCAAGCATGGTCATGGCTACCTCATTATCTCCTCCTCAAAACTGATTAGATAGCACCTAGGACATTATCCAAAACAGGGCATAGGACAAATTCTGGTTTTACAACCATTTCGACACTACTGCATAATCTCATATTCTCGTGTCTAACTAAAATAAGCTATTTAATGCAAATGAATTTTTATTAGTTGTAAATTAAAAAACTTCATACAAGTTTGCTTGGCTGTGCGGTGTTATGGATTAATTAACATTCATTTTTTATCATCACTCAAAAACATGAACACAAATAAAGCAAATGTCAAGCATTAGTACGTAGATGAATGTCAAACACTAAGATACCTTCTAGCTTTCTCATTTTGGATATGTAAAATTAAGAGTAAGAACTATATGCAAAAGAACAAGGGAGAGGAAATAAAACTAAGCCGGAAAGGTATTTATTAAAATCAACTGACCTTGCCAGCTTTTGAGAAGAATTCATAAACATCCCTCTTTAAGGGCATCTGTAATCATCACATAGCATATTGGCAATAATAAAAAAAATGGATGCCAAATACCCAAATATATCATATCACATAATATTTAAAACAAAAATACAAAAAGGGACCATTAATTATGATGAGAGCAACATCCAGGCACTCTTCACTGGAAATGTGAGTAGAGCAGAAGCCTGAAAACATGTACTTTTGTTTTTGGTGAAATAAAAGTTTAGATTGGGAGAAGGCATGCCCCCTTGCAAGACCAGGGAATACCACCAACCTCAACGAGGATTTATAGTGGAATTTACATCTTGCCTACAGGGGAGATCCAGGAATCAAACCCAAGTCACAGCTAGTGTGAGCGGAAGGCTTGACCAGATATTGGAATTTATAATGTACTTTTGATCACATAATGATATGCATGTTATAAAGATCTATCAAAATCTTAAAATTTATTCATTTAAGACTTTAACACTACTAGAAAACATGAATTTTCGAACGGAAATGATTCTGTCTTAAATGACATCAAGGTTTCAGACGGAATACAGACAGAATATATTATCAAATTCATCATTATCAAACTAAAAGCTTACCAGAAAAAAAAAAAATTCATCATTTGCAAGAGATGCAGTCAATTTCTACATCAAATCTCTGATGAAAATTTGAAGCTACAAATACATTTACGTGTTAAAATTTTTGCTGAATGGGTTTCTTAAAGTGGGAATGCCTTATAGTGCTAAACAACAAAAAAGCCTATTGTATCCCTAAAACATCTTATAAACACCATATAATAAAAAATGTTTCAAAACAACAAAAAATGCAAAAAATAAAAATAAAAAATAAATTGAAATTCATAAAGTACAGAGCTAGAATAATAGTGTGAGAATCCATGTGATATACAAGCATATGAAACTTAAAAAAAGATCAATTTATCATCAAATTTCCAGAGAAATTGCTTCAGATTATCATAAATGAATAAAGGACCATTTTATTTCACAAATTTCTATTAAATATCAACCAATCCATAGCCCAAGAGATGAGCGAAATGACTGAAGTCCCATCGCCAATTACATATGAATCCACTGCCCAAATATCATCAAGAAGGCACTAGTTTCTTACATCATTAAAATTTGCATTTATGATCATGTACAAAATGAAATGTGTTGAATACTGAAACAATGAAACGAATGCAACACCATCATCCAAAGATGCATCGCAGAAGCAATAAAACAACCAGATAAAACACAACACAAACGACGACGACCTATTCCCCAAGCCCGAAAGACTCGGCCAGCTTTGATTCCAAATAATGTAACACCTTCCTCGAGCGCTACATTGTCCGTGACATTTTAAGGCCGAAAAGTAGGTTAATTAAAATTCGTTGTAATATGATAGGGTAATTTTTCTTTTTCACAAGACATAAATATAAATAATTGGAATCAAGTCATTATACAGCAAAATATTTCATAATCATAATTAAGTTTATAAGTTTGAAAGTCACTTACATAAAAACACAACCCGACTCATAAACAGAAATCATAAAGATATACATAACCAACAAAGATTGGTTAATATGAGAATGTAGATAGCCATATCAAAATGACAAAATAATACAAATTCCAATTAGTTTGCCTTAAGCATAACCAATAGGAGGTGAAATATTGAAATCAAATCAACTTGAGTCAAAATGGCAACAAAGAAATAAGCAATAAAGAGATAAGTGATTAGAATATCTCACATATTCATAGGGAGTCAAAAGTGATTTCGTGTGCGAACCAAACAGTATAGCCAAAAGCTTACTCTCTATAGGAAACTTTCCCCTCAAGGCGATCACACCTTCTTGCAGTATGCCCTGGTTCTCCATACTATTGTCGTTCCTAGTTGCATATCCTTTACCACATCTTTGGCAGCTTTGAAAAGGTATGATGACTTCACTAGTTTCCTTGTCACTCCTCTTTTGAGCTCACTGTCGTTGCGACTGTTTCCTTAGCAGCTTTATATGTGATGGTTGACGGAGCTCAAAATGACTAACATACTCTCTAACAAACATTTCGTCTAAGCGTAGTCGCAAAACTCCATTCTCTGATACACCTCAAACTTTGTTAGAAAAGAACTCGTCCCGAAGATTGATCCTGAAAACTTTCTTAGCAACAGTTCTATTCTCCGCTTCAACCAACAGACAGTCAATCCTTACCAAGGTTAAGGATGGCAAACTTAAAGCAAAACTAGGCATCAAAATTATGTCCACTATCATTCCTCCTTAGAAACAATAATGAAAAGAACGGCAAACAATGTTGTCTCCCTTCAGAACAACGACATGAAACATAAATAAGGACAATCAAGGTCATTATCCTTCTAAGCGATGGTTCTTCATAGAACCAAGAACACCAAACAACCAGATAAGACACAACACAAACGACGACGACCTATTCCCCAAGCTCGAAAGACTCGGCCAGCTTTGATTCCAAATAATGTAACACCTTCCTCGAGCGCTACATTGTCCGTGACATTTTAAGGCCGAAAAGTAGGTTAATTAAAATTCGTTGTAATATGATAGGGTAATTTTTCTTTTTCACAAGACATAAATATAAATAATTGGAATCAAGTCATTATACAGCAAAATATTTCATAATCATAATTAAGTTTATAAGTTTGAAAGTCACTTACATAAAAACACAACCCGACTCATAAACAGAAATCATAAAGATATACATAACCAACAAAGATTGGTTAATATGAGAATGTAGATAGCCATATCAAAATGACAAAATAATACAAATTCCAATTAGTTTGCCTTAAGCATAACCAATAGGAGGTGAAATATTGAAATCAAATCAACTTGAGTCAAAATGGCAACAAAGAAATAAGCAATAAAGAGATAAGTGATTAGAATATCTCACATATTCATAGGGAGTCAAAAGTGATTTCGTGTGCGAACCAAACAGTATAGCCAAAAGCTTACTCTCTATAGGAAACTTTCCCCTCAAGGCGATCACACCTTCTTGCAGTATGCCCTGGTTCTCCATACTATTGTCGTTCCTAGTTGCATATCCTTTACCACATCTTTGGCAGCTTTGAAAAGGTATGATGACTTCACTAGTTTCCTTGTCACTCCTCTTTTGAGCTCACTGTCGTTGCGACTGTTTCCTTAGCAGCTTTATATGTGATGGTTGACGGAGCTCAAAATGACTAACATACTCTCTAACAAACATTTCGTCTAAGCGTAGTCGCAAAACTCCATTCTCTGATACACCTCAAACTTTGTTAGAAAAGAACTCGTCCCGAAGATTGATCCTGAAAACTTTCTTAGCAACAGTTCTATTCTCCGCTTCAACCAACAGACAGTCAATCCTTACCAAGGTTAAGGATGGCAAACTTAAAGCAAAACTAGGCATCAAAATTATGTCCACTATCATTCCTCCTTAGAAACAATAATGAAAAGAACGGCAAACAATGTTGTCTCCCTTCAGAACAACGACATGAAACATAAATAAGGACAATCAAGGTCATTATCCTTCTAAGCGATGGTTCTTCATAGAACCAAGAACACCAAACAACCAGATAAGACACAACACAAACGACGACGACCTATTCCCCAAGCTCGAAAGACTCGGCCAGCTTTGATTCCAAATAATGTAACACCTTCCTCGAGCGCTACATTGTCCGTGACATTTTAAGGCCGAAAAGTAGGTTAATTAAAATTCGTTGTAATATGATAGGGTAATTTTTCTTTTTCACAAGACATAAATATAAATAATTGGAATCAAGTCATTATACAGCAAAATATTTCATAATCATAATTAAGTTTATAAGTTTGAAAGTCACTTACATAAAAACACAACCCGACTCATAAACAGAAATCATAAAGATATACATAACCAACAAAGATTGGTTAATATGAGAATGTAGATAGCCATATCAAAATGACAAAATAATACAAATTCCAATTAGTTTGCCTTAAGCATAACCAATAGGAGGTGAAATATTGAAATCAAATCAACTTGAGTCAAAATGGCAACAAAGAAATAAGCAATAAAGAGATAAGTGATTAGAATATCTCACATATTCATAGGGAGTCAAAAGTGATTTCGTGTGCGAACCAAACAGTATAGCCAAAAGCTTACTCTCTATAGGAAACTTTCCCCTCAAGGCGATCACACCTTCTTGCAGTATGCCCTGGTTCTCCATACTATTGTCGTTCCTAGTTGCATATCCTTTACCACATCTTTGGCAGCTTTGAAAAGGTATGATGACTTCACTAGTTTCCTTGTCACTCCTTTTTTGAGCTCACTGTCGTTGCGACTGTTTCCTCAGCAACTTTATATGTGATGGTTGACGGAGCTCAAAATGACTAACATACTCTCTAACAAACATTTCGTCTAAGCGTAGTCGCAAAACTCCATTCTCTGATACACCTCAAACTTTGTTAGAAAAGAACTCGTCCCGAAGATTGATCCTGAAAACTTTCTTAGCAACAGTTCTATTCTCCGCTTCAACCAACAGACAGTCAATCCTTACCAAGGTTAAGGATGGCAAACTTAAAGCAAAACTAGGCATCAAAATTATGTCCACTATCATTCCTCCTTAGAAACAATAATGAAAAGAACGGCAAACAATGTTGTCTCCCTTCAGAACAACGACATGAAACATAAATAAGGACAATCAAGGTCATTATCCTTCTAAGCGATGGTTCTTCATAGAACCAAGAACACCAAACAACCAGATAAGACACAACACAAACGACGACGACCTATTCCCCAAGCCCGAAAGACTCGGCCAGCTTTGATTCCAAATAATGTAACACCTTCCTCGAGCGCTACATTGTCCGTGATATTTTAAGGCCGAAAAGTAGGTTAATTAAAATTCGTTGTAATATGATAGGGTAATTTTTCTTTTTCACAAGACATAAATATAAATAATTGGAATCAAGTCATTATACAGCAAAATATTTCATAATCATAATTAAGTTTATAAGTTTGAAAGTCACTTACATAAAAACACAACCCGACTCATAAACAGAAATCATAAAGATATACATAACCAACAAAGATTGGTTAATATGAGAATGTAGATAGCCATATCAAAATGACAAAATAATACAAATTCCAATTAGTTTGCCTTAAGCATAACCAATAGGAGGTGAAATATTGAAATCAAATCAACTTGAGTCAAAATGGCAACAAAGAAATAAGCAATAAAGAGATAAGTGATTAGAATATCTCACATATTCATAGGGAGTCAAAAGTGATTTCGTGTGCGAACCAAACAGTATAGCCAAAAGCTTACTCTCTATAGGAAACTTTCCCCTCAAGGCGATCACACCTTCTTGCAGTATGCCCTGGTTCTCCATACTATTGTCGTTCCTAGTTGCATATCCTTTACCACATCTTTGGCAGCTTTGAAAAGGTATGATGACTTCACTAGTTTCCTTGTCACTCCTCTTTTGAGCTCACTGTCGTTGCGACTGTTTCCTCAGCAGCTTTATATGTGATGGTTGACGGAGCTCAAAATGACTAACATACTCTCTAACAAACATTTCGTCTAAGCGTAGTCGCAAAACTCCATTCTCTGATACACCTCAAACTTTGTTAGAAAAGAACTCGTCCCGAAGATTGATCCTGAAAACTTTCTTAGCAACAGTTCTATTCTCCGCTTCAACCAACAGACAGTCAATCCTTACCAAGGTTAAGGATGGCAAACTTAAAGCAAAACTAGGCATCAAAATTATGTCCACTATCATTCCTCCTTAGAAACAATAATGAAAAGAACGGCAAACAATGTTGTCTCCCTTCAGAACAACGACATGAAACATAAATAAGGACAATCAAGGTCATTATCCTTCTAAGCGATGGTTCTTCATAGAACCAAGAACACCAACCAACCAGATAAGACACAACACAAACGACGACGACCTATTCCCCAAGCCCGAAAGACTCGGCCAGCTTTGATTCCAAATAATGTAACACCTTCCTCGAGCGCTACATTGTCCGTGACATTTTAAGGCCGAAAAGTAGGTTAATTAAAATTCGTTGTAATATGATAGGGTAATTTTTCTTTTTCACAAGACATAAATATAAATAATTGGAATCAAGTCATTATACAGCAAAATATTTCATAATCATAATTAAGTTTATAAGTTTGAAAGTCACTTACATAAAAACACAACCCGACTCATAAACAGAAATCATAAAGATATACATAACCAACAAAGATTGGTTAATATGAGAATGTAGATAGCCATATCAAAATGACAAAATAATACAAATTCCAATTAGTTTGCCTTAAGCATAACCAATAGGAGGTGAAATATTGAAATCAAATCAACTTGAGTCAAAATGGCAACAAAGAAATAAGCAATAAAGAGATAAGTGATTAGAATATCTCACATATTCATAGGGAGTCAAAAGTGATTTCGTGTGCGAACCAAACAGTATAGCCAAAAGCTTACTCTCTATAGGAAACTTTCCCCTCAAGGCGATCACACCTTCTTGCAGTATGCCCTGGTTCTCCATACTATTGTCGTTCCTAGTTGCATATCCTTTACCACATCTTTGGCAGCTTTGAAAAGGTATGATGACTTCACTAGTTTCCTTGTCACTCCTTTTTTGAGCTCACTGTCGTTGCGACTGTTTCCTCAGCAACTTTATATGTGATGGTTGACGGAGCTCAAAATGACTAACATACTCTCTAACAAACATTTCGTCTAAGCGTAGTCGCAAAACTCCATTCTCTGATACACCTCAAACTTTGTTAGAAAAGAACTCGTCCCGAAGATTGATCCTGAAAACTTTCTTAGCAACAGTTCTATTCTCCGCTTCAACCAACAGACAGTCAATCCTTACCAAGGTTAAGGATGGCAAACTTAAAGCAAAACTAGGCATCAAAATTATGTCCACTATCATTCCTCCTTAGAAACAATAATGAAAAGAACGGCAAACAATGTTGTCTCCCTTCAGAACAACGACATGAAACATAAATAAGGACAATCAAGGTCATTATCCTTCTAAGCGATGGTTCTTCATAGAACCAAGAACACCAAACAACCAGATAAGACACAACACAAACGACGACGACCTATTCCCCAAGCCCGAAAGACTCGGCCAGCTTTGATTCCAAATAATGTAACACCTTCCTCGAGCGCTACATTGTCCGTGACATTTTAAGGCCGAAAAGTAGGTTAATTAAAATTCGTTGTAATATGATAGGGTAATTTTTCTTTTTCACAAGACATAAATATAAATAATTGGAATCAAGTCATTATACAGCAAAATATTTCATAATCATAATTAAGTTTATAAGTTTGAAAGTCACTTACATAAAAACACAACCCGACTCATAAACAGAAATCATAAAGATATACATAACCAACAAAGATTGGTTAATATGAGAATGTAGATAGCCATATCAAAATGACAAAATAATACAAATTCCAATTAGTTTGCCTTAAGCATAACCAATAGGAGGTGAAATATTGAAATCAAATCAACTTGAGTCAAAATGGCAACAAAGAAATAAGCAATAAAGAGATAAGTGATTAGAATATCTCACATATTCATAGGGAGTCAAAAGTGATTTCGTGTGCGAACCAAACAGTATAGCCAAAAGCTTACTCTCTATAGGAAACTTTCCCCTCAAGGCGATCACACCTTCTTGCAGTATGCCCTGGTTCTCCATACTATTGTCGTTCCTAGTTGCATATCCTTTACCACATCTTTGGCAGCTTTGAAAAGGTATGATGACTTCACTAGTTTCCTTGTCACTCCTCTTTTGAGCTCACTGTCGTTGCGACTGTTTCCTCAGCAGCTTTATATGTGATGGTTGACGGAGCTCAAAATGACTAACATACTCTCTAACAAACATTTCGTCTAAGCGTAGTCGCAAAACTCCATTCTCTGATACACCTCAAACTTTGTTAGAAAAGAACTCGTCCCGAAGATTGATCCTGAAAACTTTCTTAGCAACAGTTCTATTCTCCGCTTCAACCAACAGACAGTCAATCCTTACCAAGGTTAAGGATGGCAAACTTAAAGCAAAACTAGGCATCAAAATTATGTCCACTATCATTCCTCCTTAGAAACAATAATGAAAAGAACGGCAAACAATGTTGTCTCCCTTCAGAACAACGACATGAAACATAAATAAGGACAATCAAGGTCATTATCCTTCTAAGCGATGGTTCTTCATAGAACCAAGAACACCAAACAACCAGATAAAACACAACACAAACGACGACGACCTATTCCCCAAGCCCGAAAGACTCGGCCAGCTTTGATTCCAAATAATGTAACACCTTCCTCGAGCGCTACATTGTCCGTGACATTTTAAGGCCGAAAAGTAGGTTAATTAAAATTCATTGTAATATGATAGGGTAATTTTTCTTTTTCACAAGACATAAATATAAATAATTGGAATCAAGTCATTATACAGCAAAATATTTCATAATCATAATTAAGTTTATAAGTTTGAAAGTCACTTACATAAAAACACAACCCGACTCATAAACAGAAATCATAAAGATATACATAACCAACAAAGATTGGTTAATATGAGAATGTAGATAGCCATATCAAAATGACAAAATAATACAAATTCCAATTAGTTTGCCTTAAGCATAACCAATAGGAGGTGAAATATTGAAATCAAATCAACTTGAGTCAAAATGGCAACAAAGAAATAAGCAATAAAGAGATAAGTGATTAGAATATCTCACATATTCATAGGGAGTCAAAAGTGATTTCGTGTGCGAACCAAACAGTATAGCCAAAAGCTTACTCTCTATAGGAAACTTTCCCCTCAAGGCGATCACACCTTCTTGCAGTATGCCCTGGTTCTCCATACTATTGTCGTTCCTAGTTGCATATCCTTTACCACATCTTTGGCAGCTTTGAAAAGGTATGATGACTTCACTAGTTTCCTTGTCACTCCTCTTTTGAGCTCACTGTCGTTGCGACTGTTTCCTCAGCAGCTTTATATGTGATGGTTGACGGAGCTCAAAATGACTAACATACTCTCTAACAAACATTTCGTCTAAGCGTAGTCGCAAAACTCCATTCTCTGATACACCTCAAACTTTGTTAGAAAAGAACTCGTCCCGAAGATTGATCCTGAAAACTTTCTTAGCAACAGTTCTATTCTCCGCTTCAACCAACAGACAGTCAATCCTTACCAAGGTTAAGGATGGCAAAATTAAAGCAAAACTAGGCATCAAAATTATGTCCACTATCATTCCTCCTTAGAAACAATAATGAAAAGAACGGCAAACAATGTTGTCTCCCTTCAGAACAACGACATGAAACATAAATAAGGACAATCAAGGTCATTATCCTTCTAAGCGATGGTTCTTCATAGAACCAAGAACACCAAACAACCAGATAAGACACAACACAAACGACGACGACCTATTCCCCAAGCCCGAAAGACTCGGCCAGCTTTGATTCCAAATAATGTAACACCTTCCTCGAGCGCTACATTGTCCGTGACATTTTAAGGCCGAAAAGTAGGTTAATTAAAATTCGTTGTAATATGATAGGGTAATTTTTCTTTTTCACAAGACATAAATATAAATAATTGGAATCAAGTCATTATACAGCAAAATATTTCATAATCATAATTAAGTTTATAAGTTTGAAAGTCACTTACATAAAAACACAACCCGACTCATAAACAGAAATCATAAAGATATACATAACCAACAAAGATTGGTTAATATGAGAATGTAGATAGCCATATCAAAATGACAAAATAATACAAATTCCAATTAGTTTGCCTTAAGCATAACCAATAGGAGGTGAAATATTGAAATCAAATCAACTTGAGTCAAAATGGCAACAAAGAAATAAGCAATAAAGAGATAAGTGATTAGAATATCTCACATATTCATAGGGAGTCAAAAGTGATTTCGTGTGCGAACCAAACAGTATAGCCAAAAGCTTACTCTCTATAGGAAACTTTCCCCTCAAGGCGATCACACCTTCTTGCAGTATGCCCTGGTTCTCCATACTATTGTCGTTCCTAGTTGCATATCCTTTACCACATCTTTGGCAGCTTTGAAAAGGTATGATGACTTCACTAGTTTCCTTGTCACTCCTCTTTTGAGCTCACTGTCGTTGCGACTGTTTCCTCAGCAGCTTTATATGTGATGGTTGACGGAGCTCAAAATGACTAACATACTCTCTAACAAACATTTCGTCTAAGCGTAGTCGCAAAACTCCATTCTCTGATACACCTCAAACTTTGTTAGAAAAGAACTCGTCCCGAAGATTGATCCTGAAAACTTTCTTAGCAACAGTTCTATTCTCCGCTTCAACCAACAGACAGTCAATCCTTACCAAGGTTAAGGATGGCAAACTTAAAGCAAAACTAGGCATCAAAATTATGTCCACTATCATTCCTCCTTAGAAACAATAATGAAAAGAACGGCAAACAATGTTGTCTCCCTTCAGAACAACGACATGAAACATAAATAAGGACAATCAAGGTCATTATCCTTCTAAGCGATGGTTCTTCATAGAACCAAGAACACCAAACAACCAGATAAAACACAACACAAACGACGACGACCTATTCCCCAAGCCCGAAAGACTCGGCCAGCTTTGATTCCAAATAATGTAACACCTTCCTCGAGCGCTACATTGTCCGTGACATTTTAAGGCCGAAAAGTAGGTTAATTAAAATTCATTGTAATATGATAGGGTAATTTTTCTTTTTCACAAGACATAAATATAAATAATTGGAATCAAGTCATTATACAGCAAAATATTTCATAATCATAATTAAGTTTATAAGTTTGAAAGTCACTTACATAAAAACACAACCCGACTCATAAACAGAAATCATAAAGATATACATAACCAACAAAGATTGGTTAATATGAGAATGTAGATAGCCATATCAAAATGACAAAATAATACAAATTCCAATTAGTTTGCCTTAAGCATAACCAATAGGAGGTGAAATATTGAAATCAAATCAACTTGAGTCAAAATGGCAACAAAGAAATAAGCAATAAAGAGATAAGTGATTAGAATATCTCACATATTCATAGGGAGTCAAAAGTGATTTCGTGTGCGAACCAAACAGTATAGCCAAAAGCTTACTCTCTATAGGAAACTTTCCCCTCAAGGCGATCACACCTTCTTGCAGTATGCCCTGGTTCTCCATACTATTGTCGTTCCTAGTTGCATATCCTTTACCACATCTTTGGCAGCTTTGAAAAGGTATGATGACTTCACTAGTTTCCTTGTCACTCCTCTTTTGAGCTCACTGTCGTTGCGACTGTTTCCTCAGCAGCTTTATATGTGATGGTTGACGGAGCTCAAAATGACTAACATACTCTCTAACAAACATTTCGTCTAAGCGTAGTCGCAAAACTCCATTCTCTGATACACCTCAAACTTTGTTAGAAAAGAACTCGTCCCGAAGATTGATCCTGAAAACTTTCTTAGCAACAGTTCTATTCTCCGCTTCAACCAACAGACAGTCAATCCTTACCAAGGTTAAGGATGGCAAACTTAAAGCAAAACTAGGCATCAAAATTATGTCCACTATCATTCCTCCTTAGAAACAATAATGAAAAGAACGGCAAACAATGTTGTCTCCCTTCAGAACAACGACATGAAACATCAATAAGGACAATCAAGGTCATTATCCTTCTAAGCGATGGTTCTTCATAGAACCAAGAACACCAAACAACCAGATAAAACACAACACAAACGACGACCTATTCCCCAAGCCCGAAAGACTCGGCCAGCTTTGATTCCAAATAATGTAACACCTTCCCTCGAGCGCTACATTGTCCGTGACATTTTAAGGCCGAAAAGTAGGTTAATTAAAATTCGTTGTAATATGATAGGGTAATTTTTCTTTTTCACAAGACATAAATATAAATAATTGGAATCAAGTCATTATACAGCAAAATATTTCATAATCATAATTAAGTTTATAAGTTTGAAAGTCACTTACATAAAAACACAACCCGACTCATAAACAGAAATCATAAAGATATACATAACCAACAAAGATTGGTTAATATGAGAATGTAGATAGCCATATCAAAATGACAAAATAATACAAATTCCAATTAGTTTGCCTTAAGCATAACCAATAGGAGGTGAAATATTGAAATCAAATCAACTTGAGTCAAAATGGCAACAAAGAAATAAGCAATAAAGAGATAAGTGATTAGAATATCTCACATATTCATAGGGAGTCAAAAGTGATTTCGTGTGCGAACCAAACAGTATAGCCAAAAGCTTACTCTCTATAGGAAACTTTCCCCTCAAGGCGATCACACCTTCTTGCAGTATGCCCTGGTTCTCCATACTATTGTCGTTCCTAGTTGCATATCCTTTACCACATCTTTGGCAGCTTTGAAAAGGTATGATGACTTCACTAGTTTCCTTGTCACTCCTCTTTTGAGCTCACTGTCGTTGCGACTGTTTCCTCAGCAGCTTTATATGTGATGGTTGACGGAGCTCAAAATGACTAACATACTCTCTAACAAACATTTCGTCTAAGCGTAGTCGCAAAACTCCATTCTCTGATACACCTCAAACTTTGTTAGAAAAGAACTCGTCCCGAAGATTGATCCTGAAAACTTTCTTAGCAACAGTTCTATTCTCCGCTTCAACCAACAGACAGTCAATCCTTACCAAGGTTAAGGATGGCAAACTTAAAGCAAAACTAGGCATCAAAATTATGTCCACTATCATTCCTCCTTAGAAACAATAATGAAAAGAACGGCAAACAATGTTGTCTCCCTTCAGAACAACGACATGAAACATAAATAAGGACAATCAAGGTCATTATCCTTCTAAGCGATGGTTCTTCATAGAACCAAGAACACCAAACAACCAGATAAAACACAACACAAACGACGACGACCTATTCCCCAAGCCCGAAAGACTCGGCCAGCTTTGATTCCAAATAATGTAACACCTTCCTCGAGCGCTACATTGTCCGTGACATTTTAAGGCCGAAAAGTAGGTTAATTAAAATTCGTTGTAATATGATAGGGTAATTTTTCTTTTTCACAAGACATAAATATAAATAATTGGAATCAAGTCATTATACAGCAAAATATTTCATAATCATAATTAAGTTTATAAGTTTGAAAGTCACTTACATAAAAACACAAACCCGACTCATAAACAGAAATCATAAAGATATACATAACCAACAAAGATTGGTTAATATGAGAATGTAGATAGCCATATCAAAATGACAAAATAATACAAATTCCAATTAGTTTGCCTTAAGCATAACCAATAGGAGGTGAAATATTGAAATCAAATCAACTTGAGTCAAAATGGCAACAAAGAAATAAGCAATAAAAGAGATAAGTGATTAGAATATCTCACATATTCATAGGGAGTCCAAAAGTGATTTCGTGTGCGAACCAAACAGTATAGCCAAAAGCTTACTCTCTATAGGAAACTTTCCCCTCAAGGCGATCACACCTTCTTGCAGTATGCCCTGGTTCTCCATACTATTGTCGTTCCTAGTTGCATATCCTTTACCACATCTTTGGCAGCTTTGAAAAGGTATGATGACTTCACTAGTTTCCTTGTCACTCCTCTTTTGAGCTCACTGTCGTTGCGACTGTTTCCTCAGCAGCTTTATATGTGATGGTTGACGGAGCTCAAAATGACTAACATACTCTCTAACAAACATTTCGTCTAAGCGTAGTCGCAAAACTCCATTCTCTGATACACCTCAAACTTTGTTAGAAAAGAACTCGTCCCGAAGATTGATCCTGAAAACTTTCTTAGCAACAGTTCTATTCTCCGCTTCAACCAACAGACAGTCAATCCTTACCAAGGTTAAGGATGGCAAACTTAAAGCAAAACTAGGCATCAAAATTATGTCCACTATCATTCCTCCTTAGAAACAATAATGAAAAGAACGGCAAACAATGTTGTCTCCCTTCAGAACAACGACATGAAACATCAATAAGGACAATCAAGGTCATTATCCTTCTAAGCGATGGTTCTTCATAGAACCAAGAACACCAAACAACCAGATAAGACACAACACAAACGACGACGACCTATTCCCCAAGCCCGAAAGACTCGGCCAGCTTTGATTCCAAATAATGTAACACCTTCCTCGAGCGCTACATTGTCCGTGACATTTTAAGGCCGAAAAGTAGGTTAATTAAAATTCGTTGTAATATGATAGGGTAATTTTTCTTTTTCACAAGACATAAATATAAATAATTGGAATCAAGTCATTATACAGCAAAATATTTCATAATCATAATTAAGTTTATAAGTTTGAAAGTCACTTACATAAAAACACAACCCGACTCATAAACAGAAATCATAAAGATATACATAACCAACAAAGATTGGTTAATATGAGAATGTAGATAGCCATATCAAAATGACAAAATAATACAAATTCCAATTAGTTTGCCTTAAGCATAACCAATAGGAGGTGAAATATTGAAATCAAATCAACTTGAGTCAAAATGGCAACAAAGAAATAAGCAATAAAGAGATAAGTGATTAGAATATCTCACATATTCATAGGGAGTCAAAAGTGATTTCGTGTGCGAACCAAACAGTATAGCCAAAAGCTTACTCTCTATAGGAAACTTTCCCCTCAAGGCGATCACACCTTCTTGCAGTATGCCCTGGTTCTCCATACTATTGTCGTTCCTAGTTGCATATCCTTTACCACATCTTTGGCAGCTTTGAAAAGGTATGATGACTTCACTAGTTTCCTTGTCACTCCTCTTTTGAGCTCACTGTCGTTGCGACTGTTTCCTCAGCAGCTTTATATGTGATGGTTGACGGAGCTCAAAATGACTAACATACTCTCTAACAAACATTTCGTCTAAGCGTAGTCGCAAAACTCCATTCTCTGATACACCTCAAACTTTGTTAGAAAAGAACTCGTCCCGAAGATTGATCCTGAAAACTTTCTTAGCAACAGTTCTATTCTCCGCTTCAACCAACAGACAGTCAATCCTTACCAAGGTTAAGGATGGCAAACTTAAAGCAAAACTAGGCATCAAAATTATGTCCACTATCATTCCTCCTTAGAAACAATAATGAAAAGAACGGCAAACAATGTTGTCTCCCTTCAGAACAACGACATGAAACATAAATAAGGACAATCAAGGTCATTATCCTTCTAAGCGATGGTTCTTCATAGAACCAAGAACACCAAACAACCAGATAAGACACAACACAAACGACGACGACCTATTCCCCAAGCCCGAAAGACTCGGCCAGCTTTGATTCCAAATAATGTAACACCTTCCTCGAGCGCTACATTGTCCGTGACATTTTAAGGCCGAAAAGTAGGTTAATTAAAATTCGTTGTAATATGATAGGGTAATTTTTCTTTTTCACAAGACATAAATATAAATAATTGGAATCAAGTCATTATACAGCAAAATATTTCATAATCATAATTAAGTTTATAAGTTTGAAAGTCACTTACATAAAAACACAACCCGACTCATAAACAGAAATCATAAAGATATACATAACCAACAAAGATTGGTTAATATGAGAATGTAGATAGCCATATCAAAATGACAAAATAATACAAATTCCAATTAGTTTGCCTTAAGCATAACCAATAGGAGGTGAAATATTGAAATCAAATCAACTTGAGTCAAAATGGCAACAAAGAAATAAGCAATAAAGAGATAAGTGATTAGAATATCTCACATATTCATAGGGAGTCAAAAGTGATTTCGTGTGCGAACCAAACAGTATAGCCAAAAGCTTACTCTCTATAGGAAACTTTCCCCTCAAGGCGATCACACCTTCTTGCAGTATGCCCTGGTTCTCCATACTATTGTCGTTCCTAGTTGCATATCCTTTACCACATCTTTGGCAGCTTTGAAAAGGTATGATGACTTCACTAGTTTCCTTGTCACTCCTCTTTTGAGCTCACTGTCGTTGCGACTGTTTCCTCAGCAGCTTTATATGTGATGGTTGACGGAGCTCAAAATGACTAACATACTCTCTAACAAACATTTCGTCTAAGCGTAGTCGCAAAACTCCATTCTCTGATACACCTCAAACTTTGTTAGAAAAGAACTCGTCCCGAAGATTGATCCTGAAAACTTTCTTAGCAACAGTTTCTATTCTCCGCTTCAACCAACAGACAGTCAATCCTTACCAAGGTTAAGGATGGCAAACTTAAAGCAAAACTAGGCATCAAAATTATGTCCACTATCATTCCTCCTTAGAAACAATAATGAAAAGAACGGCAAACAATGTTGTCTCCCTTCAGAACAACGACATGAAACATAAATAAGGACAATCAAGGTCATTATCCTTCTAAGCGATGGTTCTTCATAGAACCAAGAACACCAAACAACCAGATAAGACACAACACAAACGACGACGACCTATTCCCCAAGCCCGAAAGACTCGGCCAGCTTTGATTCCAAATAATGTAACACCTTCCTCGAGCGCTACATTGTCCGTGACATTTTAAGGCCGAAAAGTAGGTTAATTAAAATTCGTTGTAATATGATAGGGTAATTTTTCTTTTTCACAAGACATAAATATAAATAATTGGAATCAAGTCATTATACAGCAAAATATTTCATAATCATAATTAAGTTTATAAGTTTGAAAGTCACTTACATAAAAACACAACCCGACTCATAAACAGAAATCATAAAGATATACATAACCAACAAAGATTGGTTAATATGAGAATGTAGATAGCCATATCAAAATGACAAAAATAATACAAATTCCAATTAGTTTGCCTTAAGCATAACCAATAGGAGGTGAAATATTGAAATCAAATCAACTTGAGTCAAAATGGCAACAAAGAAATAAGCAATAAAGAGATAAGTGATTAGAATATCTCACATATTCATAGGGAGTCAAAAGTGATTTCGTGTGCGAACCAAACAGTATAGCCAAAAGCTTACTCTCTATAGGAAACTTTCCCCTCAAGGCGATCACACCTTCTTGCAGTATGCCCTGGTTCTCCATACTATTGTCGTTCCTAGTTGCATATCCTTTACCACATCTTTGGCAGCTTTGAAAAGGTATGATGACTTCACTAGTTTCCTTGTCACTCCTCTTTTGAGCTCACTGTCGTTGCGACTGTTTCCTCAGCAGCTTTATATGTGATGGTTGACGGAGCTCAAAATGACTAACATACTCTCTAACAAACATTTCGTCTAAGCGTAGTCGCAAAACTCCATTCTCTGATACACCTCAAACTTTGTTAGAAAAGAACTCGTCCCGAAGATTGATCCTGAAAACTTTCTTAGCAACAGTTCTATTCTCCGCTTCAACCAACAGACAGTCAATCCTTACCAAGGTTAAGGATGGCAAACTTAAAGCAAAACTAGGCATCAAAATTATGTCCACTATCATTCCTCCTTAGAAACAATAATGAAAAGAACGGCAAACAATGTTGTCTCCCTTCAGAACAACGACATGAAACATAAATAAGGACAATCAAGGTCATTATCCTTCTAAGCGATGGTTCTTCATAGAACCAAGAACACCAAACAACCAGATAAGACACAACACAAACGACGACGACCTATTCCCCAAGCCCGAAAGACTCGGCCAGCTTTGATTCCAAATAATGTAACACCTTCCTCGAGCGCTACATTGTCCGTGACATTTTAAGGCCGAAAAGTAGGTTAATTAAAATTCGTTGTAATATGATAGGGTAATTTTTCTTTTTCACAAGACATAAATATAAATAATTGGAATCAAGTCATTATACAGCAAAATATTTCATAATCATAATTAAGTTTATAAGTTTGAAAGTCACTTACATAAAAACACAACCCGACTCATAAACAGAAATCATAAAGATATACATAACCAACAAAGATTGGTTAATATGAGAATGTAGATAGCCATATCAAAATGACAAAATAATACAAATTCCAATTAGTTTGCCTTAAGCATAACCAATAGGAGGTGAAATATTGAAATCAAATCAACTTGAGTCAAAATGGCAACAAAGAAATAAGCAATAAAGAGATAAGTGATTAGAATATCTCACATATTCATAGGGAGTCAAAAGTGATTTCGTGTGCGAACCAAACAGTATAGCCAAAAGCTTACTCTCTATAGGAAACTTTCCCCTCAAGGCGATCACACCTTCTTGCAGTATGCCCTGGTTCTCCATACTATTGTCGTTCCTAGTTGCATATCCTTTACCACATCTTTGGCAGCTTTGAAAAGGTATGATGACTTCACTAGTTTCCTTGTCACTCCTCTTTTGAGCTCACTGTCGTTGCGACTGTTTCCTCAGCAGCTTTATATGTGATGGTTGACGGAGCTCAAAATGACTAACATACTCTCTAACAAACATTTCGTCTAAGCGTAGTCGCAAAACTCCATTCTCTGATACACCTCAAACTTTGTTAGAAAAGAACTCGTCCCGAAGATTGATCCTGAAAACTTTCTTAGCAACAGTTCTATTCTCCGCTTCAACCAACAGACAGTCAATCCTTACCAAGGTTAAGGATGGCAAAATTAAAGCAAAACTAGGCATCAAAATTATGTCCACTATCATTCCTCCTTAGAAACAATAATGAAAAGAACGGCAAACAATGTTGTCTCCCTTCAGAACAACGACATGAAACATAAATAAGGACAATCAAGGTCATTATCCTTCTAAGCGATGGTTCTTCATAGAACCAAGAACACCAAACAACCAGATAAGACACAACACAAACGACGACGACCTATTCCCCAAGCCCGAAAGACTCGGCCAGCTTTGATTCCAAATAATGTAACACCTTCCTCGAGCGCTACATTGTCCGTGACATTTTAAGGCCGAAAAGTAGGTTAATTAAAATTCGTTGTAATATGATAGGGTAATTTTTCTTTTTCACAAGACATAAATATAAATAATTGGAATCAAGTCATTATACAGCAAAATATTTCATAATCATAATTAAGTTTATAAGTTTGAAAGTCACTTACATAAAAACACAACCCGACTCATAAACAGAAATCATAAAGATATACATAACCAACAAAGATTGGTTAATATGAGAATGTAGATAGCCATATCAAAATGACAAAATAATACAAATTCCAATTAGTTTGCCTTAAGCATAACCAATAGGAGGTGAAATATTGAAATCAAATCAACTTGAGTCAAAATGGCAACAAAGAAATAAGCAATAAAGAGATAAGTGATTAGAATATCTCACATATTCATAGGGAGTCAAAAGTGATTTCGTGTGCGAACCAAACAGTATAGCCAAAAGCTTACTCTCTATAGGAAACTTTCCCCTCAAGGCGATCACACCTTCTTGCAGTATGCCCTGGTTCTCCATACTATTGTCGTTCCTAGTTGCATATCCTTTACCACATCTTTGGCAGCTTTGAAAAGGTATGATGACTTCACTAGTTTCCTTGTCACTCCTCTTTTGAGCTCACTGTCGTTGCGACTGTTTCCTCAGCAGCTTTATATGTGATGGTTGACGGAGCTCAAAATGACTAACATACTCTCTAACAAACATTTCGTCTAAGCGTAGTCGCAAAACTCCATTCTCTGATACACCTCAAACTTTGTTAGAAAAGAACTCGTCCCGAAGATTGATCCTGAAAACTTTCTTAGCAACAGTTCTATTCTCCGCTTCAACCAACAGACAGTCAATCCTTACCAAGGTTAAGGATGGCAAACTTAAAGCAAAACTAGGCATCAAAATTATGTCCACTATCATTCCTCCTTAGAAACAATAATGAAAAGAACGGCAAACAATGTTGTCTCCCTTCAGAACAACGACATGAAACATAAATAAGGACAATCAAGGTCATTATCCTTCTAAGCGATGGTTCTTCATAGAACCAAGAACACCAAACAACCAGATAAAACACAACACAAACGACGACGACCTATTCCCCAAGCCCGAAAGACTCGGCCAGCTTTGATTCCAAATAATGTAACACCTTCCTCGAGCGCTACATTGTCCGTGACATTTTAAGGCCGAAAAGTAGGTTAATTAAAATTCATTGTAATATGATAGGGTAATTTTTCTTTTTCACAAGACATAAATATAAATAATTGGAATCAAGTCATTATACAGCAAAATATTTCATAATCATAATTAAGTTTATAAGTTTGAAAGTCACTTACATAAAAACACAACCCGACTCATAAACAGAAATCATAAAGATATACATAACCAACAAAGATTGGTTAATATGAGAATGTAGATAGCCATATCAAAATGACAAAATAATACAAATTCCAATTAGTTTGCCTTAAGCATAACCAATAGGAGGTGAAATATTGAAATCAAATCAACTTGAGTCAAAATGGCAACAAAGAAATAAGCAATAAAGAGATAAGTGATTAGAATATCTCACATATTCATAGGGAGTCAAAAGTGATTTCGTGTGCGAACCAAACAGTATAGCCAAAAGCTTACTCTCTATAGGAAACTTTCCCCTCAAGGCGATCACACCTTCTTGCAGTATGCCCTGGTTCTCCATACTATTGTCGTTCCTAGTTGCATATCCTTTACCACATCTTTGGCAGCTTTGAAAAGGTATGATGACTTCACTAGTTTCCTTGTCACTCCTCTTTTGAGCTCACTGTCGTTGCGACTGTTTCCTCAGCAGCTTTATATGTGATGGTTGACGGAGCTCAAAATGACTAACATACTCTCTAACAAACATTTCGTCTAAGCGTAGTCGCAAAACTCCATTCTCTGATACACCTCAAACTTTGTTAGAAAAGAACTCGTCCCGAAGATTGATCCTGAAAACTTTCTTAGCAACAGTTCTATTCTCCGCTTCAACCAACAGACAGTCAATCCTTACCAAGGTTAAGGATGGCAAAATTAAAGCAAAACTAGGCATCAAAATTATGTCCACTATCATTCCTCCTTAGAAACAATAATGAAAAGAACGGCAAACAATGTTGTCTCCCTTCAGAACAACGACATGAAACATAAATAAGGACAATCAAGGTCATTATCCTTCTAAGCGTTGGTTCTTCATAGAACCAAGAACACCAAACAACCAGATAAAACACAACACAAACGATGACGACCTATTCCCCAAGCCCGAAAGACTCGGCCAGCTTTGATTCCAAATAATGTAACACCTTCCTCGAGCGCTACATTGTCCGTGACATTTTAAGGCCGAAAAGTAGGTTAATTAAAATTCGTTGTAATATGATAGGGTAATTTTTCTTTTTCACAAGACATAAATATAAATAATTGGAATCAAGTAATTATACAGCAAAATATTTCATAATCATAATTAAGTTTATAAGTTTGAAAGTCACTTACATAAAAACACAACCCGACTCATAAACAGAAATCATAAAGATATACAGACCCAACATAAAAATATGGAGACGCAGCTCCTAAAATATAAGATACTTGGAATTGCAGCTCCATAAACCCATAACCAGCTGTCCAAACTAAAATATAAAAGACAATCCTCTATTGGAACCAAAGTGATTTGGATTAATAATCTCTGAGTTTTGATGTTAACAAAAAGGATTAAATTTGCATGACAAAGTTTAGTTGAGATCTAACATGCTCTATCTAGTCTTGCAGGAATGTTCAAAATCTGATAAGTTATGGAAATCTTGAAAGAGTTTCCTAATATTCGCATCCATTCATGTAGACGAGCTGCTCAAAACGATTGGTATATTTATTTATTTTAATATATTCGAGTAGACGGTAAATAAAATATTCTCAGTAGACAGGAACTTTGGTTTCTATGAGTAGACGAGCTTAAGTGTCACGTCAGTAGACGGAGATCAAAGTAACTCACTGAAATATAGCAAGTCCAAGCTTTTAACCATGAGCGTGTAGACACATTTTTTTTTAGTAGACGAGCTCTTTTTCTTTATGAGTCTTTCATATGCTCAGTAAATGCTACCTCAACCACATAGAAGTATTTATTTCAAATGATTGATATTTATTTCAAATGAATGTTGGTCCTTCCTATTTGCTTTAACTATTTTATTGCCTTGTTTCTTTGAAAGAGAAACATAGTACCATCGAGGAAATGCAAAATAGTACAATGAGGAAATGCAAAACGCTTTGTACCCTGTCACCTTTATCGCTGGAATAGCTGGAATTTGTACAAAGGAGGCAAGACAGTTTTCAAGTTGCAATTGCTCAGAGGTGTGCCCGTTTTGTGCAAGAGTGATAACCTATAGTACATTTCAGAATGGCTACGAGCAAGCTATGAGTCACAACAGATATTATGCGTTTGATGCCGTCTCTAAACGGGAAAATTCAAAACAACCGTTGAAGAATTTCAGGTGAATAAAAAGGTCAATATAAATAGAAGACCTCAACCTTTGAAGAAACAAATTTTGCGAATACAGAACCCTTGCTAGAAAAACGTTTGCCATTCTACAAGCTCTATATCTTTTATTCTTTCAAAAGCAAAAGTCTGTAATTCCTTAGCTTGAATATTGTTGTAATATTCAACTGATCTTAAGCTTTCATATCCTCATACATAGTGAGTTAGAAGATCAAAAGAAAACAATCTCTTTGTTAGAGTTAGAGCCTGAAGATGCTTGGTAAGAAAGGAATACTTGTAGCCTGGAGAGGTGTTGAATACTTGGTGTAATCTATTTGGAAAAATAGTGGAGAAAAACTTTCAAGTAGAAGGGACTGGACGTAGCTCTTGGTTGGAAGAGAGTGAACCAGGATAAAACACTTGCGTAAATCTTCTAATCCCTTATCTCTTCAATTTTATTTGTTTATAATAACTGTGGGGATTTGAACTTGATTTTGTTAAGCTTTTAAAAGGATCTTTTTCTGTGTGTGCTTCTGCCTTTTATTCTTTGTGTGAGAAAATAAGTTTTGAAAAAGGTTGTTTTCGAAAATTATTAACAAACACAATTCAACCCCCTCTCTTGTGTTTGCCTGTGTCAACTTCAGTTGGTATCAAAGCTCAGCGTCGAAAGGGTTGAGCATCTAACAAGTGCTGAGGGAGTACGATCCAACAACCATAGATGTAGAAGGACAAGCTCTCAACAGACCTCCTCTCTTCGATGGAACTGATTATGACTACTGGAAGAAGAGGATGATGGCCTTCTTGGATGCACAAAACTTAGATATCTGGGAACTGATTGAAAATGGTTATACTGAGCCTAGAGATGAAAATGGAGCTGCTATTGCTAGAGCAGATTGGACTGCAGATCAAAAGGCCAAACATCAACCCAATCTCAAAGCAAAACATTATTTGATGTGTGCCATCACCAGATCTGAATATGACAAAGTTCATAGCTGCAACACTGCCAAAGAAATCTGGGATACTCTGGCCCTAGCTCATGAAGGTTCATCTCAAGTAAAGGAATCAAAGATAAGCATGCTGGTTCACCAATATGAACTATTTAAAATAGCTGACCATGAAACAATAGATCAGATGTTTGGAAGATTTCAAATTATCACCAACAATCTAAGATCTCTCGAAAAAATCTCTGAAAATAGAGACCATGTTAGAAAGATTCTAAGAAGTTTATCCAAGCAATGGAGACCCAAGGTTACTGCTATTCAGGAAGCCAAAAATCTGGATACTCTTTTTCTAGAAGAGCTTCTCGGGTCACTCAAAGTTCATGAACTTGAACTGAATGAAGAAGACAACTCCAGAAAAAGAAAGTCTATTGCCCTAAAGGCAAAGGAAGCGAGTTCCTCAAAAGTTCTCAAAGCTACTGAATCTTCAGATGATGCCGGACCTTCAGATAGTGATGAAGGATCAGATGAAGATGAACTATCTTTCATCTCCAGAAAGATTCAACACATTTGGAGAAAGAAAGGTAACTTCAGGAGGAAACAGTTCAACAAAAATTTTTCCAAGGAGAAGTCAGACTCCAAGGAAAAAGGTCCACCCTTGTGCTTTGAATGCAAGAAGCCTGGCCATTTCAAAGCTGATTGCCCTGATTTGAAAGAGAAAAAGAAGTTCTTCAAGAAGAAGAAGGGCTTGATGGCTACTTGGGAAGATTCAGATCTATCTTAATCGGATGAGGAAGATGAAGCTGAGGAAGAGGCAAATATCTGTCTCATGGCTAACACATCATCATAAAGTGAATACACTGATGCTGAGGTAATGGATTCTGACCCGTCCACTATTCAAAATGCTTTTGATGAATTGTTGCATGAATCGTCCATACTGTCTCATGAATATAAAAGTCTCAAAAAGAACTTTACAAAACTAACAAAAGAGTATGATAGAGTCTGCATGGAGAAGCAAAACTTAGCAAAAGAAAATGACAAGCTGAAATCAGAGAATGTCAGTCTAACTGACAAACTAGAGTGTGAGCATAATGTTTCTTGTGAAATTACAAAACTAAAACAAGATGTAATATATTTGACAGACACCCTGTCAAAGTTTGTAGGTGGCTCAGATAAGCTCAGTCTTATATTAAGGTACTCTAGGTCACCACATGATAAATCTGGCCTTGGTTATAACAAGGAGAAGCATGAAGCATCTCACAATAAGTCAAAACCACATACACAACATAGAGCTTCAAAAGCTCCAGCTAAATATGTTAAAACTAAGTCTGATCCGTCCAACACCTTTTGCAAAGTGTGTGGAAAAAGTGGGCATGTTACGTATAGATGCATACATAATAAGCATGCTAAATATTCTCGTCCAGTGAAAACTAACATGAAAGGACCCAAGTCTGTTTGGGTACCTAAGGATAAGACAATACATGTTGCAGATTTGCTTAACAACAGGAAAGAAACAAACATCTTGGTACTTTGACAATGGGTGCTCACGTCACATGACGGGAGAAAGGTGTATGTTCCAAGACCTTAGAGATAAATATGGCAGCTGGGTTGCATTTGGAGGAAACCAGAAAGGGAAGATCATTGGTATAGGAAATTGGTAAACATCCTTTTTCCTCCATTGATAATGTTCTTTTAGTATGTGGTTTAAAATATAATCTGCTGAGCATAAGTCAATTATGTGATAGTGGATATGATGTTTCTTTTAATAAGAACATGTGTAATGTCAAGAAAAATGATGGATCACTTTTATTCACTGCTAAGAGGCAAAACAATTTGTATAAAATTGACTTGGAGGACCTCTCAAATCAAAGTGACTCATGTCTAGTTTCCATTGAAGATGAGCGATGGATTTGGCACAAAAGGCTAGGTCATGCAAGCTTGAGATTAATCTCAAAGCTAAATAAGCATAACCTCGTGAGAGGGCTACCAAACCTTAAGTACAAATTTGATGCTCTCTGTGATGCATGTCAAAAGGGAAAACAAGTCAAGGGTTATTTTGAATCTAAGAATGTTGTTAGTACCAATAGACCACTAGAACTGCTACACCTTGATTTCTTTGGTCCAACAAGGACTGCTTCTGTCAGTGGTAAGAAATATGGTCTAGTCATTGTAGATGACTACACTAGATGGACATGGGTTATGTTCCTAGCTTACAAAGATGAGTGTTTCAAGGTCTTTTCTATATTCTGCAAACGTATACAAAATGAAAAAGGCATGTGTATCACTTCAATCAGAAGTGACCATGGGGGAGAGTTTGAAAATGAGCTATTTCATAAGTTCTGTGAAGAAAGTGGTATTCTTCACAATTTCTCAATACCTAGAACACCACAGCAAAATAGTGTGGTAGAGAGAAAGAACAGATCTCTTCAAGAGGTTGCTAGAACAATGCTCAATGACAACTCTGTCCCTAGACACTTCTGGGCTGAAGCTGTTAACACTGCTTGCTACATTCAGAACAAAATATACCTTAGACCAATCTTGAACAAGACTCCTTATGAATTGTGGTGGGACGAAAACCCAACATTTCATATTTTCATCCTTTTGGCTGTAAATGTTATATTCTAAATACTAAAGATCAACTTGGTAAGTTTGATGCAAAAGTAGATAATAGAATTCTGTTAGGATATTCTGGAACTTCATAAGGCTTTAGAGTTTATAATTCTGGAACTCTAGTAGTAGAAGAATGTATTCGTGTCAAGTTTGATGACAAGTAGACTGATAAGAAATTATTAGAGCTAGATGAAGCTTTTGCAGATCTTGATCTAAATATCTCAGGAGATACAATAGAGGTAAAAGCTGATGACCAAGTGGAAGACCCTCCTTAACAGCCAGAAACCTCCACCTCTCAACAAGACACTGTTCAGAGATCTTGGTACTTCAAAAATTATCATCCACAATATCAAATCATTAGAAACCTCAATGATAGGCTAAGAACCAGATCAGCTTTCAGAGAGCAGGAAGATAATGCACTAGTCTGAGTTGGAACCAAAGACAGTAGACGAGGCTCTGCAGGACGATGACTGGATTCTAGCTATGCAAGAGGAACTGAATCAGTTTGAGAGAAGTGATGTTTGGACTCTGGTACCCTTGCCTAAGGACAAATCAGTTATTGGAACAAAATGGGTCTACAGAAACAAACTTGATGAGAATGGTAAAGTGGTAAGAAACAAAGCAAGACTTGTTGCACAAGGTTATTCTTAAGAAGAAGATATAGATTATACTGAAAACTTTTGCACCTGTTGCTAGATTAGAAGCAATTAGGATTCTACTTTCCTTTGCTGCAGACCATAACATAATGCTTTTTCAAATGGATGTTAAAAGTGCTTTTCTAAATGGCTTTATTAATGAAGAAGTATATGTAATGCAACCTCCGGGTTTTGAAAGTGAAACACAACCTGAACATGTATATAAGCTCAAGAAAGCTCTATACGACCTTAAACAAGCCCCTGGAGCTTGGTATGATAGGCTAAGTTCATTTCTAATGGAAAATGGCTTTAATAGAGGAAAGGCTTATACAACCTTGTTTAGCAAGTCAAATAAATCCAATTTTATAGTTGTGCAAAATTATGTTGATGATATCATATTCGGTGCTACTAATGCGTCTCTGTGCAAAGAGTTTTCTAAGTTAATGTAGAAAGAGTTTGAAATGAGCATGATGGGAGAACTCAAATTCTTCCTTGGACTTCAAGTTAAACAAACCATGGACGAGGTGTACATCCATCAAACCAAGTATACAAAGGAACTCCTAAAGAAGTTCAAAATGGATAATTGCAAACCAATGAATACCCCTATGCACCCCACGTCCATACTGAACAAAGATGATAAAGAGAAAAAGGTAGACCAAAAGGTATATAGAGGTATGATAGGATTTCTTCTATATCTTATCGGTCTAGACCTGATATTATGTTCAGTGTATGTTTATGTGCTCGATTTCAATTTGATCCTAGAGAATCTCATTTATCAGCAGTTAAGAGAATATTTAGATACTTGAAAGGTACTACTAATCTGGGTATGTGTTTTAAGAAAAATGAAGGTTACAGATTAGTTGGCTTTTGTGATGCTGACTATGCTGGAGACAAAATTGAAAGAAAAAGTACCAGTGGAGGATGTCACTTCATTGGAGCTAACCTTGTCTCATGGTCAAGCAAAAGACAAAGTACTATTGCATTATCAACTGCTGAAGCTGAGTATATTTCAGCTGCTAGTTGCTGCTCGCAACTTCTATGGATCAAACATCAATTGGAGGACTACAATGTGTTTGTAAGTAGTATTCTACTTATGTGTGATAATACTGCTGCAAAAAGGTGTTTTTGATATACAATTTGTAGATACTGACCATCAATGGGCAGATATCTTTACTAAACCTCTTGCAAAGAACATATTTATTTTTATTAGAAAACATCTTAATATGCTATGTGTGGATTGATTATGTCGTTCAGCCCTGAGAATTTTTTTTGTTGATATATGTGAGTCTAAAGCATTTCAAGTTCACTACATGTTTATAGTGCGCGTCCATTGCATACCGCGTCCATCGTATTTGTGTGCCGCGTCCACTGCATGCCGCGTTCATACATACTTTTTGCTTGAACTCGTCTATACATATATTATTTATTAACTGCATTTATTTTGTCTCAAAGACAAATTTATCCTATATTCTCTTTGCTGAGTCAGTGACTTCTATCAATCCTATCTAAATCTTTTTACATTTTCAATATACCAACGCCGTTTTATCCTTAATGACATGTCTTGTCAAATATTTTCTTTTTAATTTATTTCCAAAAGGAAAACCTTTGAAATTCAAAAGCTTTTTAAAGCAAACTCCTTCCCTCTGAGGAAACCTTTCGTTAACCTTCGTCTTTGAACACTCTCTTGACCTCTCTGTTTTCTGCTTCCAAACCCTAACCTTTATACATCAACAATGGCCTCCTCATCTGCAAAGTTCAATATGGATAAACTAAAACTTGCCACGGAACATCACTTTGACTTCGGAATATTAAAGGAATACAACTTGGATGTAAGCAAAAATATCACTGCCACTGGTTGGGATGGTATGTTTGTGGAGAAGATTTCAGTCTACCCAGACCTGATTAGGGCTTTCTGGAGGAACCCTCAGGTCACTATTGCTGAAATTTCTGGTACTGTTCTTGGGAGAAGAATAGTGGTTTCTGAGAAGACCATTTCTGAGGCAATCAACTGCGCTCAAGAAGGAAAGGTCTTTACTGAAAATTGGGAGAAGGAGCTTGGTGGTACGGAAGTAATCTCTGCCTTCCTAATGAGACAAGATAAGGTGAGAACTCATTCATGGAAGTCAGTGGAAATGAAGGATGATGTCCGCATTCTTCATCAGTTGCTGAATAAGGTCATTCTTCACAAAACTGGGTCAAAGGACAACTTGTCTGCCTTACACAAGTTTTGCCTTTGTCATCTAATCACTGAAACAAAAATCAACCTACCCAGAATTCTCTATGGAAGATTCAAGGATGCCGTGGTTAATAGGAAGAAGCTTTCTGCTATTCCTTACTGTCATCTCTTGTCCAAGATCTTCAAGTCACAAACAATCTATGATTTGCTTGCTGCTAAGCCTCAAGAAGAGCAAGAAAGGATTTTACCTGAGAAGGGCATGTCTGTTGCTGTGTTTGGAAAAATGAACATAGCCAACATGAATCTGAGCATATATACTGCAGTTGTCCTGGCCAAGCAAGAAGAGATGTACAAAATCAAAGAAGAACAAATTGGGCAGAACAATGCTGAAGTTCTAGGGTTGAAGAGAACTTTTAAAAGAAAAACCACTGCTTTTAGGAAAAGAATTCCTAAGAAGCCTGTTGCTGGTATTATGATTAGGGAACCTACTGCTGAGGCCCCTCAACCTGCCACATCTTAGAAAAGGACAAGGAATCTGGTCCTTTCCCACAATGAGGATGATTAAGATGATGCGGACAGTGTCCCCATCAGTGAGATTTTGAAGAAACAAAAGTCTGTTATGACTTCTGAGGTAATTCTTCCTGCTAATGATCCTGTACAATTAGCAGTAGATGCCTTAGTATCTAGCTTTGAAGATAGAATGAATGTTATCTCTGGACCTGATATTTCTGTGAATCAAACTGAATCATAGATGATATGTATATTCCCACACCACCATCACCACAAAGAACTTCCTCTAACCAACCACAAACAGCCTCACCAAAAAGACCACAATTCTAACCCTTGATACCTGAAAATGATCCCTGGTTCAACCAACCAGGTGATGGAATTGTCCTTGGTGTACCCTTTCATAAAATGAAAAAGACAAAATTTCCATACACTCACCCCTCTATACTTTATGATGGCAAATTTGAAACCTTAGCCAAAGTAAAGAGGGATTGGAAAATTTTGTATCACACTCATAAACCAGAACCTGCTTCAACCAGACCCTGGTATCCTTTACTAGAGTATCAGTATGAACCTGAAACCATTTGCAAACCCTGGTATAAACCTCACCCTGATATTCCCACTGGCCCTCCACCATCCAAAATGTATAACAGACTTGGACCTCTCATCACTCATCTACCACTAAATAAATTCCCTCCTAGAAAAATTTATCCAAACCTTGTCAAATACCCTCCTTTCAAACCTTTCACAGAAGGTGTAGAGAGACACATCATCTCTGACTGGTCTAAGGATCCAGAAAAGAAAGACCTGAGCAATGTCATCTACAAAAGGTAAAGATCCTTCAGACATGTTCCTATTATCATGGATAACAAAACAAAATGGAAAACATTCAGACATCCAAGAGAATATGGAAAAGCTGCTGATATAATTGATCATATCATGTATGCAATGTTGAAGTCAGAGTTTGAGCTGTTCAGGGTTGTAAGAGCTGTAAATTTTGTACCTCCTACTTGGCTGTTCCACACTGCGAAAGATACAAAGATAGGGATCAAGCCCTACATGCTATGTCCAAGACTTCCAATGATTGACTTAAACAAGGACAAGGACAAGAAGAAATAATGAAATACTGGAAAGATGCCATTCCCAGAATCCTGCATGATCAATCCTGAAGATGTCAACCTCACTGGTCAGAATGTCATAGATTATTGGTTGGCATAGCCTGTTGAAGATGTTTGTGAAGATGTTTCTGTTAACATCTGGAGAACTCATATGGTGGAATGTGCAAAGGAAGCTTCCACATCTGGTCTGAGTATGGAACAGAAAAGACTCATTCCAAAAGTCAGAGGACAATGTGGACTCTCAAATTGCAGATACTTCATCTACAAGGACATTCTGGGACTTCCAGTCACCAGTCGTGTCTTTAAAGAAGATCCTGTCCACAGGGCCAGAGAGCTGCCCCCACCTGTTCTTCAATTTGCTGACTCACCTCCACCTTCTCCACCTTCAGAGCATACTGATGAGGAAATTATAGTTGAAGACCCTACTATGGAGATTGAATCTGTTCAACCAGTCACTGAGAATGAGGAAGTTGCTGAGTCTGTTCCTAGACCAAGCACTTCTGAGAAGCAATTATCTCAACCATTGGCTCTGACTGTCATTCATCCATCATAGCAACCTCAAACTTCCAGAGCTTTAGACACTCTTCCAAGTCAAGCACATGCTCAAGACAGTGCTGAAAGTTCAAGACCCTCACTCTCACTGCCTCCAAACTTTGAAGAGATTATTGGAAGAATTGAGGAGAGAGTAAAGGTTGAGGTCAAGGAACAAGTGAGAGAGCAAGTTGCAGAAGCCCTAGCTCCAACAAACGTCCTGATGAACTAGATGATGAACATCATGCTGAGTTTTTAACAGAGTCAAAATCTGCCAACTCGAATTCCTGCTCCTCCACCAAACCCAAATCCAAACCCTCCTCCTCCACCTCCACCCTCTTCTTAGACTTTTCTTTTGTTGTTTCCCTATTGACAATGATGGTCCACTCCTTTTACCTTTTTGTCTGATGACAGAAAAGGGGGAGAACGGATAGAGAATTAAATTTAATAAAAGTCAGTTTTTGAAAGTATGTATTTGTCTGCATATGCATGCCCTTATTTGTTTATACATGCTTTGACATAATTGATTATATGCTCTGATACTATCTTTTAACTGATAAGTAGCTGAACTGATCTGATAAGATATATATAATATATGCTGCTGAGTTTGTGTCTTATATTTTACTCCTGTTAAGTTTGAATGCTTTGTCTTAGGGGGAGCTTTGTAAGCTCTCTTAGACTTTGCTCACTCAAATTTAATTAGTTTTTATCATCATAAAAAAGGGGGAGATTGTTGTTGGAACCAAAGTGATTTGGATTAATAATCTCTGAGTTTTGATGTTAACAAAAATGATTAAATTTGCATGACAAAGTTTTAGTTGAGATCTAACATGCTCTATCTAGTCTTGCAAGAATGTTCAAAATCTGATAAGTTATGGAAATCTTGAAAGAGTTTCCTAATATCCGAGTCTATTCATGTAGATGAGCTGCTCAAAACGATTGGTATATTTATTTATTTTAATATATTCGAGTAGACGGTAAATAAAATATTCTCAGTAGACAGGAACTTTAGTTTCTACGAGTAGACGAGCTTAAGTGCCACGTCAGTAGACAGAGATCAAGGTAACTCACTGAAATATAGCAAGTCCAAAGACTTGATGAGAGGATATGCCACGTCAGTAGACGAGCTAAAAGTGGTTTTAACCATGAGCGTGTAGACACATTTTTTTAGTAGATGATCTCTTTTTCTTTATGAGTCTTTCATATGCTCAGTAAATGCTACCTCAACCACATAGAAGTATTTATTTCAAATGATTGATATTTATTTCAAATAAATGTTGGTCCTTCCTATTTGCTTTAACTGTTTTATTGCCTTGTTTCTTTGTGAGAGAAACATAGTACCATCGAGGAAATGCAAAACGCTTTGTACCTTGTCACCTTTATCCCTGGAATAGCTGGAATTTGTACAAAGGAGGCAAGACAGTTTTCAAGTTGCAATTGCTCAGAGGTGTGACCATTTTGTGCAAAAGTGATAACCAATAGTACATTTCCCAATGGCCACGTTCAAGCTATCAGTCATAACGGATATTATGCGTTTGATGCCATCTCTAAACGGGAAAATTCAAAACAACTATTGAAGAATTTCAAGTGAAGAAAAATGTCTCTATAAATAGAAGACCTCAACCTCTGAAGAAACAACTTTTACGAATACAGAACCCTTGCTAGAAAAACGTTTGCCATTCTACAAGCTCTATATCTTTTATTCTTTCAAGAGCAAAAGTCTGTAATTCCTTAGCTTGAATATTGTTGTAATATTCAACTGATCTTAAACTTTCATATCCTCACACATAGTGAGTTAGAAGATCAAAAGTAAACAATCTCTTTGTTAGAATTAGAGCCTGAAGAGGCTTGGTAAGAAAGGAATACTTGTAGCCTGGAGAGGTGTTGAATACCTGGTGTAATCTATTTGGAAAAATAGTGGAGAAAAACCTTCAAGTAGAAGGGACTGGACGTAGCTCTTGGTTGGAAGAGAGTGAACCAGGATAAAACACTTGCGTGAATCTTCTAATTCCTTACCTCTTCAGTTTTATTTGTTTATACTAACTATGGGGATTTGAACTTTATTTTGTTAAGCTTTTAAAAGGATCTTTTTCTGTGTGTGCTTCTGCCTTTTATTCTTTGTGTGAGAAAATAAGTTTTGAAAAAGGTTGTTTTAGAAAATTATTAACAAACAAAATTCAAACCCCCTTCTTGTGTTTGCCTGTGTCAACTTCATCCTCTCTCGTACATCGCGAGAAGGACATACCCAACTAACGAGGTCTAGTGGAAATTCTATTTGAGCCCACTACCGACGTCGTCGCAAAAGACACTACTAGAGCCACTACAAAAGTAGCTCTCGGATTAAGCCCTTTCCTCTTCCAAGAGAAAAGACATAGCCTACAAACCATCGACAGTCATGCCTATCTCAAGAAAAGAAGGGCCAGGCATGACAAAAACACAACACCATCGTCTTGGACCATTTGAAGGCTGGAAGACGTCCCTGAGAAATTCCACCATATCGTCTGCATGCTCGAACCTCAACCTCTACGATGAATCAGCCGGGTGATATCTTGACATCTCAGTCTTCTCAAAAGAACACAGAAGGCACATAGCCAGCTGACATAGGCAATATAAAATAAGGAGGTGAGATTCCCAAACATGCATATGGCAGATATGAAAATAGCACGACACAGCATAACATACATTCATATCCATGTAAACATATATCTCAACCAAACAATCCAGTATATACGAGTAACAAATAACACATACACATATAGCCAACAATATAAAATATTAATATGATCATAAACTCGTCAAAGCATGACTGGACACTGTTAGTTCACAGAGACACGAGAACAGAGGTAACTGATTGAAAATGCATAGTCCCATACCTACACAGCCTCAAGGAAGATTTGACCCTAACTTCGAAGCTAAGAGAACGTTCAGAAGGAGTGATTAGAGTACATGTTTCACAATTGCCAATATTAGGCATCTTGTGCGTTCAATAGTAACAGCCACATTGTGGTTCTATAAGTGATTGTCAAACACTCTCGATAACCTGGACCGGCTAGCATCTAGTCATAGATGTCAGTGTATTGCATGGAATGCTACTACCAATAAGAATCACCAATTGGCCATCCGTGACCTTCCTACCCTGACCATCCCCAAGACCATTGAAGGTCGTCACTAGCACGTCCTCATGCGCACAGACATGTAGGCTCAAATTCCTAGGCACAAAGGCCTTACGGAACATAGTATCAACTATGTGTTTAGGAAATAATGCCGATGCGTTTAACTTTGTCTATCCACCGGTTAAACCTCGTGATTCGGCAAGAATCCATTCGATGTGCTTTTCAAATGCTTGATGTACTCGGGTCCGAATCACCGGCTCCCTTTACACCGAGCTAAAGTTCTCACACAATTGTTCATCTTTGTGTAAAAGTGTATTATGGTTTTCAATTCCAAACCTAAACATATTATGGAGGTCAGTCCAAAAGTCCAACGATCGTTTTCTTTGCACTTTTCTACACTGAGCCCCTTTTGTTTGGCATATAAGTAGCAAAACACAATCTTTATTCCATTAAGTCTTATGGAGGTATGAATGATTGAATCATCCATACTTTATGATGTATGGTCTTGATTTACCATCAGTTATAATTACTCAAGTCCTTATATCTTACTAAGCCATTCCTGACTTAGGTTTTGCATTTAACTTGAAATACTAGTCTTGGAGACTAAAATCTCTTTTGTTAAAAACCAAAACCCTTTGACTAAAACCAAATCATTTGGGAATAAGATTGACACATAGGTACCTTGGTACCAATTCTCTCAAAACACTTACCCAAAAACACTTAAAAGTGTTACAAAACGGTTTTTCCTTTTTCATTAGATTTAGGGCCGAAAACCCTAAACTTTCAAAATAAGCTTCTCTCACTCAAAACCATCACTTTCCTAGGTTCTGATACTCATCTTAAGATATCAAAATACTATGTTAAGGTCTTGAATCGCATTTTACCCAAAATTTCTAAAGTTTGGTCGAATGCCTCTAAGTTTGAAATTCGGGTAATCCCTTTTCATCGGTTCTTTGATCTTAAAGGTTAATGATTCATTTTAGAATCTTAGGAAACTTAGTTGAATGTTAAAACAGTTTCTAACTCCCAAAAATAATGTTGGTCGAAATTCCTTTCTTGGTTAATTTCACAAGTTCAAACTATTGAAAACTCAATTTCTTTGTCTCTTAAGACATGATTTTATTCCTCTATAACCTAAACTAAGATCAAAACCATTTTGAAACCATTTGAACGCATCAATACAGTTTTAAACACTGTAAAAATAGTTTTGGAAAACAACACTTTCTTCTTGTTTTCATTGATCCTTAAAACACTTATTCCTTTGGTCTTTAAAACATCATTTGGTTACTTCAAAACATAAAGTCAGATCAAAACATTTCTCAAGACATTTCTAAAACTCTTGGCTGCAAATCAAAGTTCCAAAACATTGTTCAAAAACTTATTCTTTTCCTTTTTGGTTTTATTGTTCATATCCTTACTTAAGGGTTGTAAAACCACTTAAGTTTCATGGATTGGAGTTAAACTCTCATTTTCTTCATACAAGGCCAAAAGTCAACCACAATCAAAGGGAAGATTTCACTTCACCCAAACAAACTCATAATTATACATGTGCATCAACATATCATATAATTGCTCAAATAATCACGCTAAATCAATAATCGCATTCAACAATTTATCTTCAACAACCAAGTACTAGAATCCTCACTTTGATCCAATGATCAAAGTGATGGTTATCAACAAATAAGAAATCATTTTTGTTTACAACCAAGCAAACATGTCAAGAAACAACAATCAAACCAACAACAATTTCACAACCACTTCCAATAAATCAATACAAGCCGTATACAACATTTTTAGCATCCAAACAACAAGTTGTAACAAGCATTTGCTAGATCAAACGAACTCCAAATTAGCAAATTAGCACTCACATGAAAGTCTATGATGTCGTCTTATCATCCATAAAATTTGTTTTCACAAAAGGTGGTCACACCATCACTGATTTACGAAATAACACATCAAGTTCAGAATCCAAAACAGAAATTCGATCCAGTTTTAAAGTACAATTTAAGAGGTCAAACCTACATATAATCAAAACAAATTTTATGTCTACAATGAAGCTCAAGATGTTTATTTTCAGTTCCAAAAAGAATTATCGCAATTGGAGATCTATTTTGGGAGAAAGACACAAAATAGTGACACAAGGTCAGAAATCCGAAAAATGATATTCTTGCAATACAATCACATAAAAGATTAACATAAAAAATGGAAAACCCTCTCAACAATGGGGTTTCCAATCAACACACATTAAAGCCATTCCCCATCCACCATAAGGTGTGATGAGGTTCACTCCCCCTTACCTCTTGTAGCTCCCTTAAAGAAGTTGCTCCTCTTTGATTCACAACGCCACAAAGTCCAACTCCGAGACACAACCTTCACCAACAATCACTTAACCTAGTTAAAGTAAGCAAAAGTGGGTATAAAACCCTAAGTATAGGTCACTGCCTCTTTAAGGTCATAGGGCTAGGGTCATTTGTAGCTCCCTTAAAGAAGTTGCTCCTCTTTGATCCACAACCCACAAAGTCCAACTCCAAGACACATCCTTCACCAACAATCACTTAACCAAGTTAAAGTAAGAAAAAGTGGATATAAAACCCTAAGTATAGGTCACTGCTTCTTTAAGGTCATAGGGCTAGCTAGGGTCATTTGTTTTTAAATTTCTTTGGTAGACATGAAGAGAAAGATATTTCTATGGTAGAAAAATTATCAAAAGTTCAAAAACAACATCATGCAAATTCCTATGAATTTTCCATGAATATAAAGGAAAAGGATACTTGAAATAAATCACATGTATTGAAAGGAAATTGAACAAGGAATGAAAGTAATGATCTTAGAACATGAAAACTTACTTCTTGGATGATAAAAATTATGAACAAAGTGTGGAGGTTCATGAGATGTAGAAAAACCCATTTTACAAAATTGCTCCAAATGCAAAATCTTGTGAAATAATAATTGTTTAGATGGTCTAGGAGAGTAACGATATGGTGTTGGAAAATCAAAACACAACTTGGATTTTCAATCTATGATCATGACCGAAAATGAGAGGTGAGAAGAGAAAAGCTTGAATGTTCTTGGGATGAGGAACAAAGTAGATCAAAGTGAGGATAATGATGTAGGAAAGGAGGTTCATGGATTAGAATCATGAAAATATGCTTCTAAGATGATGAAAAAAAAAGAAGAAATGAAGAATATGTCATGATCTTCTCAAGAACAAGTGAGAGAAAAGAAAGTTTGATGGTTTGATATTAGAAACTTAGGAACTAAGCATGTTTGGTTGTTTGTGTAAAATGTGATTAAAACGAAGTGTTATAGGTGGTTAAAGGGCACCTTGGTCATGCACCACATAGAGGGAGAGGTGAGATATTTTTAGTTTTTGGGTTGGCACTTTTATCCATTTGTTAAAGACATGTATTAGATAAAATGGTGCTTAGATATTTTTGTGACAACTTGATGGCTTGTCAAATAAAGGTCACATCAGTCACTTTATTTACTTTTGTGTCACACACTCCCCAGTGTTCTACTTCCTCTGTTGCTCTGAACTTGGTTCCGATTCTCTCTTGAATCCCGGGTTGGCACATGTTCCCGTAAAGTCGGTACCGAATAAAGTACTAATATTTTATTCCGGCTCCAAACTTTTGAAAAACATTCCAAACAATCACAAAACACTCAAGGCATTCTCAAAACTAACATTCTCATTTTCGAGTCAAGTTAGGGTTTTCCAATCAGTGTAAAACTACACTGTCAACTAAAACGTAGACCGGGTTCTGTCTAAGTTTTAAACCTAAAATTGAAACGTAACTCCCTAAGGTACAGTAGGTTCCAACTATGATTTTGTCTTCCTCAAAATCATTTTCTTGATCTCAGGTGAAAATATGGAATATATATAAACTGGTCAAGATACAAGAAAACAGGTGTTACAGTGTCCGAGAAGGGTGTTACATGAGTTGTATATATGCAATAGCTAGGTGCCTTGAAAAACAGGGATTCTATTTTGTACACAAAATAGAGAGTGAGAGAATTATTCAGATAGATAGCAAATTGAGAGAGCAAGTGAGGAGAGAGTTGTAACTCATACCTATAAAGCTGCTACTGGTTTATGCTATTGGAGAAGGAATAACATCAACCTCAGTGTGGATGTTGGGGCAGGATTTTTGGCCCTGAACCAGGATAACATCCTGAGCCATTCTTTTTACTTTGTTGTTCTGCATTCTTCTTCTTCTTTTATTGTTCTGAGTTCTATCAAACCGTGTTATGTTCACAACACATATGATATGCTATCAGAGCTAAATGACAGTGTTCAGACGCATGGATATCAAAACTTACAGAAAATTCAGCTAAGATATCAGATGTATATTAAATTCAGTTATTTTAATTGCATTTCATATTATTATTCTCCCAACATATCAGAGTTATGTTCATTTGACACTATTCTCTCCCTTTTGTTATCAATAAAAGAGGTTCCAGAGTATAAATATGATATCAGAGCAAATGCATAATGAAAGTAAAGTAGCCCCCCTAAGTATAAGATATAACAAATATCATCATCATATCATTCATCATCGAAAGAGCATCATCATAATTGTGACACCCTTCTACCCCTCATGTTATAAGGCATTTAATATAAAAACAATTAAATAGAAAAACATACATTTTACTGAATAAATTTAAGATAATTGTCCATGGGTAGAAAAGTCCCACATGAACCAGTTACAACGCAGAAAAGAAACAAGTTTAAAGAATGAAAACATAAAAATAACAACCCAACCCCGATGTCACAATTCAGATCTGGTTTAACCATTCCGTACAAACCGGATAAACAACTAAACTAACAACTGAAAGGAAAGGCCCTAACTATGAGCGGTGGCTCCTCAGAGTTACTCCTCTCCGGGCTGCTCGTCATCCTCTGCAAAATGCCGATCAGGCCAAACACAAACAAATAACAGGGAGTAAGGTTCATGTAAACATATACAGCATGGGAATAGTAAGCAAGGTAAACATACAACATAAGCATACATCAACATCCAACAATATCATATCAACCAAGTATGCTATGCTGTGCAATGCATCAACTACTCCGCTACTCCATCTATGCATGTGGATCCAAACTAACTCAGGATGAACGACTTTGAAGTTACATATCCGTATTGGCCATAGAAGCACCAACACCGGCAGTTCACCAAACCTTGGGTGAACTCCATGGATAGCCAACGCATCAAACCGTGGATACCTCATCACGGGGGGCCTCGGTCACCAAACCATCGGGTGACCTACCGTGGATGGCCAGATCACCGTACTCTCGGGCGATCTCCCCTATGTCAAACTTCCCCCATCAACAACTCCAATGCTATATGCAAATGGCACAACAACAAACAATCTCAACCACCTCCTTGCTTGGGCCATGAAGCTCCCAAGACTTCAACATCAACCTCAACGTAACCTTAGACCCAAACCGTGGGGTCAAGGCTCCCTTGGCCAATAAGCACCAAGGTTCAACTCAACATGCTTGGATCAACAAGCACCCAAGACTTTAACTTATCAGCATGCGGTAACCCAACGGATACCGATTTATCATTTTATTATCTTAATCATCTTAGATAATTATTAACCAGGTTGTCTAATCTTCATCTTTGATTCGCTATCTTAACTTGTCATCATTGGGGAAATGGGGTTGAAACCCCTAAAGTCCTTTAATTCTGTTTCTGTCAAGGAGGGGTCAGCATGGTCGTGCTTAAACCGCAGCACGATCGTGCTTTAACACGTGAGGGCGTGCTGCCCTTTTAAGTGAAGCACGGTCATGCTCAGCAGCATGGTCGTGTTCTTTGACCTGTACGGTCGTGCTTAACAGCACTGCCGTTTTCCAGAATTCAACTGGGAGCATGGTCGTGCTCCCTGTACAGCACGGTCGTGCTCATCCTACGACAATGCTTTTCTGAGCAGAGTTCAAGTCAGTTTCTTAGCCAAATTTTTAGGATCGTTTATCCATTAAATCTATCACGTTTTCAAATCTATTTTTATCAGTTAATATCTAAACTTATAACCTCAAAACATCAACCCATCACTTCAACCAAACATCCAACATTATCATCATAATATCATGTTCATATCAACCAAAACAACATAACCATAAAACATGTTATGAACATAACATATAAAACATCAGTTAACATCAAAAACATATTATCACCACAGTCAGACAATTATCATAATAAATCATATAACGACTCAGAGGTTATGGGGAACCCCTTTACCTTACACTACCCCCATTGCCTAATGGTTACAATCCCCTTCTCCCCATACCTGGATTGAAGGTTGCTCTACCGTAAGCTCCAAACAGTGAAACGACCACGGTTCCCAACGTGCTTTAACTAGCCTTCCACACCTTGGTTAAACAAGATTAATCCCGTTAGTTTCCGATTTAAAACACGAAAAGGAAAGCACAAAGGAAGGGAACGTTACCTCTAGACCAACAAGACTCACAGGGGGCTCCCAATGGCTCCCAAAACTCTAGAAATGGGTTGAGTTTAGTGGAAGGAGGGAAAGAGGTCACTCTGGTCGAAACTGGTGACGGCTGCCAACACAAACATAGGGTTTTGCGTCACCCTCGGTTTATGTGCCAACTATATAAAGGCTGCACCTAAGCACGGTCGTGCTCACCATTGAGCACGGTCGTGCTCACCATTGGGCACGGTCATGCTCAACTTAGCGTCACCGAGACGCGGTCAGCGTATTGAGCACGGGCGTGCTCACTGTTGAGCACGGTCGTGCTCAACTTAAAATCAGAAACACGCTTCTGACTTTAAGCACGGGCATGCTGGATAATGAGCACGGGCGTGCTCATGTACCAGAAAGGGACTTTTAAGCCAAAATCCCACTTAGCCCTTAACCAACTCTTTTAACTTAATAAAACCAACTTTATAAAAACACTTACGAAAAACGGGGTGTTATAATAATAACAGTCTAAACATGCCAAACATAAACAATTAAACATACAGATATCAAATATACAAATATAAACATGTTATCAAGCAAACAGTCATATAGGCATTTAATCAAACACCAGGGTCATTTCATCTTACGCTACCCCATAGCCTACATGTTTATACTAGCCCTTCTCCCCATACCTGGTATGAAGATTCCCAAACAACGCTGACGTGGACAAGCTAGACATGTTCCCTTGAGCGGCTCGACGAGTTTCCCAATCCTTGGCCAAACAAGAGGAGGACAACCAATTAGTCTCTAGTTCTAATAATAGAAAAGAGACTAAGAGAGAAGGAAGACAATGTTACCTTAAACGATATTATCGCGCTACTTCTCTCCCAAAACTAGAGCGAGAACGCCAAGAACTTCAAGGGTTTCGAGGGAAGGAAGAGAGGAGAGGTTTGTGCCACACTAGGATTGTCCAATGTGCCAAAATAGGGTTTCACACGAAAACCCTCGCGTACTGTTCTGTTTATAAAGGCTCAGACCCGATCACGATCGTGCTTCTTGTTAAGTACGGTCGTGCTCAACTTAGCGTCAGCGAGACGCGTTCTCCCATTGAGCACGGTCATGCTCCCTATTGAGCATGACCGTGCTTGTGACTCAGACAGTCACAAGACGCGTGCCTCAAGCACGAGCATGCTGGGCATGAGCATGGCTGTGCTCATGTACCAGAAAGGGATTTTAAGACTAGAAATCCCACTTAGCCATTCAACAACAACTCTAAGCTAAGTTCTAAGGCTTTAACCAAACAAACAAGCATACATAAAGAACTTAACGAAAAATGGGGTGTTACATGCAGGAACATAAAAAGTCCAATAGACAAATAGAGAAGTCCAAAGACTTATCACTATGTCTAAATATTAAGTGTCTATGTTCACTAGATGACTAATATGGCAGACGTCCAATGGTTGTTAAAAACACATATTCTTAATACACGTCTAGAGACGTACTTGCTGTCTGGGAAAAGTTTTCCTGACACTCATCCAAATAAACATTTTTTTCATTTTAAAATGTTTCATGTGACTTTACCTCTTATGCTTAAAATAAAAATAAAAATGCATCTTGTAAAAGCATATCTGAAACATGGTACCTTCGTTTACATAAATGCCTTTTTGCTTTGACATGTAGCTGCTTCAAAGTTGACTCTACTCAAACAAGGAAAGACAAAAGGCAACTTTCGGGTACAACAAAGAAAAGAAAGTTCTACTTAGAGCTATCTGATAACCAAGAGAACTTTTCAGAAGAACTATATATCATGTTATCATACTCAACAGATATTAGCATTTAATGCTATCTCTGTAATCTTTGTTGAAATACTTTGTGAGCTTAACCTTGTAATATCCTCATACATAGTGAGTTATGTTTTGCTTGAATTCTTTTAACTCTTAAGTTAGAGTGAGCCTGAAGAGGCTTGATGGTAAATGAATACTCGAGTGCCTAGAGAAGTGTTGAATACTTGAGTAATAGTAAGTCTGAAGAGGCAAGAAGAATGAATACTTGTAAGCTATTTGTTTATAGTGGATAAAACCTTCAGGTAGAAGGGACTGAACGTAGCTCTCGGTTGGAAGAGAGTGAACCAGGATAAATCACTCATGCGTTTTCCTATTATCCCTTATCTTTTTAGTTTTGTTTTCACTAACTCTTGGGGATTTGGCATTGAGTTTATTAACACTTCTTTCTATATGTGTTTTATTGTGTGTGCATTATATTCTACTTTGCTTGATACACGTTTTTTTAAAGAAGATTTTCCAAAAATTTAAGAAACATAATTCAACCCATCTTTCTTGTGTTTCCCTGTGTCATCTTCAATTCAAAACTCCGATTTTTAAAGAGGTCATTAGAAATTATCAGAAATTCTTATTTAATTAATTAGCCTTAATTAAAATTAGGCGTTACAACCTTTATATACTATATATAAAAGTTTGACGTTATTTACCCAAAAAACTATAAATATAATATGGATGTTATTTGGTGGATATTGAAATAATGAAGTTGTTCTAAAATAATTTGACCTTCTGTCACCAGTCAGCACAATTGCCATATGAAATTACTATATATCTTTAATTAATTTGCCAATCAACGATACAAGAAGGAGACTTTAACATTAATATTTTCGCCAAAGGAGGTTGGTGCAGTTGGTAAGAATAAGACTCATATCTCATAAGGACGTAAGTTCGAATCCTGCTGTCAATGTGAGGATCTCGTTGGTAGGTAATCTGACCCCGATGAGCCCTCGGGACCCAACTCACCTAAATTTTAATGTACGAAAAAAAACATTAATAAAATTTCTCTAAAAAATATATAATCAATCTACTAAAATCTCAACCCATTTCAGTTAGGTAAGCGTGGATACACCTATTTGCTTACTTTACCTTCAAATTCAGTTTAAAAAAATTGTTTCCATGAAAAAACTCTGTATTTCACTAGTTCCACCGGCAAATAAATGATTCATAAAATAGAAAGCTTAGAAGAACCACAATTATTATTCAATATCTAGTCCTTGCATGTGTTTCAATATAGCGCTCTTGAACATGTAATTTAATACTACTTCATCCTTTGTTTCTCCACAACAATCATCCACACCCCACACTCACATATGATCACGTTTAATGTGAGCAAAAGGATCAAAAACATCAACGCTATTCCCCGAGCCAGAGGCAGACCCACCATCCTTGTAGAACATGCTTGATGTTGCTGTTGATGGATCGAACATTCCAACATTAGGAGGAAAAGCAGATCTATAAGACAAAGCAACCGGTGGTTGTGGAGGTGGCATAGAATAATTGTAATTGGCAACTCTGCTCATAGCAATGCTATTCCCCGAGCCAGAGGCAGACCCACCATCCTTGTAGAACATGCTTGATGTTGCTGTTGAAGGATCAAACATTCCAACATTAGGAGGAAAAGCAGATCCATAAGACAAAGCAGCAAGTGGTTGTGGAGGTGGCAAAGAATAATTGTAATTGGCAACTCTGCTCACAGCAATGGGTTTACCTTCACTTTCACGATAACGTTGAAGGTAAAGGGAAAGAGGGCCAACATAATCATCAAAACCAAGCTTTCTCATTGCAAACAAAACATCCTCTGCAGTTATCGTTCTCCTTTGTTCATGTTGGCATTTGTAATTGGCTTCGGCAGTGATGAAGCTAATGTACTCAGACACACACTCTTGAATGGTCTCTTTTGCATCATCTGAGATCTTTGCATCCGACGGAAGAATACATCGCATGATCCTTATCACCTTGGATATGGGCATATACTGGTCCTGTTCACGCACATCATAATGGGGTGAAGCCATTTCACACCTTCAATGAAAGAGAGACAAACGAGAGATATTTACTTCAACCTGATAAACCAAAGCAAAAATGTTTTGTAAACTGCTCTTTGACAACCAAGATTTTTGTAACGTAAAAGAATAAAATATAAAATTATGAACAAAAATTATCTAAATTTATTGTACATGTAATAGTTCTCAAACTAATTAAATAACCAAATAAAGATAATTGGTAGTAGTTTTTATTAAAAACTAATTCAAACCCATAAAAATAAACACTAGAGGGAAATTGAGGCATGGTTCCATATCTCAACGTTTTAAGAATTCAATACAGATGCATTCAAAAGAAGATACACACACACGCATGCAGTGTGAGATGAAAAAAAAGATAAAATAAAATTAAAAAAAAAATTGCTTTGGGTGGGGCTTATGTAGAATGTATTTGTGTGAGCATGTGAACACCAAAAAAAAAAAAAAATCTTCAAGGACAAACCCAAACTGAAAATTATGGTAAAGCTCAAAACTTTATCTTGCTTAGTAGTAACTTGTTTTGAGAAACTATTCATGAACCTATTTATTAGTGCTGGGAGGGTGAGGCTGCATGCTTGTACAGTAATTGAATCAACAATGGACAAAAGGAGAGAAAAGGGTGGCTGGGGAAGAAAGGAGAGGTTTGCTGGGTTTATTTGAAGCTAGGTGTAAGGCGGACTGATTTATTTAAGAGGCTACAAATTATCACGCGCTCAGCAGAACCAAAAAGGTGAGGTAATTTACAAAAGAAAACCAAATTAAGTTCTCCGAATCCGGTACAGAAGAGACATTTAATACTCTTGATTAATGAAAATCTCACACTTATTGATTTAAATTTAATGCAAATTTAATTTTGTTTTATATTTTTGATATCTGAACAAGATGAATACATTATTCAGATTGTATTTTATTTATATTATTTTTATATAGAATAAATTTAAGTTTTTTATAATATTTTCTTACTAATGATCATACTTATTATCCAGGGATGTATTGAATGATTCTTATATTTTCAAGACATTTGTTGCATTCACTCTGTAACACCCCGGTTTTTACTGTTTTTTCAATATGCGTAAAACCTATTTGTTTATATTATTTTATTTGGAATGATTAATTTTCTGGAGGTTTAATTTGTTGATTTTTTTTTTTTGGTTTGGTTTGAGTAATTTTTATTACTCATTTAAAACTATTTTATTGAGTCCGTTATCACTGCCTTATTTCAGTGTATGCTCGCTTACTAGACAATAATATTATGTTATTGTAACTATTAGTATTTGTTTAGAAAAATATTTTAAATAATATGAATGAAAGAAATTTATTTCCAGATTTTACTCTATTTAATTTTAGATTTGAAAATAAACTGGTTCAGAATTAATCGGAAATTTATTTTGGATCATTAATTTCCTTGGTTGATAAATTCAGTTATCAATCTCTATCCTATTTCAAATTTTGAAAATTTATATTTTTCACTCATTACCTTTAGATCCACATGTTAAAAACAAATCTCTTTTTTCTAGACTCAATCTTAACCGCTTATTTTTATACTTATCACTAAATAAAAGAAAAAGAAAAAACAAAATTTCCCCTTGTTTTAGAAGACCACGCACGATACCCCTCCACCAACATTTTCTTTCTTTTCCTCCTTCTTATTCTCTCAGACTCATCTTCCTGCCTCTTTCTCTTCACATCAACTCATTCTCCTCCTTCTCTCTTGCTGGAACAGTCACGCGCCGCCTGCCCTGTACCGCCGGTCGGAGTCGCGTGACCACCGCTCCTAGGAGCCGCCTCCGGCCGACACTCAGTGCAAGGGAGACGACCACATCTCGCGTCACTACGCGTCCTCCGCCGCGCGAATCTCCTCGTCCACCGCGGTAAGTATGTTGCGCTGCCTTCCAGGGTGGTTTTCGACCATTTGAGTTCACCTTAGTTTTCCTTTCTTCTTCCCTTGATCTCTCTCTCTCTCTTTTGGCTCTTGGTTGTTACAGAAACGAAACCGCCGCTATCCTCCGCCTCGTCGCCGCCTCTGCTGCTGTGCCGGTCGGCCTTGCAGCCTCCTTGTCCTCTTTCCTCTTCATCTTGAGTGAGTGCTTCACCATAATATCTTCTAGTTGTGAAATCCCCAAATCAATTTACAAACCCTAACCCGAATTTTAATTTCAGTTCTTAAGTGTGAAATTAACTATGTTTTAAAACAATTGGACCTGTTAATTGATGAATTTCAAGGCCAATTTCATATTTCTATGATCAAAGCTCATTTCCCCCAATTTTGATGATGAATCTTATTTTTCCAAATTTGAATTTTATTGAAATTGGTTCTATTTTGTGAAATTAAGTATTTAAATCAACTTAGAGTGAGTAGTTGATAATGAGTACCTGATTGTCTGAATTGTCTAATTGTTGAAAATGCTTTGACTCCCTCACCGGGATGTTGTTATGGTTGTGTTTGCTTGGGGAAGAAGGATTCACATTTTTCGGCAGTTGGCAAGAGCTATCTAGTGGAAACTGGGACATGTCGCAAGGTGTCAGAGGAAACTGGAACGTCCAGTCAGGTTATTAGTTGGAGTTTAGCCTTGTACGGCTTCACTCAGAATGAAGCTGACTGTTGAAAAATCAAGAAGATGATCTTTCTCTTGTCTTCAAAGGTAAAGGGAGTTTACCCGAGGGGTCTTGCTAACTACGTGCTATTTGGTTGTTGTGTGCAAGGCTATTGTGGTCATGTATGATGTATTTTAATGTGATGATAGAACTGTTTATGTGGTTTAAGTTTATCTGTGAAAGCATGTTGTGAATGTAATGTATGTTGTGATTGTGATATAAGTATATCTGTATGTTGGATTGAACTATTGATTGTTGGTTTGACTGAAAGCCTGACAGTGGTCAGAGCTCAACGATGAGTAAGAATAATGCTTTAAAAGCTTGAGAAGAAAATTTGAGGTTTTGAGTTCTGTAAGTGGAAGAACATTTTTAAGATAAGAATGATTAAATATATTTCGAATTAAAGAGCTATGATTTTGAGAAAGATCAAAGTGATATTGAGAATAACATTTAAGAACTGAGTGTTTGTGAGGGCAAATTGTGAAAAATTGTATATCATTTATTTTGCAAAAAGAAAAATAGTTTCAAATGAAGAAAAGAGAAAGAAAAACTCTAAAATAATTTTAAGTATTGATGTCGAAGAATTTATTGGAAAAGAAGAAAATCATTTGATTTACAAATGAATTTATTACAAAACGAAAATTAATTTTAGAAAAGTGAATTACATTGAGATCATGAGAAATATTATTATTTGGGACGAAAACGTGTTGAAAATGATTTTTTCAAAGATTTGATGTGTTGTCGGAAAAGAGGTTTCAAAAGTGAAGGAATTTGAGAAAAGTTGTATTTCAGGGTGATTTAACGTTTTATAAACGATTTTTGACGGAAAAGATTTTCTGCAAAAGAGTTTTTACTCAACGAAAATAACTCCGACAAACTTGGATAATTTTCGGAAGTTTTGTCTTGTATTTGTTGTTTCACAGAACGAAATCATTGTTAAAGAAGAAAAGTGAACCTAGTAATCGAGATGTCGGGATTCTAGTGTTATGTTAACACGTGGATCATGGATCCGTGTTAGTTATTGTGGATTGTGTGTTCTATAAAAGTTGCTGTGTACTTCATGTCCTTTAATTGATGTGGTGAATGTTGTATCCCATATGCGTGAACCTATGACTGGTGCATCGATCTAGGGTTTTGTGATTGACCACTAGGACTGTGTGTCCTGTGTTGAGTTGAGAATTAAAATACTTCATGTAAATTAAGCATGGTAGTGAGCCTTTGAGCCTCGACAGGGAAGGATGAACGAAAAACAAAAACAAAAACGAAAACAAATGTTTTACATGCATTATTTGGCAGACTTGCTTGAGTTACCATGTGTACGACTACAACAATGGTTGGATAGAGTTGTCACAAGGGGCCGTATGATTAGTTGCAACAGCTGTTTGAGTGGCTATCATACAAGGTCGGATAATATTTGAGCATAACTGTAATAGCTGTTTGAGTGGTTATGTATTTGTGTACAACTGCAATAGCTGTTTGAGTGCTTGTCATAGAGAGGTTGTGTGAACAGTTGCAATAGCTATTTGAGCAATGGTCACATGAGGTTGATGTGGATTATCCGACAATGTAACATGGAACGCTGAATGCAGTGCCTTTATTTGGCAATTGAGCCTGATCTGCTCAAACGAAAAGAAGTTGGGATCTCCAGAGATTAGATATTAAAGTTAGAGAATGAATATTGAAGTGTCATGCATTTTTATAAATCGCGATGACTGTCGGGTATGAATCCCATTGATAAACTATTATGTTTGTTTTGGATAATTTCTATGTGTTATGAATATATGTATATGCTGTTTTGTGTGTCGTGCATGTAGTTATCATGATAAGACTCATTTGTCAGTATCTCAGCTTTGCAATATATCTGTTTTCTTGGTTTTTACTGTTGTACCTTAGTACGTAGATACAGATGTTGCAGAGAAGTTCCCGGCTTCACTTGGGGATATTAATCCCGATTTTTGGAGAGGCCGTTGGACGTGGTGATGACCACAGGGTTTTCTAGTGGATTGCTTTTAGAACGATCAGCTTAGGACTTTCCTTTTGGGTTATTTGGTTTTGAGAAGGTCTGTACTTATGTTTCTTTATGTTTAAGATTCAGCTTTGTATGTTGAAAACGTTTTCCGGAACATTTGTATGAGGTGATGGTCTTGTTTGAACTCATGACCAAAATGCGTATGTTGATGTGTGAAACGTGGTTTTACTGTGTTAACGCATAGCTTAAATTTTTCAGTATTCCGCAAGAAAATTTTTACACCCATTTTCATAACTGATAGAAATTTACACGAGTTATTTTCCGAAAGCAGCCAGCATTAATTTTTATTTAATATGTTTTTACAAAAATTGAGTTAGTCATGTAATGCCCAAGGAGTGTGTTGCATTTATGACACCTTTCTACCCCACATGTTATAAGGCATTTAAAATAAAACAAATTAAATATAAAAACATGTATTTACTGAATAATATAAAATGTTTGTCCATGGGTAGAAAAGTCCCACATGAACCAGTTCATAAATGCGGAAAATATAACCAAGTTTAAAAACAATAAAAACATAACCAACAAATAACCCGACCCCGATGTCACAACTCAGAGCTGGTATAACCGTTCCGGAAAACATATTCTCGGAATACAACTGGAATAAACTAACAAAATTTAAACTATCCCTAACTATGAGTGGCAGCTCCTCAGAGTCACTCCTCTCTGGGCTGCTCGTCATCCTCTGCAAGGTGCCAATCAGGCCAACAACAACAAACAAACAAACAAACATAGGGAGTAAGAATCATGTAAACATAATAGCAAGGAAGTAGGAAGTAAAGTAAATCATACAGACATGGCACCAACATAAACACACATCAACAACATCAACATTAGACATGTTATGTAGTGCAATGCAACCCTACTCCGCTAAACCAACAATGCATGTGGATCCACTAAACTCGGGATGGACGACTTCAGAGTTAAATATCCACATTGAGAATCTACTCAACGCCAGAGAATCTACTCCTTGGACAGTCAACGCACCAAACCAACGAATGCCTCGTCACGGGGGCGCAAGGAGAATCTACTCCAACCGTGGATGGCCAGATCGCCGTACTCTAGGACGACCTCCCCTATGTTGAACATCCCTAAACAACAACTCCGATGCAATGCGTATGCAACACAACAACAACGGCAACGCCACCTCCATAACTCCAACGGAATCGACCGAAGATAACAGCGGAAACGACCTCAACAACTTGCCTTGCGGAATCACCTAAGGACTTTAGCGGAATTGACCGTAACACTTGGGGCAAACTCTCTGCCACCAAGGTACAACAACAACACCTTAGACCCAAACCGCGGGGTCAAGACTTCGTTGGTCAAAAGCACCAAGGCATAGCTCATCAACTTGCAGTAACCCAAAAGGGGTACCGACTTATCAACTCAATACCTCACCATCTCATCATCTTAATTTATCTTTGGTAAACATTATCCAAGTTGTCTAATCTTTATCTTTGATTAGTTATATCAACTTATCATCATAGGGGAAGTGGGGTTTGAAACCCCATAAAGTCCTTAATTCTGATTCTGTTCAGGAGGGGTGAGCACGGTCTTGCGTAAACCCCAGCACTGTCGTGCTTAAACACGTGAAGGGTGTGCTGCCCTTTAAGTGAAGCACGATCGTGCTCCCTATTGAGCACGGTCGTGCTCTTTGTCCTGCAAGGCCGTACTAATCAGCGCGGCCATTTTCCAGAATTCAACTGGGAGCACGGTCGTGCTCCCTGTTCAGCACGGTCGTGCTCATCGTGCGACAGTGCTGTTCTGGACAGGAACAGAAACATGCATTTTAGCCAATTTCTAGGGTTTTAAATCCATCAATCCTAAAGTCCATTAACAACACGTTTTAAGGATTAACACTCATCATTAACATCAATCCAACACAACATTGGCATCATATTAATAGCAATGATTAACAAACAACATATGCTCATATTCAACATAAATCAATCATCACAATATAGAGCACATAACATATATCATGAACCAACCAAAACAGACATCAATAACATAGCCTTAAATCATACAATCATTACACCAAATAACAAAGGTGTTATGGTAACCCCTTTACTTTACACTAGCCCCAAGCCTATGTAAACACTACCCTTCTCCCCATACCTGGATTGAAGGTTGCTCTAATAACAGTTCCCAACGGTAAACCAGTCCCGAATCCTCAAGCGGCTCACTCTGAAGTTAAGCCTTAGATAACCAAAAACAACCTTGTTCAGTTTCTCCAACTAAAAACAATAAAGAAACTGAAAAGATAAAGGGACCATTACCTCTAACCAACACAGACGTACTAAGCTTCCCAAACGGCTTCCAAAACTCCACTATAGCAATGGATGGAGAGGAAATAGGGAAGGAGGCATTTTGAGCCGTAACAGTGGCTGCCACAGATAGAAAAATAGGGTTTCACGTTAACCATCGGGTTCTGTGCCAAAAATATATAGCTCGGACTTGAGCACGGTCGTGCTAACCCTTGAGCACGGTCGTGCTCAACTTAGCGTCATTGAGACGCGGTCAGCACATTGAGCACGGGCATGCTCACTGTTGAGCACGGTCATGCTCAACTTAAAATCAGAAACACACTTCTGACTTTAAGCATGGGCGTGCTGGATAATGAGCATGGGCGTGCTCATATACCAGAAAGGGACCTTTAAGCCAAAATCCCACTTAGCCCTCAACCAACCACTTAGCAACCAAACGAGCCTTAAGGAAAAGCACTTACGAAAAACGGGGTGTTATAGCATTAGTGGTATCAGAGCTGGTCGAGTCTTTCTGGAACCTTGGGGAATAGGTCTGTTATGTTTTTGTTGTGTAACCTCTGATTGGATCTTGTTTGAATTGTTTCCTTGTCAGAGCAATGTGTGTTGGCTTATAAGTATGTGTTTTTATCTTGATGGGTTACACGAGTTTTGACTTGTGGAAACCCATGGCTACTAAATTGTGTTTTGGTCCATATGTGACACATTCTGTTATCTTTTTAGATTGTGTCAGACATTTGAATAGTGTGCCTGTTGTAAAAGATTTTCCGGGAAGTGTTCACTGGAAATATTCTAGGTTTGCTGCTAGTAAAGGATATTGATATTTGATCGATCTAGTTTATAGATTCGGTCCGATTTCTAATCTCCTTGTGTAGGATGTCACCTACAATGTTAGTCGAGCTAGATGACTTGACTTAACGGGAAGATCTGCTGTCAGAACAGTTTATGGGACTAAGTGTGTCCTATGGGGAGCATCGGATTTGTTCATAAGGATGAAGTAGCACTTTTGTGGAAGCGACTGCAGACAGTGATTGAAATTCGTAGTTTGTTAGGTTAACCGATTATGATTAAAAGTTCATCGAGGACCTATCTAAGATTTTGGAGCCATTGACTCAGCTTACGAGGAAAGATCAATCTTCGTAAGTCTGAGAGACTGACCAAGTTGTCCGTGATCGTGCCCGATTCAGAGTGACCATACCAAGCGTGTCTGGAAAGACCTCTGTGCTTGTTGGAACCAAGGCGAATCGATTTGAATCTTCAACCTTCGATGAGTGTCTCATGTTTAAGAAAAACTCTTCACTGTACTATTTAATTCTTTACGAACTTGTAAGTTGACATTTGTTCCTTGAATCCCTATGGTTGTATCAAACAATCACATTGACCAAGTTCGTACGTGTCAGACAGACTTCTCCGATGTTGATTTGAAATCTATCAGGACTCATACATTGGTTATGTCGTTCTGTAATCTCAATATACTCTAACGAATTTCCTTGCATGTGAGAATTTGTACTTATGCTTTTAAAATACCCGTCAGTGTATTAGACATTTGAACGAATTGATTTGATAGTATCCATTGGTCTGGATATTTTCACCTTTCGTTGAAAAAAAATTGCTATGACTGTTTCTTGAATTATAACACAAATGACTTCTTGATAATAGAAGTTTCTTGATGAAACTTAGTCTAGTCACTTTTACTTTTGGTAAATGTGATCCAGTCTGATTTTTGGCCAGACTGTTTTTCTTTTAAATTGTCGTTTTGTAAATTCCTTGTACGGAGAATGCATCCTCTTGGGGATAGGAACTATTCATCTTTGATTTCCTAATCTGCTGGAAGTCCTTGTGAAAGTAGGGACTTTATTAGATTCATGTTTGTAAACGTGTATTGGCCATACATTTTTACACCCACAAACTTATTGAAGAATCTTTTTCCATACTGGATGTTCCTGTATCTTTCCGATTGAAAAAATTCTTCTATATGCTTTCTTAATTAGGATGGTAAGACCAAGAAATTTCAATTCTTGAAAATTTCTTTCTATGATCTTTAAGACCGTGTCTTGTTGTAGTTTGATAGAACTTATCACTTGTTGATCAATTTTATCCTATATCTTTTCAAAAACATCGTTGATGTGTGACGTATCTCATGAGTAGTAAGGATGGGTATCTGATTCATATCAGGATGTCAGAGTTAGTCGAGTACAGTAAAAAAGAGATAACTTGATGTTTGAGACCTTTCTTGTTAAGATGATACAATGAATTTTCGTTATGAGTTTACCGAAGACCTCTAAGAGCCTTGATTGGTTTCGAGTGATCATGGACAGGCTGACGAAGTTGACACCCTTATTATCTGTTAAGGTTCACTATGTGGTGGAGAAGCTAACGGAAATATATATCAGAGGACTGATGAGACTTCATGGAATATCTTCAGGGATCGTTCCAAATGAAGACCCAAAGTTTACCAACAATTGTCGGCAAAGTCTATTGTAAGTGTTGAGGACCAAGTTGAGTCTAAGTACAACTGGCCACCTTCAATTCAAATGGGCAAGTAAGAAATGATCTAATCCTTAGAAGGCGGATAAGGAGTAAGTGAAGTACTTAAGTACGATCATCCTTATAGTAGAATAGACAAGAGTTGATAGAAGTTTTGTTGAGGTGTAGATGTGACTGGTAAAATAAGAATCCCTAAGATTAACCCCAATAGGCAATGACGATTTCTATAGATCAAAGGAAAACCTAAGGTAATGATCAAATACTTGTAGTTAAGATTGATTGTATGAGTTGGAAGATTTGAAGGAAAGTATTTATAGTAATTTCACATAAGTAGATTTAAGCGAAAGAGATAAGCTCTTGTGTAAATTAAGGTTGCTAGAGAAACGTAAAGTTGATGAATTAGATAATCCTACTCGATGCAGTTTCTTTTGGTATAAGTTACATTAAGGGATGTAATAATGTTTTCGAGGTTGAGAGACGGGTGATTTTGATATATTTTGGAATGGTTTATTTTGTTCAAAAGAACTAAGACTATGATTGGATATCTTGGATAGGAAATGATGTGGGTGCTGTGAAAGGAATGTGAATATTAGTTTGAATCTCGGTGTTAACTGTAAAAGTTAAAGATGTCGAAGGAATATTTTTTTTTGAATGGGCTAGTATTAAAAAGAAAAGTGAATAAGTTTTGAGTATATATCCTTCAATTGAAATAGACTAAGGTGAAAATCTAGAGAATAATGGATATAATAAAGTGGAGGATAGTTCAGAGGATAAAAAGAACGACATAAGACTTGATTTCTTGCGGTATTAACGATCAGATGAATGGAGAAACGGAAAATACAATGTAGGATCTTAAGTTTAATATGATATTACAAGATCCTGTCTAGTTTCAAGTCACGAAATTTCGAGGACGAAATTTTTTTTTCAAGTGGGGTAGTAATGTAACACCCCAGTTTTTACTTTTTTTAAATATCGGTAAAACCTATTTGTTTATATTATTTTATTTGAAATGATTAATTTTCTGGAGGTTTAATTTGTTGAATTTTTTTTTGTGGTTTGGTTTGAGTAATTTTAATTACTCATTAAAAACTATTTTATTGAGTGTGTTATCACTGCCTTATTTCAGTGTATGCACGCTTACTAGACAATAATATTATGTTATTGTAACTATTAGTATTTGTTTAGAAAAATATTTTAAATAATATGATTGAAAGAAATTTATTTCCAGATTTTACTCTATTTAATTTTAGATTTGAAAATAAACTGGTTCAGAATTAATCGGAAATTTATTTTGGATCATTAATTTCCTTGGTTGATAAATTCAGTTATCAATCTCTATCCTATTTCAAATTTTGAAAATTTATATTTTTCACTCATTACCTTTAGATCCACATGTTAAAAACAAATCTCTTTTTTCTAGACTCAATCTTAACCACTTATTTTTATACTTATCACTGAATAAAAGAAAAAGAAAAAGAAAAAAATAATTTTCCCCCTTGTTTTAGAAGACCACGCACGATACCCCCTCCCCCAATATTTTCTTTCTTTTCCTCCTTCTTATTCTCTCAGACTCCTCTTCCTCCCTCTTTCTCTTCACATCAACTCACTATCCTCCTTTTCTCTTGCTGGAACAGCCGCGCGCCGCCCGCCCTGTACCGCCGCTCGGAGTCTCGCGACCACCGCCCCTGGGAGCCGCCTCCCACCGCCACTCAGTGCAAGGGAGACGACCACGTCTCGCGTCACTACGCGTCCTCCGCCGCGCGAATCGCCCCCTCCGCCGCGGTAAGTATGTTGCGCCGCCTTCCAGGGTGGTTTTCCACCATTTGAGTTCACCTTAGCTTTTCTTTCTGTTGGTGTAAGCCCTAGTGGCCAACCTATTTTGAATAGATCATCATTTGAATCATGAAATTGTTCATATATTTGATATATGAATAAGGCATTCATTTATTATGATATTTGTTTATAGCATAATAAAGTCCTTAGAATAGGCAGTTCATTCAATGAGATATTAAGTACGTGACTTAATCGTGAGATCTCATTGAATAATAGAACGCTATTCTTAAATATCCGTAATCGAGTATTATTGTTAACTAGGACGACAATAATACATAGAGACTATTGTGTGAGTAGACTGATGACCATATCTCAAGGGTCATGTATATGTGATATCAAGTCGGCACAGAGACATAAATATTGTTAAGTCTCTAAAATGTGTGTGCATTTCCCTAAGTTTTGATGAAAACTAAACATTGGTTAATGATTTAATTAACCTACTTTGTGGTTTCTAACCTGTCTACTTAGTGTACAGATCAGAAGATTACAAAACTCACTTGTCTGTCTACCTAAGTATCAACCTGTCCGTTTAAGCCAAAAAATCAACCTGTCTGCTGACTAGGATTGTTGACTATATGCAAACTGGTTTACAACCGGTCTCTACTCTACTCTTCAACTTGTCCAAGATTCTTTGTTAAAGAACTCGAAGTACAGGAAGCTTTTCCAAGCTGTCCCCTCATGAAGAATACTCTGAGAACTCTCTCTCACGCTTATCAAGAAACTCAGAAGTGCTCTCTCTCAAGCAACCTAGGAAGTCAGAGATAAACTTCCAGTTAAAGAATGTTTCCAACATGCTTTATTCCCTGGTACTTTCTACATGATGCATAAAGCTATTATCCTTCATGTTAGAGTACAACCAACGTCTCCATTGCATTAATGGCTGCCCAGAACGACTATATTGCATTTAATGAAGCTCTGCTTGAAGCCATCGTTGCAAGGAATGTCTCTAACGGATATTAAATGTTTGAAGGCTATAAATACAGAAGTCATTGAAGATGAACACATCAGAGTTTAAAAAGCATTAAAGAGTCATTACTCTGTTCATTTATTTACTTTGTATTCTTCAATCATTTGAAGTTATTACGCAGACTTTCCTAAGCTTTACATTTAAACCACTCTCTGAGTGTTAGTGAAAGATCTGTCTGTCTGTAAGTGTATTTATTACAAACCAAACTCTCAAACAAATCTGAGTGAGCCTGAAGAGGCTAGGTGTGCAAAGAATACTTGTGTTGGAGCCTGAAGAGGCTAGGTGTGCAAACAATACTTGGAGTCTGTAACCTGATCAGTTATAGTGGATAAATCTTGGTGCTGCCAAGGACTGGACGTAGCTCTTTGTGTTAAAGAGTGAACCAGGATAAATCTGTGTTAATCTCTCTTCCCTTAATCTCTTTAGTTGTTTTGATTATATATCATCTGCTTTCTAACTAAGGGGTTAAAACTGTTTTTATCCAGACTGTTTTTCATCTATACGTGTGTTGTTTTCTGAGAAAACTACAACGTAACCTTTTTACACCCGTCTGTGCTTAGCTTCTGCATGCAAAAAGTTTTTAACTTTATTTTAATTTCTGATAAACACAATTCAACCCCCCTTCTCGTGTTTATAGTTGTCTATTTCAGTTGGTATCAGAGCTCAGCCTCTGGGTTAGCATCTAACAGTGTAGAGGTAAAAGATCCTGAAGAATAGACATGACTGCTGGAGCTAGTGGAAGTAACCAGATTGAAGGAGCCTCCTTAACCAGACCTCCATTCTTCAATGGAGAAAACTACAACTATTGGAAAGACAGATTTCAATGGTTCATTCTATCTACAAACTCTGATCTCTGGGATGTCATCACTGATGGTCCTTTCATTCCTAAAAACGATGACAACACTGATAAGCCAAAAGCTCAGTGGACCCCTGCAGAAAAGGCAAAGTGGGAGCTGAATCACAAAGCCAGATACAACATTATTTGTGCTCTCAGTCCTAATGAATTTGAGAAGGTCTGTGCCTGTGATTCTGCCAAAGAAATATGGGACACCTTAGCTGTCACACATGAAGGAACAGCCAAAGTCAAAGAATCAAAAATTGCCATACTTGTCAGAAAGTATGAACTGTTTCTCATGGAGGAAGGAGAATCTGTTGCTCAAATGATTGGGAGATTCCAAACTATCATCAATGGTCTAAAGTCTCTTGGCAAAATTTACTCTAATGCTGAGAAGGTTGGAAAGATACTTAGGAGTCTACCTAAGCAGTGGAGACCTCTGGTAACTGCTATCTCTCAAGCCAAAGATCTTACCACCTTGACCATGGATGAACTCCTTAGAACACTTACTGTTCATGAGCAAGAACTTGGAGATGAAGTCTCAACAAAGAAGGGCAAGTCAATTGCTCTGAAGGCTGATCAAAGGTCTTCCAAAGCTTCTAAAGCTTTGAAGGCAGACGAGTCATCCAGTGATGATGACCTGTCTGAATCTGAGGATTCTGAAAGTGATGAAGAACTATCTCTCCTAACCAGAAAGATAAAGCTTCTCTTACAGAAAAAGAAGTTCAGAAAGGATAAGCCATTCAGAAGATTCAACAAGGACAAGAACTTCAAGGATTCCACTTCAACAGAAAAGAACTCAATTGTCTGCTATGAGTGCAAGAAACCAGGTCACATCAGAGCAGAATGTCCTCAACTCAAGAAAGCCCCGTTTAAGAAGTTCTTCAAAAAGAAGAAGAAAGGAATGATGGCTACTTGGGAAGATCTAGAGTCAACATCTACTGATGAGGAGACAGAGGAAGAAGCAAATCTCTGTCTAATGGCTAACACTGACTCTGATTCAGATAATGAGGTAAATTCTGATTATGAGGAATTACTTGATGCCTATGAAGAATTGTTGGAGGAATCCAATTGTTTATCCAAGGCTTTCAAATCTCTCAAGAGAGATCATGTTAAGCTCCTCAGTGAGCATAAACAGAAATCTCTAGAATGTGAGAAATTTGCCAAGGAGAACAGTGAGCTGAAGACTGAAAAGTCTAACGAAGCTAAGATCTCTAGTGATACGTCACAGTATGAAGAAGTTGAAAAACTTCAACAGAAAGTGGAAGAGCTCACTTCTGATCTTGCCAAATTTGTTAATGGTAGAGAAAATCTGACCAAGCTGCTTGGCTGTCAGAGGCACTCCCTTAACAAAGAAGGTATAGGATATGTCCATCAGATACATCATAAAGTATCAACTAAGCACTCTAAAGTGTCTGCTACATCTACTTCTATTAATTCCATACCTGTCTGTAATTTCTGTGGAAAGACTGGACATGTTATGTCTAAGTGTCTTCATAAGAAAAGAAGGAAGTCTTCACAGACTCCTAGAACTAATAGAAAAGGACCCAGAAAACTATGGGTACCTAAAGATCAAATAATCTCTGTTGTCCTCAACAGCACAAAGAAAACACCACTGCTGGTACCTGGACAGTGGCTGCTCGCGACACATGATAGGAGAAAGGTCTATGTTCCTAGACCTCCAACTTAAAAAGGAGGACATGTGGCATTTGGTGGAAATCAGAAAGGGAAGGTTATAGGAATTGGTACTATTGGTGGTAAACCTCCTCTTCCCTCTATATCAAATGTTCTTATGGTTAAAGGATTAAAACACAATTTGCTTAGCATAAGTCAATTATGTGACAGTGGATTTGATGTCTCCTTTACCAAAGATTTCTGTATAGTTAAAGATTTAAGTGGCAAAACCCTCTTTTCAGCTAAAAGGCAACAAAATCTATATAAGATTGAACTGACTGATCTCTCAGATCAAAGTGTAACCTGTCTGATGTCTAAAGAGGATGAAAGATGGTTGTGGCACAAGAAACTAGGACATGCTAGTATGAAATTAATTTCAAAACTAAAAAGGGATAACCTTGTGAGAGGATTGCCTGATATTAGTTTTAAGAAAGATGTTTTGTGTGATGCATGTCAGAGAGGTAAACAGATAAAATCAAGTTTCAAATCTAAAAACCAAGTATCAACCTCTAGACCTCTTCAGTTGTTACACATGGATCTGTTTGGACCAGTTAGTGTTGCTAGCTTAGCTGGAAGGAAATATGGATTTGTCATAGTTGATGACTATTCTAGATATACATGGGTACTCTTCTTAACTCACAAGGATGAGTCTTTTAAGGCTTTCTCAGTATTCTGTAAAAGAGTACAAAATGAGCAGGGTTTCTGCATTTATACTCTTAGAAGTGACCATGGGGGAGAATTTGAAAATGAGCAGTTTAGTCAGTTCTGTGAGGAGAATGGGATCTCTCACAATTTCTCTGCACCTAGAATTCCTCAACAAAATGGAGTGGTTGAGAGAAAGAACAGATCTCTGCAAGAGATGGCTAGATCTATGCTCAATGAGAATAATCTCCCTAAGTACTTCTGGGCAGAAGCAGTAAACACAGCCTGTTATGTACAAAACAGAATACTCATTAGGCCTTTTCTAAAGAAGACTCCCTATGAACTGTGGAAAGGAAAAAGCCCCAACATTTCTTACTTTCATGCATTTGGTTGTGAATGCTTCATCTTCAATACCAAGGATCAACTTGGAAAATTTGACTCTAAGACAGACAAAGGTATCTTTTTGGGATACTCTGAAATGTCTAAAGCCTTTAGAATTTACAATTCTAGAACATCTGTTATTGAAGAATCTGTCCATGTCAAATTTAATGATAACTTAAAGACTGATAAGGAATTGTCAGATCTAGAAGATGATCTTGCAGGTCTTGATATAAACAAGTCAGAAGATCAACAACCTGACTTAACCAAATCAGAACCTGAAGCAGAACCAGACAGACAAGTGGAGCAGACACGTCAACAGACAAGTCAACAGACATGTCAGGATCCTCTTGAAAGAGAATGGAAATTCAAAACTCATCATCCTAAGGATCTCATCATTAGACATCCCTCAGAAGGAGTGAGAACTAGATCTACCTTAAGAGAATCAAGCAATGTGGCCTTTTTGTCAGAAATAGAGCCAAAGCACATTGAAGAAGCTCTTGATGATGAAAGCTGGATTCTTGCTATGCAAGAAGAACTCAACCAGTTCACCAGAAATGATGTCTGGACACTTGTTTCCAAGCCCAAAAACAAGTCTGTCATTGGAACAAGATGAGTCTTCAGAAACAAGTTAGATGAAGATGGCAAAGTTGTCAGAAACAAGGCAAGGTTAGTAGCTCAAGGCTATAACCAACAAGAAGGTATTGACTATACTGAAACCTTTGCACCTGTAGCTAGAATAGAAGCTATTCGCATACTGATGTCATATGCTGCACAACACCAAATCACTCTTTTTCAAATGGATGTGAAAAGTGCGTTTCTCAATGGAATAATTGAAGAAGAAGTTTATGTTAAACAACCCCCTGGTTTTGAAGATATTGATAAACCAGATCATGTTTTTAAACTTAAAAAGGCATTATATGGTTTAAAGCAAGCACCTAGGGCATGGTATGATAGACTAAGCTCTTTTCTCATGCATAATGGTTTTACAAGAGGTCAAGTAGATACTACTTTGTTTAAGAAAAGCTATAAAGAAAATTTCATTGTAGTCCAAATATATGTTGATGATATTATTTTTGGAGCAACTAATGAAAAGCTGTGCAAGGATTTTTCAAAGCTGATGCAAGCAGAATTTGAGATGAGCATGATGGGAGAATTGAAGTTCTTCCTTGGTCTACAAATCAACCAAACAAGTGATGGAATCTACATCCATCAACAAAAGTATATCAAGGAAATGCTCAAGAAATACAAAATGGAAAGTGCTAAACTTATGAAAACTCCCATGGAAACCAATGCCAAACTCAGTAAAGATGATGAAGGTAAAAAGGTAGACCAAACTGTCTACAGAGGTATGATTGGATCTTTACTGTACTTAACCTCAAGCAGACCTGATATTCAATTTAGTGTCTGCATGTGTGCTAGATTTCAATCTGACCCAAGAGAATCTCATCTTAAAGCTTTTAAGAGAATATTTAGATATTTGCTTGGTACTACTAATCTTAGTTTGCTGTATTTAAGAACTAAAGAATACAGATTAGTGGGATTCTGTGATGCTGACTTTGCTGGAGACAGAATAGAAAGAAAAAGCACCAGTGGAGGATGCCACTTCATTGGAGCAAATTTGGTCTCTTGGTCAAGCAAAAGGCAGACAACTATTGCTCTATCTACTGCTGAAGCAGAATATATCTTAGCTGCTAGTTGTTGCTCTCAACTCTTATGGGTAAAACATCAACTTGAGGATTACTCTATTTTTGAGCATAATATATCTGTATGGTGTGATAATTCTAGTGCTATCAGCTTAACTAAAAATCCAATTCAGCATTCTAAGGCTAAGCATATAGAGATCAAACATCACTTCATTAGAGATTATGTTCAGAAAGGTATCTTTGATATTAAGTTTGTTAAAACTGAAAATCAATAGGCTGATATCTTCACTAAGCCTTTAGCAGAAGAAAGATTTTTATTTATTAGAGATAATTTAAACATGCATTGTATTGTTGAATAAAATGTCTGAGTTTTTGAACTGTCTGTGATCACCTGTCTGACTCTGCTGAGTCAATATGATGAAACCTAACAGTTTTATTAAAATGGTTATTATTTATTTATCTATTTATTTAATACCATTTGTTAATCTGAAGCTAATCATGGACACGGCAGTTTTTACCTCGAAACCATGTTTTCATTATGTCTAAGTGGGCGCTACAGTTCTCCACATAAATCGTGCCATTCTTAATTAAATTTTTTTTTTCTCTCTCCTGCTTTTACTGCCTTAAAAGGCAAATCTTCAGAAAGTTTCAAAATTTATCCTTCTCTAAAGCCCTAAGTCTTTTCGTCTTCGTCTTCCTCTCGTTCAAACCCTTCTCTCTTCCAAAACTTTATTTTTCTCTCTTCTCTGAAAAATGGCATCTTCAAAGCGCCTGTCTCCAAAAGAGATTGCTGAGCAATACGAAATGAGAATAGCTGATGTAGAGAAGATTCTACCTGGAAAGACTGTTGATCTTCAACAGATGAAGAAATGGGGAATGGATGTCACTGAAGAGTTGGAATACTCTAAGTGGACAGCCTTCTTTGATATCAAGGAGTTGGTCCATCCCAAGCTTGTCAGAGACTTCTGGAGAAATGCTGTGGTCATCACCAACGTGGTTGATGGAACCAAGAGCTTCAAGGCTCAAATGTCAGCTGATGTGACTCTCCAGTTTCCTATCAGCTCTCTGGAATTGGCAACCAGATGCCCAAGGATTGGAACTGCTTTCAGACCTGACTGGGAAGATCAGGTGGGAACTGAAAGTGTCAATATTGCTATATATGGAGTTCCCAACCCTGAGAACAAGAAGCCTGTCAGCATGGTGCCCAAGTGCAGGTTCTTGCACAAGCTGCTTCTGGAGTGTGTGATGCCCAGAAAAGGGTCAAGAGACAATGTGACCAAGTTGAACAGATTTGCTCTGTACCACTTGATTCACAAAATCAAGATAGACATTAATGATCTCATCTACATGTATCTTGAGTCTCTGATCAGAAGGACAAATATGCCTACCTACCCTTATGGAATGCTGCTGACAAGGGTTTTTAGGAACAAGATATTTGTTCCAACTGATGTCCACTTTGTGGACATGGCTCTAGCCATAGACAAGAAGGTCTTGTCTATGATGGGGATTGAGGGAATCCCTTTGGAGGATGAAGAAGAAGAGAAGAAGAAGAAGAAGAAGAAGAAGAAGAAGAAGAAGCCTGCTGTTGAGCAGAAGCTGAAGGAAAAAGCAGAAGAACCTGCTGATTCCACTGGTGAATCAGAGTTTCCAATCTCTGAAAGAATTTGGAAAGCTGCTGGAAAGGTTGCCAGATAGGATCAGAGGCCTGAGGAACCCACAGCTTCTGAAGGATCTGCTGAGACAGTTGAGCCTCTCAGATTCAAGCTGAAGAAGCCCTCTCCCAAGAGGAAGACCAGTGAGGCTGGAAAATCTGGTGTGGTTTCTGCACAACCCACCAAGAGAAGAAGACTAGTGAAGACCTTTACCAAGGTCAGACAAGTGGAGTCTGTGCCTAGTAAAGAGGAAGCACCTGCTCAGGGGGAGCAGATATCTCCACCCTCAGAGGAGCCTAGGGAAATCAAATCTCTTGATTTGGGATTCATACCCAGAAAAAGAAGGTTACGCTACCCTATGCCTGTAGTGGCTGTTGCTGAAAGGGAAGCAGTCCCTGCAGAAGAGCCTGTTGCTGCTGCTGCTACTGCACCCTCTGCTGACCTGTCTGCTGGAACACAGACAGTTGGTCATCATGAAGAAGCTTCTCTGTCCCCTTCAAGGAAGAAAGCAAGGCACTTTGAAGATCAGCTCTTCACCTTCCCTTCTGCACCATCCTCTCCCCTTCATCTAGGTATTCCAGGTTCTGTTGTTTCTTCCCCTCTGCTCTCTGTGTCAACCCTTTATCTGTTGCCTCCCCTTTTCATTCACCTGTCTCCTCTCACCCCACTCAAACATCTTTTGATATCGTGTCTGATGTATGTCAGTACACAGTTGTTCACAGGGACTCAACTCCCAGAGAACAATCTGGCATATCATCTAGACTGTTTGTGAGTGATTTGCAATCTTTGATGACTGCAAGTATATCTCACTTATCTGTCATCCCTTCTCCTCCACCTCACATTCTGAACCCATGTAGGGAGATTTTCTTTTATCCCCCTATTGTGTTGTTCATTAGAACATTGGAAGGATCTCACTATCCTGCCTCTGTTGTAATGTTACCCTCTAGGTCTAGATACTTTTTTCTTTTAGTCACAGGATCTAATTCATTCTTTTCCCACATAGACTCTCTCTTACCCCTACCTCCATCTGTCTTAGCCAATCAACCTCTTCCCCCTCCTATTCCAATAAGAGTCACTCGTCTGTCTTTTTGTGAAAGACTCTCCTGTGTCTTTCCCTCTCCTGATTTTGACCCAGTCAGAATCACCCCTCTGTTTAAAATAGCATTTCTTCCTTTATTTTATTTCAGAACCATTCATCAACTTTTCTTTCCCCGTGTCTCCTCACCTTTCTCTGTACCTAAGGCACCCCTAGTTTTAGCCTTACCCTGGTATCCATCCCTGTCTGCTGCTTCAACCAGCTTGTCTACAGAAGTCTCCTCCTCTCAGATGGTGGATTCAGATAGCTTCAATCTTCTTAAGACTGAGCTAGAAGAAGTCAGAAGACAATTGGATGCAGAAAGGCATGCTAGGCTGCTGTTAGAACAGAAAGTTGATTCCCTGTATCTTCTTTTTAATCAGCCTAGATGAGTAGCTGTAGGAACTGCCTTGTAATTGAAATGCTTATGATGAATACAAATCAATTTTACTTTATTATTTTCTCTTTATTGTCTCTTTTTCTCTCCACTGTTATCTGTTTACCCTTTTTGTTGCTGACAAAAGGGGGAGAAAAATGTAAGATGATTAATGTAAAATGTTTGGAGAAAATTATGTGATATATGCTAAGTGTTCTGGAGAATATAAACATTTACTCTGATATTTTGAACTTAAACCTGCTGCATATTACTCTGATACTCTCTATTGAACACAAATGCATCTGTCTGCACATATAGAAAATATCAACTTGTCTACTGTCTGTTATTCTGTACTCTGATATTTTCAAAGGTTCATTAAATCATCTAAATGTTTGTCATCATCAAAAAAGGGGAGATTGTTAAGTCTCTAAAATGTCTGTGTGCATTTCCCTAAGTTTTGATGAAAACTAAACATTGGTTAATGATTTAATTAACCTACTTTGTGGTTGCTAACCTGTCTACTTAGTGTACAGATCAGAAGATTACAAAACTCACCTGTCTGTCTACCTAAGTATCAACCTGTCCGTTTAAGCCAAAAAATCAACCTGTCTGCTGACTAGGATTGTTGACTATATGCAAACTGGTTTACAACCGGTCTCTACTCTACTCTTCAACTTGTCCAAGATTCTTTGTTAAAGAACTCGAAGTACAGGAAGCTTTTGCAAGCTGTCCCCTCATGAAGAATACTCTAAGAACTCTCTCTCACGCTTATCAAGAAACTCAGAAGTGCTCTCTCTCAAGCAACCTAGGAAGTCAGAGATAAACTTCCAGTTAAAGAATGTTTCCAACATGCTTTATTCCCTGGTACTTTCAGTCATTACACAGAAAGGGAAATGTACTCTGCAAAAGTACAAAAGCACTCTGCACAACTGAGTTAATTTCTACACGATACATAAAGCTATTATCCTTTATGTTAGAGTACAACCAACGTCTCCATTGCATTAATGGCTGCCCAGAACGACTATATTGCATTTAATGAAGCTCTGCTTGAAGCCATCGTTGCAATGAATGTCTTTAACGGATATTAAATGTTTGAAGGCTATAAATACAGAAGTCATTGAAGATGAACATATCAGAGTTTAAAAAGCATTAAAGAGCCATTACACTGTTCATTTATTTACTTTGTATTCTTCAATCATTTGAAGTTATTACGCAGACTTTCATAAGCTTTACATTAAACCACTCTCTGAGTGTTAGTGAAAGATCTGTCTGTCTGTAAGTGTATTTATTACAAACCAAACTCTCAAACAAATCTGAGTGAGCCTGAAGAGGCTAGGTGTGCAAAGAATACTTGTGTTGGAGCCTGAAGAGGATAGGTGTGCAAACAATACTTGGAGTCTGTAACCTGATCAGTTATAGTGGATAAATCTTGGTGCTACCAAGGACTGGACGTAGCTCTTTGTGTTAAAGAGTGAACCAGGATAAATCTCTGTGTTAATCTCTCTTCCCTTAATCTCTTTAGTTGTTTTGATTATATATCATCTGCTTTCTAACTAAGGGGTTAAAACTGTTTTTATCAAGACTGTTTTTCATCTATACGTGTGTTGTTTTCTGAGAAAACTACAACAGACAGGTGACCTGTCTGTGTAACCTTTTTACACCCGTCTGTGCTTAGCTTCTGCATGCAAAATGTTTTTAACTTTATTTTAATTTCTGATAAACACAATTCAACCCCCCTTCTCGTGTTTATAGTTGTCTATTTCAAATATTAGGAGTAATATTTATACCGGATGACCCAATTTGAGAATACTTCATAATAGTTATGTAAGTGTCAAAAGTATTCTCATGGCGACCATAGTGAAGTAGTCCTTCGACTTGAAGTCACTACGATTCCTACATGAGGAATTGTAGGCTTTAATGCTATCAAACGTCACGCGTAACAGGGTGATCATAAAGGTAGTTATTGAGTCTGCAATAAATCATGTTGAGGAGTGTGAGTGATATAGACAGGATTCGTCTCTCCTACATAACAGGGGTAATGTCTTGGGCCCCTCGATAGAGTGAGACGTGAAATATGCTTGGCCAAGCGGAAGTGGGCCAATATGTGATATTGGACCCGTTTATGATTACACATCTACTCTGGGATCGAGGAATAAATAATTGAACATAACAAGGATGACACTCTTATGCCTTGTGTTCAATTAAGACATATGGACGAAGGTACATTTACTACACGGTAAATTTTGGTCACGGTAAGGCTAAAATCGGATCACCGATACTCTCGCTAATTAGGTAGTAATGATGCATTGCTAGATACCGCTCATTATTTATAATATTTAATATTATAATTAATATTTGATATTTTTATAATATTTAATATTATTGCCAACTTAGTGGGAGCCTATAGGGTCACACACATAAAGTAAATGCAGAGTAGTTATATTAATTAAATCATATTTAATTAATATAAGGACAATCGTGCATGTAGTGTACAAAGCCCAATAGGGTAAGCAGTTTGGTTAAAGGGAGCTGCCAACTTATAAATAGAAGTGCTCTTCCTTCTAACCTAGGCTTGCTTGCTGTGCCTCCCTGTAGCCGTCAGCTAGCATAAGACGCATAGCTCCGACGCCCATTTACTTGCATAGACTGAGTAGAGGTGCTTCTCCTTCGTGGCACTGGTGATCGAAAAGTAAAGCACGCTTCAAGAGGTAAACATTATTTGCCATTTGTGATTCATGTTTGTAATGCGCGATCCATGGGATGGTTTTCTTCAGCCTTGAGATTTGATTTTAAAAGAGGATAATCTCATGAAAACCCAACACTTTCTTCTTCCCTTTTGGCTCTTGGTTGTTACAGAAACAAAACAGTCGCTGTCCTCCGCCGCGTCGCCGTGTCTCCGCCTCTGCCACCACGCCGGTCGGCCTTGCAGCCACGTTGTCCTCTTTCCTCTTCATCTTGGGTGAGTGCTTCACCATAATATCTTCTAGTTGTGAAATCCCCAAATCAATTTACAAACCCTAACCCTAAGATTTTTAATTTCAGTTCTTAGTGTAAAATTAACTATGTTTTAGAACAATTGGGACTGTTAATTGATGAATTTCAAGGCCAATTTCATATTTCTATGATCAAAGCTCATTCCCCCAATTTTGATGATGAATCTTATTTTCCCAAATTTGAATTTTTTTGAAATTGGTTCTATTTTGTGAAATTAAGTATTTAAATCAACTTAGAGTGAGTAGTTGATAATGAGTACCTGATTGTCTGAATTGTCTGATTGTTGAAAATGCTTTGACTCCCTCTCCGGGATGTTGTTGTGGTTGTATTTGCTTGGGGAAGAAGGATTTACACTTTTCAGGAGTTGGCAAGAGCTGTCTAGAGGAAACTGGGACATGTCGCAAGGTGTCAGAGGAAACTGGAACGTCCAGTCAGATTATTAGTTGGAGTTTAGCCTTGTATGGCTTCACTCAGAAGGAAGCTGACTGTTGAAAAATCAAGAAGATGATCTTTCTCTCTTGTCTTGAAAGGTAAAAGGAGTTTACCTGAGGGATCTTGGTAACTACGTGCTATTTGGTTGTTGTGTGCATGGTTGTTGTGGTTATGTATGATGTATTTTAATGCGATCATATAACTGTTTATGTGCTTTAAGTTTATCTGTGAAAGCATGTTGACTGTAATGTTTGTTGTGATTGTGATATAAGTATATCTGTATGTTGGATTGAACTGTTGATTATTGGTTTGACTGAAAGCCTGACAGTGGTTAGAGCTCAATGATGAGTAAGAATAATGCTTTAAAAGCTTGAGAAGAAAATTTGAGGTTTTGAGTTCTGTAAGTGGAAGAACATTTTTAAGATAAGAATAATTAAATATATTTCGAATTAAAGAGTTATGATTTTGAGAAAGTCCAAAGTGATCTTGAGAATAACATTTAAGAACTGAGTGTTAGTGAGGGCAAATTGTGAAAATTCGTAATTCATTTATTTTGCTAAAAGAGAAATAGTTTCAAATGAAGAAAAGAGAAAGAAAAACTCTAAAATAATTTGAAGTATTGATGTCGAAGAATTTATTAGAAAAGAAGAAAATCATTTGGTTTACAAATGAATTTATTACAAAACGAAAATTATTTTAGAAAAGTGAATTACATTGAGATCATGAGAAATCTTATTATTTGGGACGAAACCGTGTTGAAAATGATTTTTTCAAAGATTTGATGTGTTGTAGGAAAAGAGGTTTCAAAAGTGAAGGAATTTGAGAAAAGTTGTATTTCGGGGTGATTTAACGTTTTATAAACGATTTTTGACGGAAAAGATTTTCTGCAATAGAGTTTCAACTCAGCGAAAATAATTCCGACAAACTTGGATAAGTTTCGGAAGTTTTGTCGTGTATTTGTTGTTTCACAGAACGAAAATGTTGTTAAAGAAGAAAAGTAAACCTAGTAACCGAGACATCGGGATTCTAGTTTTTTGTTAACACATGGATCATGGATCCGTGTTAGTTGTTGTGGACTGTGTGTCCTATTAAAGTTGTTGTTGACTTCGTGTCCTTTAATTGATGTGGTGAATGTTGTATCCCATATCCGCGAACTTAAGACTGGTGCATCGGTCTAGGGTTTTGTGATTGAGCACTCGGACTGTGTGTCCAGTGTTGAGTTGAGAATTAAAAGACTTTGAGTGTGTTTGGGAAAGCTGAAAAAAAAAGATTATGCTGATAATCAATTTTTGTATAATTGATTATTGTGATAATCGATTATAATCAGAATCTGTTTTTGTTTGGGACTGTTTGCTGAAAAGCGATTTTAAGATAATCTATTTCGTTTGGATGGTGCAAAAAAAATCACTTTTATATAATAAATTACGAAAAAGGGTATGGAGTTATTTGTATAATTTAATAATATTTGTTTAGAAGGTAGTTTTATAGGGGTAAACAGGGAAGTGAGTTTTGAGAATGAAAAATAATCAAATCACAATAATCTTAAGCTAGAAAAAACTAGATGGCATAAAACAAATTTTTTTCCCTAAAAAAAGCTTTTTTATAAATTTAAGCAAAATGCCAAACATAATAGATTATCTATGAAACAACTTTTAAGCTAAAAAACAGCTGAAACCAGGGAAAATAATCTTTCCCAAACACCCTCTTAATGTAAATTAAGCATGGCCATAAGCCTTTGAGCATCGACAAGGAAAAATGAACAAAAAAGGAAAAAAAAAAAAAACAAAATCAAATGTTTTACATGCATTGTTTGACAGACGTGCCTGAGTTACCATGTGTACGACTACAACAATGGTTGGATAGTTGTCACAAGGGGCCGTATGATTAGTTGCAATAGCTGTTTGAGTGGCTATCATACGAGGTCGGATAATATTTGAGCATAACTGCAATAGTTGTTTGAGTGGTTATGTATCTGTGTACAACTGCAATAGCTGTTTGAGTGGTTTTCACAGAGAGGTCGTGTGAATAGTTGCACTAGCTGTTTGAGCAATGGTCACATGAGGTTGAGGTGGACTATCCGACAATGTAACATGGAACGCTGAACGCTGTGCCTTTATTTGGCAATTGAGCCAGATTTGCTCAAACGAAAAGAAGTTGGGATTTCCGGAGATTAGATATCAAAGTTAGAGAATGAGTATTGAAGTGCCATGCATTTTTATAAATCGCGATTGCTGTCGGGTATGAATCCCATTGATAAACTATTATGTTTGTTTTGGATAATTTCCATGTATTAGGCGAGTGATTATCAAAGCAATCAGACAAGTGACTTGTCTAAAGGTTTTTCAACAGAAAAACACACAAGCATACAAGATTATAAACTTGTTTGATATTCACACTTTAACCCCCTTTAGTTAGTTTAACGGTTAAGATAATCAAATAAACTAAAGAGATAGGGATAGAGATAGACAACACTATTTTATCTTGATTCACCTCTTAAAAACTAGGGCTACGTCCAGTCCTTGGTAGAACCAAATTTTCTCCACCATAACTGGTCAGGTTACAAAAAGTATTGATTGAACACTTAGCCTCTCCAGACTCCAAGACAAGTATTATTTGCACACCTAGCCTCTTCAAACTCACTATGGTTTGTTTGAAAGAAAAGTGTAATTAATACAACTTTGCAAGTCTTTCACTAACACTCAGAATAGTGGATTTAATATGAAGGTGTGAAAGACTGCGTATTAACTTCAAATGATTGAAGACTAAAGAATGAAGGAATGAAGAAATAAATGCACAGAGTAATAGCTCTTGAGTTAATGTTGTGTTTTATTCATCTTCAATGTCTTCTCTATTGATATTCTTCAATCAATTTGAATACGTTAGAGACATTCCTTCTTATTTTTAGCTTTAAGATGAGATCCATTGATAATCCGATAGATTATCTAGTATTATTCTAGATTTTCTAGTGGAATTTACCATATTGATGAGTTGTATTCTCAATTCTTACTTAACTTTGGCTTTGTTTTCCTTAAGTAATGAGTAGAGTCTTTAACTGTATTTTTCTCTTTTTAATAAAGAAATTGAGTCCTTTTCTATAATTTCTTGTTTGAAGTGATTTCAGGTGTATTACACTAGGAAAGGAGAAAAGTGAAGCCTGGGAGCATTGGAAGCAAAAGAACAAGGACAAACAGATGAAGAATTGGAGATTGGCTATTTTGGTGCTTAGGCCCGGCCTAACTTCCCTTTTATATTGGGCTTAATTTTTAAGCTGCGCCGGGCGCAACATACTTAGGCCCGACGCATTGTGTGCTGTAGAACCTATATATAGAATTTCTCTGTATTGACCTAGGATCATTTTGTTGCTCTTTTGGCTGCGTCTCCTTAAGTGTAGGACTCGTTTTCTGCGGCTATTTTTGTAACACCCCAGTTTTTACTATTTTCAATATCAGTAGATTATATCTGTTTATATTTTTATTCGAGACCTAGAAAATTATTTTGGATAAAACAAAATCATAGTTAGATTCTACTTCATGGTAAAAGGCTACGATCAAAATTTGGGTTTAAAATTCAGACGGAATCCGGTCTGCGTTTTCACTGACAGTAAAACTTTACTGAGCAGAAAAACTAATTTTGACCCGAAAATGAAAAATTTTAGATTTTTATCACATTTCCAGTGGTATGATCTAATTTGGAAATGATGGAGTCGGAAACGGAACTGCAGAGATAAAACCAGACACCGGATGGAGGTGACAACTTGCCACCTAGGGGTGGTGAGTCATGGGGCTCACCACCATGACTCACCAAGTAATGATGGCTATGTTACCAAATATCTAAATTTTAAAAGGAAAAGACCACTTAGCCCTTAGCCTTTCATTTTAATTCCAAATTTGCACCACAACATTTTGACCAAAGTGCCCCCCCCCCCAAAAAACTCGGCACCTCCTCTCTCTTAGCTACCTTGACATTTCATTTTATTTATTTTACACATACAAACTCATCTTCTTCAAAGAAGACCTAAGGATTCCATAGTTGAAAGTTTGCAACCTTGAGCAAATTTCTTCACTTTCTTCACCATCTAGAGGTAAACCCTCATGGTTTATAATCATATCTTTTCTTCTTATCATTTATTTCCATTCATTCATGACAAGATTTCTATATTGCCATTTTCCCTGATTTTCTTAATTTAATTCTAGAAAATCATAGGAAGCAAATTTTTGAGATGTGATAATTTTTCCTCACTCTCTACTACTCTAGGATCATGAATCCAAGAGCTTGAAAAAAATGGAAAACCCTAGCCCTCTTTTCCTCTCTTGGTCGAACCCTAGCTTAAATGGGTTATAAATTTCTTTTGTTGTTTTAACTTTGTTTGTGAAGGATTTGTTGGTTGATTGAGGTATTGAGTAGTAGGAGGAAGAAAAATCCAAGCGACTAAGTTCAAGGAGAAACTCAAAATTTCAAAGGTAAGGGGAGCTTGCCTGAGGAGTTTTGATAGTTACCTGCAATCTGTCTGTCATGTGTAAAATTTGTTGTAGCTATATGTGATGTTATTTTAATCGATAAAGAATTGTTTACGTGATTTAATTTTATCTGTGAAAGCACGTTTTAACTCTGATATATGTATATCTATATGTATGGATAAATTGTGGATTGATTGACCAAAAGCCTGGCATTTGTCAGAGCTAAATTGTGAGTAAGAATAATGCTTTAAAAAGCTTGAGAAGAAAATTCAATGATTTGATTTAAGGAAGTGGAAGAAAAATTTTAAGATAATAATATTTAATTATATTTTCGGTTAAAGAGTAAACTCAACGAGTGATAGAGAGGACAAAATCGTGAAAAAAAATTCATTTGCGATAATTTTCTAAAAATACATTCAAAAAAGAAAATAAATAGTTAATATAAGAAATTTAGTTTTTAAAATATTTCAATGTTGTTTTATAAACGATTTTAATCCAAATGAAAATACTTTAAAAAAGTGCCTTACGACGAAACTATGAGAAATAATTTTATTATTTTGGACAAAAACGTTTTAGAAATGATTTTCAATGATTTGATATTTTTGGAAAAGACATTTCAAATGTAAATGGATTTCTGAAAAATTATGTTGAAAAGAGCAAAAATGTTTTACGACGAGACATTTTAAACTCTTGAATTTTGATTTTTGATTTAGTTTTAACAGAACGAAAATTGTGTTGAAAATTTGAGAAAAGATGTAAGGACCTAGCGGCCGAGACGTCGGGCTAGTGTTCCTGTGAGAAAGTATTATGGTCGCGGATTTAAAATCCTACGCTGGTGACATGACTTCGTGTCAACTGTGTGTACGAACCTAGTGGCCGGTGCATCGGCCTAGAGATTCGTCTAATGAGCATTCGGACTGCGTCTCCTTTGTTAAGCGTGAATGGGCTTGATGCTTGAGTAAAAATAGTCGTGAGCTTTGAGCCTCGACAAGAAAATACGAACGAAAAAGAAAAGCATTGAAAACAACTATTTTACATGCATGAGCTGGCAGACGTGCCATTGTGTTATCGAGCTACAATCCAAGAGTGGGTTGATAAATTGGATAGTTACGGACCAACTACCGAGTCTTTAGGGACATCCGTGTTCGAACTCCACGGAAGGCCGGGGCTTTGCAACCTCGAGTTGTGGAACTCAGTTCCCATGCATAGATGTACTCAGTAGGGAACTATTTAATATTATTTAGGTGAGACGTGATACCCTTGAACAATTGGGGACCATACTTAAATTGAGAGGCCGACCCAACGGGAAACAATTGTGTTATGGGGATTGTTGCGGCCTATACTGCTTGACGAAAGGAAGTTAGGATCTCCGGAGAAAAAATATCAAAATATAGATAGTGGACCTGGAAGTGTCATGCATTTTTACAAATTACGATAGTTGTCGGATATGAATCCCATTGTTAATATCAAGATTATTGTTGAGCATTCATATATTTTATTATGTATATGCTGGTATATATATGCTGTTATCTATGTGTCGCGCATGTAGCTATCGCGATAAAACTCATACATCAGTATCTCACCCTTGCGTTATTTCTGTTGGATTCTGTGGTAGTATTTCGATATTTGTGTATAGATGAACCATCAGGGGGACTGTCATATTCGGGGATTTTGTCCTTGAACTTTGACCATGCTGAAGACAGAGGCACCTGGGTTATAAACCCAGGAGCCTAGAGCGCGGCATACACCGGGCCAGTATGTGCCACTGAGGGCACAGTAGTAGGAGGACCATCGACACTTACTCATAGTGTAAAGATCGTGGAAGTTCCGCTACCGCCTATATGGCTACTTCTGAGATCATTGGTGGACCAAGGGATCACTCACCATCAGCCTCCACCCCTACAGCCTGTCCCTAGAGCAGCCCCTCTTTCCCCCTTATCGGAGTTGCCCGTTGTAACAGCCTGATTTTTAATTACGCTGTTTAACCGGTTAAAATATAATTAATTATATTTTAATCTGAGAGTTAGAAAGTGATTTTTAATAAAATAAAATCATATTCATAGTCTCTCTTATTGTAGAAGGTTACGGTAAAAATTTGGGTTGAAAATTCAGACGGAGCCCGGTCTCCGTTTTTACTGACAGTATAATTTTATACCGTGAGGAATCCTACTTTCCAAATTTCTGATCAGAAATAAAAAATTATGTGCATTCGGACGAATTTTGGTAAAAGTTTGGACGGAAAACAGTCGGTGTTTTCACTGACAGTAAGATTTTAATGATCAGAAAACCTAATTTTGACTCATGAACGAAATGTTTTATGATTAAATCATATTTCCAACGAGTCTGGTTAGTTTGAAAATTTTCGATCGAAAAACAGACAGAAACCCTAATCGGGAAACCGACGGAGTCGAAAACGGAACTGCAGAGACCCATCAAGAGATCGGGACAACGTGTCACACATGATGACTCATGGAGGATGAGTCACCAAGCATTTATGAGCATTAAATGCTAGTAATCATGACTTTTACGTAAAATGACCAAAATACCCCAAGCTTTCGCGGTTATTAACAAGACAATCTACGCACTCTTAACCACTCATTTTACGTGGTTGTAAACCTCCCACATATCCTAAATTTCGTGCATATATATATACTAAACCATACCTATTTCATTTTGCTTTTGTTTCATCATTTTCCTCTCAGAAACCGAAACCGGGTAAATGACGGAGCTGCGTACGGAATTTCCGGGAACTGCTAACGGATAGGATCAGTGACTCATTGGTGAGTCACTATGTGTGGCCCAAAATCAGCCACACCTCCATCAATTGTGAGCCACATATTGTTAACCATGATTAGCCAAAATAACCTTAGTTAAGTTAACTATTAACTATGGTTAATCTTATATTAATTAAATAATTACAAAACACATTAATCTAAAAGCTAACAAACCAAAAAATGCCTTAAATCTACCCTATATATAGCCCCAAAAACCATGGCCTCCTCACCAATTCACCCACCTTCTTCATTTTTTCTCATTCTTCACTTTTCTTCACAAAAACTTCATTTTCTTCTTCAAGAGCTTTAAGTGTTTCCATTTAAGAACTTGCCAAGATCATCATCATTTATTCATTTCCTTCACACACTTGAGGTAACATGATCATCTCTTTCCATTCTTAAGCTTTTGTTCTTCATGTTCTTGAGTTTTCATATTCTTAGATCTAGAACTTAGAATAATTCTAGAAAATTGTAGAAAAATCATAAAAATATGAAACCAATTTCTATGATCTAGTTATAATCTCTACTTTCATTATCCAAGAGTATGTAATCAAAAACATTTTCCTTCCCTAGTTTCTTGTTAAGGCCGAAACTAGATATTTTTGGATAAAGGAAGTTTTGTTCAATTAAGTCATGATTTATATCAACTATCTAAAGTATGTAGGTTCTAAATCCAAGAACTTGAATTAAAAGAAGTTTTCTAACCTATTTTTATATTTGAGGCCGAAACCCTACCCTAAGTGGTTGGATGATTTTGATTCCATATTTTCAACTTATAGCAATTTATCTATGATAGCTAATACCTTAGGTTCTAGCATACAAAAGATTAGGATGAGAAAATGATCCTAGCCCTAATTTGAATTGAATGGCCGAACCTAGCTATTCTAGGATTAAGGGTGATTTTGTTAATTAATTATAGTTATGTTGTTTGGTTCAAGGTGAAACTATTAAGTTGTGGTGTGATAGCGAGGAACGTCGAGTTCGGGATCTCGGTGCTAACTCAGGTGGGGGAAAGAACCAATCTACAGTCGGAAACGATAAGTAGTATATTCTATAATAATTGTGTAGGGCGACCTAAACCCTACTAGTAGTTGAGTAATCGACAAGACCAAAATCACATTGGAAACCTTTTCTATAAAACCAATGGTGATTTGGGGATTGTAGTTTTATCAACGTTAGCAGGATTTTATCTTATCTGAGGTTGATTGAATTTATTATTATTATTTAATTGCTTATGTGATATTTTGTGGTATTTGAATATTTATGATAGTCTGTGTTATGCATGATCTGCCTGGTTTTAATATTTGTGCTTAGTGGATTTAAGCGAGGATATATGTTGTTCGGAAGATTTGGTTGGGTGAGAAAGTATCGGTGAATTAGAAGTGCCTAGCTTAAATTGATTATTTTAAAGATGAAAGGTGTCATAGAATGTGAGTCAAGGCTAGGATGGAAGCATGAGGCACTAGGTTGTTATTGATGAAATTCAGTGAGGTTCATAAGTTGTATTGTGTTTATAACCGTATGTTTGATACATACGAGGTCCGAAGTCCTTGTGGGACCGTCCAATGATAGATTTAATTAGTGCAACTATAGTGTCAATGCTTTGCTTGAGCACCCTCGAGAGAGAGAACCAAGGTGTGCACCGACTGTACCGTGCAGCTATAGTGTCATTGTTATACATGAGCATTCTTACCATGGAGGAGGTTGTGCACCGACTGTACCATGCAGCTATAGTGTCATTGCTATTCATGAGCACCCTTGATCCAGGGTGTGCACCGACTGTGCTGTGCAGCTATAGTGTAATTGCTTTGCATGAGCATTCTCACCATGAATAAGGGTGTGCACCGGTTTTGGGGACGCGTCACTTGGACGACTGACTAACATCCCTAACGGATATAGGGAATTAGTGGCCACGTCATCATAAAGGTTTAGTTGCGTGAGGTTGAGGGTAGAGGATGATATCTTAATTTCGAGGATGATTTGCTAGTTATATATGTTGATTGTCTGTGACTTTTATTATCCCCTATATATTTCGGTGTGTTGTATTCTGTCTTTTTATGGGATTGTACAAGAAGACCCTGTAGCTGAGCTGAATGAGGAGGAGTTGGATGGAACTCCTTACGAACCGGAGGTCGGAGGACGAGTTGTGATCCATGGCGATTAGGGTCTAGTTAGTCATGGCCAGTGCGTCTCGTGAGACGTTTTTATATGTTTCCGCTAAGTATAATTCTTGTTTAAGTATATGCCTGTGAGGGATCCTATGGAAAGGATACCCTCAACAGTGTTTTGGTAATGCAATAACTAACCAGGTGTGTATTTATATATTACAATGTTGATGTGTTTAATTTGCAGAAGTTATATGATAGGTTGAATTGTGTTTGTTAATATTTTTCGAAAACAACTTTTTCAAGAACAGTATTCAGAAAGACAAACTTTTGAAAGAATAACAAATTCAAGTTCAAATCCCCACAGTTAGTATAAACACGTAAAACTAAAGAGATAAGGGATTAGAAGATTCACGCAAGTTGTTTTATCCTGGTTCACTCTCTTCCAACCAAGAGCTACGTCCAGTCCCTTCTACTTGAAGGTTTTCTCCACTATTCTCCAAATAGATTACAGCAAGTATCCAACACCTCTCCAGGCTCACAGGTATTCCTTTCTTACCAAGCCTCTTCAGGCTCTACCTATAACAAAGAGTTTTTGGTTTCTTTGATCGTCTAACTCACTATGTGTGAGAATATGAGAGTTTAAGATCAGATGAATATTATAGCAATATTCAAGCTAAGATATTACAAACATTTGCTTTCTGAAAGAATAAAAGAATGTTTCCTCACAAGAAATTTCTTGAGATTTCTGAATATGTGCAAAAGTTCTTTCTTCAAAAGTCTTGGTCTTCTATTTATAGAGACCTTGCTCTTCTCTTCAAATTCATCAACTGTTGTATTTGAATTTTTCCGTTTAGGGATAATATCCGTTGTGACTCAGCTTGCTCGTGGCCATTGTACTATGTGACAAAATTCTTGCATGAAACGGGCACAACTCTGAACAACTGCAACTTGAAAAACTGTCTTGCCTTCCTTGTACAAATTCCAGTTATTCCAGCGTAAAAGGTGACATGGTACAAGTCGTTTTGCATTGTACTATATTGCTTTTTGCAATTCCTCATATGTACTATGTCTCTCTCATAGAAACAAGACAATAAAACTGTTAATAACGATTAAGAAGGACCAACATATGTTTGAAATAAATAACAAACATTTGAAATAAATATTTCTATATGGTCGAGATATAAATTCTGATTATATCAAGCATTCATTTTAAGTGAAGAGCTCGTCCACTTGAAAGGTGCATCTATACGCTCATAGCTAAAATTCTATTTAGCTCGTCCAGTGACGTGGCAAATTTTGCTCGTCTACTATCAAGTCTTTGGACTTGCTACATATCGGTGAAAGGCTTAAAATTTGCGTCTGCTAACGTGGCACAAACGCTTTTCTACTTACATGAGTAAAGAGCTCGTCCACACGCACTGTTCTATAGCTCGTCTATTCAGAATAGAGTGGAGCTCGTCTATTGGTACTGTTTAAGAATTCCATATACTAGAGCATATTCTTAAAATGAAATATACCATATATTGAAAGGCTGGTCTACCCGGTTGGACGCGGATAAAGACTCTTAGGAGATTTCCTTATCAATAGAATTTCGAATACCCTGTAAGACTTAGATAAGACTTATTAGATCTTAACTGACACTTTGCCATACAAATTTAATCCTTTTTGTTAACATCAAAACTTAGAGATTATTTAATCCAAATTACTTTGGTTCCAACACACCCCGCGACTGAGGTGGGAGTAGAGGTAGTCTCACTGAATACCTCTACAGGTAGGGATGACCATGGCGGTCTTTCCAATGGGTTTCATTAGTGTGACCAGCCTAGGACTTTCTAGTTCTTCTTTTTGAGGTAGTGGTATTTTCCTACAGTCTGTATATTTGGCTATTGAGAGCTATCCTTTTTGAGCCGTGGTTCCAGACTTAGACTTTTAGTACAGTTATGTTTTATGTATGTACTTGTTCTAAAAAATGACCAATATGTCATAATGGTATTGCATGTAATTTATATGATGCAGTATGTATGGATTTTTATGTTTAAGTCACAAGAAAGAAAAAATTTTATAACCATTATCAAGTGCAAGTTTAAGTACTTAGAAGAAAAAACAATTTATTTTTCCAAAAGTAACCAGCTTTTATTTTCGTTTTATATTTCCGCAATGAGTTAGGCATATTGCGCCAAGGGGGCGTTACATCTAGTAGCATCAGAGCTGGTCGAGTCTTTCGGGAATCTTTGGGAATCGGTCTGTTATGTTTGTGTCGTGTGATCTCTGTTTTTAACTTGATTGAATTACTTCTTAGAAACAATGTGTGTTAACATGTAAGTATACGTTTCAGTCTCTGGTTGCAGTCTAACTGATTTTGTCTTGTAGGTTAGTTATGGAACCAGAAGGTGGACTTAGAGGCGGCCGTAGAGGCGGTCGTCAAGGCGGCCGTTGGGGCGGTCGTTGTGCCGGTCGCGGTAATATCGGCGACTATGATGCTGTTGGACAGATGAATCAGGCTATTCAAGCGATGGTGAATATTGCTGTTGTTGTGGCTCAACAAACGACCACTATGGCTGTACAAAACCAGTAGGACCAGGTTCGAGCAAATCAAGCTGCTGAGCCAAGAGGATTAACCAATTTTCGACGACAGAATCCTCCGCAATTTCATGGGGATACAAATCCTGAGAAGGCTGATCTACGGATACAAGAGTTGGAAAATGTGACACCCTCTACCCTGCATACATATATAAGCGATAAAAAGATAAATTAAATATAAAACATGCATCATTTATGTAATTAACCAAAAACAACGGGTAGAGAATACCACATTGTAACAAGTCTCAAATGCGAAAAATAATATAAGTTTTAAAACGATGATAAAACATGAAGCAAACCTAACCCTTGATGTCACATATAGAGTTGGTATAACCAAATCTGGAATAATATCCTCGGATACAACTGAACAAACTAAACTAACAAAACTGGAAATCCTAATTACGAGTCGCGGCTCCTCAGAGTCACTCCTCAACTGGCTGCTCACCTTCTTCTGCATAAAAGATACATGCAACAAAACACAAAACATAGCAATGGGGAGTGAGAAACATGAATATGAATATAATGGCAAGGAAGCAGTTAGCAAGACGAGCATGCATCACAACAATCATGTTATCACAGCAACCGCATACAACATAAACAATTAATAACATCATACCTTAACATATGCTATGCGATGCAATGCTGCTCCACTACTCCCTTATGCACATGGATCCATTCTACCTCAGATTGTCAACTTCGGAGTTACATATCCACATTGGCCAATAAGGACCAACACCAGGGCAATCCACCTTACCTTGGGTGGACCCCTTGGATAGCCGAAGCACCTTACTCTCGGAAGCGCACCCTGGGGGCGCACGATTCACCTAACTCTCGGATGAATCACCGCAGACTATCAGATCATCTTACTCTTAGACGACCTCCCCTATATTAAACATCCCCCCACTAACATCTCTGATGCATGAATGCATGATCAGCACAACACACAAACACAACCACCACCTCCGCTTGGGCCAATAGGCTACCCAAGTTTTATCACCATCAACACCTCGACCACTTGGCTATCGAGGATTATCATTATTTTTTCATCATTGAGCACTAGAGATTACCACCTTGACCATCATGCATCAAGGTCCCCCTTGGCCACTCGGCTACCATGGTACAACATCTTATCACTTGTCCTTTGTCTTCATGTCCGTTTGATGTCTTATTAGATTGTTTTACACCTTTAGGGTTAAAACACCCCTAATTCATCATTTTGGGTTCTGTTCTGGTCAGATGAGCACGGGCGTGCTGGACTTTCTGTCAAGCACGACTGCGCTACCTATTGAGCATGAGCGTGCTTAAGCAGCGCACCCTGTTTGAAATCTGAACTGGAGCATGGGCGTGCTCCTTATTAAGCACGACCATGCTACCTGGAGTACGGCCGTACTGATCTGGGCAGAAAGGGTCATCAACCCTTTGCCAAATCCCTTGGGGTAATTCATGGATTAAACCTAATGGCTTTTACTAAGTCTTTGACAATTAATTCGTTATTTTCAGTTAAATCTTCATGTCTTATTGTCAAAGGGGAATTAGTCCTTTAATCTCGGTTTCCTTTTAATTGTCCCTAAACACTCATAGATTGATCCCTAAGGTCTTTAATTAAACCTTTTAGGCATAATCCTTACCCTCATTACTATCATTTAATTTTATTAGCGAACTAGGAAACATCCCCTAACATTGTTATGTTTTACTATTTATCATCATGGCGTTCACAATATCAATCAATAGCCAATAACATCATAATCTCATAAACATGACGAATCACACATTCATGGCATCATCACATCAACATGTCCATAACAGACAACATTTATCATTAAGAATAAACATGCCAACATCAACATCATAAACAGTTAAACATCAAGACAACAATTAGGCATTTAAACATGTTATCAAAGAAGAGGGTCATGGGTAACCCTTCGTCTTATGCTATCCCCAAACCTACATACTCTTACTATTCCTTCTCCCCATACCTGGTATGAAGATTTCCCTTTTAACCAAAGAAGCTCTAACCGGTTCCCTCGAACGGCTCGACGAACATCCCAAACCTTGACCAACACAAAAGAGGTTAACCAATTAATTCCCAATTCATGAAAAGAAAAAGGAATTAAGAAGAGGGAAGAACTATTACCTTTAGATTGGCACTTAACGCGTGATTGACTCTCCCAAACAGAGCAAGAACACCCAAAAACTGATTGGGTTCAACGGGGAAGAGAAGGAGAGGCTACTATCACACTTAGGGTTGCCTAAACTGCCAAAAGGACGGTTTAACTCGTAACCCTCGCTGTCTGACGTGATTATATAAGCTCTGGCCCCAGCACGGCTGTGCATCCCACTAAGAACGGTCGTGCTTACATCAGTGTCAATGAGACGCTGTTTCCTATTGAGCACGGCCGTGCTTGTGGCTCAGGTAGCCACCAGACGCGTGCTTCAAGAACGGGTGTGCTGGACATGAGCACGGCCGTGCTCATGTACCAGAAAGGGATTTTAAGCCTAGAAATCCCACTTAGCCCTTCAACCACAACTCTAAACTAAGTCCTATAGACTTATCGAATAAACAAGCATAGAAGAGCTTAATCAAAAATGGGGTGTTACAGAAAAGATTTTCGAGCTCACCAATATCCCTGAAGGAGTGAAAGTCATGTATGCTACTTTTATGCTTTTAGGCGATGCATAATACTGGTGGAATGGTACTAAGAAACTGCTGGTAGTGGACAATCAAGAAATTACTTGGGAAGTTTTCCGTAATACTTTCCTGGATAAGTACTTTCCTCTTAAGTGCTAGAGTTAAGAAAGAGCAAGAACTTGAGTCTACAACAGAAGGAACTGTCTATCGAGGAATATGCGGCGAAATTTGAATCACTCGCCATGTATTTCCGTTTCTTCTAAGCTCAACCAGATGAGGTTTGGAAATGCGAGAAGTTTGAAAGAGGTTTGAGATTTAAGATCATGGAGTCTGTGTTACCGCTTGAAATTCGCAATTTTCAAGCCTTAGTCGAAAAGTGTCGGAAGGTGGAACAGCTGAAGAAAGGAAGAGATAACCAGAGTAATACTGGAGGACCATTCCGATTCAAGAACCAATTTCAGAATAAGAAGGGAAAACAAGCTCAAAGGAAGCCATATTTTCGATCTTTCGGAAATAATCAAAACTAACAACCATACCATCCTGTCGCATCTGCATCTAGTAGTGGAGGCCAGAAGAATCAAAGTCAAGGCCAACTCCAGAAATGTTATAAGTGTGGGAGTACGAACCATGTTAATGAGAACTGTCGGCAAAAGGGAGTGCAGTTTTTTAAGTGTAGACTACAATACACCGAGGTTTGCGCTAATTACCAAAAATTCAAAAACCATAGACCGATTGCAACGGGAAAAGTTTACACCATGAGTGGTGCTGAAGTTTCACAATCTGATGATCTCATACAAGGTAGTTGCGACATAACTGGTAATCTTTTAACTGTACTTTTTGATTCGGGTGCAACGCATTCTTTTATTTTGATGGATTGTGTGAGACATTTGAAATTACATGTTTTTTCCTTGTCGTATGATTTGATTGTTTCAACTCCAACTGTTGAACCAGTTATTATGAATTTTATATGTCTGAACTGTCCTATTGTTATTCAGGATAGACATTTTCTTGTTAATCTGATATGCTTGCCTTTAATTTGATTAGATGTAATTTTAGGCATGGATTGGTTACCTTCCAAGCACATCCTTTTAGTATGCGCGCATAAACTTTACTCTTTCCTGATCCTGAAATTTCTGGATTTTTATCTGCCAACCAAGTAAGAACTTCTTTGAAAGAAGGAGCTCAGGGATACTTGCTTCTATCTATCTATCTTAGGAGTTGAGGGGGAGATCGATTTGTGTACGGTGCCTGTAGTGAGAGAGTTTCCCGACATGTTTTCCGAATGATGTTCTGGGTTTGCCACCAGTCAGAGATATCGAGTTCTTCCATCGACCTAGTTCCAGGAGCTGGTCGATTTCTATCGCTCCATACTGGATGTCACCTACAGAGCTTGCTGAGTTGAAAGCTCAACTGGAGGACCTTCTGTTGAAACAGTTTATACGACCCAGTGTTTCCCCATGGGGAGCATCAACTCTTTTAGTGAGAAAGAAAGACAAAGATTCGAGACTCTACGTAGATTTTCGACAACTCAATAAAGTGACGATAAAGAATAAGTACCCTCTACCGCGCATAGACAATCTGATGGATAAACTGGAGGAGCTGTTGTGTTCTCAAAAATTGACTTAAGGACAGTTTATCATCAGATTAGGGTAAGGACTGAAGATATACTAAAGACTGCATTCAGAACTCGTTATGGACATTACGAGTATCTTGTAATGCCTTTTGGAGTGACGAATGCAGCTGCTATCTTCATGGACTACATGAATCAGATTTTTCGTCCGTTTCTTGATAGGTTCGTTGTCGTGTTCATCGATGACATCCTCATTTACTCTAGAAGTCATGAGGAACATGAAGAACATCTGCAACAAGTCCTACAGATCCTACGCGAGAAGGTGTTGTATGAAAAACTATATAAGTGTGAGTTTTGGCTCGAAGAAGTGTTGTATGCAGTACTTTCTTGGGAAAGACCAAAGACAGTGACAGAAATCTGAAGCTTTGTCGGTTTGGTCGGTTATTACTTGAGATTTATCGAAGATTTTCCAAGATAGTAGCGTCATTGTCTCAACTTATGAGGAAGGATCAACCGTTTATGTGGACTGGCAAGTACGAGGAAAGTTTTCAAAAGATAAAGGAACGTCTGACAACCTCGTCGGTATTAGTACTTCGTGAACCAAATGAACCATATGAAGTATATTGTGATGCTTCACACCAAGGTTTGGGTTGCATACTAATGCAGCACCAAAAAGTTGTAGCATATGCGTCACGCCAGTTAAAGACTCATGAGAGGAATTACCCGACGCAGGATCTGGAGTTAGCTACCATGGTTTTTGCATTAAAGATATGGAGACATCACCTTTATGGAGCTAAGTTTGATGTTTTTAGCGACCACAAGAGCCTGAAATACCTGTTTGATCAAAAGGAGCTCAACACGAGACAAAGACGATGAATGGAGTTTCTGAAGGATTACAACTGCACTTTGCAATACCATCCTGGAAAGGCGAATGTTGTAGCGGATGCACTGAACTGGAAGGCCATTCATATCTCAACTATGATGTTTAAGGAACTCGAATTAATTAAAAAGTTCAGTGATCTCAACTTGATTATGGAAGTAAGTCAAAAGAAAATCACTCTGGGAATGGTCAAGATCTCTAGTGGATTAATGGAAGAGATCCAAGAACAACAAGCTGCTGATGCGTATCTTCAAGAGAAGAAAGAGTTAATTGAACAAGGAATAACTGCAGAATTTAGTTTAGGAACGGATCACATCTTGAGATGCAATGGACGAATCTATGTACTTGACAATACTAAGATGAAGAAGATGATTCTTGAAGAATCACACAAGAGTAAGTTAAGTCTTCATCTTGGAGCAACCAAGATGTATCATGATCTGAAGCAAAGGTTTTGGTGGCCAGGTATGAAAAAGCAAGTCGCGGAGTACGTGGCTTCATGTCTGACTTGTAGAAAGCAAAGGTAGAACATCAACGACTTGGTGGAATGCTATAATCGTTAGATGTACCTGAATGGAAGTGGGACAGAATAATCATGGTAAGTTTACCGAGGACCTCTAAAGGTTTTGATTCAATTTGGGTGATCGTTGACAGGTTAACGAAGTCAGCACACTTCTTACCTGTTAAGATCAATTATACTGTAGAAAAGTTAACCGATGTTTACATCAAAGAAGTGATCAGACTTCATGGAGTGCCTTTGAGTATCGTTTCAAATAGAGACCCAAAGTTTACTTCATGTTTTTGGAGAAGTCTGCATCAAGCACTGGGAACCAAGTTACGTTTAAGTTCAGCCTATTATCCTCAAACCGACTGACAAACGGAAAGAACAATTCAATCGTTAGAAGACTTGCTGAGAGCATGTGTCTTAGACCATCGTGGAAGTTGGGATGATCTCTTGCAGCTTATTGAATTCATATACAAAAACAGTTTTCATTCAAGTATAGGGATGGCACCCTATGAGGCTTTGTATGGGAGAAAATGTCAAACGCTGTTGTGTTAGTACCAAGATGGAGAAAGTATGATTTTAGGTCCCGAGATTGTGCAGCAAACAACGGAAAAAATCAAACAAATCCGTGAAAAGATGAAAGCAACCCAAAGCAGGCAGAAGAGATACTCCGATCGAAGAAGGCGACCTCTCGAATTTCAAGAAGGTGAACATGTATTTTTTAGAGTCACACCCACGACTAGGGTAGGTAGAGTTATAAAGTCCAGAAAACTCACTCCTAAATTTATTGGACCTTATCAAATTATTCGTCATATTGGTCCAGTAGCCTACCAAATTGCTTAACCACCTTTTCTTTCAAACATTCATAATGTCTTCCATGTCTCACAATTAAGGAAGTATATTCCTGATCCATCACATGTAATTGAACCCGATGTAGTACAATTAAAAGAAAATCTGTCTTATGAGACATCTCCTGTACGAATTGAGGATAAGAAGATTAAGCAGCTCTAGGGTAAACAAATTTCCTTAGTCAAGGTTATTTGGGATGAAACAACTGGAGATGCAACATGGGAAGCTGAGGACAATATGATATTACAATATCCTGATCTTTTTCCAGGTGCGTAATTTCGAGGACGATTTTTTTTTTAGTGGGGTAGTGTTGTAACACCCCAGTTTTTACTGTCTTCAATATCGGTAGATTATATCTGTTTATATTTTTCTTCGAGACCTAGAAAATTATTTTGGATAAAACAAAATCATATTTAGACTCTACTTCATGGTAAAAGGCTATGGTCAAAATTTGGGTTTAAAATTCAGACGGAATCCGGTCTGCGTTTTCACTGACAGTAAAACTTTACTCAGTAGAAAACCTAAATTTGACCCAAAACAAAAAGTTTTAGATTTATCACTTTTCCAGTGATATGATCTAATTTGGAAATTTTCGCTTAAAAATAAAATATTATATTTTATTCGGGCGAATTTTCGAAGGAAAACGCGAGGAAAACCTAAATCGGGTAAACGACGGAGTCGGAAACAGAACTGCAGAGATAGAACCAGGCACCGGATGGAGGTGACAACTTGCCACCTAAAGGTGGTGAGTCATGGGGTGAGTCACCACCATGACTCACCAAGTAATGATGGCTATGTTACAAAATATCTAAATTTTAAAAGGAAAAGACCACTTGCCCTTAGCCTTTCATTTTAATTCCAAGTTTACCCCGCAACATTTTGACCTAAGTTCCCCCCAAAAACTCGGCACCTCCTCTCTCTTAGATACCTTGACATTTCATTTTATTCATTTTACACATATAGATTCATCTTCAAAGAAAACCTAAGGATTCCATAGTTGAAAGTTTGCAACCTTGAGCAAATTTCTTTACTTTCTTCACCGTCTATTGGTAAATCCTCATGGTTTATAATCATAGCTTCTCTTCTCATCATTTATTTCCATTCATTCATGACAAGATTTCTATATTGCCATTTTCCTTGATTTTATTAATTTAATTCTAGAAAATCATGTGAAGCAAATTTTTGAGATGTGATAATTTTTCCTCACTCTCTACTACTCTAGGGTCATGAATCCAAGAGCTTGAAAAAAATGGAAAACCCTAGCCCTCTTTTCCTCTCTTGGCCGAACCCTAGCTTAAATGGGTTATAAATTTCTTTTGGTGTTTTAACTTGTTTTAACTTTGTTTGTGAAGGATTTGTTGGTTGATTGGGGTATTGAGTAGTAGGAGGCAGAAAAATCCAGGGTACTAAGTTCAAGGAGAAACTCGAAATTTCAAAGATAAGGGGAGCTTGCCTGAGGAGTTTTGATAGTTACCTGCTATCTGTCTGTCGTGTGTATAATTTATTGTAGCTATATGTGATGTTATTTTAATTGATTATATAATTGTTTATGTGATTTAATTTTATCGGTGAAAGCATGTTTTAACTGTGATATATGTATATCTGTATGTATGGATAAATTGTTGTTTGATTGACCGAAAGCCTGACAGTGGTCAAAGCTAAATTGTGAGTAAGAATAATGCTTTAAAAAGCTTGAGAAGAAAATGCATTGATTTGATTTATGGAAGTGGAAGAAAAATTTTAAGATAATAAAAGTTAATTATGTTTTCGGTTAAAAAGTAAAATCAACGAGTGATAGTGAGGACGAAACCGTGAAAACAATTTCATTTACAATAATTTTCCAAAAATACGTTCAAAAAGAAAATAAATAGTTAATATAAGAAATTTAGTTTTTAAAATATTTCAATGTTGATGATGAAAAAGTTTTTTGTTTTTTGTTTTATGGTGAAAAAGAAAAGCTTTTTGATTTATAAACGATTTTATTCCAAATGAAAATATTTTAGAAAAGTGCCTTACAGCAAAATTATGAGAAATATTGTTATTATTTAGGACAAAAACGTTTTAGAAATGATTTTCAATGATTTGATGTTTTCGTAAAAGACATTTCAAAAGAAAATGGATTTATGAAAAATTGTGTTGAAAAGAGTGAAAATGTTTTACGACGAGACATTTTAAACTCTTGAATTTTGATTTTTGAGTTTTCACAGAACGAAAATTGTGTTGAAAAATTGAGAAAAGATGTAAGGACCTAGTAGCTGAGACATCGAGCTAGTGTTCCTGTGAGAAAGTATTGTGGTCACGGATTTAAAATCCTAAGCTAGCGACATGACTGCATGTCAATTATGTGTATGAACCTAGTGACCAGTGCATCGGCCTAGAGATTCGTCTAATAAGCATTCGGACTTTGTGTCCTGTGTTAAGTGTGAATGAGCTTGATGCCTGAGTAAAAATAGTCGTGAGCTTTGAGCCTCAACAAGAAAGAATAAACGAAAAAGAAAACCAGCAAAAACAATTGTTTTACATGCATGAGCTGGCAGACGTGCCATTGTGTTATCGAGCTACAATCCAAGAGTGGGTTGATAAATTGGATAGTTACGGACCAACTACCGAGTCTTTAGGGATATCCGAGTTCGAACTCCACGGAAGGCCGAGGCTTTGCAACCTCGAGTCGTGGAACTCCATTCCCATGCACGGATGTACTCAGTAGGGAACTATTTAATATTATTTAGGTAAGATGTGATACCCTTGAACAATTGGGGACCAGACCTAAATTGAGAGGCCGACCCAACGGGAAACAATTGTGTTATGGGGATTGTTGCGGCCTATACTGCTCGATGAAGGGAAGTTAGGATCTCAGGAGAAAAAATATCAAAATATAGATAGTGGACCTTGAAGTGTCATGCATTTTTACAAATTGCGATAGTTGTCGGATATGAATCCCATTGTTAATATCAAGATTATTGTTGAGCATTCATATATTTTGTTATGTATATGCTGGTATATATATGTTGTTATCTGTGTGTAGCGCATGTAGCTATCGCGATAAAACCCATACATCGAAATCTCACCCTTGCGTTATTTCTATTGGATTCTGTGGTAGTATTTCGATATTTGTGTATAGATGAACCATCAGGGGGACTGTCATATTCGGGGATTTTGTCCCTGAACTTTGACCATGCTAAAGACATAGGCGCTTGGGTTATAAACCCAGGAGCTCGGAGGGCAACATACACCGGGCCAGTATGTGCCACTGAGGGCACAGTAGTAGGAGGACCATCGACACTTACTCATAGTGTAAAGATCGTGGAAGTTCCGCTACCGCCTATATGGCTACTGCTGAGATCATTGGTGGACCAAGGGATCACTCACCATCAGCCTCCACCCCTACAGCCTGTCCCTGGAGCAGCCCCTCCTTCCCCCTTACCGAAGTTGCCCGCTCCTCTGATTATTGTCCCAGAGGAGGATGAAGAGATGGAGGAAGACCCTCAGGAGGACGATGAGGGTGTGGACCCCACGGCTAAGGCGAGAGAAGAGGTAGTCTCGCCGAATACCTCTGCAGGTGGGGATGACCATGGCAGTCTTCCCAATGGGTTTCATTAGTGTGACTAGCCTAGGACTTTCTAGTTCTTCTTTTTGAGGTAGTGGTATTTTCCTACACTCTGTATATTTGTCTACTGAGAGCCATCCTTTTTGAGTCATAGTTCCATACTTAAACTTTTAGTACAGTTATGTTTTATGTATGTACCTATTCTAAAAAATTACCAATATGTCATAATGGTCTTGGATGCAATTTATATGATGCAGTATGCATGGATTTTTATGTTCAAGTCACAAGAAAGAAAAAAAAAATTATAACCATTTTGAAGTGCAAGTTTAAGTACCTAGAAGAAAAAAAAAATTTATTTTTATGAAAGTAACCAGCTTTTATTTTCGTTTTATATTTCCGCAATGAGTTAGACATGTAGCGCCAATGGGGCGTTTTAATATGTGTGCTTTATGTGTTGCACGTTGTTAAAGTTTGACCTTAGGAATGTTGTAAGGGACTAAGTGGGATTTTAAAGTGTAAAATCCCTTTCTAGCACATGAGCATGGTCGTGCTCATGTCCAGCATGCCAGTGCTTGTTTGGTGTTCTTTGTGGCTGTTTGAGCCACAAGCACGACCGTGCTCAAGGGGAGCACGACCGTGTCGGAAAACGAGGCCTTGTGACATGAAAGTTGCAAGCCCGTGCTTCATTAAGCAATACCCAGTGCTCAAGGTGAGAGCACGCCCATGCTCAGGGGGAGCACGGTTGTGCTCGGGGGTCAGATGTTATAAATAGAAGAGTTTGTGAGGGTTTCGAGTGTTAACCCTCAAATTGGCATTTTGGGCAAGCCTAATGTGACAGAAACATCTCCTTTTCCCTTTCCTTTGAACCCAACTAAGTCCTTGGAGTTCTTAAGTCCGTTAGGGAGAGAAGTCATGCGCTAGTGTCATCTAAGGTAATGTAGTCATCACTCTGTTAATCTCTTTTTCCTATTTCATGGATTTGGGATTAATTGGTTTCCCTTTATGTTTGACCAAGGCTTGAGGAACTCGTCAAGTCGTTCGAGGGAACGAGAATAGTTTGCTTGCATTGTCATAGTTGGAATCTTCATACCAGGTATGTGGAGAAGGGATAGTATGAATACGTAGGCATTGGGGGTAGCGTAAGATGAAGGGTTAACCCATGACCCTATTACTTGCTAATTGCTATATATTTGTCTATGTCATTTATGATTGGCATGTATAGTTGTGAATTATGATGATATGTTGATAAATGAATGCTTAGTTTGATGATGATTTTTATGCCATGTTTGGTTGTGTTAACAATGATGTTGTTATACCATGAGTGTATACTTGAATTGCTGCTGTTGTTGATGTTGATAATAATTTAATGAGACATTAATTAAGTACACAAGAATGTTGATAACAATGTTTAAGAATTAAGGGACGAAGTTCCAGTTGTTCATAAGACTTGAATTATAATAATGAGAGGCAAGGTTATTGCTCAAAGGTTTAGCCAAGACCCTAGGATTTATTCATGAGCGTTTTAAGGACATTAATAATGAAACATGAATTAAAGGATTGATTCCCAATTGTTTATAAGACATGAAGATTAACGAGAATAACAAGTTAATGATTGATGGTTAGTTAAAAGTCAATAGGATTGATCTTTGATTACCCTACGAAGCTTAGCAAGGGTTTCCTAACCCTCTGCCCAGAAACAGTATGGCCATGCTCCATAAGGACGGCCGTGCTCAATAGACAGCATGACCGTGCTTAACTAGAAAGTCAGCACGCCTGTGCAGGAGGCAGCACTACCGTGCTCCCCTAAGCAGAACAGACGTTGGAATAGGGACAAGGTGGTTTCACGGAAATTATCCTCATGATGTAATAAGACACCAATCGAAGTAAAGACAAGATAAATAATTCAATGAAGACTTAACAAATATAATTAAACACGGATGTTAAAGATGGTTAAGTCAGTAACAATGTTTATCGCACGTTGTTGTACCTTGGTGCTCATTGGTCAAGGTGTTGATGGTGATAAAACTTTGGTGCTTATTGGCCAAAGCGGAGGTGGCGATTATTTGATTGTCTTGTTTTTGCTCATGCATTCAAGCATTGGAGATGTTAGTGGGGGACGTTCAACATAAGGGAGGTCATCCGAGAGTAAGGTGCATCGGCTATCCAAGGGTTGGTGCTTAATGGCCAATGTGGATATGTATCTCCGAAGTTGACTTCCTGAGGTAGATTGGATCCACATGCATAACGGAGTAATGGAGTAGTCCTGCACCACATAGCATACATTGTTAATATGATGAGAATGATATGAACATGTTATAACATGCTTGATTGTGATGTATGCTTATCTTACTAACTTTTTCCTTTGTCGTTATATTTTATACATGTTTCTTACTCCCCGTCTTTTGTTGTTTGCTTTGCATGTACCTTTTTGTTATGCAGAGGATGGTGAGCAGACTGTTGAGGAGTGACTCTGAGGAGCCGCTACTCGTAGTCTAGGATTTCCTTGTTTTAGTTTGTTGTCCGAGATGTTTTCGGATTTTGGTTATACCAGCTCTGTAATGTGACATCAGGGTTGGGTTTTATCATGTTGTTATGTTTTCTTTTAAAAACTTGTTTTATTTCTGCGTTAAGATGTTTTGTTACAATGTGGTATCTTCTACATTGGTTTTTATTATTATGAAATAATATGCATGTGTTTATTTTTCTTAATCTTTCTTTTTACGCTTTACAAATACATGCAGGGTAGAGGGTGTCGCATTTAGTGGTATCAGAGCAGGTTTGTTCTATCAGGCCGTGGTATGAGTCTTTTATGAGTCTTCTATGTGCTCTTGTTTGAATTATCTATATTTATTATAGACAATGATGTGTTGTAATAAGAACCTATAGTTCTTCCTACTTGGTTCTCTGTATTTAATAGTTGTCTTGGGCAAGTGTAGGAACCAATGACTGGAAGAGATAGGAACGACCAGGCTATCCCTGATGCTTTGGCATTGCTAGCCAATGCTGTAGGACAGAACTAGAATAACAACAACAGAGGACCAGTTGCATTTTAGGGCCTGGATAAGTTCCAGCGGAAAAACCTGCCCTCTTTCAAGGGAGCTTATGACCCTAAATGTGCTCTTTTGTGGATACGGGAGATCGAAAAGATCTTCTGGGCTATGGCCTGCAACGGTATCCAGAAAGTCATTTTTGTGACTTTCATGCTGACAGAGGAAGCTAAGCATTGGTGGGAGAATTGTCGCCAGCGTATAGAAGCTGAGGGTACAACAGTTACTTGGAATGCCTTCAAGGACAGATTCTTGGAGAAGTACTTTCCTGCTGGCACCCGAGACAAGAAGGAGATGGAGTTCTTAGCTTTGAAGCATGGAAACATATCCATAGGGTAGTACGCTGCGAATTTTGAGGAGCTTGCTCGTTACTACACACTCTATCAGTATGTGACTGATGATCGCTCCAAGTTTGTGAAGTTTGAGGATGGTCTGCGTCCAGAGATCAAGCAAGCTATCAGTTATCAGGAGATTCGTGTCTTTCCGGTCATGGTGAACAAGTGTAGGATCTTCGAAGATGCCTACAAATATAGAGTGGCAAACTATAGGACTTCGGATGCTCAAGGGAGTAGGAAGAGTGATCAGAGGGACAAGGGAAAACATCATCTAGCTACAGTCATCCAGGACTTCAAGCAAGGTGGCTAGAAGCCAAAGTTCTTCAAGCAGGTTTAGGAGTTGAGATTCTTATGCTCCTAGACCCATCCTATGCGGCAAGTGTGGATAGGATCATTACACCGCTCAGTGCAAGGAGACAGACATCATCTGCTTCAAGTGTGGCAAATCTGGCCACATCAGCCTAAAATGTGGGGGGACAAAGTCAGAACCGCAGAGTGCTAGCAAGAATCAGAGTTCTTAAGCCAATCGACTGAAGACAAATGGAAGAGTCATTACTCTTAGTGGAGTTTAGGCCTCCGGGTCCGAGGACTTGATCCAAGGTATGTGCCTCATTGATTGAACTTCTTTAGCTGTCTTGTTTGATTCGGGTGCGACTCACTCGTTTATATCACATGAATGTGTCAAAAATCTTAAATTGCTTGTGACCCTTTTTTGAGTATGCTTTAATCGTTGCCACACCCACAAATAAACCTGTTCTTACTTCACATGCATGGAAGAATTGTCTCATTACCATTGATGGTAGAAACTTCATTGTTGATCTTGTATGTTTACCCTTGAAAGAACTTGATGTTATTCTTGGTATGGACTGTGATAAAACCATAGTTTTTGGAACTCCTGTGGAGTCGAAGGATCCAAGATTTCTCTCTACCAATCAAGTCAAGGCTTCTATGAAAGAAGAGGCCCAAGTTTACATGATGTTGTCTTCCCTGGAAGTATAGAGCAAGCCTGATGTTGGAAATGTGCCAATAGTGAGAGAGTTTCCTGAGGTGTTCCCTGGGGATGTTTGTGAGTTACCCCATGAGAGATATGTTGAGTTTACCATAGACTTAGTGCCGGGAATGGGACCCATATCCATAGCACCATATAGGATGTCTCCTCTAGAACTAGCTGAGTTGAAGAAACAGTTGGAGGAACTGATTTAGAAACAGTTCATTAGTCCTAGCATGTCCCCATCAGGAGCGCCATTGTTGTTGGTGAAGAAAAAGGATGGAAGCATGAGGTTGTGTGTCGACTATCGACAACTCAACAAAGTGACCGTTAAGAATAGGTATCCCCTCCGTAGGATTGATGATCTTATGGACCAGTTGATAGGAACTTGTGTTTTCTCCAAGATAGATTTGAAGTTAGGATACCATCAAATTCAGGTTAAGTTTGAAGAATCCCAAAGACTGCATTTAGAACGCGTTATGGTCACTATGAGTATTTGGTTATGCCTTTTGGTGTGACTAATGCTCCTGCTGTGTTCATGGATTATATGACCAAGACATTTCACCCTTACTTGGGTAAGTTTGTGGTGGTTTTCATAGATGACATCTTAGTGTACTCCAAGACCAAGGATGAAAATGAAGTACACTTGAGGGTTGTCTTCCAGACCCTTAAAGAGAAGCAGTTGTATGCTAAGTTATCTAAGTGCGAGTTTTTGCATGAAGAGGTGAGTTTCTTATGACACGTCATCTCTAAAGGTGGGAGAGTCGTGGATCCGGCTAAGGTAGAGACGGTGCCCACTGGGAAGCACCAAAGTCAGTAACAGAGATTGGGAGTTTCTTGGGCTTAGCAGGGTACTATAGAAGGTTTATAGAGGGTTTCTCTAAGATAGCTTTACCCTTGACTCGTCTCACTAAGAAAGGACAGTTCTTTGTGTGGGACTCTAAGTGTGAGGAGAATTTCCAAACAGGTTAACATCAGCACCAATGTTAGTTTTACCCAATCCTAGTGAACCTTTTGTAGTATACTGTGATGCTTCTAAGCAAGGTTTAGGTGTTGTGTTGATGCGGAATGGTAAGGTAGTAGCCTATGCCTCCAGGCAGTTGAAAACCCATGAGAAGAATTACCCTACCCATGATTTGGAATTAGGATCCGTCGTGTTTGCCTTAGATCTGGAGGCATTACCTTTATGGAGCGATATTTGATGTCTTTAGTGATCATAAGAGTTTAAAATACTTGTTTGACCAAAAGGAGTTAAATATTAGGCAACATAGGTGGATGGAGTTTCTTAAGGATTTTGATTTTGAGTTGACTTACAACCCAAGAAAAGCCAATGTGGTGGCAGATGGTTTAAGTATAAAGACCTTGCATGTTTCAGCCTTGATGGTTAGAGAAATAGATTTGATTGAGGAATTTAGAGACCTGAGCTTAGCATGGGAAGTTACCAATAAGAGTATTAGGCTTGTACCTCTTAAGTCAGAAAGAGCTGCTTGCTTAGGGTTGAGACCTTAGCTTTAAGGAAGGAAGTGATGGAGTTTTGAGGTTTCAAAATAGAGTTTGTATACCTGATGTTCCGAAGCTTAAGAAGTTGATCCTTGAGGAAGGACATAGGAGTGGACTGAGTATGCACCCAGGTGCCACTAAGATGTATCAGGACTTAAAGCGAATGTTTTGGTGGCCTATGATGAAAAATGATGTGGCTGAGTTTGTCTATGCGTGCTTAGTGTGCTAAAAGGCTAAGGTAGAACACCAGAAGCCTTCGGGTAAGATGCAGCCTTTGAACATTCCAGAATGGAAATGGGACAACATCTCTATGGATTTTGTGTCTGGACTCCCTAGGACTCCAGTTGGGTGCGATGCTATCTGGGTTGTTGTGGGCAGGTTGACTAAATTTGCTTGTTTCATCCCTATCAACATGGAATATCCTCTAGATTTACCTCTAGGTTTTGGAATATCTTACATGAGGCCTTAGGAACAAAGCTTAGAGAACCACAGACTGACGGTCAGTCTGAGAGAACCATGCAGTCCTTAGAGGACTTGTTGAGAGATTGTGTGCTAGAGCAGTCAGGTAGTTGGGACAAGTTTTTGCCCGTGATAGAGTTCACCTACAACAATAGCTTTCATTCCTGTATTGGTATGGCACCCTATGAAGCTTTGTATGGGAGGAGATGTAGGACACCCTTGTGTTGGAATGAACCCAGTGAGAATGTTGTGCTAGGACCTGAGATAGTGCAAGAAACCACATTGAAATTAAGAATGATCCACGAAAAAATGAGAGTGGCACAAAGTAGGCAAAAGAGCTATCATGATAAGAGGAGGAAGGCTCTCGAATTCCAGGAAGGTGATCATGTGTTCTTGCGAGTTACTCCAACAACTGGGGTTCGATAGATTGATGAAATCGAGGAAACTTACTCCCAAATTCATTGGCCCTTACAAAATTCTAAAAAGAGTTGGTGAAGTTGCTTACCAAATCGCGTTACCACCTTTCTTATCCAAACTTCACAATGTCTTTCATGTGTCACAACTTCGAAAGTACATTCATGATCCTAGCCATGTGATAGCACCCAATACAATTCAGTTAAAAGAGAACTTGACTTTTGAGGTACTACCGCTCCAGGTTGAGGATCTGAGGGTGAAGCAGCTAAGGGCAAGGGAATTCCTTTGGTTAAGGTTGTTAGGTTGTTTGGAGTGGGGCTACTGAGGAAAGTGGTACATGGAGCAGGAGAGCAAGATGAGGGAAGCGTATCCGCACCTTTTCAATCTAGGTGAGTAGAAATTTCGAGGATGAAATTTTTATAAGGGGGTGAAATTGTAACATCCCGTTTTTCATGCTAAGACTCTAAGTGCTTATATGTGTGCTTTATGTGTTGCATGTTGTTAAATTTTGACATTAGGAATGTTGAAGGGGCTAAGTGGGATTTTAAAGTGGAAAATCCCTTTTTGGTACATGAGCACGACCGTGCTCATGTCCAGCACACTCGTGCTTGTTTGGCGTGCTCTATGCCTGTTTGAGCCACGAGCACAGCCGTGCTCAAGGGGAGCATGGCCGTGTCGGAAAATAGGGTCTTGTGACGTGAAAGTTGCAAGCTGGTGCTTCATTAACCAATACCCTGTGCCCAAGGTGAGCACACCCGTGCTCGGGGTGAGCATGGACCACGCCCTTGCTCGGGGTGAGAATGCCCGTGCTCGGGGGTCAGACGTTATAAATAGAAGAGTTTGTGAGGGTTTCGAGTGTTAACCCTCAAATTGGCACTTTGGGAAACCCTAGTGTGACAGAAACCTCTCCTTTTCCCTTTCTTTTGAACCCAACCAAGTCCATGGTATTCTTACGTCCGTTTGGGAGAGAAGTCACGCGCTAATGTCATATAAGGTAATGTTGTCATCCCTCTGTTAATCTCTTTTACCTATTTCTTAGATTTGGGATTAATTGGTTATCCTTTATGTTTGACCAAGGTTTGAGGAACTCGTCGAGCTGCTCGAGGGAACGAGAATAGTTTGCTTGCGTTGTCGTAGTTGGAATCTTCATACCAGGTATGGGTAGAAGGGATAGTATGAACATATAGCCATTGGGGGTAGCATAAAATGAAGGGTTAACCCATGACCCTATTGCTTGCTAATTGCTATATGTTTGTCTATGTTATTTATGATTGGCAAGTATAGTTGTGAATTGTAATGATATGTTGATAAATGAATGCTTAGTTTGATGATGATGTTTATGCCATGTTTAGTTGTGTTAACAATGATGTTGTTATATGATAATCCGCTGGCATATAATGTTTTATGTATTATTTTAGAGTGGATTTAATCAATGGAATTGAGTTGAATGCTTGATTTAGCCAAATTAGACTTTGCTTTCCTATTTTGGTTATTTTAGAGTCAATATGTACATTTAATTAATTTTAATTAGATTTAGTTGATTTTCTCATATTCTTATTTTGAATTTTAGGAAGGTATGAAGCCAAAGAAGAAGAATTACAATTGAAGTTGAGAATTAAAAGGGAATGTCCAATTAAATTTTGGCAATTTTAAGAGCAACATGATTCTTATAACATCAAAAAGAATTGAAGGAAAGCTGAATGCCCAGGAGTGGATTTCAATTGGACTTTGCAATTGAAGACTTAATTGACTAATTGCTCAATGAGTTGAGAAAGGGCCACGTGAATTGTATTGCAAGAGGAAAATATGAATAGACCTTGGGCAAAAATTGGCAAGTCACGTGAAGCTATTTGGGAGCAGCAGCAGCATATGTTTGGCAATTGGATTTTTTTTTCAAATAAAAGTTGGTTATTTGCAAGGATAAGTGGGCCCAATATCAAAGTAGAATGAAAAAAAAAAAGCAATGGTTGCAACATATAAAACACAACGTCAGTGAGAGTAACATGCGCAGAGGCAGCGCCGCAAGGCAGTGTGAGAGTAACACAAAATTACGTAGTAAGAATTGAAAAAAACTGGTTACATAGAGAGAAACAGAGCCGTCAAGCGAAGGACCGTCTCTCAGTTGATTCGAAGGCTGCTTTGCATCAAAAGGGTGTTCGGGTTTTAGTTTTATATTTCTCTTTTATGGATTGTTACATGTCTTTGATTTGTATAGTGATTTTTATGACTATGCGTAGCTAAACTTATTCCTAGGGTATGGTGGATCTTATGTTTTAAAGCCTTTGATGTTTTCCCAGTTTTAATATGATTCAGTGTTTCTTTTAATTAGTTGGTTTAATCCTTGTGTTTGAATTTCTAAAAGGCTTGAAGATCCTTTATCAAGTTAATTAATTAACTAGCGACCGTACCACAATTAGTTAACGGAACTCTAGGATTAACTGGATTTTGGATCGCATGAACCAAGTGCAATCCCCTGTTTTCAATCAGTTATTGAATTAACAAACTAGCCAGTTCTTTGTGCTTCTTTTAACTGTTTGCCTTGCATGACCATTGGGTATAACTGATTAGGAGAAAGAATATTAATATTGCATGACCATTGGGTATTAATAGTTTGAGTGAGTGATTGGCAATCAATAAGGAACACATATCATTGAGAAATTGGGTAATATCATAGGTAGTGACATAAGTGAAACCAGACACCCTAGGCTTTCCATAATTGAACCTTTGCTTGTGATTCTTTGTATTTCTTGGTTTCTACCATCTTCTTGTTTTTAATTATTTGCTTACACACTAATTTGATTGTCTGGATAACATAATGAACTAATTAATCTAGTAATTGTCACCAATCCCTGTGGGTTCAATACTTGGAGTCCCAAATACTCCTATATTACTTTTGCGATGGGTGCACTTGGCCTTAAGTGTAGTTTTAGCGCAACATTATACCATGAGTGTATACTTGAATTGCTGCTGTTGTTGATGTTGATTTTAATTTAATGAGACATTAATTAAGTACACAAGAATGTTGATGACAATGTTTAAGAATTAAGGGACAAAGTCCCAATTGTTCATAAGACTTGAATTATAGTAATGAGAGAAAAGTTTATTTCTCAAAGGTTTAGTCAAGACCCTAGGATTGATTCATGAGCGTTTTAAGGACATTAATAATGAAACAAGAATTAAAGGATTGATTCCCAATTGTTTATAAGACATGAAGATTAACGAGAATAACATGTTAATGATTGATGGTTTGTTAAAAGACAATATGATTGATCTTTGAATGCCCTAGAAAGCTTAGCAAGGGTTTCCCAACCCTCTGCCCAGAAACAGTACGACCATGCTCCGTGCTCCCCTAAGCAGAACAGACGTTGGAACAGGGATAATGGTGGTTTCACCCAAGTTGTCTCCATGATGTAATAAGACACCGATCGAAGTAAAGACAAGATAGATAATTCAATGAAGACTTAACAAATATAATTAAACACGAACCTTAAAGATCGTTAAGTCGGTAACGATGTTTAACGCATGTTGTTGTACCTTGGTGCTTATTGGCCAAGGGGCCCTTAATGCTTATTGGTCGAGGTGTTGATGGTGATAAAACTTTGGTGCTTATTGGCCAAAGTGGAGGTGGTGATTGTTTGATTGTGTTGTTGTTTGAGATACACCGTTGTGCCCCATTATGTTATTAAATGAAAAACCTTATTAATTAACTTCTTAATCACACGCTTACGTTAAAAATACGTAAAAATTAAAACTTGAGTTAATCAACATACAACATCTGGTAATTAAAACACCACACCATATTTATGTTGCAAATAGACACATATGTCTTATACACATAATATAAAACAATGTTGAGTTTATCCTCTCAGTAGGATCCCTCACCGGTATACACTTAAACAAACTGTTTAGACTTGGCCCAAAAAAAATATAAAACGTCTCACGAGACACACTGGACATACATCCTAAACTCTATCACCGTGGTTCACAGCTCGTCCTCCTGCCTCTGGTTCGTAAGGAGTTCCAGCCAACTCCTCCTCATTCAACTCATCCATAGGGTCTTCTCGTACAATTCCATAAAAGATAAAACACAACATACAGAAAATATAGGGGATAAGAAACAGTTCTATCATCAAAAGCGCAAAAGAGCACATAGTATATAATATAACAAAAGTCACAGATAAATATCACTCCAAATCAACCATCATCCATAATTCAATATATCATCCTCTACCCTCAACTTATACAATCTAAACATTTATGCTGATGTGGCCACTACCAATTCCTTCACACATCCCTCGTTGGGAATGTCAGTCAGTTGTTCAAGCGACATGTTCCAAATTCCCGGTGCACATTCTCTTCCATGGTGATAATGCTCATGAAAAGCAATGACATTATAGCTGCACAATTATCCTGGTGCACACCTTGTCCACTCCCGAGGGTGCTCATGAAAATCAATGACACTATAGCTGCACAACTTATATCTAAGGTGGAACGGTCTAGCGAGAACTTCGGACCTCGTGTATTCCAAATACACGGTTGTGAACAAAATGCAAACATATGAATCTCACCAACTCACATTAATAACAACCTAGTGCCTTAACCTTCCATCATAGCCTCAACACATGTTTTATGTCACACCTCCTCTTTGAAATAATCAATCTAGGTTTGGCTCCTCTAAGTCACCATTATCCTCTCACCCAAACCAACAACATCCGAACTACACGTATCTTCGCTTAAGAATCAACTAAGCACAATATTAAAAACCAGGCAGATCATGCATAACACATTAATCAACAAAATATTCCAACATAAGACTATCACATAAAGCAATTCAATGATAAAGTCAATCAACCTCATATAAGATAAAATTATCCTAACGTCGATAAACCTACAACCCCCAAATCATCATTGATATTTCAGAAAAACATTCAATGTGATTTTGGTCTTGTCGATTACTTGACCACTAGTAGGGTTTAGGTCGCCCTACACAATTATTATATCATACACTACTTATCCGTTCCGATGGTAGATTGGTTCTTTCCCCCACCTGAGTTAGCACCGTATCTCCTGAACTTCCGATCCTTATTACTAAAATCATGAGTATCCTGTTAACCATCAACCAATCACAACATAACTACAATTAATCCAACAAATCCAACTATGTCCACTTTATGCTAGATTCGGCCATTCTATTCAAATTAAGGCTAGGATCATTTTCTCATTCTAATCTTTTGGATATAATTCCTATAGTCTTAGATAGCTTAGATAAATTGTTATAATTTGGAAATATGAACAAAATGATACAACCCCTTTTTAGTAGAGGTTTGGCCTCAAATAGGAAAATAGGCTAGGAAGTTCTTTTGAATACAAACCCTTGGATTTAGCATATTAAGACATAAGAGCAACAATATAAATTGTCATAGGTTCAAGATTGAACAATATCAACCAATCCCTTTCCCTTAGGGTTTCGGCCTCCAATGGCAAAATAACCTAGAAAATTCCTTTTGATTCAAGCTTTTGGATTTAGATAACATACATACTAGAGAGCTTAAGTCAAGCATTACATTTCACAATAGAAGCAAAAACACCAAACCCATTTTTCATGACAATTTCGGCCCTGAGAAGAACAACAGGAAGGAAAATGTTTTTGATTACAAGCTCTTAGAGGATGATAGTAGAAGTCATTTAGAGATCATAGCAATTGGTTTCACATTAAAATGATTTTTCTACAATTTTCTAGAATTATTTGAAGTTCTAGATCTAGGAATGGAAAATCATGAAATAAGCAAGGAAATGGTCATGAGATGAGAGGAGATGATCATGGATCATCATGTTACCTCAAGTTAGTCAAGAAGATGAATAAAAGTTGATGATTCCTTTGCAAGTTCTTCAATGGAGTTTGTAACACCCCAGTTTTTACTGTACTTCAATAATAGTAAATATCTATATGTTTATATGTTTGTATTATTTTATTTGGTTTGAGTAACTTCAATTACTCCTTTAAAATGATTTTATTGAGTGCGTTAGCACAGCTTTATTTCAGTACAAGTATATTTGTTAGACAATAATGTTATCTTATTGTCACTATTATTACCAGTATAGAAAAATATTTTAAATAATATGATTAAGAGAAAAGTATTTTCATATTTTCACTCTATCTAATTTTAGATTTGAAACTAAACTGATTTGACATTAATCGGAGATTTATCTTGGACCGAGTATTTTCTTAGTTGATCAATTCAACTATCAATCTCTACTTTGTTTCACATTTTGAAAGTATATATTTGTCACCCTTAATTTTTAGATTCAGAAACTAAAAATGTATTTATTTTTAGACTTAATAATTATCACTCATTTTCGTACCTATAACTAATTAAAGGCAATAAAAACTCCCACCCCGTCTGTTTCCGCACGACGCCCCCTACACTTCTCCTCCTTCTTCTTTTTTCACTTCTTCTTCTCCCAACTTCACCTCCTTCCTTCCTTTACTACTCGGACCGGCACCGCCCAGCCCAGCTGTCGGCCGCTGCTCGCCGTTCGACGGCGCGACAGGGGAGCCGCACCGCACGCCGCCGCCTGCTCGCCTGGTTCGCCTCCTCTGCCGCAAAAACGCGTCCTCCGTTGCGAAATCACGTCCGCCGCCGCGCAAACGCCGCCCTCCACCGTGGTAAGCCTGGTTCGCCGCCACTTATGGTGGTATTCCACCATCTATATTCATCTTAACTTCCTTCTTCATGTCTAAAGTACTCCCTTTTCACTTTTGGGTTGCGATTCACCACAGAAAATCAGCCAAACCGCCGCTGTCTACCATGGCCGCCGCCGTTCCGCCGCCATTGACGCCACCACAAGCTCATCTTCTTCACCTTGGGTAAGAGTTTTACCCCTAATATCTTCTCTTTTGTAAATCCCCAAATTGATTTTAAAACCCTAACCCTAGCTTTTGATTCCTTTTATGGATTTTGAAATTAAAACTTGTTTTTATTCTATTGAGACTGTAAATTAGTGCTCTATTAAGTTAATTTTAATTATCCTTTGATCAAATGATTTTTCCCCAAATCATGTTTATGAGCCATAAAGCCCCAATTTGATTTTTCACTGAAATTAGTTATGTTTTGTAAAATTAAGTATGCATTTATGAAATTGGGACTGTATGACAAATCAATTTCGCTTTCCTATAAGCAAATCTTATTTTCCCCAAATTTGATTTAGGAGTCATAAACCCAAATCTGACATTAGTTGAAAGTGACTCATCTTTGTGAAATTAACTATGATTTAATGAAATTAGGACTTTTAATTGATGATTTGTAAGTTTAATTTCATGATCCTTTAAGCAAAATAAAGTTTCCCCAAAATTGTGTGACGAGACCTCTTTTGCCCGAATTGGTTTTATTGGAGAATCAAAATATGTTTTGAGAAGTTAAATATATTTTCTTTTGATTGTATGTGTTGGAGATTATTAAGTAGTGGTTATGCTGTTTAACTGTTGTATGTGCTTGGACATTCCCTCTATGTTGATGTTGCAGTTGTGCTTGCTTGGGAGGGCAACCTCGTTCTTTTTGGAGTTGTCGCGGAGTTACCTGCGAGTGTTGTGAAACGTCAAAGGAACCGAGGCGTCGTTGATAAGGAAGTGGACTGTTGGAGCCTTAAGTCGAAGATCTTCACTTGTCTTCAAAGGTAAGGGGAGCTTGCCTAGGGATATTCAATAACTATATGCATGTGTGTATGTGTTTAATTGAGTGTTGTGAATATTATGGTGATATTGAGACAATACTTGAATAACTTGTTTACTTGAACTATTGTGGTTATTACTTGAAGTTGAACATTACTTGCTTTAAAGTGTTATGAATTATATATATGTGATGAACTGTCATTAACTGTGATATTATTATTGTTGTGAATATATTACTGTTGATTGAAGTTTGAGAAGCTGGACTTGAGTCTGTGCTCAATGATTATAAGGATTAAAAGCCTTAATAAACCTTTAATAGAACTTTGAAAGTCTTGGTTTCAGTTATAAAAGTTTCTTGTCTAAAGTGCTTACTTTAAAAGAATAAGAGTCTTGTTTTTAAAAGAAAAGTTGAAGTGATTTTGAGTCGATAGAAACTACCTTTTATGATCTAAAGTCTTGTACAAAAGAAAATCTTTTTCGAACTATGTGTTTTATGAAGGAAAAACCCTTTGAAAATATTTGACCTTATTTCATCAAGGATTTCAAAGAGCAAACGAATTTCCTAAAGGTTTTATAAAAGAGTTTGCAAAGGAAAATGATTTTCTCCTAAATGATTTAGAAACGTTCCGGTTACTTGGATAAGTGACCGAGGTTTTGTTTTGGATTTGATTTTCACTGAGCGAAAGGTAAGTACATGTGAAAGAGAATCTAGTTCGTAAGACGTCGCCTCTAGTATTCAATTATATGCACGTGATCTAGGATCCATGTTAAGAATTATGGGCCAAGGGTCCTAATCGTGATGTATTGGCTAAGAGTCCTAATTTCGGAATTGAGGACGGTGCGTCCTAATTTCGTTGCTGCGGACTAAGAGTCCTTATCATGTTAGAGTAAAACATGGATAAAATCATAAGTGATTTCTACGACCACAAACCTTGACTGCGGCATCGGTCTAAGGCGTTGTGATTGAGCACTCAGACCGCGTGTCCTGTGTTTTCTTTAAGTGCAAGTGATGGGGAATTATGAATAGTCGTTAGCTTTGAGCTTCGACAGCAAAAAGAGTATACACAAAGAAAAACCTTGATAACGGAAAGTCTTTTATTCATATGCATTTCCCCTTAGCAGACGTGCTTAAGTAAACCAGATACAAGGTGGTATCTGAGGGTCAGTCCGATTGGCCCATTTGGAGGCATTCGAGACGTTGTGCATCCGGAGACCTTGGTGCACGAGGTTATGGTGGCAACTTGCCAGTGGGCATCAGAGCTTGACCAACTCTTTATTACTTCTACAATGAAACGGTATTGTTATCTCATGAGATTAAGTTAGAGCCTGAATATTGAAGTGTCATGCATTAATTTTATAAAACTGATTGTTCGGGTATGAGACCCACTGATATAACACTTGCTGTCTTATGATCTTATCTTGATTATTGAATAAATGTTAATATGCTGTTGTGTTGTATGTATCATATATATGGTTGTTGAATGATATATCCAATTGTCGGTATCTCACCCTTACAGATATATCAGGTTTCTTCTTGTTTCGCTATTGTACCTTGGTACGCTAGTACCGATGTTGAAAAGGAGTCTTTCTAAGTCGCTCGAAGACTTGGTTTTAGCTATTTGATAGAGTGACCAGCTTAGGTTTTTGAGATGTTATAGATTTCTAATAGTATTTATTTGTATGGCTCGGAGAGCCTTTATTTTGAAGGTGAAGTTTATAGCTCGGAGAGCATTTCTTTTGAATGAAAATCTAAGATTTTTCTTTTGGGTCCTTTATAGCTTGTTGATGTAATTATTTCCAAAATAATACTGTCTGGATGTATTTTAGTGTAACTGGAATTCTGGAATGAAAATTTAATCATTTTAGCAGGTGTTCTTTTACCTGGGATGTTCAAATTACAGAGGAGATTTTGTCGAAATTTTTGCAAAAATACTAGTTTTTATTCAAGTATATTTCTAAATTAAATAGACTTGCCAGGCTAGGATTGTAAGCCTGTGTGCCGATCAAGGCTTAGGTTTGAAGTCGTGACAAATTTTTATACCCAATTTCCAGACGCTTATGTACTTATATAAATTATTTTCCGAAAGCAACCGGCAAACTATCTTTTTAACTTAAATTCCGCATGTGTTACGCAGTAATACCTAGTGGGGGTGTTATAGAGTTCTTGAACTAAGTTTAAGATGATGAGTTTTGTGAAGAGAAGAAAAGAAATGAAGTGTGAAATATGGGGGGGATTTTAGTCTTAAGGCCTTGTTTGGATCTTTAGGCTTCAATTAATGGGTTTTGGTTTAATATAATACTCTTAAAAGTTGTCATCATTATTTTAAAAGTTATGATGTGACCATTTTAACGAGTCCCATCCATCACTTTCATCATCTCTGCTTCATATCATCTCTGCACCACATCCAGTTCCGCCGTTTACCCGACTTAGAGTTTTTACGCACGACATCCAAATTGAACCTTTTAAAAGTTAAGGGACCAAACTGAATCTAAAAAATAAGTTAAGGGACCAAATTGAACATTTTAAAAGTTAAGAGACCAAACTAAATCTAAAAAGTAAGTTAAGGGACCAAAATGGTATTTTAGCCAATATAATATTTATTTTAGAGCGAAAATATGTAAACGACCCATATTACTTAAAAAGGGATAAGAAACATTAAAGTTTCGTTTACGAGTCAAAATTAGGGTTTCTACTCAGTAAAATCTTACTGTCTGTGAAAACGCAAACCGGGTTCCGTCTGAATTTTCAACCCAAACTTTCACTGTAATCTTACCATAAAGAGAGTATGAATATGATTTTATTTTATTCATGAATCATTTTCCTGATCTCATATTAAAATTTAAATAATTATATTTTAAACGGTTAAACAGCGTAATTAAAAAAAAAAAAGGATGTTACATTGTTGCTCATGCATTCACGTATTGAAGATGTTGGGTGGGGGACGTTCAACATAGGGGAGGTCATTTAAGAGTAAGGCGATCTAGCCGTCCGCAGTTATTCATCCGAGAGTTACGTGAATCTGGCCCCCCGTGATGGTGCATCCGAGATTAAGGTGCATCGGCTATCCAAGGAGTTCACCCATGGTTTGGTGAACTGCCGGTGTTGGTGCTTAATGGCCAATGTGGATATGTAACTCCGAAGTTTATTTCCTGAGGTAGATTGGATCCACATGCATAACGGAGTAGTGGAAGTAGTCCTGCACCGTATAGCATACATTGTTGATATGAATATGTTATGTATGTTGTTATGTTATAACATGCTTGAATGTGATGTATGCTTATCTTGCTACCTGTTTCCTTTGCCGTTGTGTTTTATACATATTTCTTACTCCCCGTCTTTTATTGTTTGTTTTGCATGTACCTTTTTGTTACGCAGAGGACGGTGAGTGTAACACCCTCCCTGGGCATTACATTGGAACACGTGCGGAAATAAATTAAAAAGTAATTTGCTGGTTGTTTTCGGAAAGTTATTTTCTCCTAAGTCAGAAAACTGGGGTACAAAAAAAATTCTTCTGCGAATAACTCTTAAATACCGAGATACATACATCTAAACAGTAAAATCACATTCATAACAAGGTCACCACGACATACAACTTCTCTCAAAAGTTTCAATTTAAAAAAAAAAGAAAGAAAGAAAATTAAACCAAAGACTAAAGTATAATACCACATTTACCCACCTTTCAAATACATAACCCAACCAAGACTCCTAAGCTGGTCTCTTCTACAAGGCATTTATTGAAAGGACCCCCGTGGTTATTCCACGATCAAATAATTCTTCAAACCTCTAGATCTAAGTCTCTGAGTGACTTAGGAAAACTCCTCTGCACCATTCGTATTAGAGTACCGAGGTACAACAGCGAGGCCAGAAGAAACCTGATATATTTGCAAGGGTGAGACACCAATATATAGATTTAAACACGATAACCATATGCACAACACAAAACATCAGATAACATGTAAAGTCATATATCATAGAATTCTTGAAAATAGACAGTATTATATCAAGGGGTCTCATACCCGATCAGTCATGGGTTTTATAAAAACATGCATGACACTTCAATATTCAGGCTCTAACCTAATCTCATGAGATACCAACTTCATTTTTCATTTAAGCTGATCAACCTTTTTACATGGATCATTGTCAACGAAAAGAATCCAATGTCCAACACCTTTGTAACTCATTGGTAGATCACTTAGCAGCCAATGGTTATTGCGCACAAATTATGACATCTCAATTGTCATTACGATAAACGGGAAACTTCTGTCCACGCATTGGCAGATCACTTAGCAACCAATGGTTATCATAGTTCATGGGCGTATTTCCCCAAAATTCATTGGCCAACACATGACTCAATGATTTCTAACTGGGTAACATGGCATGTCTACCAAACAAATGCATGTAAAAATCATTTTATTCTCAAAGCTTATCTGTGTGTACATTATTTCCTTGTCGAAGCTCAAAGGCTAACGACTATTCATAAAATCTTTAACTTTAAGATTCTTCAACATCAACACGGGACACGAAGTCCGAGTGCTCAATCACAACGCCCTAAACCGATGCACAAATCTTAGGCTTATGGTCATAGAAAACAACATTCACCATTAATAACGTTAATCGCAACGTGATTAGGACATACAGTCCACAACAACGTGACACAGATCAAAGATCTACGTGTAAATTAAAGAACACTAGTATTCCGACGTCTCGTATACTAGATTCACTTCCCAACGTATTTATTTTTTTTCGTTCAGTGAAACACAAATACAAATTGAAACTTCAGCAACTTATCCAAGCTTGCCGAAATATTTGCAAAAATAAGGTTTTTCCAGAAATTCTTTTCATTGGAAATTCATTTGTAAAATGATAAGTTATAAAGAAACCAATTTTCTTTTGAAATCCTTCTTTTTCTTCCAAACCATCTTTAGAACATTGTTAAAATCCTTTCAAATCCCTTTCTAAAATATTGCCAACCATTCCTAAAAGTTCTCCTTCATAAAACATACTTTTAAGATTGTTTCCACTTATACTAAAATCATTTTAAGAAAAATTTTCCTCTAGCTCTAAAATATTTTAACACTTAGTTCTTAAAATGATTTTCCACTTCATTCTTGAAAATGATAACATATTAAAATGTATTCCTTTCTCAATTCCATTCTTATTCTTCTTCTTTCATTAAAAGAAATTGACACACAAATTTCTTAAAATAACTTTTCATCAACATTTTGAAAAGATAACTTACTGAAATACTTTTACGATTTCATCCTTGTAATTATCCATTACTTTCTCTTTTCTCAAAGAAATCATCAAATAAATATTATCATTGTCAAAATTCCTCATAAGGCTTTTTAAGGCTTTTATCTCAATAATTGATTGAGCACTGACGAATGTCAGGCTTCTCAGACAACAATCCACAACAATGTAATTTTCACATCAACAAATATATCATCAAGCTCAGATATGTAAAACAGACAATTTTAACCACATCAGATAAACTCGGGAAATCACAATAAAACTCAAAACAACTCAACAAACCACAAATAATAACATATAGCTATCGGGAGAAAATCCCTCAGGTAAGCTCCCCTTACTTGATTCCAAAGCAAACAAAGTCTTTCGTTCTTTGCTGAGTCCTACGATCTTCCTCGCCTTGCTTTGCGACGGAAGTCTAAAGATTCCAACACATAACACAAGTTAAAACAACCAAAACATCATATCTACCTAAGGTATAGGTTCGGCCATATCATGAAAATAGGGTTAGAGATTTCACAATTTCTCAAACTCATGGATTAATGGTCCTTAAGTATTAGAGATTCATAAACAATGATCATTTAATAAGGATTGAACAAAAATTCCTCTAAGCCATTAGCCTAGGGTTTCGGGCTTGACCTTCCAAAATACGCTAGAGATTTTCAAACTTTTCAAGCTCTTGGATTTAACAACTAAATGTACAAAAGAGTCTAAATCAATTATCATTTAACAAAAGTTGAAGCAAAACTTCCTTGCTCCATCAACACCTAGATTCGTCCTAGCTAGGAAAATGGAGAGAAAAATTTTTGTTTGCTACAAGCTCATAGAATATCAAAATATAGATCATTAGGAGTTCATAGAAATTGGTTTCAACTCAAAAGGATTTTTATACCATTTTCTAGAGATTTTAGAAGTTAAAAAGAGCTTTATGAACAATAATGGAAAACATAGATTAAACTCATGAAATAAATGTAAAACTTGAAAGAGAAGAGTATGGGAGTGTTACCCTTGAAGCTAGGAAGAAAAGTTATGAGGAACTTGAAGCTTGAAAATAAGCAAAAATGGATGTTTTAAGTGATAAAACTTTGAGTCGGAAAATGGAGAAGAGGAAGAAAATGAAAGTGAAGTGATGAAGTGTGTATATATAGGGGAAGAGAGAGAGAATGACGCAAGGAGAGAGAGGAGAGTAATCTTGATGGCCAAGTTTTGGCTTAGGCCATGTTTGGTTGGAGAAGAAAGAGAAAAATGGGTTTTTAGAATATAATATGTTATAATTCAAAAAGTGTCATCATGACAACTTTTTAGGATGTGACATAGGCCATTAGTAAGTCACCTCACTCTCACATGTCACCTCATCATTTTTGTGCTCCCTACTCTGCTCCATTGTGTATCCGGTTCAAGTTTCCGATCGTATTTCGCCCGGATAAAGTATTATATTTTGAACCAGAATAAGAATTTTTGAAAATTTCCAATATCATACAAAATATCACAAAAACACTAACTGTTTCGTTCACGGTTTAAAATTAGGTTTTCTGCTCAGTAAACTTGTACCGGCTGTGAAAATGCAAACCGGCTTTCATCTGAATTTTCAACCGAAAATTGAATCGTGACTTCCTATGGTAAGAGAACACAAGAAAATCATTTTAGTTTATTTAAAATCACTCTCTGGATTTTACCAAAAATAAATATATATACACATGTATTTACTGCTATAGAAAGACACAGAAATCGGGGTGTGAGCAACCTGTTGAGGAATGACTCTGAAGAGCCGCTACTCATAGTCTAGGATTTCCTTGTTTTAGTTTGTTGTCTGAGATGTTTTCGGACTTTGGTTATACCAGCTCTGTAATGTGACATCGGGGTTGGGTTTTATCTTATTGTTATGTTTTCTTTTAAAAACTTGTTTTATTTCCGCGCTAAGATGTTTTGTTACAATGTGGTATCTTCTACCTTGGTTTTTATTATTATGAAATAATATGCATGAGTTTATTTTTCTTAATCTTTCTTTTTATACTTTATAAATACATGCGGGGTAGAGGGTGGCATAGTTTCACTGTGTTTTCATCCATGGGTTTGATTCTATTTGCTTTGTTTTTTATTCCTTTAATCATGAACTAATTCCTCCATTCTAGGGAGATGATGTAGCCGCGTTTGGACGGTTTGAATGCTTTTATGATATTTTCGTTGTTCTTTTCTTCATCCCTTTTGTATTTTACTTGTGTGCTTAATGCTTGCTTATAACTAGCCATTATTATGCATGATTTACCAATCATAATGATACCGAGAGGTTAGTTATGTGTTTAGAGCATTGGGGTAAAACCATATAGTTTAAGCGGATAGAGCTATACCGTAAGGATTGTATGCAACCTTCATAAGGAGTCATAGAACTTGATAAATTTCTTAATAATTAACCATCATAGAGATATAGTTGGTTAAGGGTTAAGAGGTGGTTGCTAACCGTACTCGAGAGAGACATTAGGATAATTTACGACTCTTAGTTGACAAAAGGAGAGGACTAGTAATTGCGAGGATTCATAATTGCATCAAACTTGATAAACGTAGGTGAAATCAAATCCCTAGACCATTCTCATAATTGTTATTTAACATAATATTGCGACTGTCTTCTTACTGCTTGCATTAGTTTACTTGATTTAATAGTTTAATTGATTTTAATCATTGATTCCAATATTCTCTTAATTGTTAGTTCAAATGGTTATTAAGTTTGTGAAGTGGTACTTGATCTATCAATCATTGAGAACGATACTTGGTCTCACCGTTTTCATTATTACTTGCTTCGATCCGGTACACTTGTCGGGATCCATCAAGTTTTTGGAGCCATTGCTGGGGATTGGTATTATCAATATCATTAGTACCAAAGGCAATAGCTACTTTGAACATTTTTTCTTTTCTTTTTACTTGTGTTTTCTCATATCTGCTTGATCCTGCTCCTAGTTTCAGTGTATGCGAGGTACAGTTCACCCTGATAATCACTTATACAATCCTAAGATTCGGAGGATTGAGCAGGCTTCGAGGAAACAAATTCGTGAACAGAAAAAGGCGTTATAGCAAACGCCTATTGTTATTGCAGATATGGCGGAACAGGATCCTCCAGCATACAAGCCGTTGATTGAATATCTCGTCTTAACTTAGACGACTGTGCATCTCCTATTGTTCATCCGCCCATTCATTCTAATAACTTTGAGCTTAATCAGCGCTACTACAGTTACTTACACTTCAACAGTTTGATGGGCGGGATGATGAAGATCCCCACAGGCACATTACCAGGTTCCTGGAGATTTTCGACACCAACAAGCAGAATGACATCTCTAATGAAGCTCTTAGATTGCGGGTATTCCCATTCTCGCTGATGGATAAAGCCCGTGACTGGTATGATTCTATGAACAGCAGGAGCATAACTACTTGGGTGGACTTGACTCAAAAGTTCTTGGCTCGATTTTTCCACCGCAGAATCTATACAAGTGCAAGCTGCTATCACTTCTTTCAGGAAATATGATGGTGAATCTCTTAGTGAAGCATGGGAGCGGCATACTGCACTATTGAGGAAGTGTCCACAATCTTTCTTCAACTTATGGACGAATGTTCAGTATTTCTACAATGGTCTTCTTCTTGATACAAGATATTTATGTGATGCATCTGCCAATGGTTCACTTGCTTATAAATCTGCTGAAGATGCATGGGAATTATCGGAGAAAATGGTGCAAAATGATTATCTTAAAAGGAGTGAGCGAGGTGTTCCCAAGCAAGGAGTGTACGAAGTTGAGACTTATAGTGCCATGTTAGCTCATAATAAACTTTTGTCACAACAAATGGACCTTCTCACTAAGGAAGTACAGAGCTTAAAGATGAATGCAGAGAAGAATACTATGGCTACGTGCAATTTTTGCCAAAGGAAGCATGATAGTTTGAATTGTCCTAGAAATATGTTTGCTAATCAATCTTCTCATGAGCAAGTGGATGCAATGCATAATTTCTATGACTCTTACCCTAAGGGACGGAATGATTATCAGAAGACTCATGATAACCCCTACACGAGCACTTATAATCTGGGTGGAAGAATCATCCGAACTTCTCTTGGAATTCTAATGGGAATCTTGGACAGCAAAAGCAAGGCTTTGGAAATCATAATTATTCTCAACAACATCCTAACCATAACTCCTCAAATCAAATACAAAACAAGGAGGGGAAGCGTGATTGGGAGATTGTTTTTGAGAAAATGGTCAATCAACAAACCATCATGATAAATCAACAAACTTCATTCCAAGATGAGATTAAAGAAAAATATGGCAATGTGGAATTGGGATTCAAGCATATCACTTCATCTATTGTGAACCTTGAAAATCAAATAGGTCAAATCTCTAAGCAACTAAGTGAAAGGCTTCTGGGTTCTTTTTCTGGAAATGCCGAGAATAAACCTAAGGGACAATGCAATGCAATTTTAACCAGAAGTGGCAAAGTGATTGCTCCTAAGGGAGAACTTTTGGGAAAAACCGAAGACATGCAAGCTAAGGATCTAGGAAAGAAAGAGAAGCCAAAAAACGTGGAAGAAGATGTGATTGTAGAAGATGTTGAAGATGAAAGTGAGAATGTTCAACCTTCTTTGGAGAAAGAAAAGGACCCAAAACTGAAATAAGTTGATGAAGAATTTGCTCGAAAGAAGTTCATTGAAGCTAAGGGCTTTCCACCATATGTGCGGGTTCCATATCCTCAAAAGTTGAAGAAGGCGGGAGATGAAAAGCAATTTTCACACTTCCTAGATGTTTTTCGGAAATTGCAAATCAATATTCCATTTGCGGAAACTTTGGAGCAAATGCCTTCTTATGCCTAATTAATGAAGGAACTTTTGTTCAAGAAGAGGAGATTGAAGTATGATGAAACCGTAGCTTTGACCAAGGAGTGTAGCACTATCTTGCAAAGGAAATTGCCTCGAAAATTGAAGGATTCGGGGTCATTTAGCATTCCTTGCACTATTGGAGGAATCACTCACTACAACATTTTTGCTTTATGGGAACAGTTAAAAAATGTTGCCTATACTATAAAAAATGTTGCCTAAAAGTATAAGCAACATTATTTAAGTGTTGTCTATTCCACCGTACCTATTGTCTATGGCAACAGTTTTTTGCTCCCTATGACAACACTTTCGTTAACTGTTCCCTATTCTATATGAATAGGGAACAGTTGTCAGCCGAACCTAGTGCAACAGTTTTCAAATGTAACCAAATGTTAATTAATACAGTTCTTAACTGTTGCCTAAAGATCCAAATGCAACATTTCTTAAATGTTACCATGACTCATAGGCAACATTTTTTAATTGTATGGTTAGAGTATAGACAATAATTTGTAACCATGTTTTGAGTACACTTAATAATCGTTGCTTAAGAGACTAAAGACAACATTTTATAAATGTCATATCATTAAATTTGATTTAACCATTGATTTAATTAGTTTCGTTAATTTTCATAATATTTTATATTAATTTTCTAAATTTAACCTTAATTTTGATCTCGTACACAATTTACATACCCCTGTCAAAATACTTTAACGAAATAATTCATGAATTATAGTACTAAATTGATCAAGTGCAATGTAATATATATATATATATATATATATATATATATATATATATATATATATATATTAGGTTTGAACATCAACCTAAATACACAAAAAGAATTCAACAATAGGACCACATGATTTGATCAAAATATCATATCATTCATTGAAGTTCGAGTCTTGCAAAATAAAAATCCAAAACGAATAAAAATAAAATGCATCATCATCATCTTGCATGTAACTCCTCATCATTTGTATCGAGTCTTGCAAAAATAAAAAATCCAAAACAAGTATCTAAAGGAAAAATTAAAATTAAAATGTATCATTTTCCAGCTCCTCATCATTTGCATCTCCTCCATTTTGACCTTCTTGCACAAGAAAAAAAATATATTTTATTAGGCAAAAACTTTTTGGACAATGCAAGCTTATTTCATACTTTCAACTAGACCACAACAGTAATGAATATATTTCACAATGGAAGGTTCATCACTAAATCCTCTACCAATCTTAGTGTGCCACATATTAGACAAGTTTACAACACCAAACAAGCAAAAACAAGAAAACAAAAGATTAAGCTAACAGAAATCCAAAAAGATACCCTATACATGTAACTATAACCACCAAATGCCAAGAGACAATACATGGCCTTTAAATAATAGTGAAGTACCACCCCACTACCACGCTAAACCACAACAAACACCAGAACAAAACAGTCTGCAATAATAAACTAACCAGCTGCAACAACAAACAAAAAACCAGCAACAGAGAACACCAAGACATAGCCAAGAGAATCAAGAATCAAGAACATATATAATTGTTCTAAAAAGCATATCCTAGAGAATCAAGAACATGCATATGTTAGTTACCTTTCCAAGATTTGGATCATGTGTTGATGTAGAGGAATGTACACGTGGCTGTCCAATTACTTTTTGGGCACTATTTGCATCTTCAGGAGACAATGCTAACAATTCTTCTATTGATTCTATATTCATTTCAGGTTTGCAATGTTGCAACAGGGCCTTAAAAGCATTTTGAAATCTACTCTCCATATTATGCATTCTTTCATTTAATGAAGCAACTTCTTCATCATGTGCTTCTTTCAAAGCATTAATCTCTGCTTTTCGTTTCAAAGAAGTGCGTGTAACATTTCTCCCATAACAATGCACCATCCCAGGATGTTCTTTCCCAAACACAACTTGAAAGGCATCTACATCATTTTCCTCATTGTTCTCTATCAACTCTTGAAATTGGGACTAGACAAAAAAAATGTAAATTAGTTGTCTACTAATATAAACAATGTCTAATGAATATATAAAGCAAATCTTAATTTATTCCAAGAATAATTTCCAACTTACAATTTTATCTTCAGTTTCTACATCCAATTGTTTTCCTTTATTTCCTTTTCGAGTTTCAATAAACATTACTCCTTGGGAAGGGTTCTTCTTTTCCTTTACACGCTGCACAAAACAAAGACAATTGGGCATGAATAATGGAAGCTTAGCAGCATAAGAAACTTGGCAGCAAGCAACACAAATCATTTTGGAAGCTTTAGAATGATATGCACACCAATGAAGCTCTATAAAAACAGCAACAACCAGTGACCCAAATGAATGCATAAATATACAAAAAAGTTTGAACTAATTCATAATCTTGACTTCCCATCACTCTCTAGGATGCAACTATTTCAGAACCAAAGTGGATGAAACCACAAAAGAATGTTACCATTTTTTCACGAACCCTGCCAAAGTTTATTGGGCCCATCCGATGCCTCCACTTTTGTCGAGCTCTATTTTGAGTGTTCCTTCTACTGACTGCCTGCATATTTAGTTAAAAGGAATGTTACAACAAATTACTTATATTTATTGTACATGCATCAAAACCAATTATAAATCTTACTTGTATAGTTTCCAAACTCCAATATTCACAAAGCTTCATAAAATGAGATTCTGGCACCTTTGGAGGACAATGCTTGAGTCTCTGAGTCATGTTGGGATACTTTGAAAAATGATTCTTCTTAATTTGGGATTTATATCGTCTCCAAGCATCTCTAACAGTTGTCTTAAACCAAATCTCGTGCTTCATCCGGCAAAATAAACTTTTGCTACAAAAATCATTATGCAAAACAAGATTAAGAAATCAAATGCATATTATAAATAATTAAACATGTATATTGCTCTTACATATATACTTACATTAGTATATTGCCATATACGCTTTATATTCTGATTCGGCATGTATGACCAATTTGTGTAAATCAAAGGACAAAATGTTGAGTTTCTAGCCAATGTTCCCAGAAGAGGCTTAAGTTAGAAACTGCTTTATCAGTAGGCCCAATAGGCTGACCATCATCATTTAAGGTCACTACTTCACGCTCTTCCATGGTTCTTGCATGAATCCTTTTGCACAATGTTTTCCCACGAGTTCTTTTTTTTTTTATGTTCCTATTTTCAGGGCAGAGTCATCAACATAATAAAAATAAGGTCAAGTATTTGTAATCATTATATATATATATATATATATATATATATATATATATATATATATATATATAAAACTCATGTAACCATTATCATGAAACATGAAAGTTAATTACCTTCTGCTGCTGCTTTATTTGTGTTTGTCACCTCTTGTTCTTGATTGATATCTCCAACTTGTGCAAAATCTTCCATAACTTCATGTTGTATGAAGTCTTCCTCTCTATTTGTTCTTGATGGTGGTTGATTTCGTTTCACTTTAACTATAGGCTCACTGGAGTTAGGATGACATTTGCTACGAGTTTTTTCTCCATTCAATGACTTCGTTGCATCCATTTCTTTTGACTTTTGAAGTTGAATAAAGTCATCAATCATCATTGATGGACATGTTGGCAGCTTTTTTTGCTTATTAGAGCTTTGAGTTTTGGAAATGATTGTGTCAAAAGAAAGCTTTTGTTGATCTTGCCTTTGAGACTCTGCTGAAGGAATAAGGACTTTCTTTGCAACTTTGTTTTTGCCCAAGTTACCATCTACCTCTTGAACTTGATCTATATTATTCCCATGAGTTCTTTTCTTTGATATTCCTATTTTCACTGTAGATTCATCAAAACCTTCCATAGCTTCTGGTTGTCTCATGTTTTTATCTATAATTCTTCGAGAAGGTGGTTGATTTTGATTGACTTTAAGCTTCTCTATTTTCTTGGCAGCAACTTTTTTGTCCAAGTCGATATGTACCTCTTGAACCTTTTCTCTATTATTTCCCTGTAGTCTCTCATGCAATTTATCAATTTTTTCTTGCTTAACTTGCTTAAATTTCCTTGCCAACTCAATGCTTGATCTTGCTTGGAAATCAAAGCTTCTTTTAGTAGGACTTTGACCAATCTTTCTAAGGGCAGATCCACCACTATCTACACCTATTACTCTCTTCATTTTGACTATGAACTACAAAATAAAAAACAAATAGAGAATGAGTAATATAAGATTAAATAGCATATGACAGCAGATGGAACCATAGAGCATCACAGTCAAGTGTGCAAAACCACTTTAATGCAACTCCCAAAACAAGATATGGAACTAGCAGAATGATGTACCAATCATGTCATTAAATACTATAATGTAGACTATACATGAAAATTAATCAACAATCTCATGTACTATCATCAAAATTACAATCATCACTGCTTTCACTATCACTCTCAAAACTAGCTTCATCATCACTTTCATTTTCCTTTTGCCGAACATTTATCTCAGAAAGAGGCTTTTCAACAATATCATCTGGTACATCATCATTCCTAACCAAATCAATATCACAATCATCCTTTGACAAAGCAAGATTTGCTGAAATCTCGGATGTTTCAACGGAATAAAATTCTTGACCATCCGAAGTGAAACTTTCTCCCATGTCAAATTTGTCCCTTGGAAGTGCCTTCAGAACATAATGCCTATTTTTGTTAAAAGGATCTTCTATAAAGAAGCATTGCTGCACTTGAGATGCTAACACAAATGGATCATTCTTGTAGCACCTTTTATTTGAATAAACACATGTCATCCCATATTTGTCTTCTTCAGCCACAAACCAATCACATTTGAATAATACATATTTAAAATGACCATAATAATCTAACTCCATGATATCAATTACTGCCCCATAGTATGTCACACAAATTTTTTCTGGATTTTCATCCCTTGCGCTTTTAAAGCTTGGAGTTACTGCCTCTAATGTCACCCCACTATTTTGAGTTTTAAGCCTTGCTTCGCGTTGTCTTGTATGAAACCCGTATCCATTAATAACATAACCAGAATACCTTATAGCAATATTATTTGGTCCCCTAGACAATGCCTTCAACTAATCAGATATTCCCTCATTCATGACACGTGTTTCAAACCATTGAATGAAATCGTCTCTTTGATTTTTAGCTTTGTTCCACTTTCTTCCTTTTTGGCGATTACGAACATCAAGCTCATGCTCTCTACAAAATAAATAACCCAAACTTTCAATGAAAAAGAGAAAAAAATCATTATAAGGATAAATGTTGTAGTAAGTCGATGAGAGTACCTAATATAGTCTTCCACTTCATCATGATTGAATAAGATGTACCCGTGGGCTTGGTTTTTTGATTTATTATCAAGAGAAAATAGTTTCCTACCCCCAATAGGGTGACCAATGTTAGGAATGTCATCGCTATTTCGTGTCATCCTATTCATCCCAGTATCTACACCACTGGACAAATATCTTGAACAAAATGTTAGAGACTCTTTGACCAAATATGCTTCAGCTATAGAACCCTCTGGGCGACTCTTATTACGAACAAAAGATTTCAAATCACCCAAATATCTTTCCATATAATACATCCATCGAAATTGAACTGGTCCGCCCAATCTAACCTCATTTGCAAGGTGAATAGGCAAGTGAACCATTATGTCAAAGAAACTTGGAGGGAAGATTCGCTCCAATTGGCAAATTGTTTCTGCGATCTCTACTTCCAAATGATCTAGACTTTTCACATCAATAACTTTTTGGCATAAACAACGAAAGAAAGAACAAGGCCGAATCAAAGGAATGGCAACTTGATTTGGGGTTATCCCTCTAATTGCAACTTGTAGCAGATAATGCATAATAATAATATGAGCATCATGACTCTTGTACCCGGAAATTTTTCCTTCATTTACTTGCACACATCGGGAAATGTTAGAGGCCATGCCATCAGGAAGTTTTAGTGTCTTTAAAACACCACAAAAAATAGATTTCTCTTGTTTGGTTAGGGAGAAACATGCTTTCGGGATCTGGGTTTTCTTACCATCACTTGTGGCCTTCAAATGAAGTTTCTTTCTAATCCCCATATCTTGTAGGTCCAAACGAGCATTTGCATGATCCTTTTTCTTCCCTTCAATCTCTAAGAGAGTCCCGATTATATTATCACATATGTTCTTCTCTATGTGCATTACATCAAAATTATGGCGCAAAGTATTATCCTTCCAATACGGTAATTGCCAAAAGATTGATTTTTTCTTCCATGGACCAACCATTTTTTTCTTATCATTCTTCCCTAATACATCAGGGACATCTTGTAAGTCTTCTAAAATTGTTGTTGCATCTAACAAGGATGGTGCAACCCTATACTCCGGCTGTCCATTAAAAGAAGTTGTATCTGATCTCCACACGTGATTTGAATCCAAGAAGACTCGATGACCCATATAACACATCTTCCGACTATGTTTTAGGTAAGTAGAAGAAGTTGCATAATTACAAGCTGGAAAAGCAAACTTCCATTTAGTGCTCCAACCAGATAACATAGCATATGCAGGGTAGTCACTAACGGTCCACAAAAGAGCTGCACGCATTAGAAATGATTGATTTCTGGAAATATCATATGTTTCGACCCCAACATCCCACAATTGCTTTAGCTCCTCAATAAGTGGTTGTAGATACACATCAATTGCATTTCCAGGTGACCGCGGTCCAGGAATAAGCAATGACATCATACAACTTTCTGCCTTCAAGCATAAATGTGGCAGATAATTATATATTGTCAATACCACAGGCCATGTGCTATGTGAGAGGCTCATAGTCCTAAACGGATTAAAACCCATCACTAGCCAACCCAAGCCTGATATTATGAGTATCAAGAGCGAAATCTGGATAGTTTGCATCAAAGTCTTTCCATGCTTGACCATCAGCAGGATGCCTTAACTTACCATCCCTCGAACGCTCTTCCGCATGCCACCTCAACGAATCGGCTGTCTTTGAACACATGAAGAGTCTTTTCAATCTTGGAATTAAAGGAAAATGTCTTAGCACTTTGGCAGGAACTTTGTGAGCGCTTTTATTTTCTTCAAGGTCATAATCAACCTCAGGATATTCAATCCACCTTGATGCTCCACAAAGATGACAAAAGTCGTCTTTTGCATGCTCTTTCCAGAACAACATGCAATTGTTGGGACATGCATTAATCTTTCTATAGTCTAAGCCTAAGTCCTTTATCATAGACTTTGTTTTATTGAAAGAGACAGGGATGTTCAAATCTGGCATAGCCTCTTTCAATAACTCTAGGAGAGTAGTGAATGATGCATTGCTCCATCCATAGAGACATTTCAACAAATACATCCGAACAATGAACGACAAAGTGGAGAATTTTTTACAACCAGGATACAACTCTTTATTTGCATCCTCAACTAGTTTATAAAATTTCTTTGCATCTTGATTTAGGCCTTTGTGTAATCCTCCAGCTTCAGCCACATCTCTAAATGTCTCAAACAATAAGCCATTAATATCATCAAATGAGACATCATCATCAGTATCACCATCGACATCCATGCCATTTATCTCTTCACCATGGTAAATCCAATCTTTGTAGCCATATACAAATCCTTTGCTTATTAAATGATCAAACACTACATCTCTTTTTTCCCAACTATCATTGCAACATACAGCACAAGGGCACAAAATCTGTTCTCCTTCAACCTTTCCTTTATTGAATGCAATATCCAAAAAGTATCTAACACCGTTTACATAATCATCACCATATCGAGGAAAGTCAATCCAATCCTTGTTTATCATGTTTGGTTTACTGAACAACAATAAATCATTATCAAGAGGGAGTAAATTTAAGAAATTAAAAAGCTATGAGAATTGGCATAAAAAAAAACTAAAGCTTAGAGAAAGTTGGATTGCTATAGTCATAATCATATCAGAGTATAGTATATAGAGCTAGACTTAGTAGTTAGTTAGACTATAACTTCTACGATCATGAACCTAGTTATATCTAAGAGGTGGAAAAGAAGCAAAGAGCAGGTGAAAAAACTGTAATGATGTACTCAAATAAGTTACAAACACATATGTTTGAGCAAGTTTCACCCATACATTTTGTAAGCTCAGCAGCCAAGACTAAAAAACTAACAGCCCCAAGCATTGATTAAGTATAAAACTGTATAATAGGACAAAATATGTTTGTCAAAATACAACAGAATTAATGGCAATTGTTTGCAAGCACTTAAACACAAGTTCCTGAAGAACCAATCATCCAGCTAATATATAAAAATATTGACGGGAAAGTTCCTCTGCTTTGCTTCAGGAACAGAGAAATGTTGACGGGAGTACAAGACATAAAAATACTATATGGGGCATTTGCCACAACTTTTTCTTAGTGCTATCTCCCGAATATGTCTTAATTTTATCCTATATTCCATAACACAGTTCACTGACCTCAATCACTTGCATCCCCCCATACTGCAAGTATACCAGATGCAACAACCAGCAAGGTAAACAAAACAGTAGCAAAACTTCAGTGAATCCAATACAATCAAGACCAACAAGAAGCAACCAAAACGCAAAACAGGGAATCATGTTGACAGAGAGCGAGACTGAGATTGAGTTAGGGCAGCACTCTGTGTGTGTGTGTGTGTGTGTGAGAGAGAGAGAGAGAGAGAGAGGTACCTTCGACTGTGTGGCGGAGATAAGGCGAAGCACTCTTACTGTGGGGCAGAGATGAAGAGTCAGGGCACCACTCTGTGTTGAGAAGACGAGATAGAGTTAGAAAAAAAAAACAGAGATGAAGATTTAGAGCAGCACTCTGCCGTAACGAGGGTGAGAAGCACGCCGCCGCCGCCGCTGGTAAGGGTTCGAGTGTTTCCCCAAATTCACAGCAGCAGCCGCTGGTAAGGGTTCGAGTTTTTCATACCGCGCGCCGCCGCAATGTATGAGTCACACCGCTGCTACGCCGCTGCGACGCCGCCGCTCGAATGCGAGAACGAAGACGAGGAGCTGCAGCGCCGTTCGAGATCGAGGGTTCTTCTCTTCTGTAACAGTACCGTTTCGTTTTGATTTTATTAATTTAATTCCTATATGAAATCGTTTTAGCGCTCAGATTTTGGTTAATTTGGAGGGAAATAGAATTATAGGGTAGATATATCTAAAGCAATAATTGTTAAATGTTGTCTTTTATGATTAAAAAGGTAACAATTATAAACTGTTCCCATTTAAAGTTAAGGGAACAATTATTAAGAGTTGCAAAATAATTATCACAGTAACATTTTAAAACTGTTCCCTATTAAAATTAAAGGAACACTTCTTCCATGTTGCCAAAAAAATGTTGCGTAAAACATGTGTTTTATGACAACATTTTAAAAATGTTGTCTAATATACTTTTAGGCAACATTTTACAACTGTTGGATAAATAGGTGTTGCCAAAGGCCAAAAATGTTGTAGTGACTTGTGGTAAGGCTCTTTGTGATCTTGAGGCTAGCATCAATTTGATGCCCCTCTTTATGTTAACGGAGCTTCGAATAAAGGAAGTCAAATCCACTATGATGTCTCTTCAACTAGCTGATCGCTCTATCAAATATCCATATGGTGTGGTTGAGGACCTTCTAGTCAAAGTAGACAAGTTCATCTTTCCTGTAGACTTTGTTGTTCTTGAATTCAGAAATACCCCTCATATTGGGTAGGCCATTTTTAGAACTGGAAGAGCTCTCATAGGTGTGCAACAATGCAAGCTAACATTGAGGGTTCAAGATGAGGATGTGGTCTTTAACGTCTTTGATGCAATGAAACATCCAGAGGATAAGGCTCAATGTTGGAGTATTGATGTGGAGGACTCTTTAGTAGCATCATTTGCTCATGATTCTCATTTTGGTTCATCACTTGAAAAAGTGTTGGTAAAATCCCAAGGTTTAAAGAAAGATGCGGAAATTGAAGATGATGCGTGCTTGGAATGGGTGAAGCATTTGGAAGCATTGCCCGCATATTTGAAAGAGTAATCTAGCAAAGAGGAGCTTAAAAAGGATGAGAAACCGGAAGAAATTCAAAAACCGAAGCTTAAACAACTCCCTTCTCACCTACGCTATGCATTCTTGGGTGAGGAAGTACACTTTTCGGTCATCATCAACAATGCCTTGAAGAGTGATGAGGAAGACAAGCTTCTTGGAGTGTTGTGAGCTCACAAATCGGTCATTGGTTGGAAAATTTCAGATTTTAAGGGTATAAGTCCATCACTTTGCATGCACAAGATTTTACTTGAAGATGATTATAAGTCAGTAGTGCAACTGCAAAGGAGACTCAACCCTATCATGAAGGAGGCCGTGAAGAAGGAAATTATAAAGCTACTGAAGTTGACACAGGCAAACACAAGAAGGGGGGGTTGAATTGTGTTTGTTAATAATTTTTTAAAACAACCTTTTTCAAAACAATTTTCTCACGCAAGGATTAAAAGGCAGAAGCACACACACAAGAAAAAGATCTTTTAAAGACTTAACAAAATCAAGTTCAAATCCCCACAGTTAGTATAAACAAATAAAACTGAAGAGATAAGGGATTAGAAGATTCACGCAAGCGTTTTATCCTGGTTCACTCTCTTCCAACCAAGAGCTACGTCCAGTCCCTTCTACTTGAAAGTTTTTCTCCACTATTTTCCAAATAGATTACAACAAGTATTCAACACCTCTCCAAGCTACAAGTATTCCTTTCTTACCAAGCCTCTTCAGGATCTACCTCTAACAAAGAGATTGGTTTCTTTTGATCTTCTAACTCACTATGTGTGAGGATGTGAAAGTTTAAAATCAGTTGAATATTATAGAAATATTCAAGCTAAGGTATTACAGACTTTTGCTCTTGAAAGAATAAAATGATTTTGAGCTTGTAGAAAGACAAGAGTTTTTATAGCAAGATTTCTGTCCTTTCAAAAGTTTTTTTCTTCAGGTATTGAGGTCTTCTATTTATAGTGACCTTTCTCTTCACTTGAAATTCTTCAACGGTTGTTTTGAAATTTTCCCGTTTAGGGATGGAATCAAATGCATAATGTCCGTTGTGACTCATAGCTTGCTCGTGGCCATTCTGAAATGTACTATAGGTTATCACTCTTGCACAAAACGGGCACACCTCTGAGAAATTGCAACTTGAAAACTGTCTTGCCTCCCTTGTACTATTTCTCTCTCAAGGAAACAAGGCAATAGAATAGTTAGAGCAAATAACAAGGACCAACATACATTTGAAATAAATACTTCTATGTGGTCGATGTAGCATCTTCAGAGCATATGAAAGATTCTCAAAGAAAGAGAGCTCGTCTACTCAACAAAGTGCATCTACACGCTTATAGTTAGAAACTCTTTTAGCTCGTCTAGTGATGTGGCAGATCTTCTCGCCTACTATCAAGTCTTTGGACTTGCTATATATCTGTGAGTTACTTAGATCTCTATCTACTGATGTGGCACACAAGCTCGTCTACTTATAGTAGTTAAACTTCCTGTCTACTGAGATTACTCTATATTCCTTCTGCTCAAATATATTAAAATAAATAAATATACCATTCATTTTGAGCAGCTCGTCTATATGGGTGGACGCGGATATTAAGAAACTCTTTCAAGGTTTCCATAACTTATTAAATTTCGAATATCCCTGCAAGACTAGATAGAGCATGTTAAATCTTAACTAACACTTTGCCATACAAATTTAATCCTTTTTGTTAACATCAAAACTTGGATTATTTAATCCAAATTACTTTGGTTCCAACAGCTACTAGATGCGAGAATTATTTATCCGATCTCGGATAGAGCTTGGGTGAGTCCCATTCATGTAGTGTCGAATAATGAAGGAACAACCGTGGTGGTAAACGAGAAGAATTAGATGATTCCTACAAGAATCGTCATGGGTTGGAGAGTTTGCATTGACTATCGTAAATTGAATTATGCAACTTATAAAGATCACCTCCCTCTTCCATTCATTGATCAAATGTTGGAGCGTCTCTCGGGTCATGCCTATTATTGTTTCCTAGATGGCTATTTCGGGTAAAATCAAATTGCAATGGATCCTTAAGATCAAGAGAAGACCGCTTTTACTTGCCCTTATGGAGTTTTTGCGTATAGAAGAATGCCCTTTGGGTTGTGCAATGCTCCGGCAACTTTCCAATGATGCATGCTTGCTATATTCTCCGACATGGTTGAAAAGTTCATAGAGGTGTTCATGGATAAATTTTCGGTTTTTTGAGCCTCTTTTGATAATTGCTTGGAGAATCTAGCTTGTGTGCTCAAGAGGTGCCAAGAAACCAACTTGGTGCTAAATTTGGAAAAATGTCACTTTATGGTGAAGGAAGGAGATGTGCTTGGGCATAAGATCTCATCTAAGGGGATTGAAGTGGATAACGCGAAAGTGGACATCATTGAAAAACTTCCTCCCCCTAACTAGTGTGAAAGGTATTCGGAGCTTTCTTGGTCATGCTGGTTTTTACCGATGCTTCATAAAGGACTTTTCATAGATTGCTAAACCTCCCAGTGATCTTCTAGTCCATGATGTATTCTTTGATTTTAATTCCGCATGTCATTATGCATTTGAATGTCTTAAGCATAAGTTAGTAACCACACCCATAGTCACTACACCTAATTGGGAACTACCTTTTGAAATCATGTGTGATTCGAGTGATGATGCGGCGGGGGCTGTTTTAGGGCAGTGAGTAGAACAAATAGTGCATGTCGTATACTATGCTAGCAACGTCTTAAATGATGCAAAAATTGAACTACTCTACAACTGAAAAGGAACTCCTAGCGGTAGTCTTTGCATTAGACAAGTTTAGGTCATATGTAATAGGGTCGAAATCACTATTTTCACTGACCATTCCACATTGAGATATTTAATGTCTAAGCAAGATGCCAAACCTAGATTGCTTCGTTGGGTTTTTCTTTTGCAGGAGTTCGATGTGGAGATCAAAGATCGGAAAGGAAGCGAGAATGGAGTGGCGGATCATCTATCAAGATTGATCAATCCGGATGAGGAGGACAAGAAATTGCCAATTCAAGATGAGTTTCCGGATGAAAGCTGTTTGCTATTTCAACAACACCATGGTTTGCATAGATTGCTAACTACAAGGTTGCAAAGGTAGTGCCTGAAGGACTTACATGGCAGCAGAAGAAGAAATTCTTCAATGAAGTCAAGAACTATGTTTGGGAAGAACCTTACATATTCAAGTATTCTGCCGATGGACTCCTTCGAAGATGCATACCTCAAGTTCAAGTAAAGAATATCTTATGGCATTACCATGGATTAGAGTATAGAGGGCACTTTAATGGAGATAGAACCGCAGAAAAGGTCTTGCAATGTTGGTTTTATTGGGCAACCATCTTCAAAGATACAAAGGACTTTGTTGCACGTTGTGATAGGTGCCAACGAGTTGGAAACATCTAAAAAAGGCACGAAATGCCCTTAAATAGCATTTTGGAGATGGAGATCTTCGATGTGTAGGGTGTTGACTTCATGGGACCATTTCCGCCCTCTCACTCTTACAAGTATATTCTAGTGGGGGTGGATTATGTGTCCAAGTGGGGGGAAGCAATTACAACCTCTAAGGATGACTCTCATGTTGTTATTGAATTCATGCGGCGCAAGGTTTGGAGTACCTAGGGTCTTGATTAGTGATAGAGGAACCTACTTTTGCAATAAACAGCTTGAAATGGTGCTTTCCAAGTATGGGGTGACTCATAAAGTTGCCACTCCGCACCATCCACAGACAAGTGGCCAAGTAGAAGTGTCCAACCGCGAGTTGAAGTGGATCCAAGAGAAAACTGTGAACTCGTCGTGGAAGGATTGGTCTAGGAAATTGGATGATGCACTTTGGGTGTACCAGACTGCTTTCAAGACTCCTGTTGGACGATCTACATAACAATTTGTGTATGGAAAAGAATGTCATTTTCTGGTGGAGTTGGAGCATAGATCATATTAGGCCATCAAGGCCTTGAATTTTGACTACAAGGATGCCGGTGAAAAATGCCTTTTGGACATCAATAAGATGGATGAGATACATTTGCAAGCATATGAGAGTGCACGAATTTACAAGAAGCGGGCCAAGGCATAGCATGACAACCATATAGTCCCAAGGAAGTTCGAACCAGGCCAAAAAGTGATATTATACAACTCAAGGTTGAGGTTATTTCACGATAAGCTGAAATCCCGATGGTCCGGCCCTTTTGTGGTGAAAATTGTCTACTCGTATGGCACAGTTGAGTTAGAAGCCAAAGAACCAGGAGAATCTTTCAAAGTGAATTGCCAAAGGCTCAAAGTGTAATTGGGAGGAGATTTAGAAAGGCAAGAAATTGCCTTGGCATTGACTTAACCCTTTGGAGGGTATGACTCTCAGGCTTGGGATGTTAAACACATGCTAACTAGGAGGCAACCTAGTTTTATATCCTTTTTCTGCATTTAGTTAGGAAATAAGAATCTTAGTGTTTTGGGTCGTGTCCCTTAGTTTGCATAATTTTCGCATTTAGGTGTGTTTTTGCATAAGTTTGCATTTGATGTCAACTTGATGCATTCTTGGTCCTTTTCTGCATCCAATTGGTAAAAGAGTAGATTAACACTCAAAAAACATGTGTGGGGTACTTTGGGATACAGATTTTGGGCCAGTATGCAATTTCTACAATGTTACAGTTTCTGCATAATAAATCGGGCACACATTTCCTAAGCCCGACGCAAATTGGCAGAGAGAGCAGATATTATGTCACCTGTTTAAGCCTGCGCAATAAAGTTAGGTCGGGTGCAAATTCAATTAGGCCCAGCGTAAGTCACCCGCGACCCGCGAAATTGACATAGAAAGGTGCACTTCAATTACTGATTAAGCAGGGTGAAAGTTTCCAGGGTCGGGCGCATTCCCTATTGAGCCCAGTGCCAAACAGTTGAGCCCGGCGGAACCTGCGAAATAAATGAGTAGTTTTTCTGAATCTGCCCGGCGTGACTAATGTAAGCCCGACGCAATAACAATTAGGGCTGTAAATTTGGGAATTTTAAGTTGAGCCGACGTACAATACCTAAACCGAGCGTCCCGTGCGTTTAAACACACAGAACTCCTCTTCTTCACTATTCTCACACACTCTCACTCACTGTTTCTCTCCTCCCCCTCGATCAACTCCCTTGATAGGAAGCCTATGACACTCGAGGTTGACGAGGGCGGGGAGTGGTAGCCGGTGTGAGAAGGCACGGAAAGGGAGCGGCTCCTAGCAGGCTTCTAGGCGGAGGGACACATGAATGAACTGATTACACACCAGAACGAGAGGGATCCTGAGGCTGTGTAGGTATGAGACTATACAATTGAGGATGACTTATATGAATTGATTGGTACTACCTATAACAACAAGATGCATCTTCTTTTTGAGAGTCCATCACTTAAGAACTCCACAGTTAAGCGTGCTTGACTTGGAGCAATTCTGGGATGGGTGACCTCCTGGAAAATTTTCTCAGGAAGCGTGTGAGAGAGGACAAAGCACTCTGAAATAACCCGTGTTGGTTTGTCGGGACAGTTGTCAATCCATAAAGCAGCCAGGGATGTTACAAATGGTATCAAAGCGGCACCTCTCCCAGTACGGTGTGGTTCGGGGACGAACCAAGCGGAAGCTAGTGGGCATGTGACACCCCAGATTGATGAGGGCGGGGAGTGGTAGCCGGTGTGAGAAGGCACGGACAAGGAGCGGCTCCTGGTAGGCTTGTAGCCGGAGGGACACATGAATAAACTTATTACACACCGGAACGAAAGGGATCCTGAGGTTGTGTAGGTATGGGACTATACAGTTGAGGATGGCTTATATGAATTGATTGGTACTACCTATAACAACTAGATGCATCTTCTTTTCGGGAGCCCATCACTTAGGAACTCCACATTTAAGCATGCTTGACTTGGAGCAATTCTGAGATGGGTGACCTCCTGGGAAGTTTTCTTAGGAAGCGTGTGAGTGAGGTCAAAGCACGCTGAAAAGACCCGTGTTGGTTTGTGGGGACAGTCGTTAATCCATAAAGCAGCCAGGGATGTTAAAAAGCCCAACGCTTCAACCCATTCCCATCTCCCTCTTCCTCTTCCGTTCTCTCTGCATTCCCCATATTCACACGAATTCTCTTTGCATTTCGCAACCAATTCTCCTTTGCGCATCAAGGTTATGGCTCCTCCTAAGAATGCTGAGAAAATTACTGTTAAGCACAAGAAGTGCGGGGCTACGGAAGGAGAGGGTGAACCTTCCAATGTCAATGCTAATATTGACCCTATCTACCAGAGCCCCATGCACCAGGAGCACTATCAATATAATGTCAAGGACCGAAAATTCATTGTAGAGAGGAAGGTGTTGCTCAGTCCCACTGAGTACCTAGATTTTCAAGCTGAGTTAAGGAGGAGATGATGGACTTTTATGGCAACATTGCCCAACCGGAGTAATCATGCACTTATCAAGGAGTTCTATGCTAATGCCAAGAACCCCATGCCCACAGACAGGAAATTCATTATTGCAGCGAGGGGTCGGGAAATTATCTTTGATGGCCAAGCCATCAATAGGTTCCTGCAGATTGAGCCCACCTGGGGCGATGCTTGTCAATATTCTATCAGAGATAAAGAGGATATGGATGGACAGGCCATCTTAGAGCGGTGCTGCCTTCCAGGCAAGCAGTGGCAGTCAGGCTGACAAGGAGCCTTGCAGAAGCTTATGAGGAAAGACCTGACTCCACTGGCTAGAGTGTGGCACTCATATATTCATGCGAATATTTCATCGAGTTCACACCATTTAGACATCTCTACTGCTCGGGCAAGGATACTTTATGCTATTATGGATGGCCTCACTATTGTTGTGGGAAGCAATATTACCATAGATATTCAAGCAGTAGCTAATGCCGGTAGCAGAACTCCGTTGTCTCATCCCTATTTGATTACTGAGTTATGTGCCCAGGCGGGCATTGATGTAGATGGTGAATTACCTGTGCCTGATAAGGCACTGATTGATGAGGCATATATACACAATAGTGAAAAACATGAAAAACACAACCTAACCCCGATGTCACATTACAGAGCTGATATAACCAAAAATCTGGAAACTTCACGGATAAACAAACTAAAACTGGAAATCCTAAACTACGAGTAGCGGCTCCACAGAGTCACTCCTCAACAAGCTGTTCACCGTCCTCTGCGTAACAAAAAGGGTACATGCAAAGCAAACAACAAAAGATGGGGAGTAGGAAACATGTATAAAACATAACGGCATGGAAGCAGTTAGCAAGATGAGCATGCATCACATATACAAATACCATATCAAAACATAATAATATCATTCCCATCATCTCAAACAAGTATGCAATGCGATGCAGCACTAGTCCACTACTCCATTATGTACTTGGATACAATCTACCTCAGGAAGTCAACTTCGGAGTTACATATCCACATTGGCCATTAAGCACCAACATCGGCAGTCCACAAAACCATGGTGAACCCCTTGGATAGTCGATGCACCTTACTCTCGGATGCGCCACCAAGGGTGTACACGATTCACCTAACTCTCGGATGAATCACCACGGACAACCAGATCGCCTTACTCTCAGATGACCTCCCCTATGTTGAACATCCCCCACTAACATTTCCAATGCATGAATGCGTGAGGAACAATCAACACACAATCAATAATCACCACCTCCGCTTGGGCCACTAGGCTACCCAAGTTTTATTACCACCAACACCTCGACCACTTTGCACCGAGGATCCCTTGGCCACTAGGCACCACCTTGACCATTAAGTATCAAGGTCCCTTTGGCCACTTGGCACCAAGGTACAACAACGTGCAGTAAACATCGTTACTGACTTAACCATCTTTACATTTGTGTTTAATTACACTTATTAAGTCTTCATTGAGTTATTCATCTTGTCTTTACTTCGTTTGGTGTCTTATTTCATCATTGGGAACAATTGGGGTGAAACACCCCCGTTTCTGTTTTTGCGTTCTGTTCTGTCTAGGGGAGCACGGGCGTGTTGACTTTTATGTCAAGCACGGTTGTGCTGACTGTTGAGCAAGGTCGTCCTTATTGGAGCTTGGTCATTCCGTTTCTGGGCAGAAGGGTTGGGAACCCTTGCTAGGCTTCCTAGGGCATTCAGAGATCAGTCCTATTGGCTTTTACTAACCATCAACATCAGTTTCATTACTCTTAATTATTCTCCATGTCTTGTGCTTATTGGGGAATTAATCCTTTAATTCCAGCTTCATTATTAATGTCCCTAAAACACTCACGAACCAATCCTAAGGTCTTAACTAAACCTTTGAGCATTAACCTTGCCTCTCATTAATATCGTTCAAGTCTTATGAACACTTGGGGAAAACATCCCTTAATTCTTAAACATCATTATTAACGTCTTTTAATGTATAACATCTTCGTTCATTGTCTAACAAAATCAACCAAACAGCCAAGTCAAACATCCATGGCAATATCATCATCATAAAAGCATCATCAATCCAAACATATTTAGGGCATAAAACATCATTATCAATTATAATAACAATAAGCATGCCAATAATCAATATCATAAACAAACATATAGCAATACAACAATTAAACAGATAGCAAGCAAATAGGGTCATGGGTTAACCCTTCATCTTACGCTACCCCCACTGCCTACATGATCATACTATCCTTTCTCCCGATACCTGGTATGAAGATTCCCCTTAACACCAACGTAAGCAACTTTACTCAGTTTCCCACGAGCGGCTCGACGAACTTCCCAAGCCTTGGTCAAAACATTAAAAGGGAAAACATTAATCCCCAATTCAAGAAGAAGAAAGGAGATTAACAAAAAGGATGACAAGGTGCACGAATTCTACCTGGTTTAGAGATCCAAACAGTAAACACAATGAACATGTGTTCGCAGCCGTGTTCCCAAATTGAAGAACGGTGGAGAACGATGAACGGAATGGTCATTAGAGAGAGAGTTTTTTGAGGAAAGTGATGAGAACTCAAAGAGAAAGGTGGGAGGCAGTTTCTGAGTGTTAGATTCGTGTAAACTAGGGTTTAGGGCATGATATAGAGGTTTAAAAAGAATCAGGGTGCAACTGGGCCGAAACAGAAGCCCCAAAATGTTGTCAGCGTCGTTAAGCCGGGCTCAGAAAACTTAGGCAAGGCGCAGACTCTTAGGCCGGGCGGATTCTGCAAAAATTCGAACGTGAATTTTTTTGCCCTTTAGGTCAGGCTCCGAAAACATAGGCCGGACGCAGACTCTTAGGCCGGGCTTAGAAAACTTAGGCCGGGTTAATTCTGCAGAAATTCAGAATGTGGGTTTTTTTTGCTCTTTGAGTCGGGCGAACCTACTTGCATCGGGTGAATCCCAGCATACCAGAATTCACTATTAAGACCTTCCCAAAGGCTAAACTACCTCTAACATACACATATGCATAAAGAACAAACATATCAAACATATAACAATATATATATGCCAAAACTAACACATATAAACATAAGGGTGAATTTTGGGGTGTTACACAAAAAGCGGTCATTCCTTTAAGTCCTACTTCAGATACAAAGGTATGGTGTAAGTCAGATACATGGGATTTGTCATTTAAGGAGGCTTATAATTTTTTAAATCCTTCTTCTAATCATCCGAGTTGGTGCAAGTTAATATGGAAACAATTTATTCCTCCCACCAAGTCATTTCTGATTTGGAGATTAATGCACAAGAGGATGCCTACTGATGAAAACCTTAGGCAAGAGGATGTTTAAATGTTTCCATATGTTCATTATGTTATTCAAATGCTGAAACTACTTAACACTTGTTCCTTTTTTGTGACTTTACAAAGAGCATTTGGTCATGGTTAAATAGTGTGTTGAATTGTGCCATCAATCAATCTTCTATTGCATCCTTATTTGATGTTTGTAGCAGGTACCAAAGCAATCAAGTAAGTGATCTTGCCCTTGCTACAGTGTTCAATTCCATTTCCATAATTTGGTATTGCAGAAACATGATCAGATTTCAAAATAAATCAATTCCAGTGGCTCAAGTAATCAGTCATGTAGTTGTAGACACTCAACTTGCAGGATCAATATCTAATGGCATCTCTTCAAATGCAATAGAAGATTTTAGGCTGATCAAGTATTTCTAAGTAGTATGTCATGGTCCAAAAGCACCTTTAATCAAGCAAGTAGATTGGTTTCCACCTCTGGTTGGTTGGACAAAGTGCAACACTAATGGATCGGCTAAAGGGAATCCAGTTTATGCTGCAGCTGAAGGAATTTTAAGAAATTCTAATGGATCTATATTAGGATGCTTCTCAACTTTTCTTGGCAATTTAAATGCTTTGCAAGATGAATTCATTGCAGCAATTATGGCAATTAAAATTGCTCACCAAAGAGGATGGCAGTCTTTATGGCTTGAATGTGACTCAAAATTGGTGGTAGATCCTTTTACCTCTAACTCAGGAATCCCATGGCAGCTACTCAGTAGATGGAAGAACTATAAAACATCATGTCTCGGGATGGAATTTCGGGTCACTCATATTTATAGAGAGGGGAACAATTGTGCTGATAGACTTGCTAACTATGGTGTAATTAGTCAGGAATTTATTTTCGGGGGGACAATAGTTTTATTAGGGAGGATTTCTTCCAAAATAGATTAGGATTGCCTAATTACATATTTGTTTGACTTCTTTTCATATTTTTTAATAAATTTTTTGGCATGCAACAGATGATTGTTTGGATTTTGGGTGCCAACATAGTTGAGATGCCTTTTCATATAGCGATGCCTCTGCATGCCAATAGCCTTTAGAAAAAAATAAAAAAGAATGAAACAAAAGTCTTTCTCTCTTCTTGAACTTTCACGTACAAAGAGTGAAGAAAACAGCACAATTGGTGTACCCAGGTGCGAGTACGGAATATGGCGAGCCGTATGACTAGGAGTCATGCGAGGTTGGTGTACCCGGGTACGGGTATGGAATATGGAGAGGGACGGTTCTAGGAACCTTAGGGATGTAGTCCGGTCTGAAATGGTTTACAAGAGATCAATGATTTGCACCTACTGTGTCATGACTGCCGTGGAGGGTTGGCTATCCTGACGTTTGGCCTGAGTATTCTAACCGCAGCTGGCCTTTCCGAGGAGACCAAGATACCCTTATTGGAGAATGATCTCATAGGGGGAAGCACCCTTATTGGTCACGGCGAGCGGAATGATACCCTGGACAAACCAGCTGACATTCTCTGGGCAAGGGAGGCCCGTATGTGAGAAAGAGAGAGAATGTTCGGAAATCAAAATTCCCTGTGAGAGTGATAGACCGACACGCATAGTAGTGTGACTCCTTAGAGGATTTGACCCTAGATGTGAATCGAGGATGTTTGTAAAGAGTTGACTTGTGAGATGTTGGCTATCTGTGAATATGTGATGTTTGTTAACATGTTGTATTGTGCCCCGACCACCGTTTATGGTGTTGTATAGTAGCTTATCTCCCTTCTCTGCTTTTTCTTTTTCTCTATATATACATTCGTTAGAAGAACAGCAGCAGCCGCACAACAACGACAATAGGACCTGAGCACCGCCCGATGCACTACTTGCAGAGGATCCCGTCGAGGGTCCAGATTTCAGGAGACATTGAGATCGTATACCATGATGATCGTGGGTGGCAGGTCACTCACAGTTCTTCATGTGGTACGTTGGCCCGGTCAACATCTACATTCGCCTTGGTGGAGGACCGTTCTTTTCTCTGCTCGACTCATACCACATCTCCCAGTGCCTTCCTTTTTCTGAGATCTGGTTTTCACCCAGCCAGCGGGAGTTTTCAGACGACATGTGGAACCAGGTGGATCATTCCTATGCTCACAGTGGACTCAGAGTTGTGGACAGAGGCCGGAGGAGGAGGAGCGTGCAGACGATGTACCACTACCAACGTAGGAGGGTTGTCATGAGCAGTGATCAGTCAGTTAGGACTCCGGTGTATTGTGACACCCTTCTACCCCGCATGTTAATATAAAACATTTATTTAAAAGAGGTAATATAAAAATATGCATTTATTCGATTAAGATAAAACTTGATAGAAAGATACCACATTGTAACACTTAACGCAGAAAGAAACATAGTTTTTTAAACAGTAAAATATAAACACAGAACATAAACAAAACCCAACCCCGATGTCACAACAGAGCTGGTATAACCGTTCCGGAATGAAATCATCGGAATACAACTGAACTAACTAAAACATAAGGAAAGTCCTAACAATGAGTGGTGGCTCCTCAGAGTCACTCCTCTCTTGATTGTTCGCCATTCTCTGCAAGGTGCCAATCAGGCCAAACAAACAAACAAAGAACGGGGAGTAAGAATCATGTAAACATATACGGCTTGGAGATAGGAAGCAAGGTAAAACATTCAACATAACATCATTATAACATACATCAACATGGATATATATACATCAACATCCAATCAACATCATATCAACCAAATATGCTATGCAGTGCAATGCAACACTACTCCACTACTCCAACATGCATGTGGATCCAAACTAACTCAGGATGAACGACTTCGGAGTTAAATATCCAGATTGAGAATCTACTCAACACCGGAGAATCTACTCCTCGGATAGCCAACGCATCAAACCAACGAATGCCTCATCACGTGGGCGCACGGAGAATCTACTCATACCGTTGATGGCCAGATCGTCGTACTCTCGGGCGACCTCCCCTATGTCGATCATCCCCCAACAACACAACTCCAATGCTCTATGCATATGGCACAACAACAAACAATGGCAACCGCCACCACCTTAGCTCCAACGGAATCAACCGAAGTCAACAGCGGAATCTACCGCAAAACCTTTAACCAGCGGAATCTACCGCAACACCTTTGCCCAACAGGGTCAAGGTTCCCTTGGAGCAAACTCTCGGCCACCAAGGTACAACATCAACAACACCTTAGACCCAAACCGCGGGGTCAAGGTTCCCTTGGACAAAAAGCACCAAGGTATAACTAATCAACGTGTTGTAACCCAACGGTTACCGTCTTACCAACTCAACATCTCACTGTCTCATCTTCTTAGTCATCTTTGTTAATCATTAACCGAGTTATCTAATTGCTTCAAAGTGTTATCATCACGTTTATTAGGAAGATTGGGGTTGAAAACCCCTAATTAAAAGTGCTGGTCACATAAGTGAACCACGGTCGTGCTTCCATTCATGCACGGTCGTGCTCATCAACATGGTCGCGAGGTCGTGCTTAGCTGCACGGTCATGCTCCTCTGCTGTACGGCCGTGCTAAATGCGCGACCATTTTCCAGAATTCAAATGGGAGCACGGGGGTGCTCCCTATTCAGCACGGCCGTGCTTAATGCACGACAGTACTGTTCTGGGCAGAGTTCTAACTTAGGTTTTTAGCCAATTATTCTAGGGATTAAGTTCATTAATCCTAAGTCATCTTTACAACACAATTTCCAGATTATAACTCATCATCATCAACTCAACATTATTATCACAGTCATGGCATCAACCAATCAATCAACAGGATCAACAACATCATCCAACAATCATACTCATCATCATGTTCATAACAACAATAACAACATAAACATAAATCAATTATTATGAACATAGGCATACACATCGTATACCAAAACAACCAATAATCAGGTTATCACAATTAAACAAACAGATATATAGGCATACAAACTAACAACCTCGGGGTTATGGGAACCCCTTAGCGTACTTACACTAACCCCACTGCCTAATGAATACACTACCCTTCTCCCCATACCTGGATCGAAGGTAGCTCTAACAACAGTCCTAACAGCAAACTGGTCCCAAATCCTCGAATGGCTTACACTGGTACTAAGCCTTGGATCAACAGAACACACAAACAATTAGTTCCCAATTCAATATTATGAAAGGAAACTGCGAAAAAGAAAACCTTACCTATATATAACAAGCACAGATGAAGTAAACTCCCTAAGAGGTCTCTAATACTCAAAGAATTGACTGAGTATGAAGACAACGGGAGGAGGAACAGTTCTGGCCGAAATCGGGTGGCTGCTGCTACCAGAAATAGGGTTAAGACGTAACCCTCGAATTCTGTGCCAAGAATATATAGGCCACACCTGAGCACGATCGTGCTTACCCTTGAGCACGGTCGTGCTAACTTAGCGTCAGCGAGACGCAGTCCGCTCATTGAGCAGGGGCGTGCTCACTGTTCAGCATAGGCGTGCTCACTGTTCAGCACGGGCATGCTCAACTTAAAAACCGAAACACGTTTCAGCCTTTAAGCATGGGCATGCTGACTAATGAACACGGGCGTGCTCATCCACCAGAAAAGGACTTTTGAGCCAAAAATCCCACTAAGCCCTTAACCAACCAAACAACTTATAAAAAGCACTTAACGAAAAAGTAGGATGTTACATGTATAGGCTCCGCTACGGCGAGGGCGAGGGTAGTTCTAGACATCTATATCGTCTTTGATATGGTTTTGTCGATAGCGTCTGCTAGGGGAGAACCTCTGAGATCTTATTTTGATCTTTGATGTACTTTGTGAGAGGAGTGTGGGTAGATGTTGTCTATTTAGGTTTTGTATCTTCTTCTGAGACCATCTTGTTCCTTTTTCTATTTTCTTTTACCAGTCTGTATAGTTTCTATACGATTATGATCCCTCTGTTGGGATCTACAATACAGTTGGAGACCCTTTGTACATACTATGTATATATGCTTGTTCGTTTTCTTCCGCTGTGTATGTTTTTAAAATAGGTTTTATTTTTCCAGCTTCTACAACTTATAATATTTTCGTATGTAATATTTGCGCTGACGCTAATAAAATGGATTAAGGATTAGTTAATTATGGTTGTTCTTTAATGGGTTATCTGGGTGTCTTAGAATGCTACGAAACGTGCGAAAGTCGAGTACCGACGTTAGAGCATTGGCACGCTAAAACATGGCCTATATAGACGCTTGAGAGGAGCATGGTCCCAGATAAGTGGAGGACACGATGCGTGGCAGGGACGTTGGCATGCTTGAGCATGCACCTCTGGCATGTAACAAGCCTCTGGCTTATCTAGTTTTATAGCTAGTGAGGCGACGGTTTTTGTGCTAGATGTTCGAGTTTAATCTCGTTTTCGCCCAAATTTGGCTTAAATTGTCCTCGAGCAACATTTTGAGTCTCTTAAGTAGTTTTTAGGATATTTTGGGTAATTTTGAGTCAAATAAAGCAATTAATGCTATTTTATATTTTCAGGTTAAAAGTGAAGCTTAAGGAAGCTAGGAAACTTGAAGAAAACAAGCTTAAAGGCAAAAAGGCAGATTCGCCTCTTGAACAAAGGCTCGCCTCACGAGCCAGAGGAGCAGATTAAGCAGGAGCAGGCAGCTATTCAGCCTCGCCTCGCTAAATTCAGCCTCGCCTCGCGAGGCAGTGCTCGCCTCACGAGCCATAGGAAATTGAAGACCATTCAGGCTAGCCCTGTGAGATTTGTTTCGCCTCGCCAAAAAATCCAAATTTGAAATGGCGCCAACTTAACGCTCGCCTCGTGAGCCCCTATTTGCCTCACGAGCGCGTGCAGACCCAGCCCTCTATATATAGCTTGTTTTGGAGCAGCTTTCAAATACCAGTTTTGAGACCTAATCCTAGTTTTCTTGGAGCTGAGTCTCCCTTAGTTTTAGGTTTGTTTTCTATTTTATTTTCAATTATTAGTTGTTGATTATGAATGTGATGAGGAGCTAATCCACTTTTCTGAGGGATCGATGAAGCCACTCATGACGGCATAGTTTCTATGTGATGTTTTCTTATCCCTATTCTTAATTCTTGTTTCTTAACTCTGTTTTGTTTGCGTTAATCAAAAGAATGTGTGGTTAACTTGTCTAGTGCGTTGAAACCGGCAAGGGATTCGTACTTAGGACTTGGGTTAAGAACCTCGATTGAGTATATCTAGGCATAGAAGAGGAGATCGGTGCAATCACGATACGGAGCCAAGAACTTAATGAATCTAACTGTGGGTTGTTCGGATCGGCAGATTGTCAACTTGCATGTGTAGGTATTTCCTTTAGAATAGCAGCAGTGACTTTAGGATAATTGAGGGGTCTCGGTTGGCATGCAATTGAACTTAGGGGTAGAAATAATCACTTGAATCTATTGCTTAATTGGGTAGGTGAATTCAAGAACTTAGATCTCACTATCATAATTAATATCTTGATAATTAATTCTTAATTCAGATTTAGATAATTGAATTAGACAACACTTTTTATCCAAACAACTTTCTGTCTCCTCTTTGACTTGGTCAATTATTAGTTGTCTTCTTCAAATCTAGGCAAATTGGTCATTACTTGCCGTTTTAATTATTACTTGCTTCGATTTGGTACACTTGCCGGAGCCCATCAGCACGTTAGAGCGTGGATAGTGTGGGAACCAAAGTGGTTATGGTTAAATAATCTCTTAAGTTTTGATGTTAACAAAAAGATTAAATTTGTATGGCAAAGTTAGTTGTGAAATAACTCGTCTGCTCTAGTGTGCAGGACTGTTTGAATATCGCTAGACAAGGGAACTAGTCTAAAGTTCCTTTAAGAAAGTCCAAAAGTATCGCGGGCCCAAACAATGTTTGCTAGACGAGCCTTTAAACTCATCTAGAAAAGAACCAGTCTAATAGAGAATGCTAGACGAACAGTTAAAAATAACTAAGTCTAAGAAGCGCTAGACGAGTCACTAAGCTTATCAGTTAAAAGAACAAGTCCAAAGACTTATAGTCCACCCGAGAAAAGGTTAGACTATCTTATAAGTGGACTACCTGGCAGAAGTTAGACGACCAGCTAACTAGACTACCCGGTAGAACGTCTAGACGATCTATCAGTAGACTACCAAAGACGTACTACCTATAAACCCATCTAGTCAGCGCTTTTATTTCAAATGATTGATTATTTAATTCGATTGTTTCCATTTCTTTTTCTTGTGTTATTTCAAATGTTTACACTTTATTTCTTGGTAAGAGAAACATAGTACCATCGATTACACAAATACTTCGTACTCTGACACAAGCTGCTGCAAAGTTGACCTTGTACAAAGAAAAAAAGACAAAAGGCAACTTTCAGGTACAACAGAGAAGTGACAGTACCACTTTCAGCATTTCTGATAACCAAGTGTGCTTTTCTGAATATCACATATCAAGTTATCAGACTCAACGGATCCTAGCATTTAATATTATCTCTAAACGGACGTTTCTTAAAGACCGTTGAAGAAGAAAGAGCTCAAGATGCCCTCCTTCTATAAATACTAGACGACCCTAGTGAAGAAGGTTACCGAAACTGCAACAAAGCTCTTATATTTGAAAGTGCCAAAACTCTGTTAAAACTTCTCTCGATTACTTTGTAATCTTTTCATCTTAAACTTTCATACCCTCATATATAGTGAGTTATTAGATCAATATTTTAATCTCTTAAGTTAGAGAGAGCCTGAAGAGGCTTGACTGGAAAAGAATACTTGAGTGCCTGGAGAGGTGTTGAATACTAGTGAGACTGTAAGCCTGAAGAGGCAAGTGAAAGAATTCTCGTAAGCTTGGAGAAAACCTTCAAGTAGAAGGGACTGGACGTAGCTCTTGGTTGCAAGACAATGAACATTGATAAAATCACTTTGTGTGAATCTTCTATCCCTATATCTTAACAGTTTTTCGTTATACTAACTGTGGGGATTTGATTTTGAGTTTGTTAACTCTTTGAGAAAGGTTTTTATTGTGTGTTTATTTCATAGCTTGCTTGTAAAAGAGTTTTCAAAAGTATTTTGAAAAATCTGTTAAGAAACACAATTCAACCCCCCTTTTTGTGTTTCCCTGTGTCAACTTCAGTTGGTATCAGAGCTCAGCCTCGAAAAGGTTGAGCATCTAACAAGTGCTGAGAGAGTACGATCCAACAAGCATGGATACAGAAGGACAAGCAATCAACAGATCTCCTCTCTTTGATGGTAGTGATTACGACTACTGGAAAAAAATAATGATGGCTTTTCTTGATGCACAGAATGTGGACATCTGGGAGTTGATTGAAACTGGCTACACTGAGCCAAGTGGTTACAATGGAGTTGCTATTCCTAGAACTGAATGGACTCCAAAGCATAAAATTCTGCATCAACTCAATCTAAAGGCAAAACAATATTTGATGTGTGCTATCACCAGATCTGAGCATGATAAAGTCCATAGCTGCAACACAGCTAAGGATATATGGGATACTCTAGCCCTAGCTCATGAAAGGTCATCCCAAGTAAAGGAGTCGAAGATAAGCATGCTGGTTCACCAGTATGAACTGTTCAAGATGAGTGAACATGAAACCATAGATCAGTTGTTTGGAAGATTCTAAACTAACACAAATGTTTTGAGATCTCTTGAAAAGACCTATAAGAATAGAGATCATGTTAGAAAAATCTTGAGGAGTCTACACAAGTAGTGGAGACCTAAGGTCACTGCTATACAGGAAGCAAAGAACCTTAACACTCTCACTCTAGAAGAGCTACTTGGATCTCTCAAAGTCCATAAGCTTGAGCCTAATGAAGAAGAGAGTACCATAAAAGGGAAGTCCATTGCCCTAAAGGCCAAAAAAGACAGCTCATCCAAAGTCCTAATGGCTGAGGAATCCTCTGATGAAGCAGGCCCTTCTGACAGTGATGAAGGATCTGATGAGGATGAACTGTCTTTCATCTCCAGAAAGATTCAACACATGTGGAGAAAGAAAGATGGTTTTAGAAGGAAGCAGTTCAACAAAAAGTTCACCAAGGATAAATCAGACTCCAAAGACAAAGGCCCACCCTTGTGCTTTGAGTGCAAAAGCCTGGCCATTTCAAAACTGACTGCCCAGAGCTGAAGGACAAAAAGAAATTCTTTAAAAAGAATAAAGGTCTGATGGCTACATGCGAGGATCTGGATCTGTCATCTTCTAATGAGGAAGAAGAAGTTGAGGAAGAGGTAAACATTTGTCTCATGGCCAACAATTCTTCTGACAGTGACTATGAAGATGCTGAGGTAACAGATTCTGACTCGTCTACTCTTCAAGAAGCATTTGATGAGTTGTTAAGTAACTCTTCCATTCTGTCTCATGAATATAAAAACCTTACAAAGCAATTTTCTAAAGTTAACTAAAGAGTATGATAGAGTCTGCATTGAAAAACAAGCTCTTGTTGATGAAAACAAGAAGCTGAGGTCAGAGAATGTCAATCTAACTGACAAACTCATAGTTGAGCCCGATGTCCCTTGTGAAATTGCAAAAGTGAAACAAGATGTGACATATCTGACAAATAGCCTGTCTAAATTTGTTGGGAGCTTAGAAAAGCTAAATTTGATACTGAGGTATTCAAGATCACCTCATGACAAGTCTGGCTTAGGCTATGACAAAGATAAGTAGGTTGCACCTCACAAAGTATCAAAACCACATGCACAACACAGAGTTTCAAAAAATCGTGCACAACATAAAACAACAACAACAGCTAGCTCATCCAATACATACTTAAACTATGAGGTAAAAGTGGTCATGTTACATCTAAGTGCATACATTATAAACATGTTAAGCATACTTGTCCAGTGACTACTAACAAGAAAGGACCCAAGTCAATCTGGGTACCTAAGAACATGATCATACATGTTGCAGATTTGCTTAACAACAGGAAAGACACGCGCATCTTGGTACTTGGACAGTGGATGCTCACATCACATGATGGGAGAAAAGTTTCTGTTCCAAGACCTTAGACACAAAGATGGTGGCTGGGTTACCTTTGGAGGTAATCAGAAGGGAAAGATCATAGGAGTAGGTAAAATTGGTAAACATCATTTTTCCTCTATTGATAATGTTCTGCTAGTTGAAGGATTAAAACACAACTTGCTAAGCATAAATCAATTGTGCGATATTGGGTATGCTATTTTCTTTGACAAAGATATGTGTAGTGTCAAGAAAAATGATGGATCTATCTTGTTCACTGCTAAGAGACAAAACAATCTTTATAAGATTGACTTGGAGGACCTCACAAATCAGAGTGTCTCGTGTCTAGTGTCCATTGAAGATTAGCGGTGGATTTGGCACAAAAAGCTAGGTCATGCTAGCTTGAGGCTAATCTCAAAGCTGAATAAGCATAACCTCGTAAGAGGATTACCAAACCTTAAGTACAAATCTGATGCTCTCTGTGATGCATATAAAAAAGGAAAACAAGTTAAAGGTTCCTTTGAATCCAAGAACATTGTTAGTACCTCAAGCCCACTAGAGCTTCTACACCTTGATCTCTTTGGTCTAACAAGGACTGCCTCTGTCAGTCGTAAGAAATATGGTCTAGTCATAGTAGACGACTATACTAGATGGACCTGGGTTATGTTCCTATCTCACAATGATAAGTCATTCAAGGTCTTTTCTATATTCTGCAAACGTGTACAAAATGAAAAAGGAATGTGTATCACTGCAATCAGAAGTGACCATGGGTGAGAGTTTAAAAATAAGCTATTTGAAAGGTTCTGTGAAGAAAGTGATATTCTTCATAACTTCTCAATACCTAGAACACCACAGCAAAATGGTGTGGTAGAGAGAAAGAACAGAACTCTTCAAGAGATGGCTAGAACAATGCTCAATGACAGCTCTATCCCTAGACACTTCTGGGCTGAAGCTGTTAACACTGCATGCTACATTCAGAACAGAATATACATTAGACCACTTCTGAATAAGACTCTTTATGAATTGTTGAAAGGACGAAAACACAATATATCTTATTTTCATCCTTTTGATTGTAAATCCTTTATATTAAATACTAAAGATCAACTTGGTAAGTTTGATGCTAAAGTAGATAATAGAATACTGTTAGGGTATTCTGAGTCGTACTCAAGGATTTAAAGTCAATAACTCTAGAACTTTAATTTTAGAAGAAAGTATATATGTTAAATTTGATGACAAATACCCTGATAAGAAATTATCAGAGTTAGATGAACCTTTTGCAGATTTGAAACTCAAAGATTCAAGTGGTCCAGTGAATGTCAAAACTGATCAACTAGTGGACGACTATTAGAATAGGTCAAGAGCTTCAACTTCTCAACAAGCTGATGCTCAAAGGTCATGGTATTTCAAGAATTACCATCCTCAAGAGCAAATCATTAGAAGTCCTAGTGATAAGATAAGGACAAGGTCAACTTTCAGAGAACAAGCTGATCTACCTTTGTCTCTGAGTTGGAACCAAAGGCAGTAGACGAGGCTCTACTAAACGAGGGTTGGATTCTGGCCATGCAAGAGGACCTGAATCAATTCAAAAGAAGTGAAGCCTGGACTCTTGTACCTCTTCCAAAGGACAAATCAGTCATAGGAACCAAATGGGTCTACAGAAATAAGCTTGATGAAAATGGTAAGGTGGTAAGGAACAAAGCGAGATTAGTTGGTCCAGGCTATTCTTAAGAAGAAAGTATTGACTATACTGAAACATTTGCTCCAGGAGCTAGACTAGAAGCAATATGGATATTATTATCATTTGTTGCACATCATAACGTCATGCTTTATCAAATGGATGTAAAAAGTGAATTTTTAAATGGTTTCATAAATGAGGAAGTGTATGTCATGCAGCCTCCGGGTTATAAAAGTGAAACCTATCCTGAACATGTATATAAGCTAAAGAAAGCTTTATAAGGTCTTAAGCGAGCTTGGTATGAAAGGCTAAGTTCGTTTCTAATGGATAATGGATTTAATAGAGGAAAGGTTGATACAACCTTGTTTAGAAAATCCAACAAGTTCAGCTTCATAATTGTGTAAATTTATGTTGATGGCATAATCTTTGGAGCTACTAATAAATCTTTGTGCAAGGAATTCTCTAAGCTTATGCAAAAATAATTTGAAATGATCATGATGGGACAACTCAAGTTCTTCCTTGGACTTCAAGTGAAACAAACAGTTGACGAGATGTAAAAGGAACTCTTAAAGAAGTTCAAGATGGATGACTGCAAACCAATGAATACATCAATGCATCCCACGTTCTTACTGAACAAAGATGATCAAGATAAAAGGTAGACCAAAAGGTATACAGAGGTATTTCAGTGTATGTTTATGTGCTTGTTTTCAGTCTAGTCCTAGAGAATCTCACTTATCAGCAGTTAAGAGAATATTTAGATACTTGAAAGGTACTACTAATATGGGTTTGTGCTTTAAGAAAAATGATAATTACAGATTAGCTGGTTTTTGTGATGCTGACTATGTTGGAGATTGCATAGAAAGGAAAAAGCACCAGTGGAGGATGTCACTTCATTGGAGCCAACCTAGTCTCATGGTCAAGCAAGAGACAAAACACCATTGTTTTACCAACTGCTGAAGCTGAGTACACATCTATTGCGAGCTGCTGCTCACAACTTCTATGGATCAAACATCAATTGGAGGATTACAACGTGTTTGTAAGTAGTTTTCTACTTATGTGTGATAACACTGCTGCAATCAATCTATCTAAGAATCCAAATTTGCATTCAAGAGCTAAGCACATAGAGATTAAACACCATTTCATTAGAGATTATGTGCAAAAAGGTGTGTTTGATATTCAATTTATGGATACTGACCATCAATGGGCAGATATCTTTACTAAACCTCTAGTCGAGGACATATTCATCTTTATTAGAAAGCATCTTAACATGATTTGTGTTGAATAATATGTCGTCCAGTAAAGGTCTTCTAATATGTGTTAAGTGCTCGTCCATTGCATAAGTAGTCCAATACTTGTATGCTTTTATAATATGTCTCGTCTATACATTTCCACTATTATTTGCATTTACTATGCCTCAAGACATATTAATTTCAAATTCTCTCTGCTGAGTCAGTTAAATCCATCATTTGTACAAACTTCTTTTTACGGTTTCAAGAAACCTGCGCCGTGTCAGCATTAAATGCATGTCCTATCACCACTAACTCTATTTTCTTTTTATTAAAAATTTATTTTCAGAGAAAACCTCTTCACATTCGTAACCTTTTTAAAGTTCTCTGAAACTCAAACCCCCTTGCAAAAAAGAACTCTCTGTCTCTCTCACCTTCAAACCTCCAACAATGGCCTTTTCTTCTGTAAACGCTGCCTTCGATGTGAACTCACTGGAACTTGCAATAGAGCACAACTTTGATCTCAACATCCTCGAGGAGTATAATGTGGATGTAAGCAAATATCTCAAGGCTGCTGGTTAGGAAGGTTTCTTCGCTAAGAAAGTCTCTCTCTTCCCATGTAACATCCCTGACTGCTTTATGGATTGATGACTGTCCCCACAAACCAACACGAGTCTTTTCAGCGTGCTTTGTCCTCACTCACATGCTTCCTGGGAAAACTTCCCAGGAGGTCGCCCATCCCATAATTACTCCAAGTCAAGCACGCTAAACTGTGAAGTTCTTAAGTGATGGGCTACCAAAAAGAAGATGCATAGTAAAGGTAGTACCAATCAATTCATATAAGCCATCCTCAACTGTATACTCTCATACCTACACAACCTCAGGATCCCTCTCATTCCGGTGTGTAATCGGTTCATCCATGTGTCCCTCCGCTTAGAAGCCTGTCAGGAGCCGCTCCTTGTTCGTGCCTTCTTGCACCTGCGACCACTCCCCACCCTCGTCAGCCCCGGTGTCACATGCTCACTAGCTTCCGCTTGGTTCGTCCCCGAACCAAACCGTTCTGTGAGAGGTGCAGCTTGGATACCATTTGTAACATCCCTAGCTGCTTTATAGATTGACGACTGTCCCCACAAACTAACACGGGTCTTTTCAGCGTGCTTTATCCTCACTCACACGCTTCCTGGGAAAACTTGCCAGGATGTCACCCATCCCATAATTGCTCCAAGTCAAGCACGCTTAACTGTGGAGTTCTTAATTGATGGGCTACCGAAAAGAAGATGCATCTTGCTAGTATAGGTAGTACCAATCAATTTAAGTCATCCTCAACTGTATAGTCTCATACGTACACAGCCTCAGGATCCCTCTCATTCCGGTGTGTAATCGGTTCATCCATGTGTCCCTCCGCCTCAGGAGCCACTCCTTATCTGTACTTTCTTGCACCGGAGACCACTCCCGCCCTCGTCAGCCCTGGGTGTCACATCCCAGACCTAATCAGGGATTTTCTGGATAAACCCTATTGTAACGGCTACTGAAGTGAAAGCTTATGTTTTGGGTACAAAGGTGATAGTGTCAGAAGCGACAATCGCAACTGCAATCAACTGTCCTCAAACCGGATTAACCCTGACTGATGAATGGGAACAAGAAATAGGTGGTGAGGAAGTCTTGCGCGCCCTTCTCTTGAGACCAGAAAATGTCCCTGCTAAATGGAAATTTGTTCATAAGAAAGATCATCCCAGAATTCTTCAGTAAATCCTTAACAAAGCTATCCTTCACAAGACTAGGTCAAAGGATAACATCTCTTCAATCCACAAGTTCTGCTTGTGCCATCTCATGAGTAAAACTGCTGTTAATCTACCCAACCTTCTCTTCACCAGGTTCAGAAATTATATGACATACAAGGAGAAGAGCACTGTCATACCCTAATGTCATCTCCTCTCCAAGGTTATCAAATCTCATCAAATTTATGCCATGCTGGAAGTTGGAACTCCAGAGGAGCAAGCCACTTATCTCAAGACTCATGGTATGCCCCCTGCTATTTTTGGTAGGATGAATTTAGTGATGATGAAACTTGATCCTATGATTCAAGTGGAGTTGGCTAAAAAGGAATAAATGAATAAGATCAAGGAAGAGCAGATTGAGCTGAGGGTCAAGCCATGCAGAAAAACCTGGCTAGACGACCTGCTCAGACAACTCGTCCATCAGGGACAAGAAAGCCTTCCACTGGGATTGTCATCAGGGAACCAAGGGCTGGTGAATTCCAAGTTGCTCAGAAGAAGAAAAGGGCAAGGAAGATCATTTTATCTCATAATGAAGATGATAGGAGTGTAACGGGTCGGTTTGGTTCGGTTTTTGGTGAAAAAAATGTCCAAACCAATCAAATTTGATTGGTTCGGTTTGGTTCGGTTTTCTGCATTTTTTATTACATGACCCGAACCAAACCGAACCGATGGAGTTCGGTTTGGTTCGGTCCGGGTGATCGGGTTACCTGATTAAAATGCAGCAGACTTTTTTTTGGGCAGAAAATGCACCAAAAAGTTACCAAAATACAAAATAGTCCACAAAACCATAGGAATTAGCAATAAATCAAGTACAAAATACAAAATAGTCCACAAATAAAGTCTATTACAATCCAAAATAGTCTAGAATTGGCAAAATAAATAGAAATAGTCCACAAAATAAGTCCATAATCCACAAAACAAGTCCACTGTCCACAAATTAAGTCCATCCAAAATAGTCTAGAATTGATAAAATATATAGAAATAGGTTAAGTTTAGGTCAGATTATAATTTTTTGGGGATTTTTTTAAAAAATTATATACCATCGGGTCGGGTCATCGGGTCATTGGATTTGGAATACAAAATCCAATACCCGAACCAATGATAATTGGTTCTCATTGGTTCGGTTCGGTTTTTTACCCGAACCAATCATGTTCGATTTTTTTGGGGTTGGTTCGGTTCGGTTTGGTCGGGTTGGTCGGGTTGACCCGGTCCACTTACACCCCTAGAAGATGATGAAGATGATCAACCCATTGGACATGCTCTGAAGAAGCAGAAGCAAGTTGCTACTTCTGTTGCTGTTCCTACCAGAGCAAGGCAACCTGCCAGAAAGGCCAAGACCTTCATACCCACTGCTGAGGCAACTCCACCATCCCACTCTCTTGTGGAAAATGCTGTTGTTGCTGTTGTTAGAGTTTTAATTTTCCTGTCAACACATCATCACCATCACAACCACATAACCAATCTCTTTCACCCATACAAGAACAACCATAATACTCACCCCACCAAATTGAACACTCACTAATTCACACTTCTCCACCAAGACCACAATTTTCGTCCATCATTCCTGCAGATGTCCCTGGTTTAATCAACCAGATGACGAGATTATTCATTGAGCACCTTTCCCTAAACTACCCAAAGTCCAATTTCCATATACTGACCCCTCTATCCTTTATGAAGGCCCAGCTGAAAATTGGAGAATTATGTACCACACCTTCCCTCCTACCCCTGAACCAAGGCCTTTCTACCCTCTACTAGAATATGAATTTGAGCCTGAAACCTTCATTCCCAGAGGCTATATAGGTTATCCTATGAGCCTAATGCCCCACTTCCTTCAGAACAGTACACTGCCAATGGCCCTCTTCTAACTCAGTTACCTCAACAAAAATTCCCACCTAAGAAAATCTATCCCAACCTTATCAAAATGGAACCATTTACCCCCTATACTGATGGTGTTGATAGAGATATCATTCCTATCTGGTGGATTATACCCTCCAAAGTCAAGGAAGACAATGTTGAGTATAGAAGGACAAAGACCTATGGCTACAGAAGATTCATTCTGAGCAGAGAGGTCAAAGTGGAAACAGTTTGTACACCCAAGAGAGTATAGGACTTTGGCTGATGTTGGTGACTATCTGATGTCATCTAACAACTGAGTTCTCAATGCCAAGGTACTTCAGAGCTGCAAACATTGTGCCTCCCACCTGGTTGTATCATAATCACAAAGATCTACCCGAGGCTACCCATGATAGATCTTAACAAGGACAAGGATGGCAAATTCAGACCACATAAGAAGTCCCTTCCTCTACCTAACAAATGTGTGCTGGAAGTCAGTCAAGAAGAGAGGGTTGATGATGATATCCTGGCTATCTACCTTGCTGGAGAATAAGAAAAGAATTTTGACAATGAAGCAAGAGGCTACTGGAAGAGTCATATCAAGATCTGCTCACAGCAAGCTTCCTCTTCTGGTCTCTCTACTGCTGAAAAGGAAGAAACTCCAATAGTGAGAGGTGAATATGTCTTCTCTAAAGTCAGGCTCTTTATTCATTCAGACACCCTTGACATCCCGTTGAGAAATTCCTATATCTATGAGGATGAAGTCCACTGGGTGGAACCAGAACCTAAGCGAGAGCCCTCTGTTCATATTGTTGAAACCCACTCTGAGGAAATTGAGGAGACAGTTACTGAAGCAGTTGAGAAAGTATAGCCAGAGCACCAAGCTGAGAATGTGGGAGACTCTAAGGAAGATCATCAAAGATATGAGAAACAAGCCTCACAGCCTATTCCTCTTTCTGTTATGCATCTAGAAGCTCCACAACAATCACTTGTTCTAAGCACAAGCCCTGAACAAGGTCATTTGGATGCCACTGCTGAGAGTTCCAGGGCTACCATCCCTCTAGAGCTTCAAGAAATCATAGCTAAGAAGTTTGAAGAACAAGTTGAAAGGATTGTTCAATGTGGAATTCAGCCTACAAATGCCATGCTCCAGCAGATGTTCCAGATGCTCTCTGCCATGGGATTTAAGCAAAACCAGGACCCTCCTGCCTCACCTCCACCTCCTCCCCCAACCTCTTAAACTATTTTCTCTTTTTCCTCTCTGTTATTTGTGTCAAAATTGACTATGATGGTCCATCTCCTATTACCTTTTTGTCTAATGACAAAAAAGGGGGAGATAGAGAGTTAAATTAAATTTGAAAAGTTTTGGACAACATGGTTCTTAACTTAGTATATAACTGATCTGATGCATATTGCTCTGATTCATGCATTTTTGTATTTACGCATTTATGCTCTGATAACTGTTTATATGCTTAAGTTTATATGCTCTAATACAAGACATATTTGTTTTGCATATCTGATTGATATTAGACTTGTTAATTGTTAGAATGCTTTGTCTTAGGGGGAGCCCTTTGGTTTTCTTAGTCTTTGTTCAGTTAAATTTAATAAGTTTTTGTCATCATCAAAAAGGGGGAGATTGTTGGAACCAAAGTGGTTATGGTTAAATAATCTTTCAAGTTTTGATGTTAACAAAGAGATTAAATTTCTATAGCAAAGTTAAGTTATGAAATAACTCGTCTGCTCTAGTGTGCAGGACTGTTTGAATATCGCTAGACGAGGGACCTAGTCTAAAGTTCCTTTAAGAAAGTCCAAAATAATCGCAGGTCCAAACTATGTTCACTAGATGAGCCTTTAAACTCATCTAGAAAAGAACAGGCCTAATAGAGAATGCTAGATGAGTAGTTAAAAATAACTAAGTTTAAGAAGCGGTAGATGAGTCACTAAGCTTATCAGTTAAAAGAACAAGTCCAAAGACTTGTTGTCCACCCGAGAAAGGGTTAGACTATCTCATAAGTGGACTACCAGACAGAAGTTAGGCAACTAGCTAACTAGACTACACATTAGATTATCTAGACGATCTATTAGTAGACTATCTAGTTGCTCTAGTTCAATGATAAAAATGCACGTCCAAGGATGTACTACCTATGAACCCATCTAGTCAGCGCTTTTATTTCAAATGATTGATTATTTAATTCGATTGTTTCCATGTCTTTTTCTTGTGTTATTTCAAATGTTCACACTTTGTTTCTTGGTAAGAGAAACATAGTACCATCGATTAGACAAATACTTTGTACTCTAACACAAGCTGCTGCAAAGTTGAACCTGTACAAAGAAGGAAAGACAAAAGGCAACTTTCGGGTACAACAGAGAAGTGACAGTACCACTTTCAGCATTTCTGATAACCAAGAGTGCTTTTCTGAATATCACATATCAAGTTATCAGACTCAATGGATCCTAGCATTTAATGCTATCTCTAAACGGACATTTCTTAAAGACCGTTGAAGAAGAAAGAGCTCAAGCTGCCCTCCTTCTGTAAATATTGGACGACCCTAGTTAAGAAGGATACTGAAACTACAACAAAGCCCTTATATTTGAAAGTGCCAAAACTCTGTTAAAACTTCTCTCAATTACTTTGTAATCTTTTGATCTTAAACTTCCGTACCCTCACACATAGTGAGTTATTAAATCAATCTTTTAATCTCTTAAGTTAGAGAGAGCCTGAAGAGGCTTGACTGGAAAATGTAACACTCTTCTCGGGCGCTACATTGTATGTGACATTTTCTCAATATCGTTTAACGCAAAAAATAAATTTTCTAAAGATACAGGTTTATTTTTCCCTGTTTCTTTTCGCAAATAAGAAAATAGGTAGTACTTAACATACCTCGTCCGACCTGTACATAACATTTAATAACATCTTCTAACCATTAACAGGCCTAAAACATATACATCTAGAAGATGGAAAATAAGCAGTACATAATCATATATTTTCCGTATGTACATAATATTTTCATAAATTCTTTCAAAAGATAAAAGTCATGAAAAGATAACAACAACAAAAGGCGGAAATAGCAACACCATTAAAATAACATGACCAATAAAAACATAAATAACCTTGAAGACACAGCTCCATAAACCATTCCTAAATGCAAGGACTCATCATGCTGGCCAGTACCGATAACAAATGAGGACAATACATCGTCACACTGTGGTCGAGCTCTCACATCTCCCATATACTGATCCTTGAAGATATGTCCTCCTGATCGGTCCGTCTCATATCCAAAGCTCATTATGATGGTGAAGCAGTTCTACCGTCTTTATTGAAGAACATAAAATAAAGCAGAAGACAAGAAAACACAGAAAATGATGACAACCAAAGAATAGGTTGCCTTTGGAAATGATCTTATGGTTGAAATTTAACAAGTTAAAATTGTAATCGGTTTTGTAATCAAATTAAAGTGAAGAAAGAAACAAAATGGATGAGGTTTAGAGGTGATGATGCCGCCACAAACTAGGGGGTTTGATAAGCCTATGAAGTTCGTCACAAGAATCTTGGATTCTTGATAAGAACAAGAGTTGACTCAACCAAGAACCAAGGAGAACAAAATTCTCACAAAAATAGATTTAATCCAAATTCAACATCCAAGTTATTATTTCATATGTCATAGGCGTGATACATATAGGAGAGATGACTGCCAACTTTTGGCTTACACATTGTTTCCCGAGATACCATAACCTCCCACTAATGACTTAATTAACTCACCCACTAAATGGCTCACTTAATTCTCATCTTAACTCAGCCACTAAATGGAGAATTATTATTCTCTCTCTACCATTTATGTGGCAGCCACACTTGCTTCTCATACTAAATGTATAACCCCCACATAATTAACAAAACAAATAAAAGGCAAATAACTTAAAGGAGTTACTTGAGGCATGCAAGCCAAAAGATTCCTCCCAACTAAGACTCAAATTCGGGTAAAACATGGAATAAAGTGGGCTTGACCCATTTGCAACACTTAGCAATTTGGATCCACTCACATAACCCATTACACTTATTGAATTAAAATAAAACAACTAAAATGGTCTTGGTGCACGCCCCCAACATCATGGTTCCTCTAATTGGATGAGATAAACCACCAACTTGGGCTCCATGTTATCATGACTTGCACTTGGGCTTGCTTCCATTAAAAGAGCCACCATTTGAATTAGAGCTTGTTGGGCCTTCTTGGTTCTAGCTCTTGTCATGGGCCCTCCAAGTCCTTGATTAGCTTCTTGATCCATGGTCTTTATTGGGCTCATATCATTCTTGTTGCAACGTTGACTTGCCCCCACTTGGCTCATATCATACCCTCCTTCTTTAAGAGAATTTGTCCTCGAATTTATTTCTTCAATCCCTATATCAAATGAAAGACATAGATGCCACATTGAAAGAAAGTCAAAATCACAGACATTTTTATTTATTTTTCCTACAACTTGCAATAGCCCATCTCTTTGAGGGTGCACCTTTGATTTCCTTTTATTGGGAAACCTTTTATTCCTTTTTTTATGTACGTGACCCAACCTCCGGGGTCAAATGGAAATTGATAGAAACCATAAAATGTAGCAAGTAGGTGTAATACATTTCCATCTTGTACAATCAACATGCCAACACATTGATAACCAAGGTAGTGAATTATAAGAATAACCAGAAAGTTATACCTCTTGTGAAAATCTACTTTCAAGTTTACCTTTCTTGGTTTGAACATTGTCATAAAAGACAAGATACTTTCTCTTTTTAAAGGCTCCCAAGAAAGTTGAGCCTTATGGATACTCTCCTTATCACAAACAAGGGATGGTTCTTTTTGAAACAAGACAATCCTCTTAAACACATTTGGATCATCATATGAAAGCTTAAAAGAATTTGCAAGAATGGGTAGAGTAAGAAGGGGAATAGTAGTTAACCCATCAATTATTGTCACATGCAAACCTTTAGAGCTCATAACAAACCTCAAAATGCTAACTCTATTTTGAACAAAAGAGTATGTGAGCAAGTTAGCAAACAAACTTTCTCTAAGAATTCCAACACATTCCTCAAAATTGTTGTGATAAATCAAATGAACATTAGAAAGCACAACAACACATTTATGAAGGAATTCATTCAAGTCTTGGTTCATAATTCTCAAATCAATCTTAGGAAGATGACAAGAGTCATGCAATTCATCAAGCAAGTTTTCATTCCTATCAAATGTAGAAGAATAACAAGATCCATGCAATTTACCAAGCATATTACCAAATTTTGTGTTAAGATCTCCAAACTTTTGAGAAACCATGCAAGTTCCAAAATCATGGGGTACTACCCTTGGGATTGACTCTTCAATTACATCGGTTGTCTTGCAATCTTCCATTGGAGGAACATCTTCGATTTCCTTCAAAAGAGAATCAACACAAGTAGTCAAAGAGTTAAGAAAAACATCAAAACAAGCATTTACTTTTTCCTCCTCACTTTTGTTTTGTTCTCATCTTTTTCTTTTCTCTCACTCTTTTCCATACTCTCATCTTTCTTTTCTTTCTCTTCAAATGTACTCTCAACTTTTACCTCATTCTTTTCACTCTTTTTTTCACTCTTTTTTTCACTTTCTCTCAAATTAGGAGAGGCTTCCATAGGTTTCTTTTCACCAGCACTAGCCACGGCCTCCTTAGAGGTTGAAGTGATGCCCTCCTTCTTTGATTTGTTGTGAAGAACTCTATGGTAATGGTATGGAACAAATCTTCTCCTCAAGATTTTTCTCATCACAGCCCAAGTCTCAACAGGCTCCTCCTCATATCTTGTTCTCTCTTTTTGCAGTTGATCCCACCAAACAAGTGCATAGTCCTTAAATTGAAGAGATGCTACCTTCACTTTCTTTCTCTCATTGTAATTGTTGCAATTGAACACTTGCTCTATCTTCATCTCCCATTTCAAATAGACTTCGAGATCATTCTTCCCATGAAAAGTAGAAACTTTGATCTTGACCCCTTCAATTTTATCTCCTCTACCACTTGATCCTTCTCTGTTTTGGAGGGTGGCAAGCTGTTGAGTGAAATTTGTATTCATTTGCTCCATTTTCCTTGTAAGGGCTTGAAATTGAGTAGCCATCCTAGCATGAATAGCTGCTGACCTTGGAGAAAGAGGTGGACTTTCATCATGGGTTGCCATCACTTGAACACACAAGATCAAAAATAACAAGAAATTATAAAATTCCTCACTACACTCCCTCACTTGTGCATACAAATGTATTTCACTCAATTAGGCTTTTTCCACACAAGATGTAATTTTTCACTCTTGCCTTTTTCCACTCAATTGTTCTCTTTCAGGCCTTAGAAGAGTCAAACACAATCCACACAAAATTCCAAAATTCAAGCAATAGAGTTTCACAAAAACTTATCAAAACAAAGGAAACAAAAGGAAAGGCTAGAAAAGGGAAATTTTTTGAGACTAATGAAAACAAGAAAGAAGGGAAAGTTTTGTTAAGAACACAATTTGAAAGTTTACTTGGTGCAAATACAAGAAATAAAAACTCAAGAGCTCTCGGTGAATAGATTCATGAATAGATTCACACTTTTCTGCTCTCTGTGAATCGATTCACACCTACTTGTGAATAAATTCACACCTTTTTGTTCTCTTTTTTTTATATTTTTTTTCGAATTTTTTTCCCCCTTGTGAATTTTTTTCTGCTCTCTGTGAACCGTAACTTCCTTCGATATATAAGGTCTCAACTATGATTTTGTTTTATTCAAAATCATTTTCTATGTCCCCAATAATAATATAAAATATAATTACCGGTCAATAGACGAGAAAACAGGGTGTTACAGAAAAGAATACTTGAGTGCCTGGAGAGGTGTTGAATACTTGTGAGATTGTGAGCCTGAAGAAGCAAGTGAAAGAATACTTGTAAGCTATTGGATTATATTGGAGAAAACCTTCAAGTAGAAGGGACTGGATGTAGCTCTTGGTTGGAAGAGAGTGAACTAGGATAAAATCACTTTGTGTGAATCTTCTATCCCTATCTCTTTACAGTTTTTCGTTTATACTAACTGTGGGGATTTGATTTTGAGTTTGTTAACTCTTTGAGAAAGGTTTTTATTGTGTGTTTATTTCATAGCTTGCTTGAAAAAGAGTTTTAAAAAGTATTTTGAAAAATATGTTAAGGAACACAATTCAACCCCCCTTCTTGTGTTTCCCTGTGTCAACTTCAGATAGTTCAGCAGCACCACTTAAGCTTTTCACCCACTTTCTTCTTGGCCATTTCTCCGTTTTTTCATGTGCGAACTAGTGACACTAGAGAGAGGGAGAGGATCTTTAGTGAGAGAAAGCTCAATTCGAGGTTTTGTAACGGGTATGTCATATACCTGCCTTCGATTCGTTAATTGACTGAGGTAATGCTTAAATTCCTAACTCGTCGACACGTTGAAATTGTCATTTTTCGTGGTTTCCTTATTCTTGCAAGATTTCAAGCTTCGTTTATGAATTTCTTGCAAGATTAGGGTTTATGACAATGTCTAGATGTTGTCTGTGTGTTAGGGCAAATTTTGGAACATCGGGGAGCTCCCGAGGATAAGTGGCAGCGGTTGTACAAGTTAGAGGGAGCGATTTTCGAGGCCGAGGGCAAGCGTACGCCAGTGTACAAGGTGGGAAGAAAGTACCTAGGACGTCGGGGAGGCAAGCATAGTACTGTATGTTAGGTTGTGTAAGGTGCCCCAAACCTTACTAGTTGTCGAGTAGTCTACAGTACTTAAACCCTGGATAAAAATGGGTTTAAAATGCTTGTTAGGGTTTAGTTATTGTAAGCTTATTGGGTTTAGGGCAAAACCGTAGGTTAGATAATTCTGGTTGAGGATGCATGATTGATATGATATCTAGTGCTGTTTCTGAATAGTTGTCTGCTGGTTGATGTGTGATATCTGTTTATATGTTTATTATAATATATCATTGATGGTTGATTTTATGATATGCATAAATGTTGCTGTTGAGGTTGATTGGTTGAAATGTTAGAAACCTTATTTGACACCCTGAGGGTACGCTGTTTGTGAAAGTAATATGGATACGGTATATGGGTACCGAGATGAGAATGTGGGTGCCTAGGGCATTGTGATACGTGTAAAAGTGAGGTTTGGTACCGGTGATAACTTAGAATGACTGTGCATTGCATATTGCCAAAGTGGTAAGCCGCGTGACTGAGAGTCATGTGAGGTTGGCGAACCAGGGTGCAGGTACGGAATGCGAGAGGGACAGTTATGGGAACCATGGGGATGTAGATGGGTTCTGATTGATTGACAATGACCAGTGCTTTATAACCACTGAGTCGCGATCTACGTTGGTACTCGACTATCTCGATGTATGGGCCCTAAGTATTCCATGTCGCAGGTGGACCTTCCAAGGCGACCAAGATACCCCTATTGGAGTTGACCTCATAGGGAGAAGCACCCTTATTGGTCACGGCGAGCGGAACAGTTACCTGGACAAACCAACTGACATTCTCTGGGCAAGGAAGGTCGATAAGAGAAGGGGAATCAGTATTCCCAGTGTAAGAGATCGGCCGACAGGCATAGAAGTGTGACTCTTAGAGGATTGATCCTAGTTGTACAATTGAGGATGTTTGTAAAAGGATTAGTCGAGTGATGTTTGTTGTTTGTGTATGTTTGATGTATGATAATGATAACATGTTGTTTTGTGCCCCAACCCCATTTATGATGATGATTAATTGCTTATCTCCCTTCTTTCTCTATCTTTTATGTATGTATCAGTATGGTAGATGACCAGCAACAGGACGGGGGTAGCCGTATGGTAGGACTATGACCTGACACACTACTTGCAGAGGATCCCTCCCAGGATCCCGATTCTTAGTGATATAAAGATAGTATACCATGATGACCATGGTTGGTAGGTCGACCATTCACAGTTTTTCATGACGTACATTGGCCCTGTCAGCTTGTATATACGCTTTGGTGGAGGTTCCCATTTCAGTTTGTACGACCCGTATCGGATTGCCCAGCGCCTACCATTTGCCTACATGTGGTATCTGCCACGCCAGAGAGAATTCCTTGACGATATATGGAACATGGTTGATAGATCTGAGGCTCGGAGCCACGTGAGCATGGTTTAGAGAGATAGGAGGAGGAGGAGCATGTAGACCATGTATCACTTTCATTGCCGCAGGTTGGTGATGAGTAGTGATGGGTCGGTATGGGAGCCGAGAGCCCAAGATGCCAAAGTCAGTCATCGCTTCGGCAAGGGAGAGGGTAGCTCTAGACGCCCATATCATTTGTGATGTGGATCTGTGAGCTTATTTTGATATTTTAATGTATTTTGGAGAGGTGGGTCGGGTAGTGTAGGACCTCTTTTATTGTGTAGTTTCTTTGTGACCAGTTAATGTATCTTTTCTTTTCCCAGTGTCTGTATAGTTTTTGGTTAGGCTTATGGTCCCTTTGTTGGGATTTCACGTACATCGGTGACATGTTGTATATATTGTATATGTTTGTTTACTGTTTGCTGTCTACACATGTTTAACTATTTTTAATTCTTTAAGGTTCTAATATTATAATATTTTCGTCTGTAATAAAGCATGCTAATGTTAATAACATATTAAAGTTTAGTTAATTAGGGTTCTTCTTTAATGGGACATCGGGCTTTCTCAAAAATTGTATTCATCTTCAAAATCAAGTCGAGGAATGTTTATCCAAAAGTACCAAAGTTGAAAATTTTTCATGTTCTTATTCTAAGTGTGTTGATGATAAGAAAAATAATGTTATTCTGCATGGAAAATCAAGCAATGCTTTTGACCAAAATATTTTGAGGTGTCAATGATCTAAAAATCCAAATATTTTCTATGATGATTTTCAAAAGACCAAGCCTTTATTTTGCAATTATTGTTGTCATCTAGGACATATTTCTCATTTATGTTATTATAGTAGAAATTATAATGTGAGAAATAAATTGTCTTGGGTTCCTAAAATTATAAATGCTCAACTGCTAACCATTTAAGACCCATGATGAAATGGGTACCAAAAGTTCTCTCCACCACATCTAATGTGCAGGAAAAAATGTAAAATGATGATTGGTCAAGAAAAGGAGACAACATCAAGCAAGATGCTTCCCAAAATCAAAAGTACAATTATTGTTAAGCGAAGTAAATGCCCCTTTATGAAAGCTTGTCATGAGAAAAATATGGAACTCATAACGGCCAACACTCAAATGAAGAAGCGATGGGTAAGAAAAGGCATTCCCTTGAATGGAAAAGCCAAAGTATCAAAAGTCTTCATATCTCATGGTGGCTCATTAGTAAATTCAATAAGTTTGAAGTATGGAAAGTGAAGAAACCCCTATTGGAGTTCAAGACCTAGGTGAAATGATTAAGTTCTCAAAGGTCCACAATCTTCTATTAAAATTGGTGATCTATATCCCTTATCCTTCATCATGCTTTAAATGCAATATACATGATAATTAGGGAATTATAATAGGCATATTCATTCTTATGCTTCTTTGGCAATATCTCTTTAAATGTATTAGCATACTAAATGACATGAAAACCTTTGTTGTCTTGATCTTATGCTACTAAAGTGATTTCACTCTTTTCCTCCATATGCACAGATATGTTAACATGATTATTTGTCAGGAGTGGCGTTTTTCCTTCGACATGGAGTCTTGCAAATTCTTTGACACTAGGTCTCCAACAACTCTTGTTTCCTTATTTCGACGACATTCCTTTGCTGATTTTTGCTTCAATCCCTGTAGTGCTTGTCCGTCGAATAAGGCAGTTAGCTATGGAGAGACTTATAAAAATTTCTATGTCCCCACCGACCTTTTTCTCCAATGCTATTTGTTTCGACACCTTCCATATACCCCTTTGATTGGAAGAGTAAACATTGATGAGCCTCCGTCGGAATGTCACTTTTCACACTTACCATTTCTAGTGCATTTTCCTTTGGCAACCCCCCCTTATGCGTGTCGAAAATTAGCTCTTCAACCAAATTTCATTTTTGATCCTAACACTTCTAAGCAAGACTTAAGTGGCTTAGTTTAGATGTTTTGGGGCTGAACCATATAGGGGCATGAGACTTGATAATTAAGTCTCCAACAAAAACCCTTAATTCAATAATTCATAATTCACAAAATAAATTCCCTTTTGTCTAATTAATCTTGCTTAAGCTAACTAATTAAATTCTCAATTTAATCTATTGTATCTATATTTAATCAGTTTAGTTCCATTAACCTTGTAAGATCTCGGGCATATACATAAACTTTAGCCTTTATTTCGATTAAATGAGCATGCTATGTAAATATTGAATTAATTAATTAGGCTTCCAAATCTCAAATTCACCCGAGAAAATTTTCAAGCAATTTCTCCTGTAGGTAGAATTTTAACAGAAATGGTAGTTATACATCCAAAACGGGACAACTTTTCAACGACAATTAATGACATTCAAAATTGCGGTTAATGATGTGTTGAACTTGGTTAATTGATACACATGTAGTAGATGAGTAACTCGTAAACTGATAACTTGGTTAGTGATGTACAAAAACTTTGATTAATGCAACTTAGTAGATGGTTAATGCAGCTCAGTAAATGGTTAATGAGTTGCCAATCTCGGTGGATAATGACGTTCAAAATTTTGATTAATGCAGCTCAATGGATGGTTAATGAGTTACCCATCTCGATAAAAAAGGTTAATGACGTTCAAAATTGTTATTAATGGTATGTTAAACTTGGTTAACGGGTATACCGAGATGAGTAACTCATTAACCATTCACTGAGCTGCATTAACCATAATGTTTAACGTCATTAACTGTTGTCGAAAACTATCCCAAAGTTGTCCATTTTGGTTGTTAAAATCGAACCAGTCATTGAACCAAACCGAACCGAACCGGTTGTTTATGAATTTTTGGGATGTGACACAATACCATAATTACACAAAGTAAGAATTAAGGTTTTTAAAACCGAACCGGTCATTGAACCGGTGAAGACACTGATTCAAGATTCAATGGTCCAATCGTGGTTGAACCATGATTGAACCAATAATAATTAAATAATATTTTTAAAATATTTTAATTTATATTTAAATTTTACCCATAAACTTACTGATAAATAATCAAAGCAAGCGCCTGAAAGTGTGAAGAACAGTATCAGGCCTATATAGAAGCAAAACTTACATTATTGTTTATTGTTATGAGAGGTCGAAAACTGAAATTTGCAAAAAGGAGGTGGATTCGCAAGAAGAAAGGAGGCGGAGTTATACTACTAGGCACAACCATATTTAGTCCCAACCATGAGAAAGGTCACCCACTTGAGTAGAAAATTTCATCTTTAGTGGTATCACAAGAAAGGAGGTGGAGTTAGAGCTCTAGAGCTCACCACCGGTTCAACGATTTTTCTACCAGTTTTATATAGTAATAATAATAAAAGTATGATTCCCAACGTATCTCAACGGTGCCTTGCTTGTAATGTTAGTCATCAAACATCTTAATGCCCTATTTACAAAAATTGTTCACTCTATTTATAACTAACCTACAGCTATATTTTTTTGGGTAAAGTATGTTACAACTATATTTGCATAGCAGAATGTTATGTATAATATAATCAGAACAACCTTATAAACAACACTTGTTACCATTACAGTATGCTACTTCGGCTAATTTACACAGATAGAAATTAGTTCATTCACACAAAATGCATATAAAATTTCTATACACTTCCTCACCGTTTTCTCGTAAGCACTAACTTTTCGTAAGTTCCTGAACAATATTCCTTGCCTCAACCAGAGTGCGAGGGCAAGAGACTTCATTGGCCCATATATTCTGCATGGCTTGCATATTCATTTCTGTAAGGTATTCTTTCTCCAACTGTCGGACCTCCTCTGCATCCATCACACTAGCGACTACATTCTGTTCAAATCATATTGAAAACCTTATTTAGACAAATATTTAAGAGGAGTCAGAGAAAATGAAAATGAGAGAAAGCAAGGTGGAAAATACAACGATTCTTTAAAAATAATGGCCCATAAAAAAGGGGAATAGGCAGCGGGAAACAGATAATAGAAAGTCATTCTAAATCACATCAGTGAATATTTGCTTATAGGAAGCCATTCTAAATCATATGATGATGAACTCGCATAGCTCTATGCATGTGTTATGTGTAGATCTGCGTCTGAAACTAATCTTTATTTTTGTCTCTCAATTGCCCAGCTGTGCAATTCCTTTGGAATAATCTTTTTGGTATCCTTGGTGAGCAATGGATTTGTCCTAGTTAATGGGATAAGTTTCTACAAATTCATTTTCAAGTTAAATAAAAATGAAAATCAAATCTTTGTGGCGACATGCAGTTTATGGGCTTTGTTGGTTTTTGTAGTTGGAAAGGAATGTTCGCATCTTCAATGGCGTTTCCTCTCTGAATTTGTTATGGGATAGAATCATTTTCATGGTTTTTGTTCGATGTTCAGCTCGTGGTCTCTTTAAGGGTATCAGTATTTCGAGTTTGCAAAGGGACTAGACAGCTCTCCAAAACTTAATTGGTTTTAAGAGTTTCCTCTCGTCTCTTTTTCTCTCAGTTTTATCTTTGTAGAGGATTTCTTTTTTGGTCCTTAGGGAGGGCCGTCCAGGCCTAGCGAACTCGAGGGAAAGGGGAAGGGAAGCCGGGAATAAGGGGGCGAGACCAATTTCAAGGATCAAATTCCGGTACTCTACGTAATGTCCCACGGCTCTTCCACTTGAGCTACCTTTAGGGGACTGTCGAAGATTTCATATTCTCCAATCTTTTAACTTCCATCTCTTTCTGATAGGTTCCTTATCCTAGTTTGAGTTGGTTTGAGTTTGTGTAGCTTTCAGTAGTGGTGTGTGGTGGTGCCCTTGGCAATTCCAATTGTGGCTGTGGTGGGTCAACAATCTCCAGATTTTGGAGATGGTAACTGGGTGTGTTTACTTGAGGAATCTATTGAGAGTGGGGTTTGCTACAGGTTGTGCAACTTGATGGGAGCTTCCATGAAAATGGTTGGGAAGCAGAATGATGGTACTAAGTACTAATGGGTAGGAGTGGCATGTAATAGACTTGGTTGACTGTGTTTAATCTATTGGGCACGAAGAAAGTTACGTTCAAGTTGAATCATGACTTTATGATATAGTTCACAGCATCATTTCCTCATAGAATGGATAGCTTTCTCTTAAATCTGACATAGGATATAGGCCTCTTGCATTAGATCCCAATACTATGTACATACTGTAGAGTTTTGCACTTGCAAAAACCCTTAGAGTACCCTTTTGGTCCTTTTTTCCTCCTTTCTCACCAATCTTTAATCTTTCTATCCTAATTTGTTTTCCTTTCTTTCTTTGTATGACATTTAACAGTGTGCATCACTGTTATTTCAGTCTCCTAGATGAACTGCTGTTTACTAGTTACTACCTTGCCTTCCAGTCTGTCTTCTCTCTTTTAGTATCTTGTTTCTTAGCTACCCTCAACAAGGGTGTAGTTTGCCCCTTCACTATCTTTTCTGGTTTTTTTGAAAGAAAAGTTAGAAGGGATTTGGTATAGTCTTTCTTAGCATCGGCTTCTATTTTATAAGATCAATCCATGTCACACTACCTGCTAGTAAACCCTTGATTTTTCATTTCTGGTGCTGGTAATGCTTCTTTTCTTTGTCCTAATCTTCACCTGGCTTACCTTCCACGGAGAGTGTTGACCATGCCATGCCAAAATGCAAGGTAAGATCTTGCTTGATGGTTACTTTAATACTTCTGCTCTATTTTTTTTCATGCCCTCACATTACATTCACTGATATTTTTATTTTCAATGTGTGAATCAGGGAGGCAAACTTTTCCGTCATGAGCTGTGGTCAGTTGCAAGTAGTTAGCTTTTCTCCATGAAATCCTTTGTGGCTCGTAAATGTGTCTGTGTTTCTTTCTTTCGTTCTGCTTCAGTAACAAGTGGAACTTGTTTGGTCTGCTGAAATAAAATGGTTACTATTATCTATGCAACATGTTTTATCTGGATCAAAATACTTGTTCTCTTTATTAATTTATGTAGCATTTCTTCAAAAGCTATGACTTGATTGTCTGCATTTTAATGAACTTTTGTATTTGATGTTAATGTAGTCATTGTTTAATCTTAAATTAATTGAATTGTGATGGTCCTCCTAGTATTGAAGGAACTTGGATGATGAAATATTCAGCAATGATTGTCACGCATCAAAGATTTGGTATCATGTTTAAACCATTCCAATTGAGAATGGTCTATTTCCTGCGATGGCAACTACATATTTGGATCCTTCATAGGATCCAATTTTTATGCCGAAAAGTGGCATGTTATGGATAGAGAGCACTAGCTCTCTATAGGAGTGCTCTCTATAGGAGCCCAGCTCTGTAGCACAAGGAGATCTCTTCCTCTGTAATTTCCCTTTTTCATCAAATAATATAGACTTTAGCATTTTCTACTATGTAATACTGGTACGTATCAAACTGGTCTGACCTGCCGGATACACGATGGAGTGTGCCGTCTTGACGGGATTAGCGCTTTAAGGAGAAGGGGAAGTGGAGCACCACCTAAGAATATGGAGGCAAAATTAGGAGCTCTAGTAACTGAGGTGACCAGCATCACACAGTTTTAGCTAATATTTAGTTCAAGGCAAAGGAAAATCACAAGAAACAGATGGAAAATCACGACAAACTGATGGAGATGTTAACCAAAATCCTGGGCCACGAACGGCAAGATGGCGAAGAGATGTCAGAGAGTAGTGGACGTCAGAAAATTATGCCAGAAAAAGGGAACGACGAAATGGAGAATCATTTACCATCAGAAAACTCGGATAGTAAAGGGGGTTGGGGAGACGCGGGGACAGTCACAGATAATGATTATGGAGAAGAAAGGGAGAAACTACTATATTGTGAATGAAATGACAAAGCATGACGAGAAGTCCAAGTTTGGTGGTGACAGGACCGAGTCTTGGTTCCTGATGAGGTCGGCAAGCCTTGTGCCGTCGTCGAAACCTTCAGACCGGACCTTTCTTGCAGTAGCATCAGAGGTGCAACCCGCGTGTGGTTCGGCCATGATTCCACCACCACCAAGTTGCCAAATCCTAACCCACATGTGGTTGCCAGTGGGTCGTTATTGGCGGAGCCGACATGGCACACGCTCCATGTAGGTCTCGCAAGGGTAGTAAGAAGAATCGAGAGAGCCGACCAGCTACAAGCACCAGGATCGTCGGACGCCGGTCCGTCAGTGGCGCTCGGAGTGGGTCGAATAACCCAAAGGCTGAGTGTCCATGCGCGGGGACCGTCGGGTACCTCTCCTCATGGGACGACCAGTGCACAGCTGAAGCCGCTGGATTCTGTCCCACCTGCGACGAGCCATCTCGATCTGGAACCGTCGGGAGTTCCTTCACTTGCGACGACCACTGGGCCGCTATGCACAAAACGGCCATGGATGAGCGCGAAGAGGGAGCCATATCTATCGAAGAAGGAAGACAGAGGGGTAAAATGGGTATTACATGAGATAGGTTTAATTCTAGACCTAATGGGTCAAGCCCATATTACATTTAGCCAGTTGAGTGAGGTGTTTAGTTGGGCTAAGGTAAAGCTATTGGATCTGGGTATTTTTAATGAGAGCATCTAGATTCAGGGCTTAATTTCATTGGGCCTAATCCAAAACCCATTTTATTTGTCATCTGTAGAATTAGCTGCCTTACTAGGTGAGAAGGAAATACACAGTTTAGCCATGCCACGGAAGTGGATTTCATTAATGGGGGACCTCCATGCTATGGTTTCTCTGGGATGAATAGGTTCAACCAGAGCACTTGGAGTAAAGTCCAGTGTGAGATGATATTGGCATTTTTATCATTTGCTGATTACGTTCGGCCAAGTTATCAGGTGAGGTTTCGTACCTTAGAGGCTGGAGCATATGGGGTTTCTCAGTCAAGAAAACGTGCATTTATATGGGTAGCCTCTCTAGAGGATGTTCTTCCTAAGTGGCCGTCTGTGCTGCACTTGAGTTAAAAATCACTTTGTCAGAGAATGTCCAGTATGCTGCTGCTTCGCAGTACTGTAAGTGGTGCCCCATTCCATTTAATAACCATTCATGACACCATTGGTTATTTTCCAGCTGTGGGGAATGGTGCCTCTAAAACGCACATGGAGTATCAAAATGATCTTGTCTCATGGTTTCAAAAGAAAATTAGAGGGAATGTGGTTGTCTTGACTGACCATATTTTAAAGGAAATGAATGAGTTGAATTTGATTCGACGTCAGAAAATTGCTAAGAGGCCAGATGTTGTTGGCTTAGGTGAAAATAATGAAGTTGGCTTTTCTGTTGATGAGGCAATGCGAATGCATCAATAAGAGCATGAATTGATGAATATCACAGTAACTTACAGGAATCACAGTTTCAATGGATATCCACCAGCACCATTTGATGTGAATTCAAGTGGAAGAATGCTATTGAATCAAGAAGAAATTACTGAACCAGTTGATTATAATGTGGTAGCAGCTCATTTAAATCATAACAACATTAGAGAAGTTTTCCGGTTTGAGCAAGACATAGATGGTGGTTCCAGTTCTTGTAATTCAGCTTGGTGGGCTAGTTCCCTGAAGCCTAATGAAGTAGTACTTGCTTGCAGAGAGAGTAAATGTAATGGCAGAACAATGATTGAGTGGCTCATTCCTTGGATGACTCCAACAGCAGAGGAAGCTGCTTGGGAGGAAGCGGATTTCAGCAAGCAGCAGCACCCTTCTTTCTACCTCGAGGGATGGGAAGTGGCAGATATTAAAGAACCGTTTTCTTTTTTCTGCCTTGAGGACAAGGCAGAAGTTAAAGGGGGCGGTATTGATAGGTACCCGATGACATCATTGGGGAAATTTTTGGAGTTTAGTTTCTCCAACCAGGCTGCAGCGAGCAAGGTGGCAAACTCTGGTCATTCTTTACATAGAGATTGTCTTCGTTTTTATGGGTTTGGGAAAATGGTTGCTTGTTTTCGATATGCATCAATTGATGTTCATTATGTCTACCTTACTCCACACAAACTGGATTTTCATTATGGGAATCAAGATTGGATACAAAAAGAATCAGATGAGGTGCTTAACTGGGCAGAGCTTTGATTTTCTGAGGTACTCAATGCTCTTAGCCAAATTGGAGAGAGATCTAGTACAGTTCCAGTTAGTAGTACCCTTAAAACACCTGAATAAAGATGGCAAGTTGCTGAGTTGGAGGGAATGTTGCAAAAGAAGAAAGTAGAATTCAAGGTCGAGGAAGAACTTTAAAAGATTTTGAACCAGGAAACATAGAAGACCCTTGTAAGCCAAGAAGGGAGCATTTCAGTGTTGGAATCCGACTGTAACCAAACTGTGAATACTATACTCATGCTTCTTGTTTGTACTGCTGAGTTTGTACTTCAGTGGAGCCTTGCCTTATCATTATGCTCACAACAGTGGGATCCTGGGGCAAAGACTTGACTTTCAATGACTATTACACAAGGAGAGTGTTTGGGAAGTCTGTTAGTCAGTTTTTAATACATTGGAGTCTTTTTGGGGAGTCCTTTTTCTGCCTTGAGGAGAAGGCAGAATTTAAAGGACGTGGTATTGATATGTTGCTTATCTATACCATAGGCCCAATTGAGCAAGGCCCATTGTTCCTGTTAGAGTAAGAGGGAGAAAGATGATTGTTATATAGGGAAGAGGGGAGAACAATGAGGTATCTTTTGGAAAATTAGAGTGTTTGTTATGGATAGAGAGCACTAGCTCTCTATAGGAGCCCAGCTCTGTGGCACAAGGAGATCTCTTCCTCTGTAATTTCCCTTTTTCATCAAATAATACAGACTTTAGCATTTTCTTTTAATTCTTTACTTGCTCATTTTCTACTGTGTAATACTGGTACGTGTCACTTTCTTTCTCTAACAATTTATTTTATAAAAAAAAAATTCTTTCTTTATTAACAAAAGGTTTTTCTTTTATTTTGCTTGTGAAGAATGAGGTTGGCTTAATAAAATTGACACAGTATACTGGTCTCAGCATTCTATTTAATTTTTCTACTCTACATAAACTTTATGATAACCCAATATTACTGCAAATGCATCAGATCCATATAATACATGTGAACTCACCCATATTCTACCGACGCATGCATTGAAGATTATGAGCTTGAGGAGGTTTTCATCAGAAATGCAAAGAGCATTACCAGAAGTAACAGAAACCACATCTTGGTAAGGAGAATCAATAAACGATCCATGGTTTTTCACAGTAATTCTCTTGTAATTCTTCAAAATTTTCTCTAGATGGTAACTTGTGGTGAATTCTTGATGAAGCCTCAACAAGGTTGCTGCCCTTTCAGCATTAGCCCAGCAACAACATGACGATGACCCATCATCTGCATGAAACATGAAATGACATGGAACATCACTAAAAAAATACAAAAAAAAATTACAAAAAAAAAAAAACTCCTCATAGAAGGTACCATATGGCAGAAATCCAGAAAAGATGAGAGATGAAAAAAATGGAGATAGTGATGGTGACCATATCTCATGGTAAGTGCTCAACTGCTCACTCAACAATCATACAAGGGAAGCTTGTTTTTAGATGTGAAACAGATTGATCTAGTCATGTATTGAAGAAATTGTATATGACACTATCTTAAGACTACTTTTTTGAATCTTTGCATGATACCTAGGCTAAAATATTGTGATATTTTATTATCTAAAAAGTTTCTATTAACTGTAAACTAGCTACCACACAAAATATAAGCAAAACTGATTGGCTCCAGAAAGAATTTGATGAAATGCACAAGCAGTGACAAATACCGTGTACATCAAAGAAATCATCACTCACGTTGCTACCAAGTGAATAAATATGCTTAGCACACAAAAAAATTAGGAGTCCATACTCCACATGTCAAAAACTAAAGAGCAAAATAAGCTAAAGATTAGAAGCTAGAATAGATACTCAACCAAGCCGGTGGATATAAATTATAATGAATAATTTAAATAATACGTCAAATAAGGTTGCCAATAGAAAACTAGATAAAATAAAACAGTCAGAAGTTTAACCAAATTTGACCTACAGTAGATGCCAATAAAGACAGAAAGTGACAGAGGTTTTTAGCAGACTTCTCTTTTATAACACATCAACTGAACTTGATCTTCAACGCTAATAACTTACCCAACAAAAAACCAGCTAGTGGAATGTCCAAAAGAGTCCCCCTCGCATTGATTTTTGTTTCTGCATCAGAACTTGTACTCTTCCTCTCTAGAACTAAAACAATGACTGCAACAACCTGTTCACAACAACCAGCAGTAAATATAATCTACTTTGAGAGCACAAATATTCATAGATAAATGCAAAACAATTTACCCTGCATCGAAGCACTATTTGCTTGTGACTAGAGAAGTGATGCAACTGGGAAATCAAACAAGAGAAGGAATCTGGAGATGCATTGAATGGATCTTTAGTAGGCATTAAATTGGAGGACCTCTCACTGCATTGCTTATCATACACTTTTATTGATTTTACTACAATAAATGACACAGGAAGCAACATAAATTTACTTTGGAACCTGCAGAATCAAAGATAAGAAATCAAATTTGTTGCAAAATTTAAACAATTATAATAATTATAATAATTATGATTCCTTCATATAAGAGCATATGGGAAACAAAAATGTTATTTGTACATTTGAAATTGGACAACTTGGAACACCTGATTAATAGGGTTCAAAATCATGATTAATGGTGTGTTGAACTTAGTTAATGGATACACCAATACCTATATGGGTAACTCATTAACTAACAACTTGGTTAATAATATACAAAATCTTGGTTACTAAAGTTCAGTGGATGGTTAACGAGTTACCCATCTACTCTGTCTGCTATGGGTACATATATACCTATTAACCAAGCCCAACATACCATTAACTACGATTTTGAACCTCATTAACCAGGTGTCCAAGTTGTCAAATTTCAGATGTACAAATAACATTAGTGTATGGGAAAAAATATTAAGAATTATTTTTTACAAATAGTTCACAACCGAAAAAATAGATAGGCATAAAAGTAAAACCAACACCCTTATCATTAAGAATTATTTTTTACAGATAGTTCACAACCGAAAAAATATTATGTTAGGATCCAATTGTAAGGTATGAAACTTGAGTCCCACATATGGGATTCTAGTGTGAAGTTTATATGGCTTTGGGTTCTCCAACCACAACAACCAGCTTTTGTGATCTGATTAAGGTTCGTATCAATTGATATCAGAGGACTAGTCAAAGGGCTAGTGCATAGCCAGCCCGCATGGGTGAGCCAGTAGGGTGTGGTAGGATGTTGGGATCCAATTGCAAGGTATGGAACTTGAGTCCCACATTGGAAGAATGAGATTCCAATATGGGGTTTATATGGCCTTAGACTCTCTAACCACAATGGCTAGTTTTTATGACTTGGTTCTCCCAATCCCAACTTATTACTTTTTCTTTAACAGTGCAGTGAAACAAGTATTGGGGCCCAGTAATCTCTCGTCAATGCCTCTGGTGCATACCTAGCATCAAGAATTCGATGAAACGTGGCAATTACACCAGGTCCAAAACCAGTAGGAAAAGCTTGTTTACTTATCGAACCAAAAATCTTCACCTGATAAGAAATAAATCAACGTGACTAAGTTGTTAAAATAAGTACAGAATATATAAATATATAATATAAATATATAATACAGTGAGATGAGATTGCAGTTACAATATGATGATGCACTAAAACATGAATGCAGAATCCGCTTCTGGTTCCAACAAGGCCTTTCAACCGAAGAGCACCAAGGCTTGCACCACTTGAACACAAATTGCTGAAACTAGAGCCGACGTCATGAATGTCAATCACGTTGCCTTCAAGAGAAATCAAATTGCCCTCAGGAAACAAGCAGTTTGAACTCTGAGACCCAGAACAAAGAGTAAGCCTATCCACCACAGTCCCATTGATCAAAGGAATGTTAGCCGTCTCTTCTGATATTGCAAGTTGCTGGCTTTGACTATCTTCCGATTCCATAATATTATCTTCTAGGAGATCTGTAAGATTCACAGGGACATAAAGACAGACATCTGAACAGACGCCAGAATAATCAACATTGGACTTCAGCAGAAGTTGCTCAATTTGTTCTTTAGGCAAAACCCCATCAATTCTTGGAGACAGAGATTCTTTTGCAGATGTATATACTGATTTATAATTGAGAAGAACCTCATCAGAAAAAAATGAAAGGCTCCAGATATGTTTTCCAGAATCAACAAGAAACTTCGTTCTGCTACCAAACCCAGCATCTTTTGTAGTGCAGAAGCAGTCTTTTCTATTATGTTCAATGATGTAATAACCACCGATCTTCAACATCTGAAATGCATTTGAAAGATAATTAATACCCAGGTTTTCATAGCAAATAGAAGCACTAAACAAAATTAGTTAATGCCTACTGCAACTGAATCTCCATAATTCCATTAATAAGTCTCCTAATTTGGAAGACAAATCAAGATAGGGAGATATTAGGAAACCACCTTCCTGATCTCTTTATTAACTTTGACCTTACAATAATGAAAACTATTGAAAGAGAGAAAACAGAGGCATAGAGATGGTGAAACCATGTGTCTCAACTACGCAACGGAGTCCGTTTTATATAGGTTTGATGAAATAATTACACAATGAATATAGTAGATTCTATTCCTATTTACAAGATATATGATATGATAAGCCTAAACCTATACATTAATGACAAAGATTATAATCATATTTTCAACACTCCCCCTCAAGGTGGGTCATATAAATCATATGCACCCAGCTTGTTACATAGATAACTAATACGAGGACCTCTCAAAGATTTTGTGAATGCATATGCCAGCTGATCATTGGAGTTGACAAAGCTAGTGGTGATGTCCCCTGATTCGATCTTCTCCCTGATGAAATGACAATCTACCTCAACATGTTTGGTCCTCTCATGGAACACGAGATTAGAGGCAATATGCAATGCCGCTTGATTATCACATATTAGCGTCATTCGCATAGTCTCTTCAAACTGAGTAACTGTTTCAATCAAATGAGTTCGCAATTCACTAATGCAATGGCCCTGTATTCAACTTCACTGGACCTTGCAACTACATTCTGTTTCTTACTTTTCCAAGATATCAGGTTTCCTCCAATAAGTACACAATACCCAGAAGTAGATCGCCTATCAATGGGTGAACCTGCCCAATCGACATCTATGTAACCAACTATCTGAGTATGTCCTCTGTCTTCATAAACGAGACCTTTACCTGAAGCACCTTTAATGTATTTCATAAATGAGTAGCCTCCTCGACAATCTACTTCCAGTGCAGAAAGTTCTTATCAGTGAGTTTCGTGGTGATTACAGACGATAGGTTTGGGACAGACGACAACGGCGGAGCCGACGGTGGCGGCGGTGGCAGTGGGTCTCCATTTGTATTCGTTGCGAAAGCCATTAACGAGGAACTCGAGCTCGTGATACCATATGAGAAACCAAGCTAGGGTTGGTAAGAGAGAGAGAAGAGAGAGTAACTGAATTAGAGTGAATATTCTTGATTCACTAAAATTGATTAGAATCGGTTACACAAAATACATTTATAGGGAGAATTGGAGTGTTCTAGAACACCTCTCAGTAACCGCTTGTTGTAAATATTGTAAATCTTGTATTAGGCCCATTAGTCTGGCCCATTAGGTTTAGCGTTGCCTATATAATCTTATTAGTGTTTGTATTCTTGGTATTAATCAATAATATTCAATATCATTTTACACATGGTATCAAGAGCTCCCGGTCTTGGGGGTCTCGCTTCCGCATAAAAACCCTAGCCGCCTTCATTGCGGTTTTCTTTGCCGCCTCCATTGCGGCTCTCTTGGCTGTCTTCATAGCAGCGTTTGACACCTTTATCGTGTCCAGTTTTTGGCCGTCGCCCACCATCCGTCACTGTTCACTGCCGTTGACCACTGTCCACCACTGTTGACCGCCGTACACCGCCGATATCACTCCGGCGACCACACCCAGAGGTTCGGCTCCTCCAGATCGGCCGGAACCCAGAAGATCGTGGCCAGAGGCCGCCGCACGCGCCCTCACGCGCCACCACAGCGCGTCTCACTTCCGGGCGCGTGTAACCCACGCGCCGCCCTCCGGCCACCGTATCGCCGCGCGACTTTCACAGTAGCCTCGCCGGCCCTTCCTCAGTCCATTTGAGTGGTCCAAATCGCGATCGGAGAACCTTTTTCCGTGGGTATTTTTGAAGCCTCGGTGCTTTTCCTGCGTTTGCTGTTTTTTCCGCCGTTCTTATACAGTTCAGAACCAATTGAGGACTTTTCAGAACCAGTTGAGGACTTTGCTCGACTCTTTTAGTAAGCTTTTTGATTCTTGTTCAGTGAAAATGACTGGTAAGAGTTTTTGCTCCCGCACCTTTAGTGCCTCTGGTAATATTCCCAAGAATGCTTGGATTGTTGACTCTGGTGCCACTGATCATATGACCTTCCATTCCAAGTTGTTTTCCTCTTACACTTCACCTTCCAGTAATCAATATATTACTGTTGCTGATGGTTCTCGTACCCGTGTTGTCGGTTTTGGGAACATTGATCTCCAACCATCATTTAAATTGAAAAATGTGCTTTATGTTCCTGAACTTTCCAACAACTTAATTTCTATTCATAAGCTTACTCACGACCAGAACTGTGCAGTAACATTTTTCCCTTCTCATTGTGTTTTTCAGGATCTTGCCACGGGGAGGACGATTGGAGTTGCTAAGGAACAGGGAGGGTTGTACTATCTGTCCGATGAAAGATATGGTCAGGGGGTGCAGTCTTCCTGCTTACAGTCTGAGTCTAAGTCTCACTTTCTTGCATCACAGGTCTGGCTTCAGCACAAGCGTCTTGGACATCCTCCATTTTCTCTAATTAAGTCTATGTTTCCTTCTTTGTTTTTACAACAGTTTGTCGAGTCTTTTAAGTGTGACGTTTGTCAATTTGCTAAACACCATCGTGCTACTTTCCCTTCTAGTTTTAAGAAAAGTGCTGAACCATTTGATCTTATACATTCTGATGTTTGGGGGCCAGCCCCTGTTTCTAATATTTCTAGTGCGAGATGGTTTGTTTCCTTTATTGATGATTGTACTCGAGTAACTTGGCTTTTCTTGATGAAGGAAAAATCAGAAGTACCCCAACTTTTTATTCAATTTTATCATATGGTGCAAACACAATTTGGGAAAGGCATTAAAAGATTACGTTCGGACAATGGAAAAGAATATGTCAATCATAGCCTTTCAAGCTTTACTAGTAAACAGGGCATCATCCATGAGTTTACATGTGTTGACACCCCGCAACAAAATGGGGTTGCAGAAAGGAAAAATCGCCACTTACTTGAAGTTGCTCGAGCCCTTCTCTTCCAAATGTCAGTCCCAAACTCATACTGGGGAGAAGCAGTACTGACTGCTGCCTATCTGATTAACCGGATACCATCTCGTGTTCTAGGTAATGTTAGTCCTGTTCAGTTCATGATCTCACACTTTCCATCTGCCCCTATCATGCAGAGTCTTGAGTCTCGGGTATTTGGATGTGTTGCCTTTGTTCATGTTCATAAACAGCATCGAACTAAGTTGGATTCTCGTGCAGTCAGGTGTGTTTTTGTGGGTTATGCACCTAACAAAAGGGGGTACAAATGCTATCATCCTTCCAGTCGTAAGTACTTTGTCTCTATGGATGTTACCTTCCATGAACATGTGTCATTCTTCACTCGTCCTCAACTTCAGGGGGAGAGCAATAATTTGGAATCTGAGTCCGAGTTTCTCCTTCTTGGTCCTCGCCTGCCTGAGTTACCTGTCCCTCAGTCACCTGTCCCTCAGTCACCTGCTCCTGAGTCACCCTCTCCTGAGTCACCTGTTTATGAGCCTCCCGTTTCTGAGTCACCTGTTTACGAGCCTCCCGTTTCTGAGTCACCTGTTTCTGCTCCTGTTTTTCCTGTGTCTTCTGTTTTACAGGAATCTGCACCTTCAGCACCAGCGAAGAACAAAGCTAATGAGTTACCTGTGGTGTATCAGAGGAGAGTAAAACCCAACCTGGTCCAGAAACAACCTCAATTGTCCGAACCGGAGGTAAGTACTGAAAATAATCCACCCATTTTTGATTCTCAGTGTGTTGATATTATTGACCCTGATCCAGATGACTTACCAATTGCTTTGAGAAAAGGGAAAAGGTCTTGTGCCAAATATCCTATTTCTCAATTTGTCTCCTCTAAACATCTTTCCCTGCAGCATCAGAGTTTTATTGCAGCAGTTGACTCTGTGAGAATCCCAGCATCTGTTCAAGAGGCACTAAAGGATGCAAATTGGGTCCAAGCTATGGATGAGGAGATGAAAGCACTTGAAAGGAATGGAACTTGGGAAATTGTTGAGAGGCCAGGGGGCAAGAAACCAGTTGGTTGCAGGTGGATTTATACAGTCAAGCATAAATCAGATGGCACTCTTGATCGATACAAGGCAAGACTAGTGGCAAAGGGATATACTCAGACCTATGGCATTGATTATGAGGAGACATTTGCTCCAGTGGCAAAGATGAATACTGTTCGTATTTTACTCTCTCTTGCTGCTCACTCGGGGTGGGATCTTCACCAGTTTGATGTTAAAAATGCGTTTTTGCATGGAGACTTAGAGGAAGAGGTGTATATGGAGATTCCTCCGGGATTTGGACCTACTAGTGGAACTGACAGAGTGTGTAGATTGAGGAAGGCCTTATATGGGCTTAAACAGTCTCCTCGGGCGTGGTTCGGGAGATTCACAAAAGCAATGGTTTGCCTGGGTTACAAGCAGAGTCAAGGAGATCATACACTTTTCTTCAAACATTCACAAGGAGGAAAACTAACTGTACTTCTTGTGTATGTTGATGATATCATTATTACAGGAGATGATTTGGTTGAAAGACAACTACTCAAGGAGAAATTATCTGCAGAGTTTGAGATGAAGAACCTTGGGAAACTTAAGTATTTCCTTGGAATTGAGGTGGCCTACTCAAAACAAGGCATTTTCATTTCTCAAAGAAAGTATGTGCTTGACCTTTTGAAGGAAACAGGCAAACTTGGATGTAAACCTGCAGGTGTTCCCATAGAGCAAAATCACAAATTGAGCATTGAAGAGGAGAGTGCTAAAGTTGACAAGGTCCAATATCAGAGATTAGTGGGGAAGTTGATTTACTTGGCACACACTAGACCAGATTTAGCATATGCGGTTAGTGTTGTAAGCCAATTCATGCATGATCCGAGGGTGAGACATTTGCAAGCTGTAGAGCGTGTTCTGCAATATCTCAAAGCCACTCCAGGGAGAGGACTCTTGTTCAAAAGAGGTGGAAGCCTAACTATGGAAGCCTATACCGATGCTGATTATGCAGGTTCGGTGAGTGATAGAAGGTCCACTTCAGGCTATTGTGCATTTTTGTGTGGGAACCTTGTCGCTTGGAGAAGTAAGAAGCAAAGCGTAGTGGCTCGATCAAGTGCTGAGGCAGAATTTAGAGCTATGGCACAGGGAATCTGTGAGCTATTGTGGATGAAGATTGTGCTTGATGACTTGAAGATAAAGTGTGAAGGCCCTATGAGGTTACTTTGTGACAACAAATCGGCTATTAGTATTGCTCATAATCCTGTTCAGCATGACAGGACAAAACACATTGAGATAGATCGACACTTTATCAAGGAGAAGCTGGATAGCGGGCTGATAACTACGACTTACATTCCTTCTGGGCATCAACTGGCAGATGTGTTAACAAAGGGCTTACCAACAGAACGATTCAGTCAACTTACTTGCAAGCTGGGAATGATAGATATCCATTCACCAGCTTGAGGGGGAGTGTTGTAAATATTGTAAATCTTGTATTAGGCCCATTAGTCTGGCCCATTAGGTTTAGCGTTGCCTATATAATCTTATTAGTGTTTGTATTCTTGGTATTAATCAATAATATTCAATATCATTTTACACACCGCTTAGCTAGCTGAGTCAGCAAGGAGCTGATCAGCTGAGACTGAATATAGAGTATACTCTAACACACGGCATCCCAATGGTCCGGACAAGGAGAACTTAAGAATTGTCTTACCACACTGACTGCAAATGAAATGTCTGGATGGGTGACTGTGAGGTAGTTTAATTTCCCAACCAATCTCCTGTATCTTCCTAGATCTGACAGTGGCTCCCCCTGATCAGGTAAAAGTTTGATGTTTGGATCCATATGAGTGTCAACTGGCTTGGCCTTCAATAGTCTAGTCTCTTCAAGAATATCCATAGCATATTTCCTTTGTGAAATCACTATACCATCCTTAGATTAAGCTACCTCAATACCCAAGAAATAACAAAGCTTACCAAAGTCTTTAGTCTAAGCGAGAGATGTTTCACTTGTAGTATGCCATGTTGATCACTACCAGTTATGACAATATCGTCCACATAAACAATCAGATAAATGCATCCTTGGGCCAAATGACGATAAAATACAGAGTGGTCAGCTTCACTGCGAGTCATACCAAACTATTGCACTATAGTACTGAATCTATTGAACCAAGCCCAAGGAGACTGTTTAAGATCATAAAGTGACCTGCGAAGCCGACAGACCATTGTAGATGACTCCCCCTGAGCAACAAACCCAGGTGGCTGCTCCATATAAACTTCCTCTTCAAGATCACCATGTAAGAAGCCATTCTTAATGTCAAGTTGATGAAGAGACCAATGAGAAATTGCAGCAATGGAGAGGAAAAGCCGAACAGAGGCCGTTGTGGCCACAGCAGAGAAAGTATCACCATAATCAAGCCCAAATATCTGAGTGTAGTCTTTGGCCACCAAACGGGCCTTAAATCGATCAATCTTACCATTAGGACCCACCTTCACAATATAAAGCCAACGACAACCAACTAAAGATATCCAAGGAGGTAAAGGGACCAATTCCTAGGTACCACTACTTTGAAGAGCACACATCTCATCAATCATCGCTTGCCGCCATTTAGGGTGAGATAAAGCTTCAGCTAGAGAGTTAGGAATAAAGACAGACGACAAAGAAAAAAGACAAGCATAACGCAAAGGAGAAAGACGATGATAACTCAAAGCAATATAATGGGGAGACGGGTTACAAGTAGATCGTATACCTATACGGAGAGCAATGGGAAGGTCTGGTTCAGGCGGCGGGGCCGGATCCGGTGAAGGAGTTGGTGCCGGGGAAGAATCAATCATGGCCTCAGGAGCAGAAGGAGCTGCAGGAGGAGTGACAGGAAGAGCGGCAGGGACGTGCACCAAGGTGGGTGGTGGTCGACTGTGATAAGTCTGCAGCGGCCGAGTAGCTGGGGGTCCACAGACGGAGTTGACGGTCGGACAGACTCGAGAGATACAATAGCCAAAGTAAGAGGAACGACAATAGAGAGTTGCTCAAGAGGCCAGGGAGTTGACTCAAAGTAAGGGACGGACTTGAAAAGAGTAACATCGGCCGATATAAGGTAGCGTCAAAGAGTAGGAGAAAAGCAATAGTAGCCTTTTTGGGTCCGATGATAATCAAGGAAGACAAAAGTTTGTCAAGACTAGGAGCTAGATTGTGGACAAAACATGTGGACCCAAAGACACGTGGCGGAAATGAATGGAGAGGAATATGGGGAAAAAGGAGAGTGAGGTATTTGGTCATCAAGGACAGAGGAGGGCATGCGGTTTATAAGATAGCAAGCTGTCAAAACAGCATCACCAAAATCGAAATGGAACATTGCCATGAAGAAGAAGGGTCCGAGTGGTTTCAATGAGATGCGATTTTTGCATTCGGTAACCCCATTTTGTTGAGGTGTATGAGCACAAGATGTTTGGTGAAGAATGCCATTCTCAGACATTATCACTAGGTAAAGAGCGAATTGAGGCACCAAACTGAGTTTTAATCTCCTGATAAAAATGCTTAAATTTTAAAAATAATTCAGACCTGTTTTTCATTAAAAATTACCACATACACCTTGAAAAATCATCAATAAACGTAACATTATTTGGACCCATAAGTGGGAAACAGTTCGACAAAGACCCCCAAATATCTGAGTGAACTAAAGCAAAAGGCGACGAAGCTCGTTTATTGACTCGAGCGGGAAACTGACTACGAGTGTGTTTGCCTAGTTGACACGACTCACAATGCAAACTAGATAACTTGGAAAGGCTCGACACCAGTTTTTGGAGTTTGGGGAGACCGGGATGATCCAACTGAGCATGTATGGTAAGAGGGGAATCTGTGGCAGAGCAAACCTGGGACGGGGTGGAGAGCTGGTAAAGGCCATGGGACTCACATCCGGTGCCAATCGTCCGTCCCGAACTCCGGTCCTACAGGATAGCAGTGTCTTTAGTAAAGGTAATCAAACAATCATGAGAACGAGTTAAACGACTAATAGAGAGTAAATTAAAGGAACACACAGGGACATAAAGGACAGAATTAACTGACAGGGAAGGAAGTGGATGGGCAATTCCAATACCTTGGGATTGAGTTTGGGAACCATAGCTAAAGTGACAATAGGTAAATAACCCGATGTAGAGAGGGATGAGAAAAGAGCCTTATTATCAAAGATATGATCAGACGCACCAGAGTCAAAAACCCAAGGACCAAGGGAGGGTGACTGAGATATGCAGCCAGATGACTTACCAGTATGTGCAACCAAAGCAGTGGATCCGGAGGACTGTCAATGCTCAAACCACCGGAGAAAATCTTCATAATTAGCCGGAGAGGCCTTAGGAGGATCCATGGTCTTAGGAGGATCTGTAGAAGTAGAGAAAGCCATAGATCAGTAACAAGTGTCCAAAACGATGACAACGGGATACCTGAAAAATCTGAAACAGCGCGCTGTGCACAGTGCGTCAGTAGCAAAAGTGCTCGGATTGGCATAGGAGAGGTAGCGTTAGAGCCGCCAGAGAGAGGTGACCACCGCACCGGAAATATTGTCCGGAACGGCGCCTCCACGTGCCGACGAAGGAAGCTGGGCGCTGAAGCTTCGCGACGGGCGTGTGAGTGTGTGAGACGTCCGTGAGGGCTGGGTCTCGGTGTGTGGGCCGCGTAGGACGGTGCAGTTCTGATGGTGGGGTGGTCGGAGGGAAAGGTCGCCGGAAAAGGTGGCAGCTGACGGTGGCAGAGGGCAAAAAAGGCCGAAAATGGTGCCGGAATGACGTCACTTCAGTGAATAAGGGGCAAATCGAAATGAGAACACGGTTTGCCAAGAAAATTTCTCACCGAAAAACGGTAGGTCCACCGGGTAAGCACGGTTTTAGGGTTGTCTCTGCCTGGCTCTTGATACCATGTTGAAAGAGAAAAAACAGAGGCATAGAGATGGTAAAACCGTGTGTCTCAACTACACAATGGAGTCCGTTTTATATAGGTTTAATGAAATAATTACACAATGAATATTGGAGATTCAATTCCTATTTATAAGATATTATATGATATGCCTAAACCTATATATTAATGACAAAAATTAGAATCATATTTTCAACAGAAACAAAACAAACTTAACTAGAAACGCTGCAAATAATTTCTAATAAACCAGATCCCTAGACTTTAGGGTATTGAGATTGAAATTCATCACTTCACCTAAGGTTGGTGATTAGATGTTGATCATTTGTTACCCAATATTGAAATTAGGTCATTACAAGTGTTATTGAGAAATATAAATAGGAGGGATGATGGTAACAAGTCAGTTATACAATTGAAGAGTGTATAGTAACTGGAGCAGTTGCTCAGGTGAGGGGACAAGCCCTTTGGGGGAGAGTCATCCCCTTTGGAATAATACAGCCATTCTTTCTCTTTTCTTTCTATTTCTTCTTCTTTTATTTCTATACTTAGAATTTTATTCTAGGTTCCTAACAAATTGGTATTTTTAGGGCCCAGCCCAATATTGTAATTAGGCTGCTACAATTGTTAGTTGAGAAATATAAATAAGAGAGTCTTGGATTTTGGGCGTGGGCCTAATTTAACCCCACAAAATCGGCTTGTAAGGTAAGGGCTGCCCAAACTTTATAAGCACTACTTAAGTTGTTGAATTGGAAGGATTTAGGTAGGGAAGGAGAAAAGAGAAAAACAAGTTACAAATAATAAGATTAATATTGATTTGATGGGGTGATGAAATGATTACAAAAGACAACCCTAATAGTCCTATTTATACTAAAAGTAGAATCCTAATATTGATCAAATAGAGAATCAAATCAAAAAATATAATTAAGAAATAAATCCTAAGAGATCATCTAGGTTACTCTAAAATATTCTAAGATATGAAAAGATATTATCAGATATATCTATGATTTTCTAACACTCCCCCTCAAGCTAAAGCTTACTAAGCTTTAAGCTTGTTACACAAAAAACAATGCATTACCCCTCAAATTAAAATTTAAAATATAAAAACCATAAACTGAGGTCCATGAAAATAGTGGTTAGAAGGCAACTCAAGGATGTTGGAAAGGCCGGAGAGAGATGTTGGAAAGATAACTTAGCAAGATAGCTGGAATGATCATCAGCCTGACAGAAATTTCTTGGCAAGCAATCTAGCAGCAAGGTCCGAACTTCACAAAACCGCATTTGGAAGCTTCAACAACAATATCGGAGACCCAAATTATTTAAAATTGAAATTAAGGTGGACAAATACTTCGGGGACTGAGACGAGGCCAGTGCATCTGGGACAAGGGGCCAAGGCTAGTGCATCTGGGAGAAAGACGGGCCAGTGCATCTAGGAAAAACAGTCGAGTCAAAGCATCTGGGACAATGACTAGTGTGGGTCATAGCCAACATAAGTCAATCATCGACGGAAATAGAAGTCACCACTAATAGGATTCATCCGTAGGAAAGGAGCCACCATGGGAATGATCGTCGCTGAGAGGAGAAGCCACTGGTATGATCCATTAGTAGATAAGAATTGCATGACAAGAAGCAGACACTAGAACGGAGAAAAAGATTTGAGCTTTCAAACACAACAAATCATAACTCAAGACCTTGGAGGAGTCCTTAGGAGTATCTGAGGAGGTAGAACTAGCCATGGGTCAGAACATAAATGCAAATAACCGAAACCACAGGTACCTGAACCGTACAACACACAGGGACGTTGCTCAAAAGAGGTCCGATGAAGGAGGTGAGCATAGATCCGGAGAGAGCAGGAAACGGCGAATTCGGTGCTGGAAACAGCGGTCAAAACGGTGGCCGAACGCACCGGTGGAAGGGAAGTGCGTGCGGCTGGGCACTAATCAGAGGAGACGCTCATGCAGGCGCGTCTGGAGGCTGACGGTGGTGCTGTCTGAACGATAGGATAGATCGGCGGCAATCAAGTCCGATGGTGGGGTCAACGGCCGGACACAACGGCAGATGGAGGCGAACGGCAACTGACAGCGGCTGACGGCGGCTAACATGACAGGAACGAAGGTCGGAAAGAAGAATGACGAGACGGAAAAGAACACAACGGAGGAGAGAAAAAAATGGCAGGATTTTTTTTTTGTTTGACTAATAAGATGATTAGAGTTCCTTCCTACTTAGCGGAACTCCGTAGCGGAATAGTGATGGGACAGGTCACAGAGGATGGTACCGCTGTGATACCATGTTGAATTGGAAGGATTTATGTAGGGAAGGAGAAAAGAGAGAAACAAGTTAACAAATAATAAGATTGATATTGATTTGATGTGGTGATGAAGTGATTACAAAAGACAACCCTAATAGTCCTATTTATACTAAAAGTAGAATCCTAATCTTGATCAAATAGAGAATCAAATCATAAAATATAATTAAGAAATAAATCCTAAGAGATCATCTAGGTTACTCTAAAATATTCTAAGATATGAAAAGATATTATCAAATATATCTATGATTTTCTAACATATGTATATCTCTAGGCGACGTAGGACGAAACACACCCTCACAACCAGCACAGTGAAGGTGCTACAGGCTGCAATGAAGGAAGCTCAAAGGTACCACAACAAAGGCGGCAAGGGGCAGACTGTAATTAAGGATCTAGGATAGGCGCCCAGGTCTATACACTTGGAGCGGAGACAACGGGCAGCCAAACGACAAAACTAGGATAGGCTTTGATACCATCTTGGATTTTGGGCTTGAGCCTAACTCAGCCCTACAAAATCAGCTTATAAGGTGAGGACTGTCTAAACTTTATAAGCACTACTTAAGCTATATCTCTAGATGAAGTGGGACTTTGCACACTCTCACAACCAGCACAATGAAGATGCTGGAGACTGCATTGAAGGCAGCTCAACGATACCGTAATTAAGGTGGCTAAGGGCGGACTGCAATTAAAACGGCTTTTCCAACAAAGGGAGTTATTGTTATAAGTCAATTTTGACAATTTAAGAGTGTATAGTACTAAGAGCAATTGCTCGGTGAAGGGGACATACCCTGTTAAGTTTTAGATTTTGGGTGACGACCCATTTTTAGGGATTTCAACCCAGTTTTGCGTTTTAAACCCGTCTCGGCCCAACTGTGCCCTAGTTTCTCAGCCCATTACTTATTACTTATTATTAGCACCGACCCAGTCACCTAGACCTATTTCAAGAGTCTTCAGTCTTCAAAGTAACTTAGTAATGAATATTTTTAAAACTTCAATGATATTCAATGATAGCATTGAGTATATGGCTATATTAGCACAGTAGCACTGCCACTGAGTATACGGCTATATCACCTCCCCTCTCTTAAAGTTCTTCAGCAACAGCATCTCACAAGTACTATAGTGATTCTTTCTTCTTTGCTTGTGGTCGAATTATATCCCTGTTTCTTCTCTGTTTCACCTTTTTTTTTCTCAAGTAATTAACATGTCTCCAAGCATCCCTGTTGTTAAATTAGACTTGGACTATTTTATTTTGGTGTTTTTAGTTTTATGTTATGGAGATTGTGACTTACGATTTATATCTGACATTTTATATTAAGGTTATTTTGGTGTTTTAAGGTTATTTTTCTTGTTTATGTTATTTTATATGTATATATACATATTTAAATATAATTTTGTCCTTTTTGGTGGGATCTTATGATCCGTGTTACGATCCCACGAATTACGATCTTTCTCCCTCCAAATGATCCTAGGTAGGATCTCGAGTTTAACAACCTTGCTTAAAAGACTCAACAGACTGTTGTAAAAACAAAGACGGAAACATAGACTTAATTAGAGAGAAAGGAAGATGTTCAAGATGCTTGTGCTCAAGCCAGACCTGTGATGCAAGAGACTAAGACTCAAACTGAGACTGTAAGCAGGAAGACTGCACCTTCTGACCGTATCTTTCATTAGACGGATAGTACAACCCTCCCTGGTCCTTAGCAACTCCAATCATCCTCCCCGTGGCAAGATCATGAAAAACACAATGAGAAAGGGGAAAAATTACTGCACAGTTCTGGTCCTGAGTAAGCTTATGAATAGAAATTAAGTTGTTGGAGAGTTCAGGAACATAAAGGCCGTTTTTCAATTTAAATGAGAGTTGAAGATCAACATTCCCAGAACCAACAACACGGGTACGAGAACCATCTGCAACACTAATATAATTAATACTGGAAGGTGATGTATCGAATGAAAACAATTTGGAATGGAAGGTCATATGATCAGTAGCACCAGAGGCGGTAAAGGAGCGGGAGCAAAAGCTCTTACCAGTCATTGCCAGAGAACAAAATCCAGAGGGCTTACTAAAATAGAGATTTTCTGTCGTGGGAACAACTCAGAAACGCCAACAGCAAGGTGAACAAACGACACTTCAGACAGACCCACAAAAAATTGTCCTCAGATCACGATTTGAACCCCTCAAACGGACTGGGGAAGGTCCGACGGTGCTACAGTGAGAAGCTTCGCGGCGAAACGGTGGCCGGAAGGCTGCGCGTGGTTTACACAACCACGTGCCAAAGAGTGGCCGGAACTAGGACGACGCGTGGCAGCGCGTGCGGCGTCCGATGGCGGCGAAATTTTGGGTTCTGGTCGGTTTTGTGGAGTCAAACCGGACGGTGGCTGACGGTGGTGAACGGAGTTGGACAGTAGCTAACGCCGGCAGATGGAGGCTGAACGGAGCCGAACAGTAATCTGTGATATCTGATGAATGAAATAGGGCATAAAGAGGTGCCAAACGCTGCACTAAAGGCAGAAGAAAAATCCGCAACGAAGGCGGCTAGGGTTTTTGTGCGGAAGCGAGACTCCCAAGACCGGGAACTCTTGATACCATGTAGAAAATTATATTGAATATTGAATATTATTGAAGTTGTAATGAGTACAAGCACTAATAAGATTATATAGGCAACGCTATACCTAATGGGCCTAATACAATACATACAAGATTTACTTATTTACAACACTTATCCCTATCCTATATAAGTTTGCTTCATAATTTTTTATTATGCTAATCGGGACTAAAAGTGTTCAACTTTAAACAAATAAGTTTAAGTTGTCATAGGCGCATTAAAGTGTCTTATACAGTCTCTTTGAGAAAAGATTTCTTTTTTTGAAAAGTTTAAGTAAAACACAATTCAACCCCCCTCTCGTGTTTTCATATGCTCATTTCAAGCCCTTTGGGAGAGAGTTATCTCCTTTGGAATAATACAACCATTCTTTCTCTTTTTCTCTCTTTCTTTCTATTTCTTCTTTCTATGCTCAGAATTCTATTCTAGGTATCTAATATCATTCACAGCTTGAACTTCAAATCTTCTTTAAACTTGATTCTAGGAGGAGCTTTTGTTATGATGTCTGTCACTTGGAGATGACCAAGTGTGTAGATCAAGTTCAGAATTCTTGAATTCACTTTTCCTTGATAAAATGGCAATGTAGATCCACATGCTTAGTTCTGTCATGATGAATAGGATTTTTTGCAATGCTTATTGCAGCCAAGTTTTCACAAAGCATTTTCATTATTCTATGGTTGAAATCCTTAAATCTTCAAGTAATCTTTAGCCATAATCCTTCACATATATTGAGCTAGGACTCTGTACTCTACCTTGACACTGCTTTTGGCAACAACTGATTGCTTTTTACTACATTATGTTATCACGTTTCCCCATACATAGGTGCAGTAACCAATAGTTGATTTGCGATCTGAAATATATCCTCCCAATCAGCATGAGTAAATTGCAATCGCCTTAGTTTCACATTTGTGAAAGAATATTCCTTCACCCAGAGTCATCTTCAAGTATCTAAGGATTCTATAAACAACATCCAAATGTTCTTCATTTGGCTTGTTCATTAATTGGCTGACAACACTAACCAGAAATGCTATGTCTGGCTTAGTGTGTGACAAGTAAATAAGTTTTCCAACAAGCCTTTGATATATCCCGATGTCAACAAGTGAGCTGTCTTGTTTGGAACCATTTTTGTAATTTGGTTCCATTGGAGTTGTTGGAATCTTTGTAAATATTAAGTAGAGTTATTGTTGTATAGGCATATTTTATCATATCATGTAAATAGGGACAAAATCCTCTATTTAAAAATTGTAATTATTTCATTAGGCCTATATAAAGGAACCCTTGAAACATGCAGATTTCATCATGTCTCTCTTTTCTCTTTTACTCTTAACATGATATCTAGATTCTAAAGAGGTGCAATACTAATTCGTGTGTACCCAGTGGACACACTGTCCACTCGTGAAATTTTTTCCAGTTAACCATGTTTTACACTCCGGTTTGCCAACAACCTTGGAGTTGTTGTCAACTCTCTCTTTCTTGCATCATCTTTCCGAGAGTATTCCTGTTGTCATCCCTCACTTTCCAGCAACCCTTCCGGGCAATGACCACATCATCAAAATCACCGCCCATCAATCGGCCTGTCCCCAAAAGGCCAAGTCCATATGAGTAGCAACGTGCCATCACTTGCCGCTTGGTTTGCCACACTCGCCTTTGCCCCCTCTTTTCATATCTAATCACACATCCCTCTCTGGACTATTGTTGTGTTTTGTCTCCACCCCCTACGCAGAAACTATCATGTACCCTAGTAAATTCAAGTTTTTTCATTTTGTTTTCTGACCCATGGCAAGTTTTGGCCCCTCAGATGCTACAAAGGACTCCTCCAAGACAGAGACCCCTGTTTTCACCAATTATGACAGTGCCCCTCTCTACAAAAACAAATTGGATTGAAGAAACTATGACACAAGGGTATTTGATATTCAACTCTAGCTAAACGAGTAAGACTATGTTGACCATTGGACCAGGAAAGTCGATGTCGTGCCCGCCACTGAGCGCTCACAGTGGAACAAGACTGAGGCCCAGTTGTGCAGCATCATCAAGTGCACTATTCATCCGTCTCTAAAGCAAATCTTTTGCGCCCAAATCACTTTTGAGTGTTTGGGAACAAGCCAAAGTCCTTTACATCAACACTCAACGTCTCAATGGTCTTGCTAGAACCTCATGAATGTCATTGCTCCTCGGAAGTTTGATATTATTTCTGCTTATTTAAGAAAGGTAGATGGAGCCCTACATGATTTTAATGGGTTGTTGCCCCCAACCGCAACATCTACACAGGAATTTGAGCATCTACATACCTTTTTCATGTTGTTAGCTTATATGGTTTACCTCTGGAATACTCTGCCATTCGTGATCAGTTTTTGGGGTCACCTATCCCATCTCTAGCCATGCGTTGGACCATCTTACTTTGGGTCTTGACCAAACCACCCCCGATTCAATATTGTCTCCTGCTCCAGTTGATGCCGTTGCACTTGTGTCGAAAGGAGGTGCTGGCGGTCAGTCTAGTAAAGCTCGCTCAAAGTGTGATCACTGCCACTATTTGGGCCACACTATTGATAAGTGTCGGACTATTCATTTCCTCCTTTCTCGCATGACCAATGTTGTGTTTGGAATTTGGGACCACATCAAACCGCAATGAATTCCCATCAGAGGATCCAAGCGAACGTCATACATCCACGAAAAAGGAGCAGCTTCGTCTCATAGTGCTAGCTACAGAAACTGAAACCTGTAGTGTTTTGTGCGACCAGGGTTATAACAGATATAATGCAACACCTTAAGTGGTACTACTTATAGTAACACCTCCTTAAGTGAGTGGAAACCTGCAAGTCTGACCTAATATGAGTCTGGCCTACGAGAAATTACAGTCTAACTTAATTTCTCATTGCTCCGACTAATATGCTCTTATGCGTTTGACCCTATAGGTTCTTATTACATTGGTAATAATATTAAATCACATTTAATATTACAAAACAGTGAGCGATATCTAGCAATAGATCACTATTACCCAAGTAATGAAAATGTCAGTGATTTGAGGTAACCTTTCTATGGCTAATGTTTCTGTGTAACTTTGTCCCTTCGTCCAGATATCATAATTGACCACAACACATAGAAGGTATCATCCTTATATAGTGAAATTATTTATTCCTCGATACTTGAGTAGACATTGTAATAAAAAAGATCAATATCTCATATTGACTCATTTCAGTATGGTCGTGCACTTTAGAGTCTCACTCTACAAGGGACCCAAAGATATCACTCCTATTATGTAGAAGGGACAAATTCCATCCAAGTCACTCACATCCCTCTGCATGATTTGTGGTACGCCCAATAACCGACTTTATAATCACCTTCTTACAGATGATGTTTGACACATTAAAACATACAACTTCTCATGTAGGGATCGTAGTGATTTCAGGTTGAAGACTACATAACCATTGTCACTATGAAAACCGCTTATAACACACACATAACATTCCATGTAACGACCTCATGGTGGGTCAATCCAGTACATCATTGCTTTAATGTGTACCTGTGTGAATACTTGATATCTCGTATACATAACCCGTGAGATCGGTCATCAGTCTCGCACAAACTAGACTTAGCGTATTATTGTCATCCTTATTAACAATAATACTTGACTACGGATATTCAAGAATAGTGTTCTATCAACCAATAGGATCTCATGATCAAGTCATCTACTTGATACCTATTGTATCGAACCTAATATTCTAAGGATTTTATTACATTTAGAAGAAACAACACAATAAATGAAATGCCTCATATTATTCAAATAAAAGCAAGATACAATATACGCAAATATGGTCCAAATACAATGGCCTCTAGGGCATACACCAACATGTTGCATAGATTGATCCACCAGTCATGTCTTAGCCATCCGCTCAACCGACTACATCTCTTGCAACCTATGCTGATTTTCTTATGTGGTTTGAGGAACGTCGCGGCTCAAGTTCCACTGCCTTTGTGGAGCACACAGGTATTTCTTATGCTTGTTTCTCTCAGACATCATTTCTAGGTCCATGGGTTCTTGACTTCGGTGCCACTGATCATGTCTCTACTCTAGTAACAAATCTATTTTATTCAATATCTCAGAATCCATTTAATTGCCTATTGTTAGCTTAGCTAATGGTTCTAAAATACATTCTCAAGAGGTGGCCATTGTCCATCCCCTCCTTTCCCTTTCCCAGATCTCCCTTTAATATACTTTTTATTAGTCATTTAACTTGTTCTCTTGACTGTGTCATCTCCTTCACCAAAGATTCTATCTACTAGCAAGACCAAAGTTTGCGACAGATGATTGGTGCCAGACATGAGCCCAATGGCCTCTTCCTACTTTCCGCTCTTTCTCTTGTTTGCTTAGTCTCGGATTCTCATCTCATTGTCCATGCTCAGTTGGGTCATCCCAGTCTTCCCAAATTGCAGTAGTTGGTGTCGAGCCTCTCCAAGTTATCCAAGTTGTCATGTGAGTCTTGTCGAATTGGAAAACATACTCTTGTTTGTTTCTCAATCGCATATATCACCTCATTGTCCATGCTTTCTTTGCCGCATCCCAGATTTCTTTTGTAGTTTCACAGACAAGAAAATTCTTCCCATTGTCATTGTTGACGGAGTTGATCAGCCATGACATGACCATGTTTTCGACCTTCCATCCTTTGTAGGTGGGGATCCTTTTTTGTTGGAACTGCTACACTTCAGGTGAGGTAGTCCTCCTTGCCCTTGTATCATATGAACATCATGACAGATTGGAACCATTTTGCCCATTCAGATTCTGACCTGTAATGGGAATATGAGAGCTGTCTACCACTTTGTGATTGTTTAGAGTGGTGACTACAGTGGTAGAGGTCTGTTTTTCGGTAGCCATTCCAATGGTTGGGCGTCTTTGGTGATGTTATAAATGGCTCTAATACCATGTTTTTCAGGAAAACCTGAATTTTCTGTTATTCGATGACGGAAAAGCTGAGGAATATATAGGAGAAATCATGGCAACAGGTCTGCCACTTCATCTATTTAATTCCAGTAATAAATATCCTAATTAGTGAAACAAATCAACATAGAGAGATATTAGGAAACAACCATGCTAATCCTTCTATTAACTTTGACCTAACAAAAAAAACTTAAGGGAACTGCAAATAATTTCTAATAAACCACATCCCTAAACTTCAGGGATTGAGATTGAAATTCAACATAAGCAAGTCAAAGAGAGTGAGTAAAATACCTGATACTTCAAAAATCTATCAAATGAGAACTCCAACAAAATTTTCCTTGCTGTTGGTTTTGAATTCAAACTCATATCTTCCATAGGTTCTGTAGAGTGCAAGATGGCTTGACAAACCACATTCTCATTTTGAAGGCTTTTAAAAGTGACCCAACAAGATATATCATGAGAATTCAAATCGTCACATGTTTTGTTCTCCTTTGATTTCCTGAAAGAATTAGAACAAGCACTCAGCTCATAGGAAGTGTGAAACTCATCCTTCGATGAACTTATTGATTCCTTAACAAGTTTCTGCCTCTTATTGAATACTTGTTCCACGTTGTTACCACTGATACAATTTTCTGAAACTGAAAATTCCTTTGTCTTTTCCCTTGAAACATTACATGAATGTGAAATTCCACTCTTCCCAGCGAGCAATAAAATGCAAGGCAAAAGCATGGCTTCAACAGAAGTACTTGACATGTTTGATCTCATATTATTAGAAGACTGCAAGAATTGATATATGGACATTAGCAGTGCAAAATTGTTCAATGCCTGTACTATAAAAGAGAACAAAAACAATATTACTACTTTACAACCATGTAACCTCTTAGAATGGGTAATGGTACACACGGGAAACTTAAGAGAAACAAAAGCACACGCCTTCTAAACACTTCTTTACATATGCAATTCAACAGCTCGCCACAGTAGTTATGCTTGTTTGTCTCTTTAGATGTCTGTTTATTAGAATACATTACTGGAATTCAACAGCAACTCAATATCCCGTCACAGTGGTTACGCAATTCAACAGAATGCCTTTTTGGAATACATCACTGGATCCAGCGATAGGTAAATCGTTAAAGGAATTTAAGTATTGTTAGATATAAAAACTATTCCTAGGCATACCTAATAGCTTAACATCTTAGGAGAATTGATCCTTGGCATAATATCAGAGCCCCTTCAACCAAGTAATCAGTAGTTCAATACTGGGTGCCCCTATTCTGTTAGTTAAATTATAATCTCAGCATAAGGTTTGAGTTAGTTCGTGTTTTTCCATGCTTCAAGTCAAGCTGAAATACTTTAGGTGTTTTTAGGTGTTAGAGACGGATTGAAGAATATTGGTTGAGAAGCTTGCAAAGGCTTGACAAAGAATACTTGTAACAGGGTGTCAAAGAATACTTGTAATCGAGTGTGAGGAGGCTCGGTGTCTTAAAAAACTTGCAGGGTCTCAATGTTATCGATGGCGGATGGCGGCTTATGGCGGCCAGCCAAAAATCCGCCATACATTATAGCGGATGGCGATGCGGCCATATGGCGGATGCCATGGCGGACCAAAAAAAAAATTATATATATATACATATACATAATAAAAATTGCAAAAATAAATATAAAATCCAAAATACTAACAACATATATCAAGAACCATAAACTAAATTGATAGAAAATATCATATAAGTCTCATATTCACTTATCATAGACTACTAACAACCAACAAGGTTGATTACCACCAAGTTCAAGACTTCTATTGGAAAAAGCAGCATTTAAGGCTTAAGATTCATGTATCTTGGTTTAATTCATTCATGTACTTAGGATGCTTAGGGTGATGCACTAGAATTTATTTCCCTTCTAATCATAACAAGTAACTGATTATGGAGTGTATATAAATACTAAGTTTTTCTGAATGTGCTTAAGTGATTAGCAATCAGCAAACTTAGTATTTATATATACTCCATAATCAATTACATGTTATGATTACAAAAGAAATAAATTCTAGTGCATCACCCTAAGCATCCTAAGTACATGAATGAATTATACCAAGATACATGAATCCCAAGCCTTAAATGCTGCTATTTCCAATAACTTCAAAATTCAAATAACAAAATAATAAAAACAACATCACAAACACAAAGTAAATGGCTAATCCTCTTCCTCAACCCCAACATAATCAATTTCTTGGTTACCTAATGGTTTGGTAGCCATTTTCGGACTGAAAAAGGAGAAGAGAAGAGGCTTGTCGCTGGTCACCGGCCAGAGGGTGGTCGTCGGAGGTCGGTGATCGCCGGACGGTGGTCGCCGGAGGTCAATGATCATCGGACGGTGGTCTCCTGAGAGTGGGTGTCGCCAGAGAGTGGGTGGTTGGAGAAGAAAGGATGAAATGGGAGAAGAGAAGAGGTTCAGGTCAATATACGAACATGAGAAGTGGGAAGTCAAATATGTTTTTAGGGTTTTGCCTATTTTGGGCCCAATTTCCGGGTCGGGTCACACAACCCAAGCAACCCAGGAGGCTGATTTAGGGTTTTTTCCTCAAAAAACCCAAAAAAAACCCGTTTTTTCCTCCATGGGCGCCAGCCTCCATGCGGCCGCCATTTTCCTCCATGCCACCGCCTCCGTATGGCGTTTCCCTCGAAACCCGCCACCGCTTTCCGCCATGGCGCCGCCATGGCCGCTATTCGATAACACTGCAGGGTCTGCAGAGGCTGTTGAGAATATTGGTGTGCCAAAGCCTGGAGAGGCTGTTTTGATTCAAAAACCTATGACAGCTGACTCGAGTTTCTGAATAACTTACTAAATTGTAAGGTAAGTTTCGAAAGTATTTTTCAAGTACCACATCTTCTTATAAAAGCACTTTTAAAACAAGATTGTGGTGTTTGGTGTTATTTGCTTGAAAAATACTTCTTACTCAAAAGATCAACTCAAAACCTTATTTAAGAAGCTGTTGAAACATTGCGGTCTTTATCAAGGTTGCTAATCAAGCTTCTGTGTAACAGAAACCTATCCTTGAACTGAATATCATCTTAGTTACAATTCAGGAGTTTTATATCAAACCATCTTAGATTATTTAAAGACTAGTCATCTTATAATGATTTGATTTTAGTCACAAAAGGTTAACCTTCTAAGTATTTGACTAACAGCTTCGGTTACCTTTTGAATGCCAAGTTTTAACCTTGAGAAGAGAAATCAGAAGTATGACCTTCTGTGTAGGTACAAATTTGAAAAAGTCACTATTCAACGCCCTCTAGTGACTCTATACCACTTCACTAGATCAATAGCCCATAATTCTTCAAAGACAACATTAGAAGCATTAAAATAGTCAGAATATAAATTCTTCCCCGTCACGGCATAAGAATAAGTACCAGAATTCCTACTGTGAATCAAGAAATTGGAGTAGTGGGTGATGGTTGAGATGTTAGTAATCTTGGTGTTAGACATGGTGGTTGCACACAATGGCAGCCAAGGGCGTGATGAAGGTCTGAAGCAAGAGACATAAGCTACGATGAAGCATGACTGACTACAGCAATGAAGCATGACTGACTACAGTGACGAAAACAAACCAACTAGAGAAAGGGCGCTATTTGGACAAGGTGTGGGCAAATGTGGGTAAAGGGGGTCACGGAGAGTTAAACGGAACCAATTGCATACTAAATGGTGGTCGGAAACGCCGCCAAGCATGACTAAATGGTGAAGCATGGGTCTGACGCGAGGAGAAAAATGGGATGAATGAGAGCATGTGCGAGGAGCTATGGTGGTTGGCTGGACCAGGGACGACGATTTATCCAGTGAGGTCGCCAGTTAGAAACACGATGGGCTTGCGGTGCACAGTGGTGGACATGGTGGCTGGAGAGAGATTTGAGAGCAATGAAGGTGCAAAAGACAATAGGACCAGCCATATTGAAGGCAGCTCCTGCAACAACTATAAGATAAGGAGAGACTCCTAAATGAGGAGCTCTGATACCAACTTTAATGTGAAAGAAACTAGATATTATTTATTTTTGGTTAATTCACTTTACAAGTTTTCGTTACAATATATAGACTAAGAGCACTAACTACTTTCCTAAAAACAAACGAAAAATAAGGCAAATAATAATGTGTCCTAATCAACAACAATACAAAAAATATCTATTAATAATTACAAATATTCTATTTCAATGTGGGAGGAACTGTTGCAACAATCTGTTTCAGTATGCAACTGCTCAATGAATATGTAGTTGTACATCACAATGCAATCAATTACTGCAACTTCTGATTAAATAATAAATATACAGTTGAAACATACCTTTCCTCGTAGAGGAAATTTGTGAGATACCCTAAGCAAATGGTAGGATCCACATTCATGTATCTCAGTTTCATTCGTTGTATTGATACACGGGGAAAGGGGAAATTTTCTGCATTTAGCATTCTTCCAATGAAAGTAAACAAAGATTGGTGTGTTTAACACTCTTGCTGCTAGGGTGCAATTAAAGATCGTTCTGCATGATAACGACTCAATTTCAAGCAATTCCAAGTGATCCACAAGTTCACCTATGCCATCGACAACAATATCATAGTCTGTCACCTATAAATCCAAAATAATAGTAAAGTCATCAAAGGCTTGAAGAATAGGTGAAAAACTAGAGATGCTCCAACTAATTTTTTAGAGTTCATAGGATAAAAATGTAAAGGAGAAAAGTGAGTTGCGAAGAGCATTGGTTACCTCAAATATTTTGTCGGGATTCCAAGTTAAGGGAAGGTCTGGTATAAGAACATCAACACCACCAGTCGCATCAACCAGCTGCAGTCTTCCAGTTGATGGATTAATCTGAATATTCCAAGTAAAAAATCAAGAGAACTGAAATGTCAACAGATATGCAAATAATATAAAAATTTTACGTCAAAAAATGTGCTGTTCCCATCTTTAAAAGATCACAGAAATATACTATAGGTCATTTGAACTAATAACCTTTAGATATCCAAGCAAAACAACGCCTACGTCTTCACTTGAAATGATTCTTCTCTTAACTGATCTACCATTATATCTTGCTTCAGGTGATAAAAATCTGAAATGGTTGCCAACAGGCAATAATTTGCAGTGATTTTCTGACTTTACCATTCTCATTAAGGTATCTATACAGTGATAGATGAAGACAGACATTGGTATTACCTGTAATAATAACACAGATATAGTAATTTGTATCTTTCAATTGTCAGTAACAAATACTTCAGCCAGAAAAACATAATGATTTTTTCCTTTGGGTGAAAAATGACTGTATTCTGCTGACCATATCAGATCTAAACTTAATTAAGTACCAGCAGCAAATTTAACATAAATATGAGGAAAATACCAGTTTGAGGAAATCACAACACAATTCTCTACCGCAGCCATTGAAATCGTGCCTACACAGCTCCATGAAAGAACCATGCTGCCAAAACAAATACGTAATAACCAAATTAATGAATAAAAAATGGTTTCGATAAGTCTTCTAACCATCAATTTATTACCATACCTCAGTTTGAAACACTGATGGTGGAAACAGTGAACTAGCATACATCTGAGCTAGGCCTCCTTTCTGGTAAAACCTTGCAAAAATAGCTCGTCAGAATTGGAAGAGAACATAAAGCTTCAGCCAAAGTAAGAACTCCTTGAACCCAAAGGAAGTAGATTACATGTTCTGATCCCAAAATCTCCTTGTCAGATAAGATACCAGCAAACTTTTTACGTAAGCTTGAGACAAGAAGTAATACCCTGCCAACAAGAGATAATGAAAATGCATAATATATATTCCATCAATCTTTAAAACTTTAAGATGCAAATTAATTGCTACAAAAGGAAATCAAACTATTTAATACCAAAGTCTTGCGGAAAATGGTAATGACTGAATGAACTTTCCTAGCATACTTCGAGATTGCAAAACTACATTACACCTGCAACACTAAACTGAATTATCACTTTATCTGCAAGGGACATGGATAAACAACTTCAATTATTAAATAAACCCAAAATATTCAAGGAACAATTAGTATTAATATTAAAACATGCAAAACATACAACAAATCAGATCATGTCATGCGTGGCTTCAGTTAGATGCAGTTGTTTACATTGGTTCGGTCTCCCAAATAAAAAAGGGAAGGATGATAATATGCAAAGAACAACATAAAATACTTTTCATTGGCCCCAGGTGAAGACTCAGGACTGTCACTTTGAGACTCCTATGATGCAAATCTGAACAGAAGCAAGCATGATTATGGTAGCAGTACGTACGCAGTTTCCAGTGGGGAGAAGGATTCCACGATAATGCTAGTCTTTATGCAAGCCCCAAGAATAATAATTTTAGTCCATGAAAACTTTGGATCCATGAAATGGACATTTCTCACAGATATCTACACAATGGCCACAAGAGTTAGGGGCAAAACTGAAAAGTCCAAATCATTGCATAGCATATATATTCATAAAAGAAAGTCGCCCATTGACATTGTGGCTTTTATATTCTTTTGCATCATGAAAAGTCTCATGTCAAAAAAAACAGCAAATCTGCTTCACTTACAATGGCACCAACTCTCAGACCATGTATAAGAGTATGAAGTTCATCAGTTAAAAGAAGCCACACATCATGGTCCAACTCTAAAGCCATCCCTTGCATGTAGACACCTTTAATTACGCCAGTATATGCACCACATTCACCCTTCCCTTCGATTACACTCTTCAAACACGGTGGTAGCCATTTCTCGGAAAACCTACAAACATGAAGAACAGACTTATCTGCAGTCACATACATCACCCGAGACTCGTCCTTTGTAAAGTAAATCAACTTCTTCTTCAAAGCAGATACCATAATTCGGGTACCGATTAGCTTAGTCATCGCAGGGTGCCACGACGCTGCATTGCCACAAAAATACACAATCTGCATTTTGGTAAAAGAATGACATTTTCCATTTTCCACTAAAGAGCTACTACCACTCATCAAATTGTTTATTAACTCTTTGGAACCACATAACCTACACTCGCAACACATTAATTGTGCCAAAAAACCAAGCAATTTGACCTTGGAACCCGAATTCAATTCAGAAATGCTCTCAGCCATGGTACAAGGGACCACACAAACAGGGCCAACCGATTCCACCACTCCGTAAACGCCATACCGTGCTTTAGACCTATCATCATCATCATTGTTGTGATGATTTGGTACCAGTGGAAGCAAATCCACATGGTTTAATCCCTTTAATCCCTCACTCGAATCGGAAAAACACCAATTGATAATCTCCAAGAAGCCGTCGCGGCGGTGGTGTTTAAATGGAATGAAATTCCAAGCGGTGACGCGGATTTCCTTGCCTATAGCAAAAGCTTGGAACTGGAGAACGTCGCAGCAGACGGTGGCGGAGGCGTCGGAGAATCGGAAGCAGGAGCAAGGAGTAGAGGAGGGACTGGTGGTGTGGGTGGGGAGGGTTAGGGTTCCGACGATGACGGTTGGGTGGTTCAGGGCGGTGAGGACGCGATGGTCGGTTGAATGCGGCGACGGAGGAGGGGGAGAAGAGGTGGAGGAAGGGAAATGAAGAGAGCCGGTGGCGGTGAGAGGTCGAGGGGAGCGGAGCAGGTCCGCTAGCCTTGCGATCTTTGCGTCTTGCATTGATGTCGCGGAGGGATGTACCATTTCCCGCGCCAATTGAAGAGTGTCGTGAAGGTCAGTCAGTAGGTGTTAATCTTACTCCAACTCCAACAAAAGGCAACAAGAGCGGGAACCAGGTTTTCAATTGGAAAGAGTGCGAACTTTACACTGACTGGTCTCTTTGAGGTAAATAGCCAACGATACTGTTATTTGAATGGTAAAATGGGACAACAAAATTTGACAACAATATTATGATTAATGCACTTTAAAATGTGGTTAATAATGCTTTGAGTTTGGTTAATGAATACACCAAGTGTTGAGTTTGGTTAATGATGTTCAAAATCATGGTTAACAACGTTTAGTGGATGGTTAATGAGTTACGACACCTTGGTATATCCATTAACCAAACTCGACATTTCTTTAACCATGGTTTTTAACTGCACTAACCATAAAAATTGTTGTCGAATTTTGTTGTCTCGTTTTGATATTCAAATAACATTTCTCAATAGCTAATAAACTAGGGTGAAGGCTTACATGAAGTTATGCTAACATATGACATACCGATGAGGCACTTTTTTTGCCCTCTGCAGCTGGTTTATGCGGTATTTGTAGGTAACCAAAATTAAAAATAATTGCAGAAAGGGGCTCATGTAAACTTATGGGGAGCATCTGAGAAAGGATGGATATTGCTTCCCCCATGCTCCCCATTTGAGAAGGAACTGCGTTGAACGATAGTCACTGCGTTGAACGGTAGCATGTGTGGTTGTAGGAAGACATCGTCGTCGGATCAGCGTTGAGTTGTCCTTCTCTGGTCACCTAGACGTCTTTGTTAAGGGTAAGGTAAGGTTATCTGTAACCTTTACATAGCTGATTGGGTGGTGTTTTATTTTCCTTTTCTCCACGAGATTTGTCTTTAATAATGTGTTCTTCCAGTCCAAAGCAGGGGCATTAATTGAGGTTGATTCGATGGTGTAGTTTCAGCAAAGATCTATTCTTTTGTGTTAGTATTGGGTTAGGGTTCAATATGTGTGTGGGAATTGATTGTTATAGACATATGGGTGTTCTTTCACTGGGGTTTATTTCGTTTTTAGCTTCCCAATTGGGATTGTAGTGTAAGATGTATGAATCCTCAGAACCCTTTTTTAATTGATGCGTTGGTTTTATATGGAATGATTTTCCTCTTGTCAAAATAGTTGGTTTTACTAAGTAACGTTGAGCATTGATGAAGATCTTTGTAGGTCATTTTTAAGTATACCATTTTTTGTTTCTCATGTGTGGTTGTAGGTAGATACTAATAATTAAAAGACCATGGAGGACGAGTTTGTCGCATGATCGTCCAGGAATGTAGAACAACCAATTACATAGGTATATGTTGTGTTATTTTTTGTGGACTAATATTAACTGATGTTAGGTGTTGGGAAGTTAATATTATTGAAGTTGCGAATGTTTTGTCTTTTATATAATAGGGATTCGATGACATGTCCTTGTACTCAGAAGGTGAGCGTAAGTTTAGTTAAGATGGTGAAACTATTGCAGATGAAGATGGAAAAATGTTTTTGATGAAGACGAGCAATGTCAAATGTTTGCCAAGGGGCTCCCATTAACAATAAGCGCGACATTCTTAGTCTGGACCTTGGAAGTTTAGGAGCTGAAGATTTAAGTGGTTGTCATTTTGCAAGCCTTGAGGTCGCATATTTGTTTTACAATTGGTACGGGTGAATGAATGGATTTTCTGCACGTAAAGGGAAGATACTCAGAAACATCAAAGGAGATGCAATACAGGAAACATTTAAGTGTCATAAACAAGGTTTTTGGGAGGACAAGGGTCTTAAAATGGAGAACCACAAACGCCAACCTAAACCTGAAACTAGATGTGGATGTTCCGCAAGATTTCATGTGCACATTGATGTGGACTCTCAACGATGGTATGTGATGTGCTTTGATGATGAGCACATGAACCACTAGATGAGGTGTACCGTGGGATGTTAGTTGCACAAAGAAAAATGATGGATGGTGATATTCTTTAGATGAATAATCTAAGGAAGGTTGGTATTGGTGCACCCGATATATATAACTCACTTGCTAGCCAGTCTAGAGGCTATGGAAAAATTGGATTTCAGAAGAAGAACATATACAATCAGATTGGGAAATAGAGGCGATTACGTGGATCAGATTATGTAAGTGTAGTTGATTACCTTCGATGGTTGGCATTGAATGACCCATTGATGTTTGTTCGACACACTAAAGATTTTGCGGGAAAACTACATTTGGTTTGGTGTGATGGTAACAGCCAGCTTGACTATGAAGTCTTTGGGGATGTTGTTGTATTTGATGCAACATATGGTAAAAACAAGTATCATCGTCCTATAGTTGTTTTTTTCGATGTCGACAATCATATTCACACAGTGTTTTTGCTAGTGCGGTGATTGCAAATGAAACTAAAGAGACTTATGTTTGGCTGCTTGAGCAATTTATAGAAGCAATGAAAGGAAAGATGTCAACCTCGGTCATCACCGATGGTGACAAGGCGATGAGGAATGCCATTAGGATAGTATTTCCAAACACTCATCATCGTCTATATGCGTGCCATTTGATTCACAATGCGACTAGTCACATTGGAATACCAGGCTTTATGTCTTAATTTAGGAAATGTATGATGGGTGACTATGATGTAGGACAATTCAAACGACGTTGGAATTCAATGGTATCTGATTTTGGCTTGGAAGACAACAATTGGGTGGCAAATATGTGTGAGAAAAAGGCATATATAGGCTACAACGTATATTACTGGAAACTTCTTTGTTGGATTTAGAATAACTTCTCGGTGTGAGGGATTCCATTCACTTATGGGGAAGTTTGTCCATTCTAGGTACAATTTAACAAATTTTTCACAACACTTTCAATGATGTCTTAATTATATGCGCTTTAAGGATATAGAGGCTAATTTTGTGTTTATGCACAGGGGGAGCCAGTCTTGCAAACTAACTTTCAAAAGCTTGAGAGGTCGGCTGCAAAGGTGTTGACTGGGGAGATATTCCAACTTTTTCAAGATGTGCTCGGTCGAGCAATTGTGATGAATGTTACTGATTGTAAGGAAACAACGGGACACTTTTTTACAAAGTCACAAAGTATGACACATTTTCCATTGAGTAATGAGTTTAGGTGTTCTTGTCAGATGATGGAATCGTCCTGTTTACCATGTGGCCATGTAGTCGTTGTGTTGGTTTATCTTAATATAGGTGTGTTACCTAAGACTCTTGTGCTAGAAAGATGGAGCAAGAATGCGAAAGATAAATTACATGGGCTAAAATCCGATGGTACAAATTTTTGGGACTTGCATGTTCCACCCAATATGTATGTTTGTTAGATTCACGCAGGAAGCTGTGTAGTTTGGCGTCTCTCAGTGGCGATGATTTTAACTATGTTAGAGATAAGGTCAGTGCCTCTAGTATTTGAAAAACAAGAATGGAGGTCAGGACAACAACATCGCAATTGAAGGTTCTCAGAGTGGTTTGAGGGATCCAGCTAATGTAAGACGGAAGGTAGGTGGAACTCATAGAGCATCCACCTTAGGCATGAAAACAAAGCGTGCAACAAGATGTGGACATGCAGGGTTGCTGGACACAATCATTTAACATGCCCTTTGATGAGAGAGTTTGATCATGTTGTTGAGAATACATATGAAAGGAAGCTGACTGTAGATGACGAGGACATTTGTTTTGACAACAACGACTTTGACATCGACAATATAAGTAAGTTAACTATGTTTATTAGAACACGTTATGGTTTCATGATTGTTATTGAGAAATCTTTAAATTATTGTCATTTTAAAATGAGATGTTATCTTGAAGCATACATGTAGCGCCTATTTGGAAGAATTGTGCCTCGGTCGCATTATGTGGAGGTATTTTTATGTCCTTTATCTGACTTTCATGATATGTTGTTAAGTGCTAATTGAATGATAATAGCCTTTAATTGTGGGTTTGCAGTTCCATTTATCTTCAGCACCCTGTTACATGATGTGGATGACTTGGGATGACATGAGTAATGTAGCATTGGCTGATTGACTGATTTCTGAGATCATCGTATGTACCAATGATTTTTATAAGTGAGATGGGTTACATTTGGGCATCACGTTTATCTGTATTTAAATGAGTGTTGTTGGAGGTTGACTAACGCTAGTTTTATGCATGAATTTCTTGTTGTTTTCGGTTTTGATTCTGCTTTTTGTAACTGCAACAACATTGTGTTCCTTTAGTTAGTATATGTTTACAATATGGAAGCATTGAAATTCGACTTTGTATAACTAAATCTGGTTTTGTTTTGAGCATCCGTGGAAATTATAATGGATATTGGATAATGTATCAGGTTCATGGTTTTGATTTTTCACTTGGAACAGGGATGGTAGTTGTGGTTATCTCGTTTGCGCTGACTTTGCATGTTTGTTTTGAGAACAAACTCAAATGTCCTACTAGAATGCTTTAACTGTTTGAGTGCCACACCTTTTTGACGGCCTCTTATGTCCAGATTCATTGTGGACGCTATTAATTAAAAACAGTGTTCCGTTGAGATTGTTTAAATTTCTTTTTTATTATTTTGAATTGGCAGTTCTGACATTCATCATAATAGATGCAGTAATACGATAAGTGCATGTTATTAATGGACCTTGTGTAAACTATTGTAATCACAATATGAATCTGGAATGTTGTGGAAAAATGTCAACTGTTTTTTACTTATTAATTTTGTGGGATCTCTTCAAATCATTTATGCTTTGGGAAATTCAATGCCAGTATCAATTTGTGGGTGTGGGTTCGGTAGGAACTATTTTTGGATGATACATCAAATGGTTCCGAAAAACTGTAATATGATAAGCAATATTAGCAATGTCACATGCTACAGGCCCAATTGTCAAAGCCCAACTAGTGTTAACACTAACTGAATTGTTCTTGAAATAAAAATGGCCCATGTCTTTTTAAATAGCAATAGGAGTGGCGGACCTAATAGTAAATCATATCATTGATTTTGGAAAGTGTAATATCAGTTGGGCTTAATAATTATTGAATTGAGTCGAATGGGCAACATTGGTTATTAATAACCAAATGAGTTAGGTTGTCAAATATTCTTATTGAGAGTTTACATGAAACTAATTAACCCTCCCCTGATTTGAAGAGTACATAGACCATTATTTACAAATAAGAATCATGCAAACAACATAATGGACCGTTTCAAATATTAGCATTAGCCAAAAATGGTTTGGGCCAAAATTCATGGGCGCTATCAATACCCAAGCATCCTGATAGAATCACATTGGATATATAACATGCATATAAATGTAGTCACTTACATTGTAGCAATGTGATAGGAATTGGTGATATTATACAAGTAATAGGATAATAGAGTTAATTACGAATTACAATCATCCAAAATAGTGTATGGTCATTGAAAATATATTGTGAGACTATCAGCACGGAAGTGCTACATATTTTTGTACCATGTCACCGTCTATCATTACCTAAGTAGTATTAAGTAATGGTTTACCCCTCACATGTCAAAATAATCACAATTGATGAGCAAAAAAATAGTCACCTAACATGTATTCAAAACATAGATGTAGCAAATTGGGTGATGAACAAGTGCTTAAGTTAGGGTTGATCCTTTTTTTTTACCCTGGGCCAGCACTCGTTATGTGAACCATGAAATATTTCCATTGCCATGTTCATCCTAATAATGCATTTGTGGAGCTGCACATGATGTATAACTAACTATAAGTATGTATTATTATTTTTTTAAATATATAAAACTACATATTTGTAGAAAGACTCATGCATCTAACATGGTTTGATGTAAAATAACCTTCTATGTCTAACCACTTCGTTACCCACACCCCTGAATCCTTACTGGAATACAATCAGAATGAAAACACATCATGATTAGTAACATATTTGATTTCACAACGAATTAGAAATGTGTGTAGCTTTTTCGTTATAGATTGTCCTACCTGTCACCACTATTTTTTTTTTTAAGGCAAACAAAGGTATGCAAAAGCATCACTGTGGAGAGAGAAATCACAACTAGGTTGGCACCTCAAACTCTATCAATCATTTGCAACACACCTGAATTTATTGATAAAAAAGAAAGAATAATACAAAAAAATCATGGGGGGACATAAACCAAACCCATGCAATCAGAAAAATCAAGTAAACCTATAGGATGGAAGATTCATTCTATTCCGAATGAAATCTTCATTAATAAAACTAGGAATAACATTCCACCAAGAAAAATAAAGAGATGAAAAATCATAATTGGCTAGCTTGTTAGCACAATTATTCCCTTCCATATAAATATGAGACACCAAGAAAGACATCTTCTTAGTGTAAGATAGACAATTCTGCCATCTAATGCGAAATTTCCATGGAACTGTTTTGGAAGTTTGAAAAGCTTGCACAACCAACAAGGAATCACATTCTAGCCAAAGTCTACTGAAGCCCTTTTGAAAAGTCAATTCTATTGCCATCATTGCAGCTTTAAGCTCAGCATGAAAGGCATATGAGATGCCTAAAAATTTCAAAAAACAGCCTAGAGTAGCACTTGATTTATCTCTTAAAATCCCACCACAAGATGCATATACTGGACTCCCCTTAGCTGCTCCATCTGTATTCACCTTAATCAAACCACAAAGAGGAGGCTGCCAATGTAACACCCCGTTTTTTGTTATAAGTGTTTGTGCATGCTTTATGTTTTGCCTTAGAAGTGTTAGAAGGGGCTAAGTGGGATTTTAAGTTGAAAATCCCATCTTGATGCATGAGCACGACCGTGCTCATGTATCAACACGCCCGTGCTTAGTTGCGTGCTTGAAGGGAGCACGGCCGTGCCGAAAATGCGGACTCGTGACGCTGATGTTGTGAGGTCGTGCTCGTGTCAGCACGACCACATGCTCAAAGTTAAGCACAACCGTGCTTAATGAGGAGCACGACCGTGCTTCATGTCAGACTCTATATAAACGAGTCAGTGTGCGAGGGTTACGAGTGTAAACCCTATTTTGGCACTTTAGGCAATCCTAGTGTGACAGAAACCTTTCCCCTTTCCCTTCCTTTGAACCCAACCAATTTCTTGGTATTCTTGCACTAGTTTGGGAGAGAAAGTCACACGCTAGTGCCATTAAAAAGGTAACAGTTTATCCCTCTCTTTAATTCATTTTCCTTTTGAGATTTGGAATTAATTGGTTACCTTTTTGTGTTGACCAAGGCTTGGGAAACTCATCGAGCAGCTCGAGAGAACGAGGACAGTTTCGTTTATGCTTAGCTAAGGGGTTTGATCTTCATACCAGGTATGGGGAGAAGGGATAGTATGAACATGTAGGCATTGGGGGTAGCGTAAGATGAAGGGTTAACCCTTGACCCTATTTGCTTGCTATTTGATTAAATGATAACTGTTGTTATATGACTATTATTGATGATCCTTTACTTGTTGGCATGCTTTAATTGCAAACTGATTATGATGAAGTTGTTGTATGAATGAATGATGCTTCTGGATTATTCATATGTATGAATGAATATTGTTGATGTTGTTGTCATAAATGCATGACTTAACTGTTTGATTGATGTTGTGAAACAAACGATGAAGATGTTAATAAGACTTTGAAAACATTAATAATAATTAATGGATGCTTTCCCTGTTGTTCATAAGACCTGAATATTAGTAATGAGAGGCAAGGTATATGCCAAACGGTTTAGTCAGGGACCCTAGGAATTGATTCTTGAGTGTTTTAGAGCCATTAGTAATGAAACTGGAATTAAAGGGCTAATTCCCCATAATTATAGGACATGGATATTAAGCCAAAGGTAATGAAATTAATGTTCAAAGACCAGTAAAAGGCAATAGGATTAACCCATGAATTTCCCCAAGAGGTTTGGCAAGGGTTCTTCAACCTTTCTGCCCAGACCAGTACGGCCCTTGCTCCAGTTAGCACAGTCATGCCTAAAAGGGAGCACGCTCGTGCTCTAATTCAAAATTCGAAAAGGCCGCGCTGCATAATCACGGTCGTGCTCAACAGTAAGCACGACCATGCTGAACTTAAAGCCCAGCACGCCCGTGCTGTGGGTAAGCACGCCCGTGCCCCCCTCTCCAGAACAGAACGCAGAAAGCAGTAACAAGGGTGTTCCACCCCAAATGTTGTAAATGATGTAATAAGACACCTAAAGAAGTAAAAGTTAGATAACAAACACAGATAAGTAATTAACAAGTGATCAGATGTTGTACCTTGGTAGCCGAGTGGCCAATGGGCCTTGATAGCCAAGGTGTTGTTAATGTTGTACCTTGGTAGCCTAGTGGCCAAGGGGGCCTCGATAGCCAAGTGGTCGAGGTGTTGAGCTCTGGTGCTTAATGACCAGAGTGTTAATTAAAAGATTAAAGATAACGTTGAACCTTGGTAGCCAAGTTGCCAAGGGAACCTCGATAGCCAAGTGGTCGAGGTATTGATGGTGATAAAACTTGGGTAGCCAAGTAGCCCAAGCGAAGGTGGTATTTGTTGTTTGTGTGTTGTTGTTCCTCACGCATTCATGCATCGGTGATGTTAGTGGGGGAAACATAGGGAAAGGTTGTCCAAGAGTAAGGCGATCTGGTCATCCGCGGCGATTCAAGCGAATCATGTACACCCGTGGTGGCGCATCCGAGAGTAAGGTGCATCGGCTATCCAAGGGGTTCACTCGTGTTGGGGGACTGCCGGCGTTGGTGCTTAATGGTCAATGTGGATATGTGACTCCGAAGTTTACTTCCTGAGGTAGATTGGATCTAAGTGCATAAGGAGTAGTGGAGTAGCGCTGCATCGCATAGCATACATGTTTGAGATGATTTGAATGATGTTAATATGTTGAAATGTTATGATGTTTGATATGCTGTGTTTATATGATGCGTTTTCATCTTACTAACTACTTCCTTGCTATTATGTTTAATACATGTTTCTTACTGTCCATCTTTCTGTTGTTGTTTGCATGTACCTTATATTTATGCAGAGGATGGTGAGTAGCCAGATGAGGAGTGACTTCGAGGAGCCGCTTACTCGTAGTTAGGATTTATCTTTCCAGTTTTAGTTGTTTATCAGTGATGTTTCCAGTTGTTGGTTACCAGCTCTATAATATGACATCGGGGTTGGGTTTTCTTTTATGTGATGTTGGTTATGTTTTATTTCGAACTTATGTTATTTTCCGCGTAGAGATGTTACAATTAAATGTAGGAGCTTTAGGGACATTTACAATTGCATTAAAAGCCTTTAGAACAAACAAAATCCTTGATTGATGGAGAAGCACACTTGGATTATATTCTGCCTGAGTAAGAGGCAACTGTAGAAATCAGGTTCTTGGCTTGAAGAACATAAATCATTATGTTATTAAACCTTGCTTGACTCCTGTAGTGCCATAAGCACCAAATAGAATGAATGACTACAGAAAATGCCATTTCCTTGACCTGGCATTGCATAAATTTTTGAAGGAAATCCAACAAAGAGATGAAAGAGGAGTTGTCAATATGATAATAAAAAATGGATGATAGCCACTGCCATATGGAGTCTGCAAACCAGCATGACAGAAATAGATGTGTTGATGATTCAGCATTTCGACCACAAAGACTGCAAATTGAAACAGTTATGCAACCATTTGCTTGCAAATTTTCATCAGTTGGCATTCTAGAATGAAGTAATCTCCACAAAAGAAATGATCTCGAAGGAGGAATCATAGGATTCCATAAAAGTTTCCCCCAAGTTACCTGCTGCTAAGGAGGATTTAGATGATTATAGGCTTCCTTAAAGTTCAAGGTTCCTGTTTCTGTATCCCTCCAAATTAAACAATCTTCTGCATGATCTATAGGAAGATAAGTCTGTTTGATCTCAGCATACAACATAGGAAATTGAGCAGCAAAGCTCTGGAATACTCCATGAGTTATCTACTATAAAGTCCTTCACAATAGCTTTCAAATTAGGCCTTACAAGAACTAGAATATCAAGCCTTTCAGACACAGACTTAGACATCCAGATATCATTCCAAAAGCTGATCTTACTACCATCTCCAATGATCCATTGACCACAATCAGAAATTGTTTGCCAATTTTGTTTGAGGGCTGGCCAAATTGAAGACTTGATAAACCTGTTTACAAGAACATTATTCCTAAGAAACTTTGCTATAAAGAACTCTGCCCACTATTTATCAAAGGTCATTAGGTCCCAACTCAACTTTAGCATTGCTGCGGCATTGAAAGACCTTAAGATCTGACTCCGAAACCTCCTTCACTGACAGACGTACATAGTTTCTTCCATGCCATAGTGACCACCTTCCTTGTATTAATATCTCCTGACCAAATAAAATTCTTAATCCATTTATCAACTGTTTTAATCAATGAGATTGGCCAAAGATATACATGAAAACTGTACAAAATGATGCTCTGTATAACAGAGTTAGCTAGCTGGACCCTTCCCATAATTGAGAGCAAAGATCCCTCTTTGCCTTGATCCTATATGCAATTTCTTGTAAATCCATAACTCTTGGTTTCCCTTTAAAAAGAGGCACTACTAAATAGTTAAAAGGCAAAGAACCAGAAGAAAATCCAAGGAAGTTACTAAGGTCCCTGATTCTATTTAGAGCCATAGAACCTACATATAACTTACATTTTGCAAGACTAAGGTGTTGCCCTGAAGCATTAGCATATTCTGAAAACAGATTCATCAATACCCTTAGATTTGGTTTAGTCCTTTTGCAAAAAACAAGAATAACATCAGCATAAAGCACATGGCTTGGAGTTGAGGAACCCTTGTACTAGCCATTGGTTTTAATGAACCTTGATTAGCCAAATTTGAAATTCCCCTACTAAGAACCTCTTTTGCCAAAAAAAAAAGGAGTGGAGAAAGAGGGTCTCCTTGCTTTACTCCTCTCTTACAAGAGAAGAATCCTATTGAGTGGCCATTCACTGAGAAAGATAGTTTGGTAGAATGGAAATTACCTTTATCCAATTGCAAAGGATGGGATCAAAGCCGAAGGCAGCAAGCACATTCAACAGAAAAGACCAGTCCATTGTGTCAAAGGCTTTCCTAACATCAAGCTTCAAAGCTATATTTCCTCCAAATGATTTAGAATCAAGAAGGTTAATTGCCTCAGATGCAATGCAAATACACTCATTAATCTGCCTCCCTTTTATGAATGCTCTTTGTTGCTCAGATACAAGATTAGGAGCAATCAAAGCTAGCTTGTCTACTAACACCTTGGAGATGATTTTAAACTGAAAATTAGCAAGAGATATAGGCCTATAGTCCTATATTCTATCAGCACCATCATGCTTAGGAATTAAAACCACCAGATTAGAATTGAGATTAGGTAAAAGCCAAGATTGTTTAAAAAATTGCAGAACTGACTTGTGAACATCCTGACTAATAATATTCCAATATTTTTTATAAAATCCACCACTAAAACCATCAGGGCCTGGAGCACTAGCAGCATTTAGGGAAAATACAGCAGCCTTAACCTCTTCTAATGTTGGAATATTGGTTAGCATAGCATGTCTACACTAGAAACCAACTTAGGAATAGTCCTATCAATTAAATCAGACTGCTGACAAGCATTTTCAGTAGCAAACAAACCTTTAAAATAGGCTAGAACATGATCCTCAATAGCAGCCTTACTGTCCAGAATTGACTACCCATCTTTGAGGATAGATATGCTCTTGGAAACCTATCTAATCTTAGCAACTCTATGGAAATATGAAGTATTTCTATCCCCTTGATACAACCAATTAAGTTTAGTCTTCTCTTTCCAAAATTCCTCTTGTAGAACTAGAGCATGCTGCAAATCATATTGAGCATTTTTCTCCTGCTTAAAAAGACTATCATGGAAGTCAGAAAACATCAATTATATCTTAAGCTTTCAACTTTTGAGACATAATAGCCATTGGACAACCATAAAAATGGTTTTTGCCAAACCTCTTCACCCAACTTTATCAACAAAATTGAAGAAGTCTCTTGTAGACTTGAAATTGGAACTTTAAAGAGCTAATGAGGCGGCCCGAGCTACAGAAAAGTCCATTCCAAGTCTTCCATGGCTACCGAGCTTGATAATACTCGAAATTCATCACTGCTCTAGAAGATAATTTATTTTCCAGAAGGCTTCCATAGACACCGAGATTCAAGCAGGGAAACTTGACGCCCCCAACCAATATGAAGCTGGCTTTGATGCTGCTCTGGATGAAGTTCATGTTATAGCCCCCACCATTGACATCTCAGTAGCTTACATATGGAAGAATATTATCGGTGGAAAGCTAGTTGATCCATATGCCGAGGGAGAAAGGGAAAAGGAAACATAACCTGCTGCCACACTGTTCTTGATAATGAAACTGCTGAAGGGTGTCCCTCATCAGTGACTTAGTTTAAATTTTTATGTTTTGTGACTTTTTGTCCATTTTTGTAACCGTGCCCTTTTTTTTGACAAGACTTAACAAAATGGTTGACAACCTTTGCATTTACTCTCACATCTAGTATATAATTGTTGGCGAGAATTCAATTTTACTTCTGTATGTCTCTGAGAAATTTCTGTCTTATTCTCCCCCCATCTTTTACATTCATCTTCAACTCAACTCAACTCCTAAACTCCCCCCCTTTTCACCATCCAAATTCCCCAACTAATACTCGGTCCATATATTTCCAAGTACTCTAAATGTTATCCTTTCTTCCCAACTTCATCTCCACTCTTTTTTACCACCCTAGTTACAAAACTCGTACTCGACATATATGGTTCCGAGTAATCCATATCTTACCTCCCACTTCTTCTCAACTTCATCTCAAATGCTAAACATCCTGTTTTCACCATCCAAATTCCCCAACTAATACTCGATCCATATAGTTCTGAGTACTCCGAATATTATCCCTTCTTCCCAGCTTTATCTCCACTCCTTTTTACCACCGTAGTTACACAACTCATATTCGGCACATATAGTTCCGAGTACTCTGTATATTACCTCCCATTTCTTCTCAACTTCATCTCAACTCCTAAACATCCCATTTTCACTACCCAAATTCTACAATTCATATTCGGCCCATATGGTTCGAAGTACTCATCACCTTATCTCCTCCTTTTTCTCCACTTCATCTCAACTCCTTTTTTTTGCAATTTGCCTTCAGAGAAATTCATTTTTCTCTTTCATCTGCTTTTCACCTTCCATTCCTCCTCTAAAATTGTCATAACTCAACACCACATATTGAATCAGGACACAAAACAACAAGAAAATATAAAATTGACAAAGAACCAAGCACTTTCAATCATAAGAATAACTTCATTCATTGAACATATAAACAACTCGGTGGCCTCGTTAAAACCTTCCCAACCAAAAACATTTTCAGGAAAAAAGACTAGGATAGGAAAAAGAGTACCACCGTTTACATGAATTTAAATGAAATAAAATTTCAGGTTAGAAGCATTCCAAGTACGTGGAATTGGCTTCCCTGATAACTCCTCTATCCTGTACACCTAATTTCCTAAATTTGCAACCACTCGGAAAGGTCACCCCAGTTTGCTGCCAATTTCTCTTCAGTGGTATCCTTTCTGGCACACCCTTGAAACCTGATAGGCTCCAGTAAGTGTACCGGATAGAAGCAAGTAATAATAAAACGGTGAGAAACCGAGTATCGAACTCAGGGATTGGGAAACCAAGTACCACTTCACAAATTAAACAACTATTTAAACTAAGAAATATATGTGAAAAGATTTCAAGAAAATAAAAAAAACAATAAAATAAATCGAATGTTTTTGAGTTTTTAAATATGAGAAGAGAGCTTCCAGGATCGGGACTACCGCAATGACTAATTATGAATCCTAATTGATTATAACTTTGTTAATATCTAACTCAATTGAAGTGAATCATCCTAACTTAGTTAATGTTCCCTTCTCGAGATACAAGAACCATGCCCAATTAAACCAACATCTACTCTCGTGATAATTGTATTTAAATTGAACCCATTAAGGTTTGTGACAATCCAATGAACCCTCGAAGGATCGCTTCTAACTCTTGTGATTTAAGTCCTAAGTTCAATTCCTATAGATCCGATACCTAAGTTCACCGCTAAGTTCGTCCTTAGAATATCTAAGACATGCAAAGAGGTGATCAATCAATTCACATGGATAAAGCACAATAAGAACCAAATCAATGAATCAAACATTAACAAAAGGGAAAGATCAAATATTCATCATAATATCAAAGGGCATTGCCCAATCCTAGAAACAAAACTACTACTCAACCATAAAATAAAGAACAAGAAAAGGACAAGAAAACTGCATTGAAGCTGTATTATTGCTCGGTCCTGTAGCGTTCTCACTCCTGTGCAGCGCTCCCTGCTTGCTGCCCCTGCGCAACTCTCCCCTCTGGCTCGCTAACGCTCTTCTATATATAGTGCAAAGCCTCACTTAGGTTGCTATTTCAATTAGAATCAAAAAATAATAATGCGTGGGCCCTGCTGCTGATTTTGCCATATCTTTCTATCCAATTTTCAATCTCTATTGGATTCAAATTGATCACATGATTCCAAAATCATTCAACATGTAATGCTTCACGTGGGATTCTTCTATCAATTCAATTGATTTTTTATTGATGGCAAATAACTCTAGCTTCAGAATATAGGAATCATATTGCCTTTAAATTAGCATGTCCCTAATTTAATTGGATTCTCCCTTTAATTTGCAAGCTTCAATTGCAATCCTTCTTCTTTATCCTTGATATCTTCCTAAAAATCAAAATAATAACATATAAGAAAATTAACTAAAATCTAATTAAAATTAATTAAATGCACACATTGACTCTAAAATAGTTAAAATAGGAAAAAAAAAGTTTAATTTGGGAAAATTCAAGTATTTTCCTCGGTTTTAAGGTCGAATTGTATCGCCGAGCACTCCTCCTCTTGCATTCTTCCCCCCAGATCCGAGCATCTTCTCGGACCTCTTCTATCAGATCAAGGTCCATTCTTCTATCTTCTTCATTTTGTTCCGAGTTGTAGAATTGTCTTCGGAGAGAATGGTCCCTAACTTCCATGGAATCATTGCATCTGCCCTATAAGTTAATCGAAAAGGTGGCTCATGCGTAGAGGATTGAGGTGTACAGTGATAAGCCCACAATATGCTTGGTAACTCTTCCATCCACATACCTTTTGCTCCTCCCAATCTGTAGGTCTGTGCTCCCATCATTCTCAACTTCGGGAACTAAAAATTCTGGGGCACGGTGATAGACATCACTTCCTCGTTGAATGGATGGTCATCTCCTTCTCCCAGCCCCCTTTGTCGCTCCCTCTTGTCATGAACTCGGTTCGTCACATGGCTTGAAGCCCGCCCTTCGTCTTCTCGGCGCCAACGTCTCCCTTGGCTCGAATCCCCAACCTCACTTCCTTATATTTAACTTCTTTCTCTAGTATGGGTAGAGCCTCGATTTTGGCTCTCCAAATAAATAGACAACTATAAACACGAGAAGGGGGGTTGAATTGTGTTTATCAAAAAATAAAACAAAGTTAAAAACTTTTCGTACACAGAAGCTAAGTTCAAACAAGTGTGAAAGACAAGGCACAGACAGGTGACCTGTCTGGTATTGTTTTAACAGAAAAACACACAAACACACAACTTGAAAACAAGTTTGATAATCACTCTTTAACCCCTTTAGTTAGACAACAGATAATATAATCAAAGCAACTAAAGAGTTTAAGGGAAGAGAGATAAACACAGTAATTTATCCTGGTTCGCCCTTTAACAATTAGTGTTACATCCAGTCCTTGGCAGCACTAAGTTTTGTCCACCATAACTGATCAGGTTACAGACTCCAAGTAGTCTTTGCACACCTAGCCTCTCCAGGCTCCAAGAATAGTATTCTTTGCTCACTTAGCCACTTCAGGCTCACTCAAGATTTGTTTGAGAAAAGAGGTTGTAATAAATACACCTAGCAGATCTTTCACCAACACTCAGAAGAGTGAATTAAATGTAAGGCTTAGAAAGACAGTGTAATAACTTTAAATGATTGAAGAATATAGATTGAAAGAATAAAGGATTAATTGCGCAGAGTAATGGCTCTTTAATGCTGTGTATTCTCTGTCTTCATCTTCAATGACTTCTGTATTTATAGCCTTCAAACATTTAAGATCTGTTAGAGACATTCCTTCAAAATTTGGCTTCAAGCAGAGCTCCATTAAATGTAATAGAGTCGCTCTGGGCAGCCATTAATGCAATAGGAACGTTGGTGGAACTCAAACACGGAAGATTAGGGCTTAATGCTTTGTGCAGTAGCCAAATCAGAGTTGTGCAGGTTGTTTATGTACTTTGAAGAGCACATTTCCCTTTTTGTGTAATAACCAGTAGTACTAGGGAATAAAACATGTTGGAAACATTCTTTAACTGGACTTCGTTTTTGAGCTCCTAGGTTGCTTGTGAATATGACCTTCTGACTTTCTTGATATGCAAGAGAGAGAAGGCTTCAGAGACTTCTGCATGAGGGGACAGCTTTCAAAAATTCCTTGTACTTGTGTTCCTTATTGAAGGACCATAGACGGGTGTGAGAGCTTCACATAAACAAGTTGAATCTTCAACGTAGACAGTCAATGACCTAATCAGTAGACAGGTTGACTTTTACTCTACAGACAGGTGGTCTTCTATGTGAGCAGATAGGTGAAATGAATTCTTTCTTTAGAGATCTGCACACTGGATAGACATGTCAGCAGCCAATATGAAGGTTAATTAAATCATTAACAAATATTTAGTTTTCATCAAAACTTAGGGCAAATTCACTTCAAACATTTTAGAGGCTTAACAATCTCCCCTTTTTTTCATGATGACAAACATTTAGATGATTTAATGAACCTTAGAAAATATCAACAGATAAGTTATACAAGATTCATACAAGTTGAAATTTTCTTAACCAGGGTGGATTCTAGCATGAAATAGGTATTTTAGTGGTATACACATATACCACTATATGCGTTTTTTTATGAGAAGTATTATTTTTACCCTGACACCAACATCTTCTCCCACTGCCCTAACACCCTCTCCACCATCAAATGGATTTCCTCTCGAATCCAACAGCCATAACCATCAGATGGATTTCCTCTCCACCTCTCAGATAGATTTCCTCTCAAATGCAACAATCGAAAAGATTGAACAGAGCTATGACAGGGAAGACTCGTCGATAGAGACAGAGAGGAGATTTAATTAGTAACCGACTGTTTTCTATAAAGAAGCGGTACAGTGTTGAAGGACCCTCAACGAAGCCTTCTAGAACTTTCCGCCACTGACCGACACCACGGGGAACAAAGGACGACTGAAAGCCACACACTAAAACACGTTGAATCTTAAGAGGGGAAGTCTCGGTCAAGAACAAAAAATGGGTCACTTATAACTAAAACCCACCATTATCATAACAAGAAGAAATTTTTATGGGTTTCAGCAAGTGCACAAATTTTTTCTTCATTTTGATCACATTATGTTATTGTTGTTTAGATGTTGGTATTGCCAGAGACATCATCACATCATTCCAGTTCATCGATGCCGTTGAAGAAGAACAAGTAGTAAAAATGAAATTGGATAGTTGAGTTGAGGTGATTTTTAGTGGCAAATTCTTTGTAGTTGTTATTCTGTCTTCATTGGTGGGTTTGTTACAGGGATTCATTTAGGGTTTTTGATGGTAGGGGAGAAGAGGAAGGGTAAAGTAGTATATTTGAATTTTTTTTGTTTTCAAATTTTCTTGGACAATAAAGCTGGACCGTTTATCATTTAATTATTATATCTAACGGTTTTAAAGTTGTCTATGATGAAAAAAATTAGTGGTATATTGGTATACCACTAAAATACCTACTTCATGCTAGAATCCACCCTTAACCAGATAGGTTGTGCAGACAGATGCACTTAGGTTCAATTCATATTAAGAGTTCTCAAAGCAGAAACCACATAGCACATTATCAGAGCAAAATATTAGATCAGAGTGCATTTAAATTTTAACTTAGATTAATTTGAAATTAAGGCAAGTTAACCATTTATGCAACTCGGACAGGTTCAATTTCAATCATCTTAATCTTTACTTTTCTCTCCCTTTTGTTAACAACAAAAAGGAAACAACATAAGGTAGAAAAGTAGAAAAACAGTAAAGATAGAAGATAAATTTGTATTTCATTCATCACAAGCTTGTACAAGGCAAGTCTTAATTACAAGAGCAACTTAGGATGACTAATAAGTAAAAACAGAGATTCTACTCTCTTTTCTAACAAGAGCCTAGCATGCCTTTCTTCATCCAGCTGTCTTCTGGTTTCTTCGAGCTGAATCTGAAGCTTAAAGCGACTAAGATCCACTAGCTAAGCAGTGGAGGCTTCTGCAGACAGGACAAGTGAACCAATAGACTGGATTGGATACCAGGGCAAGGCCAAAACTGGGGGTGCTTTGGGCACAAAAAAGGGTGCAGAGATATGGGGGAAGAAGCATTGATGAATGGCTCGGTAGAAAAAGAAGGGTAGAAATGCAATTTTAAGCAAAGGTTTGATTCTGACAAAGTCAGTATCAGAAGAGGGAAATATAGAAGATAGTCTATCATATATAGACAGACGAGTGACTCTTATCTTAAGATGAGGGGAAGAGGTTTTTTAGCAAGAACAGATGGAGGTAGCGGTAATAGAGTGTCTATGAAATGAAAGAAAGAAGATGAACTAGTAACTAACATAAAGAAATACCTGGAGGGAGAAGGTAACATGACAACAGAGGTAGGATAATGACTTCCTTCCAATGTTCTAATGAAAACTACTATGGGAGAATAAAAGAAAATTTCCCTACAAGGGTTAAGAACATGAGGTGGAGGTGAAGGGATTACAGACATGTTAGAAAAGCTTGCAGTCATCAGAGATTGCAAGTCTGACACAAAGAGACTTGAAGATATGACAGATTGTTCCTTGGGAGTTGCATCCATGTGAACAACTGTGTACTGACACATATCATACACTACATCATAGGATGATGTTTGGGTTTGGTGAGAAGATATGGGTGAAGGTGGTGGAGACACACACGAGAGAGGGGTTGGCAGACTAGGCAAATGGAGAAGAGATAGGTAGGACTAGGTTACCTGGGGATGAAAGGAAAGAAGGTTCAGGGGAAGAGGGTGCAACAGCAGCTTGACCTTCGGTCAGCTTCATCTTTTTCCTAAATGGAGAGAGGTTGAGGGAATCTTCCTCTTGAACTACAACTGTCTGTGTTCTAACAGACAGGTTCTCCACAGTTGCAACAGCAACTTCAACTTCTGCAGCAGGTGCTTCTGTAGAGGGTGCCACAGAAATGGGCACAGGGTAGCCTGACCTTCTCTTCTTAGGAATGATTCCCAAAAAGAGAGTCTTCTTCTCCTTGAGCTCCTCCAATGGTCTTGACTTCTGCTCCCCCTAAGCAAATGCTTCCTCTTTACTGGGAGCAGACTCAACTTGTCTGTTCACAACAAAGGTCTTCACTAGCTTCCTCTTCTTGACTGTCTGAGTAGATTCAGCCTCTAATGCCTCAGCATCCTGGGTTTTCCTCTGAGGAGAGGGTTTCCTCAACCTCAACCTTAGAGGTTCAACTGTCTCTTCAGTCTTATCAGAGACTGAGGGCTTCTCTAGTTCATGCCTCTGATCCCATCTAGCCACCTTTCCAGCAGGTTTCCAGATTTTCTCTGAGATAGGAACCTCAGATTCATCAATAGAGACCACTGGTTCCTTCTGCTTCTGCTCAGCAGCAGACTTCTTCTTCTTCTCACCCTCCTTGTCTTCCTCATCATCCTCCAGAGGAAGTCCTTATATGTTCATCATAGACAGATTCTTTCTGTCTATGGGAAAGGACATGTTGACAAACTCTCCATCACCAGGAACAAACAGCTTGTTCCAAAAGAGTCTTGTCAGCAGCATCCCATAAGGGAAAGTCAGCATGTTGGTTCTCTTGATCAGGGACTCTAGATAGATGAATATGAGTTCATTGATGTTAACCTTGATTTTGTGAATCAAATGGTATAGGGCAAACCTGTCCAATTTGGTGACACTATCCCTTGAGCCTTTCCGAGGCATCAGAAACTCCAACAACAATTTGTGCATGAATGTGCACTTGAGTACCATTCTGACTGGTTTCAGGTTTTCAGGGTTTGGGACTCCATACAAGGCAATGTTCACATTGTCAGGTCCAACTTCATCTTCCCACTCAGACCTATATCCTGCTCATATCCTTGGGCATTTGGTGACAAATTCCAGAGAACTTAGGGTTACAAAGAATGTTGTGTCGAACACTCGAGCACTAAACGATTTGGTTCCATCAGCAGCGCTAGTGAGAACAACACTGGTCCAGAAGTCTCTGACCAATTTTGGATGAACCAACCCCTTGATGTCAAAAAAGGAGGTCCACTTGGAGTACTCCAACTCCTCTGTGACATCCATTCCCCATTTCTTCATTTGTTGAAGATTCACAACCTTCCTAGCCAAAATCTTCTTAACTTAGAGATTTTCATGTTGTATTTTGCAGCTATTTCCTTGGGGGAATATTCTTTAAGGTGCCATTGCAGAAGGAGACGAGATTATGGTTTGGAAGATAGGAGAGTTTGAACGAGAGAGAGAAAAGACGAGGGATTTCAAAAGGTTTCTGAAAGTGTAAAGGTGCAACCTTTCTGACTCTTTGACTTTTATAGTCATAAAGGCAGGAGAGAGGAAAAAAACAATTTTAATTTTTAAAACGGCACGAACTACATGGGGAACTACACTGCCCACTAAGACATAATGAAAACATGGTTTTGAGAATTAAAACTGTCGTGTACATGATTAGCTTCAGACATAAATGGTATTAAATAAATAATAACCATTTTAATAAAAAAATGTTGAGTTCAAGCAGTATGACTCAGCAGGGTCAGACAGGTATCACAGATAGGTGATATAAAAACAATAGACAGGTAGCATAGACAGGTCAAATATATAAAATCAGACATGTTATCTAACAATGCAATGCATGGTCAGATTGTCTCTAATAAATATAAACCTATCTTCAGCTAAGGGTTTTGTGAAAATATCAGCCCATTGATTTTCAGTTTTAACAAACTTAATATCAAAGATACCTTTCTGAACATAATCCCTTATAAAGTGATGTCTGATTTCAATATGGTTAGCCTTAGAATGTTGAATTGGATTCTTAGTTAAACATATGACACTTGAATTATCACACCACACAGATATATTATGCTCATAAATAGAGTAATCCTCAAGTTGAGGTTTTACCCATAAAAGCTGAAAGCAATAACTAGCAGCTGAAATGTATTCTGCTTCAGCAGTAGACAGGGCAATAGTTGTTTGCCTCTTGCTTGAGCAGGTGACAAATCTGGCTCCAATGAAGTGACATCCTCCACTGGCTTTTCCTTTCTATTCTGTCTCCAGCAAAGTCAACATCACAAAATCCCACTAATCTGTATTCTTTAGTTCTTAAATACAACAAACCAATATTAGTAATTCCAAGCAAATATCTAAATATCCTTTTAACAGCTTTAAGATGGGATTCTCTAGGGTCATATTGGAATCTAGCACACATGCAGACACTAAACTGAATATCAGGTCTGCTTGATATTAAGTACAGTAGAGAGCCAATCATACTGTAGACAGTTTGGTCTACCTTTTTACCTTTACCATCTTTGCTTAATTTTGCATTGGGTTGCATGGGAGTCTTCATAGATTTAGCATTTTCCATCTTGTACTTCTTAAGTATCTCCTTGATGTATTTTTGTTGATGGATGTAAATTCCATCACTTGTCTGCTTGATTTGCAATCCAATGAAGAACTTTAACTCTCCCATCACGCTCATCTCAAATTCTGCTTGCATTAGCTTGGAAAATTCCTTGCACAACTTTTCATTAGTTGCTCCAAAAATGGTATCATCAACATATATTTGGACTATAATGAAATTTTCTTTTGAGCTTTTCTTAAATAGTGTAGTATCTATTTGTCCTATAGTGAAACCATTATGCATGAGAAAAGAACTAAGTCTATCATACCATGCTCTAGGTGGTTGTTTCAAACCATATAGTGCCTTTGTTAGTTTGAAAACATGATCTGGTTTATCAGGATCTTCAAAACCAGAGGGTTGCTTAACATACACTTCTTCTTCAATTTTACCATTTAAAAAAGAACTTTTTACATCCATTTGAAAAAGAGTGATTTGGTGTTGTGCGGCACATGACATTAACATGCGAATAGCTTCTATCCTAGCTACAGGTGCAAAGGTTTCAGTATAATCAATACCTTCTTACTGGTTATAGCCTTGGGCAAACCTTGCCTTATTTCTGACAACTTTACCATCTTCATCTAATTTGTTTCTGAAAACCCATCTTGTTCCAATGACAGATTTGTTTTTGGGCATGGAGATAAGTGTCCAGACATCATTTCTAGTGAACTGGTTGAGTTCTTATTGCATGGTAGAATCCAGCTTTCATCCTCAAGAGCTTCATCAATGTGCTATGGTTCCATTTCTGACAGAAATGCGACATTGCTTGATTCTCTTAAAGTAGATTTGGTTCTCACTCCTTTAGAGGGATTTCCAATGATAAGATCCTTAGGGTGCTGAGATTTGAACTTCCAGTCTTTCTTGAAATCATCATGAAGATCTTGACTTGTCTGCTGACTTGTCTGCACTACATGTCTGTCTACCTCATCAACAGATTATGTCTTGGTCAGATCAGGTTGTTGACTTTCTGGCTTGTTTATGTAAGGACCTACATGATTATCTTCTAGATATGATAGTTCCATATCAGTCTTTAGACCATCATTAAACTTAACATGAACAGATTCTTCAATTATAAAAGTTCTGGAATTGTAGACTCTAAATGCCTTAGACATTTCAGAATAACCTACAAAGATACCCTTATCCACTTTGGAATCAAACTTTCCAAGTTGATCCTTAGTGTTCAGAATGAAACACTCACATCCAAATGCATGGAAGTAAGAAAAGTTGGGGCTTTTACCTTTCCACAATTCATAATGAGTCTTCTTTGGAAAAGGCCTTATAAGTACTCTGTTTTGTACATATCATGCAGTGTTTTATGCTTCTGCCCAGAAGTACTTTGGGAGATTATTCTCATTGAGCATAGATCTAGCCATCTTTTGTAAAGATCTGTTCTTTCTCTCAACTACACCATTTTGTTGTGGAGTTTTAGGTGCAGAGAAGTTGTGAGAGATCCCATTCTCCTCACAGAACAGTCTAAATTACTCATTTTCAAATTTTCCCCCATGATCACTTCTAAGAGTAGAAATACAGAAACTTTGCTCATTTTGTACTCTCTTACAGAATACAGAGAAACCCTTAAAAGACTCATCCTTGTGGGTTAAGAAGAGTAACCATGTAAATTTAGAATAGTCATCAACAACGACAAATCCATATTTCCTTCCAGCCAAGCTGGCAACACTAACTGGCCCAAACAGATCCATGTGTAACAACTGAAGAGGTCTAGAGGATGATACTTGGTTTTTAGATTTAAAACTTGATTTTACTTGTTTACCTCTCTGCCATGCATCACACAAGACATCTTTCTTAAAACTAATATCAGGCAATCCTCTCACAAGGTTATCCCTTTTTAATTTTGAAATTAGTTTCATACTAGCATGTCCTAGTTTCTTATGCCACAACCATCTTTCATCATCTTTAGACATCAGACAGGTTACACTTTAATCTGAGAGATCAGTCAGTTCAATCTTATACAGATTTTGTTGCCTTCTAGCTAAAAAGAGGGTTTTGCTACTTTTGTCTTTAACTATGCATGAATCCTTGGTAAATGAGACATCAAATCCACTGTCACATAATTGGCTTATGCTAAGTAAATTGTGTCTTAATCCTTCAACCATAAGAACATTAGATATAGAAGGAAGAGGAGGTTTACCACCAATGGTACCAATTGCTATAACCTTCCCTTTCTGATTGCCTCCAAAGGCAACATGTCCACCCTTTTTAAGTTGGAGGTCTAGGAACATAGACCTTTCTCCTGTCATATGTTGTGAGCAGCCACTGTCCAGGTATCGGCAGTGGTGTTTTCTTTGTCCTATTAAGGGCATCTGCAACGGGAATTATTTGGTCTTTTGGTACCCATAGTTTTCTGGGTCCTCTTCTGTTAGTTTTAGGAGTCTGTGAAGACTTCCTTCTCTTCTTGTGGATACACTTAGACACAAAATGTTTAGTTTTTCCACAGAAATTACATACAGGTATGGATTAAATAGATGTTGAGTTAACAGACACTTTAGAGGTTTTAGTTTATACTTTATGGTGTGCCTGATGGACATATCCAATACCTTCTTTGTTAAGGGAGTGTCTCTAACAACCAAGCAGCTTGGTCAGATTGTCTCTACCATTAACAAATTTGGCAAGATCAGAAGTGAGATCTTCCACTTTCTGTTGAAGTTTTTCAACTTCTTCAGATTGTGATGTTTCATTAGAGATCTTAGCTTCATCAGACTTTTCAGTCTTCAGCTCACTGTCCTCCTTGGCCTGCTTCTCACACTCCTGAGATTTCTGCTTATGCTCACTAAGAAGCTTTACATACTCTTTCTTGAGGGATTTGAAGGCCTTAGATAAGCAGTTGGATTCCTCCAGCAACTCCTCATAGGCATCAAGTAATTCCTCATAGTCAAGGTATACCTCATCATCTGAATCTGAGTCAATGTTGGCCATTAGACAGAGATTAGCTTCTTCCTCTGTCTCTTCATCATCAGAAGATGTTGACTCCAGATTTTCCCAAGTAGTCGTCATACCTTTCTTCTTCTTTTTGAAGAACTTCTTATGAGGGGCCTTCTTGAGTTGAGGACACTCAACTTTGATGTGACCGGGCTTCTTGCACTCATAACAGACAATTGGACTCTTGTCTGTTGAAGTGTATTCTTTGAAGTTCTTCTCCTTGTTGAACCTTCTGAAGGGCTTATCCTTTCTGAACTTCTTTCTTTGTAAAAGAAGCTTTATCTTCCTGGTTAGGAGAGATGACTCTTCATCACTTTTAGAATCCTCGGGTTCAGACAGGTCAGCATCACTGGATGACTCGTCTACCTTAAGTGCTTTTGAAGCATTTGATGACTTTTGATCAGCTTTCAGAGCAATGGTCTTGCCCTTCTTTGTTGCAACTTCATCACCAAGTTCCTGTTCATGAAAAGTGAGTGTACCAAGAAGTTCATCCATGGTTAAGGTAGTTAGATCCTTGGCTTGAGAGATAGCAGTGACCAAAGGTCTCCACTACTTAGGAAGGCTTCTAAATAACTTTCCAACCTTCTCAACATTAGTGTAAGTTTTGCCAAGAGACTTCAGGCCATTGATGATAGTTTGGAATCTTCCTATCATCTGAGCAACAGATTCTCCTTCCTCCATGAGAAACAGTTCATACTTTCTGACAAGTATGGCAATCTTTGATTCCTTAACTTTGGTTGTTCCTTCATGTGTGACAGCTAAAGTATCCCATTTAACACCCTTCTCGGGTGCTACATCGTAAATGACATTTTAAGGCTGAAAAGTAGGTTAATTAAAATTTGCTATAAAAGAATGTAGGTAATTTTTTTCTTTTTCGTAAATCGTAAATATAACCAAACTTTGATTTAAATGAATGGACAATAAAATTTTCCATTATCACAGTTAGAATCATAAGTTCGAAAATCATTTACATAATACCCAACCCGACTCATAAAACATAAATCATAACAGTATACAGGATCCAGTATAAAGATATGGAGACATAGCTCCTAAAATATAAGATACTTGGAGCCCCAGCTCCATAACAGTAACATTAACTCAACATACCTACCTGGCCAACCTAAAATAGAAAAGACAATCATTTCTCGTACACCGTGAGAAAGACAAACCCAATTGACGAGATCTTGTGAAAACTTTATTAGAGTCCACTACCGACGTTGTCACAAAAGACACTACTAGAGTCACTACAAGAGTAACTCTCGTACTAAACCCTTTCCTCTTCCAAGAGGAAAAACATGGTCTACGAACCGTCGACAATATGGAAGACGTCCACCAGAAACTTCAACATATCGTCCGCATGCTCGAACCTCATCCTCTACGATGCGTCAACCAATCAACATCTTGACATCTCAATCTTCTCAAAAGAGTACAGAAGGCACATAGACAGCCGACATAGGCAATATAAAAATAGGGAGGTGAGATTTCCATTTATCTTACACATAAGGCAGACATGCAGTAGTACGACTCTCAGGTACGTACAATTATCAATATTCAATCAAATCTACATTCAATCAAATCTACATTCATAACAGAACAATAATGTTTCACAGAAACATGACTCCAGCACAACGTTTTCCTAGATAGAAGACATCTAGGATTTGAGGAATGACCTCTGAATTCCTATACCATGGTTTTACTAACAGTCGAAGAGAGTGGTTTGGAGGATTGTTCCGGAGTCCACCAGCCTTGGGTAATAAAATGCGTCAACAGCCGTCATGGTGTACATAGGCTTTTTCAAGAACATCCTACACTACCAGAAAACACGTAGCGTACTAGTCGAGTATGTCGATGTATTGCCAGATCACCACGCCACAGAGGAGCAACCCACTGGGCCTATGTGAGTATTTCATAACCCCGACATCACCGAGCATCAATGGATCGTCACTATGGAATTCGCACCCACATTAAAGTGTTAGCTCAAATCCTAGGCACAACGGCATTACAGAACATAGTTTCACTATGTGTTTAGGCAAAATTGCCAGAAAATGCATTCTTCTTGTCTTTCCATCGGATGACATCTTGATTCCATCGAAATTCTTTCCACGTGCTTTCTCAGATGCTAGATGTTCTTAAGTCTGAATTACAGTACTTAACATCGAGCTGAAGTTCTCAAGTAACCTTTCATCTTTGTGTAAAGATATCTTAAAACACTTTGTTTAAAAATCCTAACGCATTATGAGATTGGAACACAAGTCCAATTATTTATTTCTTTGTACTTTTCTAATTGAGCCTTTTTCTTCGGCTTCCAAGAAAACAAATCATTCTGAGTCCATTACATTTTATGGAATATGGATAATCAATTATCCATACTTTATGACATAAGGTCATGCTCTACCCCACGTCATAAATTATTACGTTCGTATTTTCACTAAGTCGTTCTTGACTTAGGTTTTTACATTTTAATGTAAAAGCTCATCTTCGAAGACTAAAATCCTTTTGGCTTAAAACCAAAACCTTCAGATAAAATCAAATCAATTTTCAAGAATAATTTCCATTAAAGATACATAGGTATCAGTTTCTCAAAATAATTTCTCGAAAATCCTTAAAAACGCTTAACGACAGTTTCGCCGCTTTTTACTGAATTTAGGCTCAAAAGCCATACTTTTTGAAAACATGGTTCTTAACCTCAAACATGTTACTCTCCTAGGTTATAATACTCATATGAAAATATTGAAACACTGATTTTACATCTTACTCTCCATTTATACGAAATTCCTAAAAATTTGACCGAATGTTGTTAAGTTTGTAAATCGCGTAAATCCTTTTTCAACGATTTTAAACTCTCATAATCCAAAACTCATTTTGAAGTTTTAGAACATTTAGATAGGTATGAAAAACAGTTTCTAACTGTCCAGTTACATATGTTTTCAAAAATTACAGTTTAGTCCCTAAACTTTCATTAATTACAAAAAGGTCCCTATTCACTTAAAACCTTATAACTTCAAATCACACCAAACCAACTTCTATATAAATATTTTTCAATGACCATCAAATTTCCATAAATTACATTTCTGCCGACATATTTTACAATATTTGTCTAAAAAGCTTATATATTTTTATGTATTAATCCAATTAACACCAAACCAATTTCTATGGTTTTGTCTCATCAAGGACTACAGTCATAACACACAAGAATATGAATTTTAGTTCAGCCACTGAAATTCTCTGAAATTGCATATTAGTCCCTAAAGACTCGTAAATTCATATCTTTCAATATACATATCCAAATCAATCCAAACCAATTTCTATACTCTTATATATTCATTCAATCCTTATAATAATTATACAACCAAATTAAATCATCATTAACCAATTAAAACAGTCATGGCCGAATGACCTTAAATAATCATGTTAAGCATTTTTTTAACAATTCAATCAAACAACAACCAAGTTTCCAATTAGAAATCATTAGGATCAAAACCAACATATATCACAACCAAGCATCAAACAAATCCTCCAAGTGGATCACACACATATAAATCAATCATTTACACAACTTATACACTTATGAGCTACAAGACCATATACACTAAATAAACCATCAACATATCTACATTAAGGTAGGATAGTGGTAATCTCCCACATACCTCTTGTAGATCACTTGAAGATCAAACAAAAACAAGCTAAACCAAGCAAGGTAGACCACGGTTTTGTCCACCAAAACCTAGCCATGATCAATCAACAAGAAAACAAGTTAAAGAATGGAAAAAACCATCTAACCTACTTAAGAGCTAGGTTCGGCCAAGTATAGGAAAATTAGCTAGGGATCTTTAAATTTTTCAAGCTCTTGGATGATGGAAATAGAAGTCATATGGAAATCATAGAAATTGATCTCACATTAAAATGATTTTTCTATGAATTTCTAGAAATTTTTGAAAAACTAGATCTAGAAATTGGAACTTGAAGAAAACTTGAGATTGGAAGAAATTTTGTGAAGAGAGATGAAGGTATGATCATGGATCATAAGGCTATACCTTTAGAATTTGAACAAACAATCAAGAACTTAGAGTTCCTTTGAAAATATTGATGAAGAACTTACGGGGTTTTTTTGTGAGTAGGAAAGTGAAGAATGAAGATGAAACTTGTGAAAGAGCAAAAATGAAATGGATGTGGTCTTTTTATAGGGGGAAGGCTGCACGAAATTGGACCAAAATGAGGAGAAGAAATTGATTGTTTAATGGTAAATGGTAACCATGGATGAATTAACCAAACATAAGTTATGTTAACTTAGGGGTAATTTGGTCATTTCACTTAAAGTCATCATGACAAATGAGTGGTGATGGTGAGTAGGAGTATGTGACTGATTTGTGACCATAAGAAGGATGAAGAAGCAAATTTGATAATGTCTTGCCTTAACCATATAGTTGTCATTTAACTAGGATATGTTAGGCTAAAGCTCAAAATATCTAGATATTTCTTTGTTGTCATGATGGCTAGGGTGAGTCACCACCATGACTCACCATGGTGACTCATTCCTCTTGAGTCATCATGGATGACTCGTCGTTCTGTCCCCCCTATATCCCTGCACATTCGTGTCCGGTTCCGTTGTTTACCTGATTAGGGTTTTTGAGAGGAAAATGATGAAATGAAAGCAAAATGAAATGAGTTTGGTTTAGTGGAGGGCTGCACGAAATTAAGTAGGTGGGAGGGTATTTTGGTCAAAATTCACTTAGGGACACTCTTGGAATTTCACTTAAAAACCAAGGGCATTTTGGACTTTTCCCTAGAATAAATATCATGATATTTTGGTGTCATCATTATGCTTCATAAATGCTAGGTGAGTCACCCATGTGACTCACCACCCTAGGTGGCATGATGTCCCATTATCCAGAGTCCAGTTTTGTCTCCGCACTTCCGTTCTCGACTCCGTCGATTACCCGTTTGTTGATGACGCGCCCAAATAAAATATAATAACTTATTTATTTTGAGAATTTTCAAAATAACCAATATCATTGGAAAAATAATATAAACCTAAACTATTTAGTTCATGAGTCTAAATTAGGTTTTCTGATCAGTAAACTTTTACTGTGAGTGAAAACACAGACCGGGTTCCGCCTGAATTCCAAACCTAAAATTTCACCGTAACTTCCTTCTATATAGAAGGTCTTAACTATGATTTTGTTTTCTTTAAAATAATTTTCTAGATCCCCGCTAATAATATAAAATATAATTACCGGTCTAGACGCGAGAAAAAGGGGGTGTTACAATATTACCTTCTAAAAAGAATTTCGTCCCCGAAATTCACTTATCTAAGGAAAACGAACACGGATATCAATCCTCCATCACGTGCTCCAGCTACGCAACACTCACGTTCCTCGGCACATGACATGAATTACTTTTATAGATTAGACTGTCTTTTTGACTTATACTGTATTCGTTAAATCACCCGATAAAACAAATCAGGCAAACTCCTTTTTAACTTCTCAAGAATCGAAGCACACTCGAATGATTCGAATGTCAATAGAATCAAGTACGTATATATCAAATAGATTCTGACGCAATGATACCGAACTCTGACTCTAGCCTCGGTGGCGGTTGTAACACACCGATGGTAAATAAGAACTCAGAATTCAAACAAGAAATCTTCGGAGAGAAAAATAAATTTGTAGACTTTACTCTCACAAGAAGAAATAAAGTAGAATGAATAGAAGGATAGAGAATTTTCTTTATACAAAAAGTGTCTTTAATAGGTTCCTAAATGTAAAAATGTGTTGTACAGGAACATATTTACAAACGTGACCCTAATAAAGTTCCTTCCTTGACAGGAATTTCCTTCAAAAGACAAAATTTGAAGGTGATAATTTTATTAATTTCCAAGAGTCTAGATTTTAAATCAAAACATATCTTGGTCTTTAAGAGATCAACAATAACTTTTGCGAATTCCCTCATTCGAGGTAACTCTGATTCAGTTGACATAAAAGAAAATTCGACGTGAATCATCAAAATTTTCATTTGCTAGGGAATTTGCAACTTCTTGCCTACAAAGGCTAACAAGATATGATCTGCTAGATATCACACCATTTCTCAATTGTACTCATTTGCGGAAAAAACAAATGGCCAAATTTACAAAAATCAGTTCTCCACAACAACGGAGAATTCAAACAGATATAATCCACAAAGGTTGTTTAACCAACGATTGTAAAAAGTCATTATATCAATGATGATAGAAGAATACAAATCTTGATTGGCTGACCCAAAACATAAAACCATCGAAGATGGACACTGAAATCACATTAACTCGACTGAAGAAAATTAACAAAAGATAAACAATCAAAATATCTCACATATTCGTAGGGAATTAAGAATAACTCGTGTGCAGACCAAACAATATAGCCGAAAGCTTACTCTCTATAGTACATTTTCCCCTCGGTTGGATCAAACCTACTTGTGGTATGGCTTGATTCTCCATATCGAGAATAGACAAGACCTCTAAGGATGCAGTGACTTCTTTGGTGGTTACTTCCACATCTCATGCAACACGATGCTATTGCCATGAACTGACTAACTCTACCAATCCTTTTAGAAATTCGCTGCTTGCAAACTTTCGCCATGTGATCCGGCTTTCCACATTGGAAACAAATGGTCTCCTTATCGTTGCAGTTCCTAGTTGCATATCCTTTGCCACATCTCAGGAAGCTTTGAAAAGTTCAAAGACTTCACTAGTTTCCTTGTCACCACTCCTTTGAGTTCACTGTTGTTGCAGTTGTTTCATAAGCATCGTTATAAACAATAGTTGATGGAGCTCAAAAAGACTAATGTACTCTCTAACAATTATTTCGTCTTAGCGTAATCGCAAAACTTCAACCTCTACTATGCCTCAAACTTTGTTAGAAAAACACTCATCCAAAAGATTGATCTTGAATATTTCCTAAGTGACAGTTCTGTTCTCCGTCTCAACTAACAGACAGTCAATCCTTACTAAGGTTAAGGATGACAACTTAAAGCAAAACTAGGCGTCAAAATTCTATCCACTATCATTTCTCCTTAGAAACAATAATTAAAAGAATAGCAAACAATGTTGTATCCTTTCGGAACAACATCATGAAGAACATAACCACAACCAAGGATAGACTGAAGTCATTATCCTTTCAAACATTGGTTCTTCCTTGAACCAAAAACACAAAACACTTCAGACACAACCAGAGAAAACACAACAAAGACGACACCAGACCTAAACCCCAAGCCCAAAAAGACTCGACCAGCTCTGATATCAATAATTTAATACCCTTCTCGGGTGCTACATCGTAAGTGACATTTTAAGGCTGAAAAGTAGGTTAATTAAAATTTGTTATAAAAGAATGCGGTAATTTTTTTCTTTTCCGTAAGTCGTAAATATAACTTCTTTGATTTAAATGAATGGACAATAAAATTTTCCATTATCACAATTAGGACCAAATTGAACATTTTAAAATAAATAAGGGACCAATTTGAACATTTTAAAAAATAAGGGGCCAAATTGAGTATTTTAAAACAAATAAGGGACCAAAATAGTAATTTAGCCTAAAATATTAAGTGATCCAAATTTATTGGTCCAAAAAAAAAAAATTAAAGGACCCTTTTACCCCTCACCCGTCCCATCCCACCGACTAGTCCCGTCCCATCGACCCCACCCTTCATCAACCGGTGCTTCACAAATCGGAGGAAGAGCTGGACAAAGAAGAAACGAGCTCCACCCCCAATCTTCTTCGTTTGCACACCCTCAATCCCAAAATCCTTCTTCTTCATCTGATAGCATTCACACCACCCCCAAAATCCTTCACGCCGGTGAGTGTTCGCACCACCTCTCTCTCTCTCTCTCTCTCTCGCCTATCCATCGCCCAGAGAATGTCAATTGGTTTGTCCTGGTAATAGTTCCACTCGCCGCGACCAATAAGGGTGCTTCCCCTATGAGCTCAACTCCAATATGGGTATCTTGGTCTCCTCGGAAGGTCCACCATAGATTGGAACACTCCAAGCCCAGATGTCGAGGTAGTCGAGTACCAGCGGAGACCACGACACAATAGGTGCAAACCATTGGCCACTATCAGCCAATCCGAACCCGGCTACATCCCCAAGGTTCCCTAAACCGTCCCGCTTGCATTCCATACCCATACCCGGGTACACCAACCTCGCATGACTCCCAGTCACACGGCTCGCCACTTTGGCAATATGCAATGCAACACAAACCTAAGTTGACACCGGTACCATTACTTATGTACACGCATTACGATGCACTAGGCATCCACAACCTCATCTCGATACCTATATACCACTTTTAAATCACATTCACAACTATAGTACCCTCAGGGTGTCAACTAGGATTTCCAACACCACAACAGACAGTCAACCTCAACAGCATCAATGCATTTATCATAACTTAATATCATCAACATCCTCAATATCACACAATAACCTAACATCAGCATCAACATCATATCAGGCATAGCAAACAGCATACATCAAGCAGCGTAACTACTATAAACCATATAAAGCAGTAAAACAGGCAACCTCAGCATATTCACATATAACGATAAAATTAACCTAACATCGATAAGCATGCCGTAACTAAATCCCGTGTACAATTTTAAAATCATTTTCATCGGGGATTTAATCATCGCAGGCTATTCGACAACTAGTAGGGTCTGGGGCACCCTACGTATACAGCTTAATATACGATACTATGCTTGCCTCCCCGGCGTATTGGATACTTTCTCCCGACCTTATACAGTTATGTTCCGCTCAATAGCGTCTCAAAATCCGTGCCCTCCTCTAAGGTTCAGCTGCTGCCACGCACACAAACGAGCTCCTCGGTGCTCCGAAATTTGCCCTGACACATGGACAAAGTCCCGACAATGCTCGTTGCCCTGAACGCAGATATGAAGTCGGAATCGAAAACGAACGAACGAAACTCCCTGAACCAAGCTTTCCCTCTCTAAAATGAGCTCTCCCCTCTCTCTACTCGTTTCTTGTTCGAAGGAATTATGAGGGAAAAGGCCATGCAAAGAGAGAAGAAGAGAAAGTGGGGTAGGTGGGATTAGCGTTGGGTGCTCGAGCGCCCACCACCCCAGTGCTTGAGGGCTGCAACGCTTGAGTGCTGGCCCAGCCACGCTTGAGTGCTACATACTGCTCAGTCACGTGTCTGAGACCCCAGAATGCTTGAGTGCTGGCCAATTTGGGAGTAAGTTTAATTATTGGGCCAAAAGATATTTGGACTACAATCAGGTTGGTTGGGACCTAACCATTAATTTTGAAAGTTTTTAGTTGTATGAAAGGGAAGTCCTTCCATCAGCAATTTGTTAAGAAAGAGGAATGAAAAACACAATAGTATTAGTATATATAAAATATTATTATATATAATTTTTTTGGTCATATATATATATATATATATATATACACAAGATATTCGAGCCTATAAGGCTTAGGCTTGGCTCATTTAAATAATTGAGCTCACTTTCAAGCTTGAGTTTGTTTATTTAATTAAACAAACAAGCTTCAACGAGCATTTAACGAGCCGAGCTCGGGTAGTTCACGAATAGCTCAGCTCATTTACACCCCTACTTACGAAGTAGCGCCCGAGAAGGTTGTTAAATTATTGGTATCAGAGCTGGCCGAGTCTTTTTGGGCTTGGGGTTTAGGTCTGTTGTCGTCTTTGTTGTGTTTTCTCTGGTTGTGTCTTAAGTCTTTTGTGTTTTTGGTTCAAGAAAGAACCAATGTTTGGAAGGATAATGACTTCAGTCTATCCTTGGTTGTGGTTATGTTCTTCATGACGTTGTTCCGAAAGGATACAATATTGTTTCCTATTCTTTTAATTATTGTTTCTAAGGAGGAATGATAGTGGATAGAATTTTAATGACTAGTTTTGCTTTAAGTTGTCATCCTTAACGTTAGTAAGGATTGACTGTCTGTTAGTTGAGGCAGAGAACATAACCGTCACTAAGGAAATATTCAGGATCAATCTTTTGGATGAGTGTTTTTCTAACAAAGTTTGAGGCGTATCAGAGATTGAAGTTTTGCGATTACGCTAAGACGAAATAATTGTAAGAGAGTACATTAGTCTTTTTGAGCTCCATCAACTATCGTTTATAACGACACTTATGAAACAACCGCAACTACAGTGAACTCAAAGGAGTGGTGACAAGGAAACTAGTGAAGTCATTGAACTTTTCAAAGCTGCTTGAGATGTGGCAAAGGATATGCAACTAGGAACTGCAATGATAAGGAGACCATTTGTTTCCAATGTGGAAAGCCGGATCACATGGCGAAAGTTTGCAACCAGTGAATTTCTCGAAGGATTAGTAGAGTTAGTCAATTCATGGCTGCAGCATCGTGTTGCATGATATGTGGAAGTAACCACCAAAGAAGTCACTGCATCCTTAGAGGTCTTGTCTATTCTCGATATGGAGAATCAAGCCATACCACAAGTAGGTTTGATCCAACCGAGGGGAAAATGTACTATAGAGAGTAAGCTTTTGGCTATACTGTTTGGTCTGCACACGAGTTATTCTTAATTCCCTACGAATATGTCAGATTTTCTGATTGCTTATCTTTTGTTAATTTTCTTCAGTCGAGTTAATGTGATTTCAGTGTCCATCTTCGATGGTTTATGTTTTGGGTCAGCCAACCAAGATTTGTATTCTTCTATCATCATTGATATAATGACTTTTTACAATCGTTGGTTAAACAACCCTTGTAGGTTAGATCTGTTTGAATTCTCCATTGTTGTGGAGAATTGATTTTTGTAAATTTGACCATTTGCTTTTTCCGCAAATGAGTACAATTGAGAAATGGTGTGATCTCTGACAGATCATAACTTGTTAGCCTTTGTAAGCAAGAAGTTGTAAATTCCCTAGCTAATGAAAATTTTGATGATTCACGTCGAATTTTGTTTTATGTCAACTGAATCAGAGTTACCTCGAATGAGGGAATTCACAAAAGTTTATTGTTGATCTCTTAAAGACCAAGATAAGTTTTGATTTAAAATCTAGACTCTTGGCAATTAAGAAAATTATCACCTTCAAATTTTGTCTTTTGAAGGAAATTCTTGTCAAGGAAGAAACTTTATTAGGGTCACGTTTGTAAATATGTGCTGTACACGCATTTTTACGTTCAGGAACCTATTAAAGAGACTTTTTGTATAAAGAAAATTCTCCATCCTTCTATTCATTCTACTTTATTTCTTCTTGTGAGAGTAAAGTCTACAAATTTATTTTTCTCTCCGAAAATTTCTTGTTTGAATTCTGAGTTCTTATTTACCATCGGTGTGTTTGAATCGTCACCGAGGCTAGAGTCAGGGTTCGGTATCATTCAAGTGTCAGAATCTATTTGATATATACGTACTTGATTCTACTTTTTTCTTTGGACCAATAAATTTGGATCACTGAATATTTTAGGCTAAATTACTATTTTGGTCCCTTTTTTATTTTAAAATATTCAATTTGGTCCCTCAATTTTTTAAATGTTCAATTTGATCCCTTATTTATTTTAATTTATTCAACTTGGTCTCTCATTTGTTGTCACTTATTCAACTTGATTTCGATATTTTATTTAATTCGGTGCCTCATTTGTTTTAATTTTTTTTAACTTGATCCCTTATTTGTTTTAATTTATTCAATTTGACATTTTTGCTTAACTTTTGATAATTGACTAATTGAGGGGCCAAATTGAACATTTTAAAACAAATAAGGGACCAATTTGGACATTTTAAAAATTGAGGGAGTAAATTGAATATTTTAAAATAAATAAGGGACTAAAATAGTTATTTAGCCAATATTTTATTATTTAATCTAATGATGAAAAATGGTGATTCATGAGGTATCTAAATAGGTACCTTACCATAAAATCCACCAAAAAATAAAAAAATTTAATTATCATTAGATTTAAATAAAAAATAAAAAAAATCGAGTGTGAATTTTTAATCCAACATAAAATGTTGTGTTTAGTCTTAGATTTTGGTAGTAGACATATAGAATAGAATCCAAGAGCAGAAAAGCACAAGAGACGATGAAGGGAAGCAGCGACAGGAAGACAACGAAGGAGAAGAAGGAGAAGAAGGTAGAGGTAGACGAAGTTGAACAACTGTTGCAAGCTACACAAGACCAATTGCTCTTAAATCTCACCCTGAACGCCCACACAACTCGTTCTTCTCCTTCTCCTTCTCTCTATTCTTCCAATCATAACAACGATGATGATATCCATCTGGATCTTGATCTGGAGCGTCGATTCCAGGCCCTGAAAAGAAAATCTCCTGCTCAAGATAATAATAATAATAAGGATCAGGATCTGAATTCTGTTGTTCTTGGTGAGGATCTCGTAGCAAGATTCTCTGCTCTTAAAGGCAAATCATCATCATCATCATCATCCTCTCAAGTTCCTTTAGGAGTGGGTCCCACTGCATCCAACGGTGGATGTGGATATGGAGAAGAAAGCGAAGATGAAGAGGATCAAGTTCAGAAATTGATCGAGTGGGCTAAGGATGCTGCGCGTCTTGATCCTTCTCCTCCCTCCGATGACGACGACGACGACGACGACAATAGCAGCAGCGCCAGTGATGATGCAGATAACGACAATAATCGAAGAAAACAGAATTAAATTTTTGTATTTTTTTTTTTTTTTGTGTGTTATTGTTTTTGCATTCCCTCCAGGATATGTTTCTCAGAACCCAATGTGTCGTAATTTGTTTGTTTTTATTGTTTTTTCGGTACATTTGAGCTTTGGAGGTGTGCTATCCTTTTGCTGCATATATATGGAAAAAAAAAACAAGTAATCTCCAGGACGTTTCTTATTTTTTTCCTTTTTCTTTGAGTAAGGTGATGAATTTTTCTTTTTATATGCTATACTCTCATTTTTTCTTTTTAGACGAAGTTTTTTCAATGTCAGTATGTTTAATTAAGTGAAATGTTATTTTAACGTCAAATTGGGACAACAAAATTCGACAATAATTTTTATGATTAATACAATTAAAAAACATAATTAATAAAATATTGAGTTTAGTTAATGAATATATCAATGTTTCGTAACTCGTTGAAACTAAATGTCATTAACCATGATTTGAAACTTTATTAATCATATTTTTCAGGTGTTCAAATATACATATAGTATATTATATTTGAATATTCGAAAATTATGGTTAATAACATTCAAAATTGTTATTAATGAAATTCAGTAGATTGTTAATCAGTTGTGACACTTTGATATATCTATTAACCAAACTCAATATTTTATTAATTACGTTTTTAAAGTGCATTAACCATGAAAATTATTGTCAAATTTTATTGTCCGATTTTGCTGTTAATATAACACCACTGTTATTTAAAGGATTTGAATTTGATATCTTACCGAAAAGAAACTGAGTGGTTAGAATAACAATTGGTTTGGTTTGTAAAATAACGAAATTTTGCATAAAAGTGATTAAAAAAAATGACTTTTTGAGATGGTAACAATTTTTTTTCTAGTAAATTGAATTTTCAGCATTATTTTGGAAGTCTTTTTTTTTTTTTTTTTTGGAACTTTTGATTATTTCACATCTATAAGACATAAATACTATATTACTCCAAACCGAATAAGTTTTTCAATTATTTCATACTTTTGCAGCAATTTAATACATAAAAATGATTTCTTTATTCAATTGAACAAAACAATTTATTAAAACAATTTATTTTTCGCAACCATTTCTGTAGCACACACTAAAAAACAAACACAGCAAAGGCACACAAGCCTAATAACGAACAAGCAGTTCCAGATAAATTAGTAAGGAGGTGGGCGGATAACTCGAGATGAGGCTTGGCAGGTGATAGCATAATATTAGAGTTACTTTCGCAGATTAAAAAAAAAAAAAAGTATAGACTTTGGGCGATAGCAATACAAACATCAGAAATCACATATCAAAAGTCTTGGCTACTTCATTATTTAAACTGAAATTTAAACCACCAAAAACAACACCCAAAGATTTGCTCCGCCATCTCTGGCTCAAGCGGTGAGCACCTCCCCAAGGCATTGAAAATTTTGCCAGAAACCTTTTGCCAAAGAATCTGGCCCTGCTACTTGGGTCCAAAAAATTCTGACATTGCTACTAGGATCATGATGGTCATTGCAGTAATATAGTACATGTATTATCCATTGACATGTTCTACTTAACTAATGACAGCAAAACCAGTGATTTGAGAATCTGTATATCCAATAAATTTTACAATGAGAATGAGATCCTACAATCTTCCAATTGATCCAGGTGCGACTGTACGACAAGCGACAGTGACGTAAATCAGCAAGAATTCACTGATAAAATAAGAATGGAAAGAAGCAATAAATGTAACCATCGCATAAAACCCCATCAGGGTTGAGGCTAGTAACTTGGGAAGGGCCAAAACATCAAAATCTTGTCATAACCTGCAAATACTGACTCCTTGTCACAAAAAAAAGATAGAATCGTGCCGAGATTTTCTATGTATCCTGCAGTTGATGATCATTGAAGGTGAGAGAGAGAGGGAGAAAGTGAATGTAGAATAAGATGGGAGAGTGGCCCTTACCTAAGATGGATTTAACGGAACTCATCATGGTAATCAAATTCATCTTCATCATCATTGAAAATAGCACTATAAAATACATAGGGGTTCTCAATCATCTCACTCAAAGTAAGCCGTCCATCTTTGTCAACATCTGCCTGTCATAGCATTATACCAGGATGTTATGTTAAGAAGTTATTTTTTATACAATGTTATGTGAAGATGTTGCAATGCATGTTGAGGCTATCAGCAACCAAATTTAAATTAAATGACTCGCATTGGTTAACAATAATAATAATATTAAAATGACAGTCAAAAGACTTTCAGAACCCCCACCAAACACACATCAAAGAAAAAAGAAACCTTAGTCCCTCCCTCCTAAATCAGTATTTATTCACCAAAACAACTTTTCTAAGCAGCGAGAAGTGATGTACTCTGGTTGTAGTGATCTAAGCACTTATTACGTGAGTAGTAAATACATCATTCCACAAATAATTGCAAAGTGCAGAAACAAAATGCTTAAGTTGTGATTTACTTAGTACATGTCATCCAGAAGCTTGTAGTGATCTATGCACTTATTGCATGCAGGCAAGGACACCATTCCACCACTAGCAAATGAAAAATGTGCACTTTTTACAACTAAAAAAATTTGAATATGCAGTGAAGAAATTGAGAATAATAACACATTGGAAATTACAAATTTACAACAAGCAGAAAACATTTATCCAAAAAAGAATCTACAAACCTATATCATGAAAACTGTACCAGACCGGTCGGTTGGACTAGTTCAATTGTGAACCAGACTACTAGCTAGTCCAGTCGAGCTATATAAACAAGTCAGGTGAAAACTGGTCTTCCAACCATTTTAAACTGGTCAGGAACCTGCAGATCATTTGAACCACCACAGTTTTTGGTTTAAACCAGTTTCGTGTTTATTATCACAAAAATTCCAACTTGGTAGAACAAGGCAACTCTGGTGCTGGAGCATACACAGAGTGATTCAACTGCTAGGCTGCTGGCATTGTTTAGTAAAAGAGCATGTATTATATCTAGTTAATTTGAATATACATTTATATTATAGTTATCAATCCCGGATAGCGGTGCGTAGCGGCCGACCCCCAAACCACTATAGATGGATAGCGGGAGCACGTTAGCCACTATTGCAAAGAGGAGGAGAAGGAAAAGAGGAGGGGAGAAGGAAAAGAAGGGGAGAAGGTGGGTTTGTGCGAGGAGGAAGAGGAGGGAACCAGAAGAAGAATGAACGAACCAGAAGAATGTTAGGAAGAGGAAGAATGAAGGAACCAAAAGAACGTGAGGAAGAAGAAGGTCTGGTTGGAAGAGGCCAGTAAAAGTAAGGGTAAAATGGAGATTTACTGAATTTAAGTGAGGGTAAATAAGACAACTGAAAAGATAAAAAGAGGGCAAAATAGAGATTTGATGAAATAAAGAGGGCAAAATAGATTTTTTAAGAGTCAAAGAGGGTAAAATCATAAGGAAAAAGAAATGCAAAAAAAACACTAATTATTAGTTAGCCGCCACACAGAAGAAGGTTTTCTGCAGCCGTGTGAAGATAGTGGCCGCTATGGCCACGATTGTGCCCTGGGTGGCCGTGAACACAGCCACAATTGCCGCGTCAAGAAACCGCTCCGTGACACAGTTTTTGTCGCGCCCACCCATTGCGACAACCCCATTATCATGCATTATTGACTACCCAAATTTATATAACCCAAAATATATTAAATACATTTATATAAAATAAATTTGGTTCAACCATGGTTCGACTATGACTTAACTAATGTACTACAAATAAGTTCCTTACTAGATTACTGAACGATTTGGTTTTCAGAAACTTGAGTGTAAACAAATATATGCAATATTCTCATCTTGAAAGAATAAGAACTCATTGGTCTATGTAGTTAATAGCATCGCTATAGCGGCGTAGCACAGCGAATCAGCCCCTGGCCGCTATGGTTCTCGAATAGCGTAGCGTTTTCTGGTAGCGGTAATAGCGGCCGCTATAGCGGTCAGAATAGCGGGCGCAACAAGAAAATGTGTTAAGAACTCATTTTTACCCCTCAAATGGGCATCTAACGGTCATATTTGGGCGGTATTGTCAGTTTAATGGTCATATTTGGGGGTTGTCGGTTTTTCGGAGAAGGTTAAATATTTTTCACTTTAGCTCCTTCATATTCGATAGTTTTTTTACTTTTGTTATTATTGACATGAAGATTATAACTTAAGATTATTAATTATGAGTTTGTGTTTGCAATTTTGGGTAGTCTGATATGTTTTGGCATTTACATAAGTGTATATCTAATTTTTTAGTTTACATTGCAATAGCGGCCATCCCGCTCCCGCTATCCTGCTATATCGGTTTCGGGGGTCGGCCGCTACGTGCCGCTATTCGGGATTGATAACTATTGACATTGGTGACAGATTTAGAAGGAATCAAAGGCAGAGTAGAATTGTAAGTTATGGGTTTATTTAAAAGGGCAGCCTAGCACGAGTCTCCCACCACGGTGGATATGAAGATGGCTATATTTTCACAGCATTACTCTCGTGGTCAGATTGGTTGTTTCCACAACTAGAACCCATGACCACCGGTCACAAGAATTAAACTCACCAATCACCATTACACCAACACTCACCCTCTGTTAGCTTAGTATTTTTTCTCTAATTAAAAGGCAGCTACCAGTGTACCAGGAAATACCATGAAGTGCAGCTACCAAGCTACATCACTACGGTGAGATAGCATTGAACATAGAGTTGTCATTTAACATCAAACATGGAGCCGATGAAGAATAGTCCTCAGAACCATCAAGGGATACAAAACTTATCAACCACCTCACTATATGACATTATTATTTCGGATATGTTGGCTACCGAAAACTCCTAGCAAAATTTTTTAAATAATTTTGCATCAAGGAGAATATACCACGGCACGGTGAACACAACACAAACAATATTTACTCAAAAAACCAGTCATGGATGTATCAATACCAATAAAATAAGAGTAGTTTGCATGTTGGCATATTTGTGAGAAATAAGAGTATCAATACCTGTGAAATGATATAATCTGCTTGTTGTTTTGCATAATAACGCTCAGATGGATGGATTTTCCCAATTACCGGCAGTAGTTCAACATTTGACAAGTACCTGCAAAAGAAGAGATGAAATCTCGGAACTGATTGATAGTATAAGGAGATTGTCATATTCATTCAAGAAAACACACTTATAATAAGAAAGGATAAATACCCATCACCATCTTTGTCAAGCTGAGCATACAACACTCTAGCTGGAGCATCCCGTGAATCATCAGAATGATGTGAATCATCAGAATGATGTGAAACATTGTGACTCTCTTCATCATAGTTTCTTACCAAATCAAAGAGCCCATGGAAAAATTCATTGAAGTTGACCTTTCCATCTTTGTCTGTATCTCTTTCCCTGTGAAGAAATAAGAATATCAAGACTGCAATAGTAAGATGAGGCAGTAATAGAATAAGCTAACTTCAGATAAACTGAAAATTTGAAATTGCTTCAGAAAAATAAAAAGACATGATTTTCTACATTTCTAATATTAGCACAAGGTCACTTGGGAAATAATTCTGATATGGAAAATCCTTCAAAAGGAATCAAATGACAAAGGAAAAAAAATCATTTTCGAGAACAAACCAACAATACATCTACCATTTAACAATTATATTACCTAGGGGGGGTTTGGGTAGCTCAAGTGGTTTGAGCTAAGGGTATAAGGAGTTGGAGGAGTAGGTGGTCCAAGGTTCAAACCTTGGCAAAGGAGAAAAAATTAACACAACTAACTACTAACATTTGCCTATTTTAAAAAAAAAAAAAATTATATTACCTAGGATATCTCAACAAGGATTGTAACATTCAAATTTTGTCCTAGTAGCTTGTGTTAAGGATATAAAATTATTTATGTGCCTCCACTTAACAGCTTAAATTTTTAGAATAGGTGGTCCTTGACACAGTCCGATTGTGGTTGCTGTTGAAATTATAGGATTAGATAGAGAAAGAGGAAGAAAGGAAGAGCCTTTGATGATATGAGCATATGATAAATGTGTTTTAGATACAAAGCACTAAAACTTATTTATACTATCAATCTAAGTCAGTACTACGTATTACTACTAGCACAGGCCTGGCCTAATAATGATTACTAACATAAAAAGACCCCTAAAGTATGAAAACTCCTAATATTCTAACAGTAGAGCTGGCTATATGGATTGCGGTCTGAAGAGCAACACACTAACCCACATAAATATTAAAATAATAATTTTAATTAATTAAAATAAAATAAGAAAACCTAATCCCACCCACCCCCTACCCCCTCCCCCCTCTCATGGTACATCTCTCCATCCTGCCTCATTTTCGAGAATCTCATCCCATCCAACCAACTCTCCTAAAAGCTTATGCTGTTAGGTGGAGGTACATGAATGGTTTTATATTTCTAAAACTTCCCCTCGCACAAGGATTTGCTACATTCATCAATTTCTCAGTCGTATCATCTGAAGTTTGGGTTTGCTTCATTTTACCCATATATAATGACTGATATAGTGTTTTTTCCCTTTATTGAATGGTATATCTGATTCACAAGTTTTGGAGTATTCTCCTCCGTCACATGTATGTTGTCTAATCATTTGTGGAATAGATGGTGATAAGCTTCCCTTCCCAGTTCTTTGTGTTGGTTCCCAGTTCTTTGTGTTGGTATTAGATTGATAATTGTATATAGAAGTCTAGCAGTAAGTTTTAGTGCATTATGCATCTATCTGATAAAAAACAAGGAAAGTCAAATATAATTGTTTTTCTGAAGATAGAAAAGTCGACTATAAACGTTAGTATTACCTCATCATTTCCTTGGGAAATTTAAAGGCATTAAATTCAAAGTTTTGTATTGATAGAGCAGCTCTCAGAATAACCCACATGATTAAGGCCTCTGAAGGCTAAAAGTTTTCTGGCGTTGTCTGATTTACGTAGCCAACTCCACTTAATGGGATAAGGCTTAGTTGTTATTAATTGTTCTAGTATTGAACTTAGTTTAGAAAACTGTGTTCTATAATCTTTTCAAGCTAAGAAGGAACTCCAGGGAAAACTTTTCATTAGTCATTTACTATTAGAAATTTATACATACCTTTTGGACTCGCTAATCAGCATGGTACCAGTTCTTAATGTTTTGAATTCATTTACTTATTTCATGGTCAAGGCAGTCCCTATTCACTGTAGATGCACAGGGTTAATAGTCAATATTACTAAATCCTCCAGCTTTGTTGATTACTTTCTGGTTGATTCTGATTAAGCATGCCTTTATAACATTACATATTTATGCTTGTAATAATCATGACTTTATTCTTTGTTAGAAAAGTTTCAGAGAGTGAAACTAGAGAGAGAGTGTTACTGAATATTCTGATTCTCATTGATTATGATTCTGGATACACTTTGGCTATACATACTAGTCATGAATACATTGAGTAGAGTAACTGAATAACTAATTCAGTTAGGATTAACAGCTAGGGCAGTGGTAAAGTGTGCAGCACTGTACCATCTTACCATGTACTCTATCATTCTTTAACTTCATTGCTTATTGATCTCTGTGTCATGCTAATAATGTGATTTCACATGAGATGAGTACTGAATAATATTGCCAACTTACAATTAATACCACTTTTTAAAGTATGTAATCGAATGATTAAACTACTTTGAACATATTGGTTTCCAGAGTATAAGTCTATCATAGAATTGCTTCACTTATATTGCATATAAGCACGGACTTATCACTTACTTACATTCACCCCATTGTTTAAACAATAGAAGAGAGGAGCTGGTTGATATTTCATGTACTTTTAGTTATTCTTTAAAAATGGGATCACTTGTTAATCAATTATATATTTGAACTTGGATGTCATTCCGTTCCCGTAGTTGGGTCATCTGTATAAAAATCTTCCTGATTGTCATGCCAAAATGAAAATCGAAAAAAAGATTGATAACTTGCTAATTGCTACATTACCTACTGATAGATAACTAGTTAGTTAGTTAGTTAGTTAGTGGGTGAATTAGGGGAAATAAGGTATATAGCCTATAAATAAGAGGAGAGATTGAGAGAGAGGGATATCTTGTATTGAATAGGAAAGGGACCTTAGGGCATTGGGCAGTGCAGACCCTCGAAGTAGGTGCCATAATGATAATTGTGTATGACAATGACACATTTCTTTCCTGGTGCACTTTAAATCGAGTGCAGTTTCCCTTGTTAACCATGACCATTCTCCTTTCTTTCTGTCAGTGTACCATTCTAAGATTATGCAAGGCACTCTTTAAATTCAACTAGTGACTGGTTTCCAAACTAAACCTATTTTAGCTTTTCTTGGTTTCAGCTGAGATTGAAAGACCTTGGGTGATGCCCTGCTTCATTCTCTGGACAAGCTTAGCGAAAAGATAAATACTGTTGGGCCTATTGCCTGTAGGGTCAACTTTATAAATATGAAGCAGAATCTTTTCTCCTTTCTGACATTTATTTAAGTCATTGATCACCTCTTACCATCAATTTAGGATTGTATCGTATTTTATTTTTCTTTCTGTTCTGTTTTGGACTTCTCATTTAGCTTTGGACTCACATCTATTAAAGTGTTTTTTTTTTTTTTTTGTAGTACTTGAGCAATTCAAACCTACAACTTGTTAGGTACACAAAGCTGCTACAAACAGAAATCAAATGTCTAACCAGAATGGAACATGCAAAAGCATAGAACTTGTCATAGGTTTTATGAGAGTCACCTTACTTCCTCCATGCACAACCATTCAAGTAGCTTTGGGTTTTTGCTGTCAGCTGGGTGAAGAAAGCTGAATGATACAGGGGAAAAAAGAGAAATAGGAAAAGCATCAGAATAGTGTTAAGGAGATTATCAAGTACATCATGTACTGCAAACAACAAAGTTTCTGAAACAAGTCATAGGAGCTCACTCATTGAATTCAGTTAAATTTAGAAGACCATCTCCATCTGCATCTGATGCATTAAAATGTTCTTCTTTCCACCAACCCATATCATAACCAAAAGAATTATTATCTGCCAAAAACACACTAAATAAGACACTCATACATAATATACACAATGTATTTGAGAAACAATGAGCATTTACTATGGAAAACTGGCTGAAACAGAAACCAGCATCAACAAGCAACTGTTACTATACGCTTACAGAACTAATCATGGAGAATTATTAAATACAAATATCAGTACTGCAATTTCCGTACAATCATAGAACCCACAGGAATTTGTCAGGATTCTTTTCTTTTTTCCTTTTTGGCAAGGATGTCTTTGCAGCTAACTGTTTTAAAGAATCATTAAGAACATAACGTTCACGCAACAAAAGTACACCTAATATAATATGATGAGTTGTTAAATATTTATTAAATACTGATTTTCATAATGCACATTTAAAATTCTTGAGTAAACCATGACTTTCCTCCTACAAGATGAGGCGACTCATCCCTCAAGAAGAAAACTTCATTTTAGTCCTTCAAAGTTTTAAAAGGACCAATTTGACTCGAACTAAAGTGAGGTTTTCTTCTTTCAGTGTCAAAATGAAAGTCACCCCTATGTTTGGATGGATGGAATGGAATGCTTAGTAATGGAGTGTAATGGTAAAAAGGTCATAACATTGTTTGGGAGTTTCGTCATTAATGGAGTATGATGGTTAAGGATGACAACCCAAACCACTCTATCCCATCTAAACCCTATAATTTTTATACCCTCCGATTTGGTATCTCCCTCCATTTCCTCATTAAACTTCCAAACAATGGAGTAATATACTTTTACTTTTCCATCGCACTCCATTACTCAACAAAAGGGTTTACTCAAGTCTTGCTAACCGGACTGGTTAGGGGATCAAAAGATAGAAAGTTTCTATTGGACTCTTTATGTATTGGATACAATATTTTCCAATGCAAACTTTCTAAGTTTGATTCCTTCACACTTCACCAATGCTCTTGACACATTATTTAGTATTTGCCTACCCAAAATTCTATTAAATCCAAGTTCCAACCGCCAATGAAAATGCCAACAGATTCCAATTAGAAAACCATCAATTAAATAGGTCTAGAAGAGAAAAATCACAACTTCCAAACTAAAAGCAAAAATAGAAAGTTGTTAATACTATCCATTAACATAAAATTAGAACCAGGACCTGCTTTTTGGACCCAACTAGGTGGATCATACTCGGAGAAAGAAACAAAGCCATCATGGTTCTTATCATGAAGCTCCATCTCCCTTTGAGAGCGATGCAAAACCTCCTTCTGAGCCTGCTGAAGGTTCCACTCCGTCAACTCATGCTCACTCAGGAACCCATCAACCGGGTCCACATCGACCTTAGGGAACAGCAAAACCAACCTGCTCGTAACGTTGAACCTATCATCATCATTTATATAGTCTTCGGCGTTCATGAAGTCCTCCCATTCAGGCTGCCCCTCTTCCCCCTGCGCCGCCGCGGCGTCGGCGAATTCGGGATGGGAGTGTTCGATGTGCTGCCTCTCCCACTGCTTGTCCTCACGACGTCGTTCGATCTCCGCGACGAGCGGGTCGAACACGATGGGCTCGTGGTGGGGCCGGGCGCGGTGGGCGAGGGTGAAATTGGAGCGGAGCTTGAGGCGGCGGTGGCGATGGGTTGAGTGTTTGTTTGGGGAGTGGGAGAGGAATAAAAGGAGTAACGCCGCTAAGGTTATGTAAATAATGATTGAGGCTTTGCCCATATTTGCATTGATGTTGATTATTATGTATTGATGGATGGATGGAGTTAGTGATAGTGATTCAATTGCAAAGCATGGATGGGGTTGCTAAATGGAGACAATGGGAATGGAATAGAGAGAGAAAGGGAAAGGAAGGGGAAAGTGAGAATATGGTATGAAAGGGTTTGACGATTTGGACTGAGGAGAGAGTGAGAGAACGCGTGAAGAAGACCAGATCTCGTGGGACGCCATGGATGATGGATGAAGCGTGTTTTTGAGTTTGATGAGATACCACCAGGGGCAACTTCGACATTTTATTCCGATACAATCATACTCACTTAACTTGAGTTTTGAGTTTTTTAATTTAAGGATTTGTTTAATTTTTTTAAAAAGGCTTAATTGACCTTTTGGTCCTCATATTATTGGTCATGTGCGATTTTTGTCCCTAGAGTTTGTACATCTGATCCCTAATTTTTTAATGTTGAAAATTCGGTCATTTCATCTAATGTTCGTCAATTTTTCAATGATTAACAAAGAGGAATAATCACTCTAAGTGCATAAAACCTCCGGTTGAGCTTCCGTAGCAAATGAGCATGTGATAGAACCAAAAAAAGCTCCCAGAAAGTAGGGGTGTTCATCAACCTATCCAAACCGATTCAAACCGCAAAAACCAAAAACCGAAAAAACCGAAAACCGAAAAAACCGAAAAAAACCGCAATCTTTTATTGGATTGGATCGGATTTTGGATCCTCTAGTGAAATCCAATCCAAACCGATCTATTATATACATATACTATTATTTTTTAAATTATAGTATTACTCATACTTGAACATTGTTTTTCATACTTTAATGTCCTTCATTCTCTTTAATATTTTTGTTGGAATGACATTTATGAGACTATTTAGAATAAATATTAATGTCTTAAAGTTATATTTTTCTAAAAATTTTGATGCATAACATATATATACTTAATTGAGTAAACATAAAAAATATGAAATCAATTAAGTAAGTTTGAAAAATAATTAGTTACAATTTATCTATAATCGATTCAAGGAAAAAAATAGGATAAGTGCGAGTAGATATAAAGAATTAACATAAAAGAACGTGTTAAAAAATAGGTTTAAATAAGCTTTTAGTCCCTGAAAAGTTCACCAGTTTTGGTTTTAGTCCTTGTAAAAAAAATTCTTAAGATTTCGTCCCCGTATTTACGAAAATTTTGTAAATAGTCCCCATTGTTACCCCTGAGTACTAGAAATCATACTAGATGAAAAAATTTGCCAATTTTAACCCTATGGCCCTAATGTATGATTTTATTTCTACTTTCTAGCCAAATTTTGGAGCAAGTCGGATAAGAACGAGAAATTACCTCAGTACTCGCTGAGTACTAGATATCATACAAAATGAAGGAATTTAGCAATTTTAACCTTATGTCCCTCATGTATGATTTTGTTTCTATTTTATGGCCAAATTTTACAGCAAGTCGGACAGTAAAATAAAATTACCTCGATACCCATGAGTATTAGATAACGGAAAAAGATGACCTTAGAGACTATTTGCAAAATTTTTGAGATTACAGGAACGAAAACCTAAGAAAAAATTTCACAGGGACCAAAACCAATATTGATGAACTTTGTAGGGACAAAAAATTTTGATGCATAACATATATATACTTAATTGAGTAAACATGAAAAATATGAAATCAATTAAGTAAGTTTGAAAAATAATTAGTTACAATTTATCTATAGTCGATTCAAGGAAAAAAATAGGATAAGTGCGAGTAGATATAGAGAATTAACATAAAAGAACGTGTTAAAAAATATCAATAAATATTTTTTATCAAACTCCCAAATTAAAATAAAGATTATCCTTTGTCTACTATTAAATAACTAGCAAGGACACCTGACATAAGAAAAAAAGTAAAGTAGGACAAAAAGCGAATTATCCAATCGAATCCAAACCGCATTTAATTGGATTGGATCGGATCGGATATTTTTTAGGAAACAAACCGATCCAATCCAAACCGCATGCTGTTTTCATCATTGGATCGGATGGCTTTTTAGCTCAAAACCGATCCAATCTAATCCGCGAACACCCCTACCAGAAAGTACGGGAAAAGCAAGTAAATAACATAGATGAACCATTGAGTTATGATGAATTGAAGAGGCAGATGAGGGGGAACCTCAACCAGAGGTTTGTGTACTTAAAAGAGTAGTTCATCTATGTTGATCCTTAAAAAAATTGACAGACATTGGATGGAAGGATCGATCAACATTTAAAAAAGGGAGACCAAATGTGCACAAAAACAATTATAAGGACCAAAGTTGCACATGGTCAATAATAGGGGCGACTGAAAGTACAATAAGCCTTTTTTTAAAAATATTTCAAGTTATACTATTAAAGACCATCTAATAATATCAACATGTGGTTGGCCCGAGTGATAACGGGCTCAGACCCCTTAAACAAGTGGTCAGGGGTTTGATTTCTGACTCTTGTGTATGGAGAAAACTTGATTGGGAGATGTCAGCTTTTCAATGTCATTCAGTACCTCGAGGGATTAGTCCCCATAGTTGTGCGTAAGGGATACCTAGGAAACCAAAAAAGTCCATCTAATAATATAATATAAATATTTAAAGAAGATTAATATACTATTGGCAAAATTAGTCATTTCGTTTGTTATCTTAAACTTTTTGTGCATTTTGATCCGTAACTTTTATTTGTGTACGTTAATACTGTTATTCTTTCCATTAGTTTCCATCTAACATTGTCCAAACTTTCGTTAGTTTCTCTCTTTTATCCCTTCTCTCTTGATTTCCCGTGAGATGTACATTTTTCCAGCGAATGAAGCGGAACTACCTTTTTTTCCATCGTTGAACAACCCAGAATCGTCATTATTCTGATCTATGAAGGAGGCAGTTAACTATTTTGGACGAAGATAGAGATAGAAGAAAAATAAGACGAGTGGAGACTTTTTGGTTTCACCTTTTGGGTGCTATTAGCATCAACAGTAAAAGGGATATAAGATCCATTTTCTATTGCATCCCAAATGTCAACACCAGGTATCTCGAGAAAGATTGTCATTCTTTCTTTCCAATATATGTATTCACTTCTATTGAAGCTAGGGGACAAGCAAGGGAAGCCCCTTCATTCCAACAATCGTTTGAAGTCATTCTCAAGCTATTAAGCAAAAATTCAAGAGTTTAGCTCTGATGCTACTTGTTGGTTAATGTTGTGGCTTCAAAATCAAGAGGATGAGGTGAATTAAGTTTTCAAAATCTTTTGAAACTTTTATCCAAGATAGTTTTAAAACAGTAATCTTTTTAACGAACTTAGAATGAATATGAAATTAAGAAAACAATGTTTACAATTACAGTTCAACAAATCAAACAACATAATTATTAAAACTAGTAATACAAGGTTGAGAGAGAGTGTGTGTGAGAGAGAAAGAACCACATAAACCAATTTTATCCTGACTCAATCACCTCCACTGTGACCTATATCCTGTCCCCGCGTCTCTGTGAGATTTGTACACTAAAATCCAAGCTTTAAACCAAGTGCTTGCATACCTTTATACACTAGAGCACTTCTTCACCAATGGGATACCTAGCCCTTACGAGAAGCCTCAACAATATTCTTTTCTACAACTAAGGGACACCTCACCCTTACACACCAATAGAGAGATTACCAACTCACTTAACATAAGAATTGAATTGAAAAATTCGAACTAAACTCTTAAAAGTCAAATTACACAACTTAAAGCACTATTTTTTCAAGAATATAGCTGAGATTGCACTCAAAAGTCATATTACACAACTCTCAAAAGTCAGATTACACAAGTCTCAAAAGTTAGATTACACTATTTTTTTCAAGAATTAACTCAATTAATGAAAGAGAAAAATATGATTATGATCTTTGCAATGTGATTTCTGATATGAAGAAGTGTTTTGTTAATCCTATTTATAAAGTTTTCATGATATGAACGTTGGGATTTGATAAAAACAAACTCTCAACTAATAACAAATTCAGTTTTGCAATAACAGTTTCTTGTACAGCTATGTACGATTCTTGTACGAGGGTTTATTAAACCAAGAATCAACCTTATTACGCATGTACACCTATGTAGTACAATGATGTATATTTGTTTCTGAAGAGGTATTCTTGATTTAATCACTAGTACACCTATTCAGTACAATTGTGTGCAGATGAACATCATATTCAAAAGTTTAAATGTATGAGTATAGCAATTATGCACAGTCATGTATTCAGTTTCTTTCCAAAACAGTTTTGACTTCATCATATACATAGGTGTAGTACATGGATGCACTATAAGTCAAAATTTTATTTGTCTTGATTCTCAATTTAAATGAGGATACACAGATGTTGTACATGGATGTACTAATTCTCAAGACTTTATATTTTTGCAAAATACTTTTCTTTTAAAAAACCATATTTATATGCATATATTTTTTTTTTGATTTGATTTATATGCATGATTTTGAAAAATGAATTTCTTCATGCAATTATCAATGAGTTATTATTGTATAACAGAGGTTTTCTCTTACAATCATCCTAGACTTGAAAGTAATCTTTTTTAAGCTTTGGAATAGGGGTGTAAGTGGATCTGATCCGCGAATCCGGTGGATCCGAATCGATCCGAACCGATTTTGGCGGATTGGTTCGGATCATCGGATCGGATCCGAAAACACTGATCCGAACAAGATCGGTTCGGGTCTCGGATCCTACAAATCTAATCCGATCCAATCCGAACCCTATAAATATTTAATTTATACATATATATAATGTTAATATATTATTATTATTTATTTAATATAATTAATAATTAGATATGTATATTTTATTTATTTATTTATTTTTTTGGTATTTTTTATTAATTTTTGGAGTTTAAATAAAAAAATAATAATGGGTAATCCGAGGATCTGAATTGATCTGATCCGATTGTAGTCGGTTCGGATCCGTAGTTAAAAACTGACCAAATTCGAACCGATCAAATTTGATCGGTTCGGATGATGAAACTCCCCAGATCCGATCCAAATCAACCCGATTACACCCCTACTTTGGAACATCTACCTCTCTAACTTTCAATTGATGGTAACCTGATCTCAAATCTATCTTAGAGAAAATGGAGGCTCCACTTAATTGATCTAAGAGATCATCAATCCTAGGCAAGGGATACTTACTTTGTTCAATTGTCTATAGTTTAATTATGCATAGTCTAAGACTACCATCTTTCTGTTTGACAAACAAGACTGGTGTATCCCAAGGAGACACACTGGGTTGAATGAACCATTTCTCTATATACACTTCTATTTGCTTTTTAAGCTCTGCTAGCCCTCTGAGGCCATCTTATAGGGAGCTTTAGATATAGGACCTGACCCAGGCACAAGGTCAACTGAAAACTCTACTTCTCTATCAGGTGGGAGACCACTAAACTCTTTAGGGAATACCTCTGGAAAATCTTTTACAACTGGTATTTTATCTATTCCCTATTCTACATTAGCCTGTAGAGAAACGAAGACCAAAAACCCTTGGCAACCTTTCCTAAGGCTTCTCAAATCTTGGGTGGCGGTCAAACATGGACATTCATTACATGGTTTTGACTCAAACATGTAAGCAGGTAAGGAAACAGTCTGTTTAGAACAATCAAGGATAACATTATTAGCAGATAGCCAATCCATACCAATCACTAAATCCAGATCATGCATAGGAAGACAGATAAGGTCAAGGATGGTACTTTTATTATCAAATTGGATAACACAATTCACACAAACATCATAGGTAACAACATGAGTTCCAGTAGGAGTAGAAACAGACAAGTCATATGCAAAGCATCAATTTCCAATCCCGGACTCCTAACACAGTCATATGAAATGAAAGAGTGCGTGGCACCTAAATCAAACAATGCATTTACAAGTTTATCTCCGATCCTTAACGCACCTTTGATTAAATTAGGAGACTTACTATTTTTTTGCTAAGAAAGAGCAAAAACACGCCCTTGATTCTATGGTCTAGAGTTGGATGCAGATTCTCTCCTTGCCTTACTATGCCTAGAAAAATGACCATGTTTCCTACATATATAGCAAACATCCTGGCCAGCCCTGCAAATTCCACCATGATTCTTTCCACACTGTTTACAACTGGGTCGGCTAGAAGCTTGGTTGCTAGAGGAATGATCTTTCTTCCCTTGTACATTCTCACTTTTGAATTTCTTATTTAGGGTTTCCCTTTTCCCTTGAAAGTTCACTATAAGTTCTATTTTCAGTTGTGAAGGCTTTAAGGCTCTCCTCTGCTATCTTAGCTTTGCCAGCTAGTTTAGTAAAATCTCTGATCTCTAAGGTCGCTACCCTATCTCTGATCTCTGGCCTCAAACCCCTCTTAAAAGTCATTGCTTTCCAACCATCATCATGGGTGTGTTTCAAGTAGGATGAACATTTGGACAATTCTTCAAACTTAGCCTCATATTGGGCTACTGACATGCTCTCCTGTTTCAAGCTAAGAAACTCTGCTTCTTTATGGTTCTTCACATTCTCCGGGAAGTATTTGTCATAAAATATTTCAACAAACACTTCCCACCAAATGGGAAGTCCCTTAGACTCTAGCAATCTCTTGCCTCCTTTCCACCAAAACTCAGCTTCTCCCTTTAACATAAAGGTGGCTAGGTATACTCTCTGCCTCACCCACCTCTCTGCTATTACAGGGTCATACTCTTCCAAGAAAGATAGCGGGTTGCCCTTCCTAAATTGGTTCAAGAGTTTGTTGAGTTGGATGGGATTGTTTCCCTCTAGATTGCATTGGTATTTCTTTAGGTCACTTGATAAAGAGCTTCTTGCACTTGCTGTAGAGTTTGGGCTATCGCTGCCTGAGTTGAGGCTTGCCCCTTAAGTCTTGCTGCAAAAACCTCCATATTTGAGGAAATTTCCCTCAAAGCATCTCTCGGGATCCTTTCATCTGCCATAACAACTCACTAGTTGCACAATAAACAGTCCAAAAGTCCTCAATATATATAAAAAAAAAAAACGCTAAAATTAAATGAACTATGCCTCAACTAAACACAATTTCCCTAAACCATGCTTTGATACCACGAATGTAATACCTACTATTACTTTAATCTCATAGGTACTTATAAACAATAGATCTTATAAAATTGCTTCAATTCTGTACTATCGAGACTAGCTGATAATGGATATCTCTCAAAGTATGTATCCACTAAATTGGGAAAAAACCTTGAGCAGAACATAGGATGAAGTAGTAACAACTATAGAACATACAAAATTTACAGCCCAAAAATATAATTCTAGACTATTATACTTAGCTTTAAACTAGCCATTTTTTATGTACACATATCAGAGTGATATACATTGAACTAGTTCACCACTTCACATCATTCACTTAATATTAGATCACCCAAAACTAATTACACATGAGAAAAATTCATATTCATATAAGAGACAAAGTTGCATGTTCAAATTTGTCCACTATGCTGAGAACTACTAACATATGCACCTGGAATGGTTACATAAAAAAAATGTGAGAAATACATCTCAATAGCTGGCATAAGTTCACAAAATAGTTTGACCATTCCAGCCCTTAAACTATATTAGCTAATAAGTAAATATTTCACATAAATTGAAACTCATAATCAACAAATTAAGAATCTCATCTTAGCTTGTTTATTTCATTCATATATGGGGCAGCATACAACTTTCCCATGGAAAGCATTCAACTTACCCCTCTCTAAGGTCGCAGGGCAGCATTCAACTTATCTGGCTCTGCTTATCACTTTAGGGCAGCATACAACTTATCCATATACTTTCTGTGGCTTAGGGCAGCATGCAACTTACCCTTACTCTGCTTATAACTTTAGGGCAACATACAACTTACCCATATATTTTCTGTGGCTTAGGGCAATATGCAACTTACCCTTAGTCTGCGTATCACTTTATGGCAGCATACAACTTACCCATATATTTTCTACGGCTTAGGGCAGCATGCAACTTACCCTTCATTGCACAAACCATGGGGCAGCATACAACTAACCCCTTGCTCTTTATCATTTTAGGACAACATACCACTTAACCTTTATTACTCAAGTTATGGGATAGCATACAACTTATCCCCTGACCTCATTTAGTTAACCATATTTCTCATGAAATGTTTCTTTGTGCAATTACCAAAGGTAAGAAACTACATCATGACTTATAGCATTAATAGTTAACATGCCATATGCCTCTGATTTTTGAAAAATCATGCATCAAGAATTAAGTTTTGCAAGTTTCAATAAGAACACTAAAATAATCATGCACACTTAAGAACATACACTTACTATTCTTTATTGTCTTCTTAAAATAGACCATTCCAGTACCAAAACTCAATTTTCCAGAGACTTAAATCACCATTTAAACACTCAATAACAAGTATCTACTGGATTAAAACTGAGAACACGAATTTCACAATTTTGTAAAACAATGAGCATAAAAACATTCATAAATATTCACTCAGCACAATCTAAAATCCATAAATTTTTAGAAAATGTAAACATCACTAGAAAATTCTGAAAGTTTTACTCGAGATAACCAACATACAATTAAACAATTTAAAATTGGTTTACTAAAAAAATCAAAGGAAATAAATTATGAAAATTCATGCACTGAAGTTGTTCTGACAGTGTGTTACCCAAAACAAAGCCATACACAGTGCAATGGTTTTAGAATTTTTTGAACAAGCTAATGAATTAGGAAAATTATGCCAAATTTTTCTAGCAATAGAAAACACATACATAATCATTTTAAAATTGGTTTCACTCAAAAAATCCAAGCCAATAAATCACAATAATTCACACACTGGGGCTGTTTCACCCAAAATTTTCCAGATTCACATTTTCTCAACATGCAAGAATTTTTTTTTCTTTCCTACTCACAACACCACCACTGTAACACCCATAATAGCAACCCATCATAGATTTATCTTAAATTGTTGACTAACATGATTTAAGGAGTGCTAGCTACCTGGAAGTAGGTGAAATCCTAAGATTCCCAAACTCTTCAAATGATTCCAAGCTTGCTTGAAGAATTTTTGTGGCTCTCTAACACAAGGCTCTATTTCTTCAATTCCGTGCACTAGTGATGAATGTGCAATATATGTTAGTTTGTGAATCCAAATAGAGATAAGTTGTAAATAATCGTAGGAATTGTAAGAAAAGTGATAAGAAAATGTATACATTAATATGAATAAAGTTTTGATAGTTAGAATCTTATTTTGTAAGAAAAATACACTTAAAAGATGTTAAAAATGAGTAGGAATGAAGGTCCAGTGCTCAGCTCAAGAAACGGGCGCTCAGCTCTGGAAAAATATAGAGAACAGGAAGTGCAGAACCCAGACCAGCGCTCAGCGCAAGTCCCGGGCTCCCAGCGTGGACAGAAGGCATAGCATCCAGCGCTTAGCGCTGCTGCTTGGGCGCTCAGCGCAAACAGACAGCACCAGAGCCAGCGCTCAGCACTGGTACAGGGGCGCTCAGCGCCAGTTTTGACAGCAAGCTGTTGTTTCGTGCAAAAGCCAGCGCCCAGCGCTGGCCAAGGGCGCTCAGCGCTGGCAGACGAACAGAAACAGTATAAATGCGTGTTTTGGACAGATTAGAAGGGCTTTTTTTAATCATTTTAGGCGCGATTTCACTCTGGTTCATCACATTCTCTCTGTATCCTTTGGAGATTCAAGCTTGGGAACAAGATTTGAAGCTTCCATGGCCTCCTCCACTCATTCCTACTCAAGTTCTTCCATCTCTTCTCTTTTTGCTATGATTTGCTAGATCTCTTAGGTTAGGTTTAGGATGAACTTGATTGAATCTTGATGTAATGAAGTTTAATCTGTGATTTCAATGCAATTTCATTCAGTTTGTTTAATCTCTTCTATGCTTAATGCTTTTCTTGGAGTGACCAACATTGAAATGATTTTAGATTCAATTTCACAATTGGAAAAATGGTTGTTGAATTGGAAATGAAGTTGATTGATATTGTAATGACTGGTTCTAGGAATAGAACTTCATTGCAATACATTCTTGTGAATCTGATACTTAATGTTTGTTCTAATCTTGCATCACCTAAAGAATTAGGGTTCTTGATTTGTAAAAAAAAGGATTATCACCTAAGGAAATAGGGATAAATCTAGGTTAGTGATTTGAATGTCAATTGAATGAATTGGATTGAGATTAGGATTGAACAAAGTTACATTAGGTGAAAATTGAGGGATTCCGATACCTAATCGCTTTTACCTATATTGAATTCATTCTTTATTTGCTATTGTTTCATTCATTGTTGTGACAACTCTAAATACAAAAATCCATAAAAAACTCTTGGAACCATGACATTCATTCGTTCAAATAGCTATTGCCTAGGCTACGTTGATACTTGAAACACAATCCTTGTTGGGAACGATACTTTACTTTCACTTTATTATTTGTACGATTTGGTACACTTGCCAATCGATCATCAACTAGCTATCCTATTAAACGTCAATAACTTGAGGGGAAGGATAGAAAATCATGAGGAGAATCCAATTAAGTCCACATGCAAGCTAAGCTATGGAGGATTTGTTGGATTGTTAAAGAAATGGGTAGTGAGAGTGGGTTGCTGAGAGGAAGAAAGAGATGACATTCTGAAACATGAAAAGAGAGTAAGAGTGTGTCAAAGGGAAAAGAAGTAATTTTCACCCACTTATCCCAATGATACAGTTTATTGTCTGTTTGTTTTCTTTTTCTTTTTTGTTTTATGGAGCTTATATTGTATCATTAAACACACGGCACTCTAGGTATGTTAAAGAACTGATTGTTATAGCATTTTTGTAAATATGAGTAAAAATTGTTTTCCCTCCTTCATTTCATTTATGAAATGCGAAAGGTAATTTGGACACAACACACAATCCCTCTTTCTCACTCCACACTCCCTCCCTCCAATCCTCTGCCTTCATGTGACACCCTCTACCCCGCGTATTAATATAAAACATTTACTTGAAAGAGGTAATATAAAAATATGCATTTATTCAATTAAAATAAAAACTGGGTAAAAAGGTACCATATTGTAACATCTCAACAATGCGGAAAAACATAAGAAGTTTTAAAAGAAGTAAAACATAAACAAAGTATAACATAACCCAACCCCGATGTCACATACAGAGCTGGTATACCAAAATCCGGATACAATCATGGAAAATAACAGAAAATGAAACTAACTAACAACTGTAAAACAAAGCATCCTAACTAGAGTCGTGGCTCCTCAGAGTCACTCCTCCACTAGCTGCTCACCGTCCTCTGCATAAAAAGATACATGCCAACAACAGGAAAGAGAAACGGGGAGTAAGAAAACATGTAAACACATCGGCATGGAAGTAGTAAGCAAGATGAACATACATCATATACATGGCATTTAACTTCAACATATCATTATATCATCATATTAAATCAACCAACGTATGATATGCGGTGCAACACTACTCCGCTACTCCGTTATGCATGTGGATCCAACTATCTCAAGAAGGCAACTTTGGAGTTACATATCCACATTGGCCAAAAAGCACCAACACTGGCAGTCCACCAAACCATGGGTGAACCCCTTGGATAGTCGACGCATCAAACCTTGGACGTGCCACCACGGGGGCGCATGGTCCACCAAACCTTGGGTGAACCATCCGCAGATGGCCAGATCGTCGTACTCTAGGACGACCTCCCCTATATTGATCTTCCTCCACTAACAATTTCAACGCATGAATGCATGAGCACAACAACAAACAAGGCAACCACCTCCTTTGCTTGGGCCAATAAGGACCGAAGACTTATCACCAACATCAACACCTTAGACCCATATGGGTCAAGGTCCCCTTGGCCAAAAAGCACCAAGGTTCAACTTATCAACACCTCAACCAAAAAGCATTGAGGCCACTTTGGCAAAAAAGCACCAAAGCTAATCAACGTGCGGCAACCCATTAGACACCGGCTTAGCCAACTTATTAATCTTGTTTATCTGAAACAGTCTTTTAATTAAGTTATCTAACGCTTCTTCATTGATTGGTGTTATCACATTATTGGGGACAACGGTCATGCTGCCACTTAAGTGGAGCACGGTCGTGCTCACTGTCCTGCACGGCCGTGCTCAATGCGCGGCCATCTTCCAGAACTCAAATTGGGAGCACGGGCGTGCTCCCTGTTTAGCATGGTCATGCTCCTGGAGCCAGCTGCACTGTTCTGGGCAGATTCAACTTGTGTACTTGGAGCCAAAACTCCCTAACACTCTCAGATCAGATCCTAGGGTCCTTTGACTAATCTAGTTGGCATAAAACCTCACCTCTCACTAATAGTTCATATTTTATGAAAACACTGGGGAATTAATCCCTTAATCGTTATGTTAATTAAGAGCCCTATTAATTCAATTAGAGTCTTATTAACATTCCAACATCAACCAATGTCATTCAGCCAACCAATGCATAGTTAACATCATAACAACAATATTCATGTCATTCACAACATAAGCATTCACACCAACTCAGTCAATAATCATGTCATAAATAGATTAACCAATTATACATAGTTTGGCATGCCACAAAGTAATTATAAACAATAGGCATTCATGCAGGCATACTCATAATCAAACAACAACTATAGCAATTAATCCAAATAAACATATAATCAATTATAACATGGCATTGACAACAATTAATAACAACGGGGCTATGGGAACCCCTCATTTTACGCTACCCCTTGCCTAATGTATACACTATCCTTCTCCACATACCTGCTATGGAGAATTCCCGTTAACAGACGCAGATCCTAACTAGTTCCCTCAAACGACTTGACGAACGATCCTAAGCCTTGGTCAACACGAAAGGGTTAACCAAATCAGTTCCTAATTCAAGAACAAGAAAAAAGGGAAACTAAAAGGGAAGAACTATTATCTTTACCGTTTGGCACAGACGAACAAGGACTCCCCAAGGGTTTCCAAAACTCCTAGAACGTACTGAGTTTAGAGGAAACAGGGAAAACAACACTCTTAGCCGCAACAGGGTTTCTATTTGTGCCAAAATAGGGTTTATGAGGAAACCCTCGGTTACTGTCCTACTTTTAAGGGCGTAGGCCCGAGCACGGTCTGGCTCCTCCTTGAGCACGAGCGTGCTCACATTAGCGCCTCCGAGGCGCGGTTTGCCCTTGAGCACGGGCGTGCTCCCTGTTGAGCACGGTCGTACTCAACTTAGCGTTAGCGAGACACGCTTTACCAACGAGCACGGTCGTGCTCTCTATTGAGCACAGCCGTGCTTGTGACTCAGATAGTCACAAGACACGAACCTAAGAAAGGGATTTCAAGCCTAGAAATCCCACTTAACCCTTGACAACCACTCTATGTTAAGTCCTAAGGCTCAAACAAACAAACAAACAAACATATATAGAAGCATTTAACGAAAAATAGGGTGTTACAACTCCACCCCCTTATAAAAATTCCGTCCTTGAAATTTCTACTCACCTCGATTGAAAAGGTGCGGATACGACTCCATCATGTTGCTTTCCAGCTCCCACGTAGCACTTTACTCAGTAGCCCCACTCCAAACGACCTTGACCAAAGGAATCTCCTTGCCTCTTAGCTGCTTCACCCTCCTATCCTCGACTCGAAGGGGTAATACCTCAAAAGTCAAGTTCTCTTTTAACTGTATGGTATTGGGTACTATCACGTGACTGGGGTCATGAACGTACTTTCTGAGTTGAGACACATGAAAGACACTATGAAGATTGGACAAGAACGGTGGTTAGGCTATTTGGTAGGCGACTTCGCCGACTCTTTTTAGAATTTGGTAAGGACCAATGAATCTAGGAGTAAGTTTCCTTGATTTCATTACTCTACCAACCCTAGTTGTTGGAGTAACTCTCAAGAACACATGGTCACCTTCCTGGAATTCGAGCGCCTTCCTCCTTTTGTCATGGTTGCTCTTTTGTCTACTCTGTGCCACTTTCATCTTTTCCTGAATCATCCTCTCCTTATCTGTGCTTTGTTGCACTACATCGGGACCTAACACAACACTATCACCAGGTTCACTCCAACACAAGGGTGTCATACATATCCTCCCATAAAGAGCTTCATAAGGTTATATCCCAATACTAGAATTGAAAACTATTGTTGTAGGTAAACTCTATCAGGGGCAAAAACCTGTCCTAACTACCCGACTGTTCTAGCACACAAGCTCTAAGCAAGTCCTCTAAGGACTGGATGGTTCGCTTAGACTGACCATCAGTCTGTGGGTGGTACATTGAACTTAGCCTAAGCTTGGTTCCTAAAGCCTCTTACAAACTATTCCAAAACCTAGAGGTAAACCTTGAGTCTCTATCTGACACTATGCTAGAGGGTATACCATGTAGCCTAACTATCTCTTTGATGTACAACTTGGCCAACTTTTCCAAAGGATATTCCATGTTCACAGGGATGAAATGGGCGGACTTAGTCAGTCTATCCACAATAACTCATGTAGCCTCAAAACCAGCTGGAGTCCTAGGGAGTTCAGACACAAAATCCATGGAAATACTATCCCATTTCCATTCCGGGATATTCAACGGTTTGCAACTTACCTGATGGCTTCTGGTGTTCTATCTTAGCCTTTTGGTACACTAAGCACGCATACACAAACTCGGCCACATCTTTCTTCATCGTAGGCCACCAAAACATCTGCTTTAAATCCTGATACATCTTAGTGGCACCTGGGTGCACACTCAGTCCACTTCTACGTCCTTCTTCAAGGATCAACTTTCTAAGCTTGGGGACGTCTGGTATATAGACTCTATCTTTGAACCTCAAAACCCCATCACTTTCCATCCTTAAAACTAAGGTTTCTACCCTAAGCGAGCAACTCTCGCTGGTCTAAGAGAAACTGGTCCTAACTTCTGACCCTCTCTAACTTGATCCATCAAGCTGTTGGTAACCTTTAAGGTTCCAAGCCTAATGCTCTTATGGGTAACCTCCCAAGCTAAACTCAGGTTTCTGAACTCCTCAATCAGATCCATCTCCCTAACCATCAAAGCGGAGATGTGCAAGGTTTTCCTACTCAAAGCATTTGCCACTATATTGGCTTTCCCTGGGTGGTAGGTTAGATCAAACTAGTAATCCTTTAAAAACTCCATCCACCTACGCTGCCTCATATTCAACTCCTTTTGATCAAAGAGATACTTTAAACTCTTATGATCACTAAAGACCTCAAACCTCGCTCCATATAGGTAATGCCTCCAAATTTTTAGGGCAAACGCCACAGCTCCTAACTCTGGGACAAGGGTAGGGCAGTTCTTCTCATGAGTTTTCAACTGCCTAGAAGCATAAGCCACTACCTTACCATTCTGCATCAACACACAACCTAAACCTTGCTTAGAACCATCGCAGTAAACTACGAAAGGTTCACTTGGATCTGGCAAAACTAAAACTGGCGCTGATGTTAATCTATCCTTAAGGGTTTGGAAACTCTCCTCACACTTAAGAGTCCCACACAAACAACTGTCCTTTCTTGGAGAGACGGGTTAAGGGTAAGGCTAACTTAGAGAAACCTTCTATGAACCTCCTATAGTACCCTGCTAAACCCAAGAAACTCCTAATCTCGGTCACTGACTTTGGTGCTTCCCACTGGAGCACCGTCTCAACCTTAGCCGTCCACGGCTATACCACCTTTTGAGATCACATGACCAAAGAAACTCACCTCCTCTAACCAAAACTCGCACTTAGATAACTTAGCATACAACTGCTTCTCCTTAAGGGTCTGCAAGACAACCCTCAAATGCTCCTCATGTTCCTCCTTGATCTTGGAGTACACTAAGATGTCATCTATGAAAACCACCACAAACTTATCCAAGTAAGGATAAAAAGGTCTTGTTCATGTAGTCCATGAACACAACAAGGGCATTGGTCACACCAAAGGGCATAACCAAGTACTCATAGTGACCATAACGCATCCTAAACGCTGTCTTCGGGATGTCCTCACACTTAACCCGAATCTAATGGTACCCTGACCTCAAATCTATCTTCGAGAAAACACATGCTCCAATCAACTGATCCATAAGATTATCAATCCTAGGGAGGTGATACCAATTCTTAATGGTCACCTTGTTGAGCTGTCGATAGTCAACACACAACCTCATACTGCCATCCTTCTTCTTTACTAGAAACACGGGTGCTTCCCCATGGGGATACGCTAGGCCTAATACACTGCTTTTGGATAAGATCCTCTAATTGTTACTTCAACTTAGCTAGCTCTAGAGGAGACATTCTATAGGGCGCTATTGATATTGGCCCAGTGCCAGGCACTAAGTCTATGGTGAACTCAACATCTCTCTCCGGGGGCAAGTTATAAACATCCCCCGGGAATACTTCAGGAAATTTTCCGCACAACAGGCATACTTTCGACATCATGAGGGCTCTCTAGTTCCAGGGAAGGCAACATCATGAACACTTGGGCCTCGTCTTTCATCAAAGCTTTAACTTGGTTGGCAGATAGAAAGATTGGATCCTTAGACTCCACGGGAGTTTCAAAAACTATGGTTTTCTCGAAACTGTTCAAAAGAACGTGGTTGGAAGATAACCAGTCCATACCAAGGATGACATCAAGGTCCTTTAAAGGTAAGCATACAAGATTTACAATAAAAGTAACAGGCAAATTTAGACTCTTGGCCCTATCATGCGATATAAACGATTGTGTAGCACCCGAATCATACAATACAGTTAAAGGAGTTCCATCAATTAAGCACATACCTTGAATCAAGTCATCAGACTCGGAGGCCTCAGCTCCACTAAGGGTAAGGACTCTTCCAGTGGTTTTTAGTCGATTAGCCTGAGACTGCTGACTCTTGCTAGCACTTGGAGGTTCTAACTTTGCTCCTCCACAATCCCGACTGATGTGGCCAAACTTGCCACACTTAAAGCAGATGACGTCTGATTCCTTACACTGAGTAGTGAAGTGATCCTGTGCGCCACACTTGCCGCATCTCATAGGTCTAATGGCATGAGAGTTGTCACCCCTGGACCTATCATAAGAAAACTGGGGCTTCTTGCCACTCTGTTTGAAGTCTCGACCGGCTGGAGCGTAACGCTGCTTGCCCTTATCCTTCTGCTCAATCTTCTTGCTGCCCTGGCTATCTGAATTCTTGAACCTGGCCACTCTGGACTTGTAGGCATCCTCAAAGATCCTACACTTGTTCACCAAGGTTGGGAAGACTCTGATCTCCTAGTAACTGGTCGCCTGCTTGATCTCCGGACTAAGACCATCCTCGAACTTTACACACTTTGACCGTTCATCCACCATGACTTGATAAGGTGTGTAATACCAAGCCAACTCCTCGAACTTTGTCGCATACTCGCCCACTGACATATATCCCTGCTTCATTGCCAAGAATTCCATATCTTTCTTGTCACGTACATCCGTAGGAAAATACTTCTCCAAGAACCGATCTCTGAAAACAGCCGACGTGATCATCATACCCTCAGCCCGCATCCTCTGACGACAGTTCTCCCACCAGTGCTCAGTCTCCTTAGCGAGCATAAACGTGGTGAAGATAACCCACTACTGATCATTGCAATCCACGGCTCGGAAGATCTTCTCGATCTCTCTCATCCACAACAGAGCACCTTCGGGGTCGTAAGCCCCTCTGATAGACGGCGAATTATTCCGCTGGAACTTGCCGAGACCCTGAAACTCAGCCAGTCCTCTGTTGTTGACATTCTGAACTTGACCGATCGCATTGGCAAGAAGTGCCAATGCGTCAGTGATTGCGTGATCATTCCTGCATCTTCCTGCCATGAGTTCCTGTACATGTCCTAAACAGTCATTAAATACAGAGAACTTAAGCAGGAAAAACAATAGACTCGTAACTTAAGCATCATTGTCTTTAACGAGTATAGACAATTCAAACAAGAGCACACAACAGACTCACAACAGACTCATACCACAGCCAGATACGACAAACCTGCTCTGATACCACTAAATGTGACACCCTCTACCCCGCATATTAATATAAAACATTTACTTAAAAGAGGTAATGTAAAAACATGCATTTATTCAATTGAAATAAAAACTGGGTAAAAAGGTACCACATTGTAAAATCTCAACAACGTGGAAAAACATAAGAAGTTTTAAAAGAAATAAAACATAAACAAAGTATAACATAACCCAACCCCGATGTCACATACAGAGCTAGTATACCAAAATCTGGATAGAATCACGGAAAAAAACTGAAACTGAAAACTAACTAACAACTGTAAAACTAAGCATCCTAACTAGAGTCGCGGCTCCTCAGAGTCACTCCTCCACTGGCTGCTCACTGTCCTCTGCATAAAAAAATACATGCCAACAACAGGAAAGAGAAACGAGGAGTAAGAAAATATGTAAACACATCAGGATGGAAGTAGTAAGCAAGATGAACAGGGGTGTTCATCAACCGACCCAAACCGATCCAAACCGTAAAAACCAAACCGAAAACCGAACAAACAAAAACTGAAATAACCAAAAACCAAAAAAACCGCTTTTTTCATTGGATTCGATCGGATTTTGGATCCCATAGTGAAATCCAATCGAAACCGATCGACTATATACATATATTATTATTTTTTAAATTATAGTATTACACATACTTGAGCATTGTTTTTCATACTTTTATGACCCTTATTCCCTTTAATATTTTTGTTGGAATGACATATATGAGACTATTTAGAATAAATATTAATGTCTTGAAGTTATATTTTGCTAAAAGTTTTGATGCATAACATATATATACTTGATTGAGTAAACATGAAAAATAGGAAATCAATTAAGTAAATTTGAAAAATAATTAGTTACAATTTATATGAAGCCGATTCAAGGAAAAAAAAAAGGATAAATTAGAGTAGATATAGAAAATTAACTTAAAAGAATATTTAATATAAAAGAACGTGTTAAAAAATATCAATAATTATTTTTTCTCTAACTCCCAAATTAAAATTTTGTCAATAATTCTCCCAGATTATCCTCACTCGTCATCAAATCAAATAATGGTTAATAAGGAACAAATATATGCTACCTTTCATAAATGTTCTACTGTTCTAATATAAAGAGAGGTTAAAATAATTATTAGGCACCCTAAACTAGCTCATTTAATTAAAGATAATCTTTTATCCAATATTAAATAAGTAGAAAGGACACTTGAAATAAGAAAAAAAATTAAAGTATGACAAAAACCGAATTATCCAATCCAATCAAAACCGAATTTAATTGTATTTGATCGGATCGGATCGGATTTTTTTAAGGAAGCAAACCGATCCAATCCAAACTGCACGTTCTTTTCATCATTGGATCGGATGGTTTTTTAGCTCAAAACCGATCCAATCCAATCCGCGAACACCCCTAATGAACTTACATCATATACATGGCATTTAGCTTCAACATATCATTATATCAACATATTAAATCAACCAACGTATGCTATTCGGTGCAACACTACTCCACTACTCAGTTATGCATGTCGATCCAAACTATATCAGGAAGGTAACTTCAGTGTTACATATCCACATTGGCCAAAAAGTACCAAACGCAGTCTACTAAACCATGGGTGAACCCCTTGGATAGCCGATGCATCAAACCTTGGATGCACCACCACGGGGGCGCACGGTCCACCAAACCTTGGGTGAACCACCAGCAGAAGGCCAGATCACCGTACTCTAGGACGACCTCCCCTATGTTGATATTCCCTCACTAACAACTTCAACGCATGAATGCATGAGCACAACAACAAACAAGGCAACCACCTACTTTGCTTGGGCCAATAAGCATCCAAGACTTATCACCAACATCAACACCTTAGTCCCATATGGGTCAAGGCCCCTTTGGCCAAAAAGCACCAAGGTTCAACTTATCAACACCTCAACCAAAAAGCATCGAGGCCACTTTGGCCAAAAAGCCCCAAAGTTAATCAACGTGCGGCAACCCATTAGACACCGGCTTAACCAACTTGTTAATCTTGTTTATCTTAAACAGTCTTTTAATTAAGTTATCTAACTCTTCTTCATTGATTGGTGTTATCACATTATTGGGGACATTTGGGGTGAAACACCCCTTAATTTCGTTTAATTTACGTTCAGACCAGTAAGGGGAGCACGGGCGTGCTCACTTCAGCATGGTCATGCTGCCACTTAAGTGGAGCACGATCGTGCTCACTGTCCTGCACGGTCGTACTCAATGCGCGGCCATCTTCCAGAACCCAAATTGGGAGCACGGGCGTGCTCCCTGTTCAGCACGACCGTGCTCCTAGAGCTAGCTGCACTGTTCTGGGCAGATTCAACTTGTGTTCTTGGAGCCAAAACTCCCTACTACTCTCAGATCAGATCCTAGGGTCCTTTGACTAATCCAGTTGGCATAAAACCTCACCTCTCACTAATAGTTAATATTTTATGAAAACACTAGGGAATTAATCCCTTAATCGTTATGTTAATTAAGAGCCCTATTAATTCAATTAGAGTCTTATTAACATTCCAACATCAACCAATGTCATTCAGCCAACCAATGCATAGTTAACATTATAACAACAATATTCATGTCATTCACAACATAAGCATTCACACCAACTCAGTCAATAATCATGTCATAAATAGATTAACCAATTATATATAGTTTGGCATGCCACAAAGTAATTATAAACAATAGGCATTCATGCAGGCATACTCATAATCAAACAACAATTATAGCAATTAATCCAAATAAACATATAATCAATTATAACATGGCATTGACAACAATTAATAACAACGGGGCTATGGGAAACCCTCATTTTACGCTACCCTCTTGCCTAATGTATACACTATCCTTCTCCCCATACCTTCTATGAAGAATTCTCGTTAACAGACGCAGATCCTAACTGGTTCCCTCGAACGACTTGACGAACGATCCTAAGCCTTGGTCAACACGAAAGGGTTAACCAAATCAATTCCTAATTCAAGAACAAGAAAAAAGGGAAACTAAAAGGGAAGAACTATTATCGTTACCGTTTGGCACAGATGAACAAGGACTCCCCAAGGGTTTCCAAAACTCCTAGAACGTACTGAGTTTAGAGGAAACAGGGAAAACAACACTCTTAGCCGCAACAGGGTTTCTATTTGTGCCAAAATAGGGTTTATGAGGAAACTCTCGGTTACTGTTCTACTTTTAAAGGCGTAGGTTCTAGCACGGTTGTGCTCCTCCTTGACCACGGGCATTCTCACATTAGCGCCTCCGAGGCGCGGTTTTCCCTTGAGCACGGGCGTGCTCCCTGTTGAACACGGTCGTGCTCAACTTAGCGTTAGCGAGACACGCTTTCCCAACGAGCACGGTCGTGCTCTTTATTAAGCACGGCCGTGCTTGTAACTCAGATAGTCATAAGACACGAACCTAAGAAAGGGATTTCAAGCCTAGAAATTCCCACTTAACCCTTGACAACCTCTCGAAGCTAAGTCCTAAGGCTCAAACAAACAAACAAACATATATAGAAGCATTTAACGAAAAACGGGGTGTTACACTTCACTTCACGAAATACTCCTTCCGCCTCCCATCTTCGGCTCAATACCCACACTCTGCACATGAGGTCTTGAACAAATGGAGAAGACAAACAAACGACCCTCCCAACCCTCTTGAAGACGGAACTCCTATCCCTCATGAAGATGAGGGTGAACAAAGAAGGCCTTTAAGCAAGGTAAGGGGAGGCTCTTTTTGGTATCCAATTCTATGTCTCTCCTTTGATTGAGTCTATTTTCCATTTTTTGTGTTTAGGGTTTATTCTTTATTCCCTCATTTTCCATTGTTCGATTCCCTTTGATTCTGACCATTGGAACCAGATTAGGTGTTATTTTAGAAACCTAAAATGGTTCAAAGTACAATAGTAGACATTTCCCTTTGTGCATGTTTGGCTACAGTTGATGTTGCTGTTTGTTGGGGTTTGTGGCTCTGCTATTGTAACACCCTTCTCGGACGCTACATTGTCTATGACACTTACATTCTATAAAACCGAGTAAAGCGAGAAATAAATATTTTCGACCAAAAATACGAGTGAACTTTTTTTTCCTTTTCACAAATAGCACGATAAATAGTATTTAACATACATCATCAAACTTATGCATAAATATTTTATAGACAATTCTCCAGGTACTAACAGTCATAAACATAAACATCCAGAATATGGCGGAAATATCAACGCCAGTAAATTAACAACATACTGGAAATTTGTTTATAATAATAATAATAGCATTGGAGACGCAGCTCCACAAAATATAAACATAGACAGAAGACTCATCATGCTGGCCAATAAAAAATAATGACAAAATGTCATCCCCGCACAACCGTAACAGTCATGGATGATACACCGTCACGCCGTAGGTATACTCCTCACGTCCACTATATAAAAGCCATTGAGACTGTGTCCATGTATCCATGTCATCTCAAACTCCAGCTGTTATGGTGGCGAAACAGTGATGTAGTCATCTTCGCAGAACGTAAAACAAAGCAGAAAACCAAACAAATACAGAAAATGAGGTGAGATCCGCATTCATCATACACATAACACAGATATGCAGTGGTACGACACACAGGTACGTACAACTATCAATATACAGTTATATCATCCCTCATATTAGAATCATAATGTTTCACAGAAACATAATCACTGGGCAACGTTCACCAAGATAGGAGACATCTAAGACTAGAGGAAAGACCTCTAATTCATATACCATGGTTTTAAAGAACAGTCAGAGAGAGTGGTTCGGAGGATTGTTCCAGATTACACCAGCCTTGGGTAAAATGCGTCAGCAGTCAGCAACGTGCACATAGGCTTTTTCAGGAACATCCTACACTACCAGAATACACGTAGCAACTAGTCGAGTATGTCGGTGTATTTCAAGATCACTACGCCACAGAGGAGCTACCAACTCGGTCTATACGAGTATTTCATACCCCGACATCCCCAAGTATCAACCAGATTGTCACTACGGAATTCACACCCGCATTAAAGTGTCAGCTCAATCTCCTAGGCACAACGGTCTCATAGAACATAGTTTCACTATGTGTTTGGGCAAAATTGCCGGAAATGCGTTCTTCTTGTCTATCCACCGGATGACCTCTTGGTTCCACCGGAATCCTTTCGACGTGCTTTCTTAGAGGCTAGATGTTTTCAGGTCCGAATCACCGGCCCTTAACATCGAGCTAAAGTTCTCAAGTAACTTTTCAACTTTCTGCAAAAGTATCTTAAAGCACTTGATTTACAAATCCTAACTCATTATGAAATGGGATCACAAGTCCAATTATTTATTTCTCTGCACTTTTCTAGTTGAGCCTTTTTCTCAGCTTCCAAGGAAAAACAAATAACTCTTAGTCCTATTAAATCTTATGGAGGTATGGACAATGAATCATCCATACTTTATGACATAAGGTCTTGTTCCACCCTACGTCATAAATTATTAAGTTTCGTAATTTCACTAAGTCGTTCATGACTTAGGTTTTTGCATTTACTGTCAATACTCGTCCTTACGGACTAGAATCCTTTTTTTTTTTAATTTAAAACCAAAATCTTTGACTGAAATCAATCATTTTGAAGTCAAATTCTACCAAAAGTACATAAGTACCAAATTCCTCAAAACAGTTTCTCGAAAACATTGGAATACTTAAAACACAGTTTTGCCGCTTTTTACTGTATTTCAACTTAAATTTCGTATTTTTCGAAAATATAATCGTTTTTCTCAAATACTTCACTTTCTTAACTTCAAATATCTATGATAAAGTATTTAAATGCTAATTTCGAGCCTCATCCTACGGTTTGTACAAAAATCCTAAGACTTAAACCGAACGTCGCTAAATTTGAAAATCGCGTAAGTCTTTTTTCAACGATTTTTAAATCTAATGGTCCAAAACTCATTTTGGAGTCTTAGGACACTTAAATAGACTTCAAAAATAGTCTTAAACTGTCAAAAACAGTTTTGGTCGAGATTATAATCTTTGTTCACTTTCACGTGTCTGATTTCGCAAAAATTCTGTTTTTAAGTCTGCTAAAACATGATTTTTGTTCTCTTAAGTCTTAAACTCAAATTAAACTCATTTTAAAACCTTTAAAACAGGGCAAGGCAGTTTATACTACCTCAAAAACAGTTTTGCAAAAGTAGTAATTTTTCTTGGTTTTGTTACTCTTTAAAAACCTTAAATACTCGTAGGATTTCATGATTTTAAGCCCTAAGATTTTCATAACCATTTTCCTCATCATGGCTGAAACCAAGACTACCAAAAATGAAGATTTTCTCTTCATCAATCAAGCTCATAAACAAACATACATATTCATGTACAAAGGTATTAATTCATGACATGAACTTTTAATATATTAGACATACTTTGTGATATATGGTTAAGTGTGCAATTTATAATTTTTCTCAAGTAAGCATGCATCAAATAAACATATTAATCATAACCATACCACAAATAAGCACCAAATCAATTCCTCCAAGAGGATCACACACATATACACATAAATATTGAACCCTGACACTTTGGGTTTTAGAACCAACACATAAATATATTAAACCACCAACATATCTATCCTAAGGTAGGATGATGGTAATCTCCCCCATACCTTTGTTGATCACTTGGAAATCAAGTAAAAGGATAGTTGTTCTTCTAGGTGTGCTCATGGTTTTGGGCTTGAAAAACCTAGCAAGATCAAACCAAAATATAAAAGGATTAAACACATGGACTTAGCTATGATCATAGAAGATAATCCATGGTAGAAATCCTTACTTGTAGGAGGAAGGATGATGGATCAAGAATGAATGTTCATATGCTTGAAAATACCTATTTTCAAGGAAGGCTCCAAAGGAATTTTTTTTTGTGAAATAGCTTAGCTCTAGAATGATGAGAGGATGAAGGATCTACTCTTAGTTTTTTAATCAAGCAAATGGATGGAGGTGTAGTGATGATGGCCAAATGGAGTCAAGTGAGAATGGATGGAGTTTGCTTTATGAACAAGATGATAAGCTGTAAAATAAAATGGAAATGCGTGGAGGAGAGGGGCTGGTCGAAATACTCAAGGGCAAGAGGGGAAGAATATGAAAATTATCACTTAACTTAATGTGCAAGAGTGGATGACTCACCATTTGCATTAATGACTTATGGTGATTCACCATTTGACATAAATGAGCATTTATTACTATGGTGAGTCATGGTAACTCATCGGGTTGAGTCATCATGGATGACTCTTAGTTGTAACAGCTTGTTTTTAATTACTCTGTGTTATCGGTAAAAATATATTTAAGTATATTTTTATCTGAGACCAAGAAAATGATTTTGGATAAAACAAAATCATATTCATACTCTATCTTATGGTATAGGGTTACGATGAAATTTTGGGTTTAAAACTCAGACGAAAATTGGACTGTGTTTTTACTGACAGTATAATTTTATACCGGCAGAAAACCCTAATTTGACCCGAAACTGAAATTTGTAGATTTTTTTATATTATGTCCGTGAGGAATTATACTTTCTAAATTTCTGATCAAAATTAAAATATTAGGTTTATTTTTGGTGAAAGTTTGAACGGAAAACAGTATGCATTTTCACTGACAGTAAGATTTTACTGATCAGAGAAAAGCTAATTTTGACTCGTGAACGAAATGGTTTATATTTAAATCATATTTCTAATGAGTTTATTTATTTTGAAAATTTTCAATCAAAAACGAAATATTATGCTTTTAATTGGGCATAAAACCCTAATCGGGAAACTGACGGAGTTGAGAACGGAGGTGCAGAGACAAAACCTGACACCGGAGGAGCTGAGTCATGGAGTGAGTCACCACCATTACTCACCAAGCATTTATGAAGCATTAAATGCAATCTTAGGTGAAATGACCAAAATGCCCTTAATCTTAACCTAACCTATCGTAGTTAAGTTTTAATCATGGTTAAGGGCAAGACAACTTCAAATTGGATTTCTCTTCTTTTTGTGGTGCAAACTTAGCCACACCACCCTTCACTCATGCACCACATATTGTCCTTGACTCCTCCTAATGACTCACCGATGCATTAATGGCATTAAATGCTAACATAGCAAAAAGACTAAAATACCCTTGACCTTCCATTGTATTTCCAACTTTATCCTAGTATTTTGGGACCAAATTGCCCCTCCCTGCATGCAGCCCTTCCCCTCTTGAAACACTTAGACACTTCACTTCTTCATTTCCACCATTTTTCCTTCATGTTCATGTCATTTTCTCTCCAAAAACTCTAAGTTTCAATCCCTGACAACTTTTGCATCTTTGATTATTTTGCTTCAAGTTCTTCATCAAAGTTCTTCATTTCATAGTAAGGATCCTATTCCTTATCCTCTTAGCTCCATTAATCATATCTAAATCTCCATTTTCATCAAGTTTTCTTAAATTTCCATTTCTAAATCTAGTTTTTCAAAAATTCACCAAAAATCATAGAAAAATCAGTTTTATGTGAGATCAATTTATATGAACTCTCTAAGGCATCTAGATGCTAGATCCAAAAGCTTGAGATCAAAATAAATTCCTAGCTCTAAGTTCCTATGTGGGCCGAATCTATGTCTATGTAGGCTAGATGAGTTTTTTCCTCAATTGTTAACTTGGATGATGATTTTTATAAACTATGTGAGATCTCAAGATTGATTATCCAAGAGTTTATAGTCAAAAGAAATTTCTAGCTAATTTCTACTCATATAGCCGAAACCCTAGATGTGTGAGTAAATGAGTTTTTCTTCAATTTTTACTTGAATAATGACTTGTCTAAACTAGCTAAGTCTCTAAGTTATAGATCCAAGAGTTTGCAATCAAAAACAATTTCTAGCCTATTTTCATATACTTGGCCAAAACACTAACCCTAGAGGTTAGATGATTTTGTTTTAAACATTTGTCTTGTAACAATTAATCAATGCTAGTTAAGGCTTTAGTAACTAGAATCCAAAATATGAAATTGAGAAAATAACCTTAGCCTTTTTTTGGTTGTCATGACCGAACCTAGCTTTTGTGGTTAAGGATGGATTTGTTTGATTAATTAATTTTTATGTTGATGGGTTGAAGGTTGATTTGGTAACTGTGGTGTTGTGACGAGGAGCTGAAAGTTCATGATTACCGGTGTTGGTTCAGGTGGGAGAAAGAACCATTCCATCTTCAGAACAGATAAGTAGTAAATAATTTATAATAATAGTGTAGGGCGTCCTAAACCCTACTAGTGGTCTAGTAATCGACAATACCAAAATCGCATTGGAAACTTTTCCGCAATACCAATGCTAATTTGGGAATTGTAGGTTTATCGCGTTAGGTTAATTTTATAATCTTTGATGATGTTTGAATTATTTATTATTGACTGTTTGTGATACGCTGGTTGAAGTATTCTATTGCATGTGACATTTTATTTTGATGTTTGAATATTTTATTGATTACTGTGTTATGCATGATCTGCCTGGTTTGATAAATTGCTTAGTTGATTTTAAGTTAAGATATATGTTGCTTGGAGGTATTTTGTTTGGGTGAGAGATTGAATATGAATTAGAGGTGCCTAGCTATTATTTTGTAGAAGTGATGTGACATAGAATGTAAATGGAGGCTATGAGGAAAGCTTGAGGCACTAGGTTGTTATTAATATGGGTCAGTGAGATTCATGTGTATTGTTGTTCACAACCGTGTATTGGGAACACACGAGGTCCGAAGTTCTTGCGGGGCTGTCCCAATTTAGTTTTAGATCGTACAGCTATAGTGTCATTGCTTTGCATGAGCACCCTTGAGAGAGAATCAGGGTGTGCACCGACTGTACCATGCAGCTATAGTGTCATTGCTTTGCATGAGCATTCTCACCATGGATGAGGGTGTGCCCTGGTTAATGGGGATGCAACACTTGGATGACTGACTAACATCCCTCGGTGGGCAACGGATGTGTGATAGGATTGGTGGTGGCCACGTTAGCATAAAAGTTTAGTTGCATGAGATTGGGGGTAGAGGAAAGTGTTGTGAATTAAAGATGATTGTTTATGATGAGTGTTGTTTGTCTATGACCGCTATTATGTTATATGCTATGAGTCTTTTCCGTTTATGATGATAGAACTGTTTCTTATCTCCCTATTTCTGTATTTTTGTGTATGTATACTTTATTACGTTAGAAGACTCAGTGGGGTAATATGTTGCTAAGGAGTTGGATGGAACTCCATTTGAACCGAATGCTGGAGAACAAGTTACAGATGCTAATGATATAATGTAGTAATTAAGTTTAGGGCCAGTGAGTCTTATAAGACATTTTTATTTTCCGCTAATTTAAACAGTTTGTATAACTATATACCTGATAGGGATCCTACTGATGGATACCCTAAGCAGTGTTTTGGGTAACTTTGATGCAAGATATATGTGTGTATGTATTTATTATATAAAATGTGATATGTTAGTGTGCAGAAGTTATATGATTATTAATTAAGTTTTAAATTTTTACGTATTTTCAACAATAAGCGTGCGATTAAGTAATTAATTAATGAGGTTTTAATTTAGGCTTAATGAACCTTTTGGTCCCTTGTAAAATAGGGGTGTTTTGGTTTTAGTCCCTATCTTTTTTTTTTTTTGCATTTCGTCCTCTTAACTTTTCAAATTTTGCCGTTGGTTCTTGCCGTTAGAGATGGCCGTTAACTGCCTACGTGGCTAACGGCGTTGACCGGTCAACGGGACACGTGGCAAAAATATTATTTTTTTATTGCCAAGTTTTTTTTTTTAAAAAAAAAATTCAATTTTTAAAAATCTGAAGTTAAATTAAGGGTTAAATATGTTTTTTCGTTTCTGCAAAATGAGAGAATTTTGATTTTGGTCCCTGTAAAAAAATTTTTTTTTTTTTTGTCCTTGTAAAATCTGAAATAACTATTTTTTGTCTCTATTGTCATGTGACATCTATTAAATACTTATGTGTCCAATAGAAGGTCATATGATCATCTCAAGTAACACACGATAACCCTTTGTAGTGTCAAGTTTGCATATGAAATGGTTTGTAGTTTGTTCATTATACAATTAGTTATACAACAATCTCCTTAACGAGTGTCTTAAAAAATTTTAGAAAATTAAAACAAAATAATTAATCATTACAAAATAACCATACGTAATTTTTTCTAATCTTTATGATGTTCATTAGTAGGGGTATAAGATCCAAACCAATAATTCGATGAATCCGAAAATTCAAATAAAACAAATTAAATTGGTTTGAATTTTTCGATGTTCGGGCCTGAACCGAACCGAACTGAATCCGTTGGTGATGGGTTCGATTATTAGGTTCAAAGATTCTAAAACCAAACCGATCCGATTTCTATATTTTAATATTTATATATAAATATTAATATTTAATATTTGGATTTTTCTAATTTGTCCAACATTGCACATCTAAATGATTCAAAAAATAAAAATCTTGTATTGGAAAGAGTAGCTTTTAAACTTTCAAAGAATTGAATACACAACTTTCAACACAATGTTTCTATTTTTTATTTCTTAACAAATGCAGTGTTACATAGGCTAGAAATATCATTAATATATATATATATATATATATTATTATATATATATTATTATTATTATTATTATTATTATTATTTATTTTTAATTTATTTATGTATATATTTTTTACATTTTAAAATTTGATAATTTTCGGGTCCGAACCGAACCAACCGAATCAATCCGTTTGTAGGAAAAATTATTTAAAATCGAACCAAATCAAACCGACAATTTTTATTGGTTTAGATTTTTTCCACATAAAACCAAACCAAACCAACCAGATACATCTTTACTTATTAGTGTTTGCCTTTGTATAAATAATCATGAACGGGTGCTTCATGATTCCATGAATAATCTCCAACATCGAAACAAACTTTTTAACGATTTTGAGAAAGATAAATATAATTCATTTTAGGATTAAAGGAAAATTTTAAGGGAATCATATGTTAACTTGACACCACAGAGGGTTATCGTGTGTCACTTGAGATGATCATATGACCTTCTACTGGACACATAAGTATTTAATAGATGTCACATGACAATAGGGACCAAAAATAATTATTTTAGATTTTACAAGGACCAAAAACAAAGAAAAAAATTTATAGGGAGCAAAATCAAAATTCTCTCATTTTGCAGGGAGCAAAAACATATTTAACCCTTAATTTAACTTCAGATTTTTATAAATTTTAAATTTTAAATTTTTTTTAAAGGAAAAAAACATGTGGCAATAAAAATATAATATTTTTGCGCCGTGTCCCATTGACCGGTCAACGTCGTTACCCACGTAGGCAATTAACTGCCATCTCTAACGGCAGGGACCAACGACAAAATTTGAAAAGTTACGAGGACGAAATGCAAACAAAATAAAAAAGATAGGGACTAAACCAAAATACCCCGATTTTACGGGGACCAAAAAGTTCATTAAGCCTTTAATTTAATAAAACAATGGGGCACAACAGGGTGTCTCATTAGTCATTATCCCCCAGTATATCTCTGCGGTGCCGCGTCCGGCTCCGCCGTTTTCCCAATTTAGGTTTTTCTCTCATTTTTCTTCAGAAATTTGCCCGAATAAAATAAAATGTTTTATTTCAATGCGAAAATTTTAGAAATAGATTTTATCAATGAAACTATGATAAAATCTAGAATTTCTCATTTTCGGGTCAAATTAGGGTTTTTGGCGGTATAAAACAATATTGTCAGTAAAAACACAGACCGGTTTCCATCTGAGTTTTAAACCCAAAATTGAACCCTAACTTCCTACAATATAGTAGGTTCTAGATATAATTTTGTTTTTCTAAAAATAATTTCTTGATTACCGGTAAAAATATAAACAGATACTTAATTATCGATACAGTAAAATAGATAAAACGTAGGAAAAAGATAGGGTGTTACAACTATAGTGCTGTTTGTTTTGGTGTTCTTTGCCTAATGTCCCTAGCTTATGCATATGCTGTGTAGATTTTATGGTATGGTGGGTGTGTCGCTACTTTTGGACCATACGCAACTATGCTTGGTAACATGGTTTGAGCCGTTTAATGATACATGAAATTATGTGGAATTGGTTTAGTGGTGCATTATTGGGGGTTATGCTTGTTGAAGCGGAGATTGATGGGTTTATAAAATGGGATGACCAACGAATATTAGGAGCTTAGGGGCTTAAGAACTCAGGTTTCCATGGTGTGAAGCCTGGAGTAATCAAAGAAATTGGTAACAATCAAACAAATTGGGAATATGTTGTTTTTGTTATGACACAAGCTGCTAATATAAAGAGAGGGAGAGCATAACCAAGAGAAATACAAAAAAAAAAAAAAAAGTAAGGTCATAAAAAGGAGAAATATAGATAATATAACATAGAAATATGCAAACATTAAAACTTGGAGCTTTTTATATACAATATATGAGTTGTGTCGAGGTATTATTGTTTGATCATAACTATCTCTTTTAAAGCCCCACACACACATTCCTCTCTGTTTATCTTAAAGTTCTGTTCACTGGTTTGAAAGGGAAATATGGTCATTACTTTATCTTAATGTTTACTTTACAAATGGTTAGGAAAGTGTATTACTCAGGAAAGGTAGCTTCGCCTAATGTATTTCTTTGTTTTAACCCCATTTGGACGATAGTTTGTTGCTGTTTAGTACTATTGACGTTGCTAAAATTATTATTTTTTACTTCAATTTATTGCCTTTAAAATTAAATAGTTTTGACAATTTGGTGGAATGGTTGTTGACAGGTTGCAGTTGTTGATTTTGTAGGTAGTGTTCAACCGTTTCTAAAAATATTGTGTTGGACCAAAAGTTTGAGCATGACACGCAAGGGTCAAATTGCTCAAATGATAAAAATGTAAGGAACATATAAACTACTTTTATTTGCATGAGTGCGATATTATTAGTAATAACATGAACTTTATTCATACTTGTCTGGTACGTTTGAGGCATACATGTGCATTGAGAATGTTGGTTGAAGTTAACAACTTAATAAATGCCCAACGATGGAAAATTGAGGCTACCCCATTCAAGTGGGTTGTAAACATGTCAGGCAATTTAAGTTTCTAGTTTATTGTTGTGGGGCCTAGTTAGTAGATGGGATGAATGCAGTGAGGGGTAGGGTGGTCCGTTTTACCGCAATTGATGTTTGCTTCACAGTAGGACCCCCATGTGAGTTGATGAAAATGAGGAATGTAATACATTATCTTTGCTCGAAGGGAGTGAACTAACCGTTGATGGAATTGTTCACATGCTTCATGTGTTTGAGGACAATGTGGCTAATTTTTGTAGATTGTATATACTCCTTGCACTCTGAGTTCTAATATCCTATATCAAGGAGACGGGTATATACTAGGGATGTTCATCAATCGATCCAAACCGAACCGAAAAAACCAAAAACCGAAAAAATCGAAAAATCGAAAATCGAAAAAACCGAAAACCGAAAAAATCGCTTTTTTTCATTGGATTGGATTGGATTTTGGATCCCCTAGTGAAATCAAATCCAATCCAATCCAAATCAATCTTTTATATACATATACTATTATTTTTTTAAAAAAAAAAATTTTTTTTTTTTGGTAATTGGACGACAATTATTTTTTAAATTATAGTATTACTTATACTTGAACATTGTTTTTCATACTTTTATGTCCCTTATTCTCTTTAATATTTTTGTTGGAATGACATATATGAGACTATTTAGAATAAATATTAATATCTTGAGGTTTTATTTTGCTAAAATTTTTGATGCATAACATATATATATTTGATTGAGTAAACATGAAAAATAGAAAATGAATTAAGTAAATTTGAAAAATAATTATCTACACTTTATTTGTAACCGATTCAAGGAAAAAAATAGGATAAATGAGAGTATATAGAGAATTAACATAAAAGAATATTTAACATAAAAGAACGTGTTAAAAAATATAAATAATTAATTTTTTTTCAAACTCCCAAATTAAAAATTTGTCAAGAATTCTCTAGAATTTTTCCAATAGTCATCAAATCAAATAATGATTAATAAGGAATAAATAGTTAATGCATTTCATAAAGGTGTTACTCTTCTAATATAAAGAGATGTTAAAATAATATTGGGCACCCTAAACTAGCTCACTTAAATGAAGATTATCTTTTGTCCACTGTTAAATAAGTAAAAAGGACACTTGATATAAGAAGAAAAAAATATGATAAAAATCGAATTATCCAATCCAAACCACATTTGATTGGATTGGATCAGATCGGAGTTTTTCAAGGAAGCAAACCGATCCAACTCAAACCGCACATTGTTTTCATCATTGGATCTGATGGCTTTTTAGCTCAAAACCGATCCAATCCAATCCGCGAACACTCCTAGTATATACTGGTGTTATTAAACTACTAGATTACCTAAAGTCTCTAAATAACTACAATTATGGTCTAGTTGTCTATGATTTCTTAGTTGATAGTTTGAGCAAAGCTGCTCATGCAGGGAAAGAGGGAAAAAATCTAAGTTAAACACATATAATAAGATGTGCAACTATCTTACATGTATATATTTGCTCATGTGTTATATCACCATGTTTTGTTTCGTCAGCATAAATTTACAGGTATTAAGTGTATTAATCTTTGTTGCATAGTTGAGTCTTCAACCACCTGTCGGTGGGGGAAACACCTAACATACCTCATAGGTTCCCTTTCCAACACTTTTTAAATTGGCAAATTCTGCATTACAAGGAAAAAAAAACAGAAGAAGCATAACAACTTGGTAAGTATCGATGTTATTTGTTTCTAGAACATGTTGAAAATTTATACAATGTGTACTTGATGTGCTTCTCGTGTTAGCAGATAATTGAACAATTAACAGCAACAACTAAGGAGCTTGGATTTGACATGGCAAGAGATGCATTGCATGAAGCTGAAGTGAGGATGCTAAAAGATGCATTACTTCAACGCCAATCAACGATCGAACCCTATGATAAGTATAAGGGAGGTTCTCCAACAAGGACTTGTCATGCCCCTTGCACCCATCTCCTCACACTAATATTGCTGCTGAGATTTGCAGTGAAAGATGTTTGAATGTTGAAAGATGTGCGTGATTACTAAACAAGCATTAGTTTTTTTGTTGTTTAGGTGTTTATATAGTTTGCCTAAATGTAAGCACATTCATGAACTTCTCTTTACAGGCGAATTACTAGTAAGTACTCCTCAGGAGCATGCGGATGATGAAAACAATGATCCTCCATCAGTCATGGTTGGTGGACTAGAGGAAGTAAACATTGAAGATGATACTGGTAAATAATGAATTGTGTATCCACAATTAAAAAGTTCTAGTACAAAGAGATAAACTACTTACCATCTAACGTTTGGACCATTGTTAACAAGTGAACATAATGTGGATGGTTTAGCTAAGCCTACATCAAACATCATTACGAGAATTAAAAATAAGCCAAGGAAGGGTGTCCAAAGTGGACTCCGAGTTGATACAATTTGGACACGCTTCCATGGATTATCTTTAATTCTCATAATGATGTTCGATGGAGGCTTAGCTAAACCTTCGACATTAAGTTCAACTGTTAACAATGGTCCAAATGTTAAATGGTAAATAGTTTATCTCTTTATACAAGGGAACTTTGTAATTGTAGATACATAATTCATTACTTACCAGCACCATCCTCAATGTTTACTTCCTCTAGTCCACCAATCACGACTGATGGAGGATCATTATTTTCATCATCAGCATGCTCCCTAGAAGTACTTACTAGTACTTCACCTGCATAAAGAAGTTCATAAATGTGCTTTCCTTGAGGCAAACTACATAAACACTTGAACAACAAAAAATTAATACGTTTAATAACCATACACCTCTTTCAACATTAGAACATCTATCACTGCCAATCTCAGTAGCAATATCAGTGTGAGGAGATGGACATAATGGGGATGCATGACAAGCCCTTGTTGGAGAACCTCCCTCATATTCATCAAGGGGTTTGGTTGTTAATTAGCGTTAAAGTAATGCATCTTTCAGCATCCTCACTTCTGTCTCGAGAACCAAAACCCTCTCTTGGCATTGCCTATTCACTGCCACCAATTGTTGATATTCAGTAACATGCACAAACTAATGTTTTACCCCATGCAATGCATCCCTGACCATGCCAATTCAAGCTCCTCAGCTGTTGCTGTTAACTCTACAATTATCTGCTAACATGGGAAGCACATCAAATACATATTGTATATAAATTTTCAACATGTTCTACAAATAAATAACATCGATACTTACCAAGTTTTGAAATGTTGATTCTATTTTTTTTTCTTTCCCCAATGCATAATTTGCTAATTAAAAAAGCATGAGAAAGAGAAACTATGATGAATGTTAGGTGTTTCACCCACCAGCAGGTAGTTCAAGGCCCAAACTTACAACAAAGATTAATATACTTAATACATGTAAAGTCTATATTAGCGTAGCAAAACATGGTGATATAAGACGAACAAATATATACATGCAAGACAACTGCACATATGTGTTTGACTTAGATTTTTTCCCTCTTTTACAGCACGAACAACTTTGATTAAACTATCACCAAAGAAATTATTCCCAGCTAGATCCTAATATAATTATTTAGAGACTCTAGGTCATCTAGCAGTTTAATAACATCAATATATACTCGTCCCTGATCTAGGAAAGTAGAACTCTCCAAATGCAAAGAGTATATATAGTCTACAAAAATTAGCAACATCGTCCTCAAACACACGAAGCATGTTAACAATTCCATCAACGGTCACCTCAACCCCTGCAAACAAAGTCAATGTATTACATTCCCCATTTTCATCAACAATCACCCATTCACCTACTACGGGGAATCCTACTGCAAAGCAAACATCAATCGGGGTAAACGTAACCACCCTACCCCTAACTCTAAATCCCCCACTATGCTCATCACATCTACTAACTAGTTCCCACAATAATAAACTAGAAATTTGCAAATTATCTGGCATGTTTATAGCCCACTGGAATGAGGTGGTCCCAAGTTGGGTTTGTTGTGCACGTGTCAGGTTGTTGTTAATTCAACCAACCTTCTCGGTATATATATGCATGCCTCAAATGTAAGTATCAATAAACTTCATGTCATTGCTAAATAGATCGCCCTCATGCAAATACAAGTAGTTATTATGTTCGTTACATTTTTTATTGTTTTAGCTACTTGACCCCTGCTACTTTCTTGATGGTGTCATGCTGATATTTTTGGTCCAACACGATACTGTTTAGAAATGATACAACACCTGCAAAATCAGCAACTACATGCTGTCAACAACCATACCACCAAACTGTACAAGCTCCCTAATTAAAGGCATTAAATTGCAGTAAAATTGTAAAAAAAATTAATTTTCAGCAACATCAACAACGCAATTCACAAGGGGAAATAGTAACCAGTTTTTCAGAATTATTAACCAGCTTTTGCCGAAACCTTCAACAAGCAATTCAAAAGGGGAACAGACTGCATGGAAGTGGCTTAATAAGTACTCTCTTGGATTTTGGGCTTAGGCCTAACTCAACCCCAAAAGCTAGCTTGTAAGGTGAGGATTGCCCAAGCTTTTTATAAGCACTACTTTGGCCATACCTCTAGGCGATGTGGGACTAAATACACCCCTCATACTCGCACAATGAAGGTGCTGGAGGCTGCAATGAAGGTAGCCCAAACTTGCCGCAATTAAGGCGGCTAGGGGTGAACCGCAATTAAGGCGGATTTCCAACACACCCCCTCACGCCCAAGCCCAATGGGCTTGGAGCGTGGATGATGCGGGCAACCCAACAACGGATCTAGGATAGGCTCTAATACCATCTTAGAATTTGGGCTTGAGCCTAACTCAACCCCAAAAGCTAGCTTGGTGCCCAGAGGGAATGTAGGCTGTTGTTATTAATCCACTATCCAACTTCTCCTTGATGAAGTGTCGGTCTATCTCAATGTGTTTTGTCCTGTCATGTTGAACAGGATTATGAGCAATACTGATAGCCGATTTATTGTCACAAAACAACTTCATAGGACCCTCATACTTTATCTTCAAGTCATCAAGCACAATTTTCATCCACAATAGCTCACAGATTCCTTGTGCCATGGCTCTAAACTCTGCTTCTGCACTTGATCTAGCCACTACATTTTGCTTCTTACTTCTCCAAGCGACAAGGTTCCCACACAAGAATGTGCAATAGCCTGATGTGGACCTTCTATCACTCACTGAACCTGCATAATCTGCATCAGTATAAGCCTCCATAGTCAAGCTTCCACCTCTTTTGAATAAAAGTCCTCTCCCTGGAGTGGCTTTGAGATACTGCAGAATACGATCTACAGCCTGTAAGTGTCTCACCCTTGGATCATGCATGAACTGACTCACAACACTAACTACATATGCTAAATCTGGTCTAGTGTGTGCTAAGTAAATCAACTTCCCCACTAGTCTCTGATATCGGACCTTGTCAACCTTGGCACTCTCCTCTTCGGTGCTCATTCTATGATTTTGCTCGATAGGAACACTTGCAGGTTTACATCCAAGTTTGCCTGTTTCCTGCAAAAGATCAAGCACATATTTCCTTTGAGAAATGAAAATGCCTTGTTTTGAGTAGGCCACTTCAATCCCCAAGAAATACTTAAGTTTCCCAAGGTCCTTCATCTCAAACTCTGCAGATAATTTTTCCTTGAGCAGTTGTCTCTCAACCGGATCATCTCCTGTAATAATAATATCATCCACATAAACAAGAAGTACAGTCACTTTTCCTCCTGGTGAATGTTTGAAGAAAAGTGTATGATCTCCTTGGCTTTGCTTGTAGCCTAGACACACCATTGCTTTTGTAAATCTTCCAAACCATGCTCGGGGAGACTGTTTCAACCCATATAAAGCCTTCCTCAATCTGCACACTTTGTTTGTTCCACTTGTGGGACCAAATCCTGGGGGAATCTCCATGTACACCTCCTCCTCTAAGTCTCCATGCAAGAAAGCATTTTTGACATCAAACTGGTGTAATTCCCACCCAGAATGGGCAGCAAGAGAAAGTAAAATACGAATAGTGTTCATCTTTGCAACTGGAGCAAACGTCTCCTCATAATCAATGCCATAGGTCTGAGTATATCCCTTTGCCACTAATCTTGCCTTGTATCGATCAAGAGTGCCATCTGACTTGTGCTTGACTGTATAGATCCACCTGCAACCAACTGGTTTCTTGCCCCTGGCCTCTCAACAATTTCCCACGTTCCATTCCTTTCAAGTGCCTTCATCTCCTCATCCATAGCTTGGACCCAATTTACATCCTTTAGTGCCTCTTGGACAGATGCTGGGATTCTCACAGAGTCAACAGCTGTAATAAAACTCTGATGCTGCAGGGAAAGATGTTTAGAGGAGACAAATTGAGAAATAGGGTACTTGGCACACGACCTTTTCCCTTTTCTCAAAGCAATTGGTAAGTCATCCGGATTAGGATCAAGGGTATCAGAAATATGGGAATCAGAAGTGGGGAAATTGTTTTCAATACTTACCTCCGGTTCGGACAGTTGAAGTTGTTTCTGGACCAGGTTGGGTTTTTGTCTCCTCTGATAGACCAATATTGGCTCACTAGCTTTGTTCTTTACTGGTGCTAAAGGTGCTGATTCCTGCAAAACAGTTTCCAAAGGAGGAACAGGAACAAAACCATAAACAGGAGACTCCGAAGCAGGTGACTCAGAAACAGGTGGCTCAGAAGCAGGTGATTCAGGAACAGGTAACTGAGGAACATGTAACTGAGCAGCAGGTGACTTAGGAAGACAAGGACCAAGGATGAGAAACTCAGACTCAGATTCCAAATTATTACTCTCCCCCTGAAGCTGAGGGCGAGTGAAGAACGACACATGCTCATGAAAGGTGACATCCATAGAGACAAAATACTTACGACTGGAAGGATGATAGCACTTGTACCCTTTTTTGTTAGGTGCATAACCCAGAAAGACACATCTGACTGCACGAGAATCCAACTTAGTTCGATGCTGCTTAAGAACATGAACAAAGGCAACACAACCAAATACCCGAGACTCAAGACTCTGCATGATATGAACAGAAGGAAAGTGTGAGAGCATAAACTGAACAGGGCTAACATTACCTAGAACACGAGATGGTATTCGATTAATCAGATAGGCAGCAGTCAATAATGCTTCTCCCCAATATGACTTTGGGACTGACATTTGGAAGAGAAGGGCTCGAGCAACTTGCAGTAAGTGGCGATTTTTTCTTTCTGCAACCCCATTTTGTTGCGGGGTGTCAACACATGTAAATTCATGGATGATGCCCTGTTTACTATTAAAGCTTGAAAGGCTATGATTGGCATACTCTTTCCCATTGTCAGAACGTAATCTTTTAATGCCTTTCCCAAATTGTGTCTGGACCATATGATAAAAATGAACAAAAAGCTGAGGTACTTCTGATTTATCCTTCATCAAGAAAATCCAAGTTACTCGAGTACAATCATCAATAAAGGAAACAAACCATCTCGCACCAGAAATATTGGAAATAGGGGCAGGTCCCCAAACATCAGAATGTATAAGATCAAATGGTTCAGCACTTTTATTAAAACTAGAAGGAAAAGAAACACGATGGTGTTTAGCAAACTGACAGACATCCCACTTAAAAGACTCAACAGATTGTTGTAAAAACAAAGATGGAAACATAGATTTAATAAGAGAAAATGGAGGATGTCCAAGACGCTTGTGCTGAAGCCAGACCTGTGATGCAGGAGAGTGAGACTCGGACTGGAAGCAGGAAGACAGCACCTTCTGACCATTTATTTCATCAGACAAATAGTACAACCCTCCCTGTTCCTTAGCAACTCCAATCGTCCTCCCCGTGGCAAGATCCTGAAAAACACAATGAGAAGGGAAAAAAGTTACTGCACAGTTTTGGTCTCGAGTAAGTTTATGAATAGAGATCAAGTTATTGGAAAGTTTGGGAACATAAAGCACATTTTCCAGTTTTAAAGAAGATTGAAATTCAATATTTCCAGAACCCACCACACGGGTATGAGAACCATCAGCAACAGTAATAGATTGAATACTAGAAGGTGAGGTATAAAAGGAGAACAATTTGGAATGGAAGGTCATATGATCAGTGGCACCAGAGTCAAGAATCCAAGCATTCTTAGGGATAGTACCAGAGGCAGTAAAGGAGCGGGAGCAAAAACTCTTACCAGTCATTGCCAGAGAACAAGAACCAGAAGGCTTACTGATAGAGTCAAGAAGGGTCCGCAAACGATCTAAGTCAATCTGACAGATTTTCGCTTCAGTTTCTGCCATGGAAGAGGAGAAAAACCAATCTGATGAACAGTGCCCGCGGACAGCGACAACGATGAACAGTGCCAGCGTGAACAGTGTCCGCGTGAACAGTGACTATTAAACAGTGACGTCGATGAACAGTGCCGCATGAACAGTAACATACGGGGGTGATGAACAGTTCCGACCAGTGGTCGTTGAACAGTAACAACGTCGTGATGAACAGTACCGCGTGAACAGTGGTCCGTGAACAGTACGTGAACAGTGCTGATGAGCAGTAATTGGTGATAACACCTGCGATTGAAAAGGGCACAATGATAGTGCCAAACGCTGCAATGAAGGCAGCTAAGGGGGGGCCGCAATGAAGGAGGCTAGGGTTTTTCCGCGGAAGCAAGACCCCCAAGATCGGGAGCTCTTGATACCATGTGTAAAAGTATTCTCAATATTATTGATTGTGTTTAGAGTACAATCACTAATCTGAATATATAGCCTAACTAATGGGCCTGACTAATGGGCCTAATACAAAAAGCTACTAATTACATATTACATATTTACAACACTCCCCCTCAAGCTGGTGAATGGATATCAATCATTCCCAGCTTGCAAGTAAGTTGACCGAATCTTTCTGTTGGCAAGCCCTTTGTTAACACATCTGCTAGTTGGTGCCAGGGGTGAACCGCAATTAAGGCGGATTTCCAACACACCCCCTCACGCCCAAGCCCAATGGGCTTGGAGCGTGGATGATGCGGGCAACCCAACAACGGATCTAGGATAGGCTCTGATACCATCTTGGATTTTGGGCTTAGGCCTAACTCAACCCCAAAAGCTAGCTTGTAAGGTGAGGATTGCCCAAGCTTTTTATAAGCACTACTTTGGCCATACCTCTAGGCGATGTGGGACTAAATACACCCCTCATACTCAGCACAATGAAGGTGCTGGAGGCTGCAATGAAGGCAGCCCAAACTTGCCGCAATTAAGGCGGCTAGGGGTGAACCGCAATTAAGGCGGATTTCCAACAAGTACCTTCAATATTCAGAGTTATTAACCAGCTTTTGCATAAACCTCTGTGCAGGGGAAATGGTAACCAGTTGTTCATGCCATATGAGAATTTGTAAAATGACCATTATAAATTAAACCTGTCATTCAAGAATTTGTTTTTAAATAAAAATATTATACCAAAAAAAGGAGCATTTAAGCCAAGTCTTTGTCAAGGTTTCCATTTGCATAATTTACATATTCATTGTTGGCCACTAAACACATCCATCCTACTACTACAAACAAAACACATAAATGTATGAAGATTCCAATACATCATTATGGAAGCACGAATGCACAATCAACATTGCCTCAAAATAAAAGAATTTTTCATGTGGAATAATTCCCAATCAGCAGCAACTCATCTTGGTAGGAAAGGATGTTGCCCCAAGTTAACTTTGGAACCTATAGAAGATGCCCCAGCTACTTTCTCTCAACATTTAGTCTTAAAAGAAACATCTTACATAGAAACCTAGAAAGAATTTGAATGGAACCGAATAAGAGAAAAGAAATGAGGGCATTTGAATGGGACATATAAACCCATAAAGAATAAACCCTAAACACACAAAAACAGAATGGAAATAGAAACCCAGAAGCTGATACCAAAAGGAGAGAAAGATAACCCTACTTAAAGGAGGGATGGGAGCGTCTTCATGAGAGGGGTGGGAGGGTCGTCTTCACCACCGTGTTTTCAAGCTTCTGTGCAGAGATTGGGGGCTGAAAGCGAGCTATAGGAGTGAGCGCAGAGGGAGAAAAAGTGAGCTTTGTTTCGTGTATGCAAAGGTGAAAAGAAGTGAAAAGAGTGAGCTCGGAGGGAGAAAGAACAGGGCTGAATGAGAAAGAAAGTGGGAAAATGAAAAATGAATTGTAAAGTTACACCAAATATCATATACGATCAGATACGGTGTTCTCGTATAGTTGTCGAACCTAGGTGTCCAAGATACGATGTCCTTGAATAGTTGTCGATCCTAGGTGTTCAAATATCATTTCTGTTTAGCACTGCATAGAGTGAGGTAGATTTAAATCTTGGCGGAGCTCCCATACACATTGCACGAGAACTTGAAGAGTTTTCATAGTAATTCAACTGAGGAATAATTCTAGAATATTCGACTTTTCATGGAACTCATGTAATGAAATTTTATCATCTCCCCATGACCAAGTTGTATGCACAAGACTTTCTATTTCCTTTTTCTATTCTTCTTTTTTTTTTTGTTCTTTTTTGCAGTTTTAGATAATACTGACTCCAAGTTCTACTTTAGAATAAATTTAAACAGTCTAAACACAAAGAATTTGCCACATGATAAGAAGCAAGGAAAATAACATTCTGCATTCTAATCTGAGGAGATGGTCAAAGATAGCGACCAGACATTAAGGCAGCAGGCTCGGAACTTTTCATCCAAGAAAATTGTGGATCGTTTTGAGGCCCTCGAAACCAAAATTAGGTCAACGAAATCAAGTTGATGCTTCATGTAATAAAAAATGACACCTGAAAGATCTGTCACACTCTACTTCAGCAAAGTGCATTAGAATTATCCACTCTAAATCACTTTGGACGAAAAGGACTACTATAATTCTGCATAAACACAGTAACATTTCAAACATGATTTTGGCCAAATCTATCAGGTACCTGATATGTGATGCTACTTTTTCCTTCTACTCCTCAGAATCTTCTTGTTAATCTTGAAAAGCAAAATTGCAGCTACCTATAAACAAAAAGAGAGAAAATTATAAAGTTGCAGCAAATCCAAGAGCGAGCTTCAAGTTCAACCTATGTTGCAGCACGTGATGATAAAATGACCAAATACATTGAATTTCGATAACGAAACTACTTTGCTTTCCTTCTATCTCAGTAAAATCAAAGCTAATTTACTTAATTTTTTTACTTAAAATCCAAATTATAGAAATAAAAACCTAAACAAAAATTAATACCAAAATAAATTATTCAAATTATGCATCAGACAAGAGATGACCTTCAAATCAAAACCTTAACCATGTGCAATTGCATTGCATAGAATACAAACACAATCAAAAAGTTTTCTAGTTCTGAAATTGGAAGAGAGAAACACCTGAACTTCAAAATCTGAAGCTTCAAATCAATTTCCAAATTCGAAAATGAAATCAAATGATTCAAGATCTGAAGTTTCAAATCAGTTGCGGCAACGAGAAGCTGCCTCTACAAGAATGAGGTTGTAGAATAAAGGAGAAAGACAAGCGATGAGGATGTTGCTTCGATCGGTGAGACATCAAAATTAACAAGATGGATGTACTTCATGGAGGAGTAAAGGAGAAAAATGAGAGAGAATGCTAAAAAACTTAAAAAGAGTAAAGGAGAAATAGTGACTCACAAAATCACAAAAGGGTAGGTAAAAGTAACTTTCTAGTGACAGAAAATATCTATATGTAAAAGTGTCTGTCACTGTATGTCAAATTTTTTTTGTAGTGATTGTAGTATCTCTTGTGGGAAAATAAACTCATTTATCATATGCACCATAGAAACCATGTGGAATGGATATTACCCACATGGATGAAATTTGTAGTAGTATTTCTTATGCAAAATGAGCTTAGAAGCATGCCTTCATCCCCATCATTGTAGCTGGAAAATTTTCTACAAAGATTGCACTTGGGATTTAATTTGGCATCAGTAGGAAACCTCCCAAGTCATCAATGAAAAATAATTTCCCTCTCTATAATGGTGGTTGAACTGAAGCTCCCACCTAAGCGTTTTGTATTCCTAAATTCTGGCCCCAAGGAAGGCTGCAAAACCACCATTCTAGCTTGCATATCCATCTACATTGATCCTCCACACTCATTGATTTTATTGTGGTTATATATGAAATCAGTTTTCATCAGTCACTTTGACTCACCTACAAAAGCATAACAGATAATAATTAATCAGAGCCAACCCAAATATCAAATGTAATAGTAATCAATATCAAGTGCACGAGTCAAAATTTGTAAGCCACTTTGCAGATTTCCTGTTTAGCAACAATCAAAATTGGTAAATAATTGGTGTTATAAATAAAAGTATTATTAATTACTTTTAGGGAGAAGTCCAAAAAATCCCCTTCAACTTTGTTCGATGTGCACTTTTAAATTTCAAAATGTACATCAAGATCACGCAACTTTTAAATTCGTGCATTTTAGACTAAAATTTTGACATTTACAAGCTTTTGGATGAAACTCATCATGCGACAAGCACGCGAGATTAAAAAAAATTAAAAATTGAACTTATATTTAAAGGTTACTTGCCTTTTCCGTAATGTATTTTATCCAGAAGTTGAGTAAAACGCACAAATTTAAAAGTTGAGTAGCTTTGATTCACATTTTGAAAGTTATAGGACTGAAGTGCACATAAAAGAAATTGAAAGAACTTTCTTCGGACTTTTCCATGTTATACCCGATTACTAGTAGTATATTAGATGATACTTACCGCTGATAATTATGTCCTTGAATCTATATCATCCAATACATTTGATTCTATAACATCTCCTTCGAATTCATATGTAGAATTGTTGGGAAAGCTGAGGTCCTTGGATGTAGAAGATTCAGGCAAGGCTTCAAATATAAAATCTTCCTTACATAACACATGCCACCCACATAGCCTTATCGTTCGCTTATCCACTTCAACTCTGACATGCAACTTAGTATTTTCAATAAACTCTGGCTTCCAATAAGGGAAACAAAACTTTGATTCATCATTGTTATGGTACCCTCTTTGATGTATTTGAGTGTATATATAGTTATCGTTCATTATCATTGTTATGAGGTATTGGTTACTATATGTCCTTGTTGTTGTGATGAGACGTAAGGAGCGACAAGACTCTGGATTGGGAGGTATAATTCTCCAGTAGAGGCGTATGAAAGGCATAGCTGAAGACACAGGAGGATCTAAAGCAACGAATACAGCAATCCCCCACCACTCACCCAAACCACAATCATTAGATATGCATGCACTTGAATCATCATTTGATAAATGTGGCCTTGCAGAAAAGAAAGTTTGATTGTCAATACTGAGTGGAATTTCATACACACAATACGGCAAAGAGTCCTGCACAATTGAACAATATATTTACAGCAAACAGAATTCAACAATTCTAGCCAAAATAAGAGATATGTTATAATTGAACACCTAAGATACGACAGTCAAATGACACCCCAAACACATGCATACTGTAGGTCTATTTAAGCTTTGTATACAGTATACAAGAGTATCCAGTCACACCACACTTATATCCAACATGGTGTCTCAAGTACATGTTGTAGCTGGAGTGTATAAAAAATATTTTCCCCAAAATAAATGCAAATGCATTCTATAGGTTTTCGATGAAGGAAATCTTCGAATCAATATTATTCAACAAAGAAAAAATCATTATGACTTACAAGTTGTAGAAACAGAACATATGAGCATACGGTATTGTCAATCTTTTAATGGTGGACAAGTCTATAAATAGTCTATATTTTCTTTTATAAGAAAAAGAATGTTATTAAGGGGTACCAGGGTACCCAAAGCCATAAACATTACAAGAGAGTTCAAAAACCAGACACCCAAAAGCAATAACAACCCCAACGTTTTAAGACTAACCAAACCGACAATATTGAATATACATCAGCACCAACACTCAAAAAACAGAACCTTAAACTAATAACATAAGGCCCACCTTTGGATATTGACCACAAACTGAATCACCTAAAACATCGGAATCATTATAACTTAAAGTGACTGACTTCCTAGAGGTAGAATAGCTTGAAAACAGCCAATGCAGCAACAAAAGCTCCAAGCGCGGAAGCAATAGAAAAGGTAACCACACTATCCACAAAGTGTTAGACCAATTCACCTTCATGTTGATGGGCAGAACCCATCCCAAATTAGAGTGCAGAACATTTGTTAGGCCTTAGTATGGATAGGCCTTAGTTAGAAGTTAGGAATAATTGATTTGCTGTTAGGATTTGTTAGAGAAATCAGTTAGCTAATTGTAGGGGTTTGTTTGGGGTTTGCCTATAAATAAGGCTACTAATAGGGTAGGAAATCAGTTTTTGGTAATCATTGATTTTGTGACTGGGTTAATCCCAGTGTGAAAGGAGAGTGCTCCTTTGGGGTACACTTTGTGCACTTTATCTTTTCCTATTCTTGCTTAATACATATATTCATATTCATTCTTTCTTTCGCTTCTCTCTCTATACTTTCTATTGTTTTGTTATGTTGTTGAGGATAATCACCTTTGCCAAAGAAAGGTTCCTAACAACATTCGTGTTCAGAACTGCAATCATGCCAGGGGTGGAGCTCCACGGGCCACTACAAAGAGTGAGTGTTGGATACATGTCAAGTGGTCTTTGCCTGATGTGGGATGGGTTACTCTTAACACTGCTGGAGTGGCTAAAGGTGCTAGTGGGCCTGCTGGGTGTGGAGGTTTAATTAGAGGTGAAGATGGGAACTGGTTATGGGAATTGGTTATGTGGGTTTTCCAAATTCTTGGGGTTCTGCAGTGCCTTTGTTGCTGAACTTTGGGGTGTAATGGAAGGTTTGAATTTGGCTAGAGCTAGAGGATATCGAATGTGGTTTTGAACTTGGATTTAGATATTGTTGTCCGCATCCTTCAAGGGCATGCGCTGGGAAATACTAGTGGAGCTAGTCTAATTATGCGGATCAAGAAGCTCTTGAAATTGATTGGAATGTGCGTGTCAGTCACATCTTCAGAGAAGCCAACAAGTGTGTGGACGTATTAGCTAACTGTTGGAAATAACAACATTTAAGATTTAGGTTCATGTATCTCTATATTCATGTACATTGGTTTAATCCATTCATGTACTTGGGATGTTTAGGGTGCTGCACTAGCATTTATTTTCCTTGTAATCATAACATGTAATTGATTATGGAGTGTATATAAATACCAAGTTTGCTAAGTGCTAATCACTCAAGCACATTCAGAAAAACTGTACCTTATTTCTCATATGGTATCAGAGCTCCCAACCCTGGGAGTCTCTGTTTTTTCATTATTCCAGCCTTAATAGCTGGTGGTCCTTGCCTTCATTGCAGGACATTTCTTTTTCTGGGTAAAACACCTTCATTGTGTACCCACACTATCTGTCAACTATAAAACTGTCCACCACCATTTTTTCGGCCTGACCCACCAACACCCACTCTTTTCCGGCCATCAGAACCGTCGTTTACCGCCGCAATTCAGACCAATGACCACACCAGAAGAACTGCCTCCCTGAGATCGGCTAGAACCCATAAAATCTCCGCTGAAACATCTTCACGTGCCTCCACGCGCCGCCACACGCGCTCCTCATCTTCGTCAGGTGCTGTACACGTGCCGCCTTCTGGACTTCCGTTCGGGGCGTCTCTTTCATAGAACTGATCGCCGGTGCCTCCTGAATCTGTTTCGGGGGTTGTTTTCTGGTTTCGACCACTATTTTCTTTGGATCTCTTTTTAGCCCTTGGTGTTTGTGTCTCTGTCCCGTGTTTTTCCCATTCTGCCATGTCAAACAGTGAAGGGGCAGTGAATCAAGTCAGTCAGAGGGAGATAGAAAGATTGAAAGCCTTTTGTAGTAGTTTGGAAAAACCATCAGGTAATTGTACCGTGGCATATTCAGGTAAGCTTCCACTTTCATTTGGATTTAATGTCTCAAAAACATCTTCTAGCCTCTTCTGGATATTAGATTCAGGAGCCACAGACCATATGACACCCTCCTTTAAACACTTCTCCACATATTCCCCTTGTCCTAGCAATAAGAAAATCGCCACGGCAGATGGTACACTTGTAACTGTAGCTGGCATTGGAGACATCCAAATAACTCATTCTATAACCTTAAAGAATGTCCTCCATGTTCCAAAGCTATCCATTAACCTTGTCTCTATACAGAAACTTACGAAAGATTTATCCTGTAGTATGATTTTTCACAGTGATTGTTGTGTATTTCAGGACAAGGAGTTGGGGAGGACGATTGGACGTGCTAGAGAAGGGAATGGCCTTTACTATCTTGAAGAACCAGATTTGTCTACAAAATGTCACTTGTCTCACTCATTCATATCAGAGTCGGTACTCTCCAATAAGGAAAAAATATTTCTTTTTCATTGGTGGTTAGGTCATCCTTCTTTTGGGGTCATTAAAGTTTTGTTCCCGACTCTATTTACTAAGGTAGATATTGAGAGTCTTCATTGTGATGTGTGTGAGCTTGCTAAACACAAGCGTCTACCTTTCCCATTAAGCAACAAAAGAAGCACCTCTCCTTTTTATCTTATCCATACAAATGTTTGGGGTCCCTCTACTGTTCCAAATGTGACTGGTGCTAGATGGGTTGTGACCTTTATAGATGACTGTACCCGGGTTACTTGGATTTTCTTACTAAAAAACAAGTATGATGTAAGTACTATTTTTCCCAAATTTTTTCTACATGATTAAAAATCAATTTGGTATGAACATCAAAAGGCTTAGGTCTGATAATGGAAAAGAGCTTCAATCATGTCCTCATTCTGTCCGAAAGAGGGAATTGTCCATGAGTCTTCATGTGTTAAAACACCACAACAAAATGGGATTACTGAAAGAAAAAATGGGCACCTTTTAGACCAAACCCGAGCACTGTTGTTTCAAAAAAATGTTCCCAAAAAATTCTGGGGAGAAGCCGTTCTCACAGCCACATATCTCATTAATCGATTACCCTCTAGAATCTTAGGGTTCAAGAGTCCTATTGATGTTCTTTCTTCTTTCTATCCCAATGTGTCAGTCACTAATAATCTTAAACCTCGAGTCTTTGGATGTGTGTCTTTTGTCCATGTTCATAGTCAAGATAGGGGAAAACTTGACCCTAGAGCCATAAGGTGTGCTTTTGTTGGATATTCCTCCACTCAAAAGGGATATCGGTGTTTCCATCCTCCATCTAAAAATTTTTTTGTGTCGAGAGATGTCACATTTCATGAAGGGGAAGCCTATTTCACACAACCTTATCTTCAGCGGGAGGATTTTAGGGAAGATAAGCTTGAAACACTTGATCTTTCTGGTCTTGAGTCAAATACTTCTGGTCTTGAGTAAAACACACCTGTGTCAGATCCATCTAGACCTAAAGCTGAAGAACCTGAAGTTGTGACAGAGCCTGGAGTTGAAGTGGATGCAAGATATGGAAAGAATCTGGTTTTTTCGAGAAGATCAAAGGCCATTCCTGAATCGACACATGTTCAAGAGCCCGACTCGACTCCTTCGAATGAGGTAATTAATTCTCATGAATTACATGATGAATGATAGCCCAAACACCAGATGATGACCTTGACCTTCCAATTGCCATCAGAAAAGGAACTAGAAAATGCACCAAACAACCACTATATCCCCTATCAAACTACCTCTCATTTAAAAATTTCTCACCTACCGATAGAGCCTTCCTTACAAACCTAAACACTATTTCCATACCCACCATTGTTTCTGAGGCATTGTCCGATGAAAAATGGAAGCAGGCCATGAATATAGAGATGGAGGCTTTGAAGAAGAACAGAACTTGGGAGTCAGTGACTTTACCAGAAGGGAAAAGACCGGTTGGATGTAAATGAATGTACACAGTAAAATATAAGGCTGATGAATCGATCGAAAGATACAAAGCCAGGTTGGTTGGGAATTGACTATTCAGAGACATTTGCTCCTGCTGTAAAGATGAATACAGTCAGGGTAATTTTGTCTCTTGCTGCCAATTATGGTTGGGAATTATAACAATTCGATGTGAAGAATGCCTTCTTACATGGGGAACTTGAGGAGGAAATTTATATGCAGGTACCGCCAGGGTATGATAACATTGTAGCTGCCAATACAGTTTGCCAGTTGAAAAAGGCATTATATGGCCTGAAACAATCACCTCGGGCATGGTTTGGAAGATTCACTAAGGTTATGACAACTTTCGGGTACAAGCAAAGTCAAGGAGGTCATACCCTGTTCATCAAGCACTCAGCGCTAGGGGGAGTAACAGTATTGTTGGTATATGTGGATGACACCATCGTGATCGGAGATGATTGGAGGGAGCAACAAGTCTTGAGTCAATGCTTGGCTAAAGAGTTTGAAATAAAAACTCTTGGAAAGTTGAAGTACTTTCTGGGAATTGAGGTGGCACATTCTAGAAAAGGTATTTTTATATCTCAGCAGAAATATATTATAGATTTACTCAAGGAGATAGGGAAAACAGCATGTAAACCCACGAGTACTCCTATGGATCCAAATCTAAAATTAGGAAATGTTGAAGGAGATGCTACAGTTGACAAAGAAATGTATCAGTGCTTGGTAGGGAGATTAATTTACTTGTCTCACACCAGGCCAGATATTGCGTATGCTGTAAGTGTGGTTAGCCAATTCATGCATAGCCCGAAAGAAGTTCATTTACAGGCAACTCACAGGATCTTGCAATATCTCAAGGGAACCCCAGGAAGAGGGATTTTGTTCAAAAGAAATGGGAATACAACACTTGAGGCCTACACCGATGCTGATTATGCGAGGTCAATTGTTGATAGGAGATCCACTACAGGATATTGTACCTTTCTTGGAGGAAATCTTGTGTCTTGGAGGAGTAAAAAACAAAGCGTAGTAGCACGTTCTAGTGTTGAAGCTGAATTTCGAGCTATGGCACAAGGCATTTGTGAATTACTTTGGCTCAAAATTATTTTAGAAGACTTGAAGATTAAATGGGAAGGACCCATGAAGCTCTACTGTGATAATAAGTCAGCAATTAGTATAGCACATAATCCAGTTCAACATGATCGAACTAAGCATATTGAGGTTGATAGGCATTTCATTAAGGAGAAGCTCGATAGTGGATTGATTTGCACTCCATATGTGCCCTCACAAGGACAACTTGCAGATGTTCTCACCAAAGGGTTGAGCAGCCCGATTTTTGAACGAATTGTTTCCAAGCTGGGAATGGAGAATACCTATTCACCAGCTTGAGGGGGAGTGTTGGAAATAACAACATTTAAGATTTAGGTTCATGTATCTCTAGATTCATGTACCTTGGTTTAATCCATTCATGTACTTAGGATGTTTAGGGTGCTGCACTAGCATTTATTTTCCTTGTAATCATAACATGTAATTGATTACGGAGTGTATATAAATACCAAGTTTGCTGAGTGCTAATCACTCAAGCACATTCAGAAAAACTGTGCCTTATTTCTCATACTAACCTTGGTTGTGAAGTTTGGTCGCATTTAGTGATTTTTGAGCAACTTCCTGTGCAGCTAGCACAAGTTCTTCCTGCTGATGTAATGGGAGTCTCGACTCCCCGTCTTGTTCATGTGTAATTTTTTTCTTTGGGCCTAGCCCCTTTCTTTACCAAAAAAAAAAAAAAAGTCACTGCTACACCAAAAGCAACCAACATATATCATCTGAAACACAACTATCCGACTAAGAGAATTAATAGAGCTTCAACCACTATCAGTAAGACCACTAAGAATAGTTATTCTTCATTATATAATGATACACCAGTACACTCCAAAATCTATGAACCTTCAGCGAGTTACGACAGCAAAAGGATCAAAGCTACATCAGATCACTGCATCTGTCCAACAAAAGGATCTCACAAAAAAGAAAACTGACACAGCTGACCTTTCCAATACAAAAAGACCTCACACACCTCTCCCTAGCAGAATACTTTCCTTGTTCCCTCCCTCCACCTCTCCCTGTTAGTGTTTGATCATTTTCCTTAATTATAATGAAACCCCAAAAACTCACCCGGGTTCACAAACCAACAGGAAAAAGGATAATTGAATCCCTTGCACCGAGCTGAAATTCAAAGCCAAGATTTTAGTTTCACAGATTCGAAGATTTCTACCAGATCTGGCTGTTTTGCTTCGAAGATCAATTTATTACGAGTTATCCAAATCGACCACATTACAGAAAACCACACAGACTGCCAAATCAACCGATTGCCAGAGCTACAAATAGGTAGTCCTAAAAACTACAGAAACCGCCCTTTACAACTGTTATGTAATTCCGAGGAAATACCTGATAGGACCTTGGATGGGAATGAGGACTTACGTCCAAATGGGAAGCTACTGGAGGGTCTATGTTAGGAAGAATAGAAAAGGGCAAAAAGGGGAAGGCTGAGGTGGATAATGAGACAAAATAGAATCATCCGTGTATTAGGAGGGGAATGGAGCAATAGCTCTCTGTAGGAGCTTGCTCTGTGGCAGAGGGATTCTTCCCTTCTGTGTTTCCTTTTTCTTCAGCAAATAATACAAATCATTCCCCATTTTCTACTGTTTCATTGCTTTCTTAACTTTGGTTCCTATCAATGCTTGTGTCATAGCTCCTAGAATTATCTATTACTTCATTGAGTAAGTGGCAAAATCAGAATGTATATGTTTTGAAAATGAGGTGAGATTTACTGTAATCAACTAGGAAAACATGTACATATGAGGTGATAGAGTGTAAAGTATATCTATCATTATTCTAAATAAAAGTTGTCTTTCTACAAACATAAACCATTATCTTATTACACATACCAGCTATTCTATCACAAAATCACGTTCATTCTCCAATTATTTCTCCGTCAGTTCTAACACTATTTTTTTATTTCCTGGAGTTTCTCCATCTAATAAGTGAAAAACCAATCTCTTGAGATATGATTAGACATTTAAGTAGGACCCTTCCAACGATAATATATAAGAATCCAGAGATCGAACTTAGAACCATATGTTCAAAGGAATCAAACCCCCTTGGATAACACATGTTGGTAATTCTGACACACTTAAACAGTGAGGTTTTCTTCCATATAAAAAATACAATGAGGTTTTCACTTGAGAAATAATTAAATAATGTTATATAAACTATTTTATACGTAATGTGTTACTAAATTTATTTGTGTTATACATTAATGACAATATTGTATTAAATTGTTTTATCCCAATTCACTAACAAATTAACTATGGTATTCAGAATACTAAAAAAATAACGGGGATAGAAAAAGTTGTCAGTGTTGATAAACATACCTTCAAATATATCTTATCATGACATGACTCAAACAGCCTCCAAAGCTTCCCATGATCTACCAAACCAGCTTTTGCGGCAAAATCATCTGAATATATGCGTACATGTGGTGGAAGCAGAGTTCGAGATCCACACATAGCACCTCCAAATTCAAGGCAACGTAGCTTAGGAAGATTAGCTATGCTGGCCAAATCTAGTGTAAGATCAATATTCCCACTTAAAATTAATCTCTCCAATGATGGTAAGTTGCAAAGATCTTCAGGAAGTAATTTGAGATTGCAATAGCTTAAATCTAAATTAGTTAATGAGGAAAGACTTGAGATAAAACGAGGCAATATTAAGGACTTCGAAGTCACAATTTGATCCTTATTCCACCTATGCTTCCACCAAAAATGCAGAGATTTGCCTCTAGATTTGAATATTGGCCCACTACATCCCCTTAGAGAAAGTCTTTGGAGATTGTCCAAACAAAATAGGGATGAATTCACTTCGTTTATACTTGTTCTGCTTAAATCAAGATCCTCCAAAGCCTTGTTTTCATTTATATTATCCGGCAGCCTATCAACTTTCAAGCATCCAGATATGTTCAGAGTTTTGAGAGACTTCAAATTAGTAATTGTATTTGGAAGGCAAAGAAGATTTTCACAATTCCCTAAATTCAGTGTCGAGACACATTCCATGTTCTCCCCAAAATCAGGAAGTCTTGTAACTTTTATGCAGCCAAAAAGAAAGAGCCTTTTCAGTGAGCACATTTCCATTTTACTTGGCAAAGTTTCAAGGTTTAAGCATCCTATCAAGCTCAGTGTCTCAAGCTTCTTGTGCTGCCCAACAGATTGGTGAACTTTAACAAGGTTTATACAACCATCAAGGATGAGTGCTTCAAGATTTGGTACGCCAGAAATATTGGGACTTTGAAGTAAGTCTTCGGAATCAGTCAAGTCAATCAATTTTAGTTTTCTGAAAAACTGATCAAAGCAAATACAGCAAAAGGAAAAAGGATAATTGATTAGCACATTTGAAGACATTATATTGATACTTAAATTGAAATTGTTTGTTGAGAATTGTTACCTGAGTTCCGTTCCAAAGTTTTTCTACTTTGCTATTCCACATTTGCAAGTAAACAAGTTCATCGAGTTGCACACCAAGTGGTAGAGCTTTCAAAGGATATCCCTTCCAAATAAGAACTTTTAACGAACTAGATAGACATTTGAGACCAAGCTGAAGGTGCAAATCACAATGTATGATGAGAAATCTAATGTTACACATTTTAGAGAAGGCTTTAGGATGCCAGTGTAAGTCATATGACTCAGTTGGTCGCTTTAAAACTATTCCTTGGACATTCTCAGTTCCCTAATATAAAACAATGGGCAAATAAGTGCCATAATGTATTAGGAACATTCAAATAAATTAATTTACCATGATAAAAAAAAAGTTATAAAAAAAAAAAAGTAAAGATACTTACCGTATTTTTGCTCAATACTTGGTCAATATCCTCTAAAGACCACAAGCATCTACATCTACCGGGATCATGGGGAGATTCTTGGAAAACTATATTTTTACCCATTTCTTCAAGTAAATCATGCATTCCTAGAAAAGCTCCTCTACGAGTTACCAATGATTTTTCAATAAGAACATTTATTCCAATTGTTGGATGCAGACCACAATTGTCCAGTATTACAGTCACTCTATCTTTGTACCATCCCTTAAAGAAACAGGCAATATAAAAATATAGTCTTCTGCTCATCTCCCAACATATCATAACTTATTTGAAGTTTCTTGAGGATATCACCATTTGGAACTTGACGTATCTTAATCAAAGCTTCTTCCCATTCTTGTACACTTCTTCCGCAAAGAAAAGAACCCAACACTTCAAGTGCCAGAGGAAGCCCCCCAGTGTATTCGACTACTTTTTTAGATAACTCTAAATAATCTTTCTTTTGTTGGTCTACTGTAAATGCTTTTTCACTTAACAGACGAAGGGACTCATGTGCATTCAAGATTTTAATCTCATATATATCAAACAATAATCCATATGATATGAGCAAGTGTTTATCCCTAGTTGTCACTATTATTCTACTCCCTGGACCAAACCATTCTTGGCTTCCAGCCAAATTTTCTAGTTGGCTTTTAGCACTCACATCATCAAGGACTAGAAGAACTTTTTTGTTGTGTAGAAGGTTTCTGATGCTGTCCTTTCCTTGGCTTGAAGTATCAATTATCATGCTCCTTGATTTAAAATGGGAAAGAAGTTTATTTTGTAAGTGAACCAGACCTTGATCTCCTTCCTTAGAAGCCTCTCAACTTTTGCAAGAAAGCAAGTAACATCAAATTGGCTTCTGATTTTCTTGAAAACAACATCAGCAAGCGTTGTTTTTCCTATACCACCCATACCCCATATTCCTATGAAGCAAACATCTTGCAACTCAAGCCTTAAACGTGAATACATTTCTTCTACTTTTTCTTCAATCGCGACCAGTCCATCACTATATGTTGGCAACTTAGGTTCCAGTTTTGTCCATACTTGTTCAACAATTTCTTCAATGAGTTTTGTCTCATGCCTACAGAAATAGGTCAAAACAACAAAATAACCTTGTTTTATAAATATAAATCTCTTTCACAATCATAACAAAACAAATACTAAACTGATATGGGTCTTAACGAATATTGATCCTTAATATATGTGTATATTTCAGATTCCAACATTTGGAAATGCATTGTATGATATTTTAAATGTTTTAAATCCCAGCTTCTATGTTTCACCTTAAAAAAAGATGCAGCAACGCACCAGTTGATTTTTGTTGATTAAACCCATTGTTGCAGGTTGCTATAATATTTATCCGATTTAATTTGCAAATAACACCCCTAAGTTCTTAGTATCAATTAACAGTCCATATGCTGTACCACCACCAATATTTCGGATCTAGAGAGTGGGGGAAGGTGGGGTGGGACGGGACTTGCAAAACAATATTTATTGAAGGACTTTACTTCTTCAATTGTTACCCATAATGCCTTACAGCTATTGATTTTTTTTTTTTTTCAATCTCAACAGTTAGAATCAAACAGTGCAGCACTGCACCCAATAACATAAATTTTTATTTTACAAAATTATCATTAGTTAATGAGAGAACAAATATATAATCAGGAGTGTTAATAGCATCACTCACTCTAAGACATGAAAAACTTACCGATTCTTTGAGTCCCAACCAGCTAAGCTAGCAACGTCTTTTAATGCAACTCTCCATTTTTGCACCTTCTCTTTGTTTTCTATAAATCTTTGTTCGTGATTTTTCAAAAGCTTCTGCAAAACTTCCCCTTTGATGCCGTACATCGGAAGGATCCACACCATAGAAGATTGGGAAGACTTCAAGGCCAAACTTTTGTTTGCGATCAACAATCTTTTGGAGCTCATCAAGACACCAAGTTGAAGAAGCATAATTTTGGGAGATTATGACAATTGCAGAAAGAGATTCCTCAATTGCATCAAAGAGATTTTGTGAGATACCTTCACCTCTTACAAGTTCTTCATCATCCATGAAAGTAATGATACCCTTGCGCTCCAAGGCTGCATATAAGTGGTCTGTGAAACTTAAGCGAGTGTCTACTCCCCTGAAACTCAAAAAAACATGATACTTCCATTTTGATGATGAGAAATTTCCATCAAGTGCCATTGAAAGGTGTCAGGGCTCAATCTCTACCAAGGTTTGAATTTACAGTTGCGGCCGCAGCTAAGTTATGTTTACGGCAATTTCGGACAATTACGGTAAAATAATTCTGGACAGTTGCCGTAAAATAAAGTTGATGCGACTGTAATTACGACTGATTGGTGGAAACTACCAAAACCACAATAGTGCAGCCTCAATTGCGGTTATGGACATATCTTGAAAAGATGCCACAGCTAATATATAAGTTAGATATAAACCTGTAATAATAAAAACAATAGGCATAACACAAAAAATCAGATTCAGATCTTAAATGAAACTTCAACTACCAAAGCCAATTTCAATCAAAGCCAAAGAGCTAAGTTATACCAGATAAAAGATGTGTTAGTCAAGAAGCTAGATATAACCTCTAAAAAAAGAGGGAAAAAATACCTATCACACAAAAGTCAAAACAACAATTCAGAACTGAAATGAAATTTCCACAAGTCAAGCCAATTTCAGTGAAGCAAAAGAGAGATCAGTACTAATCAGATGAAAAACGATTCTTAAGTTTATATCTACCACAAGCAAATGAAGGGTTATTTCTGGCAATGCCGGAGTCAACTTCATTTGATCATTTCTCTTAATGGTAGGTTTGGTAGTGTCAGATTCTTTGGCGTTTTCCTCCCATTATTTTTTTTGTTTAATTAACGTTTTTCCTCTATCTTGGGCCAACAACCAAGATATGATTAGATCTAGGCTTATTAAAATAACTGAGAGAATGAAAGTGCTGCATTGGTGAGGAGTATGCATCCTCCCCGAAAGTGACGGGTAACAGCCGGTTGTTACCTGTAACAAAAAAAAAACAGCATGTAGTCTCCACACGATTGCTCCCTTGAGTTCTGTTGTTGCTGCCTCAACTTCACAACTTCTGCCATCAACACTGTCCTGTCTTCTTCAACCTGTTAAGGTCACTTTCAAGCCCATATTCCCCCAATTCAACACAGGCCTCACTTCCTTGCATGCGCTGTACCCAAGCAAAGAAATTAGCAAAACTCATCACACAAAACATTTAACAGAAATTTTACAGCAAAGGAACTCGACCTTACAGATTAAAGTTTACATCTTTGTTGAAGTTTCAATAAGAGAGAATAAGAAAAGAAACACGATAAAAATGGAACCTTGGCCAACGAATTTGAAGTCAAGGCCAAGAGAATTGAAGAGAACAGAGGCAAGAGAACAATCGCGGCACCACGCAGACGCCGGAAAATGACGAGCTTGGCTGGGCGATCTCAACCCATCCGGTCACGAGTATACATGTTCCAGCCACGTTGAGTTCAGCTTCTCTGTGCGTGAGTCCATAGAACTTGGTCATGATGAAGATTCAGATTTGGTGGCGCATTTGGAATCAAGAATCCCGTATGAGCATGTTCCTTGCTCTTTGTCGTTCCTCGTCATTGCCTTGCCTGTGATTTGCGGACACACGTATCAAAGGACTCAGACGGTGAGTGGGTGTGGCCATGTGGATGGGTGAACCTCAACCGGCGGTGCCCATTGGAATTGAGGGTCGACGGCGGTGATGCTTGTAAGAGTGAGTGAGAGAACAGGAGAAAGTAATGAAAGAGAAATGGCAGAGATAAGTGGTGTCCATTACCTGCATTTTCGGTTGCCCAAGAGTCATCTCAACCGTCCGTTTTCTAAATCATCTCAATCATTAAATTAAATTAATGGCTTACTAGTACTAGTATGTTTACATCGCACGGGTGGGTGATGTATATAACATATAAAGATACTTATTATTTTAATAAATTAAAAATTAAAACTAAGTTAATTTGAATTCCAATAAATAAATAAATAAATAAATAAAAAAGATTACACTTGGATTCATTGCATGAATTAACTATCTAACACAAAAGCATAACAAATAATAATATATGGTTTAAGAAAATAACCAATTACATGTTTGATACTGCATATCTATATTTGTGATGTGAAGTGAATTTTTTTTTTTTTTTACGGGGCGTGAAGTGAATTTGAGATATGTGGTAGTGACTCATTCCATATTCAATAAATAACTTTTTTTTTTTTTGAAGTTTTCTTACATAAGAAATTGTCTGACCAAAATGATATCTATTTGGAATAAAATCGAAAAATCGAAACCTTTTGTGATTTAATTGAAATATGACTTGTTAAAAAAAATTCAATTTCAAGTTTTTTTTTTTTGACTGGAAAATATCAATGCATTTCATTAGAAATAGAAACCACAGTTCGATTTCAAGTTGAAACAAAGAGTGTATTTGGGAAAGCTGGAAAAAAAAGATTATCCTGATAATCTATTTTCAAATAATCGATTATTGTGATAATTGATTATAATCAGAATCTGTTTTTGTTTGGGTATGTTTGCTGAAAAAACGATTTTAAGATAATCTATTTCGTTTGGCCGGTGAAAAAATAATCAATTTTACATAGTAAATTAAGAAAAAGGATATAAAGATATTTGTTTATAATAAAAAAAAATTAAAAGGAATATTTGTTTCTTTTAAAATTAGATTTTTTTTAATATCTTGTCATCAAAATATTTTATATTTATAAAAATATTGAATAAAAAGAATATATGAGATTTTCACCAAATATTAACAAATAACGTCAAGCGCTTCTAAAGTTTTAATCAACTAGCAGGTTTCAATCAACTAGCGCTTCTAAAGTTTACCTAAGAGGTTAAGGGGGAAGACTTGAGATTTTCTGCATTTAAAAATTGATAAAAAAAAAATAGCATCAAGAAGCTGGGTCCCTATGCGTGAAATATGAATAAGCAGAAAAAATTTCAGAGCTGAGTTTAGGAGATGCTTGGAAAACAACTGAAATAAGCTTAGAGTGTGTTTGGGAAAGCTGGAAAAAAAAGATTATACTGATAATCTGTTTTCAAATAATCGATTATTGTGATAATCGATTATAATCAGAATCTGTTTTTGTTTGGGTATGTTTGCTGAAAAGTAATTTTAAGATAATCTATTGTGTTTGGGTGGTATAAAATGGTTATTAATAATGTCGTTTCATGTTTGCACCAAATGCGTACAGGGACATTCAGATTATAATCTGAAAAAACAGTCCCCTCACCAGCTGTTTTACAAACAGCTGCAAATAGCTTTTTTTTTCAAGAAAAAAGCTTTTTAATAAAAATAATCTTATAAGCCAAACATCACAGATTTTTACAAAACAGCTGAAATCATAAAAAAAAAAGCTGAAATGGCCATTCCCAAACATGCTCTTAGAAAAGCTTTTTAAGAAAATAATCTTTGTAGTCAAACATACTAATTTTTTCATAAAACCACTTAAATCTCACAAAACAGCTAAAACTTCAAGAAAAAAATCTTTCCCAAACACCCTCATAGTGTATTTTAAAAAAAAATTACTATGACATAGAAAAAGTAAGCTTTTTGCAATTGACAAATTATTATTTAATAAACCTTAATATCAAGTATAGATAAGTTTCAATATCAATAATAATAAATATAAATATTTAAAACAATCCAAAGAAAAGCAAAAGATTAATTTCAAAACAGATTTAAGTTAATATCGTATTGTCAAAACATAAGCTCACACCAGTGGCACAACCTAGGGACATAAAGCAATTGTATCCAAGATTTTATTTTAAACCACCAAGTAACTTATAAAAACTATCAGCATGCCAGCATAATGTTGGACATGAAAATAAACATACTTAAAATCTTCTACCAACACTTTCAATATTGGCTTCATCTCTTCATGATCGCAAGAAAACATTCCTAATATTTTCATAATCCGCTTCTCTTTTTAAAAGGATGGATTGAACTCACTTTTGTAAATAAACATCAAAATCCTTTTTATTGATCCACTATGTGTTTCAAAATACATAATGCAATATCAAAGTTATTTCCTTCTAAAAAAATGAAACAACCTTAGAAAAGTAATAATTATGGCATTGGCAGCTCTGCACAATATCGGATAGAGAAGCAGTTTGGCATGCATCCTCAATTGCACGATTTATCCATTTTTATATTATAACTTCATTTCTATAATATAATAACTTCAACAATAGGACCAACCTACTGCACCAAGTTGGTCATTGAATATAGTTAGTAACAATATTTTATTTCTGTAAATCAGTAAACGACATAGTTTTAGTTATCACACCCTTATTTAATATATTAAGTGCAAACAGTTTCACTTATACTGCAAGGTCGGGAACAAAACCTTAATTGTTCGCTTCAACTATATGAGGACTCAACACAGATTCATCGATGTCCTATTACCAGTGACATTCAATCTAATATAAAATCTAAAGTAATTATCCAAAGTATTACACTGTCACTACTAGAAATTGTCTTATTACCTGCGGATTTTCCTGCGAATTTTGCTCAAAAATTCGCAGGAAACAGGTTTCCTACATATTTTCCTACGGATTTTTGTCCATAGGTAATATCTTCGTGGGTAATTTTTTCCTACGAATTTTAAAATCCGCAGGAGATTTCCTGCAAGTTTTCTTGGGGAAAAAATTCGCAGGTAATTTTCTTGCAAAAGAATTCGCAGCTGATTTCGCATGAGATTCTGTAAGTAAATTCGCAACAACAAAATTTGCAGGAAAATTTGCAGGAAAATTCTGCAAGAAAATTCGCATGAAATTTTCCTACGAGTTTTTCCCTAGGAAAATCTGCAGGAAAAATCAAGAAAAATTTTAAAAAAAAATATTTTTTAATTATAGATTATAGATTGTATTATTATATTTTTTTAATCAGAAGACTGTATTATTATATACTATATATAAAATAATTACTTCTAATATTTAACATATATACACACTTCTAATCTAATAATATACACACACCATCCTGCACATAAAATTCCAACAATAAAGCATAAAGAATGCATATCCTGTATTTTTAGTACAAACAAATATAGTATATCAATATCAATATCAAATATCAAATATCAAATACTCAAAATCCTACTCGATATGATCACTATATTCATCACAGCCATCATCGTCACTTTCATCGCCGTGCTGAGCTGATGAAGATGGATGAGAAGAAGATCCTGCAAATCCTAGATGTTGCATTAGAGCTACTACTTGTTTTCTAGTTTCGGTCAACTCTTGTCTCATCTGCAGTTTCTCTTGTTCTTGCCTTTGCAAGGATTCATTTAATGCATGAACTTGACTTCTCAAAGCATCCACCTCCTCTGAATTGGCAGAAATCTTTGTTGGTTGACTTGAAGATGGAATCAATATTTTGTTTACGGATCCAAGGCCAAATATCCTCCCATTCTTCTTACCATTTGATTCTACCCATATATCCAGTTCAGATGGCATATCAATGGATGGTTGGCTATCAGCTACATCCTCTCCAGGAATGAACATTGAATTTTGAGAAGATAACTCATTCTTTTTCTGTTCAAATTTTTCCTACATTACATTTGAATAAACATACTAGTCAACCAATGTACTTATTAAAAATAAGCATACTAATACTAATAATAAAAATAAACATGCAAATACTAGTCAGCCATACATGCTTCAAATATCCACAAACCACAATACCTTCACACTCTGCCCTATGTTACACATCACTACTCTGCCCTTCACACAATCACAAATTACACAATCACTTTTGGGTTCTTTTCTTGATGTGTGATTGCATATAAGCTAGTGACTTTATTTTGTCCAAATTTCAATCAAAGCTTTATGAAGTATTTGATAGAAATGAGTCAAATTCGTGTGATATAGCTACATGAAAAGGTAAGAAACCAGTTTTGTATTATGGACGATACTTTGTGAAAGTAAAGGTGCAGAAAATGTTGCAAAAATGTAGTGTATTATGTGTCACCATGCCTATGTCGAATTTCTCCCAAGTGGCTGAAACATTTCCTCCACTATTATCACCTTATGTATTCAAACAAATGATCGATGGTTCTAATTTTGAAAAACCATGACATAAAGCTGGAACCACATTGCTATATTGACATTTCAATAAAACCAAACAAGCAAAGACATCATGAACTGAGTGATTTCTCAAACCAACACCAGTGACTTAACAGGACAAAAGAGACAATAAAACTTCAGAGTTTAGACTAATCCAATCCAATTTTTTCTACCATCAATACTTATCTTCCATCAAGGTTCTATAGTATTTAGTTAACTCAAAGAAATTAATCCTGCAATCTCTTTCCCCATAGAAGATGGGCAGAACTCAAATTTTTGGTTGCTGCCACAAATATAGACAAATGATCATACATTGCTTCAACTTCTATCTTCACCAATATTCTATTAATGGCTATTGCTATTGTTGTCTATTTACTTAAATTCAAAATAAAGAAACAGTTGAAAACAAAGCAGAGACTTACATAAGCAGATGCAGCATGAACACCCACCCAACTTTGATCCTTTCTTCGATGAGTACGAAAATAAAACTCAGTCAATGTTGGATCTGTCCCTTTTGCCTCCTTCTGTAATTAATAAAATAAGTTTTAATATCATTAATTTTGAAAAGTAAATTATAAAATACAATAGCAAATTAATAATACCATTCTCTTCCAATGCAAACGATGAGGAATTGATCCACCAGTATGAAGAGATGCACCAGCCATAGACTCGCGATTTCTTTTGTTTATTCTAGACTTTTTCCTGAAATTTACAGACTCCCAATGTGCCTTCAATTGTGCCCAAACCCCATCTCCCATCCACTTTGGTCTTTGATCTAAATCTTTACGAGCTTCTTGCATTAACTGGATCATCTTAGCTGAACCCCTTTTCTCAAAATTATGCCGCACCATGTCCTTATACTCAGGTGGCCATGTAAATTTTGACTACGTTGGTTTTGACAAAATTGAATAAAATTATTATTAGGTACGTCTTTAAAATAATACAAAAAATTTGAATCATTTTAATCAAAGCTTGAAATTTGATTACCTCAAACAGTTTAAACCACGAATCTCTTTGATCATCAGATAGCATCTTCCAGGATGGTTTTGCCTCCTCCAAGTTAGAACGTATGATTGAAGCAATTGCCGCAACTACCAACTTGTGTTGATCAAACCTATGTAAGACAATAAAAAAAACAATGAATAATTAAAAGATTAGAATAATAACAATTCATATCATATGCTACATTGTTCATATGCATGTATTATTGTGACAAATTACTCATGCAGGGAGCAGCTCTGTTTGAAGCTAATTTTCATAATATCTGAGAAAATGTTTCCAAAACCTAAGATTCAGAGCACATAGCATAAAATGCATATAAATTACTATCCATTCAGCCAACACATCTGCAAATTCAGTCAATACCTCCAATTAGTTGCTCCTCAACTAAGGACATTTTTTTATATCTGAATCATCACTAATCAGTTTAAATATAAAGAAATGTGACAAACAAGCATTCCAGTAGTAAAATAGCCTCCAATTAGTTGTAGGAGTTCATTGAAGAAATGTGCATACTGCAAACTACCTTCTCTATTAAGTTCACATTCCTCTTGGGGAAAGGGTTGTTCTCCAAACAGAATATAGCAGCCTATAGAACTGATTCTATGTTTAACACGTGCTCAGATGCTGATTCAACCATCACTAGCAAATGTCTTTTTTTAAGTCCAGCAATGAACAATAAAACAACATTTTAAAATATCCCAACCTCAAAATAACATGACTAGAAATGTGTCAAAAGGTCAGAACTCACCCATCCCCTTCTGGGAGTATCATGATTTTAGTTCCAGTAATGCCTCCACTAACATGACTAGAAGAAGATTGAGCGGGTTGAGGTTGAGGCCGAGATTGAGGTTGAGATTGGGTGGGTTGAGGTTGAGGCCGAGATCGAGGTGGAGGTTGAGGTTGAGGTTGAGGTTGGGTGGATTGAGGTTGAGGCCGAGATCGAGGTGGAGGTTGAGGTTGAGATTGGGTGGATTGAGGTTGAGGTCGAGATCGAGGTGGAGGTTCAGGTTGAGGCCGAGATGGAGGTTGAATGAAATGAGGTTGGGTGACTTGGTTAGCAAAAGCTTGGAGAGTATCTGAAGGAATTATCAATGGTATATGACTTTGTGCACATTTCTTCTTTTTCAACTTTTTAGTTGGCTGCATAGATCTCTTAGAATCTGACATCTTAAGTCAAATAACAAAAGAAAAAGTCAGATAAAATCATGTCAGGCCTATAGCTGAAAATGCAGCAAACAGTTACAAAGCACCATAACATATAACATATATATTACAAAGCACCAGAAAATCTAAGTAAAGCACCATAACAGTTACAAATCTAAGTAATGCCTAAAAATGATTAAAAAAAAGGACAAAGCCATAACCAGGAAAATAAAGACACAGCACATAAAACTAACTAGCAAAAACAGCAGCAAGAGAACTATATATATCATAAGGGTCTGTTCAAATATTCATAGAAGAAAATACAGCCATATCATGAAAGTAATTCATAGATCTTCATCTTCATCATCGTCAATGGAATCATCTTCCTCTTGCTCTTCGTCTTCATCATCATCATCATCATCATCAATTAAATCATCTTCCTCTTGCTCTTCAACTTCATTATCGTCAATGAAATCATATTCCTCTTGCTCTTCAACTTGCTCATCGCCCATGAAATCATTTTCTTGCATCCTAAGCAAATCAACCTCTTCGCCATCAACTTCATCATCTTGTAGGTGATCGATTGGGTCATCCTCAATTGTTGCATTAGCCTGTGACTCTTGCACTTGAAAAGCAACTTCCAAAGTATGTCTATCATCAACAACCCCCCTTGGCTTTGTCTTGATAACTATCAACCAATCAACCTTATCCTTTTGTCGACTAGGATAAGGTGAATAGTAAACTTGAGTTGCAGCTTTTGGAAAAATAAAGGGATCAAATTTTCCATACTTTCTCCTTTTTCGTACTTCTACAATCTTATATTGATTATGTGTCCTCATCCCACGTTTTGAAGGGTCAAACCAATCACAGTAAAATAAAACTAACTTCTTTGTCTCTTGACTTGGCCATTCCAATTCTAGAATGTCTATAAGAACACCATAATAATCCCTCGAGGTTCCATCATGTCCAATTCCACTAACACATACCCCACTATTATATGTTGTTCTGCCTTCACCCCAAGCAATTGTGTGAAACTTGTATCCATTAACAAAATAAATAGGCCATGACTTTGCTAGCCTCAAAGGTCCCCTTGCCAAGTCATACAAGTCAGGATTTTGTAACCTAAGTTGGCGATTCTTTTTTACCTAGTCACATAAAAAAAATTATAAACTACCAATATAATATGAATAATCAGTATCCAAATAAGTTATAATATTTTAAAGTAATGCTTACATATTCTTTAAACCACCGTGGAAAATCAGCTTCTATTTGTTTATCGATGACATCGCCATTCAGATTTTCATAAATCTCTTTCAGGCTTTGTACATAGATACTACACAATATATTATTTAAGTTAGATATAATTGTTGCTAGCTGAATGGAGATATATGTAGTTCTTAACACTTACTCAATGAATGGCTTAACCTCGTTACAATTTAAGAGAATGTGTAATTGGGCAGCCAACAATTCTCTATCCTCGAGCCACCTTTCCTGGTATTTGCCAGCTGTTTGGCCAAGCTGTTTAAAGATATACAAAGTTGGTTGTATATGCTCTTGATGAATCCCCTCAGTTGCGCCAATTGAACTTGAGTATTGAGCAGGAGGGACAAAATAGTGGGAGCTAAAATAGGATGTCTCTTGCACCAAATATGCTTCACATATACACCCTTCCACACTTTTTTTGTTTTTCACAGTTTTTTTAATCTTATTTAGAAACCTGAGTACAAAAATTATAAATCAATTATTAGGTACAATATACAATGATATTAACACACAAAAAAAAAAGATAGTTACCTTTCAAATGGATACATCCAACGATATTGAACTGGTCCACCCATCTTAGCTTCATAGGGCAAATGGATTGGTAAGTGCTCCATAGAGTCAAAGAATGCAGGAGGAAATATACGCTCCAACTTACATAATATCATAGGAATGTTTTGTTCCATTTGCAATAAATGTTCTTCCCGTAACACTGTTGAACATAAGTCTCTAAAGAATTGACTAAGCTCAGTTAAGGGCTTCCATATTGGTTCAGGAAGAGCACTAAAAGCTATTGGAAGTAGACATTCCATAAAAATATGACAATCGTGACTTTTCATCCCAAACATTCTTTTACGTTTTGTATCTACACATTTACCAATATTGGAAGCATAACCATCAGGCATCCTCAACCCCTTCACCCATTCGCATACATCATTCTTTTGTTCAGTCGTTAAACAAAATTTGGCTTTGGGTTTTGTATAGTTCCCATTAGGATTTGTTTTCAATAATAACTCCTTTCTATGACAATACTCTGCCAAGTCCAATCGTGCCTTTTCATTATCTTTAGTTTTCTCCTTGTTATCCATAACAGTATGAAACACGTTTTCAAAGACATTCTTTTCTATATGCATAACATCAAGATTGTGCCTCAATAGATTGTTTTCTCCAATATGGCAAATCCCAAAATATGCTTCTTTTGGTCCAATTATGGAAAATACCATGACCTGGAATATTGCATAGCCCCATGTCAATTACCTTGGGAATCTCAAAAACCTTTTCCCACACTTGTTCACCACTTAGCCTAGCAGGAGGATCATTTTTCTCAATTCTATTTTTGTAAAATGCATCCTTGTTTCTTCTGAAAGCATGATTACGAGGTAAAAATTGACGGTGGCAATCAAACCAAGATGTTTTTCTTCCATGTTTCAATGTGAAAGCTTTTGATTTTTCCATGCATATTGGACATGCTAATTTTCCTGCGGTACTCCATCCAGACAACATCCCATAGGCAGGAAAATCATTTATTGTCCACATCAATGCAGCTCTCAATCGAAAATTTTGTTTCCTTGAGGCATCATATGTTACTACACCATCATTCCACAATTCTTGCAACTCGTCTATCAGCGGCTGCAAATACACATCAATTTTACCTTTTGGATTGTGTGGACCTGGAATGATTAAGGTCAAGAACATATAAGGGATCATCATACATAGCTCGGGAGGTAGGTTATACGGTGTGACAATTACTGGCCAACAAGAATATGGTGTCGCTGATGGGCTAAAAGGCGTGAAGCCATCAGCACAGAGACCAAGTCTAACATTTCGAGGTTCTGAGGCAAATTCAGGATATACTTGGTCAAAGTGTTTCCAGGCTTCCCCATCTGAAGGATGACACAACACACCTTCTTCCCTACGATTTTCATAGTGCCACCTCATGTGCTCTGCAGATCTCACAGAAGCATATAATCTTTGCAATCGAGGGATAAGAGGCAAGTAATGCAATCTCTTACGGGGAACATCTTTATAATTTCGCTTACATATAGTACGAGCTTTATATCGAGGCTCATTACAAAACTTGCATTCCTTCAAAGTTCTATCGTCTTTGTAGTACAACATGCACCCATTAATGCAACAATCTATCTTCATCCTGGATAAACCGAGCCCTGCTACAAGTTTCTTTGTTTCCCTAAAATTAGAGGGAATTACATTCTCGGGGTGGTTTGACTCCTTCATATACTTCATGAGGTCATTGAAACAAGCCTGTGACATGTTGTGTTTAGATTTTAAACTCAACATTGTAATAGCATGAGATAACTCAGATGTATTTTTACATCCTGGCCACAGTGGTTGTTGAGATGAATTCAACATTTCATAAAATTTGGCAGCTTCCATGTTTGGAGGTTCCTCTTCATTTTGATCACGATTAAGGCCGACAGCATCAAACACCATGTCCTGATATCTACCAACATGTTCATAACCCCATTGCTGACTACTACTTCTAGGCGCATCCATATCAATATCAACATTAATATGAGGGACTTCCTCTCCATGGGATGTCCAATACCAATATCCGGGTGTAAACCCTTTTTGATGAATGTGAACATTTACTTCATCCGGGGTTAAGTACATCTCTTTTTTACATAGCTTACATGGACACCTTATTATGCCTTCAACCAAATACTTTGGTTGCTGACAAGCAAAATCAAGAAACTCTTCGATGCCTTTTAAAAATTCTGTTGTATATCCCCTTCGATGAGGAAGCAGCCTATTATACATCCACATTCGATGTGCAGGCATTTCCATTTTCAGCTCTCTGCTCCAAAAATACTATATGATAACTAGTTTTTAAAATAGACAGAAGCTGAAAATTCCAACAACAGAATTTGGAAATAACTATAAAGCACGGGTATATAGTGGAGTTAAAGTTAGAACTATAAGTTAAGACACAGTGATAGTATTTCATTAACATCTGGAGAAAATTAATTCAATATAGAACCTAACAAACAATAAAAGCCAACGAACTGGTAGGTTCTCTCAATATAGAATACTACTAGAATAAGTTTAACATTTCACATATAGGCTTAATTCAAGCATAACATTAACATTAACAACCTAAACTTGAATAAAGTAATCAAGTGTTAGAAATCCAATCAAAACAGAGATAGACAATAGTCATTGAAGACCCCAAACAGTAACAAATCCATGAAATAGACAGCTATAAACACGAGAAGGGGGGTTGAATTGTGTTTATCAGAAATTAAAATAAAGTTAAAAACTTTTGCATGCAGAAGCTAAGCACAGACGGGTGAAAAAGGGTTACACAGACGGGTCACCTGTCTGTTGTAGTTTTTGTAGAAAACAACACACGTATAAAACAGAAACAGTCTTGATAAAAGCAGTTTTAACCCCTTAGTTAGAAAGCAGATGATATATAATCTAAACAACTAAAGAGATTAAGGGAAGAGAGATTAACACGGAGATTTATCCTGGTTCACTCTTCAACACAAAGAGCTACGTCCAGTCCTTGGCAGCACCAAGATTTATCCACTATAACTGATCAGGTTACAGACTCCAAGTATTGTTTGCACACCTAGCCTCTTCAGGCTCCAACACAAGTATTCTTTGCACACCTAGCCTCTTCAGGCTCCAACACAAGTATTCTTTGCACACCTAGCCTCTTCAGGCTCACTCAGATTTGTTTGAGAGTTTTGTTTGTAATAAATACACTTACAGACCTTTCACTAACACTCAGAGAGTGGTTTAAATATAAGGCTTTAGGAAAGTCTGCGTAATAACTTCAAATGATTGAAGAATACAGAATGAATAAATGAACAGAGTAATGGCTCTTTAATGCTTTGTAAAAACTCTGATTATGTTCATCTTCAATGACTTCTGTATTTATAGCCTTCAAACATTTAATATCCGTTAGAGACATTCCTTGCAACTATGGCTTCAGGCAGAGCTTCATTAAATGCAATATAGTCGTTCTGGGCAGCCATTAATGCAATGAAGACGTTGGTTGTACTCTACATGAGGGATAATAGCTTTATGTATCGTGTAGACGCCAACTCAGAGTTGTGCAGAGTGCTTTTGTACTTTTGCAGAGTACATTTCCCTTTTTGTGTAATGACTGAAAGTACTAGGGAATAAAGCATGTTGGAAATGTTCTTTAACTGGAAGTTTGTCTCTGACTTCCTTGTTTGCTTGAGAGAGAGCACATCTGAGTTTCTTGATAAGCGTGAGAAAGTACTCAGAGTATTCTTCATGAGGGGACAGCTTGCAAAAGCTTCCTGTACTTCGAGTTCCTTTAACGAAGAACCTTAGACAAGTTGAAGGATAGACAGGTTGTAAAATCAGTTTGCACATAATCAACAATCCTAGTCAGCAGACAGGTTGACTTCTTGGCTACTACAGACAGGTGAGACTTAGGTAGACAGACAGGTGAGTCTTGAATTCTTCTGATCTGTACACTAAGTAGACAGGTTAGCAACCACAAAATAGGTTAATTAAATCATTACCCAATGTTTAGTTTTCATCAAAACTTAGGAAAATGCACGCAGACATTTTAGAGACTTAACAATCCATACCATAAAACAGGTTCACAACCAATTAGCATTAAAGGCTTTGGATACAGCAAAATTGAATTAAGTAATTGAGAATTTTAGTGAAGCAAAAGGAATCAAAATCATAGAACTCAAAAATCTGAACTCAAAAATCTCAAGGATATGAACAAAATCACAGACATTAGGTTTCAATTCAAACCTTGTTGAGGCGCAACTCAGTGTTGAAGAACAAAATCAGGATCTTATATTGTTCGAAACAGTAACGAAATTGTAGATCTGAAGAAACAAAACAGAAAATGAAGAAGAAGAAGAAGAAGAAGAAGAAGAAGAAGAAGAAGAAGAAGACCTAAATTGTTATGGATCACTTTGTCGCTTCGTCGGAAGAAATCGCTTCGCCGCTTCACCTAAGTGTGATCACTTTGTTTAGTCAAAATCTCTTACAGATTAAGAAGATATCGTTTTGTCGCAAATGCAATGTGGCCGAGACGGAGAGTGAAATGTGGCGTGAGTGCTTTGCATCTAATTCTATTATTATTATTATTATTATTATTATTATTATTATTATTATTATTATTATTATTATTATTAATAATAAGAAATTAATAAGAGTTATGATAAAAAAAAGAAAAACGAAAATAATAAGTGATGCAGTGACGCTCACTCTATGTGTTATAATTTAAATTTTAAATATTTTTTTGTGTCAATTTTTTTTTCCTCACTTAATATTTGAATTATGTACAGATTTTTTATTTTAAATTGAAAAAAAAATTATTTTTATATATTTAAATAAATTTGCAAGTAAATCCCCAGCAAATAAATTCGCAGGAAAATTCGCATTAAGGTTACCTGCAAAATTTCCTACAGATTTTCATTAACATGTTTTCTGCGAATTTTCTTGCGAATTTTTTATGTAGATTAAATTTCGCAGGAAAATTTGTAGGAAACATCTAACATTTCATGCAAATTTTAATTCGTGGAAAAATTCGTAAGAAATGTCAAATTTTCCTACAAATTTTCCTACGAATTTAAATCTATAGGAAAAAACCTTAATTTTGAAAAATTTGCAGCAAAATTTGCAGGAAATTACTGCGAAAATATCCGCAGGAAAATTTGTAGGAAATCAATGAGTTTCTAGTAGTGTGTGTATATCAAAGTCATCTAGGGGCATAAATTCTAATAAGCTTAAGAAAAATTAAACATCACAAATAAAAAGTATGAAGCTGGTAAAGCTAGGGCTTTAAGCCTCAAAAAAAAAAAATTTTTTACTCCCTATTTTTATAATATTTTTTTAAAAAAAATGTTAAGGATCAATTGTATAAAAGATCAAGTCAACAACTGCATAAAAGACTCCTAGTTTTCTTCACTCACAAATTTCACATCATACCCACATAATGATTCATAATTATAATAACGTTAATATTTTTAGCATTTTGCTATAAAAAATGAAATGATGCTCTGCTCCTCACTCACTCATCCCTCTCTCCTGCTGACCCACTTTTGCCTTGCTTCAATCACATCACTTTTTCTGCTGACTCTCAGGCTCTCACATTATCACATAATACTCACTCTTCACTCATCTCTTACATCATTTGTTATTTTGTTTCACAAAAATAAAATAAAAAAATCAAACCTTCAATTTTTAAACTCTCCCTACTCTCTCATCACGTCACCATCTCTCAGTCAATTTAGCAGTGGAGAGCTAGAGCATCAATTCACAATTGGTGTGGTGAGATGATTTAGTAATATTATTTGTTTGTTTTTTTTTTTTTGAGTTATAACAATTATTTATTTATTTATTTTCTCAAATTATTACAGAAATCTTATACTTCTTCTTATTGCATTTGGCCCAAGAAGCAATCACCCAAAAGTCAGAAGAATTTTCTTGACAATCAGGTTTCATTGTCCCAACTTTTTTCTTTAGTATTGATTTATAGTTGTTTAATTTAATTTTGTGAAACATATATATATTTTTATTTTAACATATAGAAATGTCAACTAGAAAATTTGAATCAGGCTATTCGAAACTTAAAAAAAAAAAAAAAAAAGTTGAGGCTTTAATTGAATCACGAAAGGAGGCTATCGAGAAATTGTTTGCGGTAAACTCAGTTAGTAAAAATATGCAATCAAAGGATATGTGTATCGATGTTGCTATACAACAATTGAAAGGTCTTATTTCATTTTTTGAAAAATATAGGGAAGACGGATTTGAAAATGCTTTAATTTCTGCCAAAGAAATTGCTATAGAAATGAATATAGAACCAAAATTCCGTGAAAAACGTACTATTCGTAGAAAGAAACAATTTGATGATATTATTGATAGTGAAGTTGTAAAATCTCCCGAAGAATCATTTAAAGTTGATTACTTCTTGTATATAATAGATAAAACAATCACTTCATTTCAAAGTAGATTGGAACAATTTAAAATGTATCAAGATATTTTTTGTTTTCTATTTAGTATTGAGAAATTAAGGTCATTGGATGATAAAAATTTAAAAGAAAATTGTCTTAACCTTGAACGTTCATTAAAACATAATGATAACTCTGATATTGATGGATTAGATTTATTTACAGACCTAAAAATTTTAAGAGAAATTATACAAGTGAAAAATGATACACCAATTAACATACTTAATTATATAATAAGGCTTGATTCTTTTCCAAATGCATATATCGCTTATAGAATAATGTTAACGATTCCCGTAAGCGTTGCTTCGGCAGAAAGAAGTTTTTTCAAAACTAAAATTAATAAAACCTTACAATAAAATCTAGTTTTATTATCGATTGAAAATGATTTTTTAAATGAAATCGAATACAATAATTTAATAAATGATTTTGCATCTCAAAAAGCACGAAAGATAAACTTTAAATAAAAATATAATAATTTTAATAATTTTTATTATTTGCTTTAAAAGGCCCCACTTTGGAGTTCGCTTTAGGCCTCCAAAAGTGTTGGGCCGGCCCTGTGTCCTATTACCAGTGACATTCAATCTAATATAAAATCTAAAGTAATTATCCAAAGTATTACATTGTGTATATCAAAGTCATCTAGTGGCATAAATTCTTATAAGCTTAAGAAAAATTAAACACACAAATAAAAAGTATATAAAATGCTTTCTGAGAACTTATCTATTTTTCATATCAAATTCAAGTTATTATAAATAATCAAAAGCAGCAAAAGGTCCCTAGAGCTTCACACATAATCCTGCAAAAAAAAGAAAGAAAGGGTTCTTTCTCTTCACACAATTGTTATACTTGACTCCTTGTCTTGCCCATTTACAGTCCCTAAAGAGCACTATTGCCACCAGAGATAATATAATCTTTATATTTAGTTCCTACTCATCAGAATTTATGGTCGTCGGGATTTCTCCATGTTCTGCATCTGTAATATTTAGGTCCTTTCGTAGATCAGTCATAAGCCCCTATTTCCCTTTCAGGAACTAAAAATTTCTGTTGATACCTTAGGTAGAAAGAGACAATTTGCAAATACTCAATAAGTAGAAAAGAATTGATCGCATAGAACAGGTTTAGGATAAATATTTGCCCATGTAAGAAAATTAGATTGAGCAATGTAAGCCTTCAAAACAGAACTATAAGCCTCGGTTTCCAAGCAGAAAATCTGATTCTCCATATCCATTGGGTCTCTTTTCCCACGAGGTTCTGTAGTCCATGACAGCCTCTCAATTCCATAACCATGACTGCAATTTAATTAACATCAGGGGATCTGTGATATATCACACCTTATGCTACCTTTCCACCAGCGTGAAAAGCCGCAACTAATGTTCAAAGATTATCCTAGGAGCAACCCCAGTGAAACTCACAAAAGTTGTTGCACAATAAAAGATTTAAGACAATATGGTCTTTAAACATTATATGAGTGTATATGATCAATGTTCAGGAAAACGAACTCTTTTCACACTTCATAAAGTCTGCATAATATGAAACCAATGAAAATACAAATCCCCTAAAAAATCCCAACTAAAACCAATGAACATAAAATCCCCTAGAAAATTTATAACTCTACAGTCAACTCATCCACATCAAGCCAGAGAAACACACCACCAATCTATGTAAAAACTAAACAACGATCCCTCAAATAAAAATAAAAAAAATCAAGTCTTCTATAATTGGATCAGTGTAAAAAAGTCCTCGAAGTCTGCTTGCATGGCTGAGTAAACTTTACATTCCAAACTTTACCCTTGTCCTTCTGCTCGGTTTTCTTGCTGCCCTGACTATCTGAATTCCTGAAACTAGCCACTCTAGACTTATAGGTATCCTTAAAGATCCTACATTTGTTCACCAAGGTTGGGAAGACCCTGACCTCTTGGTAACCAACCGCCTGCTTGATCTCCGGACGAAGACCATCCTTGAACTTTACACACTTTGACCAATCATCCACCATGACCTGATAAGGCGTGTAATACCTAGCCAGCTCCTCAAACTCTGCCGCATACTCTCCCACTGACATATTTCCCTGGTTCAGCGCCAATAATTCCATCTCTTTCTTGTCACGTACACCAGCAAGAAAGTGCCTCTACAAGAATCTATATCTGAAAATAGTCCACGTGATCACCGTGCCCTCAGCCTGCATCCTCTGACGACAGTTCTCCCACCACTGCTCAGCCTCCTCGATGAGCATAAACATAGCGAAGATAACCCGCTGATGATCATTGCAATCCATGGCTCGAAAGATCTTCTCGATCTCTCTCATCCATAACAGAGCACCTTCGGGGTCATAAGCTCCTCTGAAAGATGGCAGATTGTTTCGCTGGAACTTGTCAAGATCCTAGAACTCAGTCGGTCCTCCGTTGTTGTTGTTATGAACTTGCCCTATCGCATTGGCAAGGAGTGCCAACGCGTCAGCGATTGCCTGATCGTTTCTGTAACACCCGTTTTCTTGATTAAGGAATCGGACAACAATTAAGTTGGTGGAAGAGCTTAATCTTGTTTGTTAGGTATTAATTAGTATGTGTTTCTAATTTGGGGTCAATCAGACATCAAATGAGTTCAGAACGCGACGAAATGTGCGAGTCTGAGTTTCTGGTCAACGCGGGTTAGGCCGGACTCAAGCGTGTTGAGCCGGACTCAGAAATTAGGCCAGGGGCAACACAAAGACGGTGATGTACGCATTTGCGTCGGGCGTAGAAAATTTGAGCCGCGCGTAAAAGGCTGCGCCAGGCGTAGAAAACTTAAGCCGGGCGTAATCAGTGCTGACTCACCCCCTTAGTCTTTAAAATGCTAGAAATTTGTAGAAATTTTGAGAAATTTTGAGAGGGACCAGGAGAGAGCTCGAGATTGAGAGGGAGAAAGTGGGTTTTGAAGAGAAAAATTGATTCTGAGGAAAATCCGTCCGTCCGATCGTAATTCTGACTTCGAATCTGTGATCAGCACAGTGAATACTACGAGTATCAGCTAATGGTTCTTCGATCCAACAGAGGTAATGCTCAAATCTCTAAATTGGCATTATCATTTACTTCTCTCTTGGGCTCTTGCTTCAATCTGAGTTCTATTTGAGAAACTGTCGCAAGATTAGAGTTTATGACATTGCCGGAAGTCTGTCCATGTGTTAGGGCAAATTTTGGAGCATTGAGGTGTCCACTGGGAAGCAAGACAGCAGCTATATAGCTTAGATGAGGCGTGTAGAGAGCTTGGACAATTGTACTGGATAAGCCAAGGTGGGGAGACAGTAACCGACATCGTCGGGGAGGCAAGTGTAGAGTCACAGTTATATATATATATGTATGTATGTATGTATGTATGTATATATATATATATATATGTATGTATGTATATATATACATATTATGTAGGGTGCCCCGGACCCTACTAGGATATTGAATAATCAACAATGTCTAAACCCCGATAAAATAATATTTTAACAATGTCTTGGGTTTAGTTATTGTAGATTTATCAATGTTCGGTTTTAAACTCTATGTTAGAGAACTGATAACGATTGGGGTTGTTTGCTATGTCTGTTACTGTTATGACTGCTATAACATGCTTGGTTGTGATGATTGATGTGATGGAATGATATTTTATTACTATAATATGTTGTTGATGATTATTGGATGAATGTGAATGACTGATAGTGTGATATGGTTATATTAAGAGTTGACACCGTGGTAATGCCTTGAGACTATGGCTTTAAGGCCGGGGATGTATTGCCATCCATTCTGAGACTGTGATTTTTGAGATTTGGATTGTGAGAGAAGGTTCTGGTGTTAACTTAAGGATGGTTGTTGCATTGCATGTTACCAAGGTGGCGAGCCGTATGACAGGGAGTCATATGAGGTTAGTTGTACTCGAGTGCGAGTATGGATTACGGAGGGGCCGGTCTGTGAAAAGACCTTGGGGATGTACGAACTAGATCGGGAGGCTCACAGTGACCATTAGGTAGCTCCTAGTGCGTCGTGTACCCCGATATAGCCTAGTTGTCCCGACTTTACCCTGAGTATCCACGCTAAGGTTGACTATCCGAGGCGACCCAGATACCTCTGATGCAGCTGAGCTCACAGAGAGATGCACTCTTATGGGTCACGCCGAGCGAAAAAGTTACCTAGACAAACTAACTGACGTTCCTTAAGCAGAGAGGCTTGATAAGGGGATGTCTTGGGGTTGAGACCCGGATGAGATATATCGGCCGACATGCATAGGAATGAGATTCCTTAGAGGAGTGATTTGAGAGTGTGACTCTTGAAGATGATTGTGTTGGTGTGACTGGATGGATGATTGTTTGTTTGTTGTATGATGTATATGTGAGTGTTGATCTATGTGTCCCCATCCCCATTTTTATGACTATGTTTTGTTGCTTATCTCCATTCTTCCTCTATCTTTCTATATATGTTATCGGTATGGTAGATAAACAACAATGGCAAGATGGGAACGACAACTTGGAAAGATTACCGGCCACAACGCTATCTACAGAAGATTCCACCATGGGTATAAATGTACCGTTAAGGCGAAGACAAGGGTAATTTAGACGCCCACATCACTGATGATGTGGATATGTCGGATGCGTCTGTAGGTAGTGAGCCTCTGCATGATTGTTTTGTATTTTGATGTATTTTGAGAGGCGGGCTGGGTATCTCTAGGATCTTTTGTGTCTCTTTGGTTAGTCTGTATATGTTTATACTTTGAGTCTGTATAGATGGTTGTAAGTTGTAATGGTCCTATATATGTGTGGATGACGCTGCTTGCATATGTTTAAACTGTTTTAAAATAACTACAATTTTTATTTTACATATATTTTCGAATGTATTAATCGTGTTAACGCTAATTATGGATTAAGACTAAGTTAATTAGGATTTTATTTAATGGACATCGGGGTGTCTCATTTAATGGTATCAGAGCAGTTCGATTCTAAATTGGACTGTGGGATTAGGTCTGATTAGGATTGAGGACTATGGGGTAGGATGAGTACCGACACTATTATTTGAATCCTTAATGGATGTCAGCTATGCTTAGGTTGGGTAGAGTGTCCGATACACGAATTATTCTTCAAGTATGAGAATGATTACCTACCGCATTTGTAAGACATATATTGGATGTAACTGCTTATGTATTGAATTATATTATATGTCTTACAAGTGAGCACTAATAATTTCTTTTGGAAGTTAAAATGGTGTGTGGAAATGGACGTCGTGGAAGGGCCAGAATTGGCGGAGTCACCGATAACCCAAATACCAACAATCTAGGAAGTTCATCGGGAACGAACAATGGCGGTGAAACCAACGAGATGGTGAGGGTGATGAGAGAGATGGTAATTCTATACTGCAACAAACTCAGGAGAATACCCAGTTCATGAGAAACTAAGAGGAGAAAGATGAGAGGCAGCAATAACGACCTCCGGGATGCTTCCGATGCGGAGGGCCGCATCAAGTTAAGGATTGCTCAGCTAAGAACGACCGTTGGTGTTTCCAATGTGGCAAGATGGGCCACATATCTCGAGATTGCACACAAAAAGTTTAACTCTAACAACGAAGCAGTGGACCGAAGAGGAGTAATATTCATAAAGGAAGAGGAGGTAGATTTCAGACAAGGGCAAAGTCGTACAGTCGCCCCGTCCAGGACTCAGCAAATGTTAGAGTGGAGAGTTCTGGTCAAACACAACAAAAAGATTTGATATGTTTTGAGTGCGGAGGACCTCATTTCAAGAGAGATTGCCCTCTGTTGTTGAATGTTACATGCTACAAGTGTGGTAATGTGGGCCACATGTCTTGGAATTGCCCTCAAAGCAATGTCGGGAGAATTCAGAATACACAACATTGGGAAGAATCAAGGAACAGGAAGACAGACTCAAACCAAAGGTCAGCAAGGTGGAAGACCTCAGGCTGTTGGAAAAGTCTTCACCATGAGAGAATCTGAGTTTTCTTTCAGTGTCCTGATTTGATACAAGGTAAGTGTCTAATGTTCTGAAAGCTCTTATCTGTTTGATTTGATTTGGGTGCTAGTCATTTTTTTATATCGATGGAGTGCATGGATCATTTGCATTTACATGTTTCTTCATTACCTTATGACCTTACTTTTTCTACCACTATGGGAGAACCTTTGACTACTATTTTGTTTGTCGGAATTGTCCTATTACTTTAGAAAATAGGCAATTTGTTGTAGACCTTATCTGTTTGCCTATGCAACAGATTGATATTATCTTAGGCATGGACTGGCTTTCGGCCAATCATGTTATATTAGACTGTTCAAACAAAACCCTTTGTTTTTCGGAGCAATATGGATTATTGCCTGCCAGTGACAGTAACTCGAAATATGGACGACTTAGAGATTGCATGGTATTGTTTTCCTTGGGAGCCAAGGAGTCACCTAAGCTGGATGCACTGCCTGTTGTTTGTGAATTTCCAGAAGTTTTTCCGGATGATGTTCCAGGGCTGCCACCTAAGAGAGAGATAGAGTTCACAATTGATCTTGTACCAGGGACCGGACCAATATCGATAGCACCGTATCGAATGTCCCCAGCAGAGTTAGAAGAATTGAAGAAGCAGTTGGATGACATGTTAAAGAAGGAGTTCATCCGACCTAGTGTTTCACCATGGGGAGCACCAGTTTTATTTATGAAAAAGAAAGATGGTAGCTCAAGATTGTGTGTAGATTATCGGCAACTGAATAAGGTAACAATCAAGAATAAGTATCCGTTGCCAAGAATAGATGATCTGATGGATCAGTTGCGGGGAGCAACTGTGTTTTCTAAGATAGGTCTGAGATCAGGATACCATCAGATCGGAGTGAAAAAAAAAGATATACCGAAGACTACTTTTAGTAGGCCATATGGTCATTATGAGTATCTGGTTATGCCTTTTGGCGTAACTAATGCACCTGCTGTATTCATAGATTACATGAATTGTATCTTCAGACCATATCTTGACAAATTTGTCGTGGTGTTTATCGACGACATTCTGATCTACTCTACGAGTAGAGAAGAACATGCAGAGCATATTCGGACTGTACTTCAAATACTTAAGGACAGACAACTTTATGCAAAGTTGTCTAAGTATGAATTTTGGTTGGACGAAGTACAATCTCTTGGGCATGTTATAAATAAGGATGGAATAGCTGTAGATCCTGCCAAAGTTTTAGTAGTGGTGAATTGGGAACGCCCTAAGACAATGAGTGAAGTGATAAGTTTCCTTGGACTGGCATGATACTACAGAAGATTTATAGGTGGATTCTCAAAGATTGTGTTACCTCTAACGCAATTAATGAGAAAAGGAAAAGTTGAGTGGACAAATGAGTGCGAGGCTAGGTCTCAGGAGAGGATAAGAATGTGTCTGTTATATGCCATGTAAACTAGTGCTTTGTAGCTTGGCCACCTCAGTGTGTTATTGAACTGTTCTAGGGACATGGTAGCCGACAGACGAGGACATGGAAATCAAAGGTAGATTCCCTTGAAAGAGGAGTTAATAGTGAAAAGGATTGAGGAAGTTGAAATTGAATAAGAGGGATGGAAAGGAATAGTTAAAAGTGAACATAAAAGTTTAAAGTATTTGTTCGATTAGAAAAAGCTTAATATGAGACAACAGAGATGGATAGAATTCATAAAGAATTATGAATTTGATCTTCCATATCATCCTGGGAAAACTAATGTTGTAGCAGACGCCTTAAGTCGGAGATCTTTGTAAATGTCTGCTATGATGGTTAAAAAGTTTGAACTGAACGAACAATTTAGAGACACGACTCTTGGGATAACAAAATTATTCCAGGGTAAGATGAGTCTGGAATGGTTACTATTACCAGTGAATTCTTAGATTTAAAGAAAATGTTTTGGTGGCCTGGAATAAAAAATAGAAATTGCAGAGTATGTCCAGTCCTATTTAGTGTATCAGAAGGCAAAGATTGAACACCAAAAACCTGCAGGATTATTGCAATCTCTAGATGTCCCGGAATGGAAATGGGATAATATTGCAATGAATTTTGTGTTTGGTTTACCTAAGATACAAAAGAATATGCTCATTTCTTGCCTATCAATCAAAAATTCTCAACGGAACAAGTTCGGAAGATTCGGGAGAAAATGAAAGCAACAATAAATAGGTAGAAGAGCTACAGTGACAAAAGGCGAATATCTTTGGAATTCCATGAAGGCGATCATGTTTTTATGAGAGTCACACCGAGGACTAGAATTGGCAGGGCAATAAAATCCAGAAATCTTACACATCATTTTATCGGACCATTTCAAATTCTTCGTCGAATTGGTCCAGTTGCCTATCGGATAGCCTTACCACAAAATCTTTCAAATCTTCATGATATTTTTCATGTATCTTAACTCAAAATATTATCATGATCCATCGCACATCATAGAACCTGAATCAATACATTTAAGAGAAAAATTAGAATATGACGCATTACTTGTACGAATTGAGGTAATTTAATTTAAATTTCGAGGACGAAATTTATTTTAAGGAGGGTAGTAATGTAACACCCGTTTTCTTGATTAAGGAATGGACAACAATTAAGTTGGTGGAAGAGCGTAATCTTGTTTGTTAGGTATTGATTAGTATGTGTTTCTAATTTGTGGTCAATCGAACTTCAAATGAGTTCAGAACGTGACGAAATGTGCGAATCAGAGTTTTTGGTCAAACTAGTCAACGCGGGTTAGGCCGGGCTCAGGTGTGTTGAGCCAGGCTGAGAAATTAGGCCGGGCGCAGGTTTGTTTGGCCGGGCAGAGCACAAAGGCGGTGATGTACGCATTTGCACCGGGCGTAGAAAATTTGAGCCGGGCGTAGAAAACTTAAGCCAGGCGTAATCAGTGCTGACTCACCCCCTTAGTCTTTAAAATGCTAGAAATTTGTATAAATTTTGAGAGGGACCAGGAGAGAGCTCGAGAGTGAGAGGGAGAAAGTGGGTTTTGGAGAGAAAAATTGATTCTGAGGAAAATCCGTCCGTCCGATCGTAATTCCGACTTCGAATCTGTGATCAGCACAGTGAATACTACGAGTATCAGCTAATGTTTCTTCGATCCAACTGAGTTAATGCTCAAATCCCAAACTTGGCATTATCATTTACTTCTCTCTTGGGCTCTTGCTTCAATCTGAGTTCTATTTGAGAAACTATCGCAAGATTAGAGTTTATGACATTGCCGGAACTCTGTCCATGTGTTAGGGCAAATTTTGGAGCACTGAGGGGTCCACTGGGAAGCAAGACAACAGCTGTATAGCTTAGAGGAGGCGTGTAGAGAGTTTGGACAATTGTACCGGATAAGCCAAGGTGAAGAGAAAGTTACCGACATCGTCGGGGAGGCAAGCGTAGAGTCACAGTTATATATATATATATATATATATATATATATATATATATATATATATGTATATATGCATGTATGTAGGGTGCTCCAGACCCTACGAGGATATTGTATAATCAACAATGACTAAACCCCGATAAAATAATATTTTAATAATATCTTGGGTTTAGTTATTATAGATTTATCAATGTTCGGTTTGAAACTCTAGGTTAGAGAACTGATAATGATTGGGGTTGTTTGCTATGTTTGTTACTGCGATGACTGCTATAACATGCTTGGTTGTGATGATTGATATGATGGCATGATATTTTATTACTATAATATATTGTTGATGATTATTGGATAATTGGGAATGACTGATAGTGTGATCTGGTTATATTTAGAGTTGACACCGTGGTAATGCCTTGAGACTATGGCTTTAAGGCCGGGGGTGTATTGCCATCCATTCTGAGACTGTGATTTTTGAGATTTGGATTGTGAGAGAAGGTTCCGGTGTTAACTTAAGGATGGTTGTTGCATTGCATGTTGCCAAGGTGGCGAGCCCTATGACAGGGAGTCATATAAGGTTAGTTATACTCGAGTGCAAGTACAGATTACGGAGGGGAAGGGCTGTGAAAAGACCTTGGGGATGTACGAACTGGACTCGGGAGGCTCACAGTGACCATTAGGTAGCTCTTAGTGCGTCGTGTACCCCGATAACGCCTAGTTGTCCCGACTTTACCCTGAGTATCCACGTCTAAGGTTGACTATCCTAGGCGACCCAGATATCTCTGATGCAGCTGAGCTCACAGAGAGATGCACTCTTATGGGTCATGCCGAGCGAAAAAGTTACCTAGACAAACTAACTTACGTTCCTTAAGCAGAGAGGCTTGATAAGGGAATGTCTTGGGGTTGAGACCCGGATGAGATATATCGGCCGACATGCATAGGAATGAGATTCCTTAGAGGAGTGATTTGAGAGTGTGACTCTTGAAGATGATTGTGTTGGTGTGACTGGATGGATGATTGTTTGTTTGTTGTATGATGTATATGTGACTGTTGATCTCTGTGTCCCCATCCCCATTTTTATGACTATGTTCTATTACTTATCTCCCTTCTTCCTCTATCTTTCTATGTATGTTATCGGTATGGTAGATAAACAACAATGGCAAGATGGGAACGACAACTTAGAAAGATTACCGGCCACAACGCTATCCACAGAAGATCCCACCACGGGTATAAGTGCGCCGTTAAGATGAAGGCAAGGGTAATTCTAGACGCCCACATCATGTGGATATGTCGGATGCGTCTGTAGGTAGTGAGTCTTTGTGAGATTGTTTTGTATTTTGATGTATTTTGAGAGGCGGGCCGGGTATCTCTAGGACTTCTTCTGTGTCTCTTTGGTTAGTATGTATATGTTTATACTTTGAGTCTGTATAGATGGTTGTAAGTTGTAATGGTCCCATGGAGGAGACTTGGCGTACTCTGATAGATGTGCTGTATATATTGTATATATGTGTGGATGACGTCGCTTGCGTATGTTTAAACTATTTTAAAATAACTACAATTTTTATTTTACATATATTTTCGAATGTATTAATCGCGTTAACGTTAATTATGGATTATGACTAAGTTAATTAGGATTTTATTTAATGTGACGTATAAATACAGGCAATTCAAATAAGAGCACACAATAGACTCACAACAGACTCATACCACGGCCTGATAGGACCTACCTGCTCTGATACCACTAAATGTGACACCCTCTACCCAGCATATTATTTATAAGACATTTACATAAAAGATGTAATATAAAAGCATGCATTTATTTCGAAAAATAAAAAGCTGGATAGAAAGTACCGCATTGTAACATCTCAACGCAGAAAGAAACATAGTTTTAAAAATAAAATAAAACATAAAACATAAGGATAAACATAAGCCAACCCCGATGTCACATACAGAGTTGGTTTAACCGTTCCGGAATAAAATCCACGGAATACAAACAAAACTGAAAATAACTAAGCATCTAAACATCCTAGCTCGAGGTGCGGCTCCTCAGAGTCACTCCTCCACTGGCTGGTCACCGTCCTCCGCATAAAGAGATACATGCCAAAACAGAACAGAGAAAACGGGGAGTAAGAAAACATGTAAACACGTCGGCATAGATGTAGTAAGCAAGATGAACATACATCATATACATAGCATTTATCAACATATAGCATTTATCATCAAAATATAATTATATCAACATATTAAATCAATCAACGTATGCTATGCGGTGCAACACTACTTCGCTATTCCATTATACATGTGGATCCAAATTATCTCAGGAAGGCAACTTCGGAGTTATATATCCATATTGGCCAAAAAGCACCAACGCCGGCAGTCCACCAAACCATGGGTGAACCCATTGGATAGCTGACGCACCATACCTTGGATGCACCACCACGGGGGCGCACGATTCACCAAACCTTGGGTAAACCACCCGCGGACGGCCAGATCGCTGTACTCTAGGACGACCTCCCCTATGGTGACCTTCCCCCACTAACAACTCTGATGCGTTATGCATGGAGCACAACAATAAACAAAGGCAACCACCTCCTTCACTTGGGCTAATAAGCACCCAAGACTTATCACCAACATTAACATCAACACCCTGACCCTTATGAGTCAAGGTCCCCTTGGTCAAAAAGCACCAAAGTTCAACTTATCAACACTACGACCAAAAATCATCGAGGCCACTTTGGCCAAAAAACACCAAAGCTTATCAACGTGTGGCAACCTATTAAGCACCGGCTTAACAACTTGTTATTCTTGTTTCATCTTAATTAGTATTTAATTAAGTTATCTAACTGTCTTTATTTGATTGGTGTTTTATCATATTATTGGGGACATTTGGGGTGAAACACCCCTTTAAAACCTTTAATTCACGTTCTGACCAGTAAGGGGAGCACCGGCGTGCTCACCCCAGCACGGTCGTGCTGCCACTTAAGTGGAGCACGGTCGTGCTCACTGTCCTGCACGGCCGTGCTCAAAGCGCTGCCATCTTCCAGAATTCAAACTGGAAGCACGGGCGTGCTCCTTGTTCAGCACGGGCGTGCTCCTGGAACCAGTCGTACTGTTCTGGGCAGGTTCAACATGTTCTTGAAATCAAGAACTCCCTAAACACTGTCAAATCAAATCCTAATGTTTTGACTAATCCATTTGGCATAAAACCTCACCTCTCACTAAAAGTACATGTTTTATGAAACATTAGGGGAACTAATCCCTTAACCGTTATGTTAATTAAGAGTCCTATTAACCAATTAGGGTCTTATTAACGTTCCAACATCATCATTCAACAGTCATTCAGCCTTTAAAGGCATCAGACCCGAGCACGGTCATGTTCCTCGTTGAGCACGAGTGTGCTTAACTTAGCGCCTACGAGGCGCGGTCTGACTTTGAGCACGGGCGTGCTCTCTATTGAGCACGGGCGTGCTCAACTTAGCGTCAACGAGACGCGCTCCTTCAACGAGCACGGTCATGCTCTCTATTGAGCACTGCCGTGCTTGTGACTCAGACAGTCACAAGACACAAGCCTAAGAAAGGGATTTTAAGCCTAGAAATCCACTTAGCCCTTAACAACAACTTTAAGCTAAGCCCTAAGGCTTAAGCAATAAAACAAACAAACAAACAGCACTTAAAAAAAACGGGGTGTTACAGTTTGACCTTCTGATTTTCTTGAATCTTGTGAGAGTGACCTTCAGTAATTTCTGCTTGAGCGGACAGCTCCTAAAAGTTCCTTTGTCTTTGTGTTCCTTATCGATGAACCACAGACGGGTGAGAGCTTCATTAGACATGTTGACAGAAAGTCAACAATCCAGTCAGCAGACATGTTGACTTTTACTCAGCAGATATGTGATCTCCAGAGATTATCAAGTTGCTTTTCAGGGTAGACAAGTTATAGATATAGTTAAGATAATAATCTGCACACTAAGTAGACAGGCCATCAACCAATATAAAGTCCAATTAAATCATTGATAAATGTTTAGTTATCATCAAAACTTAGGGCAAATGCACATAAGACATTTAGAGACTTAACACCTTGTTGTACTTCTCCTTGTTGAAATGTTTGAAGGGCTTGTTCTTCTTGAAGTTTCTTTTCTTCCAGAGCTTCTTCATCTTCCTTGTGCGAGAAGAAAGCTCAACATCATCATCATCATCATCATCATCATCGTCATCTTCATTAGAATCATCCTTATTTGTTTCATCATATTCATCTCATGATTCATCAACTTTGAGTGCTTTGGATGTTGAACCTTTGTCATAAAGCTCATCATCATCATCATCATCATCATCCTCCTCCTCATTTGTTTCATCGGATTCATCTCACGATTCATCAACTTTGAGTGCTTTGGATGTTGAACCTTTGTCATCTTTAGGTACAAGGCTTTCTTCATTGGTATCCCAAAGATTAGAATTAGTGAATTAGATAAACCATTTCATCTTTTCTTTCCAGTAGATGTAGTCCTCTTCATTGAAGTATGAAGGCCTTGACATGGAGGGTCCTTTGCTTGCATGGTTTTTGCTTATGCTTGCTTTAACTGCCTTTCCAAGATCTTTTCCTCTACACTGCTAGGTTCTTAACTTAGAGCCCGAGCTCTGATACCAATTGAAATAACCAAAGTAAACACAAGTAGGGGGGGTTAAATTGTGTTATCAAACTTTTTCTTAACTTAGAAAATCGTTTTCGCATGCACATTAAGCAGACGAGTGAAAAACAGAATATTACATGAGTGAGTCGTCTAATGTTTAAAACAACACACACACAACCACACGATAACTTAAAATATTTTGATATTCACAGATTTAACCCCAGTTTAGAAAAACAGGTTAAATAAACTCTTAAATAAATTAAAGAGACAAGGGTAGAGAATATCACTCAATGGATTTATCCCGGTTCACCCTAAAATCAATAGGGCTACGTCCAGTCTTTAACAGCACCTAACTGATCAGATAACAGTACAAGTATTCTTTTCACATCTAGCCTCTCCAGGCTCACTCTTATACAAGTATTATTTGCTCACCTAGCTTTTTCAAGCTCAACAACTAAAAGAGTAGGATGTGTTTGTGTATTTAATACAACTTGCAAGTGTTTCTAGTAAACATTCAGATAGTAGAATAAATATGAGGGAAGAAAGACTACGTATTGATTTCAAATGATTGAAGAATTAAAGATTGAAAGAATGAAGGAGTAAATGTGCAGAGTAAATGATTCTTGAATATTTGCACAGTCTTATTCTTCATCTTCACGATCTTCTCTATTTATGGCCTTCAATCAATTTGATCCATTAGAAACATTCTTCAGAAAGTGATTTCTTTTGATTTGAAGTACTGGGACGCCATTAATGCCAAATAATCATTCTGGCTGCATCTAATTCCTGAAGATGTTGAGCTTTGACATGGCATACCAAGAGTTCACTTTTATTCTGAAGTGCTGTTGTATCAGAGATGTAGCAGAGGTGCTTGTGCTGTTGTATCAGAGATGTAGCAGAGGTGCTTATGTACTTGCAACAGAGGTCTTTCTCATTTCAGTGCAACACTCCAATTCATCTTTTAAAAAGTACTTTTGGTTTGTACTTAAGAGTGAAAAGCATGACCGACTTGTACAGAGGGTAGCGTGTAGATTCCTTAAAAACTTGAAAGAATAATTTCTTTATTCTTCTTGCTTGGTGTTTGTCCAGGGGTCCTTGATCCTTGAAGTCTTCGATTAAAAGCTTCTTTAATTTGAATATGTTGACTTGGACTTTTATTCTGACAGATGAACAGTAGACGAGTGTAGTCATTACTTCCAGAAGAGTGTAGTTCTTGAGCTTCAGACGGGTGTGTCTTGAAGGATCTTCATAGTGCTTAGCTTGAGACATAATATTAGAAGTGCCACGTCATCTTCCAGTAGATAAGAAATTTCCAGACGGGTCAATAAAACTCATGTTATAGTGACAGACTTGCTGTTTTATTGTGAGTAGACGGGTCAGGAGTAGACATATAAGTCTCTAATTATTTTTCTGCACACCTGGACAACCTCATCAATAAATTCACTTGGTTTAATACAACCATACTTATATATTTGGAATCATCAAAACTTAGAATTATCATATGAATGTGTTTTAGACGTTTGAGGTCCTAACATAACCGAGAGAAACCAATGCCCCAAGCGCACAGACGTTGGGATAAAATATGTAAATAACATAGAGGAACCATTGAATCAATCAGAGGGACAGAGGAGAGAAAACCTCAACCAGATGTTCTGTGTGCTTAAAGGAATGATTCTTGTGTTGATCATTGAAAAAATTGACAAATATTGACAGAAGGACCGAATTTGCAATATTGGAAAAATAGGAAGATCGAACAAAAAAAAACTATATGGACCAAAATCACACATGATCAATAATAAGTGGACCAAAAATATTATTAAGCCTATATTTAAAATATTTTAAAACCCCTTATCTTTTCTCCAAGTTCTCCCGATATCGGAAGAGAGCCAAAATTAAGTTGAGAGGAATTTCAAACCACTATATCCCCTTTCGGAAAAAAATTGAACCAAACAAAAAAAAAATTATAAAAATATCTCCCTTTCACTCCCTGTTATGCAGATCCTGCTTTAGTCAAAAATAAATAAGCAGATTTAAAAAAGAGTAATGACCCATTTTGGTCCCTCAAATTTTTCGAATAGCCCAATTTGATCCTGAAAAAAAAGGATAATTTGGTCCCCAAATTTTATTATGAGATACTCTTGTCTCTCCGTTAGATGCATGGGGGACACTCCATCCCCTATAATAAAAATTGAGAAGACCAAATTGTCCATTTCTTTTTTTGGGACCAAACCGATCTGCACAAAAAAATTTGGGGGACGTAAATAGGTCTTTATTATTCTTTGAAAAATAAGCCGCGTGGCCTGATTTGATTTACAGCTTTCTTTACTCATACGAGCTCACCGCCAAAGGGCCAATCTTGTGCTGGGTGTAGCCGCAGATTCGACTTGTTACTTCTTCAGTCTACATCGCTCATTCCAGAAACTAATTTGCTTGCAGAAACTGGTTTGTTAGCTTTCCTCACATCACACCTTCAACAGACCGTATTAGCTCATTTGCGTCACTAGCCAAACTTCGTACTGCATCGGTTCTTCTCTCCTCCCAACTGTTCGATACATGTTCTGAGACAGATCACTTAGCTTCTGTTCCAGTGCAATTCCTTTTCCTTTAGCTTCAGTTGTTGGGTGGTTTTCACTTTTCACCCTCCCAAAAAACAAAACAAAACAGTTTTGTAGGGTTTATCTTAGGTTGTTTCAATTGCACGCACAAAAAGCCCTAAACCCTAATTACTCACACGATGACGAGGGTGTATGGAACCGGAACATATGATTTCCGGCGTCACAGGGTGGCGGAATATCCGGTAGAATCGAAAGCAGTAGAGTTAAGTCAAAAGCCTGGTGGCGGCGGCGGCGGCGGTGTTTCGAGCACAATCACTCTCTCGGAGATTCAGCGCGACCGCATCACCAAGATTGCAGAGGCTAATTGGTTGAAAACTGGTGATGCCGCCACGGAACCTAAGAAGAAGCCATTCGACCCTGAACTTGTAAAGAAAATTTATGAGACCGAATTGTTGGTAAAAGAGGGCCAGAAACCCGTTCCTTTGCAGAGGGTTATGATCCTCGAGGTTAGTCAGTATTTGGAGAATTACCTTTGGCCTAATTTCGACCCTAACAGTGCTACGTTTGAACATGTTATGTCAATGATGCTCATGGTCAATGAGAAGGTATTATTCCATTTTCTTTTTACAGTCATTATTTTCATTCAATCAGTTTTAAGTAAGCAGGGTTTGGTAGACGTGTTAGAATGGGACGTATTATTTTCATTCTATGTTTATTCTATCAGTTCTGAAATCTGACACCTGCGACACCTTAAGCGACACCTTAAAATTGTGGTTAATGACGAGTATACCAAGTTTGGGTAACTCATCATTAACCATCACTGAGCTTCGTTAATCAAGATTTTTGTACATCATTAGCCAAGTTTTTAACGAATTACTTATCTATTACAAGTGTATACATTAACCAAACTTAACATGCCATTATCCACGATTTTGAACGTCATTAACTAGTTGTTGCAGGTGTCAAGTTTTCAGATTAACATTTTTGTTATTCTATTTTATAAATAGAACATGGAGTTAAAAAAGTGAGACATTTGGGTTCCACTAAAAGAAGTGGAACCAAAGAGAGTTCTCTCTAAGCATCCTAGCGCGGCTGTTGTTTCACTTTTATGAATAGCAGCTGGTATGTTTGGTTCATCTTAAATTATTAGAAATAATTGCTTATTTTTAAAAGCTCTTTCACAAAGCTTTTGATTGTAAATTGTTTTTAACAAAAAAAGCTCATCTAGCACACTATAAATTACCAGAAATTATTGCTTATTTTTCCTAAGTTCTTTGAGAAAGCTTTTGATTGTAAGCTGATTTTAATACAAAATAAGCTAACCCAAACACACTTAATTACGGATGTAAATACAAGTTGTTATGGAATGTATGTGCGTTGCAGTTTCGAGAGAATGTTGCAGCTTGGGCTTGCTTCTATGATAGGAAGGATGTTTTCAAAGGGTTTCTTGAGAGGGTTCTTCGGCTAAAAGAGGTCTGTGTCCATCTTTCTCTTTCTGTTTTTTTATTTTTTTGTCAGTAATTTTTGCATTATGATGGGGTGTCACTTTTTGATTCTATATCCTTCTTACTACTTGTTTGATGTGATTCATGATTGCTTAAGATTTCTCAAGGATACTTGTTTTCATGAGCCATCACTGAGTTTCAAATATTTTATCGAGTGTATATTCTATTTGTCAATTCATTATTGAGTTAGACGAAAGTGTTTATGTTGTTTTTCCCTCTTTTTCTTCTCTCTTGTGAAGTGGGAGGTGGCATTTGATTGTACAATCCTATACATATTGTGGCATTCTATTGAATCTTATTTCAAATTTGACTGCAGGGAAGAGAACTGAGTATAGCAGAGAAGACAAATTACTTAGTTTTCATGATAAATGCCTTTCAGGTATGATGCTATTGTACTTCATCCTTTACTTTAAGTCATAATGTCTGCTATACATGTTTACATAATGTGCGTTTGGTATTGTACTTCATCCTTTACTTTAAGTCATAATGTTTGCTATACATGTTTATATAATGTGCGTTTGGGTAAATAGCTTAATCAAACGCTTATTCAATAAGCTCTTTTCAAATAAGCTAAAAGCAACTTATTTTCGTAAGCTTCTCTGACAAGCTTATTGAAATAAGCTAAAAAGAGCTTATATGAAGATCATAAACTGTTTTCATAAACTATTTGTATAAGTTTATTCTCATAAGCTCTCTATAAGTTTATTTTGTCATCGAAGGACTGGATTCCATTATTGTAAAATCACTAGTACTTCACATAATCATTATGCTTTCAGCAATTTTTCCATCAAAACATTTTTTTGTTGCTTGAGCTCTTAAATTTTTTAGACAAACAGGATTGTGTTGTTTTTATTTTTTAATTTTGGCAAAAAATGTCATTATGGAAATTCTTATTGTCTTTGTTTCAAACATTGAATGTTGTTTTTTTTTTTTTTGGTCAATGGAAAATAACCAAAAGGAAGCAAATAACTTGTAAATTCTAAGTCATTAATTCCTATCTCTGAAAATGCAATACGCCAACCCATCCATCCATCCCAAACAAGTGCATTTGGAATTTGCTTCTGGTTAATGATTGTCAGTACAGTAGGTACTGCGTAAAGAATTGATCAGGCAAGTCTAACATAGGAATGACATGGAATTGTCATTTTATTCCATTATTGAACATATCTAATATGTTTTTGGGAATATTCATTTTGTTCTATTCCATTTCCTTTCCCATTCTCACTGAAATAATTCCAGTGAACCGAAAGGCCCTTAGATCACGGTTAAATCTATGACTGATTTGTTTTTCCTGAACATTATGGCTAATCTAACGATTTTACATTGCAGAGTTTGGAAGACGAAGTTGTTAGCAAGACAGTCTTGAGACTAGCTAGTTTGAAATCCTGGTACAGTTTGTCTTATGGTCGTTTTCAGGTAAAGATCAAATGGAAGATCAACTTTTGTGGTGATGAAATATTACCTTTGTTTCTCTTTTTCTTTCTGAAAATCTGTCATTCATCTTAAATTTTATAGTTTGCATGTTAAATGCATTTTGAGCCATTCGTCTTTCCCTGTGTAGATGGAACTTTGTCTTAATTCTAGTTTAATCAAGAAATGGAAAAGGATGGTAAAGAAGGAACCTGTGAAAGGAGGACAGCATTTGGATCCCTCAACGACAGTTGAAGTGATGTTCTTGAGAAACCTCATAGAAGAATTTCTGGAGGTTGTAATTTGTCAAGCACTTTTAATCTCAACCACAATGTTTTCCAGTACAACAATATCTTTTGCTCTAAGTATTAAGCTGAATATCTTTTTGTTCTCTTTCTTTTCTTTTAGATACTGGATTCACAGGTATTTCCCAAGAGACAGTTATTCGGTGAAGATGATGAACTTATTGATGCTACTGGTTTGGGGCTAGTTAATGATGCTAGTGTCCTATATTGTGAGAGGTTTATGGAGTTTCTTATTGATCTCTTGAGTCAATTGCCAACGAGGAGGTATGTCGATATGATTATCTGCAAGCTCCCAAATTTAATGTAGATTTATGTTTTTCAAGTGAAAAAAGGGTTGATTTTTTCCTTGTCCTCTTTCTATAAAAAATAAATAGATAAGTAAATGGTTGATTAAATTATTTCCATAATTTAAATTAGCAATTTTCTTTTTCTTCCTTGGAAACTGTGTTAGAACTGGGAAAGGATTCAAACATGAGGGGAGGAGGGAAACTTTTAGACAATGTCATTTTTTTTTTCTCGTATAATCTCACAGAATATTGTTTTCTGTTTTCCCAGTAGATTAATTTATGCTGCTTTTCATTTCTCATATAGGTATTTAAGGCCTCTTGTAGCTGATGTAGCTGTAGTTGCAAAATGCCATTTGAGTGAACTCTATAGGCATGAAAAGGGGAAACTTTTTGCCCAGTTGGTTGATTTATTACAATTTTATGAAGGATTTGAGATTAATGATCATACTGGCACACAATTAACAGATCATGAGGTTCTTGAATCTCATTACAGTCGGCTGCAGTCATTCCAGCTACTTGCATTTAAAAAGATGGGCAAGGTATGTTTAGACGTAATTTAGTTTCAATGAAGAAAATCTAACAGCAATCTGCCTCTACTTTGTATTAATTGTAATATCATGTAATTCTAAATCTTACCTCCCCCTAATTTCATGTTTGTTGTTATGAGCAGAATCTAATACTTAATTTCTTTTTGTTCTGTGGTTGTAGATGCGGGAACTTGCTTTGACTAACATTGGTTCAATTAACAAGCGTGCGGATCTATCCAAGAAATTGTCTGTTCTTTCTCGCGAGGAGTTAAGGGATTTGGTTTGCTGTAAGGTATGCGGTTAATGGATGCAACTCTCTGATATTCAGTTTTTTTTAATAATCTGCATTTTAGATCTTCACTATTCCTTGGACCACATGAATGTTGAGAGTTAGAATGGATTGTTACTATATATTTATTGCTATTGCCAATTACAGTGGCATCCTTGAAAGTTTGCTTGTTCTTCATCCTGTCTTGCTTTCTTTCCTTTTCCTTATCTTTTTTATTTTCTCGCAATTTTCCAGTATTTTGGTGGTAGGTTTACAGTCTTGTGAAATCGGCAATGAATCTGAATGTACAGTATAACACTTTTCCCCTTCAATTTAGTTGTCATTGATATATTTATTTATCCACATAATTGTGAGTTCTATCGCAATTTAAGAGCCTGCTTCACCCTCCCTTCTAAATGCACACTGGCTTCCTTACTTTAGGTTACAGGATTATGACATTAAGAGGGGGAGGTGATCTTTCTGTTATATTTAATATTTATGATATGTTAGTGGGTTTTCTTTTCTGAGTTTTACCAAGAGGGGATTACATGGTATTATGTACTGGTTCTGTCGTTTAATTATTGAATAGTGTAATAATGCTTGTGTGAGCTGTGCATTAATTCTCCATACCACAAATTTCTATGTGACAATGTTTCTTTATGCAGCTCAAACTGGTCTCTAAGGAAGATCCCTGGTCAGAGAGGGTTGATTTTCTTATTGAAGTAATGGTGTCCTTTTTTGAGAAGCAACAATCTCAAAAAGAAGCCATCAACGCTCTTCCTCTTTACCCAAATGAGCAGATTATGTGGGATGAAAGCGTTGTACCAAGCATAAATTACTCTGGAGAAGGTTGCTTGGCATTGCCAAAGCTTAACTTACAGTTCTTAACACTTCATGATTATCTTCTTCGAAATTTTAATCTCTTTCGACTTGAATCAACATATGAGATACGTGAGGATATTCAGGAAGCCGTTCCACATCTTCTTGCATACATTAATAATGACGGAGAAACTGCTTTTCGAGGTTGGTCAAGAATGGGTGTACCAATTAAAGAATTCAAAATCACTGAAGTAAAGCAGCCCAACATTGGAGAAGTTAAGCCATCATCTGTGACTGCAGAAGTTACTTTTAGCATTTCAAGCTATAGAGCACAGATTAGATCAGAATGGAATGCACTCAAAGAACATGACGTATTGTTTCTACTTTCTATTCGCCCATCATTTGAGCCTCTTAGTGCAGAAGAAGAAGTCAAAGCCAGTGTGCCACAGAAGCTTGGCCTACAATTTGTACGAGGATGTGAAATTATTGAGATTCGTGATGAAGAAGGAACCCTTATGAATGATTTTTCTGGAAAAATTAAACGAGATGAGTGGAAGCCACCGAAGGGGGAAATGAGAACAGTAACTGTGGCTTTGGATACAGCACAATACCACATGGATGTCAATAACATTGCAGAGAAAGGGGCAGAAGATGTTTATGGTACATTTAATGTGTTGATGAGGAGGAAACCAAAAGAAAACAATTTTAAAGCCATCTTAGAGTCAATAAGGGATTTAATGAATGAATACTGTATTGTTCCTAAGTGGTTGGAAAACATTTTTCTTGGTTATGGGGACCCTTCAGCAGCACAATGGACTAATATGCCTGATCTATTGGAAACAGTAGATTTCAAAGATACTTTCATAGATGCTGATCATTTGAAAGGAAGTTTTGTGGATTATAAGGTTAGTATGCCATCTTCAGATTTATAGAAATTATTGTTGCGTGGATGTGATTGATGTCTTCCATTTTATAGTATGAACTACAGAGTTAAGATGGTGGTAAGACTTGCAACTTACTTTTTCATATGTCCTTCAGGTTTCTTTTGTTAATCCTGATGGCACAGAAAACTTGAATCCAAGGCCTCCTTTTAAGATCAAACTTCCCCGATTGCTCAAAGGAGGTAGTGCTGCTCTTAACGGGAGTGCAGTGTCTACTGCTGATGCAACTAATATTATCAATATGGTTGATGCTAATCATCAGAAAGAAACACTAATTGTTGAGACATATACTCCTCCCGACCCTGGCCCTTATCCTCAAGATCAGCCAAAACAGAATTCAGTTAGATTTACACCCACACAGGTGCACTCAGCTCTTAAACTGAATCATGACACTTTTCATGTATAATGGTACTTTTATTGTAATACCCCGCTGCCCCAAGTAGTGGAATTTATGCTTCTTGAATGTATGAATGTAATATGTTTCTTCACCCATTAAATGTTTTAAGTATAATGTATTAGTTAGAATCATAGCTCACATCCTATTTCCCTCGAGTATTGCCAGTAATGTGAAATGGACAGTCTGTGTGTCATGATACCTATTAAAAGCTTTGGCAAGAATAATATCACATTCATACTACTAGTAATAAGGAGACCATTTTGGCCAGTAATATGAAATGGTAATAATGATGATGATGATAATGATAACATGGAATGTTCCTGTCAAGCAGGTCGAAGCAATTATCTCAGGCATTCAGCCTGGCCTAACCATGGTTGTGGGGCCACCTGGTACCGGAAAGACTGATACAGCTGTACAGATTCTGAACGTTCTCTATCATAATTGTCCTTCTCAGAGAACCTTAATAATTACTCATTCAAATCAGGCTCTGAATGACCTGTTCGAGAAGATAATGCAGGTAAGATATTTTATATCTCCTTGTCTTTTCTCATATGTTAAATTTTCTGATCTTTGAATTTAGATTTTCATTTAGTTGTTAATGTTGTAGTACATGCTGTGTGATGTTGTGTGATGTATACTAGTTAAATTTTCTGCATCTTTGAATTTAGATTTTCATTTAGTTGTTAATGTTGTAGTACATGTTGTGTGATGTTTACTAAGTACTTATGCAGGGGAAGGAGATCTTCATAATGAAAATATTGTTTTATAACAATCATTAACTTTGTATGAAGTACGATTCTTGGTAATTAATTGACGGAAAAGAAAGAAACGTTCTATATGCGTGGGTGTCACTTAAGTGTTTCAGTAGTTGTTTAAAATCTTTATTATTTAAGAGTATTAGATATTTTAGCTACTCAAGGACCATTGTTCTATCTATGTGTTTGATAAGTTTATTAATTAAGCCTAGAAATTTCAATAATTACTAATTAGGCATCTAAGAGTTATACATAGTCCAAAGGTAAGAGTGTTGGGGTAAATATTATTTTACCCAAATAGCTGTTTTTCATGGTAAAAGCTGTTTTTCAGTAGAAGTTGGTATATTTGGGTAAATTGATTAAATTGCAAATCAATTTGTTTTGAGAAAAAACTATTTTTAGAGAAGCTAGAGGCCAGTCTGCTTTGTTTTCTGTTTAAAAAAAATTGTACAGGAAACGTTGAAAACAACTCTTTCTTGTTTTCACTGTTTCCTGTACAAATCTTGGAAACAGGAAGCAGAACGAAAACAAGGTGACAGTTTTGTAATTATTTCTGAAAACAGGAAACTGGAAACAAAGCAAAGAGGCCATAGAAGTTTGAAGCTTATTTAAAAAACTGTTAGATTATTTCGAAACCAATAACATTCTTCCTTGTTCACTCCTGCAAAACTAAATACCAACAAATATTATTAGATTATACAAATAACTTCACACATTTTTTTTTTAATTTACTATATAAAAGTGTTTTTTTAACACAACTCCAACGAAATAAATTACTTTAAAATCGCTTTCTAACAAACACATCCAAACATAAAACTGAATTTATTTTTATAATCGATTATTGATTATAACAATATAATCGATTATGCATATAATCATTATTGAAATAATAAATTTTTCGCAGCTAATCCTAACACAAACTAAGTCAGAAGTCATTAATTAAGCCACTTTAAGGGTCTAGTCAGTTCTAGAACATATTGGGTCTTTAAATAGTGATTCTGTATGTAATTTCAATAGAATATAGAATTCAGATTCAAGTGAAGTATATTCAGAAAATATCTTTTGGCCTTCATTTCAACTTAGGATTGAATTTTGATTATATCTTATTCCTATCCATGGAGGTGCACTCTCTTCCCACACATGCAATTTATCCCTCATACCTACATAACCTATTTCCGTAATTTCCCTTTCTGTCCAACCTAAATTTAAACAAATTTCTGGGCTGCATCAGTTTTGGTTGCAGGTTTTCCGATACGGACTGTGATAGCGAAAGAGATGACTTTTTTCTGTGAATTGAATTATATTCAGAATATTGTTGCAGAAAGATAACATTAATTAAGTCTAGGAAAGTCCAATCTTGTAGTTAGGGTGCAAGTAATTAAAAGTAGCCTATAGTTGTCAAAAGTTATTTTGTCATTTAAGAGTCCTTTCAGTTTGAGTCCTATGGTGTAAATAATCATTCTTTATACTCTTGGAGAGCAATTCAGAGAGTTCAGAACAGTTTCAGTAAAGTATATATTCCGAACATTCATTCTGGTGTTTCTGTTCAGCTTCGATTAGAATTATGATAAAATTGGATTCTATCCAAGTAGGTGGATGACTCCTACATAATCCTTCCTACATACCCATTCAATCTCCATAACTTCCTTCCTGGGCTGCATCAATATCTTCTGGAGTTTCTTTTCAACCTAGGATAAGAATCCCGATTATATCAGATTTCTATCCAAGGATGTGGACTCCTCCTACACAAACCCTTTATGCTACATGCCTACGTAATCTGTTTCCTTATTTTCCCTTCCCTAAAGTTTAAGCAATTCCTGAGCTGCATCATTAATATCAAGCTAAATTCTTGTACTAGAACTAGTGAAGGTCATCATGCATGTAATCTCGTAAATTTTATCTGAATGTCATCGAAGTTACCAATCAATAACTTTGTATATAATACTATTGCTGGTTATTACTATTGAGTTAAAGTCCTCCACTAGTGAAACATCACCATTTATACTCCAACAAAATTTTGAAGTATTACCAAAATGCTACTTAAGTATAACATACGTGCGATTATTCTTGGTCTTTGGCTGAGTTGAGAAGTTTACATAAAGCAACACCATAATATTGGGATTCAACCAATTTTTATTTTTGTTGAAGATGAACCTATTATTTTACTTTTGCTTTTTTACCTTGGGAGACCCCATGCTAATCCATTGAGGGTTGTTAAATTGAGGGTTGTTAAACTCCGGTTAGTTACTCAAGTTTTCGATAGATCCTTGCCTTCCATGCAGAAGTGTATATTTTTCATTTTACTCTTCTTTCTTGTTTTAGAGAGATGTACCTGCACGTTATCTTCTCCGACTTGGTCAAGGAGAGCAAGAGCTAGCAACTGATCTTGATTTTAGTCGGCAAGGCCGTGTTAATTCAATGCTTGTTAGACGGTTAGAACTGCTGAGCGAAGTGGAGAGGCTAGCAAGATCTCTTCAATTGCCAGAGGATGTTGGCTACACGTGTGAAACAGCAGGATACTTTTGGTTGCTTCATGTCTATTCACGCTGGGAGCAATTTCTTGCTGCTTGTGCTGAGAATAAAGATAAGCCAACATTTGTTCGAGATCGTTTTCCGTTCAAGGAGTTCTTCTGCGACACGCCACATCCTGTATTTACTGGCGAGTCTTTTGAGAAAGACATGTGGGCTGCTATGGGGTGCTTTCGTCATCTTAAGACTATGTTTCAAGAACTGGAAGAGTGCCGGGCATTTGAGTTACTTAAGTCAACAGCTGATAGGGCTAACTACTTAATGACCAAGCAGGCTAAGATCGTGGCGATGACTTGTACTCATGCAGCTCTAAAGAGAAAAGATTTCCTTCAGTTAGGTTTTAAGTATGACAACTTGTTGATGGAAGAAAGTGCCCAAATTTTAGAAATAGAGACTTTCATTCCAATGTTACTCCAGAGGCAGGAAGATGGTCATGCACGGCTTAAACGCTGCATTCTGATTGGTGATCATCACCAGTTGCCCCCTGTTGTGAAGAACATGGCTTTCCAAAAGTACAGCCACATGGATCAGAGTCTATTTACTAGGTTCGTCCGTTTGGGCATTCCTTACATTGAGCTAAATGCCCAGGGAAGAGCCAGGCCAAGTATAGCTAAACTTTACAATTGGAGATACAGAGATTTGGGAGACCTTCCTTATGTAAAGGAGGCAGTTGTATTCCATAAGGCAAATGCTGGATTTGCTTATGATTATCAGTTAGTGGATGTTCCTGATTACCTTGGTAAGGGTGAGACAACTCCATCTCCTTGGTTTTACCAAAATGAGGGAGAAGCGGAATATCTTGTCAGCGTATATATATACATGCGCCTGCTAGGGTATCCTGCAAATAAGATATCAATTTTGACTACTTACAATGGCCAGAAACTTCTCATCCGTGATGTTATAAACAGGAGATGTGTTCCGTATGACTTCATTGGCCCACCAAGCAAGGTATGCTAAACAGTTATTAGTCTTTACTTTTATACATGTTTTACATCAAAATTCTAATGTTTTATTTGATGAAGATGGTGTCAAATTTGGGTTCTTGATTTATAAAGATGATTTCTTCTTTCCACTCTTAAATGTAACCAAGACAAATTCAAGCAATGTCTTGTGTCAATCCAAATTTTTTTCCTTGGTATCACGACTTGGATAGTAGAGTAAATAAGGCATCTGTGATATTTTCTACATTTCTAAAAGTTATCTCAACCAAGCTATTTTTGTTTTCTGTTATTGACTTCTCCCAGGTTGCTACGGTTGATAAGTTTCAAGGTCAGCAAAATGATTTTATATTGCTGTCTCTTGTGCGTACTCGATTCGTTGGTCACCTACGTGATGTAAGAAGATTGGTTGTTGCCATGTCACGTGCTCGTCTTGGTTTATATGTATTTTGCCGCCGTTCCCTTTTTGAGCAATGCTATGAACTGCAGCCTACATTTCAGCTTCTTCTCAAGAGACCTGACCATCTTGCCCTTAATATCAGTGAGACTACATCATATACTGAACGAAATGTTGAAGATCCTGGACCTAGACATCATATACATCTTGTCAGTGGCATTGAGGAGATGGGTAGTATCATAGAAGGGCTATATCAGGTATGTCTCACATCTCATAATAAAAGAAAATTCACTGTTTCTTTGTATGTCAGTGACTCGATTCCGATCTGAAAACCTTGAAGTTAAGTTACTCTGAAATGGAGTCATTCTTTCCATCAATTGTTATTATTATTGATTATTAATTATTGATAAAAGAAGAAATTCATTAAAACGAATAGGAAAAATTACTAAGAGATATGATGATGAGGAATCCTCCTCAACATACAAGCAGAACACAAGACAACAATGAAGAAACTGAAAATAAATGGAGCAAAGCTACCCGACCCATCAACATATTAGGGAACTCCATGGGCTATTTGGTTTATGCCAAATAGAAGCCAGACTCCAATCTTATCCGAAATCGTTATGACATAGAAACCCCCTGAAAAATAGGAGAGTTTGCTCCAACCAAATGCACCAAAGAATTCAGCAGTCTCTCCTATTGCTTCAACTCCTGCTTCTGTTCTTCCTGCCAATCCAGCTACTTCACATCCTTCTCCTGTGCCATCGTCTCATTTTGTTCCTCAATCCTCTGCCTCACTTGATTCTCCGTCATCCCTTGTCTTGTTATCTGCTTCTGCTGCCTTACCCTCCAATGAATGTAGTGCTTCCAGTTCCATTTATGTTCCATCAGTCTGCTGATTTTTTGAGTCACATGTTTCTGTTCTTAATTTTACCTCAGTCCATTTATCCCATGCAAGCTGGGTCCAAATATGGAGTTCTTGAGGCTAGCATTTTCATTCTGTCTTACTAGCTCATTTGGAACTAACTTCTGTTTCACAATCTTTGTCTAATCCTCAATGGAAAGCAACAATGGAAACATAATATGATGCCCTCATTGATAACAGGGCATGGACCTTGGGTGCGATCGCCTTCCAATAGACAAGCTATTGTGTGCAAGTGAGTTTTAAATAATAAGTACAAAGCCAAAATGGTTTCCAAGGGTTTTCATCAGCAATTTTTATGGGTATAGACCATGGGGGTTTCTCTTTCACCTGAACATCTGTTACTGAGAGTAGTGGTTTGTTTCGATCCCAGGCCTTCTTTTGTGATCCCTCCATTTACACCATAAATCTTTTTGAAAATTTTTCTTGACGGTTTGCACCTTGGTCTTGACAAGCCCATACTTGAATATGTCTCACTTTATAGCATTTTGTTCTTTTCTTTTTCGACTTTGGAGGATTTCTTATCCTTGCTCTTGTTGTACTTCAGTTCTCTTCCTGTAAAAGTAAATCAAAAGACAGTTTGGTAGTACCAGAAAGGAGGATAAGAAATCATAAGAGGAAAGCAGTACAAATAAACCATGTGCTCACACCCACATAGATGTGAAATTACATAAATGTTAATATTCCCCCAACTTATCCTGATTTTAATAAGGATTGAAAGAAATCGAATAAGGATTGAAAGTGCTGACATTTATGAGCGGGTTCGTCCAAGTCTTGCAATGTGAGTGAAATAGTCTTCTTGTGGGATTGTGCTTGAAAGTTGTAATTTTGTCCAAAATTCTAAGACAATTTGGTCTGGTGCACTCCAAGCTTTATATTCACTTTAATTATCTCATTTCCAATCAATGTGAGACTTTTTTTCTATTTTCCAACACCCCCCTCAAGTCCAACTGGCTACCTTTTTTTTCCCCCCAACAGAAAGAGTTCTATACGACTACGTATAATAATTTAGATTTTATACATTGATTTAGCCTATTATTTATAAAAATTCAATTTCAATTAATGATGTTGATCTGGGACAGCAAAAAATACTAACCTTAGGAATGAAACTAGTGTCAAATCTGGACTATCATGAGCTTGTAAAGTTTTTTATAATATTACAGTTGATACTGATGTCTAAACCATCCTAAATATTGATATGTTTTTTATCCTAAAGCTTGTCCCCCTTGACATTCTTGCTCTTGAAGAACACATTTGCTTGAGATTCTGTTTGGGTAGGGGTTCATCTTGTTTATGAAAATTCCACTTTTGTAAAAGTCTTGCTGTGGAAGCAAGTACAATAGGTAATCACTGAAATTGACTGTTCCATTTTTGCTTCGGTCAATAAGCTATTGAAAGCTATTAGCTACTTGTGAAGAAACTCATTGCCTGCCTGTGGAACATACTGGATGTTTTGTTCTTTATCTAGTTTTGTCCTTGTCACGTTTTAAAACTGTTTACCATTTCTATTTGTCCTGTCCAAGTGTTACCAAATCTTCTCCTATGTAAAGCAAGCATCTAACTTTTGCTTTATCCTACATTGTTGATATTTTGATGATAAGGGTTGTCTCGACATGTGGGTGTATTTCCTTACTATTCATTTTGTGGTTTTGGAAAGAGGTTACTTAACGTGTAAACTATAAATGCTGTTTCCTTACCGTTCATTATTTGCTGGTTTGTGCTGCATTGGTTAAAACGTTATGCCAGTGATATTCCTAAGATATATTTATTGTGACATCTTATATGGGATGGTATTATTCACCTTGCTTCTATAAAAGACTTCTGCTTGAGCTTTCTTTTTGGGAAGAGGTTCTTGCGAGCTAGTGTGTTTTCCTTTTTGTTCTCTGTGCTTTTTGTTATTTACATGTTCTTGGCTTTGTCCTATTGGAATTTCTATCCTCTGCCATTGCACTCCTCCTATTCTACAAGACAAAATATAAGTTCTAAAATCAATAAATTCTCACCTCTTTTAAAAATTCCAGGAACGTTTGAGACATCAGTTTGAGCAAAACGGGTCTTATTCTAGTCATTCAGCACCACCAGTAAATACAGAGGACGTGCAAAGCAGGTGGCCGATTGTGGGCACTGGTATGCCTGAACAAGCAGAGGATATTCCACATGAAAGCGAGGAAACTGCAGCAGTTGATAACCATGTGGCAGGAGATATGCCACCAGAAAGCAACGTGGAGGATGTTACAATGGTTGATGGCAGTGCTAGTGTGCCTGAACAAGCAGATGATATTCCACATGAAAGCAAGGAAGCTGCAACGGTTGATAACCGTGTGGCTGGAGATATGCCACCAGAAAGCAACACGGAGGATGTTACAATGGTTGACTGCAGTGCTAGTGTTCCAAATGGGAGCCCAACACCATAGAAGCCCTTAAAATGAGGAGACAGGTGGTGAGGTGCGACAAGGTATGCAAATTAGCACTTCACTAAGTAAGCATTTCTTTCACAATTTTTTTTCCAGAGCTACAAATCCTTAGGATGTGGGGATTCCTTTGTCTAAACAAATCACTGCCAAATTTACAAGATGTATCAATAGCAAATGAGGTTTTGGGTTTCTGATGTAGAAGTCGGGTGGAGGATTTCATATCTTAACTGTGTGTACCAATTGGAGACTCGTCCATGGTATGATTAGACGAAGCAGTGTTTTTACTTCAAATTTGATAGACCATGACGAATCTGTACTGTAGATTAGATGTTTTCTAATTGAGAATTCAATGTTATGTAAGAAAGAACATGCATCATATTATGTTGTACAGTGTTAACAAGCTAACATTCACCCACAAGTGTTTTCTGGGTAGCTTTTTTTTTTTTTTTTGGGCACAAAATATTCTCTTGTTAGGTTTCTTTTGTACAAAAGAAGTTGTAGGGGGAGGGTATGTCCCATTCCAAGGTCAAGGCATCCAGCCTCACTTCAGTGGTACTTACATTTGACTTACTAATGGAAGTTCATTCATCAAAAAAATACTAATGAAAGTTCAACAGAAAACGAACCCAACTACCTAAAGCCCTTTCTGACGAAGCTAATTAGACTTGCCGGTTGAGTCAATCTTTATTGGCTAACTGGATTTTAGATAGCCAACACCACCTAGTTTTGATGTTATTGTAGGAATGAGTTGGGCATGAAGAAAACATTGTGGAGTAGCAGTTATTGATGACACAAATAGTAGCACTAAAGCCATGGTTAGTGATAAGGTACTGGTAGATGGGAAACATGATGCCATGCGAACAACTAAGCATCAGATACATCACCATGCATTTATGTGAGGTAGTTGATTCAACGTGGAAGTGCGAAATAAGATGAGACAAAATATAATCAAATGGTAAAAATTGTTCACATATAAGATAATGTATGTGTAAGTATGAGTTTGCATATCAAATTTTGATCACCTATCTGGTATCGTGTTCATTTATTTATCTCATTAATTTTTTTTTTTTTGGTATATACATTTCAAAAATTTCAAAAATACATCAACGAAATAAAGGGTCATTGTATGTGAGGGTGTTCATTGGTTGAGATCAACCTGACAAACCCGGAGAGCTGAACTAAACCAATTAAATTGGTTTGGAATTTTTGGTGTGTTTAAGTTGAATTCAAATTGAACTGATTAAGATCTAATGGTTATTAGTTCGGTTCGCTGGAAAGCTTCGAAGAAGGTCTTGAGGTATTTGTAGGGAACAAAGAATGCATAGTTACACATATAGGAGGTATGATCATCTTGAGGTGATTTGTATTTAGATTCGGACTCTGCCAGTGGATCCTAGAAAATGCACCCACAACCAAATATTCCTTTTAGTATGAGAAACAATATTGTGGAAAAGTGTTAAGCAATTTGTTTTTGTTGCATCCACCATGGAAGCTAAATTTGTACCATGTTTTAGTCGAATTGGCTATGAAACATTATTGAATTTGTAGGTTTACCATGAGCATTCCTCTATCAGTAACCAACAATTATTGAATTCATCTGATGATCCTCTACATGTGTTAAAAAAGAGCATATGTTCTTTGTCAATGGGTATAAATTTCAATCACCCTCTCTCTATTTGTTGAATTTCTTGTAGTGTTTTTTTTTTTGGTTTCCCAGAGTGTCCTCCCACCCGATAGATGAGAGATTAATCTCCCGGGGTACTGTGTCGTGCTTAAGCGGGCAACCCCTCCCAAGGATGTTTTTTCCATACACACGGATCCAGGGATCGCACCCCTATGTGTGGAGAGAGGGAGATAAAACAATAAACAATGAGGTTTACATCAAAGGTTTATGAAAGTGGGTGAAAAGGATTTATATGGAGTGATTCCACATATAAATTAGCCTATAATACTACATAAGAAAGTAGTGTTATTTTATTGTTATTGGTTCAATCCATCAATAAGAAGGACAAATGTTAACCCATAATGTATTAAATGTGGTGGGTTGGGTATTGGAGTATTCTTGCTCGTGTGTACCTGTGATGGCTGTATTTTTCATTTTGATTTTTGGGATTAAATATATCAATAATACTTGATAGTATAATTTTTGATTGGTATTTGTTTTCAATACCCCCATTAAGCATCTAGCCTTCCAGGCGCTATTGCGCTGTTTGATGAAAATAGGCTACTGCGCTGTTTGATGGAGTGCTGCCACCATCAAGTCTCTCTTTGAGGTCTGACTCCTAGCGCCGCCACCTCCACTTCGGCGCGGCTCCGACCGTTATCGTGGAGTCTCCTCTTGTTCTTAGATCTGTTGTCCAAGTTCGCCGCGCACATCAGCCTCAGAAGCGTACCAGCCAGTCATCGTCTTCTTCTCCTGCCTTTCTTCTCTGCCATCGTTCCAGCCTCTCTTCTCTGCCATCATTCCAGTCTTTCTTTTCTCTGCCATCCACTCCGCCCCACCACGATCCAGCCTTCCAGATTTACCATCTCTCTGCCATCCTTGCCATCATCATCTCACCTGTTTCTTTGGTCGCCTATTCAGGATAGAGATTGAGATCGGTTCGTTGGTGTTGCTTTGGTTGTGTTGTGCGCTAGGTTTTGATTTGATTTTCTCTTATTTGTGTGCGTCCTTGATGGCTTCTCCTTGGACGTTTCTCAATCAGGAATCTCCTTTGTCTTATCCATCGAATCCACAGGATAATCTTTTGCTCAGGCTTTGAATGGTTCGTTTGACATTCCTGTTAGTCGGCTTCCTCGGCCTTGTGTAAAGGGAGACTTTATCTCTATCAAAGTATCTGAGGATGAATATCAAATAGGGTTGGAATGTTACAAAAACAACCTTAATGGTCGCTTGTTGTTAAAGGGTGATACCTCTGTAAAGATCTCCGACTTAAGTGACAAACTTTCAACACTATGGAAGCCTTTGGGTCAATGGAGAATGATTTCGTTAGGAAAGAGATTCTATGAATTCAGTTTTGCTTTTCAAAAGGATCTGTGTAGTGTCTTGGCTGTTGGGGCTTGGAACCTTCAATCAGGGCTATTGCGTCTTTTTCAGTAGTCTCCATATTTTATTCCTAATAAGCAGAAACAATCTCATGCTCAATACTAGATTAGAATTCATGACTTGCCGCAGGAATTTTGGCGCTCGAAATTGCAGGCCATTTAGGTATTCCAATAAGTTTGGACGAAGCTACCTATACTTGGGTATATGGTCACTATGCTGGAGTTTTAGTGGATATTGATCTAACAAGGAAGTTGCTCAAGGAGATTATTGTTGGCGGTGGGCCAGCATCCTGCCTTGGCGAGGCCAGGTGGGGTCGTAGTCAAATCGAAACATGGCGCTTGCTACTACTAGGCTTAAGGAAATAAAGTCGCACCCTGACTAACATTTATAGCTTTTATCCTAGTGGTAAGCGCTTGATCCTTCACTTGGTATCAGAGCAGGTCATAGGTTTGATTCCCATGTAATGCACTGCTAGCGCTGGGAGGGGGATTATTGGTAGTGGACCAATTTCCTGCCGTGGCAAGGCCCAGGTGTGGTCGGAGTTAGATCGAGGTCGATTCCCGATAAGGAGCGGCAGGTGCTGGGAGGGGGACTGTTGGCGGTGGGCCAACATCCTGCCTTGGTGAGGCCCAGGTGGGGCCGCATTCAGGTGTGGCGTGGCTAGGTGGGGTCGCAGTCAGATCGAAACATGGCACTGGCTTCTACTAGGCTAAAGGAAATAAAGTTGTACCTTGACTAACAGCCATAGATTTTAGCTTTGTGGTAAGCGCTTGATCCTTAGCTTGGTAACGTGAAGGTTTTGTATTTTCTGTCGGTATCGAATATGAGAAGCTTCCTTTTTTTCTTCTCTCTCATTGTAAATCAATTGGGTACTTGGCTTCGACATGTAAATTTGGCAAGGAGAAGGTGGTGCATAATGATCCACATTTGGTGAAGAAGACTAAGCACGCATACGTTCCTAAGGTTACAGAGTGTAAACCAGTTGCGCCAGATTGATACATCACCGGAGGAAATTTGAATGACAATGTTTCGGTTAAGGTTCCAGAGCAAAAACCAGATGAACAGATTGATGCATCTCTGGGTGAAAATTTAAATGACAATGATTCGGTTGAGACCATTTATGATGAGTCTTCTGATCATGTTTCAAATTCCACTCCATAGATCTCAAATTCTGTTGCAACTAATCCTGACTCTACAACCAAGAATACTCCGACTCTAGTGCACGATTCCAGGGCTACCTGTGATTTAACAGTTAGTGGTAAGAATCTTGAGACCCCCCTATGCATCCTAATGTTGTTCATGACATGAAGATACTTGCTAAGTTTTTGGGAAATAGGGATGATGACGACCTAGAGAATGACTCTCTCTTAGCAGAACAGTTGAATATTGATAATGCTACTGGGTTGATTCTGATTTACTGAGTTGATTCTGATTTCACGGTAGTTATGTCTAAGTCTAGAAGTATAATTCGAGGAAGTAGAAAACGTAATGTTAGATTTAAATAACTCTGTTTCCTTTGCATGTGTTTTGGTTTATGTCCTCCCATGATTTTGTTTTCTTTTGTTTTTCTTCTTTTTATCAATAAATTATGGTGACATAGGATTGTATTCCTTAATAAAAAAAAAATTTAAAAGGATAGAAGGTATAAACAATTTGATCTGTTTATCATTGAACAGAATGTTAGACAAGTGTAGGTCTTGATGGGGGTGAAGGATGATGTGAATGTTTGAATAAAGTTCGGGTCATTTGTTTAACTATCGATTTACTTATTTTAAATTTTAATTTAATTATGAAAATTTATTTTATTTTGGCAAAATTATGAAAATTTATTAGATAATGATTATTGTTACTTATTGAGTTATATTTATTGAGTTAGAATTATCTTCTAAATATTCCTAATGATTTATTTATTGTCCGTAACATTGGATCTATTTGTATTTGTATACTTTATAATTTTTATGTTATAACTTATATTTAATTTAATTTCTATAATTTTTATATTTAATTTAAATTTAAATTTATTTTATAATTAATATTTGTATTTTGATAACAGTATTTATATAAATATCTTAAAATAATAGACTATAAAAAATAAGGGTAGATTACACTCCATCACCTTTAAATTTATTAAAATAACAACAAACTCCAAACTTGATTATAAATTACACTCCACCCCATTTTTTAGTGTCAACTAACTATTGATTTATAACACTATTAAGTTACTAATATATAACTAAAATAGTTATAATAAGTTATTTGATATTTATCTACCAAAAAGCTTTTATACATTAATCTTAAGCATTCTTGTTTACAAACTTGTTTACAAAATAATTTACTTTTAAGCAACATGGTGTGACACGGTTGGTAGATAACCGGGTCCCTTAAGCATGTGGTCAGGGGTTCGATTTCTGACTCATATGTATGGAAAATCATCTGTTGGGAGAGGTCAACCCTTAAATGGATCTCAGTACCTCGAGGGATTAGTCTCTGGCTCCCGGCCGAAGGATATCCGGGTTCACCAAAAAAAAAATTTACTTTCACAAAATGAAATATATAATTGAAAATCTTTTAAAAAATGATAGACAGTTGATAATGTAATGACAAATCATCGGTGATGTTCTTTATAGGCTAATTCATGAGTGGAATCACTCCATATAAATCCTAAGTTTTTTTTTTTTTTTGATATTTAAGAATTCAATAATATATTTCTAACTTTAGCATTATAGTGCCATACTCTCCCTACCTTCTAGGAAGGGTTGAAGGGTAGATACATAATCATGTGCTCCAAGTTAGACTAATCAAAACAACATACAACTTTCATCAAAGTGCAGCTCACACGTATTGACCAATACCCCTTTGCCATAAAGACACCCCTACAACTGATTATAAAACTATGACAACATCCTTTTTACAATCCCCTCATTCCCTGCTTCACTTTTTAATTCATAAGTGGAATCACTCCATATAAATCCTTTGCCACATTCGGTCGGTAATAATGTATTATGATATACATTTGTCTGTAAAGAACCTTTGCGACAACGGTTTTAACTTTTAACAATGTCCGTCAGTAAAAATTATCGAGTGATTTATTGGTGGCTTGGGAGCCATTGATTGTTCCTTCATGAGTCTGCAATACCGACGAATTTTTTTACATTAATGATGGTTTCCAATTACCACTTTGCTTATAGTGAAAGCTGCACTCTAACTAAGTTCGGCCCAAGACAAGGTGATGCCACAAAGTGTACAAATCATGGGATGAGCCCTGATATGCACAATTTTTGTTAGATATCAGACACTTTTTTTTTATTAGTGGGCTATGTAGGGGGTTGAGTGAGGTGGGTCGGGGGCCTAAAGCATGACTTGGCAAAATGATAGGCCCATGATTCAAAATTTTCTTTTGAATAAAACTCTTCTAAAGTGCGTAAAAATACAAAGTGCGAAATTATTATAACATTCCTCTTGTTTCTTATCTAACCGAAGCGTGCGCGCTCGCTCTCTCTCAGCATACTTTGGCTATTGGTTCTATTTATAGCCAAGTTTCCTTGATCTCCAAAATTTCCTATTTTCCAAGTTTTATAGATCCTAACAAAATTTTCAAATATTATCCAACTTTTGTAGTATCCTTAATTAATTTTTATAAATCTCTAAAAATATACTCTCTCCGGTCTCTATTGTAAGCAAAAATTAAATGAGACACACATATTAAGATAGTTAGTTGATCTCATTTAAAAGAGTCATTGGGAATAAAAAATTGAGTTTGTTACCTAAATTACCCTTCCTCTTATTTATTAAGCTTGTGTTATTGAGAATAAAAGGAGTAATTGAAAAATAAAATTTGTATTAAATGAAGGGTATTTTGAGAATAACTTCATTAAATGATAAGAAAGTGGTTGAAATTTGCTTATATTTTGGACCAAAAAATTTGTAAATTTTTGCTTACATTATGGACCGGAGGGAGTACTAATTAAAGATATATAAACATAAATAAAGCTAATCCTTATCAAGAAACATGAACGTAAATCCTCGCAATCTTTCACATGGGACCAATAAACACAGAGGAATAAATTAAAGGGAGTGCTTCAAGAGTGCTTAATTATGGGGAATCTTACGTGTAGCTTAGTGTATGCTTGGTCTTTTAATTTACACATTGGCTTTCCATGCCTTTCTCTAGACAATACCATACAAATTGGAAGGGAACAAAACCTAATACCACAATATGTAGTTATTGTTATCTTTTCTGGCTAGGTTACTTGAACCAAATATAATACTTACAAAACAGATTTTGAGAAAACTGTGTCGTACATTAGCAACTTGAATTCTTCTTGTTTGTTTCAATGTGCCCTATTATGCGCTTATTATTGCCACACTAGTATTTTTTTTTTTTTTTGGCTCTTTCAAATTTAAATTTATAAAACGAATTTGATGACTTTATCAAGAAAGGCTTTCCATTCATATTTCGAGGAATCATCGAAAGATCAAACAAAAGAAAGGTAACGAGTGCCCTTAGAGTACTAGTTAAGGAAGTAAAAAAGAAAGATCTCATTGAAAAGTGGTGTATTTAATGCTTTGAGAATATAAACACTTAATTTTCCAATGAAATCTTGCTATTTTTGGATTCCTTAACTAATGCCCTAAGAGCACTCATTAGCAAGACCCAAAATAATTAGGAAATGAGAGCCAGCAATTTTGGCTTCAAATCTAGAACCTCGTGATTCCACACAAAATAATGTGGCTAATGATTGATCGAGATACACAATAATGTATTATTTCTCCTGATTCTATTTTCTTTTTTTATAGTTCGTACCTTTTTACTGAAAAAAACTCATCAATAAAATTTATAAAATAGACTCTTGTAAAACTCTAAACTTTACCACCAATAAAATAATTGATAATTGATAATTACTACTAAATTAATTTATAGAAAATAAATATGAAGAATTGGTTTGACTGCGTCATAATTTCTTTAAAAAATAAAAACGATTGAAAGAAAAGAATAATAAATGAAAGAATGATGAGACTACATGCAGAGAGTAATTGCTACCTTTCAATGTGGATGATTTTTCTCCATTTTTGCAATCTCTTCAGTGTATTCTTTATATAATCATCAAGTAATAAATCCATTGAGAGACATTTTTCCTCGAATAGGGAAGCAGATTCGCTCCTGCTGCCTTATGTCCTGCGCCCCTCCTACGGGAAGATCTGGACCAATTATTTGTAATCTGAACCAAACCAGTGTCTCTCTTCCCTCACGGCGCTTGCAACCCGATGTCACCGCCATCCCGTCGTCGTCGCCGTCGCTGATGTGCCGCCCACAACCCGTTCACGGCCAGCCACTCTTTCTCTCTCTCTCTCTTCTCCTTCCATCATCCATATCCCTTCCATCATTCATTATAACTTCATATAAAATCATAGCAAACAATAATTAAACATTGTCAATCCGCAAGTTTTTTTTTGCAGGTTTATCCAGTGGTTGTGTTGATATTATAAATCAATTTGCTGATATTGGAGTCTAAAAGGAAAAAGGAATAAATGGACATGAAATTTCTAACCTGCAGAGAGAAACTGTTGAACTTACTCCTTCAAAGCTGATGCAATTTCTTGATTTGGGAATCAGATGTTCAAAGAAGGAATAGATAACCATGATATTGAAGCTCAGACTTTTGCCAATACCCCTTAAAGAGACAAGCAACAAGCTGATGAAAACAATGAAGTTAGATACGAATATTTGAATTATTTGATCACGTTGGATTAAAATGCAGATTTTGTTAGAGATTTTGTTTTATTTTAAAATAATTTGTTTTGAAATTTGAAATGTTTTAAATTCCCTTTATTACTATCAGTTATCATTATTTATTTACCTTATTTTTTATGTTAACTTTTTATTACTATTTAATGTTTTGATTTTAGTTTTATCATCTTTAATTGCATTTTGATATCATTGTCAGATTTATTGCTCTTCTACTCCAACGTTTCAAAACAATTTAATTTTCAATGTTACATCGACATTTTTTTTTTTAAAGTTAGCAACAATATCAATTAAAAGGTGGTTTCATCACATTCAATATCAACGTTAGGAGGAGAAACATAAATATATTTTCTAAAAAATTTACTAAATCCATTGAGAAACATAAATATATTTTCTAAATCCATTGAGAAACATAAATATATTTTCTAAAAAACATGGGTTTTAGTCGCAATAGGCTAGAAATAATTATTGATTTCTTTTATATGGGTTTTGAAACTTGTATCAGATAATAGTAGAAATAATTAAAATAAATTTTCAAGAGAAGAAAAAAAAATGATAAATAAATATATTTTTAAAAAATTGTTAAGTGTCTAAACTTATAAGATGATTTTATTTTTTTAATCAATTGAGATGATTTATATTTTATATACTATCTAACAACATATTGCCCGACATATGATAAGTGACTTATCATATACAAGTGCAGGGCATTAAGTTATATGTGGGAAATGTATAAATCGGACTGTTAAAAGCATTATTTATTTATATGAATTACATATAAATGATATTCATATTTTAAATCATACTATGAAGCCATCTTATTTTTTAATTCTCAAATTATAAATAATTTTTAAAATTCATGAACTTTTTACACTATCACCAATCATTCTTATATCCCGTGTATTGTACGGGTAACATCTATTTGAATCATCATTAGATAAATACGGGGATGATTAATATACAAACTTATCTTGGTTGGAAATAGGAAACCTTCTGCCAAAAAAAAAATGGTTTGGGGGGAGAAAGCACTGTTTTTTCTAGAAATTTGGGGAAAGAATCATACACTTTGGTTAATATATAATATAATGTAGACCTTATAACAATAAATCAATAATAGTGTTGCTTGATTGATTAGTCTTTCATTTTCTCTTTATCAGTTCAGTTATTATTATACGAATATATATCAAGAACTTTATCAGTTGCATTATTATGCTATATATGATAAGTTTTAGTGTTACAACGTTCCTTTAGAAAATACTTTTTCTCCCTATAATATGACTATAATGTGAAATTTATATTTTAAGTATCAGCTATTTGAATCGTTGACCACAATATATATATATATATATATATTTAGGCAGCCTTACATATGCAAAATAAATGTAAAAACATTTTAACAATGTCTAAATTTTCATATTTTTATTTTTATTTTATTTTCTTATTTCCGACTGATAAAAAAAATGTTCATATTTTTTTGTTCAACATAAACAAATTTAGATAACTTACAAAACACAAATTTATGATGAACAAATCAAAAAGATTTTCAAAGAGAATAAAAAATAATATGGTAGATAAATATATTTTCTAAAAAAAAATCAACTTACACGGGGAAAAGATGATACCAAATCTATTTCAAGATGGATGAAAAATAATAATATGATATATAAAAATATTTTCTAAAAATGGTTAACTTGCACAAGAAAAAGATGAGAATTAAATCAAATAAAATTTTAAGAGAGAAAATGTGTTTTAATAGAACATTTTTGCTAATTATATTAACAAATATATTTTGTAATTGTAGAATTTGCTTGCTCTGTTTGTTAAAGAGGCACTGTTCTCTAGGCCAATCAGTTGCACTATCAAGATGATTCAAAAAGAAACTTTTCTTTTAACAGTAGATGGAAGGAGAGAAGGCAATTTGAAGGATACATAACGGGGGTTGAGTACAATTTTGACGGTCAAACAAGCTGAGTAAGGGGAGCAAGATTGAACTGAAAGTGAATGTTGCAGATCAGAAAACAATATATGTGAAGACTAATAATGTTTTAAATGATCTTTAACTTTTTGGGTCTCTAAACCTTATCTAAATTACCAACTCGTCTATTTTGTGAATTCTATGTACCAATCAGTTTCTTCTACTATATCTTTCTATTTATTAAACTTTAAATGATTAGATATTATATTATTAACCATTCATATATGTATCATTCATAATCATATTAGACAATTTTCTTCCAGTGCCGGGCACGGGTGCACATACTAGTAATATAAATTACAAACTTTTATATTAATCTTATAGCCTTCTGAAGTGAAAAATTATTTATCATTACAATATTATAAAACTTAGATCTATCATCGACTCAGTCGAGACACCGAGTCAATGGATCATTGATCAAACCAGTAAATCACTGGTCGAACTGCTTAAATATAAAAATTCTAAAAAATTTAAAACTTAAAAATTTTACACTCACAAAAATTATTAAATAATTCACACTATACATTAAAAATCTCAAAAAATACAATACAAATTAGTATAACTTAACAATATAAAAAAAATTTAATTTGAAACGAAATAATCCCTTTTTGATGAGAAAATTACCCAAAACAATTCCAACTTAATTATTTTTTATATATAAAATAATAGAAAGTATATTTGAAGGTCTAAGTAATAAGTGTTGGCAAAGTGGGGTGCCTGAGGCAATCGCCTCAACGGGCTTGCCTTTTCTACGACCCTGATTAGAGATAAAGTACTTTTTTTTTTGTTACGTACAAAATGGATTTCAACATAGTCTTTCTAGTGCCTTTGACTTTTGTGAGAGTACATTCCACGTACACTTTATATTTGTTTTATTCTTTGATGACTCAGCTTCATAAGCATACAAAATGTTTTAAATTACGATCGTAGTTGCGGTCGCATTACGTTTACCACAATTGCGAACAATTGCGAGAAAATACGGCTGATACGGCCACAATTGTGATCGCATTTCGGTTTCAGAAACCTCCAAAACAAAAAATATTGCGGCCCAAATTGCGGTCTCAAACCTTTATTTAAACCTGCAAGTGTATTTGAATTAATGGTTTAGTCTGATTGTAGCAAAGTTTTTATTTCTATTCTCTGCTTTAATTAGCATTTTTTTTGCTGGTGTTTTGATTTTTACAGTCTGGTACAAGGTTATCAAATTAAACCCGGACCGGGCCGGCCGGTTCGACCGGTCGGCTAGCCTTCCGGTCCGGATGACCCCTGTAATCGGTTTATCGATGAACCAGAGGAAAAACCGTCGAACTAGTTTGAATCGGTAAAACCGGACAAAACCGGCGGTTCGCCAGGTTTCAGCGGTCCGCTCTGTTCTTTGTGATTCCGACTACCTCCAACTTCTTTCCACCTCCAGCGATACAGAGACGGGGGAGAACGACTTCGAATCGGGGACAGATTTACAGAGATTGGGGCAGGGGAGCAAGAATCACAGAGATGGAGACGACGAATGACGTACAGAGAACGAGGGCGGAGGAAGGCGAGTGATGGACAGCGATCTGCAGCGGGAGGATGACGAGTTATAGAAAGGAGATCTCAGGGATGGGGGAAGGCGGCGGCTCTGAATAGTTATAGGGAAGAAGAAGACTGGTTTATTGAAGTTAAAACTAGGGTTGTTTCTTTTGTTCTAGCATAAATGGGCTTGGGCTCTTCTTATTCAAATTTTTTTGTTCTTTTTTAATTTTGAATGGGCTTATTACAGACCAACTATAGTTTTATTTTTTTGGTTACAATTTTGGGAGTAAATACTAAAATTATTCTTATAAATTTATTAAAATTAATATATTAATATATAAGAATTAAAATTTATGTTAGTATTACTTAATATATTATATTAAAAATTAAAAAATATTATCTAATTACTATCGATTCAATCACGGTCAAACCAATAAACCTTGAATCGGTGTCTTCATCGGTTCAATGACCCGTTTGGTTTTAAAAACCTTGGTCTGGTATACGTAACATGCTTGGGTATTAGCTCTCTTTGTACTCTCCGACACTTGATCATTAGATGCTTAAATCAGCGAGTGTATTATCCATGGGAAGATTTCTCCTGAACAATGTAATTTTACGTGAAGATTGTAGTTCCATCTTAGTTGATCAATGCATTTCTGGCTAGACGCCTTATAATAACGTGTAATAATTATTGGAATCTTATGAATATCCGGTTTAGTTGGGGCCATAACAATAAAAAAGTTGTTTTAATAAGAACACTCATATAGACACCAAAAAGTCTATCCATATATAATTATTACTAAAAGTATAATAAAAATTTATCATAAAAAGATTTATCATCACAACAAAAAATATGTAAAATAATAGCAGATATTTTTTATAAATTAAAAAAACATAGATAGTTTATGACATTTATTACTAAATGACTTATTATTATTAGTTAGAACACCAAGTTTAACTGTACGAAGTCAACCTATATATAGTTTTCTATTTTTATTAAAATTAAATTATGTTCCGCAGGATATGTATGATCTTTTCTAAAGGCAGGACCAGTTTTCTAACAACGATAATTTTTTGGTTTTCAAACATTGTCTCACATGATAGTTCAGAAATTAATCTTTTGTCACTTATCTAAGTGAAGACCTTTCTCGATAGTATTTTATTTGGATGAGGATCCGCTGTCCTATTTTGGTGTACCACACCATGTCTCATCCAATAATATCTTGCAATATATTTTACTTTGTCAATATTAAATAAAATTTTAAATTTCATGATAACATATTATTGGTTGGGACATGGTCTGATATATCAAAATAGGACAGGAGATCCTTATCCATTTTATTCATATACATGAATTCAGAAATCGAATCCAGGATTAATACATGTTTAAGGGACTCAAACTCCTTCCACTTGGATCAACACATATCGGTACTAACACGATAGTTTAGTTACAAGGTACGCCCAATTGCTATAAAAGTCCCTTCTTTTATTCAATAGTGTCAGCAAATATCTTGGCTACTTGTTGGGGCAACAACTGGTTATCACTTCCCTCGTTTGCCTCTTTTTCATGGACCACACATTCCCACTTGCACCCATATTCAACAATTTAAATATGTGAAAAATTAACGTATCCTTAAAATTTATACTCATCAACAAACAGAAAGAATTGAAATCCGCAAGAAGACCAATGTTATCTACCCTTTCTCTTATATTGAAATATATAACGAGCAATGTAGACAAGGTGCATCCTCTTTTACGTCACTTTAGAAGTCTTCTTCCTCCTTCTCAAGTTAAAGAAGCCTATCTCTTCCTTAGCATATTATATCAGTCCCCTTTATTCTTCAAGAATATTGTCTATATATCTAATCCCTTTTTCTTAACAGTAGTAGAAATTAAACCACTGTTTCATAACATGCCAGGAAAGAAAGCTGCTGAAGTGAGTACAAGTTGCCTTCTATAATCCTTTCTTCCTTTCTTCCATTTTCATTTAAACTCCTTTCCAACTTTTGTTCACATATTTCACATATGGATTAAAGATTTATATATATTTCCTCTTTGTTAGGTCATGTGGCCTGCATTAGTGGCTAGTAAGATACTCAACAAGAGACTGGGAAGCAGTAATTTTGTAGCAGATTACCCAAATTATACAAAACCTTTATTGGGTATTACAACTGATGATCAATCATCTCTGAGCACTGAGACAATTCTTAATGATCACAAAGACACACAAAAGTACAAGTAAGAAGAAAAATATCCTTTTACTAATTTTATATTATTCCTATCTATCTGATACTCCTATCCTATGCATCAAATCAAAGCTTCAATGAATGTCAGTATATGTTTGATCCAGTTCAATTCTATTTATGCTGTTGTATTGTAGTTTAATTATTTCTCAATGTTTTTGACATTCTTTTTTTTCTTTATCCAATATTAAGGGTATTTGTCAGTACTTGGAACGTTGGAGGGATTGCACCAGATGAAGGATTGAATATAAAAGATTTGTTGGAGACATGCAACAAGTCTTGTGACATCTATGTACTTGGGTATTGTCAGGACTCAAGACCACTTCAGTATTTTCTAGCATAAAATAACGAGTTTGAGAAATGAAAATAAATTGAGTGTTGAAAATTTAAACTTGATCCATGAATTTGATTGATTAGCATTTAATTTTTTGTATTCAAAGCATTTTTCTATGTATTTATATCTCTTTTTTTTTTAATCATGTATTTATATCTCTATATTCAAGAACGTATATATTTTATAAAAGTTGTAGTTTCAATGCATGTGCTTAATTAAGTTCATTGTATCACATGTATCGGAAGGTGTTTAGAGTACTTATAAATACCCATTTACTAGTGTATTTGCAAGTGAGTTTCTAAAAAGAGTTTTGAGTGTTCTCCTTCACACCTATCTCTTTATTATCTCCTTCGTTGAGCTTGTTCTGTAGAGTCATAAATTTAATATTATGCATGTAGTTTCATACGCTTAATTATTTTTAACTGTTAAACAATATCCAGGTTTCAAGAAATTGTGCCTCTAAAAGCATCAAATGTATTGGGACCTGAAAATAGTAAGATTTCTATGAAATGGAATTCCATAATCGGAGAAGCTTTGAACAAGAGGGCACATCAACGTGATACTAAAAAGAAGGAGCTGAAGAATATTTGTCCCAATGAAAAAAGAAATCCAGCTCAGTACTGTAAAGAAGCCCCACCACAAGATTTCCAGTGTATCATTAGCAAGCAAATGGTTGGTATATTGGTATCTGTGTGGGCTAGGAGGGACCTATGTCAATTCATTCGGCATCCAAGTTTCTCACGTGTTGGGTGTGGCATCATGGGCTACTTAGGGAACAAGGTAACCTTAACTAAACCCCACTAAATAGGGATGAAGATTTGCTATCCCATATTCTAGTACCATATCATGTCATGTCGTCACCAATATCTAACACTACATGAAATTTAAATATGATGATATTGTATTAGTGGGAACAAGAGATGTGGTACAAGGAATTCAGACAGCAGGTCTCCATCCACTAAATAGATATAACTCCATTATTTAAACATCTAAAATTTGACACCAATTGATATTTTCATATTTGTATTTAAAATATGGATCTTGCTAACGAGTATCCTAAAAACATTGGTAAAAGAACCCTTAAAAAGAAATTTTGTATTAAAAAATTAAGTGTAACACTCAAATTTTCATTTCTTGGTTCCTTAAACAATGCCCTAAAAGCACTTATTAGCATTCTCCTTAAAATATTTATTTTATTTTAAAATATGAAATACTTTGATATCAATTTATGATGTTTGTACTGGGGTGAAAAGCAGGTGTTGAAAAATCATTTTCCTAATTGATAGTATTAGTTTAATTAGCACTTGATGCTCACCAATCATCTCATTACTGTCACCATCAACTTCATTAAGTAGTACTCCCTCCGGACCTAAATATAAGCAACAAAGTAACTACATTATTTGGACTTAAATATAAGCAAAAATCAATTAAGTCAACACTATTAAATGTTAGTATTGCAAAAATCAAGAAAATTAATCAATCAAACCAATTCTCCATTTACTTTTCCTGGAGCATTGCATATTCCCTAGACAATTAACTCTCTTTTTTAAACAAATCAAGATAATCAAACTAACTTAACTAACTTTCTTAATATGTGTGAATTTAGTTTTTTTTGCTTATAATTAGGTCCGGAGGTAGTATTGTCTAAAGCTCACAACGGCATTGGTTATCTAGGAGTCCTTTCTTGTATTTAATTTATTTTTTAATGGTCAGTCAAATCTAATTCAAAAGGAGTACAGCTCCAAATCTGGATAGGAACGAAGGTGTCTTTTTTTTTTTTTTTTGTCTCATCCACTTAGATTCTGTCACTTAAAAAATTAATCATTATTCATGATAAATGATAAATATGTATTTTTTAAGTGATGTGATACAATTTAAGCAGGTGAGACAGAAAATGAGACACCCTTTTGAAACATGTGATCTTTATCTCTACACTCCTTACACGTTTTGTATTTAATTTCTCTTCTTCTATTTTACCTCTCTCTTTAATTTCACAACTCTTATTAATTTGCAGGGTTCTGTATCTGTGAGATTCCTGTTACATGAAACAAGCTTCTGCTTTGTGTGCAGTCATCTAGCTTCTGGGGGACGAGAGGGCGATGAGAAGCATAGGAATTCTGATGTTGCTGAAATATTTTCCAGGACAACCTTTCGTAGGGGTCCTTTGCTTGATTTGCCAAGAAAGATTCTTGATCATGAGTAAGTAATTAATTACAAATTAATTACAATTGTTTGAAACCGTCCAACCATCCAATCAGCCTTAATAATTCCTTTAATTTGTTGTATTTTTTAAATAATTAGGTTCCTTTACCAACAAATCATGAAAACAAGGTGCCAATATTGAATCAACAATTTAATTTTTTTAATTTTGTATGGCAATTAGACTAAATAATTTCCTTAATAAAGCATCATTATTGCTAGTCTCCAGCTTTGAATTCGTCCTAATAGAGATTGAAGGCCGCCAAAACACTAAAATATTATTCTTTATTGGTTTTTTGTGTTTGTAACTAAATTATACTCTTGATTAATTAATCAACTTCAACTTGTAAGGAAACTGTTCTTTTATAGTGGGTGAGTACTGATTTAATTAATTAACAGAAAGTTGCAAAAAGCGCCAAAAAGAATAAAACACCTTAAAGAGAGATATATACGTTTGCGCACTATGCTAACGGTTTGCAGTTATAAAAATCTCTTGAAATATTTATACCCGGTTGGCTCCTTTTAATTACTTAATAATCAATCAAATTGAATTTATTTCTGCCGACATGCATTAATAATCTGATATTTATATACATGTTGCATTATTTTAACCATTTAATCACGCCTTGTTTCGTGCAGTCATGTAATATTGCTTGGAGATTTAAATTATAGAGTTTCTCTACCGGAAGAAACGACACGCTCACTTATTGAAAAAAGAGACTGGGATTCTTTACTGGAAAGTGATCAGGTATATATTATTGAAGATAAAAATTAAAAAAAATAAAGGTTTAATTATAGTTTTGATCTATGTAGCTTCAATGGTTCAAATCAGGTCCCTCTAATATTAAAATCAAACAAATCAGTTTTAGTTTCAATTATTCAAATCAAGTCCTTGTAATTTCACAAATGAGTGATTTTGGACCCCACGAACTTGCTCTGCACATACGTTACCTTTTAACATTTTTTAGCTTTTAGTTTTAGATTGATCTTTTTTTTCCAACTAATTAAATAAAACAAATCATAAACTAATGTCACGTCATAAAGGGTTAGCTAGATCAACAACCCCCATTAATATTGGATGCTAGGTTGACGACAAGATCAGATTTGCTCGATTTTGAAATTATGAGGACTTGATTTGACCAATTGAAACTACAAACATCAAAATCACTCATTTGTAATACTACGGACCAAAAGTGTAATTAACTCAGAAATAAAAGAATAAACTTCTTGCAATTTAATTGCATATTCTCTAACTTGATGGATTGAAAATGAAGCTAATGATGGAGCTAATGAGTGGAAACATGTTAAAAGGATGGCATGAAGGAGCAATAAAATTCGCCCCAACCTACAAGTATTGCCCAAATTCAGACAACTACTATGGATGCTGTTATCGCGGGAAAAGGGCAGAAAAGAAACGAGCACCAGCATGGTAAGAGACACAAAATAAACATTTAAGATTTAACTATTACATTATCAATCAATTATGGATTATTATTAGAGTTTAATTGATATTCACTATCAGTGTAAAGATTTTTTACACTGTCCACATCATTAAAAATCTAATCTTTGATTCTTATTTAAATCACTTTAAAAATCATTCATACCTTGATTTGTGATTGGTTGACAGTGTAAAACTTTACACTGACAGTACACACCAATTAAACTCTTATTATTAACTCTTAGAAGTTAATATATATATATATATATATAATGATTGACTTGTATTTTGATGTTCTTTCATTTTAGGTGTGACAGAATAATATGGAATGGCAAGGGTTTAAAGCAACATCTGTATAGTAGAAGTGAATCAAAACTATCGGACCACAGGCCTGTTAAGGCATTGTTTACAGCACAAGTCAGGGTTTCAACATCACAGAAAAACTTGCAAAGCTTGTTTCTTTCAGAGAGATTTGAACAAATTAAAACTAATTTTGAAGTTTCCCCCACTGATGAATTTGTGTGTCCAAAGCAATCAAGTTTCCGGTTGTAAATCATTAGTGTTATACTTATTATGTACATACATGTATTACGTCGCTTATAAAAAAAATGTTTTGTATTAAGTCAGAAAACTATAGAAATTAAGAAGAAACATGAGAAACCAACTAGTTGATGAAACAATACTATTGACAAAGTGGACAAGCAGTGGGTTTCATAGAAAGTGATCAAACTGTGGGAGAGAGAGAAAGGCTGAGATGAGAGAGAGAGAGAAAGGCTGAGAGAGAACAAGGTTGGATTAACAAAAGAAATAATGCTTATGATTTGAAGAATGAAAACAGAGAATACGGGGGAGGTTCTCGTAAGAATCAGGCACATTCAACTTCTTTTTACTTTACAAATTTTCCAGAAAATTTTGGAGAGAAAGAAATGTGGTCTGTCTTCAGTAAATATGGGAAAGTAAGTGATGTATACATATCTTTAAGGAAAAGTAAGCAAGGAACCAGATTTGGTTTTGTTAGATTAAATAACGTGTCAGATGCCAAGATTATGGAGTCCAGCCTTGCCACAATCATCATAGGGAATCAAAAGCTACAGGTTAATATTCCCTTATTCTCAAGAGAAAACCAGAGGTGGAAGAACGGAAATCAAGGAAACAAAGATCGTATCACTCAAAGGAGACAGACTACTGGCTTCCGAAGAGACATAACCTATGTCAACGCTACGTTGGGGGGGCCTCATATTCCTGGGAAGCAAGGCAGGGATGTAGCTGATCCGCAGAAGAAAGAAAGCTTCATTCCGAATCAAAACTTGGTCCGAACTGCTGTGGATTTTCAAATAGCTGAAGAAGAGATGCAATGGCTAAAAGGGAGCTATGTTGGGAGAACAAAAGAGCATCATGGTGCGTTCAAAGTTCAACACTATCTGAACTTGGAAGGGTGGACTTCAATCACTGCTACACCAATTGGGGGGGAAATGGTTATATTATCTGGAGAGAATGAAGACTCCATTAATTATTTTCTCAGTCAGGCTAAACAGAGCCTCCCAAAATGGTTTGAAGAAGTAAGCGTTTGGGATACGCAATCTGTCGTCAGAGCAAGAAATGTTTGGTTGAGTATTGTTGGGGTTCCAGCACATGGTTGGAAAGAAGAAGTGTTCAGAACAATTGTTCAGTTCTTTGGAACATATGAAGGGGTGGATGATTCAACCAGACTTAAAAGGAGGATGGATGTGGGTAGAGTTCTTTGTAAAATGACATCACTTGAAGCTGTGAACAAGATCATGATTATTAGGATTAATGGTGAGGCCTATTCTGTGAGGATTCTTGAAGAACCTGTTGCAGAAGAATTCATTTCCCTTAAATCGGATCGTGTTCTTTGTAACTCAGATGAAAGTTCTTCGGATGATTCAGAATTTGTTGATGAAACCATGGCTTCATTCGAAACTGTTCCAGAGATTATTATTTCCTCCTATGGTAGAGTTGGTAGGGATGAAGAAGGGTTTGATAGGTTGGAGAATTCAAATTTTGAAACTACAGTAGAGTTTGAGGCTGCGGTGATGGGACGGGCTAGGGAATTGCTATGTTCGCAGGATGAGAGGGGGCAGAGTAGCAAACAGCTATCGCAATATTCAAAAGTGGATGGGATAAGTGCAGAAAAGGACGGTACGGGTGAAAAGGGGTTTAGTGGAACTCAGGGGCTTGAAAGTGGCGGTGGGTGTAATGCAATACAAGAGCATGTGGGCTTGGTGGATGATTTAGAAGAGGTGGAAGCTGTTGGGCCTACGAATTTGCAGCCCAATGATGTGCCAGATCCAAATCTTAAGTCCAAGCTTAGGAAAACAAGGTCAATCACAAACCTTGGGCCTGCTCTACCAAATGCGGAACTGACTGAGGATTTGTGCCAAGAGAATGGCTTAATTACGCAGAGAGCCCATGATGGATCAATGGTGGAGGCTGCGAAGCTTCTAGTGGCAGATTTGGACGGGGTTTTAGAACCAAAATTGGTTGACCATGTGGAAGGAAAGCGGAAGTGTCGCTCAAGGTTACCACCGAAAACTGGTGATAAAAGGGCAGAAGTGAAACAAATTAAACTGAGGGCAAGGAAGAAATATCCATTTCCTTTTGGAAGCCAGAAGAATTTCATCTCCTTGGAGGTTAAAGGTTCCAGCGGCGGTAGACAAGGTAAAGGAAAAAAAGTGGGAGGATCTGGGGTGTCAGAAAAAGGAGCAATAAAAAGAAAAGGAAGTATCAACAGGGGGAAGTTACAAGTTGAAGAGGAGGGGTGTAATGAAGATTCAGATACAACAAAGAAATTGCTTAAAAGGAAGCAGAGGATGGTCATAAGGAATTCTGTTAATTGTAAAGGTGGAGTAAGTGGAACAAAATTGGATGTGGGAGTTCCTCCGAAGCAGAACAAAAGGAGGGATGTCATTAGGAATAATCCACAGGTTCTTGGGCAAGTTATATCTTCAGGTATTTCTATAACTGATTCTCAAATTCAGGAATGTAATAACAAAATAATAGCTTCTAGTTCTCTGTCCCCTACTGCGTAGAACTTAGTAAAAACAGCTGAGAAAATTTGGAATATTGGGTCTCAAATAGGTGTGTCTTTTGTGGGGAATGTAGAGTCTCTGGTTGAGAAATTTAGAGACTTGGAGGAGAGAGATACAATAGAAAAGGTATCTCTGGGAGACTATCAAGAATAACTATGAAGATAGGCTCAATAAATATAAGGGGGTTAGGCGGGCCAGTTAAAAAGAGAAAAGTAAGAGATTTAGTGATAGGGGAAGGTCTTGAGTATATAGCAATCCAGGAAACCAAATTAGATCAGGTGGACAGATCCCTCTGTCTACAATTATGGGGTAATGAGGATTTTAACTGGAGCTTTTTACCAGCTCAGGGGAGGTCGGGTGGTCTTCTTTGCATTTGGGACTCTATCAATCTATTGAATGTTTTTTCCTTTACGGGTTTGGGTTTTGTGGGAACATGTTTTTAGAGGGGGGTTAATAATGTAAAATGTTTCGTGGTCAATGTGTACTCTCCGTGTGATCTAGCGGGGAAAAGAAAACTCTGGGAGTCTCTAAGTAATGTGAAATCTTCATTAGGACCTGGTTTATGGTGTGTTGTGGGGGATTTTAATGCAACAAAGAGTCTAAGAGAAAGAAAAGGTGTAGGTTGCAATGTAGGTAATAGGGAAATGGTGGAATTTAAAAATTGGGTGAGCTCCTTAGATTTAATGGATCCACCGTTATTGGGAAGGAAGTTTACTTGGTACAGGGCTGATGGCTCGGCAATGAGCAGACTGGATAGATTTCTCTTGTCAGAGGAATGGATCCAAGCTTGGGAAGTGTCAGCTCAGTGGGCCTTAAACAGAGATGTCTCGGACCATTGCCCAATTATTTTAAAAAGTGGCTTACAGAATTGGGGTCCAAAGCCGTTTAGGTTTAATAACTGTTGGATGGAACATAAGGATTTTAATCAGTTAGTTGAGTCAAAATGGAGAGAGTTTAGGGTGGAGGGGTGGAGTGCATACGCTCTAAAAGAAAAGTTAAAATTATTAAAGGTGGAGCTAAAATCATGGAATTGGGAGGTGTTTGGTGATGTGGATAAAAAAATACAACAGTTGGAGGAGGAGATAAGTGGTCTGGACTCGAAAGCTGAGTTAGTGGGTTTATCTGAGGAAGAGGTTAATGTGAGAAGGACAAAATTTGCTGACTTGTGGAGGTATCTTAATGCAAAAGAAAGCTTGATGAGACAAAAATCTAGGATAAAATGGATTCAAGATGGGGATCAAAATACCTCATTTTTTCACAAGTGTCTTGCTATTAGAAGGAGGCGGAATCAAATGGTAGCAATTAAGGTTGGCAATTTGTGGGTGGAGGAAGTGTCGCAAATCAAGGAAGAGATTAATAAACACTTCTCCAATATTTATTTGGAGGAGGTCGGTGTAAGGCCGTCACTTGATGGGGTACCTTTTAAGAAAATTACTGATGAGCAAAGAAGGGGTCTGGTTATTTGTTTCTCTTTGGAAGAGGTGGAAGAGATAGTACAGAGTTTTGATGCTAACAAGAGTCCAGGACCGGATGGATACAATTTCAAGTTTATTCAATCGTTTTGGAGCCTTATAAAGGAGGAAGTGTGGGGGATGGTGAACGAATTTTTTGAGACAGGCAAATTGCCATCGAGCTTCTCCTCCTATTTTGTGGCCTTGATACCAAAAGTTAAAAATCCACAAAGTCTGAATGAGTTTAGGCCCATCTCTCTCCTTGGGTGTCTATATAAAATTATATCAAAACTTTTGGCAGGAAGGTTAAAGAAGGTGTTAGATCCAGTGATTTCGATAAATCAGTCAGCTTTCTTGGCAAATAGGAATATTCTAGATGGGGTAGTTGTAATAAATGAACTTGTAGAGGTCGGTAGGGAATCAAAGGAAAAGAGCTTTATTCTGAAGGTGGATTTTGAGAAAGCCTATGACTCGGTAAGTTGGAGCTTTCTGGATTATATGATGAGTAGGTTTGGATTCTGTGTTAAGTGGAGAACATGGATCAAGGAATGTATCTTTTCAGGTCGGGGTTCGGTGCTTGTGAATGGAGGACTAACAAAAGAATTCTCAATGCAAAAGGGACTCAAACAAGGTGATCCTTTAGCTCCGTTCCTGTATCTCATGGTGGCGGAGGGTTTAAATGGACTAATAAAGAATGCCGTTTCAAAGGGGATGTTCAAGGGTTGTAGGATTGGTAAAGAAGGTCCGGTGGTATCAATCTTGCAGTATGCAGATGACACCTTACTAGTGGGTGAAGCAAACTGGGATAACCTGTGGGTTATGAAGGCAGTTCTTCGTTGTTTCGAGGTAGTATCTGGGCTGAAAGTAAATCTCAAGAAAACAAGATTAATTGGTATCAATGTGGATGATGATTTTACTAGAGTGACTGCCGAGTTTTTACATTGTAAAAGTGGGGAGCTCCCTTTTAGATATCTGGGACTTCCAGTGGGAGCTAATCCGAGGAAGGTTTCGACTTGGGAACCAATAATAGGATCCTTGGAAAGGAAATTAGCTTTGTGGAAAGGAAGATTTTTGTCCTTCGGGGGTAGGGTGACTCTTATAAATTCGGTTCTGAATAGTATTCCAATCTTTTTGATGTCCTTTTTGAGAATCCCCAAGAAAGTTCTCAAAATTTTAATCAGAATTCAGAGATATTTTTTATGGGGGGGAAATAGTGATAGTAGAAAGATTGCTTGGGTAAGATGGGATGTGGTCTGCAAGCCAAGAGAAGAAGGGGGCCTTGGAATAAAAAATCTGGAGTGGTTTAATCTAGCTCTATTGGCAAAATGGAGATGGAGAATACTGAAAGAAGATAAAGGTCTGTGGAGAGAGGTTTTGAGGTCTAGATATGGGGTGGAGGTTGAGGGATCGGCATGTTTTGGAAGCAATGTTGGAATCTCAAATGGATCTGCTTGGTGGAAAGGAATTTGTAGGTTAGGAAAAATTAACAATGTGGACAACTGGTTCCAATCGGGCTTGAAAAGGAAGGTAGGGAGGGGAAATAGGATTCTGTTTTGGGAGGATGTGTGGTTTGGACCTTCTAGCTTAAAAGATCTCTTTCCGAGATTGTACTCGGTTTCTAATGACAAATTTAAGGTCATAGAAAACATAGGGGAATGGGTGGATCATAGGTGGGTTTGGAATCTGAACTGGAGAAGGCCACTTTTTGTATGGGAACAAGAACAGTGGGCTGAATTTTCTGACATCGTTTTCCCGGCTGGACCTGTGTCTGGGGATGAGGACTCATGGGAATGGGTGGCGGATGGATCTAGGGTATATTCGTCTAAATCAGGTTATAAATGGATACAAGATCTTTGTCATCCACAGGATGGTAGAGTGGATGAAGAGTCACAGATTTTTAAACACTTCTGGAAGGTTAAGGCTCCTCCAAAGGCTTTGTCCCTTTCTTGGAAAGTGATCAAGGACAGGTTGCCCACAAAACTTAATCTGTTCAAGAGGCAGGTAATTCTTGACAACCAGGCCTTGCTGTGTGGGTTTTGTGGGGAGCAGGTCGAGTCAACTGTCCATCTTTTTTTGTTGTGCAATAAAGCAAATAGGGTCTGGCTAGAGGTGTATGCATGGCTGGGCATTGACGTGGTTCTACCGAATAACATTAGGGATTTTTATCTTTTCCATAAAGGTTTGCTAAGGGGGAAAAAGAGTAGGAAGAAGGGGCTGCTCTTGTGGCACTCGGTCATTTGGTCTATTTGGATAGAAAGGAATGGGGTTTACTTTAACAATAAAATTTTGGATTTGGGTAGAATTTTGGAGTTGATAAAACGAAGGTCTTGGACTTGGTTGGTGGGTATAAAGGGGCGGAATTTTAGTTTTGTAGATTGGTGTATAGATCCTTTGACTTGTCTCAAATACAAATAGTTCTGCGTAGTTGGGGTTTAGGGAGTAGTGGTTGTTTTTTGTAAAAAGAGGAATAAGAGAGGAAAAAAGAAAAAGCGGGAGGAAAAAAAAGAAAAAAAAGAGGAAATTGGTAGGAAAACTGTAATATCAAATAGAGTTACATGTTCTTCTTGGTAGTTTGGAGCTGGATAATACATTGACTAAGTATTGGTTGATGCTGGTGATCTAAAAATGGGGGTGTGGGGTAATGTTGTTATTCTCCTTACAGTGTGGCTCGAAGCTGTCTGGCTATGTGGAAGGAGTGTCTCAAGGTGTGATTAAATTGGTGGGTGAGTGAGGCAACGAGTGGAGGGTGTATAGGTAGGGATCTACAGTGGTGAAACATCATGGTGTGGTATGTTTTTAGGTGAGGTGGAGTGGAAGGTGAGGGGAAACAACACCGGAAAATGTAGTAAAAATCAACAGAGGAATTGGGTTCCTGTGAGGAGGTTTATCTAAAGTTTGGTACTTATATACTGTTATCATTATCTGTCTTGTTCTTATGCAGGTTTTCTGGTGGTTGAAGGGTCTTTGGGTGGGGTGTGCGTTGAGTGGGAGTGGGTCACAAACACAATTTGAGTGAAACACATATATTGGTTAAGGAGTGTTTTCTTGAGAGTGAGTGAGTTGTCACCGCAAGTTTCTGGAGCTTACATTTTGAGGGAACTAATTGAGGAAATTAAGGGGTGTTTTGTCACTAACAAGATTATAGTCTGTTATCTCTTTTCCTATATGCAGGTTGGCCGTTGGGGTGTTTTGGACTCAGTTATGCGCAAGAAGAAGTGGGTGGGGATTTATTGTGGGTGAGTTGAACATGTGGGTGAGGGGTTTTGCTTTGTTTCTGGGGTGAGCAAACAAAAGGTGAGGAGTGAAATACCTCAAATGGGTTGTGTGTGTTTGTCTTGGTTCTCTACTAGCTCGGCTGAGCTGTGTTTTACTTGTGGGGTTTGGAGGGTTGGTGGTCTGGAGGTTATGTGGTGGTGCTTCTGATCTGGTTCATTCTGGTTCTTGGTGGTTTGGTGGTCTGGCAGGTATACTGAGTGGATTTTCCTTCTTGTTCTTGTTAGATATTACATGCTCTTTGTTCTTAAGCTTGGTTGGAATCTGCTATTGGTTTTTATGTGGGAGTTGGTGGTTAGGGGGGACATGTTGTGGCTTTTCTTTATTTATATATGGTTGTTTCCTTCTGGGTGCCCTTTTGGGTGTGCTTTTGGTGGTCTGTGAGATGCTGTTACTTTGGGGGTCAGGCGTGGGTGGGCGCTTGAGGTTGTCTTCCGGTGTGTCTTGGTGGTCTCGCGACTGTTTCTTCTTGGTGGATTAACATTTTGGTTCTGTTTTTGTGGTCCCGCTTATCATGGGTTGCGCTTCTCTCTTGGTTGATGGATTTGTCTCGGGGATTTGGCTTTTGGATTAAGCTGTTGGAGCGGTTTAGTTTCTTTGGTTGTATTTTTCTGATTTTGGCTCTTTGGATTGTTTTTTATTGTTTATGGATTTGCTTACTTTTTGGCTAGGAATTCTATCTATTGTAAAGGCAAGACTATCATTGCAATAAGGTAGTCTTTTATTTACATTAGTTGGTGTTGGTTCTCTTTTTTTGTACATGGGTTAGAGGACCCCCTGTTCTCTTATTATTGAAAGGTGTTGGCTTATCAAAAAAAAAAAACATGAGAAACTTGTATATAGCAGAGACAGATGATTAGTTTTTGCTGATGAAGAATACAGTAAAGTTTGTTGTTGTTGTTGTTGTTGTTGTTGTATTATCTAGTGTTTTAAGTTATCTGATGGAACAAGAACAGATGTCATAGAAAATTTTAAAATCCGTAAGTTGTTTCTTTAAGCGCTTCAAGTCTAAATCTAGATTTCTTGTACTATAGTAGGCACGTAGCCCCTTCCAATTTAATAAGTAAAATTTTTCTACATATGTAGTTTGCAACCTGAAAATCAAATATATGGGAGCATTCCAACTGTATAATATATTTTTTATGCTTTAAAGATGAAAGATTAATAAAATATAATCCAATTATTATAAGCCAATTATTGAGCAAGTAGGAAGGTTTGCTTATCAAAAGAAAAAAAAAATTTGAATAAGTAGGAAGGAAGTTGGTTAACGTACCACCGACTTTGGTATAGTGGATTGGAAGTGGGAACATCACCCTCTCCTTATCTTCTTTGCGTGTAAAATGAGCAGTTTTAGCATTTGTTTGCGTGTGGGATTTTGGGGGAAATGAAAGTAGAGGTTTATTATTTTTAATTATACTAGTCAGTGTCCGTGCATCGCACGAGAACATATAAATTTTTTAAAACAAATAGTTGATATAATTATTTTTTTACCATTCAAAATGCAATTTCATTTTTTTTACTTAATTAAAATGTAATTTTATTTTCATTTGGAAACAAACACTTAATATTAATACGATAAAAATCACAAAATTAGATCTTCATCCTAACACTGCTTGCTTCAAACTTGGCATCCTGCAAAAAAAAATAAAAAAAATTAAAAGACTTGAGAAAAGCAACGGAATTCAAACTTTGTTAGTGTTAATAAGCCCAAGAAAAGGAGCCTCATGGATGTAATTAGAAAAATAAAGTGTAACAACTATGTGTTAATCCTTTTCCAACTAGGGTCTTGCTAATCAGTGCCCTAAGGGCAGTGGTTAATGAATCCAATAAAAGCAAGTTTTCGTTGGAAAACTAAAAATAACACTTTTCAAAATTTTGAATACATCACTTCTAATGCAAACTTTCTTTATTTGATTCCTTAACCAAAACCCTAAAGGCACTAATTAGCATTCTCCTTCCAACTATTATCACACTTTCAATCATTCAATCATTAAGATCAAATTGGAATTAAGTTACAAATTATATGTTAAACATGATATAATATCAAACACGCATAAAAAGGGTAGAAGACACGATTGCTGGAAAAAAAATAGTTTTACGAACAAACCTTTACCAGTAGTTTTTGCTTGATATGAAGAAATGGATCCAATTGTAATCAAATTAGACAATCAACAATAATAACATATAGGATATGTCTAGAAGCATTAGTTTGAATAGCATCAAAGTTGCAAAAATCTGCAATGTTTCACAGCCAAAAAGAATTAAAATCAATATAGAAAAAAATTAATGTTTTTGGCATATATAAATATCGTATGTAATATAAGTTACAATGGATTTAGTTCACTGACCTATGTCAATCTATGAAATACTTCTTTGAACACCATGTTATTTGTTGTCACACAAGATACTTGCTGCATCATCAAAATTGCAACTTTAATTAATGGTTAAAAAAATTGTTTATCTAATAGGAACTAAGTAAAAAATGAATAAAAATTAAATAAGCATAACCTCTTTATAGTCTTTAAGTTCAATAATGGTCTTCCTCATATTTTGTCGCATGAATTCATCAAATATCGAGTAATTAGATGATTCAGATTGCAGTTGACTAATTGAATGGTTGCTTAAGGATTCTCCAGAAGGAAATCTAGTGATAAAAAAAAAAAAAAACATTCAATTATAAGTACAAATTAATTTTAGAATTGGATAAAAATAAAAGTCAGAAACCAACCTTGATTTAAATGCAACAATTTTTGGGAGGTTTCAATTAATAAATAGCCTCGAACAATATTTTGTGTTTGATATTCCCATCAAACCCTACAAATTAAAATGATAACACGATATTTCCAACCAAAAAAATATATATTATATGATACATGTTGAAAACAAAAAAAACAAAAAATGAACAAAAAAAGTTTAAAAAGTTTGATACCTTTGAACATCTTCATTTTGGCAAAATGTACTATAATAACTTTAGGCCCAACAACATTTTTATCCTTAAACATAACCATTTCATAAGCAAAACCTTCCCATAGAGTGCACTTCAACTTCGAACCACTAAGAAACGAAGAAATTTTTTATTATAAGAATAAAATAGATAGGATTACTATGTATAATCATGAAAGAGTAAAAAAAAAAAAAATAATAAAGAAAAAAAGAGAGTACCTCCGCCGTCCTCCACCACGGTTCTGAACATAAGTCTCCGCCCTCCACCGCGCCGCCTTCTCTCTCTCGTTTGCCCAGACCTCCACCGTGGTTTTGAAACTAGATCTCCACCCTCCGCCATGTCGCCTCCTCTCTCCCGTTTTCCCAGACCTCCGCCTTTCCCCGCCGCGGTTCAGAACCTATATCTCCATCCATTCCAGCAACACCACCCTGATAAATCTCTCTCTGCTCCATCGTTCGTCGCTTAGTCCATCGCTGCACCCAAGTCCTCATCTGAGCATTTACGATTTTGGGAGTGGGTTATGTTTGAGGTTCTTGCCATTGTTGGGAGTCACTTCCCCATCTGAGTATCCACATTACATATTGTTGCTCTTTTTGTTTTTGTCTTGATAATGTCGTTGAACTTACTGGAGGTGGCATGTTCTGTTATGCTATTGTTAGTTGTTACTAAGTTTGGGTTTTAATTTAGACTTTTGTTTTGACAATCTTCAAGCCTCAATGGTGGAAGGCAAATTAAAAGGAAGTTTTCTTTAATTCTCATAATGAGAAAAAGACGACGCAGCAAGGGGGTGAGATGTTCACGTGACTTTTTAATTGCAAGAGTAATCTGGACCCTTAAATTTAATCTGATGACTAATATTGTAATACCCCAAAGTACATTAGGGTACTACTAGATACAAAACATAGGATACACTGAAATTTGCTTTTCGCTAAACCACTCATATATATATATATATATATATATATATATATAATCTCATACATTTTCAAAAATTATACTTAGAGACTAAACAATGACAATATGACTCTTGACTCTGATCCGGCAACGTCTTCCATAACAGAAACAGCTTACATTGGAACAACTGCCAAGTATTTCCGGGGATACTTCACAGTTCTCCAACATAGGAGGGATTAACCTGAAACAAAAGGGTGAGGGGTGAGATATGAAATCTCAGTGAATTCCCTGCAAACAGAGCACTAAGTCCCACACATATACATATATTAGTAAACTTATACATATCATCAGGTATAAACATCATTGCTGCCTCCCACGCACCAAGGTACTTAAGAGGGACTAGCTTTGGGTTTAATCCTGGTATCATCATGTCATTCATAATATTTGTGAACCACTCATTTGGACATTCCTTTTTAATTTTTGTCAATGAAAAACATTGTTGTTCCCCGTGCACCGAAGTACTTAAGAGGAACTAACACTTCACTGCTCCCCGCGCACCGAGGTACTTAAGAGGAACCAGCTCTATACTGTAAGGCAGGACATACGTCTATGACCACAAGCGGCATCCCACTTGCTTTGCACTTACTTGCTTGCCTTCCAAAATGAAAGGACTTCTGTGATTGCCTTCCAAACGGGAAGGACTCTATACTTGCCTTCCAAACTGAAAGGACTTCTGTACTTTACATCTGTAATGTCATTGATAACCATTCTAATTCGATTCATGAGTAGAATTAGCATGGTTACTACCTTTGAATGCCAAATGGTGTTTCACAATCATTTCATCATAAGATTGAATAACTTAACTCATATATCAATCTATCACTTAATAATAATATTTACATTTCTCATTATATGGTTTCACTAACATAACCACCTGAAAACTCTAAAGTAAAAAAAAAAAACAACACAACAATTATCATTCAATTCCTACTCTAAGTCCTAGAGTTCATCTAACTTATGAGTCCCATGGCTACCTATGCTACTTACTAACCTAAGATTCAACCATAAACAAACTTAACAACTAATGACCTAAAACAAAACACATAAACCATTCACATGAACATTCTACAATCTCCCAATTGGAACACAATACTACTATTAACAGGTAATTTCCAATTAAAATCACAGTATTACAAACAACATGTAAGTTCCACCCTAAGGTTCCAAAACCCAACAATCAACATGCATTAGCAACATATGCAGAAATTTCCAGTTTTCAACCAACTTCTATGAATTTATTAAAATACCAAACGAAGTCGGATTTAGGCAAAAGACCCCTCCCTGGAAAGCTAATCAAGTCTACTTTATGAATGAAATTTTAATTTTGGAAAAAAGTCTTTCAAAAATTATAGTTTTGATAAGAAAGCCTCGGCACTGAAAAAACAGGACAGCTACAATACCCCAACTTGTAACAGGTTTTTCTTCATCAATACTCAGTGAAAAACAGCAAAATCAGTGTCTAAAGTGTAGCATTTCGAGTCTACTTTCTAACAAAACAAAAATCATGCCAAACAGAGCCATATAGAAATAATTACAAGTAAAATACTACACATATGTCTATACGGGTTTTCTGGCCAGCAACTTCTTTTGGGACTTTTCACAAACAAATCACATGCATGCAATTGAAATAATTTATATCATCAATATGCACTCATTTAAAACCATATAATCAACATGCAATTCAGAAATCAAACAATAATATCAAATTTAAAATTCCTAAGCTTGGATTTATGGTTACCAAGCACTGACTAAGGAAACTCACATAAGCAAAAAGTGGGAATTAGAATGGTAGAGGTTGATCTCCTTGAAAGTTCCTCCCAATTCTGTTTTGGTTTCTCCTTGCTTTCAAGAGTAGTTGCTTCAAGCTCTCTTCATAAAGAAAGTGGTGTATGTTTCATAATGGTTATGGAAGAAAAGAGAAGAGGAGAAGTGAGGTGGTGAGGTGTGTGTGTGAGCTGAAAATTGAAGAGGGAAGAGAGGAAGGAGAAATGGTGTCTCTGCAAGAATGGAATTGTGGTTGAGTTGTTCAACACCCTTGCTCCTTGTCTGGCCGAATTTCAAGCTTGAAAGGTGGAAGATGAAGGCTTGATGGAGGTCTAGGGTTTGAAGAAGAAGCTTAAGGAGCTTCTGATGAAAAAGAAAGAAGAAGAAGAAGTCTCCTTTACTTCTTTGTTTTTGGGTCTGCCATATTATACATTGTAGGGGTTAAGTGAGAAATTTTTATTTAACCAATAGGGCTAGACTTCCTTGATAGGGATTGGTCACTTGTAAAATTTTAAATAAAGATAAATACTATGGTTTAAATTAAGTAGTGTGCTAATCATATTTATGCATAGAATGAGAGGGAATATGATTGTTCATGTATTGAAATTAAATCTAAGTGAGGGTGATATGTGATCCTAGATTATTTCTAGAGTACTACTAATTAACCCAATACATTTGGTGTATAAATATATATAAAATTACATTCCTTCTCTAAAAAAAAAAAATCAATTACTTCACTAATAAAACAAATCCTAAATTGTACATTTATGAATTATATAAGGATTTAAAACACTTATGATAAAGTCATAGAAACTAGGATACCCATGAGAAAGGATATTACAAATATTGAAAGTTCTCATTTCTCACAATAAACAAGAGTTCTCACCTGATATATTCCCTATATATATATATATATATATATGGTGGATCCACTTACTCCAGGAGTAACTCTTGTCAGAGTTACTCCGTTTAAAAACTCATCGGAGAAATTGAGTTTCAGTAATCTAATCGTCGAATTAAAACTTCTTATTGAGTAGATCAACTCCTCAATGTTTCATAAAAGTTCAAAAAGATACTTCATTGAATAACTTCGATCGAACGTATAATACGTTTTCTAAAAATACGAGTAAATTTCGACTATAACATTATTTAGCGATGAATGTCTAATTTTTTAAAATTTGGTGTGCATGATTGTTAGGATAATATGACAATTTTCAATGGTTGGATTGTTGAAATTCAATATCTCCGATGAGTTATTAAGCAGAGTAACTCTGACAAGAGAGTACTCCTGGAGTAAGTGGATATATATATATATATATAAAATCTGGATTAGCATTAATTAATTATTAAAATATAATTAATTATAAATATAAATTATGGAATTAATATTAAATCACTTAATCAATTGATGAAATTAGTATTTGGTCTTTTATTTGGGATGACCCTGTGATGGATTGAGCCATTCATTCAGTAGCCTGTTAAGATGTCCCTACTCTCTATTGGTAAGTTAAAAATATTGTCTTCCCAATAAGCAGCAGTATCATGCATTGCATATATGCTTACCATGAGCAGTTTTCATCAAAAAAATGATGAATTCCAACGTGCTCCGAGGTACATAATTATAAATCAAAACCTTTCCTATGTGATAAACGTGCTATATCTTGTATCTGTTGGTTAATAATTTTAGAGAAATAATTTTATTTCAATTGGTATCAGAACTTAATAGATATGTGTTATGGCTGTTAATTTTTTCTCTGTGGCTTATTGTATGATAACTGAGACAGTTTGCATCAAGAAAACTCTTGGAATCGAAAAGGAACACAAATTTCCGAACCCTTGGAACAAAAACGCCATAATTTTATGCATGAAATTCAAAATTTGTTGAGGGCTTTTCTTTCCATGTATGTGCATGATCAACATATTAAAGTTTCACATATTTTCGTGAACTAGATTGAGAGATATTTCATGTTTCTTATAAACCCTAAAATCTCTCTCATTCAATTTCTCTCTAATGTAACCAATGATTTCGAAAATTTATTAAGGGGTTATTAATTTTGCTGCATGTTATGCGAGTACCATACTTGAAAATCATTCGATTTCATCAAACGAAACATGAGAAATCAATGGTTTTCCTATTTCGTTTATCTCAGAAAACCCCAAATTCTTCGATCTTTGATTTCTCAAAACTGGATGGACAATCCTCAAAATGGATTTCAAGATTCACTTGATCGCCCTTATGCGACCTTGCTGCCAGAAAATTGTGGTGTTTCATTGCTGGAATCACGAGATATGATCAGGGCTCCGTCGCGGGTCATACGTGACCCGTTTCTAGCATCTGGGTGAGAAAGATGACATATTTAGCGATACCCACTTGCAGACCTAGCGCGTGTAGGAGCGTGGGCCCACTTCCAGGGCCCGTAAAAAATATATTTTTAATTTTAAAAATAATCATTTATTATTTCTGATATTTTGGTAATTATTGAGAATTTTTCGGACACACTTAAATATTTATATTGTTAAATCTTACAATAATTTATAATTTTAAATATTAAACTCTCATAAATTTTGCCTTAAATTATTTGTAGTTGTTCCTTATTCTATCTATTAGTGACACTTTGGTATATTATACTCTCTTTGTTAATGTCTCACATTGTTGGGAATAATTTTAGGCTTCTATTATTATGCAATGGTTTGTGAAGATTCCTTCTATGCCAATAACACTTTTTTGTATTACATTTACTCATAATTTCACTCTTTTATTTATAATGATATGGTTGTGCAGTTAATCTTTAAGTTTTAAATATAATTATTCTTTTGGCAAAATTTTATCAATATTGAACTTTTAGGTATTTTATAAAATGTTTTTGGCAAAATTTGATATATATATATATAGATTATATATATATATATATATATATGTATGTATGTATGTATGTATGCACTGACAGTATAAAAAAGTTTTACACAGTCATCCAATTATATCTCACCACCTAGATATTTGTGGAGATATTTTATTAAAAAATATAATAAAGTGACATAATGGTGAAATATTGTGACACCCGGGGCCGACGAAGGCGGAGAGTGGTCGCCGGTGCAAGAAGGCACGGACAAGAAGCAATTCCTGGCAGGCTTCTAGGCGGAGGGACACATTAATAAACCGATTACACACCAGAATGAGAGGGATCCTGAGACTGTGTAGGTATGAGACTATACAGTTGAGGATGACTTATATGAATTGATTGATACTACCTATACCAACAAGATGCATCTTCTTTTCGGTAGCCCATCACTTAAGAACTCCACACTTAAGCGTGCTTGACTTGGAGCAATTCTGGGATGGGTGACCTCTGAAGTTGACACAGGCAAACACAAGAGAGGGGGGGTTGAATTGTGTTTGTTAATAATTTTCGAAAACAACATTTTTCAAAACAATTTTCGCACACAAGGATTAAAAGGCAGAAGCACACACACAGAAAAAGAACCTTTTAAAGACTTAACAAAATCAAGTTCAAATCCCCACAGTTAGTATAAACAAATAAAACTGAAGAGATAAGGGATTAGAATATTCACGCAAGTGTTTTATCCTGGTTCACTCTTTTCCAACCAAGAGCTACGTCCAGTCTCTTCTACTTGAAGGTTTTTCTCCATTATTTTTCCAAATAGATTACAACATGTATTCAACACATCTCCAGGCTACAAGTATTCCTTTCTTACCAAGCCTATTCAGGCTCTAACTCTAACAAAGAGATTGTTTTGTTATGATCTTCTAACTCACTATGTGTGAGGATATGAAAGTCTAAGATCAGTTGAATATTATATCAATATTCAAGCTAAGGTATTACAGACTTTTGCTCTTGAAAGAATAAAAGATTTTGAGCTAGTAGAATGGCAAGCGTTTTTCTATCAAGGTTTCTGTATTTGCAAAAAGTCTTCTTTCTTCAGATGTTGAGGTCTTCTATTTATAGTGACCTTTCTCTTTACTTGAAATTCTTCAACGGTTGTTTTGAATTTTCCCGTTTAGAGATGGAATCAAATGCATAATATCCGTTATGACTGATAGCTTGAACGTGGCCATTGTGAAACGTACTATTGGTTATCACTCTTGCACAAAATTGGCACACCTATGAGCAATTGCAACTTGAAAAAACTGTCTTGCCTCCCTTGTACAAATTCCAGCTATTCCAGCGATAAAGGTGACAGGGTACAAGGTGTTTTGCATTGTACTATTTTGCTTTTGCATTTCCTCATTTGTACTATGTTTCTCTCAAAGAACCAAGGCAATAAAACAGTTAAAGCAAATAGGAAGGACCAACATACATTTGAAATAAATATCAATCATTTGAAATAAATACTTCTATGTGGTCGAGGTAGCATCTTCTGAGCATATGAAAGATTCATAAAGAAAAAGAGCTCGTCTACTTAACAAAATGCGTCTACACGCTCATAGTTAGAAACTATTTTAGCTCGTCTGGCAAAATGCGTGGCACTCAAGCTCGTTTACTCATAGTAGTTAAAATCCCCGTCTGCTGAGAATACTTTATATTCCGTCTACTCAAATATATTAAAATAAATAGATATACCAATGATTTTGAGCAGCTCATCTACATGGGTGGCACTTATGGATGTTAGATCTTAACTAGATAGATAAAGTATGTTAGAAATATCCATAAATATTCGAAATTTCAATAACTTATTAAATTTCGAATATTCCTGCAAGATTAGATAAAGTATGTTAGATCTTAACTAACACTTTGCCATGCAAATTTAATCCTTTTTGTTAACATCAAAACTCAGAGATTATTTAATCCAAATACTTTGGTTCCAACAACCTCCTAGGAAGTTTTCCCAGGAAGCGTGTGAGTGAAGACAAAGCACGCTGAAAAGACCTGTGTTGGTTTGTGGGGACAGTCGTTATCTATAAAACAGCTAGGGATGTTACAAATGGTATCAGAGCAGCACCTCTCCTAATATGGTATGATTCGGGGACAAACCAAGCTGAAGCTGGTGGGCATGTGACACCCGGGCCCGATGAGGGCAGGGAGTGGTTTCCGGTGCAAGAAGGCACGAATAAGGAGTGACTTCTGGTAGACTTCTTGGCGGAGGGACACATTAATGAACCGATTACACACCAGAATGAGAGGGATCCTGAGACTGTGTAGGTATGAGACTATACAGCTGATGATGACTTATATGAATTGATTGGTACTACCTATACCAACAAGATACATCTTATTTTCGGTAGCCCATCACTTAAGAACTCCACAGTTAATGGTGTTTGACTTGGAGCAATTCTGGGATAGTTGACCTCCTGGGAAGTTTTCCTAGGAAGTGTGTGAGTGAGGACAAAACACGCTGAAAAGACCTGTGTTGGTTTGTGGGGACAGTCGTCAATCTATAAAGCAGCCAGGGATGTTACAAATATGATTGGACATGTGCGTAAAACTTTTTTACAGTGTCAGTGTATATTTATTAAACTCATATATATATATATATATATATATATAATTTTTGGATTCAATTTTTTTTTTTTTTTTTTTGTGACAAACATATACCGTAGACACTTTCTCCAATGATTAGTGGTATTCACAGTTAATGCTCACTTTTTTAAAATTAAATAAATGTATGTAGTGAATTGTATATTATTTTATGGCATTTATGTATATTAAGTTAATTTAAAATTGGCATAATTTAATATTTTAGTAGACATTGTGTTTTTCACTACTATATTCTCTAACACCCTGTTTGGTTGTAGGAGAGAAAGTGGAAGGAAAGAAAGTGGGAGGAAAGAAAGGGGAAGGAAAGAAAAAGAGTAAAAAATGAAAGGATTGTTTAGTTGTTTAGTAGGAGAGAAAAAGAGAGGAAAGAAAATCAAAACCTTTCTCTCCTTTGTTTGGTTGAGTAGAAAGTGAGAGGAAAGAAAGTGAACATATTTATGAAATGACTAAAATACCCTTAAATAAAAGTGAGTTATAATAAATAGAAAAAAATATAAAATATACTCTCACTAATCATTAAAAAAATAAAAATAAACACTCAATAAGAACTCAAGATAAATTTTAAAAATATTAATAATTATAAAATAAATTAATTTAGCTCTTAAAATAAAATTAAAGATGCAACATAAATCATAAAAAAATATTATTTACAAAAAGAGCCAAATAATTGTGAGTGGACAAGAGAGTCTTGCTTTGACATATGCTTTGATGGCATGACAAACTCAAAGTCATGTTATTCATCAAAAATTGATTGTAGGTTAATTTATTTTAATTTTAAAAATATTAAAAGGATATTAAAGTAAATTAATTTTTAAATTTCTTAGCTGCCTTGTGAGTTTTGAACCAAACGTCTTCCCCTCCCGGCCTCACCGTCCATCAAATATATCTAATTAAAATTAAAATTTCTCCTCATATCGCCATCAAAATTCAAACATAGCTATTACCAAAAAAAAAAAAAAAACAAAGAAAAAAAAAAAAATCAAACATAAGTTGAGCCTGAAATTGCACTGACGGTGTGCTCTGTTGGGTGCATCACTTCACTCGCCATAGACATAATGTTTCTGATCCGATGAAAATTGCCCACAGTTTGAGTGAGCCAACAATGCTATCTTCCTCTCAGCGCCTCCCTCTGGTCGAGTTCCTCATCCAATCTGCTCAAGTAACCACCTCTCTCTCTCTCTCTCTCTCTCTCTCTCTCTCTCTCTCTCTATATATATATATATATATATATATATATATATCTGTTACTTTCTTTCTTTTATGATTTTGTTACCTAATTCTGCCTCAATCATATCATAATTCTATGTAGCAACTGCAAGTCGCACCGGTTGTTAAGTACTCCGCATTGTCCTTGTTCGCTGATCGCTTCTTTCCTTCTTTACCTGCGTAATCTTCGACTTTACCTGCACATTTTTTTAATAAATTCGTGGTTATTCACAAATTTACACCTAGTTAATTAGCTATAAAAATGGGGTAAAAAAATTAATATGAGATGATAATTTATGTTACTGATTCATTGCTGGGTTTTCTGAATGATTGTTTCCAACTATTTTGTTAAGCTCTGCTGTGGTATGTAGGTTCATACGAGATGCAAAATCGGAGAACTGGCTATTGAAACCCGTCACAGAAAGCGCCTTGCAGCTATTTGTGCTTATTTCTCTATGGATTTCAAGCAAAGTTGGTTTTCAATTTTCACCCTTTGTCTTCATGAAATTTTCCTTCGCGTACTTTTTAATCCACTGTGTTGACAACTACAGATAAATGACTCTCGACCACTTTCCGTTACAAGTTTGAAGTCTTTGGCTGATAAATCCATCAAGGAACAGCACTTTACAACTCGAAATTTTCTGGAAGCAGTAAGCCATCTTTTCAAGATATATATATATATACATGGTCACATTGCATTTATTGTAATTGCAAACAATTCCGGAAAAATGTGATCATAATTGCAGTTGTAGAGTCTGCCATAAACACAAATATTACAATTTACAGCCACAATTGCATTTGCAAACTGCAATTTAAAACCACAATACGTGCGCACGCGTGCGCGCACACACACACACACTTATACATATATATATATATATATATATATATATATATATATATATATATATATATATTGTGAATCTGTGATGATCATGAAACTCTGCGTTTTGTATTCCCTCAAATTTTTGGTGGCTGGTCTGCATTTTCTGCAGGAGGTGCTTTTCATGCAGGTATAAGTTGAGGACACTGTATCTGAAAGGTACCATGAGCTAGACGGATTGCGCTAATATGATTTGGTATTTCCTAAGGTGTTGAGTTTTGAGATTGGTGCAACAAATATTGCCTTTTTGTTCCTTGAAGAGCTATGGATTCAGATCAAGTGAGTCATACTCATATGTTTTAAGATGAAGTTCTATTTTAGGTTGTTTCTTTTATTTTGTGTCTACTGATTGTCTGATTCCCTGGTTTTGAATGGTTGAGTTAAGGAAAGTGGCAAAAGTTGGTGAACTGATCAACTTTGAGGCTTGCATGGAAATTATGGATCTGCTCTATGAAAAGGAGGAGACATCTTTATTTTTTATGTCTCCCCGTTCCCTTGCTGCTTCAATCTTGGTATATCCCTTAGTTATTTCTAAATTACATGTATTGTCTCATGTGAGCTTTAACTTTTGGTAAGTTGTAATATACTTTTGCAGGTTGTATCATATGTAATGACAGTCCCTAAACAGGAATCAGAGTTTCCAGTTCTTGCATGGGGTAAGAAAGTGCATTTATGATAAATATACTTTTTCTGGATTTATTTTATATCAACTAAATAATACAACCATATGATCGAACTTCACGTACTGAGGAACTAACAAAAGGATTTTGTTGTCAGTGAAGTTTGTCACTTCATGCAGGGAAGAAGACATCGTAAAAATTGTTATGGAGATTCTCAAGCATGTACTTGAACCTTCTTGAGATATTATGAGGTTAGTGAACTTTAAAAGATCGATTCATTGATTTCTTGATCTTTGTTTTTTAGAAGTAATCTCTAATTTCTAAGATTGTCTGTGCATTTTGCATGTTATCCGATAAAAAGAATTTAAAGTTGATTGGCCCCTTGCATACCCATCCACCACCTTTTTCACTTGTTTTTGGATACCGCTGCATAACATTTAGAGTCGTTTATCTTTCCTTTAATGTTAAAAAATGCAGGTACAGCAATGTTGCTTTTGTCGTTGTGCAGATGGCTTTCCTTTCTCGTTATGTCGCAGGCACAACAGATGAAAGTCTTCCTTTTGTATCTCCCTTTTTGGTACTTCATAGTGCTTTACATACAAAGGCTTGTCAGAGTATTTGACTTTGAGTTTTAGGCAATCTTAGACACTTGATTGTCTAGTACACTAGATGTTGACTTCTCAGATGCTTGATCCTTGAACTCATGAGATGCTTGTTTTACACAGCATTCTGTTGTTCATGTGGATCAGAAGCTTGATGCACCTCAGGATTTAGATGCTTAATCCTTCAAGGAATATTTGAATTCATCTTTTAAGATTTTTCTGCATTTTAAGCATGCTGCACACTAATGAGAGCATTAGCAATATTCATTGGGTTCATTTAATCATTATTAATGTTTGGGGTTCATCCAAACTCAAGGTTAAAAGTCTATCAAACGCTTGAAGACTTAACACTAGGTGTAGTCCCTAGCATTGTAGACCCAATGGACCTCTAACAATGGGGCGATTGCATAAGCTAAGTAGCTTAGATCTCACCAACGATCCAAATATATACTTAAGCACATCCATCTAGTTTAAGAGATCACCAAGAGAGGGAATATGAAGATATGTGTTGTACAAACAGATGCTAACATTGTTGATCCACTGACAAAACATTTTGCAAACAGAAGCATAAGGGTCACGGTAGGTATTTCGGTATTAGATACATAGGTTATTATGTCTAGTACAAGTGGGAGATTATTGGTGTATGCCATAGAAGCCAATTGTATATTGTCCCTATCAGTTTAATTTGTATCAGGTTATTTGATATTATATGAAGTATTTTATTTACTGTGTTAATTTTCTATTAAATGAACATGACGAAATCCTGTGGCAGCTTCTCTTCATTTGTTGGTATCACAAGTGCTTTTAGTGCTGAACTTCATGCTGTCATGCTTGCCATTGAGCTAGCATCCAGAAAAGGTTGGACTAATATTTGGATTGAATGTGATTCTACCTTGGTTATTGAAGCTACAAAGTCTAACTCCTTGGTTCCTTGGAAGCTTAGAAGTAGATGGAGAAACTGTATGCAAATAGGATCTTCTATGAACTTATTCTTTTCTCATATTTTTAGGGAGGGTAACAGTTGTGTTGACAAATTAGCTTCATTTGGGGCTAATGGTTCTGGCTGTTCTTGGTGGGATTCTTTTCCTGATTTTATTAAGTATGATTTCCATCATGACAAGATTGGATTACCATACTTTAGATTTAGATAATTCTTCCTTGGGTTTTGGCCTAGTCCCCCCCAAGTTTTTACCTTGTATTCTTTCATATATTATTATTAATTTATTTTGGGGTGTGCTGCAGATGATTGGTAGAGTCTGTGGTGCAAACCTAGTTGGGATGCCTTTCTCTATTGTGATGCCTTTGCATGCCCAGCCTTTTATTAAAAAAAAAAAATGCCATATGATATTAAGTGTACGATTTGAGCACGACATCCTATTGGATAAATCAAAGAACTATTCTAAAATGTCTCTAGTCAAGTATTATTTTGAATGTGGATAACAATGATGCATAGATACTAGTATGTGTGTGTGGACTAATTATTGTATCTAGAGTCACGGATATGAGATTTAAAGTCATCACATGGTACATATTAGAGAAGCAATATACTAGACTGACCTATCATGAGAACATTGCATGATTATTATGTGTCATAAATGGTTCTCACAGTGATAATGATATATGTGATTTTTTTACATGAATTCACTATGGTTCCCTTATGAAGAGTTATATATTTTAATGTTGTCAAACATTTCCTAGATTTTACCGAGAACTTTTAGATCACACACATAGAATGAACTAAATTTGGAGTTTAAATTCTTAAGAAGAATTTTCATACAGTGATGTGGGGTAATCTTTTAGTGTGACTAGATAGCCACGTCCTTCCCTGTTACTATATCCTAGGCATGAAGAGGTTTGTGTCCTCACCCTGTGATCACAATGAAGCTTTTGATCTTGATGCTTAAGATGCCTCAAGTGTTTTTCACCCCAAAGCCTTGCAAATAACGTAACAGGTTAGAGATTCAAGTAAATAAAGCCTCCTTACCAGCTTAGAGATCATCCTCAGTGCTTGGCTAGGTTCATGACAGCTGTCCTTTACTTACATTTCCTTTTCTGCCCTCTAGTTCGTTCATGACAATTATACTGAGGCATAAAAATTGGTATATTGAAATACCCATTTAATTGATTCATAATATTACTGTTAATGGCATTAAGACCTGCTGTTTGTCTCCTCAACTTATAACATTTTGTTTCACCTAATTGATACAAAATAAATTGTGTTGAACAAACTAACGATAACAATATATTAGAGTGAAAATGGAACACTCCACCTACATGCTGGTCCGTCTAAAATTAATTCACATCTATGCATTGTAAACTCATATCAAGTAATGTGTTTTAGAGTCTCACATATTTTTCGTAAAGGCAATGATTGTGCTGATAAAATTGCCTCTCATGTTTGTTCTTTGCAAGGTTTCTTTTGGTGAGATTTTTCTCCTACTTTTATTAGTGAAGCTTCCTATCATAATAGGGTAGGGCTTCCTAACTATAGGTTTCATTAATCCTTTGCTTGGATTTTGGTTTATGTTCCCCCATGACCTTCTTTATATTCTTTTTTATTCATCTTAATAAATTTGGGCATGCTGTAGATAATTGTTGAAGGCTGAGGTGTGAGACACCCCGATGTCCCATTAAATAAAAACCTAATTTATCTAAAACTTAATCGTAATATTAGCGTTGGACATATATATATAAAATCGTAATTATTAAAAACTTAAAAGTAAGAACAAAATTTAAACATCACATCACACACATATAAATATAAATACAAATATACTATACTGATAAACTAAAGAGGGTACTCTATCAGTAGGGTCCCAAAAGATACATACTGATACAAAATAGTATAAGCAGCGGAAACTAAAACGTCACAAAAGACGCACTGGCCATCGACCCTAAACTCAACGGCTGGAGGTCACTGCTCGTCCTCCAGCATCCCCATCAAGCTCCTCTGTGGCCGGCTCATCCGTAGTGTCTTCTCAAAACGAGCACATAAAAGAAACATATATATAAAAGAAATAGGGGATAAGAAACTATCTATCATCATATAAAGAAAAGGATACGTAACATATAAACAATAAAGGCACATAGACATGCATCACAGATAAATATATATCTAATAAATATATACAATCATCCTCGAGATATTTTATCATCCTCTACCCTTCGCACTCATGCAACTTATGCTGACGTGGCCACTACCAATCCTATCACACATCCCTTACCCGCTCAAGGATGTTAGCCAGTCGTCCAAGCGACGCGTCCCCAAACACCGGTGCACATTCTCATCCGCGGTGAGAATGCTCATGCAAAGTAATGACACTATAGCTGCACAATACACGTCGGTGCACACCCTGGTTCTCTCTCGAGGGTGCTCATGCAAAGCAATGACACTATAGCTGCACAACCTAAATCTAAGTTGGGACGGTCCCACGAGGACTTCTGACCTCGTGTGTTCCAAACACACGGCTGTGATCAACAACATGCATCTATATGGATCTTACCGGCATATATCGAATCATATTCTAGTGCCTTAACCTCTCATCACTATCTCATAGCATATATCACCTCATCAATCTCGTCATAATAAATATTAATTAATTAGGTTAGGCACTTCTAAATCATATATCATACACTCCCCAACATGCATCACTCAAAATATCAGATATCATCACCTAAATGTCACTAAGTATATTATTCCAGATAAATCATATTATCAATCAGAACAACACGTTATCAACCATAATCAAAATAAATAATAATAACAATAATAATAATAAAATAATACTAACATATTCAAACATATTCTAATAAATATAATAAAATAATATAAATATAATAACTATAATTTAACATGTTAATCCAAACAGCACACAGCAAACAATTCAAACATTATAAAACCAGACAACCTCAGATATCACAAAATTATCCTAACGGCGATAAATCTACAATCTCCATATCATCATCGGTACCACTAAATAGTCCCCAATGTGATATTGATATTGTCTATTATTTGCCCACTAGTAGGGTTTAGGTCGCCCTACGCCAATATTGAATAAAATGTTACTTAGCCATTTCCGACGCTAGATGGTTACTTTCCCCCACCTGAGGTGTCGCAGGCTAGCTTTAGAGCAACGAAACGAGCCCACTCCAATCTCCCCAAATCTGCCTCGTGAGGTTCTCCTATCTCCGGGGCTCCAAAAATTCACTTGAACACATATTCATGAAGTACACGTTACGTGTAGCTCAAATCTGAAGATGGAATTGAAAACAGATAAACGGATTGAGAGATAACTTCAATACTATCACGGACATCATTTCGGCATAAAAACATAGACTTACCAAGAAAAGAAAGGTAGGATGATGAAGTAGAAGTCGAAAGGATCACAACGGTATAATCGGTTTTTCAATAGGACGAACGGATTGATCAGAATCAGCTCTGGAATTTTCTCTCTCTTTCTTTCTCTCCTCTCCCTCTCTCTCTAAGTTTCTGCCCTCTTCTACCATGTTCCACGAAATGCCACACAAAAACACTTTTTTTTTTTTTAAATTCTGGGCGCTCAGCACCCCAGCACCAGCGCCCAGCGCTGGTGCCTCTGCACCGCCTCAGCACGCCAACCGTGGTGCGCCACGTGGCAAGGACCAGCGCTCAGCGCCCGGAAGCCTGTGCTCAGCGCTGGTTCTGTCTAGCACTTCCAGTTCTGACGTTTTCTCGCGTTCTGAGCTCGTTTGAAGTCCGATTGACCTGAAATTTGAAACATAGACTCTTCTATACCTAAGGAATAAAACTAAGCCTTCAAAAATAATACCTAATCCCTTCCACAAAAATGAATTTCCTATTGTGAATTCTTATGTATTCTAAACTGTATAACGGAAATTCTAGAACACTTTCTTATGCAATTCAATGCCGGTTGATCTCATACTTTTCATGCAAGGTTCCCAACACCTAAACATGCATAGTATACCTTTAATCAAAGTCTTAAACATAGTTATCCAACATATAAATAATGCCTTAAAACACAGATGTTATATTACTACCCCCCTTAAAAGAAATTCCGTCCCCGGAATTTACGTACCTCAGAAAAGATGTGGATACTGCTGCTGCATATCTGCCTCACGTTCCCAAGTAGCATCTCCTGTAGTCTCATCCCAAATGACCTTGACCAAAGGAATCTGTCTACTGCGAAGTTCCTTAATCATTCTATCTGCAATCCTAACCGGTAAAGCCTCATACTCTAGATTCTCTCGAAGTTGTATTGACTCAGGCTCAAGTACACGAGAAGGATCAGGATAATATTTTCTCAACTGGGATACGTGAAATACATCATGAAGATTGGAAAGGTTAGGCGGTAAGGCAATATGGTTGGCTACTGGACCAATCCGTCGAAGAATCTGGAAAGGTCCAATGAATCTAGGAGTAAGCTTTCTAGACTTGATAGCTCTGCCAATTCCAGTCTTCGGAGTGACTCTCAAAAACACGTGATCACCTTCCTGGAATTCCAAGGGTCTCCTCCTCTTGTTACTGTAGCTCCTTTGCCTATCTTGCGCTTCCTTCATCTTTTCCCTGATCTTTCTAACCTGTTCCGTCGTTTGCTGTACCACATCAGGGCCCAATATCTGGCTTTCACCGGTCTCATACCAACACAATGGAGTCCTACATTTCCTGCCATACAAAGCCTCATACGGTGTCATCTCGATACTGCTATGGAAACTGTTGTTATATGTAAACTCAATCAACGGCAAAAACTCATCCCAACTGCCAATGTGCTCTAATACACATGCCCTCAAAAGATCCTCCAATGACTGAATTGTCTTCTCAGACTGTCCATCCGTCTGAGGATGATAAGCAGAACTCATCCTCAACTTCGTTCCCAAAGCACTGTGCAACTGTCTCCAAAATCTAGATGTGAATCTAGGATCTCGGTCGGAAACAATGCTCGACGGTACACCATGTAGCCTAATAACTTCCTTGATGTAGATCTGGGTCAACTTCTCTAAGCTATAACTCTCACCAATAGGTAAGAAGTGAGCACACTTCGTCAACCTATCGATGATAACCCAAATCGCATCATGCCTCTTAGGAGTTCGTGGTAATCCAACCACAAAATCCATAGCTATACTATCCCACTTCCATTCTGGGATATCTAAGGACTGTAGCAAACCAGCAGGCTTTTGATGTTCTATCTTAGCTCTCTGACAAACCAAACAAGATAAAACATACTCTGCCACTTCCTTCTTCATTCTCGGCCACCAAAACATTTTCTTTAAATCCTGATACATCTTGGTGGCTCCGGGATGAAAACTCAACTTACTCTTATGCGCTTCGTCCAAAATCATTTTCCTAAACTCTAAGTCCTCTGGCACACATATCCTATCCCTAAATCTCAACACACCATCTGGCCCTCTACTAAACTCTGAAATCTGACCCTCATCTATGCCTCTACTCACCTCTTGCAGGTATTGATCCTGAACCTGTTTATCCTTAAGATCCCTCAGAAGCTCACTATTAATTGTGATCATACCTAAGCATAGTCTATCCTCACACAACTCCATCCCTAGATTCATATCTCTAAACTGTTCAATCAATTCCATTTCCTTTACCATCATCACCGACACATGTAAAGATTTCCTACTCAGAGCATCCGCTACAACATTCGCCTTCCCAGGATGGTATTGAAGATCAAACTCATAATCCTTAATAAACTCCATCCATCTACGTTGTCTCATATTTAGCTCCTTCTGATCAAACAAATACTTTAAACTCTTATGGTCACTGTACACATTAAACCTAGCTCCATATAGGTAGTGTCGCCATATCTTTAATGCGAACACTATAGCTGCCAACTCCAGATCATGGGTCGGATAATTCCTCTCATGAACTCTCAACTGTCGGGAAGCATAAGCCACAACTCTTCCCTCTTGCATCAAGACACAACCCACTCCTTGGTATGACGCATCACAATATACATCAAACTGTCCTAATGGATCTGGCAAAGTCAGAACAGGTGATGTGGTTAACTTTTCCTTCAACTTCTGAAAACTCTCCTCACATTCCTCTGTCCAAACAAACGCTATACCTTTTCTAGTTAACTGCGTCATAGGCAATGCAATTTTCGAAAACCCCTCAATAAACCTCCGATAATATCCAGCCAATCCTAAGAAGCTCCTTACTTCACTAACTGACTTAGGTCGTTCCCACCTAAGCACTGCTTCAACTTTAGCATGATCTACTGCTATTCCTTCTTTGTTAATCACATGACCTAGGAACTGAACCTCCTCTAACCAAAACTCGCACTTAGAAAGCTTGGCATACAACTGTTTATCCTTCAACACCTGTAACACTGTTCTTAAATGTCCCTCATGCTCTTCCCGTGTACGGGAATAAATAAGGATATCATCTATAAACACAACAACAAACTTATCGAGGAACGGTCTAAAGATCCTGTTCATATAATCCATAAACACTGCTGGAGCATTAGTCACACCAAAAGGCACAACTAAATATTCATAGTGTCCGTACCTCGTCCTGAAAGCTGTCTTGGGTATATCCTCCTTCTTTACTCTAATCTGGTGATACCCGGACCTCGGATCAATCTTGGAAAATACCGAAGCTCCTTTTAATTGATCCATCAGATCATCTATCCTAGACAACGGATACTTATTCTTGATCGTCACTTTATTCAACTGCCTGTAATCTGTGCACAATCTAGCACTTCCATCCTTCTTCTTAACAAACAACACTGGAGCTCCCCACGGTGAAACACTGGGCCTGATAAATTCCTTTTTCAACATATCATCCAATTGTTTCTTTAACTCGACTAACTCTACGGGTGACATCCGATAAGGTGCTATAGATATAGGACCTGTCCCCGGTATGAGATCTATGGTGAACTCCACTTCCCTCTCTGGGGGCAAACCCGGAACATCGGGAGGGAAAACCTCAGGAAATTCTCTCACGATAGGCATAGAATCTATACTTGGAGTCTCTTTAGATTCCACTGAGAAAAGCATCACGTACAGTCGAGAATCATCACTCCTCATAGATACTCCTTCATTGGCAGATACTATGCTAGAAGGCTCTAGAAATGACAAGGTTTTACTGGAACAATCTAACACTACATGGTTAGCCGAAAGCCAATCCATGCCAATGATAACATCTATCTGCTGCATAGGTAAACAGACAAGATCTACAAGGAATGGTCTATTCTCAACAACTATAGGACACTGTAGACAAACAAACATCGTAGTCAAGGAATCATTGGTTGGGGTTGATATTGTAAGGGTATAGGGTAACAAAGAAACAGGCAAATGTAAATGATCCACACACTCATGCGAAATAAATGAATGTGTAGCACCTGAGTCAAACAACACAGATGAGAGTCTACCAGATATTAAGCACATACCCTGGATAAGATCTGCAGACTGAGAGGATTCAGCTCCCCTCACGGTAAACACTCGTCCTGTGGCCTGAGGTCTGGCCATCGACTGTCCTGCTACTGGGGTTCCTCTCCCAGCTCCACCTCTATAACCTGCAGCTCCTCTACCAGTAGTTGACTGCTGCTGCATCCCTCTCTGCCTGCAATCCCGAGCCATGTGACCTGATTTTCCACAGTGGAAACAACTAGGCCTCTCTGTGCAATCTCTAATATAATGCGGACCTCCGCATCTAAAACAAACTGGGCCTCTCTGCTGCTGACCAGCTCCATTAACAGGTGCTGTAGAAGCTGGTACTGATGCAGATGACTGAACACTCTGCATGGGTCTAGTATAGGGTCCACGTCTCCCCTGTGAGCTACTGCCTGCTCTCCTCTGGAAACCTGATCTGATAGGGCCTCCACTCCTCTGCTGTCTGTGATCAGCAGCCTGCCTCTGATCTATGCCCTCTATGGCACTACATCTCTCAACCAGATCTGGGAAGCTCTGAATATCAAGCAGCACTATGGCTCTCTGCAGCTCATGTCTCAAACCATCCTCGAACCTCCGGCACATCCAATCCTCGTCCGGAAACCTATGATAAAACTCAGAATACTGTATCAAGGCCTCAAATCTGGCTGCATAGTCACCCACAGACATGTTCCCCTGTCGGAGACTCATGAACTCCCTCTCCTTCTCGCGTCTGACCAATCGCGGGAAGTATTTCTCAAAGAAACAGTCTCTAAACAGCTCCCAGCTAATCTGCCTGCCCTCTGCCTTAAGCAACCTTCTCTTGCCTCTCCACCATGACTCTGCTCCTCCCGTCAGCATGAAGGCAGCATAAGTCACCTTCCTGTCATCTCTGCATCTCATGGTGTCAAAGATTTTCTCCAACTCCTGTATCCACCACTCGGCTCGCTCTGGATCATAATCCCCTCTGAACTGGGGTGGCTTCCCTTTTAGAAAGGTAGCCAATCCTGCATCCTCTGCCTCAGCAGCCCTCCTCCTCTCCTGCTGCTCCTGTAACTCTGCCTCTCTCTGCATCCTCTGAGCATTCTGTTGCGCCTGCTGCAACAGTACGGATGCTAACTCCCGAATAGTCTGGAGAGTCTCAGATGACTCTCCTCCACCTCCAGCTCCTACCTCAGGCTGAGAAGTCTCACCCACTACTCTCTCTAGGGTCCTACTACTCTCTCGTCCTCTACGTCCTCTTCCTCGAGCCATGATCCTATTAAAAAATATCATTAACCAACATCAATATGACATATAATTTAAAACTGGAATATAAATAATATATGTCATAGAAATGTCGCATTCAGACTCACTACCCAACTTCTAAGCATAGTCGTTATCCGATGTGGATTCAACTAAAATGGCCAGTACACCTTAACCTCACAGTCTGACTAGAATCAAACTGCTCTGATACCACCAAATGAGACACCCCGATGTCCCATTAAATAAAAACCTAATTTATCTAAAACTTAATCGTAATATTAGCGTTGGACATATATATATAAAATCGTAATTATTAAAAACTTAAAAGTAAGAACAAAATTTAAACATCACATCACACACATATAAATATAAATACAAATATACTATACTGATAAACTAAAGAGGGTACTCTATCAGTAGGGTCCCAAAAGATACATACTGATACAAAATAGTATAAGCAGCGGAAACTAAAACGTCACAAAAGACGCACTGGCCATCGACCCTAAACTCAACGGCTGGAGGTCACTGCTCGTCCTCCAGCATCCCCATCAAGCTCCTCTGTGGCCGGCTCATCCGTAGTGTCTTCTCAAAACGAGCACATAAAAGAAACATACATATAAAAGAAATAGGGGATAAGAAACTATCTATCATCATATAAAGAAAAGGATACGTAACATATAAACAATAAAGGCACATAGACATGCATCACAGATAAATATATATCTAATAAATATATACAATCATCCTCGAGATATTTTATCATCCTCTACCCTTCGCACTCATGCAACTTATGCTGACGTGGCCACTACCAATCCTGTCACACATCCCTTACCCGCTCAAGGATGTTAGCCAGTCGTCCAAGCGACGCGTCCCCAAACACCGGTGCACATTCTCATCCGCGGTGAGAATGCTCATGCAAAGCAATGACACTATAGCTGCACAATACACGTCGGTGCACACCCTGGTTCTCTCTCGAGGGTGCTCATGCAAAGCAATGACACTATAGCTGCACAACCTAAATCTAAGTTGGGACGGTCCCGCGAGGACTTCTGACCTCATGTGTTCCAAACACACGGCTGTGATCAACAACATGCATCTATATGGATCTTACCGGCATATATCGAATCATATCCTAGTGCCTTAACCTCTCATCACTATCTCATAGCATATATCACCTCATCAATCTCGTCATAATAAATATTAATTAATTAGGTTAGGCACTTCTAAATCATATATCATACACTCCCCAACATGCATCACTCAAAATATCAGATATCATCACCTAAATGTCACTAAGTATATTATTCCAGATAAATCATATTATCAATCAGAACAACACGTTATCAACCATAATCAAAATAAATAATAATAACAATAATAATAATAAAATAATACTAACATATTCAAATATATTCTAATAAATATAATAAAATAATATAAATATAATAACTATAATTTAACATGTTAATCCAAACAGCACACAGCAAACAATTCAAACATAATAAAACCAGACAACCTCAGATATCACAAAATTATCCTAACGGCGATAAATCTACAATCTCCATATCATCATCGGTACCACTAAATAGTCCCCAATGTGATATTGATATTGTCTATTATTTGCCCACTAGTAGGGTTTAGGTCGCCCTACGCCAATATTGAATAAAATGTTACTTAGCCATTTCCGACGCTAGATGGTTACTTTCCCCCACCTGAGGTGTCGCAGGCTAGCTTTAGAGCAACGAAACGAGCCCACTCCAATCTCCCCAAATCTGACTCTTGAGGTTCTCCTATCTCCGGGGCTCAAAAAATTCACCTGAACACATATTCATGAAGTACACGTTACGTGTAGCTCAAATCTGAAGACGGAATTGAAAACAGATAAACGGATTGAGAGATAACTTCAATACTATCACGGACAGCATTTCGGCATAAAAACATAGACTTACCAAGAAAAGAAAGGTAGGATGATGAAGTAGAAGTCGCAAGGATCACAACGGTATAATCGGTTTTTCAATAGGACGAACGGATTGATCAGAATCAGCTCTGGAATTTTCTCTCTCTTTCTTTCTCTCCTCTCCCTCTCTCTCTAAGTTTCTGCCCTCTTCTACCATGTTCCACGAAATGCCACATTAAAACACTTCCTTTTTTTTTTTTTTTTTTTTTAATTCTGGGCGCTCAGCGCCCCAGCACCAGCGCTCAGCGCTGGTGCCTCTGCACCGTTTCAGCGTGCCAACCGTGGTGCGCCACGTGGCAAGGGCCAGCGCTCAGCGCCCGGAAGCCTGCGCTCAGCGCTGGTTCTGTCTAGCACTTCCAGTTTTGACGTTTTCTCGCGTTCTGAGCTCGTTTGAAGTCCGATTGACCTGAAATTTGAAACATAGACTCTTCTATACCTAAGGAATAAGACTAAGCCTTAAAAAAAAAATACCTAATCCCTTCCACAAAAATGAATTTCCTATTGTGCATTCTTATGTATTCTAAACTGTATAACGGAAATTCTAGAACACTTTCTTATGCAATTCAATGCCGGTTGATCTCATACTTTTCATGCAAGGTTCCCAACACCTAAACATGCATAGTATACCTTTAATCAAAGTCTTAAACATAGTTATCCAACATATAAATAATGCTTTAAAACACAGATGTTACAAGGTGCCAACCTAATTAGGATGTCAGCTATCTTTGTTATGCCTCTGCATGCATCACTTTTGATTAAAAAAAAAAAAAACTCATATCAAATGAACCTCACAATTATATAGCAGTCTGTGGCCAATAATCTTATAGACTTGGCAGTCAAAAGTGATTTAATGAAAGAGAATATACATAGATGAGTGTTTATTGGTTCAGATCAATCGGGCAAATCTGAAAAACTACTATGCAAAGAATTCAAAAAATAAAATAAAAAATCATAAGTTATTACGCAAAGACTATGCATATATATTTTAATATTTTTTGAATTCTTTGCATAATAGCTTTTGATATTTATATTTTCATATCTTAGAAATTTTCATATATTATCTAGTTTGAAAATTTCCCTTCATGCATTTTTATGTCAGAATTATGCATCTTTTCGTAATTTTTTTGAATTACATTTTTAAGAATCAGATCGAATCAACTCGTTCTTGATCGGATTGGTTTGGTTCAGGTTTCTTGAAAAATAATAATTTACAAACCTGAATTAAATTGTACCAATTGATTTTGATTGATTTGAATTTTTTCCCTATGGATTCGAACCAAATCAACCTATGACCATCCCTACATCGAAATGTTAAACAATCTGAAACTTTTTTTTTTCTGGGTAAACAACGATTTGAAACTCTATCCAACAAGAAAAATCACATTATTGTACTACCATCAATTGAAAGTAGGTCGGCCTATCATGTCCAAATAACTTAATTTAAATGTACTTCAGCCTGACTGGGCTAGGCTAACGAGTGATTAGTTAGTTAATTAATGACTTTAGTGAAGTATAATGGATTTTACATTATTTTTTTATCCAATATAATAGTTTTCTTATATCTTTGCTGGGATTAAGGTATGTAAAATAAAAATATAGTAATGAAATATAAGACTAATATTCCTAAGTAGGCTTAATTGCAGTTTTGGTCACCCTACTATTGGTCATGTGCGATTTTGGTTCCAAAAGTTTTTTTCGTGCACATTTGGTCCCCCTTTTTTTAATGTTGCAAATTCGGTCCTTCTGTCCATTGTCCATCGATTTTTCAGTGATTAACAGAGAGGAACCAATGATCTAAGCGTATAAAACCTCTTGTTGAGCTTTTGTGGTAAAGGATCATGTGGTGGAACCAAAAAATGGTCCCGAAAAGGGGGGGACAAAACCAAGAAATATCATATAGGAACAATTGAATCATGTTGAATCAGAGGCACAGAGGAGGGAGAACCTGAACCAGAGGTTCTATGTGCTTAGAGGAATGGTTTTTCTATGTTGCTCATTGAAAAAATTGATAGACATTGGACAGAAGGACCAAATTTACAGCATTAAAAAAATAGGGGGGCTAAATGTGCACTAAAAAAACTTTAGGGATCAAAATCGCACATAGCCAATAGGGGGGACAAAAACTGTAATTAAGCCTTTTAGGTTTTAAGTGTTAAAGTAAAAGAGAATTTAAAAAATAATAATTTGGGTTGAAGAGCTAGCTCAACCCAATTTACAACCCGCTATTATTAAGATGAGGGCCCAACTTTTTACACCTTGATTTTTGCTTCTATACATCTTGTTTTACTTTTTTAAAATTCTTCCTTCCAAACATACTCCTTTTACTTTTGCATCTTATTACTCATTTTATACCTCCAGAAATTAAATTCATGTAACTAAAAAAATATGAAGTCTCATTTTACAATTCGGAAAATAAATCCTAGATATGTAAAATTTTACATGTTCGAAAATTAATTTCCGGATGTGCAAAATTTTACACGTCCGAAATTTATTTTTCAATAACTCTAAGAACATACGGAGTGCCATTTTACGCATCCGAATTTTAAATTCTGGAAGCTCATTTTACACTTCTAGAAATTAATTTTTGGAAGTGTTCCGGAAAATGAATTCCAGACAGTAAACACGTAAGCAAATCAGGTGTGATTACATCGTGAGATGAAGGGGCATTTTTGGAAAATAAAAATAAAAGAATTCACACTAGGTGTGTGGAGCAAAAAATCAGGTGCCAAAAGCAAGACACTTAGCTGAACAAGCAAATTACCAAGTACTAACCTGCATCAAATTGGGCCCGGCCCGACATTAAAATCAACTCGACCTTTGTGGGCTGAACTGAATGTCTTAGGTCAGCCTGTTTTGGCACCTAATTTTTTCAAAGTTGATTGGGCTTTTCAATGCCTGCCGTGCCATGAGACCCGGTTGTAAAAGAAACAGCGGCGTCTTGTACAAAGAAACTGAACGTTCACGTCTCTGGTGTGATGTGTGCTTCTTCTTTCATGTACAAAAATGACAACGCCTGTAGCTCTGCAACGTCCCAAATGAGATAATAATTTTTAGCTTTTTCTCCTGGATTTTTATTGTCTATTGTTTGCTGCTGAACTGACTTTGCTGAAATTATGGTGATTACATTTTTCTCTTTGATGAATTTTTTAGTTTATCTATCCATATTACTTGTTTGATAAAATGCTCAATATTGTTGTCCAGAAATGCCATCCCCAACAACAACAATACCACCCGACCCGTAATTAACAAAACAAAAATGAGCAGTGTGTAGGCAAATTACAGCAACAGAGCACCCTATCTAAAATGATCTACACCAAACCAAAAAACAATAACATTTACTATTTTATTAATATGCTTAAGACACCAACAATATTGCGTAGCAAACCACAAAGCACCATGAGCAAATAAGAATATATAACATTTTTGCAATTAGATATCTTATATTTTAATCTTAAATAAAATATAAGACACCAACAATTTTGCGTAGCACACCGCAAAGCACCATGAGCAAATAAGAATAAGAATATATAACATTTTTGCAGTTAGATATCTTATATTTTAATCTTAAATAAAACAAAAGCTTAAAAGGAGTAAAAAACAAAAAATTATGTCAAACGGCTTTTACTTAAAAATAGCTTTTCAGTTAATAAAAAAAATAAATGAAATTTCCAAATAGCTTTAGATTGTACTTTTAAAGCTCTTATTACCTCAAGCTGCTTTAGTAGCTTTTAAAGCCAAAAAAAAGTTGGGGCAAACGTAACCGTAAATTTTGCTATACATTCTTGCTAATGGTAGTGGTCTGGCCCAGCACACCTTTCCCTAATCTAAACATTTTATGTATCAAAAGATATGTAGTTTAATTTTAGTACATTATAACTTAAGATTGTTTTTACATTATTAATTATTAATTATTAATTATTAATCAATCACAAATCATCTTATATGTACCCAAGAGCGTTTGGATGAGATGACACAGGTCTCTTCTAGCTTAACTAGAGGTTTTGAGTTCGAATCTTGGCCCTGGGGATGAAGCAGTGTTAAAACTCTTGATGGAGAACTTTGCCGCCCTTGTGGTCCTACCCGGCTCGAGGGATTAGTCTCCGCAGTTGCGCGTGGAGGATACCCTGTGGAACTAAAAAATCATCTTATATGCGATTTTAAAGGTAACTATGACAAAAATCAAATATTTTAAATAATATAGCAATATAGCAATTTATAATTAATTAATAATGTAAAAATATTTATACTAAAAATATATACCACTTAAATCCAAAAAATATTCTACGTAGCTTGATAGTGAGCTAAATTTGTTTTGTTTTTATCCTCTGCCAAACAATACAACTCATTTTTATCAAACTTCATTTGCAATTCCCTTTCTTTTTATTTTTTTTATTTTTTTATATAGATTTGCAATTCCCTATCTTTTCTTCTGCCTTCCTGTACTTCTCCATCGACTAAAATAAGCACAACTCATTGCATTTAGTGCTTTCTCTATCATTTTTCTTAATGTAGACATGATATATTCAACATCCACGGCCACAATATACGCACACGAGAGAACGACGCTTTGACTTACTTCACACACTGTTTAGTGTTTTCTTCTTTTGTTTTGACACTATGGACCTTGGTCGAATAAAACGCTTCATTCCACATTCCATAGCCATCTATGCTGACTGTTTGACCACCGTCCCCAACCAAAATAATCACTTATTATTTACTGAAGTGGTCTCCTCCCAAAAGGGGCAATAGCTTATTTATTGCATCACAGGATCTGTACAAGAAAATCAACAAAATCAATTCAGCGATGACTCCATCCTTTGAACTTGAAACCTTCATTCTCCAATGGCAAATATGAAGGTGAAGTCTACTATGTACCAAACATGAGTATGGTGTAACTTATATCCCACCTTTTGACCTGTAATACTAAGTTTGTAGGTTTCTATTAATATTTATTTTAAAATATAATTATTTTAAAAAAAATTGTGTTTTTTTTGTTAACTCCACAATTTTATTTGAAATTTTACTATAAAAAATAAATATTTTTTTTGGTGAAAGAAAACTTAAAATCTAAGTAAATCTTAAGTACCTAAAATATTAGTTTCTTGATTATTAGAATAAAAAGACCGTCTAACATATTTCTTGGGTATTTTGTTAACTTATTTTTCTACTTAAATAAGTTATACAATTAAATGTAGGTAGCACCACTTCAGGAATTTTGATGTGTTATATTATTTTATTTCACTCAACGTAATGTGAAAAAGTATGGAGTTAACAAATGGAAGAAAAACACAAAAAAATTCAAATAATTATATTTTAAAATAAAAATTTAAATAATTATAATTTAAAATATAACTTAAAATAATAAATTTTAAATTTAATAAAAAAATTTGGAAGGCGAAAGGATTGGACCACAATGTCATGCATGAGTACACCACTTTGATGGGTGGTGCACCAGAGATACACCATCATATCACATGACCTCCTGCACTGTGGTCACAAGTTACAAGAAAGCAAGAGTTATGAACATCCAACGGTCAAGATTTGATCACCACGTGGGGAGCAACTTACACACCATTTTGCGGGGTGCATGGAAGACGACGCCAAATATGAATCCAACTAATGCCTTTCTCGGTTTCTCTTAATAGTTCCTCTGTGGTTTGTTTTCATTCCCCCTGGCCCTATGGGTGGAGGATGCACGGTGACCACAAGAACCTATTTCAAGAAGCCCGGGTATGGGGGATTGGGTAGCTCAATTAGTTTGAGCTAAAAGTTTAAGGAGTTTGAGGAGTAGGAGATCAAATGTTCAAACCTGACAACGGAGGAAAAAATTAACATAACAATAACTACTGTCATTTACCTATTAAAACAAAAAATAAAGGCCGCCGGGCACATGTGCTTTTCGTACATGTTAGGAATTTGACTGTGAACTGTTGCTGTTGCTAGCATTAAGCAGAAAAAAAACATTGAAAAATCATGTTATTAACAAGGCCTACATAGTTCATAATATTGCTCTTTGATCGCCGGTACTTAATTGCAACATGCTTAAAGAAAGGGAACAAGTGGATATCTTGTTTGGCCCTAAAAACAAGAAGACAAAAGCTTTTTTTTATCAATTAATTAACAATATTATTTCTACGTGCATTATATTTATTTTATCATTTTTACTGTACTTTTTTGGTTGATGAATAATATACATATATTTTTCAATAAACAATTTTTCCTTTTTTAAAATAAAAATAAAAATTGGTGCAATAAAATGTATAAAATAATTCTGAATCGTCATAATTAGTAGTTATTCTTGATATATGGATATGTAATGAATAATACATGTTTAACTTAGTTCTAAAATTTTGTTTAGCTCTAAGTTATCTAAATACTCAAGATATGATATCAAATAACATTTCACTCCTATTTATGCATGATATATTTATTCAAATGTTATATTATATATGATCATACTCAGAATACTATTTTGCCAAGGTATATCTTGAAGGTGACGTCTAGCATGTAGTATTTTGTCAAGTCCTACACCGGAGTGGCAGTTTCTTGACTTATAATAACAAGTTTTCAGGTTTTTATTTTTTATTTTTTAATTCTTTTATCTTTAAAATTTCAATTTTGCCCTCATCCCTTTCCCCTCCTCCACCACCCCATACCCACCTCTCTTCCCCTTCCCCTCCTACTTCCACCCATCCACAACCACCATTGACCAGAGAACCTGCCGCCGCCCCCTCAACCTCATCAGTCACCAACACCTCTCACCACCGTGCCGTCGTCCTCTTCCTTTCAACCCAGATTTACTTTCGGATCTGCTTTCATATTCAACCACAGCCACCACCGACCTAGAGATGAGGGAGATGACGCCGAAACCAGATGGGGACATGGCGGTGGCGATGATTCGGCTGGACGGAAGAATCATTGCGATCTCCCTCATCAACCCAATTTCTAGAGCCACTGCCATCGCTGTCGCCACTACCTCCTCAATGTTCAACCTCGTTGCTACTGTCGCCTATGGAAAATGAAAGAGGGAATCTTTGAGGGAAATGATTGGTTTGATGAGATTAAAGAGAGGGATTGTGTGGGTAACGTGGCAATGGGAAAGCAAGGGCAGTATGGTAGTGACCAAAGAGAGGAGAAAAACAGAGATGAGCCAGGGTTGCTGCTGCCATATTTTTTTTCCTTCCTTTTTTTTTTCTCCTTTCAACTAAATCAAAGATCTCAAACTGTAACACAATATAAGTGCTAATAAATTATTAATAATTGTAATAAAGGGGAATTTCTGAACAATCCGCAAAGAAATATGGTCGGAATGAGGAGGGGTGAGGGAGGGATCGATCATCGAAGTTGGAGAGGAAGGTAGCAGGGGTATAATTGTCCTTTGAATTTTATTTGGTGACTGGGTAAGTTAAGTAAAGGTTAAATTTTTTTTTTTGGACAATGAAATCTCTACCATTGAATTTTTTTATTATTAAATCCAATGGCTAAAACAAATGCCTCATCGGTGCGGGACTTTGTCTAATACTTCATCCTAGAAAGCACCATATCTCTATACATAGGTTGAGCTAACTTAGGTTTTACTTTTCTTCCATTTTTATATTGTTTGCATCTATATTTCGTACACATATTTTTTTTTAGTTAATTGTGTTTCTATTGTGGTACTTCCAAGTTCCAAATGGAAAACTTATAGGCTGATAAAGTGGGTGATGGTAGATGGGATTCCTACAGGCTGAAATGTTAGAAGTTTTGCATGTCTTTTGGACTTTATCCAAAGAAGCACACTGCAATCTAATTGGAATAAATTCTAAGAGTAACGATAACTGAACACCTAAATGGGACATTCATTTGGGACACCTGGTTAATCACGTATAAATATTTGGTTAATTCAGTTTATTATATGGTTAATTACGTACAAATATTTGGTTAATTCATGATGACCCATTAATCATATAAAGAACTGAATTAATCAGATATTTGCATGTAATTAATCAAATATTTATATGGTTATGGTAAATAAGCCCATTAACATGATTAACCATATAATGAACTGAATTAACCAAATATTTATACATGATTAACCAGGTGTCCCAAATGGGTGTCCCATTTGGGTGTTCACCTATCATTACTCAAATTCTAATATTATATACGAAAAGAGTTATTTATTTGTTTAAATGTGCCGAGTGAATGTTGATTTTGTCATATTGGATTATGTTTTAAAACTTGTCTTTGTTAAACTTTATTGCATGATATTATGATAGTTCAAATTTGTTCCACTCTTATTTTTTTTAAAATTTAGATATCTAGTTTCAAAGATTTTTTTTTATAATACCAAAATATTTTAAAAAAAATTTGACACAAAATTATTTATTTATTATTTAAAAATTAGTTTTATTTATATATGAATATTATTATTATATTTATTTATTTAATATTCCCCGTGTCAAAAGAGTGATATGTTAGTCATTAATATGACGATGAAGAATAATAGGGGAAAGATCATTATGGAAAGGGGTCCATTTCCAGACCCACCATGTCCTACATTTAGTTACCTTGCTTCAAAGGAAGTTTGATTCTCTTCAGCAACTACTACGTGTGTGTTTGGTTTGCTGGTCAAGGCCCTTCAAACGTGCTTCTCCAAGGGTCAAACGCAGTTTGACTGAAAAAAATGATGTTTGGCTCCCAAGGTGTAAATTGCTTCTGCCCCCCAAAATCACGTTCAACCTGAAGTAGGATTTTCTAGCTTCCACGGTGCTTCAAAATTGATTATGCATGTCAGGTAAACTCTCTTCAATAACTCTCTTTATTACCCCTCAATAACTTCCCTCAATAACTCCTATTCCATTTTCATATATGGATGGTAACAACTACTTTCAAAAGGGAACGTTTCTTCCTACCTTGTTCAATGCTCTGTGAATTTAACGTTCATCACCTTTTCCAGCTTATTCACCTGATATGCTTTGTGTTCACCTACCTTCATTAATGTGCAATTGCTGCATTCAGCTTCTGCGTTTGGTTATATATTTGAAGGTGTGAAGCTGCTGCTAATTGCCAATCTCACACACATTATTTTGGAGCATCTTGTTTGAGCATCTGCTTCTTCCTCAAAGGTCCCAAGATGTTGTCAATTGATGATGTTTAAGCCAGCGAGGGAGATGTTTGTCGCCTTGCGAGGTCCAAAAGAGAGAAAGTTGCATTGGCTTAGGCATGCGGTGTATAACCCTTTGCCCTTTATGAATATGTAATGAAGATTATGTATTAGGATTATGTATCCTCACTATCATGTCTCTTAGGTGTGTGGTTTAATGATTATGTATTGTGTCTCTTAGGTGTGTGTTTTGAAGAATATGTATTAGGAATTTAAGTTTCTGTGGTTTGAAGATTATGTAGTAGGAACTAAACTTTCTGTGGTTTGAAGATTATGTATGAACTCTATTATCTATAACCTGAATCTTGTTGCAACTTTTGGTGCATTGTGAATGCCTTCGTTGCTGCAGTGTAGTCTTGTTTTTTGCTGCAGTGTAGTTGAAATCTGTTTTGTTGCAACTTTTATGTAGTTGAACTCTGTTTCTTGCTGCAACTTATGAAAATGCACTTGATAAACATGCAGAAATGTATTTTTTGTAACTCTTGCTTGGATTATAACACCTGCAAAATGTTTTATAACTCCTGCTTGGTTTAAAACACAATTAATCTTGCTCAATTTGATGACAGGGATTTGCAAAATATTTTATAACTCCTGCTTGGTTTATAACACAATTAAAATACAATTAATCTTGCTCAATTTTGCTGACAGGGAATTGCAAAATGTTTTATAACTCCTGCTTGGTTTGTTTCCCTCAATAACAAGTCACGTCCTAATATTAAGTATTCATCTTCAATATGCCCTATCGTAGGTACTCCATGAGATTGCATTACATGCTAACCAAACCTTCAATTTTAATGTCAATAATAAGGAACTAGTTTAGTTTTTTTGGCCTTTCAGAGGTTTAAGATTTCACTTCCATATTAATAATGCTAATATAAAATTACAATTATAGTAGCTCGTAGAGTTATTGCAAATGAAAAATTACAATATATTTATCGTACTTGTTGATATATATATATAAAATATTATATTATATTAATTAATAATTAAAATGACAGTGAAATCTAGTTAAAGAATGTATATATACACTAATACCCATTTTGGTAATTTCACACCCAAAAGCAATTTTGATCTAAACCATCCAAACAACAAGAATTGATGAAAATCACTTTTTCATGAGGTCGTCCAAACATAAATCATTTCACTGTCAACTCACTTTTAACCAAAATCAATTCTACAAAATCAATTCCTCCCAGAACCACGTTTGTCAAAAACTAATCCAAACACACACTACGTAGTACGTACTATGCCAGCTTCTTAAGCTCATCAATGCTAGCTTTTTAGCTTAACAAATTCCTGCTGTTTCTGCTTTTTTTTAGAAGTAAGAATTTTCTCCTGCTTTTTGCTTCTTTTCCATTATTACGTTAAGGGTAAGCTCATCAATGCTTCAATTATTGCAAGTTTTATAGTACTTGTAGCAGTTTTCCAGCTGTTTAGTTACCAAACGCCATACTCTCTCTCTCTCTCTCTCTCTCTCTCTCTCAACACACACACACATTCGAGGACAAATTAAAGGGCTCTGATCTCCCACCTACGTACAAGATCCTAGGCAATCTGATTTTGTAAAATCAAACCCTTACATAGTTTGTCTGGTTCCAGAACATCCCGAGTGTCTTTTATTTCTTAAGCCACAGAATGGATAAGAAACTGCCAATTTATTTAAGAAATTTGATGAATATTTTAGTATCCTAACAAACAAGTGAATATTTTTTTTTCCATCAGTTTGACTTTAAATCACGAGGAATTATTATTATGTTGATATTCAATTTCATCTTTTGGACACATTAGATATAATAGTAATCCAGCTAATAATAAATACTTACATATAACTGAGCCTGTATCCACTGCATACATGAATCTCTCAATTTTAAAATGCATGCATTTCACTACCCACAAAAAATAAAAATAAAAATTGCATTTTATCCAATTGAGTTTTAGTTCACTTTTTGTTTGCCAAAATGGTTCTAAATTCTCTCTTCTCACTCTTTTGGGGCAAGGACGATCCTCCAACTTTGACACTGAGGATTGATCATTCAATAATCTTGACCATTGATTAATTGGTTGAAAAATTGAAAGATCAAAAAATAATAAATCAATGGGTGTTTAGCATCTAGAGGTTTGGTCGACTACATCAGATTCAAACTTTAATAGTACAGACTTAATAGCGGTTTCCAGAGGAACCGCTTTAAAAATGTGTGAAGGTTTTTAATATTGTTTTCTGATCGAAACGCTATTTAAAGATATGCCTTTAAAGATGTTTCCCACGAAAACGTTATCTTTATCTCATACCTTATTTTTAAGAAAAAAAAAGTTCAAATATTAATTGCGCTTTACCTGAGAAGCGGTATCGTAATATACACCTTAAATAGCGTTTGTTCGAACAAACGACATTGAAGTTATCACTATCATAGCACTTGAAAGGGAAAACATTATCTTTCTCGGTTATTAAAACAACATTATAGGGGACCAACTCTCTACCCATTCGTTGTCACAGTTCATGACGTACAATAAACTCTTTGCATAGAAAACCCAATAATCAACCTTTAACGCATAGAAAATTGTCCATAATCAATTCTGCCTTAATAGCTATTAAACTAACACACCTAAATCCTAAGCCGACTTCTCCTAAATAACCCTCCTATGTGTTATTATCCCACACTACAAATTATATAACATCTTCTTCTTTTGTATCCTTCTCTATGTTCCTATTATAATTCACTTATTAGTCGTACTATAATCCAAAAGAGGCTGGCATTATCGTATCTTCTTTTCGTGTGTCATAACTAATGTCTAGAAGAGGGCATTCCCTCCTAAATGTGATGTCAGACAACAAGAAGATACGTGGATGCCAAAAAATATGATTATCATTTTTTTATAGCATTCTCTCCTAAATGTCATGACAGACGACAAGAAGTTATGTGAATGCCTTAGTCTCTTTCTTATATGGGCAATAAAATGTCCACATGAAACGAAAGTTATAATCTGGGAGACAAGGGTCACTACAAGAAAAATTGATATTACCGACGGCTGGCCATCGAAAACAAGAAGATACGTGGATGCCAAAAAATTGACATTTTCTGACGTATTTGCACTGGTCGTAGATTCGTAGTTAATATGCTCGTCGCAAATCCTTTCCGATACGTTATTCAAAAGGCCGTGGATGATTCTGACGGCCATAGCTGTCTCTAAAACACGACGGTTCCGACAGCCACAGCCATTGAGACACCCCATTGTCCCATTAAAGAAAAACCTAATTAACTAACCTTAATCGCGATATAAACGATAAACATACAGAACAAAAAACAGAGATATTAAAAAACTGTAAACATAAAAGATATGAACATAACATCACACTTTGTACATAAATAAACATAAAGGTACAAGGTACTGTATAGGGTACCCCATCAGTAGGGCCCCACTAATACAAACTACGAAAATTGATAAAGAAAATACATATATGATCTGAAAAGAGAAACACCTTGCCACACTCCATACCAACCCAGTCCCCATTCAAAAGTACATCAAAAACGGGCTCACCACACACAATTCCTAACGTGGAAATCTAGTACTACCCTAACTCTCCCTACGCGTGCATGTATAAACCTGCCATGGTGGTCTCTGTGGTAGTCCTGATGCTGTCGCCTCGCTGTTGGATGATATAAAGACACGGTGGCGCTGATGCATTCTCTGGTATTGGAGACTCCGGCGGGCACTGCCCTTAGGGACCACTCCAACTGGTCCTATGACTTCTAAACTCTGGGCTACCCACGAATGTGGCTATGGTCTCGGCGGTGGATGCCAAAACATGTGCAGAGGAAGGCGCTGACCAAGACGAAAGACTCCAATGAAGCAAGAGTACGACGCTTCCCCGAAGCTCATATAAATAGTAACTAAGCCCCTATACACAGAGAGATAAGTGGCCGGGTCCACTCTCCACCCTCTCTCATCGTGAAACTAACTCAATGGTCCCATCACTAGGATCCCAGTAGGCTCCGTCATCCACGGGTGTTGTAAGTGTGGCATCTCTCTCAGATGGCTCTGCTTCATGTACCGGTAACAACATACAGAGAAGGGGATGGGAAGATAAGAAACTATTCTATCATCATATGCGAAAAAGGAATACATAGCATAAGATGCAATAATAGACAAAGACATGCATCACATATAGAGCACATATAGACAGTAATCATCCTTGAATCATATTCTCATCCTCTACACTTACTCTCATGCAGCTAAGCTTGTATGCTGACGTGGCCACCTACAATCCTGTCCATAAATGCCGGTGCACACCTCCATTCCCGTTAGGGATGTTAGTCAGTCGTCTAAACGGCTCGTCCATAAACGCCGGTGCACACCCCCATTCCCGTTAGGGCGCTCATTCAAAGAATGACACTATTCCCCCATTCCCATTAGAGAATAGCTGCACAATATAAAAGTGTCCCCATTCCCGTTAGGATACGGGATGTCTCGGCAAGGACTACAAGAGTATCACGATAGTTTCCCCCATTCCCGTTAGGGAACTGGCTCGTGACATCCGATATCCGAAATCGAATACTCTGACCTCGTGTGTTCCACCCACACGGCTGTGAACAACACCATGCATTCTATATGAGTCTCACCGACTCGTATCGAGTCATAACCTAGTGCCTTAACCTTCCACCACAAACTCATATAATTCCTCGGATCACATCACATAAGCTCATCATATATAAAATCATATTTTATTAGGCTAGGCACATCTAGGTCTTATGCCATACTGTCCCCAACATGCATCTCACTGAAACAACACATATTATAGCCTAGAGACCAACCAAGTATATTATAACAGATATGGCATGTTATCATACAACTCATGTTATACATATTGAAATAATAATAAAATATTCAAGTATCACAAGAAGTCACATAAAGCATGTTAAAACAATCAGCACACATCAAGCAGCTCAACAATGATAAAACCAGACATCCTCGAGTATCGTAAAATTAACCTAACGACGATAAATCTACAATCCCCAAATCATTATTGATACCACGGAGTAGTCGCCAATGTGATTTTGGCATTGTCGATTATTCACTCACTAGTAGGGTTTAGGTCGCCCTACAACAATTATTGTACGTTACGCTACTTAGCCGTTTCCGACAATAGGATGCTTCTTTCTCCCACCTGAGATGTATGTAGCTAGCTTCGGGACAACGAAACAAGCACATCTCCCCTTCTATATGATTCTGCTACGCCAAGATCTAGCACCTCCGGTGCTCTGAAAATTCACTTGGATACATGTACACAAAGATGAAAACGTCGGTAACCCTAATTCGAAAATGAAACGTAAAACCGATAACCGAATGAAGAGAAAACCTTAATACCGTCACCGACGGCATGTCAGCATGAAAAGAGCATATGCTTACCTTAGCCCTAATAAGAAAATAAGTATAGGGTTAAGAAGATGTCGTCGCCACGAACACAATGGTGTTATTGGTTTTGCGATAGGACGTTCGGTTGGGTCGCACTCAACTCCGAAAGTTCCTCACTTCTCCCTGATTTCTCTTCTCCTCCCTGTTTGTTTCTGTCTTCTGATTTCGAAATGGTAACATAAGTTACCATTTCACTTGACGTACTTATTTTTTTTTCCTTGATCTGTTGTCCACCCTAGAACGTGGGGCCTTCCACGCTGGAGCGTGCCAGCGCTCTAGCGTGGGACTCCTCCACGCTTGAGTGTGGACTCTGACTCAACCCTTCACTTCGAAGAAGCGTTGCCACAGGTCCTGGTCCCCATGCCACTGCTCAACACGTGTCTGCCACGTAATTGGTCCTCTAGAACGCACAAGCGTTCACCAGGCCACGCTTGAGCATGGGGTTACTGTATGCTTCAGCGTGCTGCCTGATCCATAAACCCTAATTCGCGTGTACTTGTCTGATTCGAAGCCGATCGATCACATAACTTTCAAACAAGCTTCCAAACACATGAACATACATCTTAAACACATAACCAATGTTCTAAATCATGGATGTTACAGTCGTCACAAACTTTTGACTCGCAAGTTTCCATCCATTACAGACGGCTAAGCCGTTGCAAACTTATTTATTTATTTATTATTATATATTACTATACTGATGGCTAGGCTGTTGCAAATATATAAATATTTTTTAATTAATTAATAATTTAAATAATTTAAATTTTAAATTAATTAATTAAATTTTAAATTAAATTAAATTTTAATTGATTATTTAATATTTAATATTTAATATAAAATTCATAATTAATTATAAATTTAATATATTTATTTATTTATTTATTTATTTGTTATGATTTAAAATATAATATGATAAATCAATAATAATTTTAAATGATAATTAAATTCATAACTAAATAAAGCAAAATGTTTTGATAAGAGTACGTACATCATACAAAATGAAATCCAATCCTAAAAAAATAATAGTCCTCTCTATAGCCATGCAACAAATCCTCGAAGGATGGGTCCCCTTCACCCCCGGTATGCTGATGACCCTCAGACTGGGACACGACGACTGCGGTTGAGGGGTGCGGTGAAGGTGTTGATCCTGCTGCGACTGTGGCTGAGTCATAGTGGGTCCTAAATGCATCAAAAGCTCTTTCTGATGTGCCGCCATCATCTACATCTCCTGCATAATCCGGAGCTCACGTTCGGCCATCTCCGTCAACAGCTGCTGATGTCTCTCCTCCCGAGCTGTCATTCTCTGCGGCAAAGATGCTGGAGCATCAATGTCGATAGTTGCTGGCAAGGTCTCCTATACCGTAAATGCGACCTTCTTCTTGCCACCAGCAACCTCCACCCACGTCTGCAACTCCACTCGGGCCTCCGCCTCTGGGTCAAGTGTGGTGGTAGGGGAAGAGGAGGCTGCCTGAGACCAAACCTAAGATAATTTAGCCTCATACTCCTTCTGTTATTTACAATAACGCAAACCATCACACGATATTACCATAATTCTTTAATCTAAAATAAAAATAATTACCGACAAAGAGACATATAAATCACTTGAGTTCCTATAGAGCGCTCATCTACAAACTCACTGGTACCCTTGCGAGTATGGGTTCGGGCATGCAGCTCGTTCAGCTTGACGCTACGACTGAGCTTCTTAGCCTGCAACAAGAAACACTTGTTATAACTAATAATGACAATACTGAAATGGCACAAAACAACACTAGAAGGGGGGTTGAATAGTGTTTTCGTAAATTAGAGTTTTTCAAGCACAAAATAAAATTGAGTGCAGGTAAGATGCTTAAATACAGACGCCTTTTGAAGAACTGAATATTAGCTATTAGCACTTCCCAATTAGTTAATGGGTAAGACAAATAAACTCAATAATAAAGTAAAGAGCTAGGGAAAGAAAGTATTCAGAGATTTATCATGGTTCACCCACAAACTTTGGGCTACATCTAGTCATTGGCTTTACCAAGTTTTAGCACTATAACTGATCAAGGTTACAAACGACTATTATTTGCACACCTAGCCTCTCCAGGCTCAACACAAGTATTATTTGCACACCTAGCCTCTTCAGGCTCAACAAGTATTCTAAAATAAGCCTCTTCGGGCTCAGAGAGTTTTGGGAGTTGTTTGAGGCACAGCTTCAGGCTTACAATAGCAATTCAACCAATTTACACTTTAGTAAGTGAATGTAGACTTGAGATCTGGTGAATTGCAAATAAGTTCTTCTCTAAATGATTTATAGTATGAGAGAAGATGATGAGAGTGATGATAGCTTTCAGCTATTTGAAATCTCGATGTGAATACTGTTATTTTGAATAAGATTGTTTTCACAGTATGTTGAGTGTTGTGGCTTTTTCTAGTTGTTCAGCTTCTTTCAAAATCTCATCACTTTCCTTTTAATCAACAACCACACTTGTTCTTCAGGTCTTCAATGTGACACCCTCTACCCCACATACATTTAAATAATTAAAAGATAGGGTAATTAAAAAAAAAAAAGTAACACATTGTATCAAATCTCAAACGTGGAAAAGATTAACATAAGCAGAAGATAAACCCAATCCCGATGTCACATTACAGAGCTGGCTGGTATAACTAATCCGGAAAAACAACCTCGTATATAAACTGAAACAACTAACTAACTTCCGAAAACTGGAAATCCTAACTAAAGAGTCGTGGCTCCTCGGAGTCACTCCTCAATTGGCTGCTCGCCGTCCTCTGCATAAAAGATACATGCAAACAAGAAACATAGAAATAGGGAGTAAGAAACATGAATATGAATATAATGGCAAGGAATCATTTAGCAAGACGAGCATACATCGACAAGCATGTTATAACAAACAATAACAGTATAACACATCAACATCATAATATAAATGTGTATGCTATGCAATGTAACTCTGCTCCACTACTCCATTATGCACTTGAATCCATCTATCTCAGGAAGTCAACTTCGGGGTTATATCTCCACATTGGTCAATAAGTACTAATGCCGGGGCAATCCACCAAACCTCGGATGGATCCTTAGGAGAGCCAGTGCACCTTACTCTCGGATACGCCACCACGGTTGTACACGATTCTCTTGAATCGCCACGGACGGCAAGATCACCATAACTCGGGCGACCTCCCCTATATTGAACATCCTCCAATAACATCTCCGATGCATGAATACATGCTCAACACAGCATACAAGCATAACCACCACCTCCGCTTGGGCCACTAGGCTACCCAAGTTTTAACACCATCAACACCTCGACCACTCGGCTATAGAGGACTAACGTTTATATTTTCGTATTTATTAATTAAACACTCTAGTCGTTCTGCACTAGAGATTACCACCTTGACCATCAAGCATCAAGGCCCCCTTGGCCACTAGGCTACCAAGGTACCATATCATCATTAACACTCGAGCCATTAAGCACTAGAGATTACCACCTTGACCATCATGCATCAAGGCCCCCTTGGCCACTAGGCTACCATGGTTCAACATCTTATCACTTGTCTTTGGTCTTCACGTTTCGTTGGTATTTTATTAAGTCTTTTAAGGTATTTGGGATGAAACACCCCTGCTTCTGCACAATTCTGGTTTCTGTTCTGCACAGGTGAGCATGGTCGTGCTCACCCTTCAGCACGATCGAGCTGAGCTTCCCAGCAAGCACGGTCGTGCTCCCTGTTAAGCACAGGCATGCTCAAAAGCGCGCCCTGTTGTAGGCAGAAGGGTCACAGACCCTTAGCCAATTGATTTTGGGACATCTCAGATTCAATCCTAAGGCTCTTCTAATCCATAACTCATCAGTTTCATTAATATTGAATTAATGTTTATGTCTTACAAATTAAGGGGGATTAGTCCTTTTGATCTCAGATTAATAAATTATCCCTAATCACTCATGAATTAGTCCCTAAGGTTCTTGACTACATTGTTGGCATCGCCTCACTCATTACTAACATTCAGTTTTATGATAAAAGGGAACAACCTCCCTTAACATTATTAAACAGATTAAGTCTTTTACATTAATGTGTCGCAACAACAGTCGACAGCCAATACAACATAATGTCACAAATATGATAAACATCCAATCATGGCAACTCAATCATCATGTTCATAACAGTCAATGATTATAACAAGGCATTCATACCAACATCAATAATCAATAATCTTACTAATACAACAGTTAACATCAAATAGCAAATAGGCATATAGGCATACAACATGTTATCAAACATAAAGGGTTATGGGAACCCTTCGTCTTACGCTACCCCCAAGCCTACATACTCATACTATTCTTTCTCCCCATACCTGGTATGAAGATTCCCGTTAAACTGAAGACGCTCCTAAACATGTTCCCTCGAACGGCTTGACGAACGATCCCAAGCCTTGGTCAACACAAACAGGGTTAGCCCATTAGTTCGCAATTCAACAGAATGAAAAGGAACAAAAAAGGGAAGAACGTTTACCTTTCGTTAATTGGCACTAGCACGTGATTGTCTCTCCCAAAGAGCAAGAACACCCAGAGCAGTTTGGGTTCAAAGGGGAAAAGAGGGAGAGGCTGCCGTTACGGTTAGGGATTGCCTAAAAGTGCCAAAATAGGGTTTATGACTTAAATCCCCAGTTACTGTTCTGCTTATAAAGGCAGAGACCTGAGCATGGTCGTGCTACTCCTTCAGCACGGCCTTGCTCAACTTAACGCCTACGAGGCGTGGTTGACTGCTGAGCACGGTCGTGCTCCCTAATTAGCACGGACGTGCTCACATCAGCGTCAACGAGACGCATGCAGCCTTATGCACGGGCGTGCTGGCACACGAGTACGGGCGTGCTCATGTATTAGGAAGGGATTTTCAACTCAAAAACCCCACTTAGTCCACTCTAAACCTTCCTAAAAAAACAAGGCATACATACAAGCACTTAAAGGAAAAACGGGGTGTTACAATTCTACCCCCCTTATAAAAATTTCATCCTCGAAATTTCTACTTTCCTCGAAGGAAGAGATGTGGGTACGCTTCCATCATCTTCCATCATCTTGCTCTCAAGCTCCCACGTAGCACTTTCCTCAGTCGCCCTGCTCCAAACGAATTTAGCCAAGGGAATCTCTTTGCCCCTCAGCTGCTTCCCCCTCCGATCCTCAGCTCGTCCAGGAAAGAAATTACGTATTCTTGAGAGTTACACCAACAACTGGGGTCGGTAGAGTGATGAAGGCGAAGAAACTTACTCCCAAATTCATTGGCCCTTACCAAATTTTTAAAAGAGTCGGTGAAGTTGCGTACCAAATTGCATTACCACCTTTCTTGTCTAAACTTTATAATGTCGTGGTAGCTTTTCTGTATACTCTGTGCCGTTCTCATCTTTTCCTGAATCATCCTCACCTTTTCTGTGGTTTCTTGCACTATCACAGGTCCTAACACCACACTATCACCAGGTTCACTCCAACACAAAGGTATCCTACATCTCTTCCCGTAAAGAGCTTCATAAGGTGCCATCCCAATACTAGAATGGTAGCTGTTGTTGTAGGTGAACTTTATTAGGGGCAAAAAATTGTCCCAAATACCAGACTGTTCTAGCACACAAGCTCTAAGCAAGTCCTCTAAGGACTGGATGGTTCTCTCAGATTGACCATTCGTCTGCAGGTGGTATGCTGAACTTAGCCTAAGCTTTGTTCCTAAGGCTTCATGCAAACTATTCCAAAGCCTAGAGATAAACCTCAGGTCTCTATCTGATACTATGCTAGAAGGTACACCATGTAACCTAACTATCTCTTTGATGTACAGCCCGGTCAACTTTTCTAAAGAGTATTCCATGTTCATAGGGATGAAATGGGCGGACTTAGTCAGTCTATCCACAATAACCCATATAGCCTCAAAACCTGCTGGAGTCCTCGGGAGTACAGACACAAAATCCATTGAGATACTATCCCATTTCCATTCTGGGATACTTAAAGGTTGCAACTTTCCTGATGGCTTTTGGTGTTCTATCTTAGCCTTTCCGCACACTAAACAAGCGTACACAAACTCAGCCACATCTTTCTTCATCCTAGGCCACCAAAACACCCTCTTTAAATCTTGATACATCTTAGTGGCACCTAGGTGCACACTCAATCCACTCCTATGTCCTTCTTCAAGGATCAACTTCCTAAGCTCCGGGATATTTGGTATACAAACTCTATCCTTGAATCTCAAGACTCCATCACTTCCGTCCTTAAAACTAAGGTCTCTATCTTGAGCAAGCAACTCCCTCTGGTCTAAGAGATACTTATCTAACTTTTGGCCTTCTCTATTCTCATCCATCAAACGGTTGGTAACATTCAAGGTTCCAAGCCTAATGCTCTTAGGGGTAACTTCCCAAGCTAAACTTAGGTCTCTAAACTCCTCGATCAGATCCATCTCCCTAACCATTGGAGGCATCAGCCACTACATTGGCCTTTCCTGGGTGGTAGGTTAGATCAAACTCATAATCCTTAAGAAACTCCATCCACCTACGCTGCCTCATTTTGAGCTCTTTCTGATCAAACAAATATTTTAAACTTTTATGATCACTAAAAACCTCAAACTTAGCTCCATAGAGGTAATGCCTCTAGATCTTTATGGCAAACACCACCGCTCCTAACTCTAGGTCATGGGTAAGGTAGTTCTTCTCGTGGGTTTTCAACTGCCTAGAAGCGTAAGCTACTACCTTACCATCTTGCATCAACATTCCACCTAAACCTTGCTTCCATGCATCACAATACACTACTAAAGGTTTAGAAGGATCGGGTAAAACTAGAACTGGTGCTGATGTTAACCTATCCTTCAGGGTTTGGAAACTCTTCTTACACTTAGAGTCCCACACAAACAACTGTCCCTTCTTGGTGAGACGGGTCAGGGTAAAGCTATCTTAGAGAAACCTTCTATGAACCTCCTATAGTACTTTGCTAAACCCAAGAAACTCCTAATCTCGATCACTGACTTTGGCGCTTCCCACCTTTAGAGATCACGTGACCTAAGAAACTCACCTCATCTAACCAAAACTCCCACTTAGACAACTTAGCATACAACTGCTTCTCCTTAAGGGTCTGCAAGACATCCCTCAAGTGTTCCTCATGTTCCTCCTTAGCCTTGGAGTATACTAAGATGTCATCTATGAAAACCACCACAAACTTATCCAAGTAAGGGAGAAAGGTTTTGTTCATGTAATCTATGAACACAGCAGGAGCATTGGTCACACCAAATGGCATAACCAAATACTCGTAGTGACCATATCGCGTCCTAAAGGCTGTCTTCGAGATGTCCTTAGACTTAACCCGAATCTAATGGTATCCTGACCTCAAATCTATCTTCGAGGAAACACAAGCCCCGATCAACTGATCCATGAGATCATCAATCCTAGGGAGGGATACCTATTCTTAATGGTCATTTTGTTGAGCTATCGATAGTCGACACACAACCTCATGCTGTCATCCTTCTTCTTCATCAACAACACCAGGGCTCCCCATGGGGATACGCTAGGCCTGATGAACTGCTTCTGCATCAGATCTTCTAACTGTTCCTTCAACTTGGCTAGCTCTAGAGGAGACATTCTATAGGGTGTTATGGATATAGGCCCAGTGCCAGGCACTAAGTCTATGGTAAACTCTACATCCCTTTCTGGGGGTAGTTCGTAAACATCCCCCGGAACACTTCAGGAAATTCACGCACAATCGGCATGCTGTCGACATCATGAGGGCTCTCGACTTCCAGGGAAGCTAGCATCATGTAAACTTAGGCTTCTTCTTTCATATGAGCTTTAACTTGGTTGACAGAGAGAAAGCTAGGATCCCTAGACTCCACTGGAGTTCCAAAAACTATGGTTTTATCAAAACAATTCAGAAGAATGTGGTTGGAAGATAACCAGTCCATGCCAAGAATAACATCAAGGTCTTTAAGAGGTAAGCATACAAGATCAACAATAAAGTTTCTACCATCTATGGTAATAGGAATATTCTTGCATGCATAAGAAGTAAGAATAGGTATTTATGGGTGTGGCAACAATTAAATCGCACTCAAGGAGTGTCACAGGCAATTTAAGACTCTTAGCACATTCATATGACACAAACAAGTGAGTCGCACCCGAATCGAACAATACAGTTAAACAAACTTTATTAATGAGGCACATACCTTGGATTAAATCCTCAGATTCGGAGGCCTCGGCTCGGCTCCACTGAGAGTAAAGACTCTCCCCGCGGTCTTCAGTCGGTTGGCTTGAGGCTTTTGACCTTTGCTCGCATTCTGTGGTTCTGACTTTCCTCCCTCGCAGTTCCGACTGATGTGGCCATACTTGCCACACTTGAAGCAGATGATGTCTGTCTCCTTGCATTGAGTAGTAAAGTGATTCTATCCACACTTGCCGCACCGAATAGGTCTAGAATTAGATGAATCCCATCTCCTGGACTTGTCTGAAGAAAACTTAGACTTCTTGCCATCCCACTTGAAGTCCTTGCCGGTTGGAGCGAGACGCGGCTTCCACATGTTTCCCTGATCACTCTTCTTGTTGCTCTGGCTGTCTGATCCCTTGGAGGCTGATCCTCCGGACTTGTAGGCATCTTCAAAGATCCTACACTTGTTCACTTGGACCGGGAAGACTCGGATCTCCTGATAGGTGATAGCCTTCTTGATCTCTGGACGCAGACCATCCTCAAACTTGAGGGACTTGGAGCGGTCGTCCGTCACATACTGAGCCAGCTCATCAAACTTAGCTGCATACTATCCCATTGACATGTTGCCCTGCTTCAATGCCAAGAATTCCATCTCCTTTCTGTCATGGATATCTGCTGGGAAGTACTTCTCGAGAAATCTATCCTTGAAGACATTCCATGTGACCACAGTATCCTCAGCCAGCATGCGCTGATGACAGTTCTCCCACTAGTGCTCAGCATCCTCAGTCAACATGAAAGTTCCGAAAATAACCTTTTGCTGATAGTTGCATCCCATAGTTCGAAAGATCTTCTCCGTCTCCCGTGTAACAGCCCGATTTTCAGATACACTGTATTAACGGTAAAGATATATTTATTTATATTTTTATCTGAGACTTAGGAAATGATTTTGGAGAAAGAAAAATCATATCTAGAACTTACTCTATGGTAGGAAGCTCTGGTTAAAATTTGGGTTTAAAATTCAGATGGAAACCGTCTGCGTTTTTAACTGACAGTATAAGTTTATACTGACAGAAAACCCTAATTTGACCCAAAAATTGAAATTTGTAGATTTTTTATATTTTGTCCATGAGGAAGTCTACTTTCGAAATTTCTGATCAGAAATAAAATATTATGTGTATTCGGGCGAATTTTGGCGAAAGTTCGAACGGAAAACAGTTGGTATTTCCACTGATAGTAAGATTTTAATGATCAGAAAACCTAATTTTGACTTGTGAGCGAAATAATGTAGGTTTTGATCACGTTTCCAATGAGATAGGGTATTTTGAAATTTTTGTAAAAAAATAAGATATTAGATGATTCTCGGGCGTTTTGGTCGTTAATCGGGTAATCGACGGAGCCGGGGACAAATAACAAAAAAATATCTAGATATTTAGTAAAAACAAATATCTAGATATTTAGTGAAAATATCTAGATATTTATTTAAAAATATCTAAATATTTATGTCTTAACTTAACTATGGTTAGTTAACTTAATCTAGGTTAAGTCAAATTCCTATCTATAAATACCCCCCCCCCCCCCCCCCCCCCCCCCCCCCACATCAAACGGCAGCCCCCACCCTCCATCTTTTCTCCTTCATTTGTTCTTCTTCAACCCAAAACATAAACTCCATTTTCAAGAGCTCTAGGTGCATCCTTGTTGAAGTGCATCAAGATCATCATCTTCTTTCCATTTCCGGCATCACTTGAGGTAATATGATGATCCTTGATCATCTATTCTCCTACTTGAAGCCATTTTCATTCTCTTTCATGATTTTATTTTCTTAGATCTAGAACTTTAAAGAATTCTAGAAAATTGTAGAAAAATCCTAAAAATGTGAAATCAATTTCTATGATCTAGTTATGATCACTACTTTCATTATCCAGGAACATGTAATCAAAAACACTTTCCATCCCTAAAAAAAATTCTAGGCTGAAACCCTAACCTTGGAGGTTAGAGGATTTTGTTTCATATTTTCAACTTCTAACAATTTATCCTAGTTATCTAAGACCTAAGCACCTAGAATCCAAACCATTAGAATGAGAACATAACCCTAACCCTCATTTGAATTACTTGGCCGAACCTAACTAAAAGTAGTTAAGGGAGGGTTTGTTGATTAACTTGTTGTGTTGTCTGGATGAAGGTGAATTTGATAACACGTGGTGTGACAATTGTGACACCCTTCTACCCCACATGTTATAAGCCATTTAATTTAAAAACAATTAAAGGAAAACATGCAATTATTATTGAAATAAATAAAACAATTGTCCATGGGTAGAAAAGTCCCACATGAACCGTTTACAACGCGGAATTAAAATGAGTTTTAAACATAACAAACTAATATAAATATCCGAACCCCGATGTCACCTACAGAGCTGGTATAACCATTCCAGGATAAACACCCATGAAATTACAACTGAAAACTAACATAACACAAACTAGCCCTACTATGAGTGGCGGCTCCTCAGAGTCACTCCTCTCCGGGCTGCTCGTCATCCTCTGCAAGGTGCCAATCAGGCCAAACACAAACAAACATGGGGAGTAAGTTCATGTAATCATATATAGCAAGAAGTAGGAACTAAAGTAAACAGTAAACACAACAACATTACACCAAACATCAACATCGTCATTATGCTATGCAGTGCAATGCAGTCCTACTCCGCTAAACCAACAATGCATGTGGATCCACTAAACTCGAGATGTATGACTTCAGAGTTAAATATCCACATTGAGAATCTACTCAACGCTGGAGAATCTACTCCTTGGATAGCCAACGCATCAAACCAACGAATGCCTCGTCACGGGGGCGCTAGGAGAATCTACTCCAACCATGGATGGCCAGACCGCCGTACTCTAGGACGATCTCCCCTATGTCGACCATCCCTAATCAACAACTCCGATGCTATGCATATGCAACACAACAACAACGGCAACACCACCTCCACAATGCCAACGGAATCGACCGAAGATAACAGCGGAATCAACCGCAACAACTTGCCTCGCGGAATCTATCTGAGGTTTTAAGTGGAACCAACCGCAGTACCTGGGGCAAACCCTCGGCCACCAAGGTACACAACAACATCAACACCTTAAACCCAACCATGGGGTTAAGGCTCCCTTGGCCAAAAAGCACCAAGGCACAGCTCATCAGTTGCGGCACCCAAAAGGGTATCGACTTAACACCTCACCATGTCATGATCTTTAATTATTTTTAGTATTATCAACCGGATTGTCTAATCAATTAATCATCATTGGGGAATGGGGGTTAAAAACCCCTTAAGTCCTTTATTCGGTTCTGTCCAGGTGGGTTGAGCATGGTCGTGCTCGTAACCCAACACGGTCGTGCTTAAGCACGTGAGGGGCGTGCTCCTCTTTAAGTGAAGCACGGTCGTGCTCCTTAGTGAGCACGATCGTGCTCTTTGTCCTGCACGGCCGTGCTGAACAGCGCGGCCATTTACCCAGAATTCAACTGGGAGCATGGTCGTGCTCCCTGTTCAACATGGTCGTGCTCATCGCGCGACAGTGCTGTTCTGGGCAGGAACAGAGACTGAAACTTAACCAATTTATCAGGGTTTTTACTCAATTAATCCTAACATCAATCATCAACATGTTTTCAGGCTTAACTCATCATCATAACATTAATCAACTCAATCATGGCATCAACCTAGCAATAACATTATCATGTTAATAACAACGATTACAAAAGCAACCATAACCATATGCAACATAACACCATTAACATAACAACCAGAAACATACATTAAACGTAGCCTTAAATCATGTAATCATCAAACATATTTTCATGCAAATCAAACCGGGGTTATGGGAATCCCTTTACTCTACTCTAACTCCGAGCCTATGATTATACTACCCTTCTCCCTATACCTGGATTGAAGGTAGCTCTAACGACGTCCCAAACAACGAATCGGTTCCTCCCTTTACAGCGACTCACACCGAAACGAACCTTGGATCAACAGAATACCAAAGATTAGTCCCTATTCACAACAATGGAAAAAGGAACTTAGACAGGGAAGAAACGTTACCTATGCAATAATCACAACTATGTTAGCGGTCTCCCACGGCCTCTAAAGCTCCCAAAATTGAACAAGAGGAAGGGAGGAGGAAGAGGGTTCATTCTGGCAGCACTATGGCTGCTGCAACTCATAAAAATAGGGTTAACACGTTAAACCCTCGATTCTGCTCAAGTATATAACTTCCGGACCTGAGCACGGTCATGCTCAACTTATCGTTACGAGACGCGGTCAACACGCTGAGCATGGGCGTGCTCATTGTTGAGCACGGTCGTGCTCAACTTAAAATCAGAGACACGCTTCTGACTTTAAGCACGGGCTTGCTGGCTAATGAGCACTGGCGTGCTCATGTACCAGAAAGGGACTTTTAGCCAAAAATCCCACTATGCCCTTGAACGATAAATCCAACTTAATAAACTCAGTTTAATAAAATTAATTCTAAAAAAACAGGGAGTTACAACAATGAGGAATTGCGAATTCGGAATTTCGGTGATAACCCAGGTGGGGGAAAGAATCAACCTATCGTCGAAATCGATAAGTAGTAGATTATATGATAATTGTGTAGGGTGACTTAAACCCTACTAGTAGTCGAGTAATCGACAAGACCAAAATCACATTGGAAAATTTTTTCTGTAAAACCAATGGTGATTTGGGGATTGTAGGCTTATTGACGTTAGGATGATTTTATCTTATCTGAGGTTGATTGAATTTATTATTGTTATTGAATTTACTGTGATCCGCTGGTTGAGGTATACCACCTGCATGTGACGTATTATTTTGGTGTGTTTGAATATTTATTGATGTTATGTTATGCATGATCTGCCTGGTTGTTAATATGATGCTTAGTGGATTTTAAGAAAAGATATATATGTTGTTCGGGAGATAGTTGTTTGTTTTGGGTGTGAGAATAATGGTGACTTAGAAAAGCCTAACCTAAATGATTTATTTTAAAGAGGTGTGGTGACCTAGAATATGTATTGAGTTCTAGTGGAAGGTTAAGGCACTAGGATATTGTTAAAATGGGTTGGTGAGATTCACGTGTATTGGTAACATAATACACAAGGTTGGTGTTGTTGTTTACAACCATATATTGGTAATATAATACACAAGGTAAAGAGTTCTCGCTAGACCGTTCCACCTTAGAAATAGGTTGTGCAGCTATAGTGTTATTGAATTTCATTGAGCACCCCCGGGAGTGGATGGGGTGTGCACCGGGAGCATCGTGCAGCTATAGTGTCATGCTTAGCATGAGCGTTCTCACCATGGAAGAGAATGTGCACCGGGAATTTGGAACCCGTTGCTTGAACAATTGACTGACATTCCCTGAGAGGAATGCGTGAAAGAAATCAGTGGTGGCCACGTCAGTATGAAAGTCTAGTTGTACGAGATTGGGGTAGAGGATGATACTTGATTTTGAGGATGTTTTGTTTGTTAGGTGTTGAATGATGCTTTGTCCGTGACAATTACTGTTTAGTTTGCAATTACTTTTTTCCGTTTTTGATGATAGAACTGCTTCTTATCCCCTATATTTCTGTATTTTGTGGGTTTACTTTGGTTTACGTTAGAAGACCTGATGGAGGGTTATGTTGCTGAGGAGCTGGACGGAACTCTGTATGAAATGGAGGTTGCCGAGGAGTTGGATGGAACTCCTTATGAACCAGACGTTGGAGGTCGAGCTGTGATCCACGGTGATTAGAGTATAGACATTATGGTTCTAAGGAGTATTTTCATATGTTTCCGCCAAGTATGATTTTTGTTTAAGTCTATGCCTGTGAGGGATCCTACTGAGAGGATACCCTCAACAATGTTTTGGTAATGTAATAAATAAACATGTGTGTATTTATATATTACAACGTTGGTGTGTTTAATTTGCAGAAGTTATATGATTATTAAATAAGTTTTAATTTTTACATATTTTTCACGCGAAGCGCGCGATTAAGAAATGATTATAGAGGGAATTAATCTAATAAAACACCGGGGCACAACGGGGTGTCTCATTTGGTATCAGAGCAGTTTGATTCTGTTCAGATGTGAGGTTTAGGATGTTGTTACTGGCCGTGTCTAGTTGAATCCACATCGGATTTTAACTATGCTTAGAAGTTGGGTAGTGTGTTCGAACTCGAAGCGATAACTAACATTAGTATGGCATATGGTATTTATATACTTGTTTATGTAGTATTATATGTCATACGGATGGGAGTTGATGATTTCCTTAAAGAGGATCATGGCTCAAGAAAGAGGACGTAATACCAATAGTGATGATAGGATTCCCGAGAGAATTATTGGAGGTAGCAACAGTGAGGCTAATCATACCGGTGGTGGAGGAGTGCCATCCGAGACTCGCAATATCATGGAAGTTATGGTTGCTGCCTTGTTACTGCAAACACAGCAAAATGCGGAGATGCTGAAAATGAACAAAGAGCAGCAGGAACTGTAGAATCAAAGAAGAGCCGTTGAAACTGAAGATGCAAGTATAATGACATTCATGGAAGAGAAGCCACCACGGTTCCGAGAAGATTATGTCCTAGAGAAGGCTGAATGGTGGGTGCAAGAGATAGAGAAGATATTTGATAGTGTGCGCTGTAGAGATGATAGGAAAGTGACTTATGCTGCCTTCATGTTAACTGAAGGAGCATATTTCTGGTGGAGAGGCAAGAAAAGATTATTGGAGGCCTAGGGCAGAATTATTACATGGCAGTTGTTTATTGAATGCTTCTTCGAGAAGTATATCCCACTTTTAGTCTGACTTGAGAGGAAGAGAGAGTTTGCTACTCTTCAACAGGGAAACATGACTGTTGGTGAGTATGTATCACGCTTTGAATCTCTGATTAAGTTTTTAGAATTCTATGAGAGATTCCCAAACAAGGATTTGCGGTGTAGAAGGTTTGAAGAGGGACTACGAAATGATCTAAAGAGAGCAGTAGTGTATTTTGATATCCAGAGTTTCCGAGAGCTGGTTGATAGCTGCAGGGCTATAGAGAGCATAAACCAGAGACAAATTACTGAGCTGAACAACTAAGAAGTGGAGGCCCTATTCGATCAGGTTCTCTGAGGGGAGCAGATAGTGGTTTCCAGAAGAGGCAGGAACCATATATTAGATCTGTGCAGCCAGTTCCGACAGCTGCACCAATACCAGTTTATACAACAACAGTGGTTATATCAGGCCAGCAACCACAAGGCTATGTTTGCTTCAGATGCGGAGGATCACATCATATTAGCGATTGCACGGAAAGGCCTAGTTGTTTCCATTGTGGTAAACAGGGACATTTTGCTCGTGATTGTAGGCAGAAAGGTATGCAACAACTAGTAGCTATTAACAGAGGTGAAGCTGGAAGAGGAGATCCAGGAACAAGTCAACAGCAGCAGAAGAGCTTAACTTGTTTCAGATGTAGAGGACCTCATCATGTTAGAAATTTCAAGGAGAAACCTAGTTGTTACCACTGTGGGGAACCTGGTCATATAGCTCAAGATTGCAGACAGTGGGTCACTGGGAGAGTGTTTACAGTGAGGGGAGTTGAACCTTCTCACTCTGCAGATCTCATATAAGGTATGTGTTTGACATCAGCGTCCTATAGTTGTTAAGAATAGGACATTTATTACACTTGTCGTTGATCTTACGGAAGTGGAAACCGTGTTCTTGGTGGGAAAGTCTGAAGATGGTTGTAACACCCTGTTTTTCGGAAGTATTTTTATAAAGCTGGTTTTATTAGGTTAGAATTATCGGTTGAGGGCTTATTGGAATTTTTGGCTTAAAGGTCCCTTTCTGGTAGATGAGCATGCCTGTGCTCATTAGGCAGCACGCCCATGCTTAAAGTCGAAAGCGTGTTTCTGATTTTAGGTTGAGCACGACCGTGCTCAACAGTGAGCACGACCGTGCTCAATGTGCTGACCGCGTCTCGGTGACGCTAAGTTGAGCATGACCGTGCTTAAGGGTGAGCACGACCATGCTCAAGTCAGAGCTATATATGTTTGGCACAGAACTGAGGGTTAACGTGAAACCCTAATTTTCTAGTTGTGGCAGCCACTGTTACGGGTCAGAGTGCTTCCTTCCCTATCTCCTCTCCATCCTTTACTATAGTGGAGTTTTGGAAGCCGTTTGAGAAGCTTAGTACGTCTGTATTGGTTAGAGGTAATGGTCCTTTTCTCTTTTCAGTTTCTTTATTGTTTTTTATTAGAGAAACTGACTAAGGTTGTTTTTGGTTATCTAAGGCTTAACTTCGGAGTGAGCCGCTTGAGGATTCGGGACCGGATTACCGTTGGGAACTGTTTTTAGAGCAACCTTCCAAACCCTTAAGGATAGGTTGACATCAGCACTAGTGTTAGTTTTGCCAGATCCTAGGGAACCCTTCGTGGTTTACTATGATGCGTCGAAGCAAGGTTTAGGTGGTGTATTGATGCAAGATGGTAAGGTAGTCGCTTATTCTTCTAGGCAGTTAAAAACCAATGAGAAGAACTACCCTACCCATGACCTAGAGCTAGGAGCTGTGGTATTTGCCTTAAAGATTTGGAGGCATTACCTGTATGGAGTGAGGTTTGAGGTTTTTAGTGATCATAAGAGTTTGAAGTACCTCTCTGATCAAAAGGAGTTGAATATGAGGCAGTGTAGGTGGATGGAGTTTGTAAAGGACTATGACTTCGAGCTGACCTATCACTCAGGAAAGGCCAATGTGGTGGCCGATGCCTTGAGTAGGAAAACCCTGCATATCTCCGCTTTGATGGTTAGGGAGATGGATCTGATTGAGGTGTTTAGAGACCTTAGTCTGGCTTGTGAGTTTACCCCTAAGAGTATTAGGCTTGGTACCTTGAAGGTTACCAATAGTTTGATGGACCAGATTAGAGAGGCTCAGAAGTTAGACAAGTTTCTCTTGGACCAGCGAGAGTTGCTCTCTCAGGGTAGTGACCTAAGTTTTAAGGATGGAAGTGACGGTGTCTTGAAGTTTAAAGATAGAGTCTGCATACCAGACGTTCCTGAGCTTAGGAAGTTGATCCTTGAAGAAGGACATAGGAGTGGATTGAGTGTGCACCCAGGTGCCACTAAGATGTATCAGGACCTTAAGAGGATATTCTGGTGGCCTAGGATGAAAAAGGATGTGGTCGAATTTGTTTATGCGTGCCTAGTTTGTTAGAAGGCCAAGATAGAACACCAGAGGCCTTCAGGTAAGTTGCAACCTTTGAGCATCCCAGAATGGAAATGGGATAGCATCTCCATGGATTTTGTGTCTGGACTCCCTAGGACTCCAGTTGGTTTTGAGGCTATATGGGTTGTTGTGGATAGACTGACTAAGTCTGCCCATTTCATTCTGATGAACATGGAGTATCCTTTAGAGAAGTTAGCTAAGCTGTTCATCAAAGAGATAGTTAGGCTTTATGGTGTACCCTCTAGCATAGTTTCAGATAGAGACCCGAGGTTTACCTCTAGGTTTTGGAATAGTTTGCAAGAGGCTTTAGGGACAAAGCTTAGGCTTAGTTCAGCTTACCACCCACAGACTGATGGATAGTCTGAGAGGACCATCCAGTCCTTAGAGGACTTGTTGAGGGCTTGTGTGTTAGAACAGTCTGGTAGTTGGGACAAGTTTTTGCCCCTGATAGAGTTCACCTACAACAACAGTTTCCATTCTAGCATTGGGATGGAACCTTATGAGGCTCTGTATGGGAGGAGATGTAGGACACCCTTGTGCTGGAATGAACCTAGTGATAGTGTGGTGCTAGGGCCAGAAATAGTCCAGGAAACAACAGAAAAGATCAGATTGGTTCAGGAAAAGATGAGAGTTGCACAGAGTAGGCAAAAGAGCTTTCATGATGAAAGGAGGAAGGCACTCGAATTCTAGAAAGGCGATCTTGTTTTCTTAAGAGTTACCTCGACGACTGGGGTTGATAGAGTAATGAAGGCGAGGAAACTTACTCCGAGATTCATTGGTTCTTACCAAATCCTCAAAAGAGTCGGCGAAGTCGCCTACCAAATAGCCTTACTCCCATTCTTGTCAAACCTCCACAATGTTTTTCATGTGTCTCAACTCAAAAGTATATTCATGACCCTAGTAACGTGATAGTACCCGACACTATACAGTTGAAAGAGAACTTGACGTTTGAGGTGTTACCCCTTCGAGTCAAGGATAGGAGGGTGAAGCAGCTAAGAGGCAAGGAGATTCCTTTGGTCAAAGCGGTTTGGAGTGGGACAACTGAGGAAAGTGCTACCTGGGAGCTGGAGAGCAAGATGATGGAGGCGTACCCGCATCTTTTCCCTTGAGTTACGTGTAAATTTCGAGGACGAAATTTTTATAAGGGGGTGGAATTGTAACACCCCGTTTTTCGGAAGTATTTTTATAAAGCTGGTTTTATTAGGTTAGAATTATCGGCTGAGGGCTTAGTGTGATTTTTGACTTAAAGGTCCCTTTCTGGTAGATGAGCACCCCCGTGCTCATTAGCCAGCACGCCCATGCTTAAAGTCAGAAGCGTATTTCTGATTTGAGGTTGAGCACAACTGTGCTCAACAGTGAGCACGCCCTTGCTCAATGTGCTGACCGCGTCTCGGTGACGCTAAGTTGAGTACGACCGTGCTCAAGGGTGAGCACTACCGTGCTCAAGTCCGAGCTATATATGTTTGGCACAGAACCGAGGGTTAACGTGAAACCCTAATTTTCTAGTTGTGGCAGCCACTGTTACGGCTCAGAGTGCCTCCTTCCCTATCTCCTCTCCATCCTTTGCTATAGTGGAGTTTTGGAAGCCGTTTGGGAAGCTTAGTACGTTTGTATTGGTTAAAGGTAATGGTCCCTTTCTCTTTTCAGTTTCTTTATTGTTTTTGATTAGAGAAACTGACTAAGGTTGTTTTTGGTTATCTAAGTCTTAACTTCGGAGTGAGTCGCTTGAGGATTCGGGACCGGATTACCGTTGGGAACTGTTTTTAGAGCAAACTTCAATCCAGGTATGGGGAGAAGGGTAGCGTTTACATAGGCTTGGGGTTAGGGTAAAGTAAAGGGGTTCCCATAACCCCATCGTTATTTGATTTGATGATTGTATGATTTAAGGCTATGTTATGATGTATGTTTTTGGTTGGTTTATGATGATTGGTTTATGTTGAATATGAACATGATTGTTGTTTGTTAATCGTTGTTATTAACATGATGAGTTTTGACCTTTAAACGTGCTAATAATGGATTTAGGATGATTAACGGATTAAACCCTTGAAATTGGTTAAAACTCGGTTACTGTTCTTATCCAGAACAGCACTGTGGCGCGATGAGCATGACCGTGCTGAACAGGGAGCACGACCGTGCTCCCAGTTGCATTCTGGAAAATGGCCGCGCTGTTTAGTACGGTCGTGCAGGACAAAGAGCACGACCGTGCTCAATAAGAAGCACGACCGTGCTTCACTTAAGAGGCAGCAAGCCCTTCACGTGCTTAAGCACGACATTGCTGGGGTTTAAGCATGATCGTGCTCAACCCTCCTGGATAGAATCAGAATTAAAGAACTTTGAGGGGTTTCAAACCCCATTTCCCAATAATGATGAGTTGATTAATGATACAGATTAGATAACTTGGCTAATGTTCACCAAAGATAATTAAGTTGATGAGATGGTGAGGTGTCGAGTGATAAGTCGGTGCCCACTGGGTACCGCAAGCTGATCATCTGTGCCTTGGTACTTTTTGGCCAAGGAAGCCTTGACCCCGCGGTTTGGGTCTAAGGTGTTGTTGTATCTTGGTGGCCGAGAGTTTGCCCCAAATGTTGCGGTTGATTCCGCTAAAGTCCTCAGGTAGATTCCGCGAGGCAAGTTGTTGCGGTAGATTCTGCTGCTGTCGATTCCGCTGTTATCTTCGGTCAATTCCGTTGGAGTTATGGAGGTGGCGTTGCCGTTGTTGTTGTGTTGCATACGCATTGCATCGGAGTTGTTGTTAAGGGATGTTCGACATAGGGGAGGTCGTCCTAGAGTACGACGATCTGGCCATCCACGGTTGGAGTAGATTCTCCTTGCACCCCCGTGACAAGGCATTCGTTGGTTTGATGCGTTGGCTATCCAAGGAGTAGATTCTCCGCCGTTGAGTAGATTCTCAATGTGGATATTTAACTCCGAAGTCGTCCATCCAGAGTTTAGTGGATCCACATGCATTGTTGGTTTAGCGGAGTAGGATTGCATTGCACTACATAGCATGATGAATGTTGATGCTGTTGATGTATGTTTATGTTGGTGCTATGTTTGTATGATTTACTTTACTTCCTACTTCCTTGCTATTATGTTTACATGATTCTTACTCCCTATTTTTGTTTGTTTGTTTGTTGTTGGCCTGATTGGCACCTTGTAGAGAATGACGAGTAGCCCAGAGAGGAGTGACTCTGAGGAGCCGCCACTCATAGTTAGGGCTTATTTATATGTTTAGTTAGTTATTTCAGTTGTATTCCGAGGATATGTTTCCAGAAACGGTTATACCAGCTCTGAGTTGTGACATCAGGGTTAGGTTGTTTATTGTTATGTTTAATTGTTTAAAACTTATTTTTATATTCTTTCCGCGTTGGTGAACTGGTTCATGTGGGACTTTTCTACCCATGGACAAATATTTTATAAATGCATGTTTTTCATTTAATTTGTTTTATTTTAAATGCCTTTTAACATGCGGGGTAGAAGGGTGTCACAATGGTGACGGAAATCCGTAGGTTTTGTTAGTCGGTTATGGTTTTCATGCTTGTGTAAAATCGAGTACAGTGAAAGGATAGATTGTTGTGGGATAATTGTTATAATTAGACATGTTGTCCTTGTTTAAATGGTGAGTTAGGATTTCACCTTAAGCTCTGATGGTTATGGATTGGAATGAAGACTTGATTGAGTAACATTGAATCTAAATGTAATACCTAAGTATTGTTTCTCTATAGTAGAATAAATAGGAAGTAATGGGAGTTTTGTTGATATATAAATATGACTGGTAAGATTAAGATCAATATCAGTGAGTGAGACCATTATTATAAGTCAAAAGTTGATCGAGGCATAGTGTTACTAAGAGAATCCTAAGGTAACGATCGAATGCTCGTAGTTAAGGTTGAGGGTTTTACCTAAGTTGAATATGAGTAGGAAAGATAATTTCTTTGGTTTTAGTTGCATTAGGAGGTGCAACGATGTTCTTTTGAGGTTGAGATGTGTGATATTGATATAATTTGGAATAGTGGAATATGCTCCAAGGATCTAAGACTATGATTGGATACGTTGAGTAGGAAGTTAAGGTAGTTTTGATCTTGATGTTAAATGTAAGAGGTAGATGTTGAAATAAGGATTTCTGGTGGATCAGTATTAAGAGAGTAAAGGATTAAGTCTTGATTATATCCTTTAAGGATGATAGATCAAGTTGGAAAAGTTAAGGAGAATGAATAGAATGTAGTGATGGATAAGTTCGAGGATAAATAGAATGATATAAGCATGAACTCTGTTATGAAGTTACCGTTGTTATTTAAGGGAAGACAGCGATGAGAAATATGATGTAGGGTAGTAATGTAACAGCTCGATTTTCGGATACGCTGTATTAACAGTAAAGATATATTTATTTATATTTTTATCTGAGACTTAGGAAATGATTTTGGAGAAAGAAAAATCATATCTAGAACTTACTCTATGGTAGGAAGCTCTGGTTAAAATTTGGGTTTAAAATTTAGACGAAAACCGGTCTGCGTTTTTAACTGATAGTATAAGTTTATACTGACAGAAAACCCTAATTTGAAGCAAAAAATGAAATTTGTAGATTTTTTTATATTTTGTCCCTGAGGAAGTCTACTTTCCAAATTTCTGATTAGAAATAAAATATTATGTGTATTCGGGCGAATTTTGGCAAAAGTTCGAACGAAAAACAGTCGGTATTTCCACTGATAGTAAGATTTTAATGATCAGAAAACCTAATTTTGACTCATGAACGAAATAATGTAGGTTTTTATCACGTTTCCAACGAGATAGGGTATTTTCAAATTTTTTTTAAAAAAAAATAAGATATTAGACGATTCTCGAGCATTTTGGTCGTTAATCGGGTAATCGACAGAGCCGGGGACAAATAACAAAAAAATATCTAGATATTTAGTAAAAACAAATATCTAGATATTTATTTGAAAATATCTAGATATTTATGTCTTAACTTAACCATGATTAGTTAACTTAATCTAGGTTAAGTCAAATTACTATCTATAAATACCCTACCCCCCCATCTCTTCTCCTTCATTTGTTCTTCTTCAACCCAAAACATAAACTCCATTTTCAAGAGCTCTAGGTGCATCCTTGTTGAAGTGCATCAAGATCATCATCTTCTTTCCATTTCCAGCATCACTTGAGGTAATATGATGATCCTTGATCATCTATTCTCTTACTTGAAGTCATTTTCATTCTATTTCATGATTTTATTTTCTTAGATCTAGAATTGTAAAGAATTCTAGAAAATTGTAGAAAAATCCTAAAAATGTGAAATCAATTTCTATGATCTAGTTATGATCACTACTTTCATTATCCAGGAACATGTAATCAAAAACATTTTCCATCCCTAAAAACTATTCTAGGTCGAAACCCTAACCTTGGAGGTTAGAGGATTTTGTTTCATATTTTCAACTTCTAACAATTTATCCTAGTTACCCAAGACCTAAGCACCTAGAATCCATTAGAATGAGAACATAACCCTAACCCTCATTTGAATTACTTGACCGAACCTAACTAAAAGTGGTTAAGGGAGGGTTTGTTGATTAACTTGTTGTGGTGTTGTCTGGATGAAGATGAATTTCATAACACGTGGCATGACAACGAGGAACCGCGAATTCGGAATTTCGGTGATAACCCAGGTGGGGGAAAGAATCAACCTATCGTCGGAATCGATAAGTAGTAGATTATATGATAATTGTGTAGGGCGACCTAAACCCTACTAGTAGTCGAGTAATCGACAAGGCCAAAATCACATTGGAAACCTTTTTCTGTAAAACCAATGGTGATTCGGGGATTGTAGGCTTATTGACGTTAGGATGATTTTATCTTATCTGAGGTTGATTGAATTTATTATTGTTATTGAATTTACTGTGATCCGCTGGTTGAGGTATTCCACCTGTATGTGACGTATTATTTTGGTGTTTTAATATTTATTGATGTTATGTTATGCATGATCTGCCTGGTTGTTAATATGATGCTTAGTGGATTTTAAGAAAAGATATATATGTTGTTCGAGAGATAGTTGTTTGTTTGGGTGTGAGAATAATGGTGACTTAGAAGTGCCTAACCTAGATGATTTATTTTAAAGAGGTGTGGTGACTTAGAATATGTGTTGAGTTCTAGTGGAATGTTAAGGCACTAGGATGTTGTTAAAATGGGTTGGTGAGATTCACGTGTATTGGTAATATAATACACAAGGTCAGTGTTGTTGTTCACAACCGTGTATTGGTAATATAATACACGAGGTCAAGAGTTCTCGCTAGACGGTTCCACCTTAGAAATAAGTTGTGCAGCTATAGTGTCATTGAATTTCATTGAGAACCCCCGGGAGTGGACGGGGTGTGCACCGGGAGCATCATGCAGCTATAGTGTCATTCTTAGCATGAGCGTTCTCACCATGGAAGAGAATGTGCACCGGGAATTTGGAACCTGTCGCTTGAACAATTGACCGACATTCCCCAAGAGGAATGCGTGAAATAAATCAGTGGTGGCCATGTCAGTATGAAAGTCTAGTTGTACGAGATTGGGGTAGAGGATGATACTTGATTTTGAGGATGTTTTGTTAGTTAGGTGTTGAATGATGATTTGTCTGTGACAATTACTGTATAATTTACTATTACTCTTTTACCCTTTTGATGATCGAACTGCTTCTTATCCCCTATATTTCTGTATTTTGTGGGTTTACTTTGGTTTACGTTAGAAGACTCGATGGAGGGTTATGCTGCTGAGGAGCTGGACGGAACTCTGTATGAAATGGAGGTTGCAAAGGAGTTGGATGGAACTCCTTACGAACCAGATGCTGGAGGTCGAGCTATGATCCACGGTGATTAGAGTATAGACATTCTGGCCAGTGTGACTAAGGAGTATTTTTATATGTTTCCGCTAAGTATGATTTTTATTTAAGTCTATTCTTGTGAGGGATCCTACTGAGAGGATACCCTCAACAGTGTTTTGGTAATGTAATAAATAAACATGTGTGTATTTATATATTACAACATTGGTGCGTTTAATTTGCAGAAGTTATATGATTATTAAATAAGTTTTAATTTTTATATATTTTTCATGCTAAGCGCGCGCGAGTAAGAAATGATTATAGAGGGAATTAATCTAATAAAACACCAGGGCACAACGGGGTGTCTCATCTTGCAACCACAACAGGGCACCCTCAGGGTCGTAAGCTCCCTTGAAAGATGGCGGATTGTTCTGCTAGAACTTGTCGAGACCCTGGAACTCTACTGGTCCCCCGTTGTTGTTAGCATTATGGTTCTGGCCTATCGCATTGGCAAGGAGTGCCAAAGCATCTGCGATAACCTGGTCGTTTCTGCCTCCTCTTCCTGCCATAAGTTCTTGTAAACGCCTAAGACAACTTGTTAAATATAGGGCACTTAAAACAGAAAAAGCTACGGCTCCCAACATATAGCATCATCGTCTATAACAAGTATAGACAATTCAAACAAGAGCACACAACAGACTCACAACAGACTCATACCACGTCCGGACAGGGCCGACCTGCTCTGATACAACTAAATGTGACACCCCTCTACCCCGCATACATTTAAAACATTAAAAGATAGGGTAAATAAAAAAAAAACATCATTTATAAAATCATCACCAAGGTAAAAGGTAACACATTGTATCAAATCTCAAAAGCAGAAAAACATAACATAAGCAGAAGATAAACCCAATCCCGATGTCACATTACAAAGCTGGTATAACCAATCTGGAAAAACAACCTTGGATATAAACTGAAACAACAAACTAACTACGGAGAACTGGAAATCCTAACTAAAGAGTCGCGGCTTCTAGGAGTCACTCCTCAACTAGCTACTCGCCATCCTCTGCATAAAAGATACATACAATATAAGAAACATAAAAATAGGGAGTAAGAAACATGAATATGAATATAATGCAAAGGAAACAGTTAGCAAGACGAGCATACATCGACAAGCATGTGATAACAAACAATAACAGTATAACACATCAACATCATAATATAAATGTGTATGCTATGCAATGCAACTCTGCTCCACTACTCCATTATGCCCTTGAATCCATCTATCTCAGGAAGTCAACTTCGGAGTTACATCTCCACATTGGCCAATAAGCACCAACGCCGGGGCAATCCACCAAACCTCGGATGGACCCCTAGGAGAGATGACACACCTTACTCTCAGATGCGCCACCACGGTTGTACATGATTCACTTGAATCACCACGGACGGCAAGATCACCATAACTCGGGCGACCTCCCCTATTTTGAACATCCTCCACTAACATCTCCGATGCGTGAATGCATGCTCAACACAACATACAAGAATAACCACCACCTCCGCTTGGGCCACTAGGCTACCCAAGTTTGAACACTATCAACACCTCGACCACTCGGCTATAGAGGATTAACGTTTATATTTTCGTATTTATTAATTAAACACTCTAGTCATTCTGCACTAGAGATTACCACCTTGACCATCAAGCATCAAGGTTCCTTTGGCCACTAGGCTACCAAGGAACCATATCATCATTAACACTCTAGCCATTAAGCATTAGAGATTACCACCATGACCATCATGCATCAAGGCTCCCTTAGCCACTAGGCTACCAAGGTACAACATCTTATAACTTATCTTTGGTCTTCACATTTCGTTGGTATTTTATTCTTTTAAGGCATTTGGGGTGAAAACCCCGGCTTCTGCACAATTCTGGTTTCTGTTCTGCACAGGTGAGCACGGTCGTGCTCACCCTTCAGCACGATCGAGCTGAGCTTCCTAGCAAGCACGGTCGTGCTCCCTGTTAAGCACAGGCGTGCTCAAAAGCACGCCCTGTTGTTCTAGGCAGAAGGGTCATAGACCCTTAGGCAATTGATTTGGGGACATCTCAGATTCAATCCTAAGACTCTTCTAATCCATAACTCATCAGTTTCGTTAATATTGAATTAATGTTTATGTCTTACAAATTAAGGGGGGTTAGTCCTTTTGATCTCAGATTAATAAATTATCCCTAATCACTCATGAATTAGTCCCTAAGGTTCTTGACTACACCGTTGCATCGCCTCACTCATTACTAACATTCAGTTTTATGATCAAAGGGAACAACCTCCCTTAACATTATTAAACAGATTAAGTCTTTTACATTAATGTGTCGCAACAACAGTCGACAGTCAATACAACATAATGTCACAAATATGATAAACATCCAATCATGGCAACTCAAATCATCATGTTCATAACAGTTAACGATTATAACAAGGCATTCATACCAACATCAATAATCAATAATCTTACTAATACAACAGTTAACATCAAATAGCAAATAGGCATACAACATGTTATCAAACATAAAGGGTTATGGGAACCCTTTGTCTTACGCTACCCCCAAGCCTACATACTCATACTATTCCTTCTCCCCATACCTGGTATGAAGATTCCCGTTAAATTGAAGATGCTCCTAAACATGTTCCCTCGAACGGCTTTACGAACGATCCCAAGCCTTGGTCAACACAAACAGGGTTAGCCCATTAGTTCCCAATTCAACAGAATGAAAAGGAACACAAAAGGGAAGAACGTTTACCTTTCGTTAATTGGCACTAGCGCGTGATTGTCTCTCCCAAAGAGCAAGAACACCCAGAGCAGTTTGGGTTCAAAGGGGAAAAGAGGGAGAGGCTGCCGTTACGCTTAGGGATTGCCTAAAAGTGCCAAAATAGGGTTTATGACGTAAACCCTCGGTTAGTGTTCTGCTTATAAAGGTAGAGACCTGAGCATGGTCGTGCTACTCCTTCAGCACGGCCTTGCTCAACTTAACGCCTACGAGGCGCGGTTGACTGCTGAGCACGGTCGTGCTCCCTAATGAGCACGGACGTGCTCACATCAGCGTCAACGAGACGCATGCAGCCATAAGCACGGGCATGCTGGCACACGAGTACGGGCGTGCTCATGTATTAGGAAGGGATTTTCAACTCAAAACCCCCACTTAGTCCACTCTAAACCTTCCTAAAAAACAAGGCATACATACAAGCACTTACAGGAAAAACAGGGTGTTACATTCAACATCTTCAATTTAAACTAGAGCACAAGAGATCCGTTGAGATGTAAGTAGAGGTCTTCGTTCTTTACCCTTTGGATAATAGCCGTTCTGACTTGATAATAAATGTAGAAGAACGTTGGAAATCCTTTGGTTGACCACAGAGCATAGCAGATATGCTTTCTTCGCCTTGGGCAGCGTTTCTTTCCTTATTTGTGCAACACTTAGAAAAGCTCAAATAATGTAGCTTTTCTTTTTATTGCATAAGTGACATTTCTGCAACATAGCCCTTTGTCTTTCTTTCTTCTGATCTCGATAAAAGACAAGAAATAGATTACTGTACTCCTTTTGAGTTAATTAATCCTTCCTTTATTCAACCACTTTTCATCAATATTCCAAGTATTTTCTTCATAAAGCATTTCCTTCTTTTGACCGTTGCTTTATTCATATGAGATAAACCGTAGCTTCACAATGTGATGCTTCATGTCTTTAACGCTTGGAGATGTAAACTTGAACATTCTTCAGGTTCATCAAGTATTTCTGACAATAGTGAAGTTCTTGATTCTAAAAGATGTTCAGACACATCTTGATGTACTAAGACGCTTCTTAATATAATTCTTTAAAGAAGATTTAGTTTGTAATCTTGATCTATCTTCTTTCAACTTTCGTCAGAAGATTTGTGTATGAAATCTTTTGTTGCTTTGAAGAGCACTTGATCAGTCTATAACTTTTAAACAACTTCTTGATTCTCCTTCACCAATACAAACATATGTAAGAGAAATCTTTGAGTGGATAATTCTTTGACACGAACATCAGATTGAGTTGACGATGAGCTATCTTCATCTTTCATACCTGTAGATGCTAGATAAGGAGTGATATTTGGCCGTCTTGCTTTGAACTGCATAGCAATGAGTCTTCTTACTTATGACTATTTAGAACATTGGAGACAAGGAGTCTGAGATATGTTATTGGCCATAGTTTTAGCTTGAGTCAATCTTCAGACGCATTGTTCTTTGTTATGTCTTGATGTCAGACGCATGTGCTAACACTTTGATCCTTTAGTATTCTTTAATTGAATTGACCTGCTAAGATAATGTTCTTTTTCTACACAACTCAAGTAGGTGATTAGCAATATTCACACAGTTCATATAAAATCATTTGCTTAATGTTTGGGTTCATCAAAACACACACGGACTAACCGGAGTATGAGTCAGACACATAACAGAGTCAAACGCTTTGTGACTTAACAAATGTTTCACATTATAACAGTAAAGACATATGTAAATGAATTCACAAAAAATGATCTTTTAAGTTACAAGGCGTCTAGCATGCTCCTGTTGATTGATCCAACCGCCAGTGTTCAGGCCTGATGATTCTGTGACGTAACCGCATACATGACGGCCTCCACGGATTTCTTCGACGGAAGGAACCTTAACATTAAAACATGGAGAACAATCAAATATATATGAATATAAAATTGTGATAAATAATAAAATAAAAATATTTGAGATATTTCTTACCCATTAGCGACCGGGGTAATAACAACTCAATTGTCAGCCATAACCTCGACCTCCTCATCGTCTGATGATGATCCAGACGGTGTATATCCATGACTTTCCTCCTTGTGATGGTCAGACTGATGATCACCGTGCGTGGGCAACTCCACCCCTGATGCACCTGGTTGTCCGGAACTCTCTCTATGGGTCTGAGTCTGAAACACCAGGGTGGGCATCATCGTGATCCCATGGGAGGTCCCCAAGAACTGAGTGGATGGAGAAACAGGTCAGTGTGGTGGTGCTGGATCATGTGTAGGCATAGGTGTAGGCGGCGGGTGTGGTGTGGGAGCAACAGGTCGGGGGGTGGTGCTATATCTTGTGTAGGCGTAGGTGTGGGCGGTGGGTGTGGTGGAGCAGATGTAGATGGGAGAGACACGAATCCGTCATTGACTGTCCGTGTCACGAAACGAGGTTGACCACAATGATATGCCCCTCCAGCAGGTGCCTTACCCTTTCCCTTACCATCAGCCTTGTCTATAGTGGAAAATGATGCTAATAATAATTAACTTAAAATTACGAAAAAACAAATTTGCAAATAATGGAAAATGATGCTAATAATAATTAAATTAAAATTATGAAAATGACAATATAACTCAATACAAATCTAATACTAATATAAATAAGCTAACTATTACTTAGAATTTGAGCCAGTGTCATATTTATAATCATCTTCATCTTCTTCATTTTCTTCATCTTCTTTCGAGTCAGTTTCTTCATCATCTTCATCCGGAATGACTTGATTTGATGTCAAACTGGACGTATCCACTTCTTTGCCTGCGGATTGTGTGTCTTGTATGCAAGGGATTGGTTCAACTTCAATTACTTCATTTGCATGCGACATTTCATCCATTTAATATCGCTCATCGTCCTCTAAAACATCTATTTCAATGCGACCCCTTGGTTTTGTCTTGATTACAACACATCAACCTCGTTTGTTCGTTCGAGTTGCTGGATAAGGGATGCAATATACTTGTCTCACATTATGTGCCATGATAAACAGATCAAACATGTGATATCTTCTACTCGTTTGGATGTTCACAATATTATATTTTGGATTCAATTTAGTGCCTCTATTTGATTAATCAAACTAAACCAATTGTCTCACATATATGTGTTGTATCACACTATAAAAGTCGTATCACACTATAAAGTCGTCTTTACCTTCATCTGTCTCATGCTTTACGTAAACACCACTGTTTATTGTTGTTTTGCCTTCTGTCCATGATTGAGTATGAAATTTGAACCCATTCACGAAGTATGTGTGCCATTCTTTGACATATGTCATATGACTGTCAGACAAGTTTCGTAAGTGTTGATTCATGACAGTAGATGCCTCACTGTAAACATATTCCCAACGTTTAATGATATGTTTTCATTTGAATATATAGAGTGAATAACCGAATGAACAATTCGAAGATACTTACTTGTTGTATAAACCCTTTTGGAAAATATGCATGAGTACGAGTAGATGGATCTCGTTCGCTTATGTTTTGAGATGACAAAATGCACTGAACATATATGGACATAAGTTATGACAATTAACATCTGCTATTGAAAGAATAAAAATTATAAGCACATATGTACTCATGGTATGGTTTAACCTCAGCACAATTGATCAACACATGAACATGAGCTGAGTTCCACTCTACCTCCGTTAAACAATATGTCAACTCCTTTCCGGAATGACGACTGAACAGACAAAAATCTGATAAGGTTCCGGGCAGTCTTTCACTTTTGTTTTCCATTTTGTTCCTTCTATTTCTTGGCTACAAAACTATGTGTTTGAAATAATGAGAACAAAAATAAGTTGTCTCACGGTGTAAGTAAGATGCACAGATTGAGCCTTCAATCCTAGCCTTATTTTTCACCGATCGCTTTGAGTCGCCCATGAATCAATAAAATAGTGACATTATAAATTAATTAATATGCATGAAAAAAGTTTCATAGTCATTAGGATACTTATATTACCTTTCAAATGGATACATCCACCTATATTGAACTGGTCCACCAAGTATGGCTTCATAGTGCAAGATGAATTGGACAATATAATCTTCCCTCAAAGTAGCAGAACACAAATCCTTGAAGAATTTACTTATTTCAATAAGGGGATTCAAAACATAAAGGGGAATCGAATTGAAGGCGATGGGAAGTAAGCACTCCATTAACACATGACAATCATGGCTTTTCATCCCATGGAACGTGCCCTTGATAACATCAGCACATGTAGCTAAGTTGGGAGAATAACCATTAGGCATCCTAAGCTCCTTTATTAATTGGTAAACTAAACTTGCTTCCTGGATAGTTAAGGTATAATTAGCCTTTGACTTGTTCATCTTCCCATTAGCCTGATGTGTCAGCTCCAAGTCCGGTTTCCTGCAGTAAAAATTTAAGTCCTTTCTAGCCTTATCGTTGTCTTTGGTCTTGCCACACACGTTCATCACCGTGTTGAATATGTTGTCAAAGTTATTTTTTACAATGTGCATTACATCAAGATTGTGCCTCAATAAATTATCTTTCCAATAGGGAAGACCCCAAAAAATACTTTTCTTTGTCCAGTTATGCCACTCCCCGTATCCATCTAATATAGAAACTCCAGCATCTGTAACTTTTGGCAAGTCCATGACTCTACACCAAACTTGTTCAAGTGCCAACATCGGGGGTGACCTATCTGTTTCAACAACCCCCTTCCTGAAGCCGTTCTTATTCCTTCTAAATCGATGATCGTTCGGTAAGAACCTACGATAGGAGTCAAACCAAGATGTCTTCCCCTCGTATTTTAAGGTAAATGCATTTGTATGCTCCATGCCAATTTCCCATGCATCCCCCATCCAGACAACATGCCATATCCAGGAAAGTCATTAATTGTCCACATCAATGCTGCCCTCATTGTAAAATTTTGTTTCCGTGAAATATCATACGTCAAAATACCATTCCACAACCTCTTCAGATCATCAATCAAAGGCTGTAAGTAAACATCAATGCCAACCTTTGGATTAGATGGTCCTGGAATCAAACAAGTCAAGAACATATATGGCTTTAACATACACATTTCGGGAGGAAGATTGTAAAGGGTAACAATAATGGGCAAACAAGAATAAGGCGTGTTGACAAGTGACTCCAAACACAAGAGGGGGGTGAATTGGGTTTTTCAAAAACTTTGGTAAAGATAAAGACTTTTATAATAAGAAAAACAATTTTTTTAGATACGCGTGCGATTAAAAACGTTTTGCAAAAGATAAAGCAGAAATAAAAAGATAAGGGATGAGAAAAGAACGCAGCAATATATCCTGGTTCGGCCACAAACTACCCATGTGGCCTACGTCCAGTCCCCAAGGCAATACCACCAAGGGTTTTCAATCAACTCTAGTTTTTAAACAGGATCAACTAGAACCTTTACAATATAGAGCACTCCTCACAGACCAGGGATATCACCTCCTCCAGTGAAAGAGTCTCAAGACAATAACCTAAGAGATATCACTTCTCTTGTCAACCACAAGGAATATCACCTCCCTTGTAAACACTTGGAAATCACATCCAAGAACACCCCAAGAGATATCACCTCTCTTGAAAAACAAGGTGTAGAAAAGTAAGGTTTGAGTCACACGACTCTTACCAACAATATGCACTCTTAATAGTGCTGATAAACAAATTGAAGAACAATTACAATACCACCTATATGGTGTATAGAATACTCAATATAATATGGTCAATGTGAAAGTGCAAGAGATAGAGTATAAAAAGATGTTTAACAGAGTTTTAGCACAATGAAAACGATAGCAGTGTATTGTGTCTTTTTGAAGGCTGCCTAAACTTGCTTTTATAGGAGAAGGGTGATGGTTCAAAAGAAATTAGGTTAAGCCTCTTAAAATTAATTTTTGTCACAGAATAATCGATTATTACATTCTCATAATCGATTATTTAAACCAATTTCAGGAAGTGCTCACTTTGACAGAATAGTCATAATCGATTACACTAATCGATTACGAGTCCACTGACTTTCATATAAAAAGCTATAATCGATTACATAATCGATTACAGGGTTTCTGTTTGAAGCTCGTTTGAAGTCAGACAGGACATAATCAATTATACAAAAACCATAATCGATTATTCTATTTCGAATTTCAAACTCAACGGCTTTAATGTCATAATTACTCATTAACACCAATTAAAGCCATTTAACCTTGACTTATAATCGATTATAGGATTGCCATAATCGATTATGGCACATATAAATTTGAATTTGAAAAACTTGACATTTAAGGAATTGATTACTCATTAAGTATGATTGATTGTCAGATTTAATTCTTTTAAGCACATGTTGAAAGTGTGTGTGTGAGACCAATATTAAATTGAGAACTCTACTTACCATTTACACACTTTTCTAAAACAATCAATACAAATACTGAAATGCCCATTTTGCCCCTCGTGCTTTCTTGCTTTATAAACTTTCATCTTTTTGCATTTTAGTCTTTCTGGACCTTTCCCTTTTGTCATTCATCAAAACTACAGTACCTGTCAAGACATATATCCACAAGGCGAAGCCGAAGCTTGGATATATGGGGTAAAGCCATCCGAGCATAACCCAAGTCGTACATTGTAAGGATCCGCGACAAACACTTCCAATCCAATCTGCTAGCTGATCCATCATCCGCTATCAGCTAGCTTATTCGCTATCTGCTAACTTATCCGCTATCCGCTAGTTTTTACCAAACAGAGCCTTAATGTGTATGCTTAGTGTGATTCACACCTAGGTCTAGTTTTTTTTTTTTGTTATCTTAAGCTAAAATAATTAAAAATAAACAAATTAGATTATAAATATGTTTCCCAACATTTTAATTAATGAAGACTGTAATTTCTATTTTTTAAGATTATATTTTTTAAAGAGAAAACTCTAATCTCCGCTAATTTTTTTTACAACATTATTTTCATTCCATATTCATATGAAAAAATTAAGACTAGCAATAACAATGCAAGCATTCTACACAGCAGTTAAATAGAGAGCTGGTAACATTTAAGCCAATTAGACAATAAACATTTTAGCCAACCAACGTTTAAGCATTCCACACAATAGTAAACAAGTCTACATTGCAACAAATACATCACACATGGATGTATAGTTTAAGCCAATCAGAAAATAATTTTGAAAAATATAGTTGAGATGGTTACTGTAGTGTACCACTTTGCTGTGGTTGCTGGAGTGATATTGGGAACTATGCGCACAGACTGTGGCAGTTAGGATAGTTCTTGAACAGAGGAGAGAAATGAAGTTGACACAAACAAACACAAGAAGGGGGGTTGAATTGTGTTTGTTGTTAATTTTCGAAAATAACCTTTTTCAAATAATTTTCTCAAGTAGAAATTAACTAAGCACGCACACAGAAAATGATCTTTAAAAGATTAACAATCTCAAGTTCAAATCCCCATAGTTAGTATAAACAAAATACTGGAAAGAAGAATCACACAAGCGATTTATCCAGGTTCACTCTCTTCCAACCGAGAGTTACATCCAGTCCTTTCTACCTGAAGGTTTTCTCCACTATTCTCCAAAATAGATTACAAGTATTCAACACCTCTTCAGGCTACAATTATTCTTTCTCTACCAAGCCTCTCTAGGCTCTAACTCTAACAAAGAGATTTACAGATTTGACCTAAGAACTCACTAAGTGTGAGAGTCTGAAAGTTCAAGATCAGTGAGATTTTACAAGTAAACTTGTTTAACAATTTCAGCAGAGTTTTTGTACTTTGATATATTGAGTCTCTGCATTCTGTTGAGGTTCTTTCAATATTTATAGAATGAGTGGTTGTCTGTCTTGTAATTCTTCAACGGTCTTGAAATTGTATCCGTGTAGACATAGCATTAAATGCTAGGATCCGTTGAGACTGATAGCTTGATATGCTTCATGGAGAAGTGCTCTTGATTATTAGAGGAATGCTCAAAGTAGAGCTGTCACTTCCCTGTTATACCTAAGGTTGCTTTCTGACTTACCATCTTTGTACTGAGATTATACTTTACAGCAATATAGTTGACAGAGTACAAAGGTTTATGTTCTCGATGGTACTATATTCTTTTATCCGAGAGGCAAAGAGTTGAACAAATAAACATTGCAGGAAAGGGACATATATTCTCTTGAATTAAATATTCAATTATTTGAAATAAATACGCTTAAGCTTTAGACGGGTTCACTTGTAATAGCTAGTAGACGAGCAGGTCTTTGGACGTGCAAGATTAACTTATCAGCAAGACAGGCTCGTCTACTGATATTGCGTCTATAGACTCTAGTCTAATTCTAAGCCTTTGGACATGCTATACTCAATGGCTCATCCACTGACGTGGCGTCTTGTGAGACAACTCGTCTATTAACAAGTCTTTGGACTTGATGTTTTTCTGAAGGTTATTTTATTGGCTCGTCTACTTAACAATTCTTAGACTCGTCTAGCGAACATTACCTTAGCCAATATTTTAAGATCTTGTCTATCAATAACTTACATATTTAGAATTTTACCACGAAATGCAGACTCGTCTAGAGGAGCAGAATAGAATCTGATAAGATTCCATACTCTAATTTAAGTTTCCCTGACTAGAACAACTCAAAATAGTCCTGCAATATAAAACAGACAAGTTAGATCTTTGACAATACTTTGCCATACAAATTTAACCTTTTTGTTAATATCAAAACTTAAGAGATTATTTAATCCAAAAAATTACTTTGGTTCTAACAATCTCCCCCTTTTTGATGATGACAAAAACTAATTAAATTTGAGTGAGCAAAGTCTAAGAGAGCTACAAAGCTCCCCCTAAGACAAAGCATTCAAACTTAAACAGATAAGCAGCAGCACATATCATATATATCTTATCAAAAACAGCAATTATATCATCAGATCAGTTATGTATTGACTCAGTCATATATTCAAGACATAGTATCAGAGCTAAAAGAGTCTCTAAGGATCTTTAAGACAAAAGCTGCAAACATAGTATCAGAGCATATTAACCAAAGGTATGCAACAGATAAGCAGTATAAGAATATGCATATGCAAACAGATACTTATAAACCAAAAATTGACTTTTTGTATAACTTTGTAAATTTAATTCTCAATTCCTTTCTCCCCCTTTTTTGTCATCAGACAAACAGGAAACATGAGTGGACCATCATTGTCAGTTAAAAAGGGAAAAGAAAACTAAGAAGAAGGTGGAGGTGGTTGAGGAGGGTCTTGTTTTGGTAGAGGTGTAGGAGGTTGAGCAGGTAGATTATGACTCTGTTGAAACTTGAGAGAATGTTCATCATCTGATTGATTAGCACATTGGTTGGAGCCAAGGCTTCTGCAACTTGTTCCTTCACCTGTTCCTTGACCTCTACTTTCACCTTCTCCTCTACTATTTTGCCTATGCTTTCTTCAAAATTAGGAGGCAGTGAAGGTCTTGAGCTTTCAGCACTATCATGTATGTTTGCTTGACCTTGAAAGGTGCTTAGTGCTCTAGAATGTTGAGGTTGATCATGTGGATGGATAACTGCTAGAGCCAGCGGTTGAGATGACTGCTTTCCAAAAGTACTTTGTCTTGGAACAGACTCAGCAATTTCCTCATACCCAGTTACTGGTTGAACAATATCAGCATTCATATATGGTCCTTCAACTATAATCTCTTCAATCTGCTCTGAAGATTCTGCTGAAGCTTGAGGTGTTGGATTGGTCAAATCAGGTTCCTAGTGGACGGGATCTTCTTCATAGATGGAACTGATGAGAGACATAGCTAAGACATCTTTATGAATGAAGTGCCTGAACTTAGAGAATCGAAGTCTTCCTCTGATAGTAGGAGTTTGTCTTCTTTTTCATTACTCAGACCAGAAGAAGATGCTTCTAGAGTACAAGCCATCATATGACTTCTCCAAAATTCAGCTGCAGCATTATCATCTATATCCTCAATAGGTTGTGACTCCCAGAAATCCAATATATTCTGATCAACAGAGGCATCAGTATCAGCTTGAATTATGCAGGAGTTGTCAGCTGGCATCTTCTTAGTATTCCTTTGCTTTTTCAGATCCTTTTCCTTGTTCAAGTCTATCATCGGTAGTCTTGGACAAATCATATAAGGTCTTACTCCAATTCTTGTATCCTTCAAGGTGTCGAACAGCCAGGTTGGTGGAACAAAATCGGCAGCTCTAATGTATCTAGGCAGCTCAAACTCAGCCTTCAAATGAGCATACATGATGTGATCCACAACATCAGTAGCTTTGCCATACTCCCTAGAATGCTTAAAGGTCATCCATTTTGTCTCTCTGTCCAATATAAATTGTGGTCTCCCATAGGTTCTTGACCTTCTGTACACAACTGACTGAGCTTTGGCTTTGTTAGGGTCCTGAGTCCAGTCAGGTATAATATGCCTGTTGACACCATCTGTGAGAGATTTGAAGGGAAGGAATTTGATGAGATTGGGGTAGATTTTTCTTGGGAATTTTTGTAGTGGAAGGTGGGTGAGAGCTGGTCCAATTTCATTGAAAAGGTTGAATAGAAGTGGACCAGTTGGTTCATATGGTATAGGTGCATGCCATAGGGTGTAAGTGGGTTCAGGTTCATACTAATACTCAGGTAAAGGATACCGAGGTCTGGTTGATTCTGGTTCAGGTTCATGTTTATGATAGAGTATTCTCCAGTCTCTTTTGACCTTGGCCCAGCTTTCAGCTTTGCCATCATAGAGAACTGAAGGGTCAGTGTAGGGAAAGACTGTTTTTGGTAATTTGGGAAATGGGGCACCAGGGTTAATCCCTACATCATCTGGTTGATTGAACCAGGGTTCATCTGCAGGTATTATAGGTTGGAAATGTGGCCTATTTGGTGAGGTTTGGACATGTGAGTTAGCTGGTGAGGTTATTTGTGGTGATGTGATTTGTAGTTCAGTGTCAGGTTGTGTTGGTAGTATGGGTCTGTACACGTCAATGTGAGGTGATTGTGATGGTGGTAACACAGATAGTGCAGGTGCAGCAGTAGTATCAAAACTTTGAACAAGAGCATCAACTGCTAACTGTACAGGGTCATTAGTAGGGATGCTTACCTCAGTAGCCATGACAGACTTGGCCTTCTTCTGAGGTTGTCTTCTCCTAGTTGGGATAGCAGCATCATCAACATCAGACAGCTTCTGCTTTTTCAGAATGGCACCAATTGGGACATTGTCCTCATCATCTTCATCCTCATCCTCATTGTGAGACAGGACAATCTTCCTTGTCCTTTTCTGAGTTGGTGCAGATTGAGGAACAACAGCTTGTTCCCTTATCACAATTCCAGGAGCAGTAGGCCTCTTGGCAATAGGTTTCCTTGCAGCATTGGTCTTCCTTCCTACTGTCTTCTTTCTCAGCCCTAGAGTCTCAGCATTGTTGAGCTCTATTTGTTCTTCTTTTATCTTCAACCTTTCTTCTTCTTTAGCAACTTCAACCTGAGTAACAGTACTTAGCTTCAAATTTGTGAGTTTCACCTTGCCAAACACCAAAGCAGACATGCCTTTACAGTACTCAGCTTCAAATTTGTGAGGTTCACCTTGCCAAACACCAAAGCAGACATGCCTTTCTCCTTTAGTATCAAGGCTTGTTCTTCAGGTGATTTGGCTTCTAAGAAGACATAAATATGTTGAGCCTTGAAGATCTTAGATAACAAGTGACAAAAAGGAATGGCATTTCCCTTCTCCTTGTTAGAGATATAGTCTCTGAATCTTCTAGAAAGAATATGTGGAAGATTGATCTTGGTTTCTGTCACAAGATTGCACAAACAAAACTTGTGTAGTGCAGATAGGTTGTTCTTAGACCCAATCTTGTGCAGAACCATCTTTTTCGATATCTGATGAAGGATTTTAATCTCATCCTTCATCTCCACGACTTTCCATGAGTGAGTCCTAACCTTGTCAGACCTCATCAGAAGAGAAGCAATGACCTCTGGTCCACCCAGATCTCGCTCCCATGTATTAGCAAACATTAATCCCTCTTAGGCACAGTTGATAGCTTCGAAGATGGTTTTCTCAGACACCACCACTCTCCTACCCAGCACAGTAGCATATACCTTTGTATCTGTAATTTGAGGGTTTCTCCAGAAGGCCATAATCAGGTCGGGGTACACAGAAACCTTCTCCACGAAGAGACCATCCCAGCCAACAGTGTTGATGTACTTGCTTACATCAACATTATACTATTTCAGAATCCCGAAATCAAAGTGGTATTCGATACCAAAGTTCAGCTTAGTGACATCATAAGTTGAAGAAGAAGCCATTGTTGAAGATTGAGAGTTAGGGTTTGGAGATTGGGAAAACAGAGTACACAAGTAATCAAAGAGAAAAGGTTGTGAAAGGTTTTCAGCGGGAAATGATATTTCTTAAAATGGTTTCGAATGTGAAGAGTTTTCCCAAAAAAAGAAATATAAAAAGAAAACATGTGAAGAAAGATGCAATGAGTACTGATGCAACACAGTTTTTTGAAACTGTAAAAAGGCTATTGATGGGATTGATGGAAAGAACTGACTCAGCAAGAGAATATTATTAAATATGTCTTGGACATATATTAATGCAAATCTAATTAATAGATAGTATAGACGAGTCAGATAAAGAGCATGCAAACAGTTAATGGACGCACATGCAATAGACGTGACAAGCATTAGACGCACAATCAATCCACATAAATCATATTAAGATGCTTTCTAATGAAAATAAATCTGTCCTCAGCAAGAGGTTTAGTAAAGATATCTTCCCATTGATGGTCAGTATCTACAAATTGTATATCAATAATACCTTTTTGCACATAATCTCTAATAAAGTGATGTTTGATCTCTATATGCTTAGCCCTTGAATGCAGTATTGGATTCTTAGATAGATTTATTGCAACAGTATTATCACACATAAGTGGAATACTACTTACAAACACATTGTAGTCCTCCAATTGATGTTTGATCCATAGAAGTTGTGAGCAGCAACTAGCAGCTGGAATATACTCAGCTTCAGCAGTTGATAAGGCAATAGTACTTTGTCTTTTTCTTGACCATGAGACTAAAGTAGCTCCAATGAAGTGGCATCCTCCACTGGTACCTTTTCTTTCAATTCTATCTCCAACATAGTCAGCATCACAAAAACCAACTAATCTGTAATCACCATTTTTCTTAAAGCACAAACCTAGATTAGTTGTACCTTTTAAATATCTAAATATTCTTTTAACTGTTGATAAATGAGATTCTTTTGGATCAGATTGAAAACGAGCACATAAACATACACTGAACATTATGTCAGGTCTAGACGCAGTGAGATACAAGAGAGATCCTATCATACCTCTATATACCTTTTGGTCTACCTTTTTATCCTTATCATTTTTGTTCAGTATGGACGTGGGGTGCATAGGAGTGTTCATTGGTTTGCAATCATCCATCTTGAATTTCTTTAGAAGTTCCTTTGTGTACTTAGTTTGATGGATGTACACCTCGTCCACTGCTTGCTTTACTTGAAGTCCAAGAAAGAACTTGAGTTCTCCCAGCATGCTCATTTCAAATTCTTTCTGCATAAGCTTAGAAAATTCTTTGCATAGAGATTCATTAGTAGTACCAAATATTATATCATCAACATATATTTGAGCAACAATAAAACTTGATTTACTGGATTTTCTAAATAAGGTTGTATCAACCTTTCATCTACTGAATCCATCGTCCATTAAGAATGAACTTAACCTTTCAAACCAAGATCTAGGAGCTTGTTTAAGGCCATATAAAGCTTTCTTTAACTTATATATATGTTCATGTTGGGTTTCACTTTCAAAACCCGGAGGTTGCATAACATATACTTCCTCATTGATAGAACCATTTAGAAATGCACTTTTTACATCCATTTGATATAGCATAATATTGTGATGTGCAACAAATGATAGTAAAATGCGAATAGCTTCTAGTCTAGCTACTGGTGCAAAAGTGTCAGTATAGTCTATACCTTCTTCCTGTGAATAACTTTGTGCAACAAGTCTTGCTTTATTTCTTACCACCTTACCATTTTCATCAAGCTTGTTTTTATAAACCCATTTGGTTCCAATAACTGAGTTTTATTTTGGCAAAGGTACAAGAGTCCACACTTCACTTCTTTCAAATTGATTCAGCTCTTCCTGCATAGCTAGAATCCAGCCTTCGTCCAGTAGAGCCTCGTCTACTGTCTTTGGTTCTAACTCAGACTAATGCAGAATCATCTTGCTCTCTGAATGTAGATCTGGTTCTCAGCTTATCATTAGGATTCCCAATGATTTGATCTTGAGGATGGTAATTCTTCAAATACCAAGATCTCTGAATATTTTCCTGTTGAGAAGTTGAAGTTTCTAACTCATGTTGTTGGGGGTCGTCCACTTGATCATCAGGTTTGACATTTGCTTGATTTTCAGAATCCTTGGGATTCAAATCTGCAATAGCTTCATCAAGCTCTGATAATTTCTTATCAGGCTGCTTATCATCAAACTTAACATGTATACATTCTTCTACTACTAAAGTTCTAGAATTGTAAACTCTAAACCCTTTGGACGACTCAGAATTTCCTAATAGAATTCCATTATCTACTTTAGCATCAAACTTACCAAGTTGATCTTTAGTATTTAATATAAAACATTTACAACCAAAAGGATGAGAGTAAGATATGTTGGGTTTTCGTCCTTTCCACAATTCATAAGGAGTCCTATTCAAGATTGGTCTTATGTATATTCTGTTCTGAATGTAGCAGGCAGTATTAATAGCTTCAGCCCAGAAGTGTCTAGGGACAAAGTTGTCATTGAGCATCGTTCTAGCCATCTCTTGAAGAGATCTATTCTTTCTCTCTACCACACCATTTTGCTGTGGTGTTCTAGGTATTGAGAAGTTGTGAAGTATACCACTTTCTTCACAGAACTTTTGCAATAGCTCATTTTCAAACTATACCCCATGGTCACTTCTGATTGAAGTGATACACATGCCTTTTTCATTCTGTACACGTTTGCAGTATACAGAGAAGACCCTGAAAGACTCATCCTTGTGAGCTAGTAACATAACCCATGTCCATCTAGTGTAGTCGTCTACTATGACTAGACCATATTTCTTCCCACTGACAGAGGCAGTCCTTGTTGGTCCAAACAGATCAAAATGTAGCAACTCTAGTGGTCTGTTGGTACTAACAATATTCTTAGATTCAAAGGAACCCTTGACTTGTTTTCCCTTTTGACATGCATCACAGAGAGCATCAGATTTGAACTTAAGGTTTGGTAATCCTCTCACGAGGTTCTGCTTATTTAGCTTTGAAATCAATTTCAAGCTTGCATGACCTAGCCTTTTGTGCCAAATCCATCGCTCATCTTCAATGGACACTAAACATGAGACACTTTGATTTGAGAGGTCCTCCAAGTCAATCTTATACAGATTGTTTTGCCTCTTGGCAGTGAATAAGAGTGATCCATCAGTCTTCTTGACATTACACATGTTCTTATCAAAAGAAACAGCAAACCCATTATCACATAATGTACTTATGCTTAACAGATTGTGTTTTAAACCATTAACTAAAAGCACATTATCAATGGAGGGAAAAGGATGTTTACCAATTTTACCTACTCCAATGATCTTTCCTTTCTGGTTACCTCCAAAAGTAACCCAGTCACCATCTTTGTGTCTAAGGTCTTGGAACATACACATTTCTCCTGTCATGTGACGTGAACAAGCACTGTCCATGTACTAAGATGCTTGTTTCTTTCCTGTTGTTAAGCAAATCTGCATCTTGTTTTTAGGTACCCAAGTTGACTTGGGTCCTTTCTTGTTAGTAGTCACTAGACGAGCATGTTTGATGTGTTTATGATGTATGCATCTAGATGTTACATGACCACTTTTTGCACACACTTTACAGTAAATGTTAGATGGGCTTGGTTTAGGCTTAACATACTGTGTTTGAGCTTTTGAAGCTCTATCATGCATATGTGGTTTTGACTTTTTATGAGATGCTTCATGCTTCTCTTTGTCATATCCAAGGCCAGTCTTATCATGCGGTGACCTAGATTACCTTAAAATTAAACTTAGTTTATTTGAGCCACCTATAAATTTAGACAGTGTCTGTCAGGTATGTCATATCTTGTTTCAGTTTTGCAACTTCACAAGAATCAATTGGCTCACACTTGAGTTTGTCAGTTAGACTGACATTATATGATTTAAGGTTATTATTTTCAGTTACAAGACTTAGTTTTTCCATGCAAACCCTATCATATTCTTTAGATAGTTTTGAAAATTTCTTTTTGAGACTTCTATATTCATGAGACAAAATTGATGAGTTGTGCAACAATTCATCAAATGCATCTTGAAGATTGAATGGGTCAGAATCCATTACCTCAGCATCAGTGTATTCATTTTCTGCTGAGGTGTCAGCCATGAGACAGATATTTGCCTCTTCCTCAGCTTCATCTTCCTTATCGGATGATGACAGATCCAGATCCTCCCAAGTAGCCATCAAGCTCTTCTTCTTCTTGAAGAACTTCTTCTTGTCCTTCAGATCAGGGCAGTCAGCTTTGAAATGACCAGGCTTTCTGCACTCGAAGCACAGAGGTGGACCTTTTTCTTTGGAGTCAGATTTCTCTTTGAAGAACTTTTTGTTGAACTGTTTCCTTCTGAAACCACCTTTCTTTCTCCACATATGTTGAATCTTTCTGGAGATGAAAGACAGTTCATCCTCATCAGATCCTTCATCACTGTCTGAAGGGTCTGCTTCATCTAAGGATTCCTCAGCTTTGAGAACTTTTGATGAGCTAGCCTTCTTTGCCTTCAGAGCAATAGGTTTTCCTTTTCTGGAGTTCTCTTTTTTCATTTAGCTCAAGTTCATGAACTTTCAGAGATCCAAGAAGTTCCTTCAAAGAGTATTGAGGTTCTTTGCTTCTTGAATGGTAGTGACCTTAGGTCTCCACTGTTTATGTAAGCTTCTCAAAATTTTTCTGACATGATCGCTATTCTCATAGGTTTTTCCAAGAGATCTAAGACTGTTGGTGATAGTTTGGAATCTTCCAAACATTTGATCTATGGTTTCATGTTCAGCCATTTTGAATAACTCATACTGTTGAACCAGCATGCTTATCTTTGACTCCTTGACTTGGGATGACCCCTCATGATCTAGGGCATGAGTATCCCATATTTCCTTAGCAGTGTTGCAGCTATGGACTTTATCATGCTCAGATTTGGTGATAGCACACATCAAGTAGTGCTTGGCTTTCAGATTGCGTTGATGTTGAGTTTTCCGCTCTGGAGTCCATTGAGCTCTAGGAATAGCAGCTCCATCATCACCTCTTAGCTCAGGGTAGCCAGTTTCAATCAGCTCCCAGATGTCCACATTTTGTGCATCAAGAAAAGCCATCATTCTCTTTTTCCAGTAGTCATAATCACTACCATCAAAGAGAGGAGGTTGTTGATTGCTTGTCCTTCTGTATCCATGCTTATTTGATCGTACTCCCTCAGCACATTTTAGATGCTCAACCCTTTAGAGGCTGAGCTCTGATACCAACTGAAGTTGACACAGGCAAACACAAGAAGGGGGGTTGAATTGTGTTTGTTAATAATTTTCGAAAATAACCTTTTTCAAATAATTTTCTCAAGCAGAAATTAACTAAGAATGCACACAAAAAATGATCTTTAAAAGATTAACAATCTCAAGTTCAAATCCCCACAGTTAGTATAAACAAAATACTGTAAAAGATAGGGAAAGAAGAATCACACAAGCGATTTATCCTGGTTCATTCTCTTCCAACCGAGAGCTACGTCCAGTCCCTTCTACCTAAAGGTTTTCTCCACGATTCTCCAAAATAGATTACAAGTATTCAACGCCTCTTCAGGCTACAAGTATTCTTTCTCTACCAAGCCTCTTTAGGCTCTAATTCTAACAAAGAGATTTGCAGATTTGATCTAAGAACTCACTAAGTGTGAGAGTATGAAAGTTTAAGATCAGTGAGATTTTACAAGTAAACTTGTTTAACAATTTCAGCAGAGTTTTTGCACTTTGATATATTGAGTCTCTGCAATCTGTTGAGGTTCTTTCAATATTTATAGAATGAGTGCTTGTCTGTCTTGTAATTCTTCAACGGTCTTGAAAATGTATCCGTTTCGACATAGCATTAAATGCTAGGATCCGTTGAGACTGATAACTTGATATGCTTCATGGAGAAGTACTCTTGATTATTAGAGGAATGCTCAAAGTAGAGCTGTCACTTCCCTGTTATACCTAAGGTTGCTTTCTGACTTACCATCTTTGTACTGAGATTATACTTTATAGCAATATAGTTGACAGAGTACAAAGGTTTATGTTCTCGATGGTACTATATTCTTTTATCCGAGAGGCAAAGAGTTGAACAAATAAACATTGCAGGAAAGGGACATATATTCTCATGAATTAAATATTCAATCATTTGAAATAAATATGCTTAAGCTTTAGACGGGTTCACTTGTAATAGCTAGTAGACGCACAGGTCTTTGGACGTGCAAGATTAACTTATCAGCAAGACGGCCTCGTCTACTGATATTGCGCCTATAGACTCTAGTCTAATTCTAAGCCTTTGGACATGCTATACTCAATAGCTCATCTACTGACGTGGCGTCTAGTGAGACAACTCATCTATTATCAAGTCTTTGAACTTGATATTTTTATGAAGGTTATTTTATTGGCTTGTCTACTTAACAATTCTTATACTCGTCTAGCGAACATTACCGTAGCCAATATTTTAAGATCTCGTCTAGCAATAACTTAATAGATTTAGAATTTTATCACGAAGTGCAGACTCGTCTAGAGGATCAGAATAGAATCCGATAAAATTCCATACTCTAATTTAAGTTTCCCTGACTAGTGAAGTTGACACAGGCAAACACAAGAAGGGGGGGTTGAATTGTGTTTGTTAATAATTTTCGAAAACAATCTTTTCAAAACAGTTTTCTCACACAAAGATTAAGAGGCAGAAACACACACACAGAAAAACAAACTTTTAAGGACTTAACAAAATCAAGTTCAAATCCCCACAGTTAGTATAAACAAATAAAACTGAAGAGATAAGGGATTAGAAGATTCACGCAAGTCGTTTTATCCTGGTTCACTCTCTTCCAACCAAGAGCTACGTCCAGTCCCTTCTACTTGAAAGATTTTCTCCACTATTTTACAAGTAGATTACAGCAAGTATTCAACACCTCTCCAGGCTACTAGTATTCCTTTCTTACCAAGCCTATTCAGGCTCTACCTCTAACAAAGAGATTGGTTTCTTTTGATCTTCTAACTCACCATGTGTGAGGATATGAAAGTTTAAGATTAGTTGAATATTATAGAAATATTCAAACTAAGATATTACAGACTTTTACTTGTTGAAAGAATAAAAGAATTGAGCTTGCATGAGTTTTTCTAGCAAGAATTCTGTATGCGCAAAAAGTACTTTCTTCAAATGACGAGGTCTTCTATTTATAGTGACCTTGCTCTTCTCTTGAATTTCTTCAACGGTTGTTTTTGAATTTTCCCGTTTAGGGATAGAATCAAATGCGTAATATCCGTTGTGACTAATAGCTTGCTCGTGGCCATTCTGAATTGTACTATATGTTAACATTCTTGCACAAAACGGGCACACTTCTGAGCAATTGCAACTTGAAAAACTGTCTTGCCTCCCTTGTACAAAATCCAGCTATTCCAGCGTTAAAGGTGACAGGGTACAAGTTGTTTTGCATTATACTATTTTGCTTTTGAATTTCCTCATTTGTACTATGTCTCTATCAAAGAAACAAGGCAACAAAACCGTTAAAACAAATATGAAGGACAAACGTATACTTGAAATAAATATCAATCATTTGAAATAAATACTTTTATGTGGTCGAGATAGTTATTCTGAATATAACAAGGATTCACAGAGAAGAGGAGCACGTCTACTTAATAGAGTGTGTCTATACGCTCATAGTTAAAAACTCTTTTTAGCTCGTCTAGTGACGTGGCAAATTTTGCTCGTCTATCATCAAGTCTTTGGACTTGCTATATATCGGTGAGTAACTTAGATCTCCGTCTACTGACGTGGCACTCAAGCTCGTCTACTAAGACTATTCTGTATTTCGTCTATTCAACCATATTAATATAAATAAATATACCTTTCATTTTGAGTAGCTCATCTACTTAAGTGGACGCAGATATTAACTATTTTAAGGTTTCCTTAACATATTAAATTTCGAATATCCCTGCAAGACTAGAAAAAGCATGTTAGATCTTAACTAACATTTTGCCATACAAATTTAATCCTTTTTGTTAACATAAAAAATTATGGATTATTTAATCCAAAATACTTTGGTTCCAACAATCTTCCCTTTTTTGATGATGACAAAAACTAATTAAATTTGAGTGTGCAAAGTCTAAGAGAGCTTACAAAGCTCCCCCTAAGACAAAGCATTCAAACTTAACAGGAATAGAATAATAGAATAAGATATGAACATAAAAACATAGAAGCATATATCATATATTACTTATCATATCAGTTCAGCTACTTATTAGACAAAATATAGCATTAGAGCAAATAAACAACTATGCACTCATATAAGACAAATAACACACATACATATGCAGACAAAAGAATATTAATAACACACATACATATGCAGACAAAGAATATTTTCAAATACTGACTTTCATATATATAAAATTTAATTCTCTCTAGTTCCCCCCCCTTTTTTGTCATCAGACAAAAAGGTAAGGAAAGTGGACCATCATTGTCAGTAAGAATAAAATAAAAGAAAAGCTTAAGAAGATGGAGGAGGTGGAGGAGGTGGGTTTGGATTTGGATTTGGTGGAGGGACAGGGACTTGTATTGGCGGATTCTGACTTTGTTGAAAACTCAGCATTATATGCATCATCTGGTTCATCATGGCATTGGTGGGAGCCAGAGCTTCTGCAATTTGTTCCTTCACTTGCTCTTTGACCTCAACTTTTACTCTTCCTCTACAATTCTTCCAATAATTTCTTCAAAATTGGAGGCAGTGAGAGTGTTGGTCTTGAACTTTCAGCACTTTCTTGAGCATGAGCTTGACTTGGGAGAGTGTCTAGAGCTCTTGAAGTTTGAGGTAGCTCTGGATGAATTATAGTTAAAGCTGATGGTTGATATGATGACTTTCCAGAAGTGCTTGGTCTAGAATCAGATTCAGCAACTTCCTCATTAGCAGTGACTGGTGCAGCAGAATCAATCTCCATACTTGAGTCTTCCACAATAATCTCTTCTTCAATGTGCTCAGAAGGTGGTAAAGGTGGAGGTGAGTCCGTGATTTGCAGAACAGGTGGGGGCAGCTCTTTAGCCCAGTGGACTTCTTCTTCTTCATAGATAAGACCGATGGTAGGAACACCTAAAATGTCCTTGTAAATGAAGTGTCTGAAATTGGACAGTCCACACTTGCCTCTGACCTTAGGAATGAACTTTTTCTGTTCTGAAGATATACCAGATGAGGAGGCTTCTTCTGTGCATTTCACAATGTGAGCTTTCCAGATATCAACAGCCACATCTTCTCTAATAATCTCAATAGGTTGTGCAAGCCAGAAGTCTATGATGTTCTGATCTGTGTCACTAACATCATCAGGGTTTATCATGCAGGACTCTGGAAAAGGCATTTTTCCAGTATTCCTTTGTTTCTTCCTGCCCTTGTCCTTGTCCTTGTTGAGATCTATCATTGGCAGTCTTAGACACAACATGTAGGGCTTGATTCCAATCTTTGTGTCCTTCGTATGCCTCAACCAAGTTGGAGGTACAAAGTTGGCGGCCCTTACAACCCTGAAGAGCTCAAATTCTGACTTCAGCATGGCATACATAATATGATCAATGATGTCAGATGCCTTGCCATATTCCCTTGGATGGATGAAAGTCTTCCACTTTGTCTTGTTATCCTTGATGAGGGGAACATGTCTGTAGGATCTAGACCTTTTGTATATGACATCTTGCAGGTCTTTCTTGGCAGGATCCCTAGACCAGTCAGAAATTATATGCCTCTTTACACCATCAGTGAAGGGTTTGAAGGGAGGGTATTTTACAAGGTTTGGATAGATTTTTTTGGGTGGAAATTTGTTTTGTGGTAGGTGAGTGACTAGAGGTCTATGTCTATTGAACATTTTGGATGGAGGAGGGCCTCGGGGAATATTAGGATGATGTTTATACCATGGTTTACAATTATTTCAGGTTCATATTCATAGTCTGGCAAAGGGTACCAGGGTTTGTTTGAAACAGGTTCTGGTTCATGAGTATGGTATAAAATTCTCCAATCCCTCTTAACTTTGGCTAATGATTCAGACTTGCCATCATAAAGTTCAGAAGGAGGAGTGTATGGAAAAGGGTATCTTTTTCATCTTAGGGAAAAGGGCACCAAGGATAATGCCATCATCTGGTTGATTAAACCAGGGATCATCCTCAGATATCAGAGGTGGAAATTTTGGTTGTTGTGGTGAGGCTATTTGTGGTTGTTCAAGGTTAGTGTTTTGTGGTGAAGGTGGTGAGGGTACATAAACATCATCAAAATTGTCATGTTGATTTACAGACACATCAGGTGCAGAGACTATATCCATTCTATCCTCTAGACTAGAAATTAAGGCATCTATTGATAATTGAACAAGATCATTAGCAGGAAGAGTTACCTTAGTAGCCATGGCAGTCTTGGCTCTTCTTTGAGGTTGTTGTCTTCTAGTTGGAACAACATCACTGATAGCCTTTTGTTTCTTCAGGATTGCACTGATAGGAACTCTGTCCTCATCATCTTCATCATCTTCATTATGAGTTAGGATCAAATTTCTTGTCCTCTTCTGAGTTATGGCAGGTTGAGGGACCTCAGCTGTAGGTTCCGTAGTTACAATGCTAGCAGCAGGCTTTTTAGAAGCTCTTGTCCTAATAGCCACAGTTTTTATCCTGAAAGTTCTCTTCACACTTAGAACTTCAGCATTGTTTTGCTCAATTTGTTCTTCTTTAACTTTGAACAATTCTTCTTGCTTAGATAGGGCAATTGCAGTGTAAGTGCTCAAGTTCATGTTGGCAATGTTCATTTTGCCAAAAATAGCAGTTGACATACCCTTTTGTGGCAGAATTCTTTCTTGTTCTTCAGTCATCTTAGAAGAAATAAAATCATAAAGATTCTATGACTTGAAGATTTTTTATAGAAGATGACAATATGGAATTCCAGAGAGATTTCTTCTATTTACCACAGCATCTTTGAATCTTCCATAAAGAATTCTAGGAAGGTTGATTTTTGTCTCTGTAATGAGGTGACAAAGGCAAAACTTGTGTAGGGCCGACAAGTTATCCTTTGACCCCGTTTTATGAAGAATGACCTTGTTCAATATTTGATGAAGAATACGAACGTCATCCTTCATTTGGACTGACTTCCATGAATGATTCCTCACGGTATCTTCTCTCATTAGCAAAGTAGATATCACTTCTGAGCCACCAAGATCCTTCTCCCAAGTTTCAGTAATCGCTATTCCTTCTTGAGCGCAATTTATTGCATCAGAGATGGTCTTTTCAGAGACCACTATCCTTTTTCCAACAACAGTAGTAGAGATTTCAACGACTGTTACTTGAGGGTTCCTCCAGAAAGCCCTAATCAAGTCTGGGTAAATGGAAATCTTTTCTACGAACAATCCGTCCCAACCAGCAGCGGTGATAAACTTGCTTACATCCAAGTTGTAATCTTTCAAAACTCCAAAATCAAAGTGGTGTTCAATGCCAAGTTTCAATCTTTCCACATTGAAAACCTTAGAAGCAGAAGCCATGGTGGTTGAATGAAGGTTAGGGTTTAGGAAGTAGAAAAACAGAGAGTTGAAGTGAGAGTTTGAAGACGAAGGTTAACGAAAAGTTTCCTCAGAGGGAAGGGTTTCGTTTTAAAGGTTTTGAATTTCAAAGGGTTTTCTTTTGGAAATAAATTAAAAAGGTTTAGATGGAAATACTGACTCAGCAGAGAAAATATAAAATAAATTTGTCTTTTAGACAAAATAAATGCAGTTAATAAATAATGTATGTGTAGACGGGTTCAAGCAACAGGCAAGCATGGACGCGACATGCAGTGGATGCGGCACAAAAACAATGGACGCGGTATGCAATGGACGCACATTTAAAACTTGTAATAAACTTGTAATGCTTACATACATCAATTGCAACATTTCTCAAGTCTGAATAACATAATCAAACCACACACAGCATGTTAAGATGTTTTCTAATGAAAATAAATATGTCCTCAGCAAGAGGTTTAGTAAAGATATCTGCCCATTGATGGTCAGTATCTACAAATTGTATATCAAAAACACCTTTTTGCACATAATCCCTTATAAAATGATGTTTAATCTCTATGTGCTTAGCTCTAGAATGCTGTATTGGATTCTTAGATAGATTAATTGCTGCAGTATTATCACACATAAGTGGAATACTACTTACAAACACATTGTAGTCCTCCAATTGGTGTTTGATCCATAGAAGTTGTGAGCAGCAACTAGCAGCTGAAATATACTCAGCTTCAGCAGTTGATAGTGCAATGGTATTTTGTCTTTTGCTTGACCAAGAGACAAGGTTAGCTCCAATGAAGTGACATCCTCCATTGGTACTTTTTCTTTCAATTCTGTCTCAAACATAGTCAGCATCACAAAAGCTAACTAATCTGTAATCTTCATTTTTCTTAAAGCACAAACCCAGATTAGTAGTACCTTTCAAATATATAAATATTCTCTTAACTGCTGATAAGTGAGATTCTCTAGGATCAGATTGAAATCGAGCACATAAACAAACACTGAACATAATATCAGGTCTGGACGCAGTAAGATATAGAAGAGATTCTATCATACCTCTATATACCTTTTGGTATACCTTTTTCTCTTTATCATCTTTGTGCAGTATGGACGTGGGATGCATAGGGGTATTCATTGGTTTGCAATCATCCATCTTGAACTTCTTTAGGAGTTCCTTTGTATACTTGGTTTGATAGATGTACACCTCGTCCATAGTTTGTTTAACTTGAAGTGCAAGAAAGAACTTGAGTTCTCCCATCATGCTCATTTCAAATTCTTTCTGCATTAACTTTGAGAATTCTTTGCACAGAGATTCATTAGTAGCACCAAATATAATATCATCAACATAAATTTGTACTCTTATAAAATTGGATTTAATTGACTTTCTAAACAAGGTTGTATCAACCTTTCCTCTATTAAAGCCATTTTCCATTCGAAATGAGCTTAGCCTATCATACCAAGCTCTAGGGGCTTGTTTTAGGCCGTATAAAGCTTTCTTAAGCTTATATAAATGTTCAGGTTGGGTTGCACTTTCAAAACCCGGAGGTTGCATTACATATACTTCTTCATTAATAAAGCCATTAAGAAAAGCACCTTTTATATCCATTTGAAGCAGCATTATATTATGATGTGCAGCAAAGGAAAGTAGAATCCTAATTGCTTCTAATCTAGTAACAGGTGCAAAGGCTTCAGTGCAATCTATACCTTCTTCTTGAGAATAACCTTGTGCAACCAATCTTGCTTTGTTTCTTACAACCTTACCATTTTCATCAAGCTTGTTTCTGTAGACCCATTTTGTTCCTATAACAGATTTGTCTTTATGCAAGGGCACCAGATTCCAGACATCACTTCTCTCAAACTGATTTCATTCTTCTTGCATAGTTAGGATCCAGCCATTATCCAGTAGAGCCTTGTCTACTGTCTTTGGTTCCAACTTAGACTAGTGCAGTATCTTCCTGCTCTCTGAAAGTTGATCTAGTTCTCAGTTTATCATTGGGGTTTCCAATGATTTGATCTGGTGGATGATAATTCTTGAAATGCCAAGATCTCTGAACATTTTCTTGTTGAGAGGTCGATGTTTCTGGTTGTAGAGGAGGGTCTTCCACTTGATCATCAGCTTTTACCTCTGTTGTCTCTCCTGAGATGTTTAAATCAAGATCTGCAAAAGCTTCATCTAGCTCTGATAATTTCTTATTAGGCTGTTTGTCATCAAACTTGACATGTATACATTCTTCTACTACTAGAGCTCTAGAATTATATACTATAAAGCCTTTAGATGTTTCATAATATCCTAACAAGATTCCATTGTCTACTTTTGCATCAAACTTACCAAGTTGATCTTTAGTATTTAGAATATAGCATTTACAACCGAAAGGATGAAAATATGAAATGTTGGGTTTTCGTCCCTTCCACAATTCATAAGGAGTCTTGTTCAATATTGGTCTAATGTATATTCTGTTCTGAATGTAACAAGCAGTATTAACATCTTCAGCCCAGAAGTGTCTAGGGACAGAGTTGTCATTGAGCATAGTTCTAGCCATCTCTTGAAGAGATCTGTTTTTTCTCTGTACCACACCATTTTACTGTGGTGTTCTAGGTATTGAGAAATTGTGAAGAATACCACCATCTTCACAGAACTTATGAAATAGCTCGTTTTCAAACTCTCCCCCATGGTCACTTCTGATTAAAGTGATACACATGCCTTTTTCATTCTGTACACGTTTGCAGAATATAGAAAAGACCTTGAATGACTCATCCTTGTGAGCTAGGAACATAACCCATGTCCATCTTGTGTAGTCATCTACAATGACTAGACCATATTTCTTACCACTTGACAGAAGCAGTCCTTGTTGGAACCAAAAAGATCAAGGTGTAGCAGTTCTTGTGGTCTGTTGGTATTAACAACATTCTTAGATTCAAAAGAACCTTTGACTTGTTTTCCCTTTTGACATGCATCACAGAGAGCATCAGATTTGAACTTAAGGTTTGGTAGCCCTCTCACGAGGTTATGCTTAATTAGCTTTGAGATTAATCTCAAGCTTGCATGACCTAGTCTTTTATGCCAAATCCATCGCTCATCTTCAATGGACACTAAACATGAAACACTTTGATTTGAGAGGTCCTCCAAGTCAATTTTATACAAATTGTTTTGCCTCTTCGTAGTGAATAAAGTCGATCCATCATTTTTCTTGACATTACACATGTTCTTATTAAAAGAAACATTATATCCACTATCACATAATTGACTTATGCTCAATAGATTATGTTTTAAACCATTTACTAAAAGAACATTATCAATGGAGGGAAAAGGATATTTACCAATCTTACCTATACCAGTGATCTTCCCTTTTTGGTTTCCTCCAAATGTCACCCAGCCACCATCTTTATGTCTTAGGCCTTGGAACATACACTTTTCTCCCGTCATGTGACGTGAGCACCCACTATCCAAGTACCAGGATGTTTGTTTCTTTCCTGTTGTTAAGCAAATCTGCAACAGGTATTATCTTGTCCTTAGGTACCCAAAATGACTTGGGTCCTTTCTTATTAGTTTTCATTGGACGTGAATGTCTAGCATGCCTATTATGTATGCATCTATATGTAGTATGCCCACTTTTTCCACGCACTTTACAAAAGGTGTTGGACGGGCCTGACTTGGCTTTAGCATACTTAGCTGGAGCTTTTGAAGCTCTATGTTGCATAAGTGGTTTTGTCTTATTATGAGATGCCTCATGCTTCTCCTTTTCATAACTAAGGCCAGATTTATCAGATGGTGACCTAGAGTACCTTAGAATAAGACTTAACTTATCTGAGCCTCCTACAAATTTTGACAGAGTGTCTGTCAAATATGTTACATCTTGTTTTAGTTTTGTAACTTCACAAGAATTATCAAGCTCACATTCAAGTTTGTCAGTTAGACTGACATTCTCTGATCTTGGCTTATCATTTTCTTGTGCTAAGCTTTGTTTTTTAATGCATACTCTATCATACTCTTTTGTTAATTTTTGCAAACTTCATTTTAAGACTTTTGTATTCATGAGACAATATGGATGAGTCATGCAGTAATTCATCAAAAGCATTTTTAAGAGTGGACGGGTCAGAATCCATTACCTCATCATCAGTGTATTCATTCTCTGATGATGTGTCAGCCATGAGGCAAATATTTGCCTCTTCCTCAGCTTCATCTTCCTCATCAGATGAAGATAGGTCCAAGTCCTCCCATGTTGCCATTAAGCCCTTCTTTTTCTTGAAGAACTTCATTTTCTCTTTTAAATCAGGGCAGTCAGCTTTGAAATAACCAGGCTTCTTGCATTCACAGCACAAGGGTGGACCTTTTTCTTTGGAGTCTGATTTCTCCTTAGAAAACTTCTTGTTGAACTGCTTTCTTTTGAAATTACCTTTCTTTCTCCACATGTGTTGTATCTTTCTGGAGATGAAAGATAATTCATCTTCATCTGATCCTTCATCACTGTCTAAAGGTTAAGCATCATCTAAAGAGTCAACAGCTTTGAGGACTTTTGAAGAGCTGGCTTTCTTTGCCTTTAAGGCAGTAGACTTTCCTTTTCTGGAATTGTCTTCCTCATTCAGTTCAAGCTCATGAGCCTTGAGTGACCCTAGAAGCTCTTCCAGAGAAAGAGTATTAAGATTTTTAGCTTCTTGAATAGCTGTAACCTTTGGTCTCCATTGCTTAGAAAGACTTCTCAGAATCTTTCTATGATATCTATTTTCATAGACTTTCCCAAGAGATCTGAGACTGTTGGTGGTTGTTTGAAATCTTCCAAAGATCTGATCTATAGTCTCATGATCAGCCATTTTAAAGAGCTCATACTGGTGAACCAGCATGCTTATCTTTGACTCCTTCGCTTGAGATGAACCTTCATGAGCAAGAGCCAGAGTATCCCATATTTCTTTTGCTGTGTTACAGCTGTGAACTTTGTCATGTTCTGATCTGGTGATGGCACACATCAAATATTGGCTTTAAGATTAAGTTGATGTTTAGCCTTTTGATCTGCAGTCCAATCTGGTCTAGCCATGACTGCTCCATTTTCACCTCTCGGCTCAGTATAGCCACTCTCAATCATAGCCCAAATGTCTAAATTTTATGTATCCAAGAAGGCCATCATCCTCTTCTTCCAGTAATCATAATCAGTTCCATCAAAGAGAGGAGGTCTGTTGATTGCTTGTCCTTCTGCATCCATGGTTGTTGGATCGTACTCCCTTAGCACTTGTTAGATGCTCAACCGTTTTGAGGCTGAGCTCTGATACCAACTGAAGTTGACACAAGCAAACATAAGAAGGGGGGGTTGAATTGTGTTTGTTAATAATTTTCGATTCAAAACAGTTTTCTCACACAAAGATTAAGAGGCAGAAGCACACACACAGAAAAACAAACTTTTAAGGACTTAACAAAATCAAGTTCAAATCCCCACAGTTAGTATAAACAAATAAAACTAAAGAGATAAAGGATTAGAAGATTCACGCAAGTCGTTTTATCCTGGTCTCTTCCAACCAAGAGCTACGTCCAGTCCCTTCTACTTGAAGGATTTTCTCCACTATTTTCCAAATAGATCACAGCAAGTAACCTCTCTAGGCTACAAGTATTCCTTTCTTACCAAGCCTCTTCAGGCTCTACCTCTAACAAAGAGATTGGTTTCTTTTGATCTTCTAACTCACTATATGTAAGGATATGAAAGTTTAAGATCAGTTGAATATTATAGCAATATTCAAACTAAGATATTACAGACTTTTGCATTTTGAAAGAATAAAAGAATTGAGCTTGTAAGAGTTTTTCTAGCAAGAATTCTGTATGTGCAAAAAGTTCTTTCTTCAAATGACGAGGTCTTCTATTTATAGTGACCTTGCTCTTCTCTTGAAATTCTTCAACGGTTGTTTTTGAATTTTTCTGTTTAGGGATAGAATCAAATGCGTAATATCCGTTGTGACTCATAGCTTGCTCGTGGCCATTCTGAATTGTAGTATATGTTAACATTCTTGCACAAAACGGGCACACCTCTGAGCAACTGCAACTTGAAAAACTGTCTTGCCTCCCTTGTAAAAGTTCCAGCTATTCCAGCGTTAAAGGTGACAGGGTACAAATCGTTTTGTATTGTACTATTTTGCTTTTGCATTTCCTCATTTGTACTATGTCTCTCTCAAAGAAACAAGGCAACAAAACCATTAAAACAAATATGAAGGACCAACATATACTTGAAATAAATATCAATCATTTGAAATAAATACTTCTATGTGGTCGAGATAGTTATTCTGAGTATAACAAGGATTCACAGAGAAGAGGAGCACGTCTACTTAATAGAGTGCGTCTATACGCTCATAGTTAAAACTCTTTTTAGCTCGTCTAGCGACGTGGCAAATTTTGCTCGTCTATTATCAAGTCTTTCGACTTGCTATATATCGGTGAGTAACTTAAATCTCCATCTACTGACATGGCACTCAAGCTCGTCTACTCACAGAGATTAAAATCTCATTTACTAAGACTATTCTGTATTCCGTCTATTCAACCATATTAATATAAATAAATATACCATTCTTTTTGAGCAGGTCGTCTACTCAAGTGGACGTGGATATTAACTCTTTCAAGGTTTCCTTAACATATTAAATTTCGAATATCCCTGCAAGACTAGAAAAAGCATGTTAGATCTTAACTAACACTTTGCCATACAAATTTAATCCTTTTTGTTAACATCAAAACTTAGGGATTATTTAATCCAAAATACTTTGGTTCCAACAACTAGAACAACTCAAAATAGTCCTGCAATCTAAAATAGACAAGTTAGATCTTTGACAATACTTTACCATACAAATTTAACTTTTTTGTTAACATCAAAACTTCAGAGATTATTTAATCCAAAAACTACTTTGGTTCTAACAAGAAATACTTGAGAAACAAATTCAACCACACAAGAATCAAAACAGACAATGAGACGTGTGGAAGAGACGAAAGGACGCCGGCGTGGCACACGGTGGTGATGACAGACATGGCGTTGGAGAGAGAAGACGTTGAGGTGGGGTGGCGGCCGGTCGTGGAGAGGAAAGGAAAAGAGAGGTGGAGAGGAGAGGTAGGCAGAATGAAATGGGAAGAAGAGCAAGTTCACGACTTTAATCACCACTTTACGACGGCAATCAGACGGTTGTTTAAGCCGTCGGAAACTAAAAAGTAATTTACCGATGGTCAGTTCGTTGAAAAATAGCTCCCTCGTAATTCACGCACAAATGTTACTAATGGCTTAGCCGTCACAAACCTTTCCTGTATGTACCTATAGCAACGCCCGTCACAAATTTCGCAGAAAAGGTAGGAATTTTGGTGCTCAAAATTTTGTTAAAAAACGTGCAAAGTGTTGTGGCGGATTTTCCGACGGGTACATCAAAAGCCATCGGTAAATTTTAAAAAAACAACCGTTGCATTTTCCGATGGCCTGAGCCGTCGATACTTATTAATTTTCCAACCACCACGTGCCCGTCGCAAATAGGTCGTCGGAAATCGCACATATTCTTGTAGTGGGTGCCCAAAAGAATTGAGAAGGGAAGGCTCAAACACCACTCTTTGAGGATTGTCAAAAAGTCCTTCTCTATTATTTCAGGGTAAATCAGAGAAATATGATCATCTTTTGGGATTATTAATGACTGCTTGAAAATAACACTTGATTCTTTCTCCAATATGTGACACCCGGGGCTGACGAGAGCGGGGAATGGTCGCCGGTGCAAGAGAAAGCATGGTCAAGGAGCGGCTCCTGGCAGGCTTCTAGGCGAAAATACAAATGAATGAACCGATTACACATCTAAATGAGAGGGAACCTGAGACAGCGCATGTATGAGACTGCACAATTGAAGGGATCCTAAGATTTTGTAGGTATGTGATTGTGTAGTTGAGGATGGCTTAAAAGAATTAATTGGCAATATCCATAACAACAAGATGCATCTTTTTAGGAGCCCATCACTTAAGAACTCTAAAGTTAAGTATGCTTGACTTGGAGAAATTATCGGATGTGTGACTTCTTGGGAAGTTTTTCCATGAAGCATGTGAGTGAGGACAAAGTACGCTGAAAAGACTGGTGTTGGTTTGTGGGGACAATCGTCAATCCGTAAAGTAGCATGGGATGTTACACAATACATGACCTTTTGTTTTTTATATCAGCATATTATTGCATCAACATGCTCTTGAAATGAATTAACAATGATGTATTCAATTTTTTATTGTCATTGTAACTCAAACTATGTATTTGAGGTCAAATAAAATAGAAATTATATATTCCTTCAAGTCTCTTGTATTTAATCTCAACAAGTGCAATATTCATCCCTTTAACTGTAACAGCCTGTTTTTAATTACGCTGTTTTAAAAGTAAAAATATATATTTATATTTTTATTTGAGACTTAGGAAATGATTTTGGAGAAAACAAAATCATATCTAGAACTTACTCTATGGTAGGAAGCTCTGGTTAAAATTTAGGTTTAAAACTCAGACGGAAACCGGGCTGTGTTTTTTAGCTGACAGTATTATTTTATACTGCCAGAAAACCCTAATTTGACCCGAAAACTGAAATTTGTAGATTTTTTATATTTTGTCCGTGAGGAAGTCTACTTCCCAAATTTTTGATCAGAAATAAAAAATTATGTGTATTCGGACGAATTTTGGCGAAAGTTCGAACGAAAAACAGTTGGAGTTTTCACTGACAGTAAGATTTTAATGATCCGAAAACCTAATTTTGACTCGTGAACGAATCAAAGTAGATTTTTATCACGTTTCCAACGACATAGGTATTTTGAAATTTTTGTAAAAAAATTAAGAAATTAGACGATTCTCGGGTGTTTTGGTCATTAAACTTAACTATGGTTACTATTAACTATAGTTAAGCTAACTTAACCTACGATCAACTATGGTTAATCCTATGCCTATAAATAAGTAATTCACTCCCTTCACTCCCTCATTCCTCTCCTCCTTGCGCCACCCCCCCCCCCCCCCCCCCCCCCCCCCTCACTTTCTTCATTTCTCCAAGAACACCATATTGGATTTGTGAAGAACTTCATCAATTCTTGCCTTTTCTTCAAGCTTCAAGAGGTAAAACCTCTTCTCCTTAATCATCTAAGTCTTCTCCTTCATTTATTTTGTAAGATCAAAGCCATGATCATCAAGTTTTCATAAATTTCCATTCCTAGATCTAGAACTTCAAATAATTCTAGAAAATTGTAGAAAAATCCTTTTAATGTTAAACCAATTTCTATAATCTTGTTATGTCTTCTACTTTCATTATCCAAGAGCATGTAATCAAAAACATTTTCCTTCCCTATTTTCTCTAAGTGACCGAATCTCACCCAAAAGAGGGTTTGATGATTTGTTTTCATTTTTGAAATCTAATGCTTGATTTGAGCTCTCTAGTACCTATATGATCTAAATCCAAGAGCTTGAATCCAACTAAATTTCCTAGCCTATTTTTCTAACCGAAACCTTAACCTTTGGTGTTAGAGGATTTTTTTTTTAAATCTTAACTTGAAACCATTTTATCTAAGTTAGTTAGGACTTTAGTAGTTAGAAACCAAAGAATGAAGTTGAGAAAATAACCCTAAACCTATTTTCTTAGTCTTGGCCGAACCTAGCCCTAAAGTGTCATAGATGGTTTTTGTTTGATTAATTAAAGTTATGTTGTTTGGTTCAAGGTGATACTATTAAGCTGTGATAGCGAGGAACGTCGGGTTCGGGATTTCGGTGCTAACTTAGGTGGGGGAAAGAACCAATCTACCATCGGAAATGGATAAGTAGTATTTAAATTATAATAATTGTGTAGGGCGACCTAAACCCTACTAGTGGTCGAGTAATCGACAAGATCAAAATCACATTGAAAGCTTTTTCGTGAAACCAATGATGATTTGGGGATTGTAGGTTTATCGCCGTTAGGATAATCTTATGATATTCGAGGTTGATTGAATTTATTGATTATTGAATTATATTGTGATAAATTGTTTGTTATGATGTCTTGTGATACTTGAGTAGTTGATTGATAATGTAGTAGGTATGGTCTGCCTGTGATGATAAACTGTTTAGTTGATGTTAGGGCATGATATGAGTGATTTAAGAGATGTATTTGGGTGAGTGAATAATGATGAATTAGTGATGCCTAGCCCTAGTGTATAGAAGAGATGAGATATTGAATGAGTATTGAGATTTGTAGTGGAAGGTTAAGGCAATAGGTTATAACAATGTGGGTTAGTAAGATTCAGGATTATAGATGCATTGAGGTTCATGGCCGTGTGTGATGGAACACATGAGGTCGGGATAGTCCTTGAGTCCCTAAGGTATGGCACTAATGGCACAACGGCATGAGTAGTTTGGAACTACTGGAATGGTGTATGGGCACCATGGCACTAAGTTACTTGCACCGGACCGATTGGACTACTGAATAATGACAGGAATATAGATGGCCAAGTTTGCATGAGAGTAAGAGTAGAGGAATCATATAGTAGTTTAAGGTTGATTTGGAATTTTGAGAGATGTTTGGGTTAGTGGTTATTATATTTATATACTATGTCCATTTTTCCACCTTTGATGATAGAAATGTGTCTTATCCCCTATTTCTGTATTTGTATATGTTTTGCTTATATGGATACGAGAAGATTTTACGGAAGATCCGAGTGATGACTATGTGGAGGAACCAGCTGAGGACTTCACCGAGGATTTTAATATAGAGGAGTTGGACGGGACTCCTTATGAGCCAGACGCAGGAGGACGAGCTGTAGATGGAAGTAATAGAGTTTAAGTAAATAGGGCCAGTGAGTCTAGAACTATGTGTTTATGTTTCCGCAAATAAGGGTTTGTATAACGATGTACCTGCTAGGGATCGTACTGAGAGAATGCCCAAGACAGTGTTTTGCTATTGTATTTAAGTGTGTATTTATAACATGACTTTGATGTTAGCTTTCATTGTTGGTCAAATTTTAATTCTATCGCATTTTTCGATTTATAATCAATGTTAATAACACGAGGAATCTAAATAAATAACTAATGGCACAAGGGGCACAGTGGGGTGTCTCATTAACGATTCTTTATTGTCGATGTGAACCACAACACCATGGATAAGAATTTTAAACATGAGAAATAAAATAGCAATCACACTAACAGTACCCATTTGGAAAAATCATAATTATGAGCATTGTCCATTGAAATTTTAGCGAACAGAATGTTCTTCTTGCACTAGAAATTGAAATGAATGAAAAATATTTAAAAAAAGAAAAAGAAATCAACTGGTTTAAATAGCGCTTATTCAAGAAAGTGCTATTAAAATGTCAATCATTAATAGCGTGTGGTCCAGAAAGCGATATTAAAGTTTCTATCTTTTCTAGTTATTTCATTAAAATAGACTGGATAATGATATAATAGTGTTTTCTCAAATAAACACTGTTAAAGGTTTTGATGAATAATAACGCTTTCCCATGGAAACATTTTTAAAGTTGTTAAATTATAATAGTGTTTCCTTTATGAAACACTATTAAATCATGTATGAATTAAATCATTTCTCTTTGACCATACTCTCACTTACCTTGAAAACCTCGCACACCGTCAAAATATGTTACTCTCTCACTCACTCACCTACTCACTCACTCGCTCATGCTCAACACCACGAGAGCTTGAAAGGAGCTATTTTCAGGTATTTCATCCTTTACTTTAATCTTTTGTTCATCTTTATATGTTACATTCTAGTGTTTTTTTTTTCCAGCTGAAAATCTCTTAAATAGACAATTGGTTGCACACTCTTTAGACATTCGTGTATGCATTCTAAAATGAATTTATCGTTTGTCATATTTGTTCCTCGTCTAAGCTTTTAGGTATTTTTATTTTATTTTTTTTATAGTTTACATTCAAACATGCATTTATTTTTCATTTCTTGTTCAAGAATGATTTGTATGTTGTTTTTGATGCAATATACAAGATGCTCTTGAAGCCCACCTTGTATAGTATGATAGTAACTTTTGTTAATAATTATTTTGGTGAATTGGGAAAATAAGGATCAGAAATTGATGTTTGCAAATCGTTTATCGAATATGAGTACAGAGTGAAAGAATTTATTAGCCTTGAAGTCGAGCATTCAAAAAACCATAGTAGAATCATGTTTAGATTATTGTTATGCAAGGCAAATTAATGCATATGAGTTGGAAGATCATTTAGTTTGTAATGGAATTGATCAAATTTATACATGTTGTATAAGGCATGGCGAGACTAGAGGTGAGTCTAGTGATGATCAAGAGTAAAGTGTGACATATGCATCAAATGATACCAAAACATATACATATGAGGGGCATCCATTTTGAAGAGATGAAAAACGTGGTTGAAGAGGATCTTCAAGATTGTTCTCAAATGTTTGAGAGGTTGATAAGTTATGCAGAGAAACCGTTATATACTATTTGTACTAAATTCTCAAAATTGTCGGCGGTGTTTAGGTTCTATATATTGGAACCAAAGTGGTTATGGTTAATGACCCCTCAAATTTTGATGTTATCAAAAGGATTAAATTAGAAGAACAAAGATGGTTTTATATGTCTGCAGGAAAAACAATGTCCAAAGACTTACCATAAAGTCTAATGAGTTACTAATTCTATTCAATAGACGTTTTGTAACACCCTTCTTGGGTGCTACATTGTCCATGACATTTTGAGGCCGAAAAATAGGTTAACTAAAATTTCCTTTAATATAACGGGGTAATTTTTTCTCTTTCGCAAGGCATCAACATAAATGCTTGGAATAAGGTAACTGTACAATAAAATATTTTATAATACAATTTGGGTCATAAGTCCGAAAATAGATTTACATAAAACCCATCACAACCCATAAACAGGAAACATATACAGGTACGGACTTAACATAAAGATATGGAGACGTAACTTCTAAAAACTTAAGAAACTCGGAGACGCAACTCCTCAAAAACAACCCAAAAACACCCAGACACCCTAAGCTGGCCAAACTAAACATGAAAGATAAAAATTTCATGTCCATTGAGAGAAGTGCAAACCCAAGTGACGAGGCTTAGTGGGAACTTTACTTGAGACCCCTACCGACATCGTCAAAAAAGGCACTACTGGAGCTACTACACATGTAGTTCTTAGACTAAGCCCTTTCCCATCCCAAGGGAAAAGTCATCACTCACGAACCATTGACAGTCATTCCCAACTCAAGAAAAGGAAGATCGGGCAAGACGGAAACACACGCTCCATCGTCTTGCATCCCTTGAATGCTAGAAGACATCCCATAAGCAACCAGCGAAGTTCCAATTTCACAGACTTCTCAGAAGAACACAGAAGGCACATAACCGGTCAATACAAGGCAATATAAAATAAAGATGTAGGATTCCCAAACATCACACAACATGTGGCAGATGTAAAAATAGCACGACACATCATAGCACATATACAGATACACACCCATATCAACATGTCTCATATTATCATTCATCTCAGCCAGACAACTCAGATAATATACGAGTAACAAACAGCCGATATACAGATATCCAAAGGTATGCAATAGCAACATAACGATAAGCTCATCAAAGCATATCAGAACACTATTAGTCCACAGATACACGAGAACAAATGTAGATATTTGAAACTATATAGTCCCCTACATACACAGTGTCAGGAAAGATCTGACCCTAACTTCGTAGCTAAGAGAACGTTCTGAAGTAGTGGTTAGAGCACATGTTTCACAATTGCCAATATTAGGCATCTTGTGCATTCAATAATCATAGCCACATATGGTGTTAGAACTGATTGTGAAACACTCTTGATAACCTGGATTGACTAGCGTCTAGTCGTAGATGTCGGTGTATTGCATGGAATGCCACGACCAAGATGTATCACCAACTGTATAAATTTCAGGATTGCTTGCAGAAATCGCCACGACCAAGATGTATCACCAACTGTATAAATTTCAGGATTGCTTGCGGAAATCAAAAGCCATTCTAGAGGTAAGGTAAATAGTACCAACTTGTCGGGAATCACCCCTCATTGGACCATTCATGTTTCAGTGATTAAGTATATTATGGAGATTGCCCATTCACCAATCCATTATACTTCTTTAAATCATCCCGGAATGGGACTTCTTGTCGAGCAATCAATCTTAAAATTCTCTTGGTTATTAAGTATTATGGAGGTAAGGATGATTAAATCATCCATACTTTATGACATATGGTCTTGCTCCACCATGAGTCATAATTATTAAGTCCTTATTTTTCACTAAGTCATTCTTGACTTAGGTTTTCCATTTAGCTTGAAATACTAGTCTTGGGACTAAAATCTATTTTATCCAAATCTAAAACTCTTGACTAAAACCAGATCATTTGGAAGTAAGATTGACACATCGGTACCTTGGTACTAAATCTCTCAAAACAGTTGCTCAAAACCACTTAAAATGTTGAAGAACGGTTCCCCCTCTTTACTTGATTTTGGGCCTAAGACCCAATAATTCAAAAATGTAATTATTTTGATCAAATCATTTAATTTCCTAGGTTCTAATACTCCTTTTAAGTCATTAAAATACTAAGTTTGGGCTTTAGATTACTACTTATATAAAACTCTAAATCATTGGCCGAAAGCCTCCAAATTTGAAGATCGGGTAAATCCTTTTTATTAACTCTTTAATCGTAAAGGTCCATGACTCATTTTGGAGCCTTAGAACACTTAGTCTAGTATTAAAACATTCTCAAACCCTCATTTACTGCCTTGTCCGAATTATACATCATTAGCCCATTTTACAAGTTTAAACTTATGAAAACTCATTTTATTTGTCTACTAGAACATGATTTAATTCCTCTATGAACTAAACTTAGATCAAAGTCATTTTAGAACCATTTGAACACATCAATACAGTTCTAAACACTAAAAATAACAGTTTTGGAAAACAAACACTTTCTTCTTTGTTTCATTGGTTCTTAAAACACTTATTTCTTTGGTTTTTAAAACATCATTTTTGTTACTTCAAAACATAAAGTTAGATCATGATATTTATCGAGCCATTTCTAAAACTCTTGTCCAAAAATCAAAATTCCAAAACATTGTTTAACAACTTATTCTTTTCTTTCTTGGATTTATACTTCATATCCCCACTTAAGGGTTGTAAAACCACTCAAGTTTCAAGGATTGGAGTTAGCCTCCCATTTCTTTTATACATGGCCAAAAATCAACCACAACCAAAGTGAAGATTTCACTTCACTAAACAAACTCATAATCATACATATGCATCAACATTATCATGTTGAATACTTGAATGATTGTAAGCCTAAAGAGGCAAGAGGAAAGAATACTAGAAAGGATTGGACGTAGCTCTCGGTTGGAAGAGAGTGAACCGAGATAAATCTTTCGAGTGGTTCTCTCTATCCCTTATCTCTTAGTTTTATTTCACTAACTCTTGGCAATTTGCAATTAAGTTTATTAACACTTCCTTTAAACTTGTTTACTCGTTTGTGTGTGTATGTGTGTGTTTATTTCTTGTTTGCTTGCTAAATTGTTTTTTGAAAAGAATTTTCAAAAAGTTAAGAAACACAATTCAAACCCCTTTCTTGTGTTGTTGCCTTAAAAACAGAGTCTTTAAGCTTGGGCAAGTATACACAATCACAACAAGTAGTATAGAAAGTAAGTCAGATATCGTTCCCACGAAGAGTGTAATGCTGCAGCAAAATTCCTTTTTAGACTATATGCTCTAGCAGTTGTTTGGCAACAAAAATAGGTTGTGAGTGCAAGATAAGTGTAAATAGAGCTTGAGTAAATTTAAGCTTTAGAAAACGAGATTTAAAAGAGTTGATTTGTCAAATATGGGAGAACAAGCTCTAGGTATGCTCTTTCATAAATCATGCTTAGCCTATATTATGCTCTGCCTATGCTCCAGCATTTAACTCCAGGAAGTAAAGCTGTGTTTCCCAACACTTACGGACTAGGTTCATTATCTGTCTTCTATTCCTAGATTCAGATTAATTACACCATCCTCTTAATAAGCATGTTCCAGTTAGTTTAGAGACTTGAATAACCATTCCTACTCTATTCAACACCAATTAATTTTCCAATTAATGGTTTAATCCCTATCCTGTATCTCTTTTCACTTCACTTAATTCTTCCAAACCAAGTAAGCTTGATATTCAATTAAGTTGATCAATCTTAACCAAATAACATTCCACGCAAAATAAAGGAAAATGCAGAGCATAACATTGCATAAAAATAGCTAAGCATTCATTATATTAACATACCTAAAGCTCAAGAAGTTTAGCTCATATTGAGCTTACAAAAATCAAAATGATAAAATGGTAAGGAAGTCATTACAATGGTGAAGAAAAAACAAGAAAAACAGTAGCTGGAGGTTGAAGATGACTCGGCACTGCTCTCTAGGTTAAGACAATAGTGAGTATGTCATAAATGTGTCCAAGGTCCTCTTTTTAGGGTTACCTTAATTGGTTATATACCCCACTCTTTTTCCTCCATTTTGGGCCAACAAATAACATTATTTAATAGAGTCCTGGACCATTTCCAAAAACGCAGGAGAGCTGATCCCTAGGAGCGTGGGCTCCATATTATCAGTGGCATCAGCGCATGTGAGGAGAGAGAAAATGTGTCCATGTCAGCTTTTGTCTTCTAGTGCAGAGCTACTGAAGTTTGGCTTTGCTATTGCAGTCAAGAAGTCCATTTTCCATGCTTCAATCATGTTCCAGCACCTCTCTGCTTAAGCATGTAGAAAAATATGAGACAATGATGAAGCATAGAAGAGCATATAACTGGCATTCGCATGTTTCAGCACCAAAATTTACCAAATAGCAAAATATTCACATAAATGCTAATTTAAACTTAGAAGGTAACAATAATTCAAGGTATAAAGGTAATGAGTAACTCTTCTTACAACGAGTTATCACACCCCCAAACTTGAACTATTGCTTGTCCTCAAGCAATGTAAGGAAACATGACATCCAAACAATTATGTCTTTTGTATGGCATACATGTCTCACCCTGATTCTCCATTCTTTTAAGACATAGAATTCTACACTTGCAATCATAACACAACACTTTTCCTATCATGCACACTTCAACAATTATCACAAATCTGATCTAAATTCATATTAACATATGCTGCAGCAAAGTCACTCATAACAGTTGGTTCTGTTTCTCACCCTCTCATCAGAATTTCACTCTCAACACAAACACACATCTTTGACTTAAGCTTGATAAGGTTCTATCACAATCAAAACAACACAGAATAGCACATAACAAGAGGTCTTTTACGGTTGTAAGGGGGCTTAGGACAGGTGAGGTTGAAAATTTCTGGTTAAGTAGCTAAGATCAAGGTATAGCAAAAGGATGCTTTTCATGTCAGCTCTATATTCCAAGTATTCCTACCATCCAAACCTTTAGTCCATGAGCCATACTTTCCTTTCCTTTCTAAAACCCATATTTTAATATTTTTGTTGTGAACAAAGAACAAATTATTGTTATACTTTCAGGTTTTTCATTGTTCTTTGTTCTCATTTTTCAACACTTTTTTTTTGCATAGGGAAATGCAGCTTCACATTGTACATTTGTGAGCTTCTCATTTTCTTTGCTGATTTCCCTTTTTTTTTTTTCCTATACAACTTTGTTGCACAGTTGCAATAGTACAACAACACCCCCAAACTTAAGTTAGTGATTGTCCTTAAGTCATCCCCAAACTTATCTTAGAACATAGCTACAAAAAGCATCCTTAAGCTCTACCTATTCAGGTAATCTTTGTTTTTCCAGTTAAGGGCTTCTAATGTGCTAGATATAAGAATAAAGGGCTCAGGCTTAAAGGGGCAACACTATGGACATACATAATGAGAAGGTTGGCTGCTTAAGCTCTAGCTAAAATAAAAAACAAAACAAGAAAATGCCATATGCATAAAGTGTGTGCAACCATATGTGTTCAGATTAAACAGAATCAAATTAAGCCTTATAGAAAATGCATGAGTGTGAAGCATAGGTGCAGTCTAGTTTTGTCACTAAAGCTCACATTTATCTGTTAATGTTGCAGCATACGTGTCTTCTTAGTTAAACCAGTGATGCAGCAAAGTTAAAATTGCGCAGTTAAGTCAGAGCATTAGGTTATTTAGCAAGTGTTTTAATCAAAGAGTCCTGTTTGAACACAGCAAAAAGGCCAGAGGCCACTTCCATTTAATCTTTAATCATATGGAATCAGCTGGGTGGGGCACATGCAAGCCAAACATTAGATAAAGTTTAAAAGCAACTATGGCCGTAGTGGCCTTACACACAATCAGATATAAAAGGTCCTAATGACCATTACTTGCAGAAAAAAAATTACTGTTGGTAATGAGGTGGAAGGCTCAGAATGCATCCTGTTGTGCGCTCCAGTCTATGGCTCTGTTTCAAGCCTGAGGTGCTATGACGAGTGAGCTCTTCCTGGTACCCCCACTCTTGGTGGAAGGCACCTTGTTGGATGTTTCTCCAGTGACTTGCATTTCATCATCTTCTTCATTTTCTTCTTCTTCCCCTTCTTCACTTGCTTCAGCCTCTTCTTCCTTACTACCTCCCTCTGCCTCAGCTTCTTCTTCAGTTCGCTCTGTTGCAGCAACCCCTTCCTTTTCAGCCTGCAGTGCTGCAACCTTTTCTTGTTTAACCTTGGCTGCAGCAGTTGGCACAGCAGGCTTAAGTTTCTTGGAAAGTGGGATTTCATCCTCCTTTTCTTCTGTTGCTTCAGCATACTCAACAGCAATTTTCATTACAGTACTCCCCTTTCCAGCAGTGGTTTTGAATTTCTTTGTTGGTTTGGGGGCTTGAGGGGAGGTTTTTGCTACAACCGGGGTAGAGGAGGGAACTTTTTATGGTGCTACAGCACGGGGTCTTTTGGCACTCCCCTGATCTTGCTGGGAGCTTTGAGGAGTAGGCTTTTTCATCTTGGGCTTAGAGGCCACAATCACATTTTGCTGCTAGGATGGAGCAACACCCATCCACTCATTGTCAGAGGAAGAGCTGTTGGCAGGGGTAGTGTTGATGTTGATCTTAGGGTTCTCAGGTACAGGGTTGGGAACAGTTTTCTCAGGTGGAGGTGGGTCATCTTCTTGCATTGGTGGCAGAATCTCTCTTAGGAACTGGGGAATGGGAGTCTCTAGCTTGCAATTGTTGAGCTTCATCGTTTACTTCCCCAACTGGTATTTGACAAAGCAGAACTCCCAGAAAGCTTTTTCTCGCTGAACTTGTTGCTGCAGCATGTCTGTCAGTTGGTCAATCTTCTGCTCCAGCATCCCAGAGCGATCTTGCTGCTCTAGGGTGCCTGATCTAGGGGGTTTACTGGCGCTTACTTCAGTCTTGTTAGAATTGGAATACATCCTCAGGATGCAATTCATATCAATAGGGCCATAGATTTTTATCTAGCCCCTCTCCAGGATTGTACTCCACACCCTTCTATATGCACAGCTCAGTGATCAGACAAGGAAAAATCATATTACCTTTCTTTTTCATGGCACAGGTGGAGATTTGATCTTTGATCATTTCCCCAACGTTGATTTTCTTCTTTTTCATGATACAGTGCAGAAGAACCAACAGTTCCTTCTCCACTGTTTCCATGTGTGCAGTTGGGGAGAGAGAGTGCCTCAGGAAATGATACCAGACTTTGGCAATGGGCTGCAGCAGGGGCCTTGGAAGCTTTACTTGACCCTCTGGCTACTGGATCCACTCTGCTCCAGCAACAGCTTGGTCTTTTTTAATTTGCTGAAGCTTGACGGTTGACATTGTAACACCTCGACTTTTACTGTTCTTTAATATCGGTAAATATACATATATTTGTTTATATTTTACCCTAGACCTAGAAAATGATTTTGAATAAAACAAAATCATATTTATAATCTACTTTATCGAAGGAAGTTACGGTGAAATTTTAGGTTTAAAATTCAGGCGAAACCCGGTCTGTGTTTTTCACTGACAGTAAAAGTTTACTGATCAGAAAACCTAATTTTGATCCGTGAACGAAACGGTTTAGGTTTATATTATTTTCCAACGATATTGGTTATTTTGAAAAATTTTCAAAATAAATAAGTTATTATACTTTATTCGGGCGCATCATCAACAAACGGGTGATCGACGGAGTCGAGAACGGACGTGTAGAGACAAAACTGGACTCTGGATGATGGGACATCTTGCCACCTAGGGTGGTGAGTCACATGGGTGACTCACTTAGCATTTATGAAGCCTAATGATGACACCAAAATATCATGATATTTATTCTAGTGAAAGGACCAAAATGCCCTTGGACTTTAAGTAAAATTCCAAGAGTGTCCCTAAGTGAATTTTGACCAAAATACCCTCTAAAACTATTCAATTTCGTGCAGCCCCTCCATTAAATCAAATTCATTTCATTTTGATTTCATTTCATCATTTTCCTCTCAAAAACCGAAATCGGGTGAATGACGAAGCTGAGTACAAGATTTCCGGGAACCGCTAATGGATGGGATCAATGAGTCATGGATGACTCATGAGATGTTTGCCCAAAATCGGCCACACCACCCAAACACTCTCATCCACATCATTTGTAAGGCCCTAAGGCTGCCACCCTTCTCCATTTGTAGCCAAGTATCCATTTTCATTTCAACCACAAACTTATATGGCTACATGGTTCATTTCCTACCACACATCATCTTTTAATTTCATTTAATACAAGGATTCTTTTATTCATTCTCTTCTTCTCCTTTGTTTTTTCGCCAGCCATCTTCCTCTTCCCAAAACCATTTTCTTTTCATCATTTATCAAGAACACCAAGAACACTAAGACAAACTCTCCTTACTCACCCGAAAGTTCATCGCAGTTCTGACCTTTTTCTGTTCTGAAACTCGAAAAACTTTCTACACAAAAGTTGTTCTTCTTTCTCTCTTCTTTCCAACGAGCCAAAGATCATGAAAAACGGATGAGTATTTTGAGAGATATACCCAAATTACCAAAAACAGCTCGAAATCCACAGCACCACACTAGAACAGTGGAAAGAAGGCCCTTTTCTTCCATGATCCGATCTGAATCAAACCAAACCTTCAACATCAAAGTTGTTCCTCTTCTTCTTACCTTTCCAACCAGCCAAATTTCGTAATTTTTAGATGAGTGGATTATGAGATACACTCATAACACCACCATATCCTTAAAGCTGTCAAATCCTCAACTAAGCTTGTTTTGATCACTTTCTTCATTTCTTCAATCAACAAGAGGTAAACCCTCATCTATCATGATCATGTTTTCTTCTCCTTCAATCATTTAAGTTGTTTAAGTCATGAATCATGATTTTCCATCTTCATGAAGCTTTCTTCAAAAATCTTTAGAAACTTGTAGAAAAATCTATTTGAGTTGAAACCAATTTCTATGATCTTCATATGACTTCAATTTTCATCATCCAAGAGCTTGAAAAATTTAGAGATCCCTAGATAATCCTTTTTGACTTGGCCGAATCTATATAAAATGGGTTTAGGATGATTTTCTTAAATCTTTAACTAGATTTCTTGTTGGTTGGTCATGGCTAGGTTTTGTGGGTTGACAACCTTGTGATTTTGGTGAACAACATCCTTCTCCTACTTGAGATTCAAGTGATCTACAAGAGGTAAGGGGGGAGATTACTACTATCCTACCTTAACGTAGATATGTATGTGGTTTAAAGTATTTGTATGTTGTCTTGTAAATCCTAAGTGTTAGGATTATATATCATTGTTTATGGTTGTGTGATCCTCTTGGAGGATTTGATTTGATTCTTGGTTGTGGTATGATATGTCATATGATTGTTTTGGTTCCAATGACCTTAAGTTGAAACCATGATTGTTGTATGATTGTTTTGTTAAGATAAATGCTTAACATGATTATTTAAGGCCATTCGACCATGACTGTTTTCATGGGTTCTATGATGTGTTAAATTTTTTGAATAATTTTTATGAGGAACATATAAGAATATAGAAATTGGTTTGGATTGATTTGGATGTGTATATTGAAAGATATGATTTTATGAGTCCTTAGGGACTAAAATGCAATTTCTGAGAATTTCAGTGGCTGCACTGAAATTCATGTTCTTGTGTGTTACTATTTTAGTCCTTGGTGAGACAAAACCATAGAAATTGGTTTGGTGTTAAATGGATTAATACATAAAAAGTTATAAGCTTTTTGGTGAAAAAGGACCTTTTTGCAATTACTGAAAATTATTTGAGGCAGAAGCGAAATTTCTGGAAATTTGAGGGCAAACTGAAAAATATTTCTAAAGAAGTTGGTTTGGTGTGATTTGGAGTTATAAATAAAAAGTTATAAGGTTTTAAGTGAAAAAGGACTATTTTGTAATTTATGAAAGTTTAGGGACTAAAATGCAATTTTCGAAAATTAAAATAATTGGACAGTTAGAAACTGTTTTTCATGCTTACAAAACTGTTCTAAAACTCCAAAATGAGTTTTGGATTATTAGAGTGTAAAATCACTGAAAAATTATTTACGCGATTTACAAAATTAACGACGTTCTGTCAAATTTTAGGAATTTCGTATACATGATGTAAAATTAGTGTTTCTACTTTTTCACATGAGTAATATAACTTGGGAAAATAAGACATTTGAGGTGAAGAACCATATCTTCAAAATGTAGAACTTTTGGGCCTAATTTCAGTAAAAAGCGGCGAAACCGTCGTTAAACGTTTTTAAGGGTTTTTAAGAAAATGTTTTGGAGAAATTGATACCTAAGTATCTTTGAGGGGAATTATTCTTGAAAATGGATTTGATTTTATCTAAAGGTTTTGGTTTTAAGCCAAAAGGATTTTTGTCTTCAAAGACGACGTTTTACTGTAAAGTGTAAAAACCTAAGTCAAGAATGACTTAGTGAACATACGAATATAATAATTTATGACGTGGGGTGAAACACGACCTTATGTCATAAAGTATGGATAATTCATTATCCATATTCCATAAAATTTAATGGACTCAGAATGATTTGTTTTATTGGAAGCCAAAGAAAAAGGCTCAACTAGAAAAGTACAGAGAACTAAACAATTGGACCTATGTTCCAATCTCATAATGTGCTAGGATTTGTAAACAAGTATTTTAAGAAAACTTTGCACAAAGATGAAAGGTTACTTGAGAACTTTAGCTTGATGATTAAGTACCGGTGATTCGGACTTAAGGACATCTAGCATCTGTTACAGTACGTTGAAAGAATTCCGAAGGAATCACGATGTCATCCGTTGGATGGACGAGAAGAACGCATTTCCGGCAAAGTTTGCCTAAACACATAGTGAAACTATGTTCTGTAAGGCCGTTGTGCCTAGGAGATCGAGCTAACACTTTAATGCGGGTGCGAATTTCATAGTGACGATCTATTGATGCTTGGGGGTGTCGGGGTATGAAATACTCATATAGGCCCAGTTGGTTGCTCTTCTGTGGTATGGTGATCTTGCAATACACCGACATACTCTACTAGACACTATGTATTTTCTGGTAGTGAAGGATGTTCCCGAAAAAGCCTATGTGCACCATGATGACTGTTGACGCATTTTATTACCCAAGGCTGGTGGACTCCGGAACAATCCTCCGAACCACTCTCTCCGACTGTTCGTAAAACCATGGTATAGGAATTCAGAGGTCATTCCTCGAGTCTTAGATGTTTCTATCTAGGAAAACGTTGTGCTGTGGTCATGTTTCTGTGAAACATTATTGTTTTGTTATGAGTGTAGATATGATTGATAATTGTTAATTGTACGTACCTGAGAGTCGTACCACTGCATGTCTGCCTTATGTGTAAGATAAATGGAAATCTCACCTCCTTATTTTTATATTGCCTATGTCGGCTGGCTATGTGCCTTCTATATTCTTTTGAGAAGATTGAGACGTCAAGATGTCGCTTGGCTGACGCATCGTAGATATGGAGGTTCGAGCTTGCGGATGCTATGGTGGAATTACTAGTGGACATCCTTTCAGCTTTCAGCTTTCAGCTTTCAGATAGTCCAAGACGATAGCGTTTGTTTTCTGTCATGCCTTACTTTTGTTTTCTTGAGATGGGAATGACGGTTGATAGTTCATAGACTATGTTTTCCTCTTGGAAGGAAAAAAAAAGGGGCTTAGTTCGAGTGCTACTTTTGTAGTGACTCCAGTAGTGTCTTTTTCGACGACGTCGGTAGTGGACTCAAATAGAGTTTCCACTAGACCTCGTCAGTTGAGTTGTCCTTCTCACAGTGTATGATAAAGGACTGTCTTTTCTATTTTAGATTGGCCAGCTGGGTATGTTTAGGAGTTAATGTAACTATCTATGGAGCTGCGACTCCAAGTATTTTATATTTTAGGAGCTGCATCTCCACATCTTTATACGGGATACGTATATGGTTATGATTTTTGGGTTATGTGTCGGGTTAGGCATTATGTAATTAATTTGCGAACTTATGACCCTAAATGTGATAATGGAATGTTTTATTATCCATTCATTTAAAACAAAGTAGTTATATTTATGACTTGCGAAAAGAAAAAAAAAATTACCCATTCTTTTATAGCCAATTTTAATTAACCTACTTTTCGGCCTTAAAATGTCATTTACGATGTAGCGCCCGAGGAGGGTGTTATAGACATCTTTTTCAGGATGTCCTGGTATTCATCCTCCACCTCTTCCAGCCCGAGATGCATATTTATTGTTGTAGTAGAGAAGGAGACCTTCCCACCCCTGATGATTACAAAAGTCTGGGATTCTGACCCAATGTTGGCATAGAACTCCCTTACCAACTGGGTACAGTAACCCTCTGGATACTTAGCAAAAATCCTCCAGTTTAAGGCCTCAATGATCTCTGCCACCTCAGGCAAAATCCCCAAGTTTACACCTTTTCCGAACTTGAACCCTTTCTCTGGAAATAGGTTACGACCCAGGGTTTCAGTTTCAAATTTCTCCTTAGCCTCCGCATCAGTCAAGGAGGAGGGTTGGGCTTTCTCTGTAGCATAGGTGGGTGTGGGGGTCTTGGTAGCATGATGCTTTACACAGCCTCCCTTTTTGGTGGTCATGGTGATGTGATTGGGTTGGGTTAAGGAAAGGTTTGGAACGGTTAGGGTTTGTGAGCAAAGAAGAAGGAAAGTTTCAAAAGAGAGTGTAGTGGGTGAGTGGAGGGAGGGGAGGGTTATTTAATGTGTCAGAAAGGGTGTGGGTTGGTTAATTGGGGAGGTGAGGCGTGGGAAAGGAGGCAATAAAGTGGGAGAGAGAGTGGGGTGCACGGTTGGCCAATTCATCGTGGGAGCCCGTGACCTTCTCTCTCCACTTCCCATTATTTAATTCAAACTCAAAATGTGCAAAAAAAAAAATGTCTAACTCACTTTTCCCATAACAGACAAAAATTTCGGTGGCCCCCACAATGTGTCCTTGTCAGGTGTTGGTCCCTTATCCAGAAATGTCCTTCTTGCCCTCAGATTTTGAGAGCATGATGTAGCATTGCCCCACAGCAAACCAGTTCCTTTCCTTATGCTGCAGCCTGAACTCACTTCTTTCCACCTTTACCTCCTAATTATTCACTTCTTGGCCTTGTATTGCTCAAGCACAATTAAACACTAATTGAATTTATTGATGGGCTGCCTCCCATGAGCGCTTGGTTTATTTGGTTCTCAGCCTGACCATGTTGTAGCATCATTCAGTGTCATCAAGAGTTGTGGTAACCTTCATTCTGTCTAAAGATTCACTAAAGTAGTGCTTGATTCTTTGTCCATTAACCTTGAATTCGTGCCACTCTTTGTATCTAGCAAATCCACAGCTCTATGTGGATAGATTTTCATAATTTTGAATGGGTCAAACCACCTTGATTTGAGCTTGCCTGGGAAGAGCTTTAGCCTTGAATTAAACAACAAGACTTGTTCTCCTTTATGGAATGATCTGTGGTGGATCCTTTTGTCATGCCAAGTTTTGGTTTTTGTTTTGTAAGCATCAGCATTTTCATATGAGAACAACCTGTGTTCTTCCAGTTCATTAAGCTGCAGCATACGAGCCGCTCCAGCTGACTGAAGATCAAAGTCCAGTTTTTTAACTGCCCAAAAAGCTTTGTGTTGTAATTCCAGGGGCAAATGGCAAGCCTTCCCATACACTAGTTTATATGGGGACATTCCAAGGGGGGTCTTGAATGCAGTTCTGTATGCCCACAAGGCTTCATCCAGATGTGTTAGACAGCTCAGCCTGCTCCAGCATTTAACTCCAGGAAGTAAAGATGTGTTTACCAACACTAAATGACTAGGTTCATTAATTGTCTTCTATTCTTAGATTCAGATTAATTACACCATCCTCTTAACAAGCATGTTCCAGTTAGTTTAGAGACTTGAATAACCATTCCTAGTCTACTCAACACCAATTAATTTTCTAATTAATGGTTTAATCCCTATCCTTTATCTCTTTCCACTTTACTTAATTCTTCCAAACCAAGTAAGCTTGATATTCACTTAAGTTGATCAATCTTAACCAAATAACATTCCATGCATAATAATGGAAAATGCAGAGCATAACATTGCATAAAAACAGCTAAGCATTCATTATATTAACATTCCTAAAGCTCAAGAAGTTTAGCTCATATTGAGCTTACAAAAATCAAAATGATAAAATGGTAAGGAAGTCATTACAATGGTGAAGAAAAAACAAGAAAAACAGCAACTGGAGGTTGAAGATGACTCGGCGCTGCTCTGTAGGTTAAGACAAGAGTGAGTATGTCATAAATGTGTCCAAGTTCCTCTTTTTAGGGTTACCTTAATTGGTTATATACCCCACTCTCTTTCCTCCATTTTGGGCCACAAATAACATTATATAATAGAGTCCTAGCCCATTTCCAAAAACGCAGGAGAGCTGATCCCTAGGCGCGTGGGCTCCATATTATCAGAGGTATCAGCGCATGTGGGGAGAGAGAAAAGGTGTCCATGTCAGCTTTTGTCTTCTAGTGCAGAGCTACTGAAGTTTGGCTTTGTTGTAGCAATCAAGAAGTCCATTTTCCATGCTTCAATCATGCTCCAGCACCTCTCTGCTTAAGCATGTAGAAAAATATGAGCCAATGATGAAGCACAAAAGAGCATATAAATACCATTCGCATGTTTTAGCACCAAAATTTACAAAATAGCAAAATATTCACATAAATGCTAATTTAAACTTAGATGGTAACAATAATTCAAGGTAAAAAGGTAACGAATAACTCTTCTTACAATGAGTTATCTTGTGTTTCCCTGTATCAATTTCACTATAAGATGAAAATGGGCAACAGACGAAGTGATAAGATCTTTACAGACTTACTCACACTTCTAAATGATATTTTGATGAAGGTAAATATGCTTCCTAGTCGAACATATGATACTAAATGAATGTTATGTGGTATTGGCATGAGCTCTGAGAGAAAACATGTTTATCACAATGATTGCATTTAATTTCAGAATGAATATGCATCGTTTAGTATGTTTTCAAAATGTAATGCCCCGCGATATAAGTAGACGAAGGAATTGAGTCCGGAGAAGGTGCTATGGTATTTCCCCATAATACCCAGATTTAGGCGCATGTATCGTAGTGAAGAATATGCAAAGCACTTGACATGACATGAGGATGAAAGGAATCAAGATGACAAGCTTCGACACTCGACATATTCTCCTCAATGGTCAAAAATTGATCATGATTATCCTTTCTTTTTTATAATGGTACCTCCCAAAACTGCTATTAAATGTATGCTATTAAAGGCTGAATTTGGCGTAATGCCAAATGCAATTTTTTTTTTTTTATATGCTGAATGTAGGCTTTTGAATGATGAATGTAAGAGAATGTGTAGAAAGCATTGAAAATATTTTTCAAACAAAGGGGAAAATATACAGAGCTTCTCCAAAGGAAAACTATTGTAGGTCTAACTATGATAGCACTTTCTTGAACAAGCGCTATCATTGTTGGCAAGTAAAATAGTGCCTCTTAAAGTAAGCGTAAGCGCTATCTTTGCTCCGACCCTACGACAGTGCTTCTTCATAGACACACTATCTTAGTTATAACTACGATAGTGTTTCCTTAGATAAACGTTATCTTAGGTGCATCTAAATAGCGCTTCGAAAGCGCTAATGTTATTACCATTTTTAATAGTGCAAAGATAGATAACACTTAAAAGTGCTATAAAATAAAAAAATAAGTACTATATTGGTCGTTTCAAGAGCACTGGTATGAATTATATTTCAGAAAATTTCTGGATATCATGTTTGATTTTCTGCAATGTTTTTATAACCGGACTGATCTTTGAACCGGTGAAGACACTTGTTCAAAGTTCAATGGTTTGATCGTGATCGAACTGTGGTTGAACCGATAATACTTTAATAATTTTTTTAAATATGATATATTAAGTAATATCTCATATTTAAAAAAATATAAAATAACTTTTGCATTTTATGTTAATAAATTAACTTCAAGGTCCTATCAGTCCAAAGTTCCCTTATATTATTTTTGGTCCAAAGTTCCTAACCCCCACCCGCGCATGTCAAAACTCAAAAGTAAGTTGGGAGTACACTCGATGTCTTTTGCAAACCATAGAGCCATCATTATTTTTATTTTCTTATATTATTTATCCATAAAAATATATAAGGATTTGGGTTGGGCTTGGACCTAAACCCCTTTATGCAACAATATAAGAGATGTAATCCTAACTTTCATAAGCTGCCACCTCATCCTCTATGACTCGATCACCTTCTTTTCTGATTTTTCTGTATTTGTCACCAAACCCCGTCCCTTTCCTAGTGATTTTCATGGTGGTTCTTTCTGGTTTCATTCTTGCCTTGTATTTGTAAATAGTTGTTCATCCGGTGGTGTTGTTGAGCATGTAGATGTGGGACATTCTAAATTAATCCGTTGTTCTCTGCCTCTTCTTCTTTCTACTTTCTCTAAAGGTCGCTGGAGGTTGTCAGATTCAAGAAGAACGAAGGACCAAATATGTTTTTCACGGATAGTTGAAACTTAGTGAACCACCGATTTTGCCCGGTTCCCCCGATTTTATACCGGTTTGGCGATTCTTTACCCGATTTACATATAGGGAGGTTATAGGGGTCCTCTGGACCGGATGGCAGGTCGTTTCCTGGTCCGACAAGTCGAACTGGCCAGTTAGGTCCGATTTTAACAACTATGATTTTCTGGACACCACCACAGCTGAAAATAACATCTGTGCAAAATTATTTTAGATTAACTATGTTTTACTCACTGGTATTATTATCTTATTAATGGTGTTTTTCAGTAGACATTAGTATCAAACGGTGACTTGTTGAAGACTTCAATATTAGCTTTATTTTATTTTTAGTTGCCTTAGACGTCCTCTTTTTGAAGCTATACCATGTTTTAAAGAATCGTATGAATTTTATTTGATTAATTTGTTCACTTTAATTTATCTTTTAAAAAATTATTTTTATATTTAGAAACTAAAGTATTTGTAGGTGATTGATGAATCTTAAACTGTAGTTAATTTTCAGTGGAGTTTTTGTTAAATTTTAGTTTATTTTTTTATTTTATTTTAGTATTTATTTAGTATTAATTTATTTTCAGTTTTATTTTGTTATTCTAGAAAAATAGGAATTTTAAGAGTTTTTTGTGTGTTTTATGCAACAGCTGGGAACGCTCAAGCGTTGGCTCCTCCAACGTCTTAGTGTTCCAGCGATTGATCGCCCGAGAAAGCCATGCTTTAGAGTGGCAGTACGAATTTAAAAAGAAAACATATAAAAGGCGTCAGAAGGTAAAAGGACATTAATTATCGTAGACGTCAGAGCCATGAGAGAACTCAGAGAGGGTTGAAGGTTAGAGGCAAATACTCAAGCTAGAGTCTTCGATTTCTTCTTCCGTGATCGGTTTTTCCTTTATTATTATATTAGCTTAGTATTCCTTTGTTAGAGGTAGATGGAACGACCAGTATGAGTTGTTTTGAAATTGGATTTCGATCTGGTTTTCTAATTTATCTGAGATTAAGACTTTGTTCTCTATTATCTTGTTTGTCTACAGTTTGAATTTGCAATTGTAAAATTGGGATTAAGTTTGCTATTGAGAAGTAACAATTTGTGCACGTTTCCTTAGGATGAACACTATCAAATCAGCATTTTGATTTCTTAATGCTCATGCTAAATTGCAAATATTCAAGGAATTGACTTAGTAATTGTTGACAGGTAGGTTTATCAACATGAGGAATTGGGGCATGAATAATAAAAACTCAAGATGAATGATAAAAACTCAACTTCTTGAATTTGGGTGAACTTGTCAGATTAAAATCTAGTTTAAGGAACAAGTTGGAATGGCAGTGAAATCAATACTCTAACAATTTGTCTTTGATTGTTTAAAAAACCAATATCTGTGCTTATAAAAAAATTGTTTGCTTGAGTTTATTAATTTGAAAATACAAAAATAGTTTATGCTCTATTTAATCTTGAAAGTTAAAGAATCGCATGTTATCTGTATTTTCGGTCGCTCAAACGAAGTTAAATTGTTATACTATAATAGTTAACAATAGAATCTATGGACGATAATTTTTGTAGTACAGTAGCGATTAATTTGGGATACTTGCTAAAGTATCCATCAGTGATATATAAAAATTTGAGGTAAGGTTTCGGTCAAGTCACTTTCTTATTTTTTCCAACTTTGTAATTAAGGTGATTTACCTTATTTTTCTTCATATTTTTATAAAATGGAACGAAGTCCTCCTACTCTAAATCACACAATCTCTAGAAAAATACTCATTAATTTGATATGTAGTTAAAATTGACACACAAGTCATGTTTTGTTTTTTGGGAAAATAAAAGTCTTGTTTTTTTTAATTTCCAGTAGCCAAGTCTACTTGTTTATACTTCAACAAGTCTAGGTCATTAAATCATACATGAATAAATCTAGGTCACTAAATCATACATGAATATGATCATGATTAGAAGATAGTGATTATGTGTTAACTTAAAAAAGTCATATGACTTGATGTCCTAATCCTCACTATTCATGTGTGATCCAAATGCCTGAATTTGTCCATCTCACTCTCATATAAAAACACGCATCACACACACACATGCATATATGAGTGTGTTTGGGAAAGCTGAAAAAAAAAGATTATGCTGATAATCGATTTTTGTATAATCGATTATTGTGATAATCAATTATAATCAGAATCTGTTTTTTTTTTTAGTATGTTTGCTGAAAAACGATTTTTAAATAATCGATTTTGTTTGGGTGGTGCAAAAAAAAATCATTTTTACATAATAAATTACGAAAAGGGTATGAATTTATTTGTTTATAGTGTTTGTTGGAAAAATGAATAATATTTGTTTTTTTTTTAACATTAGATTTTTTTTAATATTTTTTTTAAACATTAGTAATTTTTCAACAAAAGTTAAAACAATACAAAATAAAGAAAAGTTCCTAAATTAAATAAATATAAGATACACGTGTATAAAAATTTTATCTTTCATTCTCTCAAAAAAAATATCTTTCATTGGAAAAAAAATTATCCAAGTTATTACCTTGTGGTATTGTCCAGTGTAGTTGTTTTCGGCACAAACACACAAAAGCCTTGGTTATAGGGTACAGTGACAAGAATTTGGTAACTCGAGAATCGTACGTTGGGGCAATACGGGAAGGAAAATTTGAGATACCAAAACGATCGGATGAAATAATCCAACAGTCCTTCGTATAAGATGGAATGTAAACAGCTTTTTTCACAAAAAAAAAGCTGTTTTGAAAAATTCAGCTATTTGCCAAACTCAATAGATTATACACAAAACAGCTTTTTAGCAAAAATAAAGTTGAAATGGGAAACATCTATCTTTTCTAAACACACACTATATATATATATATATATATATATATATATATATATATATATGGGGAAGTAGAAACTGTAGTATGGGTCTAAGATCCGCACCTTGCTGAGTAATAAAAAAAAAAGAGTTTTTTCAGAAGAAATTGTTATGCTTAACTGGTTTGGGTACCTTTTAACTGGTAAGGACCTCCATGTTTATTCATTGATATGTCATGTTAAAGCTGTAGCAGTAAGACCTCGTGTGGATGAAGAGGCAGTAAGTCTAATTTGCCGATGCTTGAAGCAAGATAAATCAAAGTATAGATAACGAGTATCAGTAAGTCTACTTTGAGATAGCTTTTGGCTATTTGAGTAAATCCTTTTTCAAAAGGTAAGGTACAACTATGGTTAAATATGATAAGATCTAATGATTTTGTAAATTTTTGTAAAGATGTCATTTTAATAATTTTATGGAAAATATTCAGCAAAGTAAGGCTTAGATTCATATCTACTGTTACTATGGAACCAAAGGAAGGCAATGATATCAGATAAATGAAAATTATGTTATCTCGATCTTTTTCAAAGCTTTCTTTCCGCTCTTCTCAACCTTCTTCTTCATCTATTCAGGAATCTGATATTCCTACCAATCCAAGCAGTATTTTCCAGGAGGAATTCTGCTTTGAAAATATCAATCAAGATATTGATAATTGGGTAATCCCAAAGATACCCACAAAAGAATTATACAAATCAGAAGGTAAGTTTTTTGCTACCTCTGATTATGTTATCAAAACGGTAGAGAAAAATATTCCTATCAATCCAGAGAGTGAGGAATTTCATCTTCTCTCAATGGATACAATCAAAAATCATAAACAAAAATACAGATACTTGCACATAGGATGTGTACCGGTAGCTGTTAAACCTTTAATCCGCGAAGGATTAAATGCTTCAATCCTAATGTGCTTAAGAGATATTAGGCACAACAAATTTCAGGATTCTTTATTAGGCACGATAGAAACTGGCCTAAGTCAGGGTCCTATTTACTTCAATTGTTATCCAAACAGAACGTTGAGTCTACAGGATAGAAATATTCTAGACTCTTTGTTTTTAAATATTAAGATCAATGGCTTAGACATGAAGCCTGGATCAGTCTCAGCAGCTTTGCTTTATAGGATTTAATACAAGGTTATGAATTCTTGTAATTCCAAAGTTCTTAAAACTAAAACATCGGGAGAGACAACATTGTTTCTTACTGATGTTACTAAAGCAAACGTTATTGTCCCTAAAATAATCTACTGGAAAGATGTAACTCTACCAGAAAGATGGATTTTGGATAAAGCAGCACCGGCTTTACCAAGGGAAACATCAAACTTTAGCAATATTGTCCAAACTCAATCAGGACAAGTTGAATTAATCTTCAAAAGAAGAAATTCTTTCAGTTCTATCAGATCCTCTAGTCTTAGATCAGAAGATTTTAGGACTGTCCCTTCAAGACAATCTTTCTCAACCACATCTCAAATTCCGAATATTAATCTTCAGGGATTAGATACATCATCTACTATCCCTAGACCAATTTATCAGACAGAAGATGATCAACGATCAATTCAGTCTCCAACCTTTTCCTCCCTTAATGAATCTTATAATGATTTGTAAGTTCATTATTGATAAGGAATCCCTTCGAAAGGACTTTTACTCTGAGGAATGGAAACCTCAAAGAGACTGGTTCTTGAAAGAATATAAGGGAATAATCAGGAATAATATTCAGGAGGAATATTATCAATTTCGTAACAATGTTAAGACAAAAGTTTTATTTTTTGACTGGTTTCATGCTTATGCAGTCAAAAATAAAATCAACTATCCTTGGAAAACAAAGACAGACGTTGACAAAACTACTAATGTCATTACGGTATGGCATTTGAAAAATGGTGAGTTAGTCAAAACAGAGTTACCACCAAATAACTCTTTCCAACTCCCTGGTGTTAAAGATCCTAACACCAACAAACCAATTATGGCTGCTCCATTCAAAAATAAAAATGCTGATGAAGATATTTTCAGCTCATGATATCAACAAACTTATGGAGCAATCGAATTACACAAACAAATACCTACAAGTGTTAGGGGAACACATCATCAAAAAATATGTATCCATTGATGCATCTACTTCAGAAACTAAGAAAGAGATTCCCTTAGAAAAACCCTTGTTTAAACCTTTCAAGGTCAATAAGAAGGTCAAAGACAGTTTACAACTCCTTCTTTACCCAGACATAAAAAGGGAAAAACAAGAATTAGTAGATATGCTAAAACAATTAAGTGTTCCAGAATCTTCTGCTAACACCCAAGAAGGACGGCCCTTAATAAGGGGCAAGGATCCAACCAAAGATTCAACCATAAATGTCCTAAATGAAGACGGCTCAGAAACAGAATCTGTGGCCAGTACTTCTAAATCCAACTCAATAGATAAACCTCTGATCAATAAGCCTCTGATCAATATGAATCCAGTCTATACTCAATCCTGGAAAAAGGCAACAAAACTATATTATCCTAGAGCAACTCCTCCGGATTTGCTCCTTGAAGAAAAAACTTCATCCCTCAAAAGCTTTAATGCAAACAACATCTACGAATGGAACATAGATGGTCAAATGGAGTATCAAATCCCCCAAACAATGCAGCACATGACAATGATGGACAACTGCATATCAAACTTCAAACGATTGCTCGGAAGAAGCAATCTGCAATATCTTGGTTGCTGGTTTCACCGGCCAACTCAAAGGTTGGTGGGATCATTCTTTCTCTGAAGCACAGAAAGAACAAACTGACCCGGAAGGTAATCCAATTTTGGATAATGACGGCCAAACAATTCCAGATGCTGTCAATACCTTAATCTTCTCAATTTGCGGACACTTTATGGGTAGTTCTTCTACCTGGAAAGATAGGTCTGCCGAGTTATTATCCAATCTTAAGTGTAGATCTTTATGCAGTTTTAGGTGGTATAAGGATACCTTCCTAACTAGGGTTTACACTAGAGAAGATTGCCAGAATAAGTTTTGGAAAGAAAAGTTCATCGCAGGTCTCCCAACATCTTTAGGTGACCTTGTAAAAGATGAGCTTATAGCTCAATCTCCAGATGGAAATATTCCATATGAGCAATTGAGTTATGGGCAACTCATTGCAGCAACCCAGAAAATAGGGGCAAGACTTTGTACGGAAGACAAAGTCAGAGATCAATTCAAAAAAGAGAAAGCCGCAAAGAAAGATTTAGGATCTTTCTGCGAGCAATTTGGGGTACCCCCTTACCCAAAAGATAAATCAAAATCTTCCAAGAGGTATAAAGAAAAACCTCATAAACCTAAGTATACCAAGTATACTAAGTAGAAGAAACACAAACGGTTTAGTAAACCAAAACCTGAATTCCAACCAGAATTCAAACCCAAACCAGAAACTAGTACTGGGTTTCCCAAAAAAGCGGTTACATGTTATAACTGCGGTAAACAAGGCCATATCAGTAAATACTGTAGGCTAAAGAAAAAGATTAGAGAATTAAATCTCGAACCTTCAGTTGAGGAACAACTGAATAATCTTTTAATCCAAACTTCGGATGAATCAGATGGTGATTTCTCCGAAGATCTCAATCAAATCCAAGAAGATGATATTGGAAGTTCGGATTCTGATTCATCTCAAGAAGTTAATGTCCTCACTAAGGAACAGGATCTCCTTTTTGAGGTAATTAATTCAATTTCAGATCCGGATGAAAAACGCAGATATCTGGATAAGCTTAAGTCATCAATGGAGTCCTCAACGGAAAAGGATTTCAAAAACAAAGGAAAAGTTATTGTTAAAGATCATTTTGACTTTAAACAGATCCTTAAAAGGCTTGAAGCTACTCAACAAACTAAACCCGTGACAATTCAAGATCTCCAACAAGAGATTAAGAATTTGAAACAAGAAGTTAAAGAGATCAAACAAGAACAATCTGTTCATAAGTTAATTCTGTCACAATTGGCAGAAACCCAAACTGATGATTCTGATTCAGAAGAAAAACCTGAACCAAGTATCATCAAGGATAACGAGCAAAATAATCCTACCAACACTCCAGAAGGCGAAGGTCTAGAAGAAGATCAAGCGTTCTTGAATTTAGTCAATCAATTAAAAATTCAAAAATTCCATATCAAGATCAAAATTATTATCGGGAATTTTGTTCTTGATTCAACAGCGCTTTTTGATACAGGTGATGATTCAAATTGTATTCAGGAAGGATTAATTCCTACCAAATATTTTGAGAAGACTTCTGAGAAGTTAATTGCAGCTAATGGTTCTAAACTTAGAATCAATTATAAGCTGTCTAAAGCCTTAATAGAAAATCAAGGTCTTCAAGTTGAGACCCCCTTTCTGTTAGTAAAAAATAAGAATGAAGTGATTCTTGGAACTCCGTTCATAAGATCACTTTTCCCTCTCTCCATTACTCATGATGGAATCACAACTCAACACTTGGGAAAAGATATAGTTTTCCCTTCTATCAGAAAAAACAATCATTCGCGATTTGAATTTTCTCGATTGCAAAATTAACCAAATCAATTTTTTGAAAGAAGAAATTTCTTTTAAGAATATTGAGTTGCAATTACAGCAACCTAGCATCAAAAATAGGATACAGATCCTATCTAATGAAATTCAAAAATCTATCTGTTCTGATTTCCCAACAGCATTTTGGAATAGAAAGAAATATGTTGTAGACTTGCCTTATGAACAAGATTTCAATGAAAGGCAAATTCCAACTAAGTCTAGACCAATCCAAATGAATCATGAACTTCTTAGGTATTGCCAGAAGGAGATTAATGATTTTATAGAAAAGGGTTTGATTAGGGAAAGCAAATCTCCCTGGTCATGTTCAGCCTTCTATGTCAATAAGCAAGCAGAAATTGAGCGAGGAATGCCCCGCCTAGTTATCAATTACAAACCTTTAAATCAAGCTCTTAGGTGGATCAGATATCCAATTCCTAATAAAAAGGATTTGCTTAGCCGTCTATACTCGGCTAAAATCTTTTCAAAATTTGATATGAAATTTGGTTACTACCAGATAGAAGTCAAAGAAAGTGATCGTTACAAAACAGCGTTCACTGTTCCTTTTGGGCACTATGAATGGAATGTAATGCCCTTTGGACTCAAAAATGCTCCTTCAGAATTCCAGAGAATGAATGAGATTTTTAATCCTTATTCAGATTTTACACTTGTCTACATTGACGATGTGTTAATCTTTTCCCAATCTATCGATCAACACTTCAAACATGTTAAGATCTTTATTGGCGTAATCAAGAGAAATGGCTTAGCAGTGTCTAAAACCAAAGTTTCTCTCTTTCAAACAAAGATCAGATTTCTTGGTCATAATATTCACCAAGGAACTATCATTCCAATCAATCGAGCAATAGATTTTGTGGATAAGTTCCCAGATCAAATTATAGACAAAACCCAGCTCCAAAGGTTTTTGGATTGTCTCAATTATGTTGCTGATTTTGTTCCTAATCTCAGCAATATTATCAAACCTTTACACAATTGTCTTAGGAAGGAACCTCCTCCTTGGACAGACGAACACACCAAAGTTGTTCAAATCATAAAATCTCAGATAAAGAATCTTCCATGTCTTTATCTTCCAAATCCAACTGCCTTCAAAATTGTTGAGACCGATGCTTCTAACATTGGCTATGGCGACATTTTAAAACAAAAAAATTTCAGAAAAAGATCATATCATTGCATATACTTCTAAACACTGGAATTCTGCTCAACAAAATTATTATACTTTCAAGAAAGAAATTTTGGCAATAGTTTTATGCATTTCAAAATTTCAATCTGATTTACTTAATCAAAAGTTTTTGGTTAGAGTAGATTGTAAATCGGCTAAAGACATTTTGCAAAAAAATGTTAAAAATTTAGATTCAAAACAAATTTTTGCTAGATGGCAAGCTATATTAAGTGCTTTTGATTTTCAAATTGAATTTATCAAGGGCTCTTCAAACTCTCTCCCTGACTTCCTTACTCGTGAATATTTGGAGGGTAAATAAGGTAGAGATAGTGGCAGAAATGCCAAAGTCATCAACTTCCTCTGTAAAGGGGGAAAGGTAAAGGGATATTAGTCATTTCAAGACTTCAACAGATCCAAGTTGCATCCAAAGAATCAGGGTCTTCCACCCAGTCTGGGTCATTAGCCCAGCAAGCAATCAAACTGGGGTCATCCCCCCAGAAGCCAACAATCAAAGCAGAGTCATCGACTCAACAAACCGCCAAACAGTCTAAATCAGACTATGGCATTCCAATCCAATCTTTGTTAGCCTTTCAAGATCAAGGCCTAACCAAACTCCCTAAGGGAACATGGGGAGATAGAGTGGAGAATGAACCCGACTCTCCACCCCTACTAAAAATCCTAATCCAAGAGTTAGCCCAAACAGTTACTCCCTTAAATGTTGTCAAACCTGATACAAGATTATCAACAGACAACACTCAAACCCAAACCTTTGCAACTCAATATGTTGCCAAAAATCAACACCAATTTGTTGTGCAAATGGAACCAGGATTTTGGGATAGTAACCCTAACAAAGTTCCAGCCAAAATCTTTCAAAATGGTTGCCATTTCCAGCAAACACAATCAAATAAAAACAGAAATTTTTATGAGTTTATATTGATTGACACCGATTCAGTCTCGATTAAACATTATCGGGATCCCAAGGATCAATCAACATACACTCATTCAACTTTCCAGATTTTAAAGGTTTTAACACCTGAGCAATTTGGAAAGAACTTGAATGTTTTCAAAAAAATTTCTCAAACTTTTGATCCCATTGGTTTTAATTACTGGGATTACCAAACAGCTTGGTACAATGTTTTCTGGTACCAAATAATCAAAATAAACATTCTTGGTTGATTTATTTCAAGAAGAATGTCAATTAAAAATTTCCCCAGTGGTTTATCCATTGGTGGAAAATTTTTGGTCCAATCAAACAAATCCTTCCACCAGATCTTCTCGAAGGATATCAAACATTTGATAAGTACTTTGACAACAAGGAGAGCCCATTTCCGGTCAATCTAGTATTTTTCTCAAAATTTTCCCTTGCATGGGTGTTTAGTTGGCAATACAAGTATCAGAAGCAAGAACTTTATCATGGTATTTTGCCAATTTTGCAAAGATCAACTTATGTCAAATGGTGGGCACAGTTCAACTATGCAGCAGCCACCAGCGATAATATCAAAATATGGTTGCAACAAAATCCAAAATGGATGAAGGCAGCCAATCCAGAAGCTTGTGAGTTTCTGAATCAGAAGTCTCAAATTATTTCAGCCTTAGCTGGAACCAAGTCCAAAGAAAGTTTCCTAAGCAATTTGGAAGCTATTTTGAATCTGGCAAAACAAGAGTCAGCTTCACCATCAAAGACAGCCAAGTCTTCTAAACAACAACTTCCCCAGTCTGACGAGGAAGATGAAGACCAAGAAGACTTAAGCCAATATTCCGACCCATTCTATCAAAATGAAGATGATTGTTATGGGATCGACACCACAGTCAATCTGAGTGATGATGAATAGTTCCAGTCACCAGTCAATCAAAACAGTTTGCCGACAACTACAATCCCAATCATGATACCGGCACTATTCATCATCGGCACTGTTCATTGCTGACAGTCACAGTTCCAGTCAAGTTACCGGTACTGTTCAATAGCTTCAATAGTTTAAGTTTCTGTTACCTATACTGTTGTAATAGTAACTTTTCAATCTTCTATTTAAAGGATGTTAGGCTCAGTTTTTAGACATCCGAAGTTTTAGAGAGAGTTTTTAGAGATAGAAGCTCTGAGTACTCAATTGTAAGAGTTCCTCAGATATTCTACCTTCCTCTTTCGAATCAATCTTTCTGTTTTCAATCTTATAGTGTTCAATCTTTTCAATCAATAAACTTATGGTTTAAAAAGTCTCCCTTCTCCCTCCACCGGTCCTGGTGAGGCTCTACCTCCGCTCCGGTTTCTTTTATTTTTCCAGATCTTGGTCGGTTCACCGCCTTTCTGGGTTTATGCATGAAATTTTATATATTCTCTGTTTTAATTTCTACAGTATCTGTTTTTACTATTTCATGATTTAATTTCCATATTTTATTTATTTTGTTTTATTATATGTAAACCACCGTTGATTCTCCTACTTCTCATCATCCTGCTCTCTTCCCCCTTTCCCTTCCTGTAACCCTGTCATCCCTCTGGTATATATATATATATATATATATATATATACTACAAAAAATCAATTGTTTAGCGACCGACAAAATTAGTCGCTAAAAGTGTAAATTCGGTCACTATTCTCTTTAGCGACCGATTAATAGTGGTGGCTGATAACCTGGTCGCTAATGCGACCGTATAAATATTTCGGTTGCTAAATGGCGACCGTATTTTCAGTCGCTACGTGATAAAGGTCAATCGCTAATCGGTTGGTTGCATGATCGGGGTAACCACGTTTGGCGACCGATTATTGGTCGCTAGTTCTGTAGCTAATTTACGTTACTTTTAACCAAAGTAGCGATCGATATTCGGTCGCTATACCACCAAATTTTTTTCCTTTAACTAACTTTTAGCAACCGAATTATGGGTTGCTAATTCGGTTGCTAAGCTGGATTTTATTATTATTTTTTAAATTTAATTTTTAAAATAATAAATTTTTTTTTTTGCTTTAAAGGTTTAGCAAAATTACTAATAAAACACACCAAATTACTAATGAATTATACAATTATAAAAAATACTGAATATATATAAAAAAATATAATCCAAAGTGTCGTACAAGAATTGTTTAAAATCTAAAAAATGAAAAAAAAAAATCAATCATGATGAGGAGGAGGTGGAGGAACCCAATCATCCTCAGCGTCCATGCCGCCGATGTCTGCCATTTGATCGTCCTCTGGAGCAGCATCATCAGTAGCAGGCAGCGGAACTGGGGGAGCTGCAGCAGGCGGTACAACCCCCAAAGCAATAACCTTTAGCAACTAGAGGCTGGATCCTCATCTGCTCCAACACCAGCCGCAGTGTCTGGCCCTGCTCAATGGTCTTCTGCATCAGCTCCTGGTGTGCCTGAGTCAACTCTGCAATCTGGTTCGCCATCTGCTGCTCTCTCTCCCTCTTCTCCTGAAGCTCGGTGTTCAGTTGCGTGATGGTGTCCTGCATCTGGTTGAACTGCTCCGGAGGGACGGTATCCACGTAGGAAGGAGCAGGCGTGCCGGACGATGAAGCGATCAACTCGCCTCCCAGGTGTCCGAGGCCATACACGTGGCCCTTCTTGTTCCTGCCCCCGACGACCTCCAAATAAATGGCGTTATCGTCGACGGAGACAGGAGAGTGGGTCCCCTCACCAGTCAATGCCTCATCCTGTGACTGTGAGGCACGTGATATGGCATCGTCCTTCTTCTCGTTGAAGCCCACCTGCAAAGTATAGATGAACAGATTTAGTTAAAATTATAATCAATATTAACAAATCAATTATAATTATAATAAATTACAAGTATAAACTAAATTGTTTTTTTGCTTACAGCATAATTACGGGCCTTGTCGTTGACCCATGTCCCCCGACTTCAACTTCTTCGTCCTCTCCACCAACTCCATAGCAGTGGGGGCCCGCTGTTTCTATGCTTTTTGTACAGAAAAATATAATCTTTAATCCATAAGAATATTTAAAAATGAAAACTCATGAGATAATATACTAAGTCAATAAAGTTCAAAGTATTACCAGCTCGTCGAAGTGGACGGCGGCTGATTTAGAGCCGTCGGTCCAAGCACATGCGCCACCATCAGAAGCTCGATTACGCCGAGCTGTGGCCTGGATCTCCTGGAACTTCTCAGTAGCCCAGTATTGGTCCAGCTGCCTCCTGATCTCAGGATCCACCCACTTCCCCTTATTCTTACCCTTCCTCAGCTTGTTCGTCAAATTCTTCATGACTAGTGAGCCTTTATGCTCAAATATGTCCCTGATGATCTGCTCTAAGGCTGCGTCCCACCTATACTCTTTCTACAACTTGCAGTTGTTAGGAATTTCGTGTGTGTATATATATATATAATGTAAATTTAATTAAAATAACTTAATAAATTGTTACCTTAAACTCTTTAAACAACTGATCCCTATGGCCCACTGGGATGGCCTTCCATGTAGGCCATGGACCATCAAACTTGCGTTGCAGGATCTTCGATATCGAATCAGAAGGGCCCTTCGCGGGTAGAAAGCTGCATCAAAATTAGAGCATTAATAAATGTTATAAATAAATAAAAAACAAGTAAATAGAAATTAACGATACTTTATATATTAAAAAATTAAATTAGCTTACTCGTTATCCCCCCTGGGGATCAGAAGAATCCTCTTGTCGGATGGACCACTGCTCTCCTGCCCCGATGATGATGATGGGAGGCATAGGTGTGGATGATGTCGGTGCAGCCTGTGTCCCGACCACATGAGGCTGGGTAGGGGGTGCAACTCCATCACCCTGATGTGGCCCATCCACAGAGGTGCTGGCAGGGTGGTCTCGATCTGAAGTCTGTGGGTCGGCCGGCGGAGGGACTCTCGCAGCACGACCTCTACCACGACCTCCACGACGACCACCACGCTGACCCCTACCTCTAGAGGAATCTGCCATCTGTGTAAAAAATGAAAGGATGATTACACCACAGTGTAAATAATACAAAAATAAATTACCTAAGTACAATGAGCATTACACAGTGAAATATGACATAAATAAATTACCTAAGTAGAATCTCTGTCACTAAATTTACCCTCACTCTTACCAGTCTCACTTGATTGGAATGTGCCTTCGCTAGATGCGTCCAACTCAGATTGATCCATTAACTCTCTTTCAACTTCTTCCCCATTGTCGGAAATATCTGCCAGAGAATTAACAATAATGTCCGGCTTAATTTGCAACGGTACATGGGGTCTTGAAAACTCATCATCTTGGTATGGAGCATCTTTTTCAGGCTGGTTGATTACATTATCAGTAATTATACTGCGAGCCTTTATCTTAATGACACCTAACCAGCCTTGATGTCCTTCGGGATATGGAGAGTAATAAACCTGATCTTCCTGTTGTGAAAAAATGAACGGGCCGTACGCCTTATTATACCTACGAGATAGCCTAACTTGAACAATACCATATTTTTTTTATCGATTATTGTCTCTACGTCAAGAGTAGGATCAAACCAATCACACTTGAAGAGAACTAACTTCATCACGGGGAAACCGATATAATCGAGTTCAAGGATGTCAGTTAGAACCCCATAGAAATCATCCTCTACATTGCCATCAGTGGCTCGCACACAAACACCATAGTTACATGACTGCATTCCTTCACTCCATGTTTTTGTATTAAATTTAGATCCATTTACAGTGGTAAGTATTCCAGGATGTAACCCATCTGTCAGGTCCCCCATGCCAAATTTGTCAACAATGGATTTTGAACATTGTTTACTGGATCTAATACCTAAAAATCGAATATTACATTATTCTTATTCATGCTATATATTTAAGGAGATAAAATGTATTGCAACAAATGAAGATGCTTAACCTACATATTTACTGAACCACGTAGCAAAAAGTAATTTCTTGATCAACCTGATCGTTTGAAATGTCAGGTTGGAGATCCCTTAGAAAATTGCCGTACATCCTACATATGGGAGATTAACAGCAGGACGATTAATAATCATAAATGTCAATTGAACTTATAAAAGACATTGTATAAACTTACTCTAAATATGGTGCCACCTGTTCACAATTTTGAAGCATATACAGATGAGCAGCAATAATGTCACACTGCTCGAAGAAATATCCTTTTGATTTGCCACTAAATCTGCTCGGATAGTTGAATATTGATATAGGAGGACTAGTTGAACTTCCTTCGCCCGGCTCAACGTTTCTAGGCATCCTTGTCCTTCTCGTGTCAACTTCGTCTGGATAGTAATAAGAGGCAAAAGTGGAAGTCTCCTCTACTAAGTATGCTTCACAAATGGAACCCTCCACTCGTGCCTTGTTCTTGACTTTGTGTTTAAGGGAGTGCAGGAACCTATTAAAGAGGGATACATACAAATAATTACTAGTTTTAAGGAAAACTAAACTGCGATCTCGTGTTCTTGAATTTAGTATGTATTAAGTAAAATAGTTGATGTTGTATACCTCTCAAATGGATACATCCAACGGTATTGGACTGGACCACCAAATCTTGCTTCGTAAGGTAGATGAACTGGAAGGTGTTCCATTGAATCAAAGAAACTCGACGGGAAGATTTGCTCCCGCTTACATAACAAAACGGGTATCTTGACTTCCATATCCTTTAATTGATTCACATTTAGTGTTGTAGACGTAAGCTCCCTAAAAAGTGGCTAAGCTCAACAAGTGGGTTCCAAATTGGTTTCAGTAATGCGTCGAACGCAATTGGAAGCAACCGTTGCATGAACACATGGCAATCATGACTCTTCATTCCATGTAACTTTGCTTCCTTAATGTCAACACATCTACCCAGATTGGAAGCATAACCATCGGGTAACTTTAGTTCTTTAACCCACTTACAGACAGCTACTTTTTGTGTTTTGCTTAGTGTATAACTTGCCTTCGGTTTGATAAGTCTGCTACGACCACCATCCTGCAACTCAAGCTCTTTCCGATTACAAATTTCAGTCAAATCCAATCGGGCTTTATTTGTATCCTTTGTCCTCCCCTTGATGTCCATCACAGTGTCAAACACATTCATAAACACATTCCTCTCAGTATGCATGACATCAATGTTGTGACGGAGTAGGTGCGTCCTCCAATACGGCAACCTCCAAAATATACTTTGTTTTGTCCAATTATGCTTGACGCCATAATCAGGAATATGTTCTCCTTGGGATTCATGGACGAGCGGTAAGTACTGTACTCTCCGCCATACATTAGGACCAGACAAACGTGGTGGAGGCGGTGTTATCTCCGCACAACGCTTCTTGAATGCATTCTTGTTCCTCCTATAAGGATGATCTTCTGGAAGGAATTGACGATGACAATAAAAATAAGAGATCTTTCGACTGTTTTTAAGCATGAATGCCTTCGATCGCTCCATACATATTACGCAACCAAGCTTCCCCGCGGTCATCCAACCCGACATCATCCCATAGGCGGGAAGTCGTTGATCGTCCACATCAAAGCTGCTTTCATCATGAAATTCTGTCTCAAAGTTACGTTATACGTCAACACACCATCATTCCACAGCATTGTCAACTCATCTATCAGAGGCTGCAAGTACACATTAATCTTCCCTTTTGGAATAGACGGACCCGGAATTATGACTGTTAGGAACATAAACTCCCGCTTCATGTACATCCCCGGGGGAAGATTGTATGGAGTCAAGATAACCGGCCAACAAGAGTATGCTTTTCCAGACTGCCCGAAAGGATTAAATCCATCCGTACATAATCCCAATCGGACGTTCCGAGGGTCCTGCGAAAATGCCATATGAACCCTGTCAAAATGCTTCCAAGCTTCTCCATCCGATGGATGACACAAGACATCTTGCTCCCTCTCATGCTCACTATGCCACCTCATGTGAGCTGCAGCGGCCATCGAAGAGTACAATCTTGTAAGTCTTGGCACGAGCGGAAAGTACCACATCTTTTTTAGAGCGGTCTTCTTCTCAATGCCCCTCCTAGTGGTTGTCTTATATCGATCCGCGCCACAAAATCGACAACATGTTATGCTCTTCGCTGAATCATCCTTATAATACAACATACATCCATTCGGGCAACAATCAATTTTCAAACACCCCAGACCCAAATTCTCCACAGACTTCTTAGCATGATAAAAAATAGTTGGCATCCGATTGCCTTCCGGCAACGACTTGGACACAGACGTGGCGAGGCGATTAAAACAGCCTTCTTGCATATTGTAGTCCATATTTGATACTCAACCATTCCATACACATCGACAACTCCGTGTACTCCCGACATCCTTCCCACAACGGAGATCGTGCACCACTTAGCATATCATAGAATCTTTAGCTTCGGGATTCGGATTCTCCTCTATGTATTGGGAACCCATTCCACCATCTTCTCCCCCATCTTCTTCTAATGCAACACCAACCGAGGGTCCAGCATGATCCATTATCATCTGCTCGTATGGATTCAATTCTTCTCTCCGGTCACCACTTCCATAGTACGAACCTTCAAACACAACCGGGTTTAAATCAGGTAACGTCTCACCATGGTTACTCCACCAATAGTAATCAGGCATAAAGCCTTTCTCATAAAGATCGGCCACAACTCCATCCATGCTTTTGAAAGATTGACACTTGCATCTTTTGCAAGGACACCTCAAATGATCATCGCCCCGCCTTATAAATATCTCCTGGCTAACAACAAACTCTATAAACTCACCCACTCCAACTCTATACTCTTCCCTAAGACGTTTATTCTGATCCAACCTACGATACATCCATTTCCGATTCTCCGGAATATCCATTCCTGCTAATTAAATAGCCTGACCAACCCTACAATAACACTTATATATTACGGTGCATTCCAATAGCTCCATCAATCTTGTTCTTATGACAAGGTATGAACCTATCCCATTCGAGAAGAAACATTTACCACACTCGGCTAACAATAGTTATTCCCTTATTCAAATACCTTATACTTAACAAAATTTCGGCAGCATTTCCCATTGGTCTCCAAGTACACGACTCGAGCACGGTGAGAATCACCGCGATCAAGTATGCACCCGGAGAACAAAAGGAAATGCATCATACCGAGATTTCAACAAGTATATAAGGCATTTGAACATGGAAATGACTATTGTACGAGTGTGAATATGGTTTTTTCCCAAACTGTCCCACTTGGACAATTCAAGATTCAATACAATGAGCATGCGTACCCTGGAAGGTACGCATGCTCATTAATATTGAATCTGAAACAGGAAACTAAGGCTTTCGTAACTTAATAATTAACTCTAGCAGAAAATAAAACCATTGACTTATAAGGATTGCAGCATACTTCAACAAATATATATTGAAGCATAATTCAATACAAACTTAGATAAAATATAGTAGCAAACATCCTATTGAGCTCCGCTCTCCACTAACAAGTAACACATCATTGTCAAACACATGCATAACTTCTAAATTAGCAGGCACACAACAAGCATCCCGCCTTTTGGACAGGATCACATCCTATTGAGCTCTGCTCTCCACTAACAAACAACACATAATTGCAAATACATGCATAAATATTAAATTATCAGCACACAATCAACATCTTGCCTTTCAGGCAGGATACCATCCTATTGAGCTCAGCTCTCCACTAACAAACAACAAGATAATTCACATAACACATTACAAGCACCACACAATCAGAACCTATTAGACAAAGCAGAACCTTAAAAGAGAGTATTGAGATAACTTACCTATGCGACAAAATGCAAAAACAAGTAAGGATAGGGGGAGAAGCCGCAGACAAGAAGATCAGGAACTGATAAATATAATAAGACAATATGAAAGCAAATTAATATCCTTAGAGCCAACTTAATTGTATTCAAGTTAGTAATATAAAAGTTCAACAAATTGCCATTACGACCAATTGATTACCTGTGGAGATGGAGAGGGGACGAAGGGACTCGGTTTCAACTCACAAGAAATAAAGCAATAACCTATAATGCATAAATAAAATTAACCCGGTCAAATTTTCCATCAACCATGTCATTTTTACAGACATAGACCAGATGCCTCAGCCACCATAGATTTCAAGACTATTTATTGGTCACTTAGATTGCAGAATCTCAACAAAATTATAGAGTCTACAAGACCAGGAAATCTGCAGTTTAGACTGTAATTCCAAGTGTATATCGACCTCTTATGATGTTCATTATTTCATATAAAAAAGAAAAAAAGATTATCCCTATTGCAGTACTACCATCAAGATCAAGGTTACATAACATATCGAGAAGCTAAAGACTAATCATAACATAGAACCAAAATTATATCCAGCTAGTCACAGTTTTACAAAATGCCCCAACCACAACATACTTCAAGACTATTAATCACTTTGATTGCAGAGACTCAACATAATCAGAGACTATGAGACTAGGAAATCTTATCCAGTAACTATATATCTGGCTCTCATGATCTGTTCAATATCTTAGTTAAAAGAAAAAGAATATCCTTATTGCAGTATTGAAGTTACAATACAGATCAAGTAGCTGAAAGATTAGTCAGAAATCAGAATGCAGAAGCAAAACCCTATCTAGGCAGTCATATTATGTTTTCTCATATAAGAATCATACAAGAAAGACCAGATGCCTAAGCCACATCATATATTTCAAGACTACTAGTCACTTCGATTGCAGTATATCAGATATAAAATTATTGGGTCTAAGAGACCAGGAAATGGTAGAAATCAGAAATAATATCTCATTCTACATGATCCGTGCAACTCAAGTTAGTCAACAAGCACTTCAGAATGTTTGACCTCAATACAGTCAGTGTTAATAGTTGAAAGGCATAAAGGGGGAAGGGAGAGGTTTTTCTTAAGAAATAATCAGTGGAAGTAACAGCCTTTATACTTTGTCATTCGAACATTTCTATAGAAGAATACATAAATCACAGGAAAGGGATCCTTCTCATCTACATTATAGAACAAGTTAATTACACTACATATTTCTCAAATCATGATATTGTAGGCCGTGGCAACCATACCCAAGAGGGGGGTGAATTGGGTTTTGGATAAAAATGAAAACTTTTTCGATAAATCAAAAACTCTTTTCAAAGTTAAAACATAGTTTGCAGCGGATATTAAATTCTTTTCAAATTAAGGTGCTTTAGAAAATAAATCGTTTGAAATTAAAGCACGATAATTAAAATGGCGGAAACGTAAAGAGGATAGGGAAAGAGGATGAACACAACGATATATCCTGGTTCGGCCACAGACTACCCACGTGGCCTACATCCAGTCCCCAAGGCAATCGACCAAGGGTTTTCAATCAACTCTAGTTTTTAAACAGGATCAACTAGAACCTTTACAATTCAGAGAACCCTTGACACAAATCTCAGGACATACGATCCCTTGTGTATGAGCCTCAAACACTAGCTTTTAAACAGGCGCAGCAGCTAGAACCTTTACAATGGAGAGAACCCTTAACACAAATCTAAGGACATACTATCCCTTGTGTAAGAGCCTCAAACAATAAGAGATGGGATCACACCCACTAAACACTTACAAGAGATATACCCTCTCTTGTAAGAATGGTGATCAATAAATGGTTTGAGTCAATCCGACTCTTACCAACAGTAGGCACTCTTAATAGTGCTGATAAAACAAATTGAAGCCCAATACAAGAACACCTATATGTTGTAAAGCTCTCTCAAGAATATATGGTCAAGTGTGTAAGAATAGGTGAGAGTGATAGAGAATGATTTTGACAGAGTTTCAGTATAGTTAGAAAAATGGGAATTGGTACTTTGTTATCAGTCTAAATTTCCTTTATATAGAAGAAGTGATTAGCCCAAGGAAATTAGGTTAAGCCATTTTAAAACTCATTCTTATCGCGCAGTAATCGATTATTTAAATGTCATAATCGATTATTTTAACTCATTTTAAAAGGCGCATCTTCAAACAGTCAAGTCATAATCGATTAGGATAATCGATTACTTGTTCTCTGTGTAAAAATCATTTGACTGTTAAAAGGCATAATCGATTACACTAATCGATTATCTATTCTCTGTCTTGCATTTCAAAAAGTCATAATCGATTTTTCAATCAGCATAATCGATTATATGATTTCGAATTCAAACTTAACGGCTAGAGATAATTAATACTCATTTAAACACATTAATAGCCATTTAAGTTGATTTATAAAACGTGATCATAATAGCATAATCGATTACCATAATCGATTATTGCATTTCAAATTCAAATTTCGAAATCATAGCAGCTCTGTAATTAATGACTCATTTAAAGCGTATTTAAGAGCTTGCTAATTGATTATTCCTCTAATTAAATTTGAATTTGAAAAACTTAAAGGCTTAAATTGATTGCTCATTTTAGTTCATTTAAAAGCCATTTAAGTTTTAATTAGAAAGCTCATTTATGTGTGTGTGTGTGACCAGTTTTAATTATGAGAGCTTTACTTACCATTTACATCCTTTTCTAGAACAAGCAATACAAGTAAGAAAATTTCCCTTAACCCATCTTGATTGCTTGCATGTCCTTTTGATGTTCTTTTGCAGTTAGGTCCTTTTCACGCTTTTTGCAATTAGATCCTTTAGTTGAATTTGCGTGTTCGTCCTTGGACTTGTAATTTCCCTTTTGCTCATCATCAAAACAAAAGTACCTATCAAGGCATATATCCACAGATATTCTATAAAATCTGAAGAATTGTATATTTGAACCAATAAATTGTACAAAACTTGAAAATGCAAGACATGCAGATTTATAATGAAAGAGCAATAACTTCAAATTTTCAAGACTTAATTATCAGTGGATATAGGTACTGTATTGCTTGACGACTTATGCATGAAATTCATCATTCTTCCATGTTTAAAAGGAAACTTAAGATTGGGTAAGCAGCTATTTCAATCAGGTGACATAATTACTGGGAAAACAGGAAAGAAACCATATCATCAAAAGCTTACATACATACAGTCACTAATCCCCTATTGTTCAGTCACAAGAGAAAAATAAAAACTATTATACATGCATATTTCTATCCGGATTAGGATCCTCTCAACTTTTTTCTCTTCGTGTTAGATAGAGAAAGATACAAAAACAAATTTATATTCATATGTAGGGCCCATTAGAATTTGCTTTTATGTCTTTATCTATCATAACATGATAGGAAAAATGAAAGGAAGGATCGAAATCCTTTCTATCCACTATTTCAACCCAAAACAGAAAAGAAACTCAAGAAAATCAAAATTCACACAAACACGTTAGTACTTTTGCTTGAACACAATTCTGGAAGCATACTCTAAACCTTAAACTCACATTAAATTATTATTATATTTTTTTTTAAAAAGATGAAATTTTATATAAAGCAGTTTTCAACTTTAAAATTGACAACCACTATCATTGGTTAGCGACTTCCAATAAGCTAAAATGTACAACGATTCATGCATACAGAAAGACATAACAGAGTGATTCTAAGAACAAATCAAGCTATCCTTATTCTTACATTATAAATCTATAAACAACAATAAACTCACATCATGAAAAATCACAAACAAACATAATCCAATTCGTTAAAAGCAGCAGAAAAAAAATCATTAATCATTCTCGAAACCCTAACCTGAGAGAGAACTGATCAGAGGAGACTGTGGGAGTGGTGGCCGCGCGAACAGAGCCCCTTGAGATGGTGGTGGTGGTGGTCGGAGGAGGAGGAGGTGGCAGCACCTGATAGAGAAACTTAAATAGAGAGAGAGAGAGAGAACCGAGCAAGAGAGAGAACGCGAGACAGAGAGAGAGAGAGAGAGAGAGAGAGAGGAGAGAAGAAGAGGGCTTACCTATGGTCCGTGAGAGGTGGCGGTGGCCGGAGGAGGATGAGAGAGAACCTGAGAAACAGAGAGAGAGAGAAACAGAGTGAGACAGAGAGAGAGAGGGATGGAGAGAGACGGAGAAGATGAGAGTTTACCGGAGGAGAGGGGATGACGGTGGTGGCTCGAGGTGGCCGGAGGTCGCGCGAAGAAGGGAGAAACGGCGAGAGAGAAAGAAGATTCGGGCAAAAGTGAGGAAGAAAGGGGGTTCTGATGCATTTAGGGATTTTATTTTTAGCGACCGAATTATTCGGTCGCTAAATCGGTCGCCAAAGTTAAATTTTTAAATTCGGTCGCTAAATGGGTTTGTTTGAAATTTGAATTCATAAATTTAGCGACCGATGTAAATTCGGTCACTAAAACGCTCTACTTTAAAATTTTTTTACACTCGTGTTAGTGACCGAATTTACATTGGTCGCAAATATATATCAAATTTTACCGTTGTATACAAATCAGTCGCAATTTCGGCCGCTGAAAGGTCAACAAGTTTTGACTTTTAATTTCCTTAATTTAGCGATCGAAATAGCGACCGGTATCTCAGCTACCCCCGAATTCGGTCACTATTTCGGTCGCAGGATCAAGTATAACAAATGTTAATTGTAGATCCTATAATCGGTCGCTATTTCGATCCCAAATAGCATCGAGTAATTTCGGTCGCTATTTTCGGTCGCTAAATGACCTTTTTTTGGTAGTGATATATATATGTATATATACATATATATATGGTCTTGCTAACGAGAGTCCTAAGGCATTGTTTAATGAATCCAAAGTAATTATTCATAGGGGACATATCAAGTTACAGGAAAATTCTTATATGAAAGTGAGATTAGCAAATCTGGACCATTATATCATACATTGATGGTCATGATTAGAAGTTAGTTATTGGTCATGTGATCACTTAAAAGGTCACATGAATTTATATCCTAATCTTGACAATTCATGTGTGATCCAAAGGTCCGTATTTGCTCTTCTCATCCTCATATGAAAATATCCCCCTCACTTGATACATCTCATATATATATATATATATATATATATATAACCGTCGAGCGATTGATCGAACGATCGATGTAAGGTTTACAGTCTGACAGTCAGTCAGTCAGTCAATCAGTTAAGTAGTCAATCGGGAGATCGATCGATCGATCAATTAGGTGGGTGGGTCCTCAATTGGGCAATCAGTTGGTTGGTTCAACCGTCGATTGAATCCGACCATCGAACGAGTGATTTAGGGTTTAGGGTCTGACAGTGGGATGATCGGGGTGGGCAATTGATTGTTTTAGGGTTTAGAGTCCGGCAGTCGGGGGGCGTCGGGAGAGGGGGTGATTTGGGGTTTCGGGTCAAGTGATTAGCGACAAAGATTTAGGGTAAAGCGACATGTGAGGGTGATCCATCGGGCGGTCCGACGATCAGTTGAACAAGGAATTTTAGAATTCCTCTGGGTTAGGAGGAATTTTAAATTTCTTTATTAGAGTTATGAAAAATACTCAAAGTATTTGTCATTCTCAGAATTATTCCTCATTACATCCAAACAAGTCATTTAAAATCAAATAATTTATTTACATAATACATTACATCCATTGATTTCCTTATCCACATACATCTCTATGTGTCTCTCTTTTTATTCGCATATGATCGTAAGGAGCATCTCCGATCGTATCACCGAGACTAATCTCCTTCGAGGGAACTGAAGTCACTCAAAGGTGTGATGCCCCCTCCCAATCGGGTTTTTCCATACACAGAATTATAATTCGAACCCCTGACCACTTACTTAAGGGATCTGAATCCATCATCACTTGAACGAACCCAAGTTGGTTATCTTCTGCAAGTATTTACCGATTTCCACCAACTCAAACTCGGTAACCAATTCCATAATTTTCTCCTTTCCATTGATTTTGTCGGCTAATGATTCCAAATCCAATAACTAGCCTAATTCCACTTGGGATTGAGAGTCATAACCCCACATACACATCAGTGCAGAAAAGGTACAAATGCCATCATGGTTTTTTCTTTCTTTTTAATATAGACACCCTCCTCAATAGGTGTTTTCGCATTTAGTCTTTCTTAATTATGTGAACAAAAGTGAGAGAAAATTTCTTCGTAAGTAAAGCTCCACTATTTGCCTTCAAAAATGCTATCTGAACACAGAATAGCGACACCATACGGACGACATCATATGCACGGCACTGTAGTGAGTCTTTTTTTTTTTATTAAAAATTTTTAGTTTTTTTTAAAATGTTTTTTTTTATAAATAATTTTTTTGGTTAAGTATGTGTAAATATCTGGTGAATCAGGTATAAATATCTGGTGAATTCAGTTCATTATCTGGTAAATGGATTTTTTTTTAGAAATAAAATTTGTATTTTTTAAAAAAAGGCAAATAAAATAAAAATTTAAAAAATGGTGCTACAGTGGCTGCTACAGTGCGCCACTGTAGCATGACGTCGCGTATTTGATGTCTCCCCGTGTGTTCAGTTATCACGGCTCATTTGCCTTTCTACGAACATAGTTCTTGGTACGTCTTTCTCACTACTAGTCTTCACACTGTTGCTTGGTTGTTCCATGTCCTTGTCCCTAGGCACTTATCTCTAGTCGGAGAGTTCCAGAAACCAATGATATGTCATCATGAATATCTTTGATGCATTGTACCGCACATAGCGTAGGCAATGTGGTGGGTTGTTCGGTTTTTGTTCAATATAACTCTATCCTGCAACTTTAGTAATTAATTAGAACCCGCATTTTTGCCCCATAAAAAGATAGTTGGGACCACGGGCACTCCAATATACTTATTAACTCCTGTTACATTTTATTTTTTACTATGTTTTATATAAAAGAATTTGTTGAAGAGTTTCTTATTTAAACAAAAGTTTAAATTATTTCCTTTCACATTTTAGTTGCGTATATCCAAACTCTAACATAATTAGAACGATCCAGTCAAAAAAAAATTAATCATAATAATAAGTAGAACGATTTATATTTTTTATTTAATTCATTTACCTTAATTCAATTATACCTAACTTAAGAATTGCAATATTACGTTGTTGTTACTAATACTACCTTTTAAATAAAAATATTAAAAAATATATATAAATGAAAAATACTTTCTCCACATATAATTTTAACATCTATCCAAGGGGTTCACCCATGATTTGGTGGACTACCAACGTTGATGCTTGTTGGCCAATATGGATATGTAACTCCATAGTCGTCTTTTTGAGTTAGTTATGGATCCACTTTCGGATGAATCACCATGAACAACCACCACCATGAACAACCACCTCTATCAACACCATTAACCATGGTTTAACAACTTTGACCAATAAGTATCAAAGTCCATCAACATCAATGTGCGATAACATCATCGTTATTGTCTTAATCATTATCAACATCTTTATTATTAATTGTTGTAATTAAGGTTTATACCATTAATTGCACATTTGGATTACTCTCTTGTTTTTACTTCGATGACTGTCCCATCTCTTTAGTCTTAGAGCCTCACAAACTCTCCTAAAACACTCGAGGTCATTCCTAAATATCCTTTACTATTCCATTAGGCATTCAACCGCACCACTCTTTGCTATCTTCATGTCTTATGAACATTAACAACTCATTTCTGGTCTTAGGTTCAATACAAACATCCCTACATCTTAATTAACGTATTTTTTTTTATAACAACGACAATTCATTATTTCACGGTATTGCTGTTATATTTTATTCTTGGTTATTAATTTTAAAGCCAAATATTAAACTAATAATAGTAATTTGTAATTTTGTTTTGACCAAGTCTTTGCCCACAAGTTTGTTGCTGTTTCAGTTGTGGGCTTTATCTCCCACTTTATAGGTGTTCAGTTTTTTACTACTGACTGTACCACCCCGCTTTTCGTTAAGTGCTTTCCTTAAACTTGTTTGTTAAGTTAGAATTGTTGGCTTAGGGCTTAGTGAGATTTTTTTTTTTGGCATAAAAGTCCCTTTCTGGTACATGAGCACGCCCTTGCTCATTAGCACGCCCGTACTTAAAGTCTGAAGCGCGTTGCCAAGTTTAAGTTGAGCACGCCCGTGCTCAACAGTGAGCACGCCCGTGCTTAACAGTGAGCACGCCCGTGCTCAACAGTGAGCACGCCCGTGCTCAATATGCTAACCGCGTCTCAGTGACGCTAAGTTGAGCACGACCGTGCTTAAGGGTGGAGCATGACCGTGCTCAGGTCCAGGCTATATATTTTTGGCACAGACCCCGAGGGTTAACGTGAAAACCCTATTTTGCTAGTTGCAGCAGCCACTGTTGCTGCCTAGAGTGCCTTCTTCCCTACTTCCTCTTCATCCCTTGCTATAGTGGAGTTTTGGGAGTAGTTTGGGGAGCTAGTTTGGTCTGTGGCAATCTATAGGTAATGGTTCATCTTCCCTTTTTGGTTTCCCTTTTCAATTTTGGTTGGGAAACTAATCGGTTTGTATTTCTGTTGTCTAAGGCTTGTTTGAGGTTGAGCCACTTTAAGAGGAGGAACCAGTTTGCTGTTTCGTGTTTTGGGAGAGCTACCTTCAATCCGGGTATGGGGGAGAAGGGTAGTGTATTCATAGGCTTGGGGTTAGTGTAAAGTAAAGGGGTTCCCATAACCCCGTGTTGTTTTATACGTATGTATGAATAACATGCTGAATTGATTATTTGGTGATAGTATGTTCTTGGCTGTTTTAGTATGTTATTTATATGTGTTTCATGTTCATGATATGTTGTTAATTTTTATGTTGGTTGCCTGGATATGAACATGATGGCATGTTTATTGTCGTTGTTATTACGATGTTGGTTGTTGATGATATGTTGCGGTTGATTCCGCTGATGTCTGCGGTTGATTCCGTTGATGTCTTCGGTTGATTCCGTTGAGGGATGTTCGACATAAGGGAGGTCGTCCAAGAGTACGGCGATCTGGCCATCCACGGTTGAAGTTGATTCTCCTTGCGCCCCCCGTGACGAGGCATTCATTGGTTTGATGTGTTGGCTATCCAAGGAGTAGATTCTCCGATGTTGAGTCGATTCTAAATGGGAATATTTAACTCCGAAGTCGTCCATCCCGAGTTTAGTGGATCCCCATGCATTGTTGGTTTAGCGGAGTAGGACTGCATTGCACTACATAGCATGCTTGATGTTGATGATGTTGATGTATGTTTATACATGTTGTTGATGTATGCTTACGTTGGTGCCATGCTTGTATGTTTTACTTTACTTCCTACTTCCTTGCTATTATGTTTACATGATTCTTACTCCCCACTCATAGTTACGGCTTGTTCTTATGTTTAGTTAGTTTGTTAGTCTTCAGTTGTAATTCCGTGGATTTTATTCCGGAACGGTTATACCAGCTCTGTATGTGACATCGGGGTTGGGATAGGTTTATTTCCTTGATATATTTAATTTTTTTAAACTTGTTTTATTTTTCGCGATTTTGAGAACTAGTTAATGTGGGACCGTTCTACCCATGGACAAACGTTTTTATTAAATGTTGATGCATGATTTTATTTTTGATTGTCCATCTGTTGTGAGTCTGTTGTGTGCTATTGTTGGATTGTCTATACTTGTTATAGACAATGATGCTTTAAGTTAGTTGCCTATCACTTTTAACTGCTTAAGTTCTGTATTAAGAGTTGCTTTGGGTATGTACAGAAACCAATGGCCTGTAGAGGACGCAACGATCAGGCTATTGCGGATGCATTGTGTAACATCCCCATTTTTACATATATGTTTAGTTGCTTTGTTAAGAGTGATTAATTTTCTAAATGTTTATTTTATTTTATTTTATTATTTAGTTAATGTTGATTAGTTTGAGTAATTTTATTTACTCATTTAAGAAGTTTTTACTGAGTGCATTAACATTGATTGTTACAGTGTTTGCATATTTGCTAGACAATAGCATTATGCTATTATTCTTGTTTAGGCATTACACATTGGCACTTCTGGCCAATGCAATCGGACAGGTCAACCATAACAATAATGGAGGGCCAGCTGAGTTCCAAGGTTAGACAAGTTCCAGATGAACAACCTTCCCTCCTTCAAGGGAGCTTATGATCCAGAGGGAGCACTGTTATGGCTGGGGGAGATAGAGAAGATCTTCCCTGCGATGGATTGAAACGATCAGCAGAAGCTCATCTTTGCTACTTTCATGTTGACTGAGGAGGCTGAGCATTGGTGGGAAAACTGCAGGCAGAGGATGCAGGCTGAGGGCACAGCGGTTACATGGACTGTGTCCAGACAGAGGTTTCTGGAGAAGTACTTCCCGGCGGATATCAAGGACAAGAAAGAGATAGAGTTCTTATCCTTGAGGCAGGGATCATTGTCAGTTGGTGAGTATGCAGCCAAGTTTGAGGAGCTGGCGAGGTACTATACTCCGTGTCAGCATGAGACAAATGGACCGCTCCAAGTGCGTCAAGTTTGAAGCTGGACTCCGACCAGAGAATAAGCAGGCAATCAGCTACCAGGAGATCAGAATCTTTCCGATTCTGGTCAACAAGTGCATAATTTACGAGGATGCCAGTCAGTTCAGAGTTGCCAGTTCTAGAGGATCGAATAGTCAGAGTGGCAAGAAGACTGATCAGAGAGACAAGGGTAAGCAGCGGTATGATCCGACCGGCAAGGACTTCAAGTAGAGTGGCAAGAAGCCACAATTTCAGCAAGATAGATTCAGAGGTGGGTTCTCTAATGCCCCCAGGGCTATGAGGTGTGGTAAGTGCGGAGCACAGGATCATTATTCATCCCAGTGCAAGGAATCAGTAGTGATTTGTTTCAGGTGTGGCAAGCCAGGACATATCAACCGTGAATGTGAGGGAGCCAAGACCGAGCCTCCCAGCGCTAGCAAGAATCAAAAGTCCCAGGCCAACAGACTGAAGACCACTAGAAGAGTCTTTACTTTTAGTGGAGCCGAAGCCTCCAAGTCTGATGACTTGATCCAAGGTACATGTTTTATTGATGGAACTCAATTGACTGTATTGTATGATTCGGGTGCTACTCACTCGTTCATATCGCATGATAGGGTCAAGAGTCTTAAGTTGCCTTTTACCTTTCTTGAGTTTGATTTGCTTGTGTCTACATCCACAAATAAACCTGTTTCCACTTCTTATGCATGCAAGAACTGTCATATAGTCATAAATGATAAAACCTTTGTTGCCGATCTTGTATGCTTGCCTCTAAAAGACCTTGATATTATTCTTAGCATGGACTGGTTATCTTCCAACCATATCCTTTTGAACTGTTTTGACAAGACCCTGATTTTTGGAACTCCAACGGAGTCTAAGAATCCGGACCTTCTCTCCGCCAGCCAAGTTCAAGCTTTGATGAAAGACAAAGCCTAGGTATACATGATGTTAGCTTCCCTGGAAATAGAGAGCAGCCCTCCGGATGTTGCCAGCTTGCCTGTTGTGCGAGATTTTCCTGAAGTGTTCCTAGGGGATGTTTATAACTTACCCCCAGAGAGAGATGTCGAGTTTACCATAGACTTAGTGTCTGGCACTGGGCCAATCTCCATAGCACCCTATAGGATGTCTCCTCTAGAGCTAGCTAAGTTGAAAGAGCAGTTGGAGGACCTGATGAAGAAGAAGTTCATTAGGCCCAGTGTGTCTTCGTGGGGAGCACCTGTGTTGTTGGTGAAGAAGAAAGATGGTAGTATGAGGTTGTGTGTCGACTATCGACAGCTCAACAAGGTGACCATAAAGAATCCGTATCCCCTCCCTAGGATTGATGATCTGATAGACCAGTTGATGGGTGCTTGCGTCTTTTCAAAAATAGATTTGAGGTCAGGGTACCATCAGATTCGGGTTAAGTCTGAGGACATCCCGAAGACAGCATTTAGGACACGATATGGTCACTATGAGTACTTGGTTATGTCCTTTGGTGTGGCCAATGCTCCTGCGGTCTTCATGGACTACATGAACAAGACCTTTCACCCTTACTTGGATAAGTTTGTGGTGGTGTTTATAGATGACATCTTAGTGTACTCTATGAGTAAAGAGGAACATGAGGAACACCTGAGGGTTGTCTTGCAAACCCTTAAGGAAAAGCAGTTGTACGCTAAGTTGTCAAAGTGTGAGTTCTGGTTGGGGGAAGTGAGCTTTTTAGGACATGTCATCTCTAAGGGTGGCATAGCAGTGGACCCAGCTAAAGTAGAGACGGTGCTCCAGTGGGAAGCGCCAAAGTCTGTAACCGAGATTAAGAGTTTCTTGGGGTTGGCCGGGTATTATAGGCGGTTCATAGAAGGTTTCTCTAAGATAGCTTTACCCTTAACCCGTCTCACTAAGAAGGGACAGTTGTTCGTGTGGAACTCTAAGTGTGAAGAGAGTTTCCAAACCCTTAAGGATAGGTTGATATCAGCACCAGTGTTAGTTTTTCCAGATCTTAATGAGCCCTTCATAGTTTACTGCGATGCTTCTAAGCAAGGGTTAGGTGGTGTGTTGATGCAGAATGGTAAGGTAGTTGCTTATGCTTCTAGGCAGTTGAAAACCCATGAGAAGAACTACCCTACCCATGACCTAGAGCTAGGAGCTGTTGTATTTGCCTTAAAGACCTGGAGGCATTACCTGTATGGAGCAAGGTTTGAGGTTTTTAGTGATCATAAGAGTTTGAGGTATCTCGTTGTTCAGAAGGAACTGAATATGAGGCAGCGTAGGTGGATGGAGTTCTTATAGGATTATGACTCTGAGCTGACCTATCACCCAGGAAAGACCAATGTGGTGGCCAATGCCTTGAGTAGGAAGACCTTACACGTCTTCGCTTTGATGGTTAGGGAGATGGATCAGATTGAGGAGTTTAGAGATCTTAATCTAACTTGTGAGTTTACACCTAAGAGTATTAGGCTTGGGACCTTGAAGGTTACCAACAGCTTGATGGACTAGATTAGAGAGGGTCAGAAGTTAGATAAGTTTCTCTTAGACCAGCGAGAGTTGGTCGCTCGGGGTAGAGACCTTAGTTTTAAGGATGAAAGTGATGGGGTCTTGAGGTTCAAGGATAGAGTGTGCATACCAGAGGTTCCTGAGCTTAGGAAGTTGATCCTTGAGGAAGGACATAGGAGTGGATTGAGTGTGCACCCAGGTGCCACCAAGATGTATCAGAACCTTAAGAAGATGTTTTGGTGGCCTAGGATGAAAAAGGATGTACTCGAGTTTGTGTATGCGTGACTAGTTTGTCAGAAGGCCAAGATAGAATACCAAAAGCCTTCAGGTAGGTTGCAACCTTTGAGCATCCCAGAATGGAAATGGGATAGCATCTCCATGGATTTTGTGTCTGGACTCCCTGGGACTCTAGCTAGTTTTGAGGCTATATGGGTTGCGGTGGATAGACTGACTAAGTCTACCCATTTCATCCTGATGAACATGGAGTATCCTTTAGAGAAGTTAGCCAAGCTGTACATCAAAGAGATAGTTAGGCTTCATGGTGTACCCTCTAGCATAGTATCAGATAGAGACCCGAGGTTTACCTCTAAGTTTTGGGAGAGTTTGCAGCATGCTTTAGGGACAAAGCTTAGGCTTAGTTCAGCTTACCACCCACAGACTGATGGGCAGTCTGAGCGGACCATCCAGTCCTTAGAGGACTTGTTGAGGGCTTGTGTGTTAGAACAGTCTGGCAGTTGGGACAAGTTTTTGCCCCTGATAGAGTTCACCTACAACAACAACTTCCATTCCAATATTGGGATGGCACCTTATGAGGCTCTATATGGGAGGAGATGTAGGACACCCTTGTGTTGGAGTGAACCTAGTGATAGTGTGGTGCTAGGATCAGAGATAGTCTAGTAAACAACAGAAAAGATCAGGTTGGTTCAGGAAAAGATGAGAGTTGAACAGAGTAGGCAAAAGAACTATCATGATAAAAGGAGGAAGGCGCTCGAATTCCAGGAAGGCGATCATGTATTCTTGAGAGTTACCCCGATGACTTGGGTTGGTAGAGTGATAAAGGCGAGGAAACTTACTCTGAGGTTCATTGGTCCTTACCAAATCCTCAAAAGAGTCGGGGAAGTCGCCTACCAAATAGCCTTGCCACCGTTCTTGTCAAAACTCCATAATGTTTTTCATGTGTCTCAACTTAGAAAGTATATCCATGAACCTAGTCACGTGATAGTGCCCGATGCTATACAGTTGAAAGAGAACTTGACATTTAAGGTGTTACCCCTTCGAGTCGAGGATAGGAGGGTGAAGCAGCTAAGAGGCAAGGAGATTCCTTTGATCAAAGTAGTTTGGAGTGGGGCAACTGAGGAAAGTGCTACCTGGGAGCTAGAGAGCAAGATGATGGAAGCGTACCCGCACCTTTCCCTTGAGGTACGTAGAAATTTCGAGGACGAAATTTTTATAAGGGGGGTGGAATTGTAACACCCCGCTTTTCGGTAAGTGTTTTCCTTAAGCTTGTTTGTTAAGTTAGAATTGTTGGCTAAGGGCTTCATGGGATTTCTTTTGGCTTAAAAGTCCCTTTCTGGTACATGAGCACGCTGGTGCTCATTAGCCAGCACGCCCGTGCTTTTAAGTCTGAAGCGCGTTGCCAAGTTTAAGTTGAGCATGCCCGTGCTCAACAGTGAGCACGTCGGTGCTTAATATGCTGACAGCGTCTGGGTGACGCTAAGTTGAGCACGACCGTGCTCAAGGGTGAACACGACCGCGCTCAGGTCCAGGCTATATATTTTTGGCACAGAACCCGAGGGTTAATGTAAAACCCTATTTTGTTAGTTGCAGCAGCCACTATTGCGGCCTAGAGTGCCTTCTTCCCTACTTCCTCTTCATCCCTTGCTATAGTGGAGTTTTGGGAGCAGTTTGGCGAGCTAGTTTGGTCTATGGCAATCTATAGGTAATGGTTCATCTTCCTTTTTGGTTTCCATTTTCAATTTTGGTTGGGAAACAAATCGGTTTGTATTTCTATTGTCTAAGGCTTGTTTGAGGTTGAGTTGCTTTAAGAGGAGGAACCAGTTTGCTGTTGGGTGTTTTGGGAGAGCTACCTTCAATCCGGGTATGGGAAGAAGGGAAGTGTATTCATAGGCTTGGGGTTAGTGTAAAGTAAAGGGGTTCCCATAACCCCGTGTTGTTTTATAAGTATGTGTGAATAACATGCTGAATTGATTATTTGGTGATAGTATGTTCTTGGCTATTTTAGTATGTTATTTATATGTGTTTCATGTTCATGATATGTTGTTAATTTTTATGTTGGTTGCCTTGATATGAACATGATGGCATGTTGATTGTCGTTGTTATTACGATGTTGGTTGTTGATGATATGTTGGCTGCATAGTTGATGCTATGAACGTTGAGTTGATGGTTAAAATGTTTAAAACATTAACTGTTTGTTTTAGGCTTAAAAATGTGTTAGGTTTAAAGCACTAATTAACCCAAGAAATTGGTTAAAAATATGATGTGAGACTCTTCCCAGAACAGTACTGTCGTGCACTGAGAACGACCGTGCTGAACAGGGAGCACACCCGTGCTCCCAGTTTGAATTCTGGAAAATGGCCGCGCATTCAGCATGGCTGTGCAGTAGAGGAGCACGCCCGTGCAGTTGACCACGACCGTGCTCAAAGGGAAGCACGACCGTGCTTCACTTAAGTGGCAGCACGCCCGTGCTGGGGTTAAGTACGACCGTGCTCACCCCACTAGACAGAATCTGAGATTATGGACTTAAACAGGGGTTTTAACCCCAATCTTCCCCAACGACAATGATGACTTAGTTAATTAATGATGAAGACTAGATAACTTAATTAAAGATTAATTAAGATGGTTAAGCCAGTAACCGTTGGGTTACGGCACGATGTTTGAGTTATACCTTAGGGACCGAGAGTTTGTCCCAAGGGGGCCTTGACCCCAAGGTTTGGGTCTAAGGTGTTGCGGTAGATTCCGCTGGTTAAAGATGTTGTTGTAGATTCCGCTGATGTCTTCGATTGATTCCACTAATGTCTTCGGTTGATTCCGCTGATGTCTTCGATTGATTCTGTTGAGGGATGTTCGACATGGGGGATGTCGTCCTAGAGTACGGCGATCTGGCCATCCACGGTTGGAGTAGATTCTCCTTGCACCCCCGTGACGAGGCATTCGTTGGTTTGATGCGTTGGCTATCTAAGGAGTAGATTCTCCGGCGTTGAGTCGATTCTCAATGTGGATATTTAACTCCGAAGTCGTCCATCCCGAGTTTGGTGGATCTCCATGCATTGTTGGTTTAGCGGAGTAGGACTGCATTGCACTACATAGCATGCTTGATGTTGATGTATGTTTATACATGTTGTTGATGTATGCTTACGTTGGTGCCATGCTAGTATGTTTTACTTTACTTCTTACCTCCTTGATATTATGTTTACATGATTCTTACTCCCCATTATTTGTTTGTTTGTTTGGCCTGATTGGCACCTTGCAGAGGATGACGAGCAGCCCGGAGAGGAGTTACTCTGAGGAGCCGCCACTCATAGTTAGGGCTTGTTCTTATGTTCAGTTAGTTTGTTAGTCTTCAATTGTAATTCCGTGGATTTTATTCCAAAACGGTTATACCAGCCCTGTATGTGACATCGAGGTTGGGATAAGTTTATTTCCTTGATATGTTTAATTGTTTTAAAATTGTTTTATTTTCCACGATTTTGAGAACTAGTTAATGTGGGACCTTTTCTACCCATGGACAAATGTTTTTATTAAATGTTGATGCATGATTTTATTTTTTATTGTCCATCTCTTTTATGCTTTATAATATGCGGGGTAGCTGGCTGTCAGATTGACTACTAACACCCCACTACTCCATTCTCTTATCTGCTTATTTTTTCCATTCACGCTCTAGACACACTTGGTTGCTCTTTCTCTTTAATTACGAGCATAAAACTATGGTAGCGCTTATTTTTATGCTTCACGGATTGTTCTAGTAACTTGGTACCACGACCCTATATTTTTTGTTTTAGTTCCAATACTAGCGAGCTTCTCCTGTTCCCTTGAGCATCCAAATAGTTGTTCCTGTTCCCTTGCTATTTCACGTACAGTACTAGCAAGAAGTGGATGTTGTATCCTGGAGAGTACTAGCCTTGACACTAACTGCACCGGATAATCTACTCGTGGTGACGAAATACTCTAGCCCAGTGCTTTGCATGCCTCAGCCAAAACCGATAAGTCGATTTATATTTATTTAAGTTTAATTTAGTTGCATATTTAATTGATTCTAATTTCTGTTGGATGTTGTGTTAATTCTATGTTAATTTTTTCCAACAATCTTATGAGTAGTTTCTTTAACGTAGAATTTTTTCTATAGTTGTTCTTGACTTTGTTCTTGGTATTGTTTTATGTAACGCCCCCTTAGTGGAAGGTTAAGGCACTAGGATGTTGTTAAAATGGGTTGGTGAGATTCACGTGTATTGGTAATATAATACACAAGGTCGGTGTTCTTGTTCACAATCGGGTATTGGTAATATAATACATGAGGTCAAGAGTTCTTGCTAGACCGTTCCACCTTAGAAATAGGTTGTGCAGCTATAGTGTCATTGAATTTCATGGAAGAGAATGTGCACCGGGAATTTGGAACCTGTCGCTTGAACAATTGACTGACATTCCCCGAGAGGAATGCGTGAAAGAAATCAGTGGTGGCCACATCAGTATAAAAGTCTAGTTGTACGAGATTGGGGTAGAGGATGATACTTGAATTTGAGATGTTGTGCTAGTTAGGTGTTGAATGATGATTTGTGTATGACAATTACTGTGTAATTTACTATTACTCTTTTTCGCTTTTTGATGATAGAACTGCTTCTTATCCCCTTTATTTCTGTATTTTTGGTGGGTTACTTTACTTACATTAGAAGACCCAACGGATGATTTTGTTGCTGAGGAGCTGGACGGAACTATGTATGAAACGGAGGTTGCTGAGGAGTTGGATGGAACTCCTTACGAATTAGACGCTGGAGGTCGTGCTGTGATCCATGGCGATTAGAGTATAGACATTATGGCTAGTGTGTCTAAGGAGTCTATTTTATCTTTTCTGCTAAGTCTGACTTTTATTTAACTTTATGCCTGTGAGGGATCCTACTGAGAGGATACCCTCAACAGTGTTTTGGTAATGTAATAAATAAACATGTGTGTATTTATATATTACAATGTTGGTGTGTTTAATTTGCAGAAGTTATATGATTATTAAATAAGTTTTAATTTTTACGTATTTTTCATGCTAAGCACGCCATTAAGCTATGATTTAAGAGAGAATTAATCTAATAAAACACCGGGGTACAACGGGGTGTCTCACTAACTAGAGTCACGGCTCCTCAGAGTCACTTCTCCACTGGCTGCTCACCGTCCTCTGTATAAAGAGATACATGCCAACAACAGAAAAGAGAAATGAGGAGTAAGAAAACATGTAAAACACATCAGTATGGAAGTAGTTAAGTAAGATGAACATACATCATAGCATGGCATAGTAATACACAACATAATATAAACATAATATAATCATATCAACATGTCATCTCAACCAACGTATGCTATGCGGTGCAACACTACTCCGCTACTCCGTTATACATGTGGATCCAAACTATCTCAGGAAGGTAACTTCAGAGTTACATATCTTCATTGGCCATAAAAGCACCAACGCCGACAGTCCACCAAACCATGGGTGAACCCCTTGGATAGTCGACGTACCATAACAAGGGTATGCCACCGGCGGGGTGCATGGTTCACCAAACCTTGGGTGAGCCACCCGAGACTTGGCCAGATCGCCGTACTCTAGGACGACCTCCCTTATGTTGAGCTTCCCCCACTAACAACTTCAACGTATGAATGCATGAGCACAACAACAGACAAGGCAACCACCTCCTTTGCTTGGGCCAATATGCACCCAGGACTTATCACCATCATCAACAACATCAACGTCAATTTCAATACCTTCACCCACAGGGGTCAAGGCCCCCCTTGGCCAATACAAGTACTAGAGAGTTTTAAATCAAGCATTGGATTTCAAAAAGAAAGACAAAACCTTCAAACCTTTTTTCATGCAAGTTTCGGCCAGATCAAGATCATATGGATAGACAATTTTTTGCACACATACTTTTAGATGATGAAAGTAGATGACATAACAAGATCAAAGAAATTGGTTTCACATTAAAATGATTTTTCTACAATTTTCTAGAATTATTTGAAGTTCTAGATCTAAGAATTAAAACGTCATGAAATAGGAAGAAAATAATCTTAAGAAGAGAGGAGATGATCATGGATCATAGTCTTACCAAGTTTGAGTGAAGGATGTGAAGGAAAAGAGATGATATTGACAAGTTTTCTAAGAAGTATGAACTTGTGCTCTTAAACACTATGAACTTGTGTTTTGTGTGAGAGTGAAATGATGAAGAAATGAAGTGAGTGAGGGGGGGAGGGGAGGCCGTGGGTTTGGGGTAGAAATAGGAGAGATATTTTCTCCTTTAGTCTTTGTCTGGATCAATTAGACTTCCATTAATGGGTTCTGTGATTATTAAATCATATAAAGATTTAACAATAGTTAATACTTAACTTAACTAGGGTTAATTAGTAATCATGGTTAGAATTTTATGGTCAAGAATTCATGGAAGGTGTGGCTGATTTTAGACCACAAGAATTAACCTAACTTGCCTTAAACATGGTTAAAATCTAACTAGAATAGGTAGTTTAAGCTTAGGGGCATTTTGGTCATTTCACTTGAAAACTCATGATCACAACCATTTAATGCTTGTCTCCTTGTCCCCTCGACTACATTAATTGTTTCTAATACCTCAGCTCCATTACTTGACTCCGTCGTTCACCCGACTTAATCCCCAACTTAAGTTTTACGCGTTTTTCTTAAGGATTACGCCCGAATAAAATATTATTTTCATTCCTAACGATTTTTTTTCAAAATACATAAAATTTTTGGGAGAGAAATATAAAACCTAACCATTTCGTTCACGAGTCAAAATTAGGGTTTCTGCTCAGTAAAATCTTACTGTCAGTGAAAACGCAGACCGGGTTCCATCTGAATTTTCAATCCAAAACTTTCACTGAAACCTTCTACCATAAAGTAGAGTATGAATATGATTTTATTTTATTCAAAATTATTTTCTTGATCTCAGATTAAAATATAAATAATTATATTTTAACCGGTCAAACAGCGTAATTAAAAGCAGGTTGTTACAGACAGCTCTTTGTGTGGGACTCTAAGTGTGAGGAAAGTTTCCAAACCTTAAAGTAAAAGTTAACATCTACACCGGTTTTAATTTTGCCCAATCCTAGTGAGCCTTTCATAGTATACTGCGATGCTTCTAAGCAAGGTTTAGGTGGTGTGTTGATGCAGAATGGTAAGGTAGTAGCCTATAATTCTAGGCAGTTGAAAACCATGAGAAGAATTACCTTACCCATGATCTGTGTAACACCCTGTTTTTCGCTGTTTTAAATAACAGGAATGCAGAGTAATATGTTTAATTCATTATTGGTGTGTTAGAAAATTATTTTAAATAAACGGAGTTCACCACTCAATTCTACTTGAACGTAGAAAGCTACGAGTAAAATTTTGGTTGAAACGACGGGCGAATCCCGGCCCGCTGTTTTCACTGACAGTATATTTATACTGACCAGAAGACCTAATTTTAACTCGTGAACGAAACACTTAAGATTCTTATTTTATTTCCTACGATAGTGTATTTTTAGAATTATTTCATAAAACAGTGAAATATTTATCTTTTACGGGCGAAATAAGTAATCAGGTAAACGATGGAGCGAACGACGGAGTTTCTTGGAGCTGATAAATCATTTTCCTATACTTTTAAGCTGGTTTAGGTAGAGGAGTCACACTTTTGTGTCAAATTTTAGAATTTGCATTTAAGGACTTAAACTTTCGCTTAATTGCATTTTGGACCTTAAGTTGGTTTCTATGCATTTCCAAGTGAATTGGGCCAGAAATTTTACTCCAAAACCATTAGAGGGCTGCGGCCCAAAGGCTCAAAAACCCATATCCAAGAGTATGAATTCCACAAAATTCAATTGATGCCATTAGTGTGTAATGAACTTGCTATGTTTTTCATGGTTTCTAGTTAGTAAAAGGAAACAAATGGGCTTGGGCTTGGCATGGCCAAATGGGGCGCATGGCCCATGGTGGAGGCAGCCACCATTTGCTTCTTAAATGACTCATCTCTTCTACCATTTTCTAGAGTCATCTTCATCTCCTCCAAATTTCTTAAAACCTCCATTGTTAAGTTAGCCAAAAGCTTGAGTTTCCAAAAGAAGTTCTTGATTCTTGCTCATTTCCTAAGCTTCAAGAGGTGATTCTTACTTCTTTTCATCATTTATTATCATGTTCTTCAAGAAGTTTTCTATTTCCATGCCTTGATCATTAGTTTCCAATCAAGTTCATCTTTATGATCATAACTTTGAAAAATCACCATAAATTGTAGAAAACTCCTAAAATAGTGAAACCAATTTCTATATGCTTATAATCATCTCTTCTATCTAAACCCAAGAGTTTATTGAAAACCAAATCTTCCTTCCCTATTTTCTTGCTTGGGCCGAATCTAGGTCACAAAGGGAGGAGAAAATCTTAGGTCATGTTCATCTAAATAATCATGGATCTTAACTCTCTATTATCTAAACATGTTGAATCCAAGGTTATTTAGCAAGCAAACTCTTCCTTCCTAAATTCATGGTTAGGTCAAATTCTCTACAAAAGTAGCATGACAACTTTTATTCTTTCTCTTGGAAGTAATTTATCTAGACTCATTAACCATCATGCATGTATTCTAAATCCATGGCTATGTTGAAAACAAAAATTTCTTTCCTTACAAACTCATCATGGCCGAACCTATTTAGGTTAAATTGGAGAAGATTTTGTTCATGTTTCTTGTCAATGATCATGTATATTATCATGTAGATTGTCTTGCTAATGTATGTGATTGTTGAATCCAAATTTTTGTGTCAAACCAAAAACCCTAGCCACATGAACATGTCATGGCCGAATTCTATGTGTTGGAGGGTTAAGAACTTTTAATTCTTAACCTAGGTGTTTAGTTGTAAATGCATGGTTCAAAGTAGTTAACATTCCTTAATCCATAACCTAGGCCTAATTAGGAAACTTTAGTCACATGAGAACCTTGAGGCCGTGACCATGTAGAAGGAATTAGGTGTTGTGAATTTCTTGTTTTGTAATTATTTGATTGTACTGGTTGAAGGTTTCGTGCATACGACGGGTACGTGAACTGTGCGCTGTTGACGAACACTTTATTTTCACTACACATTCTACAAGAGGTAAGAGGGGAATTCCAAGGGATTTTCGGATGGTCATATACCAATTGTGTTGGTCTGTATGTTGGTTTTGTAAGGATGGTGTTTGTTTTCTGTTCTCTGTTTCCAGTTATTTTGTTTATTCTGTGTTTGATTATCTGCTTTTAAATTATTTATCTGCAGTTAATTATTAAATTCTTGTGTTTGTTCACTCTGTGTATACTTATATTGTATGTTATTGAGAAATGTTGTTGAGAGGCCTGACGGTGGTCAGTGCCCAATTGATTAATCGGATAAAAGATTGACGAAGCTTGGTACATTATATTCAATGTTTAATTGGAAAACCTTAGAACATAATAGTAATAGCTTTTTATTTGAGAAAATAAGGATTATTAGAAAAATAATATTATTTTAATGAAAAAAAAAAATGATCTATGACTCACGGAGAGAGCGAAACCGTGAAAATATTTTACTACTGCTCCTTTCTATTTGGGAAATTCCGGAAAATTATAAAATGTTATTTTATTTAATAAATTCTCAAAAATAACTTAATAATGATTTTTTAAATATTATTATAGTGGAAAAAAGCTATTTTTAGGCTTAACCTATGTTAAAAACGTTAAGTAACGGCAAATGTTATTTTGAAATGGCAATGCGTAGTTTGAAATCAGTTGAGGTTTTAGGGAACCATTTTGGGAAAAATGAAGTTTTTATATCAGTGGATTTTCTAGAATCAAATTGCAGTTAACACGTGGTTCAGAACTTAGTAACTGAGACGTCAGGGTACTAAGGTTCGTTGGTGTTGTGGACTGAGTGTCATTTGGACTTACGGTCCTGTAGATTGGGTATCTACTGTATACTTGAGGTATACTGTTTTAACCATTTAAAATGTTTTCTATGACCACGAGCCTAAAACTGGTGCATCGGTTGATAGGTCTCGTGACTGAGCATTCGGACTTAAGGTCCTATGTTGTTAATAACAAAGTTAAGACACTTTAAAACGATGTGGGTTGTAAGCGTTTTGTGCTACAACAGAGGGAATTTTATACACAAAGAGAAATAACGAAAATAAAAGGTTTTACATGCATTTAAGGCAGACGTGTCTATAAAGTTAACATGGTATCAAGGGGATACGCATGTGTTTATCTCATTGTACCTTGGTGGTTAATGAGCCCATTTTTGTATTACTGTGCCTTGGTTTGGACAGTTTACAGTGGGATTCGGCTTGAGTGCCGTTGGCTGAGTGCCGTTGCCTGAGTGGCTTTGCCTGAGTGGCTTTTTGGCTTGAGTGCCGTTGGCTGAGTGCCTTTGCCTGAGTGGCTATGGAGTCTGATCAACTCACCCTATGGTGTTGATATCTCATGAGATTAGGTATATTGTTAGAGACAAATTATTGAAGTGTTGCATACATAATTTTTAAAACTGATGATGCGCTGATATGAAACCCTGTGATATTCTGTATGAATGTTTATATGTTTTGTTGTGTCGGATATATGATTATCGCGTTTAAATCCAAAATTTGGTTTCTCACTCTTGCTTTGTTTCTTTATTGTTCTACTCTTGTGGTACGTTTCTTATGTCTGAGGATAGATGGATCCAATGATGCCATTGGCACATTCGGTGATCCGCAGCATCACTTTTTGAACACCGTACGCATGGTGGCGCTTGGGAGATCAATCCCGGGGCGAGGAGCGCTACCTACTTTGGCCCGACTTGTGAGACGACTGGCACATTAGCTGCCGGACCTCAACGTAGGACATACGTGGTGGAGACTTGCGAGATACCATTACCTCCACCAGGACTTTATCTACAGCACTTGATGGAGCACGGAGAGATCGAGGTGCACCCGGAGCTGGGGCAGCCTTTGCAGATAGCTGCACCCGAGGTAGTAGTACCTGTTGAGCCTCCTGTTGAGGTGGTTCCAGATGAGGTGATAGAGGAGGATCCTGATGAGTTCGTGGAGGACATCCTTGCGGACTTACCACCTTTTGAGGACGACGATGAGGCACCAGGCGGTGGTGCGGGAGCAGCAGTATCCTCATCGGATAGTTCTGCTATAGGAGGGGGTGATCATCCTGATCTCCCTAATGGGTTCCATTAGCTTAGACCAGCTGTAGGGTTAGTTAGGTTGGGGTAGTGTTATGCGTCAGTTGACCTGGCTACTGAGAGCCATTAGTTATTTGTATGGTTCTAGACGTACACTACTGTTTTGTATATGTCTTCATATTTTCTTTTATTTTTCCTTTACTTAGTTGAGGAGGATGACCTAACATGGTAAAGGTCCTTTTGTAATCTCCTAGTGTGGTTGTACTCTATATATGTAAACAAGATGCATATGTGTATATATACATGTACTAGAGTATGTTTATGTTTATTTCGGTCATGTTTGATCGTGCACTCAAAAGAAAAAATTTTATCACCAAATTCACTGAAATATTATTACTATTAATATGTTATTTTTCCGAAAGCAACCAGCACTTTAATTTAATTTCCGCATTGGGGTAACTTTGTGATGATCCCGGAGAGGGTGTCACAATTGTGGTATCAGAGCTGGTCGAGTCTTTCGGGAATGTTGGGAAATAGGTCTGTTGTGTAGACGTTGTGTTTCTCTGAAGTAGGACTTGTTTGAATTACTTTTAGAAGTAATGTGTTTTGTTATCTACGTTTACGTTTCAGTTTCTGGTGTTGGTTTTGGTTTAACTGATTATGGCTTGTAGGTCAGTTATGGAACCAGTGGTCGAACCAGAAGCTGGACGTGGTCGTGGACGTGGTCGTGGACGTGGACGCGGCCGTGGAAGGGGTCGTAGAGGTGGTCGTATTGCTGGACGTGGTATTGGGGATGAAGAGTATGATGAAGGAGTAGATTATGCTGCACAAGCTATGGAAAACGTAGCTGCCGCTATTGCACAACAAACTGCTGCAATGACTGCTCAGAATCTGCAGAAACAGGCTCGTGCTGAACAGGCTGTTGAAGGCAAAAATCTGATTGCTTTCAGACGCCAAGAACCGTTACAATTCAATGGGGATGTGGATCCTGTGAAAGCTGACTTATGGATCCAAGACTTAGAAAAGATTTTTGAGCTGATTCACACTCCAGTGGGAGTGCGTGTGTCTTATGCTGCCTATTTTCTCGTGGGAGACGCTGAGTATTGGTGGAAAGGCGTCAGACAATTTCTGGAGCTGGAGCATCAGGAAGTGACTTGGGACTTTATTCCGGACTACTTTCTTAAACAAGTACTTTCCTCAGAGTGCGCGTGCTGAAAAGGAGGCAGAATTTCTACGACTACAACAACGAGATTTAACTGTTGGAGAATACGCAGCAAGATTTGAATCGCTTGCCAAGTATTTTCGTTTTTTTCATAATAATCCTAATGAAGACTGGAAATGTGAGCGTTTTGAGGGAGGACTTCGTTTTGAAATTAAGGAATCAGTACTACCTTTGGAAATCAGGAATTTTCAAGCCTTAGTGGAAAAGTGCAGAAAAGTGGAAATTATGAGGCGGGGAAGAGATAATAAAGGAGCTGTCGGCGGACCAGCGAAACCGAAGGGCCAATTTCAAAACCAGAGAGGAAAGCAGAACCAGCATAAACCTTATTACCGTCCACCGGGGAATAATCAGAACCGACAACCATATCGTCCGAATTATCCAGCAGCAGGAAGTGGGGGTCAGAAAACCCAAAATCAAAGCCAAGTCAAGCGATGTTACAACTGTGGAGATCCCGGACATTTTGCTGATACTTGTCCTGCGAGGGGATCTAAATGTTTCAACTGCGGACAAGTGGGGCATATGGCAAAGGAGTGTAATGTACCAAAGCGAGGATCGACTGTTAACACCACCAGAACAAATAAAACCGACGGCCAAGGGGAGAGTTTATACAATGAGCGGGGCTGAGGCTTCAAACTCTGATGATCTCGTACAAGGTACGTGTGACGTAAACGGTAAACTTTTAATTGTACTATTCGATTCAGGTGCAACCCATTCTTTTATTTCGATGGATTGTGTGAAACTTCTGAAACTACCTGTTTCTTCATTGTCATATGATCTGATTGTTTCGACTCCAACTGCTAAGCCAGTTACTGTCAATGCTGTTTGTTTGAACTGTCCTATTGTTCTTCAGGATAGACATTACCTTGTTGATCTGATCTGTTTTGCCTCTAGTACAGTTAGATGTAATCTTGGGCATGGATTGGTTATCATCCAACCGTATTCTAATAGACTGTGCACGTAAAACTTTAGTTTTTCCTAAGGATGAGAATTCTGGATTTTTATCTGCTAATCAAATCATAGCTTCTCTAAAAGAGGGAGCACAAGGATACGTGTTATTGTCTTCCTTAGATGTGAAGAGTGAGTTAAACTTGCAGTGTATACCTATTGTCAACGAGTTTCTCGATGTTTTTCCTGAAGATGTGCCTGGATTACCACCTGTTCGAGAGATTGAGTTCGCAATTGATCTGATTCCTGGCACTGGACCAATATCGATTGCGCCATATCGTATGTCGCCAGCAGAGCTTGAAATCCTAAAGGAGCAGATAGTGGAATTGATGAGGAAGGAATTTATTAGACCCAGTGTATCACCATGGGGAGCTCCAGTGTTACTAGTGAAAAAGAAGGATGGAACGTCTAGATTGTGTGTAGATTTTCGTCAGCTGAATAAAGTAACAATCAAGAACAAATATCCGCTTCCAAGGATAGATGATTTTGATGGATCAACTGCGTGGAGCAACTGTTTTCTCAAAGATAGATTTAAGATCGGGTTATCACCAGATTCGTGTAAAGGCGGAGGATGTTTCTAAGACGGCGTTTCGAAACACGCTACGGACATTACGAGTACCTTGTGATGCCTTTTGGTGTGACGAATGCACCTGCTATATTCATGGATTACATGAATCGGATTTTTCGTCCTTACTTAGATCAGTTTGTCGTTGTTTTTTATAGACGACATTCTAATCTATTCTCCCAGTAAAGAAAAACATGCTGAACATCTCAGCGTGGTTCTCCAAATTCTAAAGGAGAAAACGGCTTTACGCGAAACCCGAAAAATGTGAATTTTGGTTGGACCAAGTTCAATTTCTAGGGCATGTAATCTCAAGTGAAGGAATCGCGGTGGATCCGGCAAAAGGTTGAAGCTGTTTTAGAATGGGAAAGGCCTACGACGGTGACAGAGATCCGTAGTTTTGTGGGATTAGCAGGATACTACCGAAGATTCATTGAAGGATTTTCTAAAATAGTAGGACCTCTTACGCAATTAACTCGAAAGGATCAAGCATTCATATGGACGGAGGCTTGTGAAGAAAGTTTTCAAGAATTAAAAAGAAGGTTGACTACTTCACCTGTGTTGGTACTACCAGATCCTAAAGAACCTTTTGAAGTTTATTGTGATGCTTCTCACCAAGGACTAGGGTGTGTATTGATGCAAGATCGAAAAGTCGTAGCCTATGCGTCAAGGCAATTGAAGATTCATGAAAAGAATTATCCTACGCACGATTTAGAACTAGCTGCAGTGGTGTTTGCTTTGAAAATCTGGAGACATTATTTGTATGGGGCTACTTTTAATGTTTTCAGTGACCATAAAAGTTTAAAATACCTATTTAGTCAAAAGGAGCTGAATATGCGACAGAGGCGGTGGTTGGAATTTTTAAAAGATTATGATTTTCAACTACAATATCACCCTGGAAAGGCGAATGTAGTAGCAGATGCTTTGAGCAGGAAAGCAATGCATGCTTCAGTAATGATGATCAAAGAACGTGAGTTGTTAGAAGAGTTTAGAGATATGCGTTTATCAGTAGCAGTGTCACCTGGAAAGATTTGTTTGGGCATGATTACTGTCTCAAATCAATTAATGGAACAAATACGAGAGAAACAAGGAAGTGATCAGTACCTACAAAAGGAAAGCGAATTAGTGCGACGAGGAGCTATGCCAAAGTTTTAAAGTGGGAACTGATGGAATCTTGAGATTCGGCGAAAGGATTTGTGTACCAGATGATGCTGAATTGAAGAAGTTGATTCTTGAGGAAGCTCATAGGAGTAAGTTAAGTTTACATCCCGGAGCTACAAAAATGTATCAAGATCTAAAGAAATTGTATTGGTGGTATGGTATGAAGAGAGATGTTATGAAATACGTAGCTTCTTGTTTAGTTTGTCAAAAAGCTAAAATTGAGCATCAGAAACCAGCAGGAATGCTACAACCTTTGGATATCCCAGAATGGAAATGGGATAGCATATCAATGGATTTTGTATCAAGTTTGCCAAGGACTCGGAAGGGGCATGATGCCATATGGGTAATAGTTGATCGATTGACCAAATCGGCTCACTTTTTACCTATTAAGATGAGTTATTCGATGGAAAAGTTGACTCAGTTGTATATTGACGAGATTGTTAGGTTACATGGTGTACCTACCAGTATTATCTCAGATCGTGATCCGAGATTTACGTCAAAATTTTGGCAAAGTTTACAAAACTCTCTAGGAACGAAACTCAGATTGAGTTCGGCATATCACCCACAAACTGATGGACAATCTGAGAGGACTATTCAATCGCTTGAAGATTTACTCAGAGCTTGTACCTTAGAAAATTCTGGGAGTTGGGATGAATTCATATCCTTGATAGAATTCACTTATAACAATAGTTTCCACTCAAGCATAGGGATGGCACCGTATGAAGCTCTATATGGTCGGCGATGCAGAACACCGTTGTGTTGGTACCAGGATGGAGAGAGTTTATTGCTAGGACCCGATTTTGTGCAACAAACGACGGAAAAGGTGAAAATGATTCAGGAGAAAATGCGGACAACTCAAAGTAGACAGAAGAGTTATGCTGACAAGAGACGACGACCTCTTGAATTTGAAGAAGGCGAACATGTGTTTTTGAGAGTCACGCCTACGACTGGGGTTGGTCGGGTAATCAAATCCAGAAAACTCACTCCTAAATTCATTGGACCTTACCAAATTCTTCGTCGTGTGGGTCCTGTAGCCTATAAAATTTCTTTACCACCTTTTCTTTCCAATCTTCATGATGTTTTTCATGTTTCACAATTAAGGAAATATATTCCTGATCCATCTCACGTAATTGAACCCGATGCTGTACAATTAAAAGAAAATTTGTCTTACGAGACCTTACCTGTACGAATCATGGATAAGATGACAAAGCAACTCAGAGGTAAACAAATCCCCCTGGTCAAAGTTATTTGGAATGAGGGTACAGGAGAGGCAACGTGGGAAGTGGAAGATAAAATGAAGCTACAGTATCCTGAGTTATTTACAGGTACGTAATTTCGAGGACGAAATTTCTTTTTGTAGGGTAGTAATGTAACACCCTGTTTTTCGCTGTTTTAAATAACAGGAATGCAGAGTAATATGTTTAATTCATTATTGGTGTGTTAGAAAATTATTTTAAATAAACGGAGTTCACCACTCAATTCTACTTGAACGTAGAAAGCTACGAGTAAAATTTTGGTTGAAACGACGGGCGAATCCCGGCCCGCTGTTTTCACTGACAGTATATTTATACTGACCAGAAGACCTAATTTTAACTCGTGAACGAAACACTTAAGATTCTTATTTTATTTCCTACGATAGTGTATTTTTAGAATTATTTCATAAAACAGTGAAATATTTATCTTTTACGGGCGAAATAAGTAATCAGGTAAACGATGGAGCGAACGACGGAGTTTCTTGGAGCTGATAAATCATTTTCCTATACTTTTAAGCTGGTTTAGGTAGAGGAGTCACACTTTTGTGTCAAATTTTAGAATTTGCATTTAAGGACTTAAACTTTCGCTTAATTGCATTTTGGACCTTAAGTTGGTTTCTATGCATTTCCAAGTGAATTGGGCCAGAAATTTTACTCCAAAACCATTAGAGGGCTGCGGCCCAAAGGCTCAAAACCCATATCCAAGAGTATGAATTCCACAAAATTCAATTGATGCCATTAGTGTGTAATGAACTTGCTATGTTTTTCATGGTTTCTAGTTAGTAAAAGGAAACAAATGGGCTTGGGCTTGGCATGGCCAAATGGGGCGCATGGCCCATGGTGGAGGCAGCCACCATTTGCTTCTTAAATGACTCATCTCTTCTACCATTTTCTAGAGTCATCTTCATCTCCTCCAAATTTCTTAAAACCTCCATTGTTAAGTTAGCCAAAAGCTTGAGTTTCCAAAAGAAGTTCTTGATTCTTGCTCATTTCCTAAGCTTCAAGAGGTGATTCTTACTTCTTTTCATCATTTATTATCATGTTCTTCAAGAAGTTTTCTATTTCCATGCCTTGATCATTAGTTTCCAATCAAGTTCATCTTTATGATCATAACTTTGAAAAATCACCATAAATTGTAGAAAACTCCTAAAATAGTGAAACCAATTTCTATATGCTTATAATCATCTCTTCTATCTAAACCCAAGAGTTTATTGAAAACCAAATCTTCCTTCCCTATTTTCTTGCTTGGGCCGAATCTAGGTCACAAAGGGAGGAGAAAATCTTAGGTCATGTTCATCTAAATAATCATGGATCTTAACTCTCTATTATCTAAACATGTTGAATCCAAGGTTATTTAGCAAGCAAACTCTTCCTTCCTAAATTCATGGTTAGGTCAAATTCTCTACAAAAGTAGCATGACAACTTTTATTCTTTCTCTTGGAAGTAATTTATCTAGACTCATTAACCATCATGCATGTATTCTAAATCCATGGCTATGTTGAAAACAAAAATTTCTTTCCTTACAAACTCATCATGGCCGAACCTATTTAGGTTAAATTGGAGAAGATTTTGTTCATGTTTCTTGTCAATGATCATGTATATTATCATGTAGATTGTCTTGCTAATGTATGTGATTGTTGAATCCAAATTTTTGTGTCAAACCAAAAACCCTAGCCACATGAACATGTCATGGCCGAATTCTATGTGTTGGAGGGTTAAGAACTTTTAATTCTTAACCTAGGTGTTTAGTTGTAAATGCATGGTTCAAAGTAGTTAACATTCCTTAATCCATAACCTAGGCCTAATTAGGAAACTTTAGTCACATGAGAACCTTGAGGCCGTGACCATGTAGAAGGAATTAGGTGTTGTGAATTTCTTGTTTTGTAATTATTTGATTGTACTGGTTGAAGGTTTCGTGCATACGACGGGTACGTGAACTGTGCGCTGTTGACGAACACTTTATTTTCACTACACATTCTACAAGAGGTAAGAGGGGAATTCCAAGGGATTTTCGGATGGTCATATACCAATTGTGTTGGTCTGTATGTTGGTTTTGTAAGGATGGTGTTTGTTTTCTGTTCTCTGTTTCCAGTTATTTTGTTTATTCTGTGTTTGATTATCTGCTTTTAAATTATTTATCTGCAGTTAATTATTAAATTCTTGTGTTTGTTCACTCTGTGTATACTTATATTGTATGTTATTGAGAAATGTTGTTGAGAGGCCTGACGGTGGTCAGTGCCCAATTGATTAATCGGATAAAAGATTGACGAAGCTTGGTACATTATATTCAATGTTTAATTGGAAAACCTTAGAACATAATAGTAATAGCTTTTTATTTGAGAAAATAAGGATTATTAGAAAAATAATATTATTTTAATGAAAAAAAAAATGATCTATGACTCACGGAGAGAGCGAAACCGTGAAAATATTTTACTACTGCTCCTTTCTATTTGGGAAATTCCGGAAAATTATAAAATGTTATTTTATTTAATAAATTCTCAAAAATAACTTAATAATGATTTTTAAATATTATTATAGTGGAAAAAGCTATTTTTAGGCTTAACCTATGTTAAAAACGTTAAGTAACGGCAAATGTTATTTTGAAATGGCAATGCGTAGTTTGAATCAGTTGAGGTTTTAGGGAACCATTTTGGGAAAAATGAAGTTTTTATATCAGTGGATTTTCTAGAATCAAATTGCAGTTAACACGTGGTTCAGAACTTAGTAACTGAGACGTCAGGGTACTAAGGTTCGTTGGTGTTGTGGACTGAGTGTCATTTGGACTTACGGTCCTGTAGATTGGGTATCTACTGTATACTTGAGGTATACTGTTTTAACCATTTAAAATGTTTTCTATGACCACGAGCCTAAAACTGGTGCATCGGTTGATAGGTCTCGTGACTGAGCATTCGGACTTAAGGTCCTATGTTGTTAATAACAAAGTTAAGACACTTTAAAACGATGTGGGTTGTAAGCGTTTTGTGCTACAACAGAGGGAATTTTATACACAAAGAGAAATAACGAAAATAAAAGGTTTTACATGCATTTAAGGCAGACGTGTCTATAAAGTTAACATGGTATCAAGGGGATACGCATGTGTTTATCTCATTGTACCTTGGTGGTTAATGAGCCCATTTTTGTATTACTGTGCCTTGGTTTGGACAGTTTACAGTGGGATTCGGCTTGAGTGCCGTTGGCTGAGTGCCGTTGCCTGAGTGGCTTTGCCTGAGTGGCTTTTTGGCTTGAGTGCCGTTGGCTGAGTGCCTTTGCCTGAGTGGCTATGGAGTCTGATCAACTCACCCTATGGTGTTGATATCTCATGAGATTAGGTATATTGTTAGAGACAAATTATTGAAGTGTTGCATACATAATTTTTAAAACTGATGATGCGCTGATATGAAAACCCTGTGATATTCTGTATGAATGTTTATATGTTTTGTTGTGTCGGATATATGATTATCGCGTTTAAATCCAAAATTTGGTTTCTCACTCTTGCTTTGTTTCTTTATTGTTCTACTCTTGTGGTACGTTTCTTATGTCTGAGGATAGATGGATCCAATGATGCCATTGGCACATTCGGTGATCCGCAGCATCACTTTTGAACACCGTACGCATGGTGGCGCTTGGGAGATCAATCCCGGGGCGAGGAGCGCTACCTACTTTGGCCCGACTTGTGAGACGACTGGCACATTAGCTGCCGGACCTCAACGTAGGACATACGTGGTGGAGACTTGCGAGATACCATTACCTCCACCAGGACTTTATCTACAGCACTTGATGGAGCACGGAGAGATCGAGGTGCACCCGGAGCTGGGGCAGCCTTTGCAGATAGCTGCACCCGAGGTAGTAGTACCTGTTGAGCCTCCTGTTGAGGTGGTTCCAGATGAGGTGATAGAGGAGGATCCTGATGAGTTCGTGGAGGACATCCTTGCGGACTTACCACCTTTTGAGGACGACGATGAGGCACCAGGCGGTGGTGCGGGAGCAGCAGTATCCTCATCGGATAGTTCTGCTATAGGAGGGGGTGATCATCCTGATCTCCCTAATGGGTTCCATTAGCTTAGACCAGCTGTAGGGTTAGTTAGGTTGGGGTAGTGTTATGCGTCAGTTGACCTGGCTACTGAGAGCCATTAGTTATTTGTATGGTTCTAGACGTACACTACTGTTTTGTATATGTCTTCATATTTTCTTTTATTTTTCCTTTACTTAGTTGAGGAGGATGACCTAACATGGTAAAGGTCCTTTTGTAATCTCCTAGTGTGGTTGTACTCTATATATGTAAACAAGATGCATATGTGTATATATACATGTACTAGAGTATGTTTATGTTTATTTCGGTCATGTTTGATCGTGCACTCAAAAGAAAAAAATTTTATCACCAAATTCACTGAAATATTATTACTATTAATATGTTATTTTTCCGAAAGCAACCAGCACTTTAATTTAATTTCCGCATTGGGGTAACTTTGTGATGATCCCGGAGAGGGTGTCACAATTGTGGTATCAGAGCTGGTCGAGTCTTTCGGGAATGTTGGGAAATAGGTCTGTTGTGTAGACGTTGTGTTTCTCTGAAGTAGGACTTGTTTGAATTACTTTTAGAAGTAATGTGTTTTGTTATCTACGTTTACGTTTCAGTTTCTGGTGTTGGTTTTGGTTTAACTGATTATGGCTTGTAGGTCAGTTATGGAACCAGTGGTCGAACCAGAAGCTGGACGTGGTCGTGGACGTGGTCGTGGACGTGGACGCGGCCGTGGAAGGGGTCGTAGAGGTGGTCGTATTGCTGGACGTGGTATTGGGGATGAAGAGTATGATGAAGGAGTAGATTATGCTGCACAAGCTATGGAAAACGTAGCTGCCGCTATTGCACAACAAACTGCTGCAATGACTGCTCAGAATCTGCAGAAACAGGCTCGTGCTGAACAGGCTGTTGAAGGCAAAAATCTGATTGCTTTCAGACGCCAAGAACCGTTACAATTCAATGGGGATGTGGATCCTGTGAAAGCTGACTTATGGATCCAAGACTTAGAAAAGATTTTTGAGCTGATTCACACTCCAGTGGGAGTGCGTGTGTCTTATGCTGCCTATTTTCTCGTGGGAGACGCTGAGTATTGGTGGAAAGGCGTCAGACAATTTCTGGAGCTGGAGCATCAGGAAGTGACTTGGGACTTATTCCGGACTACTTTCTTAAACAAGTACTTTCCTCAGAGTGCGCGTGCTGAAAAGGAGGCAGAATTTCTACGACTACAACAACGAGATTTAACTGTTGGAGAATACGCAGCAAGATTTGAATCGCTTGCCAAGTATTTTCGTTTTTTTCATAATAATCCTAATGAAGACTGGAAATGTGAGCGTTTTGAGGGAGGACTTCGTTTTGAAATTAAGGAATCAGTACTACCTTTGGAAATCAGGAATTTTCAACCCTTAGTGGAAAAGTGCAGAAAAGTGGAAATTATGAGGCGGGGAAGAGATAATAAAGGAGCTGTCGGCGGACCAGCGAAACCGAAGGGCCAATTTCAAAACCAGAGAGGAAAGCAGAACCAGCATAAACCTTATTACCGTCCACCGGGGAATAATCAGAACCGACAACCATATCGTCCGAATTATCCAGCAGCAGGAAGTGGGGGTCAGAAAACCCAAAATCAAAGCCAAGTCAAGCGATGTTACAACTGTGGAGATCCCGGACATTTTGCTGATACTTGTCCTGCGAGGGGATCTAAATGTTTCAACTGCGGACAAGTGGGGCATATGGCAAAGGAGTGTAATGTACCAAAGCGAGGATCGACTGTTAACACCACCAGAACAAATAAACCGACGGCCAAGGGGAGAGTTTATACAATGAGCGGGGCTGAGGCTTCAAACTCTGATGATCTCGTACAAGGTACGTGTGACGTAAACGGTAAACTTTTAATTGTTACTATTCGATTCAGGTGCAACCCATTCTTTTATTTCGATGGATTGTGTGAAACTTCTGAAACTACCTGTTTCTTCATTGTCATATGATCTGATTGTTTCGACTCCAACTGCTAAGCCAGTTACTGTCAATGCTGTTTGTTTGAACTGTCCTATTGTTCTTCAGGATAGACATTACCTTGTTGATCTGATCTGTTTGCCTCTAGTACAGTTAGATGTAATCTTGGGCATGGATTGGTTATCATCCAACCGTATTCTAATAGACTGTGCACGTAAAACTTTAGTTTTTCCTAAGGATGAGAATTCTGGATTTTTATCTGCTAATCAAATCATAGCTTCTCTAAAAGAGGGAGCACAAGGATACGTGTTATTGTCTTCCTTAGATGTGAAGAGTGAGTTAAACTTGCAGTGTATACCTATTGTCAACGAGTTTCTCGATGTTTTTCCTGAAGATGTGCCTGGATTACCACCTGTTCGAGAGATTGAGTTCGCAATTGATCTGATTCCTGGCACTGGACCAATATCGATTGCGCCATATCGTATGTCGCCAGCAGAGCTTGAAATCCTAAAGGAGCAGATAGTGGAATTGATGAGGAAGGAATTTATTAGACCCAGTGTATCACCATGGGGAGCTCCAGTGTTACTAGTGAAAAAGAAGGATGGAACGTCTAGATTGTGTGTAGATTTTCGTCAGCTGAATAAAGTAACAATCAAGAACAAATATCCGCTTCCAAGGATAGATGATTTGATGGATCAACTGCGTGGAGCAACTGTTTTCTCAAAGATAGATTTAAGATCGGGTTATCACCAGATTCGTGTAAAGGCGGAGGATGTTTCTAAGACGGCGTTTCGAACACGCTACGGACATTACGAGTACCTTGTGATGCCTTTTGGTGTGACGAATGCACCTGCTATATTCATGGATTACATGAATCGGATTTTTCGTCCTTACTTAGATCAGTTTGTCGTTGTTTTTATAGACGACATTCTAATCTATTCTCCCAGTAAAGAAAAACATGCTGAACATCTCAGCGGGTTCTCCAAATTCTAAAGGAGAAACGGCTTTACGCGAAAACCCGAAAAATGTGAATTTTGGTTGGACCAAGTTCAATTTCTAGGGCATGTAATCTCAAGTGAAGGAATCGCGGTGGATCCGGCAAAGGTTGAAGCTGTTTTAGAATGGGAAAGGCCTACGACGGTGACAGAGATCCGTAGTTTTGTGGGATTAGCAGGATACTACCGAAGATTCATTGAAGGATTTTCTAAAATAGTAGGACCTCTTACGCAATTAACTCGAAAGGATCAAGCATTCATATGGACGGAGGCTTGTGAAGAAAGTTTTCAAGAATTAAAAAGAAGGTTGACTACTTCACCTGTGTTGGTACTACCAGATCCTAAAGAACCTTTTGAAGTTTATTGTGATGCTTCTCACCAAGGACTAGGGTGTGTATTGATGCAAGATCGAAAAAGTCGTAGCCTATGCGTCAAGGCAATTGAAGATTCATGAAAAGAATTATCCTACGCACGATTTAGAACTAGCTGCAGTGGTGTTTGCTTTGAAAATCTGGAGACATTATTTGTATGGGGCTACTTTTAATGTTTTCAGTGACCATAAAAGTTTAAAATACCTATTTAGTCAAAAGGAGCTGAATATGCGACAGAGGCGGTGGTTGGAATTTTTAAAAGATTATGATTTTCAACTACAATATCACCCTGGAAAGGCGAATGTAGTAGCAGATGCTTTGAGCAGGAAAGCAATGCATGCTTCAGTAATGATGATCAAAGAACGTGAGTTGTTAGAAGAGTTTAGAGATATGCGTTTATCAGTAGCAGTGTCACCTGGAAAGATTTGTTTGGGCATGATTACTGTCTCAAATCAATTAATGGAACAAATACGAGAGAAACAAGGAAGTGATCAGTACCTACAAAAGGAAAGCGAATTAGTGCGACGAGGAGCTATGCCAAAGTTTAAAGTGGGAACTGATGGAATCTTGAGATTCGGCGAAAGGATTTGTGTACCAGATGATGCTGAATTGAAGAAGTTGATTCTTGAGGAAGCTCATAGGAGTAAGTTAAGTTTACATCCCGGAGCTACAAAAATGTATCAAGATCTAAAGAAATTGTATTGGTGGTATGGTATGAAGAGAGATGTTATGAAATACGTAGCTTCTTGTTTAGTTTGTCAAAAAGCTAAAATTGAGCATCAGAAACCAGCAGGAATGCTACAACCTTTGGATATCCCAGAATGGAAATGGGATAGCATATCAATGGATTTTGTATCAAGTTTGCCAAGGACTCGGAAGGGGCATGATGCCATATGGGTAATAGTTGATCGATTGACCAAATCGGCTCACTTTTACCTATTAAGATGAGTTATTCGATGGAAAAGTTGACTCAGTTGTATATTGACGAGATTGTTAGGTTACATGGTGTACCTACCAGTATTATCTCAGATCGTGATCCGAGATTTACGTCAAAATTTTGGCAAAGTTTACAAAACTCTCTAGGAACGAAACTCAGATTGAGTTCGGCATATCACCCACAAACTGATGGACAATCTGAGAGGACTATTCAATCGCTTGAAGATTTACTCAGAGCTTGTACCTTAGAAAATTCTGGGAGTTGGGATGAATTCATATCCTTGATAGAATTCACTTATAACAATAGTTTCCACTCAAGCATAGGGATGGCACCGTATGAAGCTCTATATGGTCGGCGATGCAGAACACCGTTGTGTTTGGTACCAGGATGGAGAGAGTTTATTGCTAGGACCCGATTTTGTGCAACAAACGACGGAAAAGGTGAAAATGATTCAGGAGAAAATGCGGACAACTCAAAGTAGACAGAAGAGTTATGCTGACAAGAGACGACGACCTCTTGAATTTGAAGAAGGCGAACATGTGTTTTTGAGAGTCACGCCTACGACTGGGGTTGGTCGGGTAATCAAATCCAGAAAACTCACTCCTAAATTCATTGGACCTTACCAAATTCTTCGTCGTGTGGGTCCTGTAGCCTATAAAATTTCTTTACCACCTTTTCTTTCCAATCTTCATGATGTTTTTCATGTTTCACAATTAAGGAAATATATTCCTGATCCATCTCACGTAATTGAACCCGATGCTGTACAATTAAAAGAAAATTTGTCTTACGAGACCTTACCTGTACGAATCATGGATAAGATGACAAAGCAACTCAGAGGTAAACAAATCCCCCTGGTCAAAGTTATTTGGAATGAGGGTACAGGAGAGGCAACGTGGGAAGTGGAAGATAAAATGAAGCTACAGTATCCTGAGTTATTTACAGGTACGTAATTTCGAGGACGAAATTTCTTTTTGTAGGGTAGTAATGTAACACCCTGTTTTTCGCTGTTTTAAATAACAGGAATGCAGAGTAATATGTTTAATTCATTATTGGTGTGTTAGAAAATTATTTTAAATAAACGGAGTTCACCACTCAATTCTACTTGAACGTAGAAAGCTACGAGTAAAATTTTGGTTGAAACGACGGGCGAATCCCGGCCCGCTGTTTTCACTGACAGTATATTTATACTGACCAGAAGACCTAATTTTAACTCGTGAACGAAACACTTAAGATTCTTATTTTATTTCCTACGATAGTGTATTTTTAGAATTATTTCATAAAACAGTGAAATATTTATCTTTTACGGGCGAAATAAGTAATCAGGTAAACGATGGAGGCGAACGACGGGAGTTTCTTGGAGCTGATAAATCATTTTCCTATACTTTTAAGCTGGTTTAGGTAGAGGAGTCACACTTTTGTGTCAAATTTTAGAATTTGCATTTAAGGACTTAAACTTTCGCTTAATTGCATTTTGGACCTTAAGTTGGTTTCTATGCATTTCCAAGTGAATTGGGCCAGAAATTTTACTCCAAAACCATTAGAGGGCTGCGGCCCAAAGGCTCAAAACCCATATCCAAGAGTATGAATTCCACAAAATTCAATTGATGCCATTAGTGTGTAATGAACTTGCTATGTTTTTCATGGTTTCTAGTTAGTAAAAGGAAACAAATGGGCTTGGGCTTGGCATGGCCAAATGGGGCGCATGGCCCATGGTGGAGGCAGCCACCATTTGCTTCTTAAATGACTCATCTCTTCTACCATTTTCTAGAGTCATCTTCATCTCCTCCAAATTTCTTAAAACCTCCATTGTTAAGTTAGCCAAAAGCTTGAGTTTCCAAAAGAAGTTCTTGATTCTTGCTCATTTCCTAAGCTTCAAGAGGTGATTCTTACTTCTTTTCATCATTTATTATCATGTTCTTCAAGAAGTTTTCTATTTCCATGCCTTGATCATTAGTTTCCAATCAAGTTCATCTTTATGATCATAACTTTGAAAAATCACCATAAATTGTAGAAAACTCCTAAAATAGTGAAACCAATTTCTATATGCTTATAATCATCTCTTCTATCTAAACCCAAGAGTTTATTGAAAACCAAATCTTCCTTCCCTATTTTCTTGCTTGGGCCGAATCTAGGTCACAAAGGGAGGAGAAAATCTTAGGTCATGTTCATCTAAATAATCATGGATCTTAACTCTCTATTATCTAAACATGTTGAATCCAAGGTTATTTAGCAAGCAAACTCTTCCTTCCTAAATTCATGGTTAGGTCAAATTCTCTACAAAAGTAGCATGACAACTTTTATTCTTTCTCTTGGAAGTAATTTATCTAGACTCATTAACCATCATGCATGTATTCTAAATCCATGGCTATGTTGAAAACAAAAATTTCTTTCCTTACAAACTCATCATGGCCGAACCTATTTAGGTTAAATTGGAGAAGATTTTGTTCATGTTTCTTGTCAATGATCATGTATATTATCATGTAGATTGTCTTGCTAATGTATGTGATTGTTGAATCCAAATTTTTGTGTCAAACCAAAAACCCTAGCCACATGAACATGTCATGGCCGAATTCTATGTGTTGGAGGGTTAAGAACTTTTAATTCTTAACCTAGGTGTTTAGTTGTAAATGCATGGTTCAAAGTAGTTAACATTCCTTAATCCATAACCTAGGCCTAATTAGGAAACTTTAGTCACATGAGAACCTTGAGGCCGTGACCATGTAGAAGGAATTAGGTGTTGTGAATTTCTTGTTTTGTAATTATTTGATTGTACTGGTTGAAGGTTTCGTGCATACGACGGGTACGTGAACTGTGCGCTGTTGACGAACACTTTATTTTCACTACACATTCTACAAGAGGTAAGAGGGGAATTCCAAGGGATTTTCGGATGGTCATATACCAATTGTGTTGGTCTGTATGTTGGTTTTGTAAGGATGGTGTTTGTTTTCTGTTCTCTGTTTCCAGTTATTTTGTTTATTCTGTGTTTGATTATCTGCTTTTAAATTATTTATCTGCAGTTAATTATTAAATTCTTGTGTTTGTTCACTCTGTGTATACTTATATTGTATGTTATTGAGAAATGTTGTTGAGAGGCCTGACGGTGGTCAGTGCCCAATTGATTAATCGGATAAAAGATTGACGAAGCTTGGTACATTATATTCAATGTTTAATTGGAAAACCTTTAGAACATAATAGTAATAGCTTTTTTATTTGAGAAAATAAGGATTATTAGAAAAATAATATTATTTTAATGAAAAAAAAAATGATCTATGACTCACGGAGAGAGCGAAACCGTGAAAATATTTTACTACTGCTCCTTTCTATTTGGGAAATTCCGGAAAATTATAAAATGTTATTTTATTTAATAAATTCTCAAAAATAACTTAATAATGATTTTTAAATATTATTATAGTGGAAAAAGCTATTTTTAGGCTTAACCTATGTTAAAAACGTTAAGTAACGGCAAATGTTATTTTGAAATGGCAATGCGTAGTTTGAATCAGTTGAGGTTTTAGGGAACCATTTTGGGAAAAATGAAGTTTTTATATCAGTGGATTTTCTAGAATCAAATTGCAGTTAACACGTGGTTCAGAACTTAGTAACTGAGACGTCAGGGTACTAAGGTTCGTTGGTGTTGTGGACTGAGTGTCATTTGGACTTACGGTCCTGTAGATTGGGTATCTACTGTATACTTGAGGTATACTGTTTTAACCATTTAAAATGTTTTCTATGACCACGAGCCTAAAACTGGTGCATCGGTTGATAGGTCTCGTGACTGAGCATTCGGACTTAAGGTCCTATGTTGTTAATAACAAAGTTAAGACACTTTAAAACGATGTGGGTTGTAAGCGTTTTGTGCTACAACAGAGGGAATTTTATACACAAAGAGAAATAACGAAAATAAAAGGTTTTACATGCATTTAAGGCAGACGTGTCTATAAAGTTAACATGGTATCAAGGGGATACGCATGTGTTTATCTCATTGTACCTTGGTGGTTAATGAGCCCATTTTTGTATTACTGTGCCTTGGTTTGGACAGTTTACAGTGGGATTCGGCTTGAGTGTCGTTGGCTGAGTGCCGTTGCCTGAGTGGCTTTGCCTGAGTGGCTTTTTGGCTTGAGTGCCGTTGGCTGAGTGCCTTTGCCTGAGTGGCTATGGAGTCTGATCAACTCACCCTATGGTGTTGATATCTCATGAGATTAGGTATATTGTTAGAGACAAATTATTGAAGTGTTGCATACATAATTTTTAAAACTGATGATGCGCTGATATGAAACCCTGTGATATTCTGTATGAATGTTTATATGTTTTGTTGTGTCGGATATATGATTATCGCGTTTAAATCCAAAATTTGGTTTCTCACTCTTGCTTTGTTTCTTTATTGTTCTACTCTTGTGGTACGTTTCTTATGTCTGAGGATAGATGGATCCAATGATGCCATTGGCACATTCGGTGATCCGCAGCATCACTTTTGAACACCGTACGCATGGTGGCGCTTGGGAGATCAATCCCGGGGCGAGGAGCGCTACCTACTTTGGCCCGACTTGTGAGACGACTGGCACATTAGCTGCCGGACCTCAACGTAGGACATACGTGGTGGAGACTTGCGAGATACCATTACCTCCACCAGGACTTTATCTACAGCACTTGATGGAGCACGGAGAGATCGAGGTGCACCCGGAGCTGGGGCAGCCTTGCAGATAGCTGCACCCGAGGTAGTAGTACCTGTTGAGCCTCCTGTTGAGGTGGTTCCAGATGAGGTGATAGAGGAGGATCCTGATGAGTTCGTGGAGGACATCCTTGCGGACTTACCACCTTTTGAGGACGACGATGAGGCACCAGGCGGTGGTGCGGGAGCAGCAGTATCCTCATCGGATAGTTCTGCTATAGGAGGGGGTGATCATCCTGATCTCCCTAATGGGTTCCATTAGCTTAGACCAGCTGTAGGGTTAGTTAGGTTGGGGTAGTGTTATGCGTCAGTTGACCTGGCTACTGAGAGCCATTAGTTATTTGTATGGTTCTAGACGTACACTACTGTTTTGTATATGTCTTCATATTTTCTTTTATTTTTCCTTTACTTAGTTGAGGAGGATGACCTAACATGGTAAAGGTCCTTTTGTAATCTCCTAGTGTGGTTGTACTCTATATATGTAAACAAGATGCATATGTGTATATATACATGTACTAGAGTATGTTTATGTTTATTTCGGTCATGTTTGATCGTGCACTCAAAAGAAAAAATTTTATCACCAAATTCACTGAAATATTATTACTATTAATATGTTATTTTTCCGAAAGCAACCAGCACTTTAATTTAATTTCCGCATTGGGGTAACTTTGTGATGATCCCGGAGAGGGTGTCACAATCTGGAATTAGGAGTTGTAGTGTTTGCCATAAAGATCTGGAGGCTTTATCCTAGAATGGAAATGGGATAGTATCTCTATGGATTTTGTGTCTGGACTCCCAAGGACTCCAGTTGGTTGTGATGCTATATGGGTTGTTGTGGATAGGTTGACTAAATCTGCCCATTTCATCCCTATGGACATGGAGTATCCTCTAGAGAAGTTGACTAGGTTGTACATCAGGGAGATAGTTAGGCTACATGGTGTGCCCTCTAGCATAGTGTCAGAAAGAAAACCCTAGATTTACCTCTAGGTTTTGGAATAGCATGCATGAGGCTTTAGGAATTAAGCTTATATTGAGATCAGCGTACCACCCACAGACTGATGGTCAGTCTGAGAGAACCATCCAGACTTTAGAGGACTTGTTGAGAGCTTGTGTGCTAGAGCAGTCAGGTAGTTGGGACAAGTTTTTGCCCCTGATAGAGTTCATCTACAACAATAGCTTCCATTCCAGTATTGGGATGACACCCTATGAAGCTTTGTATGGGAGGAGAAGTAGAACACCCTTGTGTTGGAATGAACCCGGTGAGAATGTTGTTCTAGGTCCTGATATAGTGCAAGAGACTACAGAGAAAGTGAGGATGATCCAGGAGACAAAAGAGTTATCATGACAAGAGGAGAAAGGCTCTCGAATTCCAGGAAGGTCATGTGTTCTTGCGAGTTACTCCAACAACTGGGGTTGGTAGAGTGATGAAAGCTAGGAAACTTACTCCGAGATTCATTGGTCCTTACCAAATTCAAAAAAGAGTTGGTGAAGTCACCTACCAAATAGCCTTACCCGCTTTCTTGTCCAACCTTCACAATGTTTTCCATGTGTTTCGACTTCGGAAGTATATTCATGATCCTAGCCATGTGATAGTACCCGATACAATTTAGTTGAAAGAGAACTTGACTTTTGAGGTACTACCACTTCGGGTTGAGGATCGGAGGGTGAAGCAGCTAAGAGGGAAGGAGATTACTTTGGTTAAAGTATCCTGGAGTGGGGCTACTAAGAAATGTGCTACGTGGGAGCTGGAGAGCAAGATGATAGAGGCGTATCCGCACCTTTTTACCCGAGGTGAGTGGAAATTTTGAGGACGGAATTTTTCTATAAAAGGGTGGAATTGTAACACCCTATTTTTCATATGAAGCCTTTAAGTGTTTATATATATATATATATATATATATATATATATATATATATATATATATATATATATATATATATATATATATATGTTTGTGTGTTGGGTTAGTTGTTAGAAATGTGCCTAAGAACGTTAAAAGGGGTCAAGTGGGATTTTCTAGTGAAAAGTCTGTTTCTGACACATGAGCACGACCGAGCTCATAATCAACACGACCACTTGCTCCTTTCAACACGACCCATGCTCGGTATTGAGCACGACCATGCTTAAGGTGAGCATGCCCGTGCTCAGAGTCTGATAGCTTATACATGTGATTTTCGTGAGGGCTGCGAACCAAACACTCATTTTGGCACTTTTAGCAACCCTAGTACGGCAGAAACCTCTCCCTTTTCCATTTTCTCTGAACCCATCAATTTCTTGGTGTTCTTGTCGTCGTTTGGGAGAGAAGTTGTACGCTTGTGCCAATTAAGGTAACATAGTTATCGCTTTGTTAGTCTCTTTTTCTATTTCTTGGATTTAGAGATTAATTGGTTATCCTTTTGTGTTTGGCCAAGGCTTGAGGAATTCGTCAAGTCGCTCGATGGAACAAGAGTAGATCGCTTACGTTTGACGTTAGTGGAATCTTCATTCCAGGTATGGGGAGCAGGGATTAGTATAACATGTAGGCAATGGGGTAGCGTAAGATGAAGGGTTAACGCATGACTCTGTTGTGTACTATTTGCCTAAATGATGCTTGTTTGTTATATGACTATAATCAATGTTTTCTACATATTTTGGCATGCTATAATTGTGTGTTGCTATTAATGATGATTATGCCATGATTGGATGTGTTGATGATGATGTTGCCACACCATGAATGTATGCTTTGGTTGTTAATGTTGTTAATGCTGACGCTAATGTTAATAAGACATTAATTAAATACAAAAGAATGCTAAAATTGATGTTTAAGATTTAAGGGATGATTTCCCAATGTTCATAAGACCTGAATCATAGTAATGAGAGGCAAGAATACTTAATGGTATAGTTAAGACCCTTGGATTAATCCATGAGTGTTTTAAGGATGTCTATGACAAAACAAGAATTAAAGGATTAATTCCCGATAGTCATAAAAATGAAGATTGAACAAGAGGAACGAAATTCATACTTAATGGTGTAGTTAAAGGACCCTAGGATTGATCTTTGAATGTCGTAGGGAGTTGGCATGGAATCCTAAAATGTTCTACCTAGATCAGTATGGCCATGCTCCAATAAGCACGGTCGTGCTCAATAGACAGCACGCCCGTGTTCAACTTAATGGCCAGCACACCGGTGCTGGGGAACAGCACAACCATGCTCCCCACACAGAGTTCAACGTTAAGACCAGAACAAGGGTGTTTCACCCAAATTGTTCCCTATGATGAAATAAGACACCAATCGAAGTAAAAGACAAGTTAGATAATATTATAAAGACTCAACAAAGATAATTAAATACAAACGTTAAGATGGTTAAGACAGTAACGATGGGTTACCGCACATTGGTATGCTTTGGTGCTTATTGGCCAAAGTAACCTTTATGCTTATTGGTCAAGGTGTTGACGATGTTAAACTCTGATGCTTAATGGTCAGAGTAGCCTTGATGCTTATTAGTCAAGGTGTTGATGGCGTTAAACTTTGTCGCTTACTGGCCAAAGTGGAGGTGGTGGTTGTTGTTTGTTGTTGTTGTTGATCATGCATTCACGCATTTGAGATGTTAGTGGGGGAAGTTCAGCATAGGGGAGGTCGTCCAAGAGTAAAGCGATCTGGCCATCCGTAATGATTCATTCGAGAGTTAGGTGGATCGTGGCCCCCCGTGGTGGTGCATCCTAGAGTACGGTGCAGCAACTATCCAAGGACTATCCAAGGGGTTCACCCATGGTTTGGTGAACTGCCGGCGTTGGTGCTTGTTAGCCAATTTGGATATTTAACTCCAACATTATCTTCCTGAGATAGATTTGGATCAACATGCATAACAGAGTAGTGGAGTAGCACTGCATTGCATAGTATACTTGATTGTTATGATTGTTGTTGTTAAATGTTATTATGTTATAACATGCTATAATTGTGATGTGTGCTCATCTTGCTAACTGCTCCTTTGCCATTATGTTTATATAACGGTTTCTTACTCCCCGTCTTTTGTTGTTTTCTTTGCATGTACCTTTTCTTGTTATGCAGAGGATGGTGAGCAGCCAGTTGAGGAGTGACTCTGAGGAGCCCGCTCACTTGTAGTTTAGGATTTATCTTTAGTTTTGTTATCCGATGTATTTTCCGGATTTTGGTTATACCAGCTTTGTTACGTGACATCGGGGTTGGGTTATGTTTTCAGTCACGTTTCTTCGTTATAACTTGTTTTATTTTCCGCGACATTTGTTCATGTGAACCTTTTACCCATGGTTTTATTTTAATGAATAATATACATGTGTTTTTCTTTTATTTTATTTCCTTTTATGTTTATAAATACATGCGGGGTAGAGGGTGTCACACATTACATGGTGGAGGATGAAGAAGTGCTTTCGGCTGCTATCCCCTAGGTTAGACAACAGAATAATTCCTTGTGTGTGTAAAAAGTGTCCTATCCTAGGGTTGCTAAGGGTTTTAGATAACCTCTTTCTTCCTTTTTGGGCTAGCAATTACTAATAATAAATTCAAGACCCTGGCCCATTTCCAGAATTGTGGGAAACAGATCCCTAGGCGTGCGCGTGGAGCCCACAGTCAATAGTACAGACGCGTCCAGCTGGAGAGAAGAAAGGTGTCCAAGACTTTTGTCCTTTTCTGAGAGGTATCAGGGGCTCCATGCTGCAATATTCAGGAGACTTAGTTCCAGCTCTTAGATGCTCCAGTAAGCAACTGTACAAATATTCAAACACCTCATGAGCAACATTTTTACAACTTAAAAACAAAATAACTCTCTAAAATTAAACTAAGGACTCATATTCATATATTTATCCAAAAAACTCACAAAAACTGCAATTACCACTTAAAGATAACAATAAGTCTAAGGAAAAAGGATATGAATAACTCTTATTTCTAAGAGTTATCGCACCCCCAAACTTGAACCATTGCTTATCCTCAAGTAATGCAAAGGAAAACAAACACACAATCCTACCAAACTTCTACATATGCACAGTCCACACAAAGTTCTTTCCCTTCAAACAATAGGATTTTCTACTTGTATCACGTCAATTCGCTCTTTCCATCATGAAACACGTCTAGTACTTGACAGGACTTAGCCTTGAATTAGACTAAACACATGTTACAACATTTTTTCACTCAGAACAGTTGGTTCTATTCCTTACCCTCTCAGCATTTAAGTTCACTCCTATCACAATCACACAACTCTGATCTAAACTTGATAAGCTTCTAACATGACCAAGATAACAACACCGTTGCACACAGCAAGAGGGCTTAACAAGTTGTAGTGGCGCTTAGGACAGGTATGGTCAAACTTGGATAAGTAGCTAACCATTAAGTTTAATGTTGTAGGGATGCTTATCATTCAAGGTCACCACCCTAAGTGTTCTCTACAACCCAATTCTTTATCATCATCAGCTTTCCTTTCTTAGATCCCCACTTTTATTATTTTACATTTTGTTGAGAACAAAAAGCACTTTCTTGTTAAATTTTTATGTACTTCACTGTTCTTTGCTCTCATTTTTTTTTAGAAGAATCATAGAGAGAAAATGAAGCTTACACGTATTGTGTACTATTCAACATTGCTATTGCTGCATTTCTCAAATCCTTCCCCTTATATAACAGCTGTACAGCACCCCCAAATTTAGGATGGTGCTTGTCCTCAAGTCACCCCCAAACTTAGGCTAAAAACCCATTCACAACAAGCATCCCTAAACTTATGTGGGGTTCATTGGTTTTTCAAGTTAAGGGCTTGTAATGAGCTAAGTAATAGAACAAAGGGCTAAGGCTCAAAGGGTTCATACAATGGATAATTTCAAGGGTAAGGCTCTTTAGGCTCTATGTACAAATTAATCAAAAACATTCCCCAAGCATACAGTGTGTGCTACAGAGTTGTGTCCAAGTCAGTCAGAATCAAAGCAAACTTTACAGAACATGCATGAGAGTGATATCTCTGCAATAAGTTATAGTCACTCAAACTCACAATTTTATGGGTTCATGCTGCAGTACATTCAATCTCAAAAAAAAACAATTCATTATCAATTATTAATTGTACGCAGTCAAGTCAGTGTGTCATGTTATTAGGTAAGTGGTCCATCCAAAAAACTTTAACCACACAAAAAGGCCCTTTCAATGGCCATTCATTCATCATTTTAATCATTCAGAAAGTACGGCCCATGCACACAAAAAGCAGGCAGAATTGAAAACAAACTATGGCCCTACAACATTGATTCCTAAAACCACATAAAGCATAAACAGAAACACGGGTAATGAGTGGAGGGCAGAATTAAATGCATCCTGATATGAGATGCTGCAGCAAGCGGCAACACCGTTTTTGCTCTGTTTCAAGCAATGGGGTTCTTGATGCGTGTGCTCCTCCTGGTGCCTCCTCTTTTGGTGGAGGACACCTTCTTTCATGTTGCTTCGATGATCATGACATCTTCTTCCTCTTCTTCATTCTCCTCTTCATGCTTACCGACTGCTTAGTCTGTCGAAAATCTTCTCACTACTGAAGGAACTAATGTCCGTCGGTAAATATCCGTCGGTGATCCACCCTTTTCTTGTAGTGTTTCGTGAAACCATTTGGTTCATCCCCTTCTCCTCGCTGTCTGGTTCCTAACCCATTCTTTTTTGTCACAGACTGGCGGTGAGCCGCAGCCTGCCACCACGCCGGAGCACCGCCGGAGCACCACTGTTCATACCACCTTTTCCCCTTCTTTGTTGGTGAGTGGAATCTTAATTACCCATTCATTTTAGGTTCTAATACCCTCCAATATTCAAGCCCTAACTTTTTTATTTCGGTTTAAAGTATGAAACTAATGTTATTTTAGTGCAATTGGGGGTGAGGAAACTCCATGGTTGGAGCATGATGTTTGGCGTTTTCTTGGGGGGTCTCGGATTTGGAGTGAAATTCTGACATACATATAATCAAAAAATCGTAACTATAGTTGTAGATATCATATTAAGATGAAATTGGTCTTATTTGAAAGCTAACACACAGAGGTATATAGCATATAAATTTGGTGAAATTTGGGAACCTGAGATGTTCTCAGTTAAGTTTTGAAAATAGGGTACTGCTGTTAGGAATGCATCTTGACAGCTTGCACTCCGAAAATTATATCTTTAGTTATAAAACTTGTATTGAGATGAAACTTATTACATTTGAAAATTGAAATATTTAAGTATCTTGTGGTAAAATTTCGTTATTTTAGGAGACTTGAGGAGGTAACAATTTAACTAGGAAAACAGAGTATTGTCTTTCTAGGATGTACTCGGAAAATATTTACATAAAAAATTATATCTGGAGTTTTAGACCTCCTTTTTATGTGAAAATAGTGTCATTTGAAAGTATATATGTAAGTCTTGTTGTGGTTAAAATTTGAGAATTTATGGACCTTTATAGTATTCCCAATTTTAATTTGAAGTTGGTCTAGGCTTGCTGAAAACACTCTTGATAGCCAGTCTTGGTAAGGTTACATCTTGGGCCACAACTTTCGAACTTAGAACTCTTGGTGACTTTACAAAGTTATTGACAAGGATATGAAACTATCTAAATGTTAGAAAATATACTCATGGAGTGTACTCATAGAGTTGTCTAATGATCAATAAAGTGAGATAGTGAGATGTAAATCTTAATTGAAACATTATCACTAGTTATGTATTGGTGGATTTATGACTCTGCTATGATGTGTGCTTTAGTGTTGTTGCCTTTCAAATACAGCTTCCCTCTATGCTTGTAAATATATATTATATTGGATTATATTAGTGTACATCTTGAAAAGTATCAATAAAGTGATGATAGTATGTGAATGCAATGACGTGTTGTTGCCACCTATGGTTGTGATTGAATATTGAAAAGGGTACTTGATGAAATGAATTGACATGACATTGATATGAATCTTTGGGTAGGCGAACCGGGGAGCGGGAGGCTCCGGTATATAAATAGCACCGTCGTGGACGAGGGGACACCGTTAGATACCCCGGACGTTGAGGAGGGATGTTGATGTTGGCCGGAGGGTGCGGTATCTCCAGGGTACGAAATTAAAACCGTCGGGGTGGGGGACCTTGAGAGAACAACCCCGAGTGGACCCAAAGATTCGATATTTTTGATATGTATCCCCTTATGAGTGAGACATGAGTTTGAGAATTGAATTAAGTGGTCATTCCAGAAGTACTCTACAGTTGGGCAAGAAGTCCATGTGTGATATGATGTGTATCGACGTTGTGATATTTGACTTGACATGGGTTTTGTGTTGACATGAGTAAATGCTTTCATGTTTGAATACTATGATTTTATTTTATCTTGCATGTCTGCTTGTTTTTTGGGGAAGTTCCCTCACCGGGTCAATGGACTCACCCCACGTTTAATATTTATGTTTCAAGAATCCTCATAGCCGTCAGAAGCCTTGAAGGCCATGTGGAAATTTCTTTTTGTTTTTTATGTGTCGCACCCATAGTTTATGTTGTATCTAGTTAGAACAGGACTTTGTAATTTATGTTTGTCTTTTGTAACTCTGAAGTATTATATTCATTATGTGGTAAGTAATGAATGTAATTATTTTTTTTTGGATGAAATGAATTTTGTATGTTTGAGAGGCTGCGAAGAGGAAACAAAGACTTTCCTTTTCGGCCGGTCATGGCTACAAAATTCGGGTCATGACAAATATAATGATAGATATTTTCATCAAGTAAAATATGGGATACATCACTATAAAAAAAAAAAGCAATTTAGCGACCGAACAAATCAGTCGCTAATTCATTGAATTCGGTCGTTATTAGCATTAGCGACCGAAATAGCGACCGAAAAAGGTTTGTTGCTAAAACCTTGGTCGCTAAGGCAATTAGCCACCAAAACCAGTATTGACCTCTAATTAGCGACCGAATAATGCGGTCACAAAAAACCTAAAAGTATGGTCGCTAATGTGGGTACCAGATGCTACTTTTGGTACCATTTTGCGATCGCTTTAGCCCGACCAAACTAATTCAATCGCTAAATAGGTCGCAAAACAAAAAATAAAAAATGTTAGTGACCGCTTTAAACTCGGTCGCTAAATGTGACCGTTAGCGGGTGCTATAACGGTCGCTAATTGGTCAACATTTTTTATTTTAAATTTTCTTACATTTGCGACCGATTCTGCGATCGAAAAGATAACGACCGAAATTATCGGTCACTATTTCGGTCGTTGTTTTGAATATAAGTAACCAATGATTATAATATGGTTATCCGTCGCTAATTCAGTCGCTGTAGCGACCGAAATAATTTCTGTCGCTATTTGACTATTTTATTGTAGTGAATGAAGTAGATATAATACTAACAGCATAGAAATTCAAAGAATTCAACTTAGTTTAAAAAGTTCAAACAAGTATAAATAGCAAATGCAGAATTATATAGAAAAGAAGTTTAAATGCAAATATGTAAGAACTAAAGAACATGAAAATAAAGATGCAATTACGAACAAATTGCAGAAATAAATGCAGAAATGTGATGAACATAAAAGGAAAATAGGAAAGGACTTGATTTCGATCCGTCAATCTGTTGTGTGATCGAGATATATATAGGATGTTTATCAAGTAACCAACCTTTATTACATTGTAAATCCTAGTATTTATAGAGAAATCTTAAAAATAAATACCTATCTAGTTATTTGACACGTATATGGCAATTATGCCAAATTTTGAATCTAATGCATTTGACAAATAACACTTATAACTACCTAAACTTCAAATTTTCTTGCAAAAACTTGCATCTCTTCATAATTGTCTTGTTTCTCGTACGTTAACGCAAGAACTTCCGCCGAATTTATACTTGACAGAATTCTTGCAATCAGCTATATTCGACGGATTCTTCTGTTTTCACCTCTCTGTTAACCTTTTGCTTGTCGACTTAATACTTGATAAATATCACATTCCAGCACCTTTTATCTCTATTCTTCTTTGTCGAATCATCACATGTCAGCATGAGAGTTTTCTTTGAAATTCAGGCAACCTTCTTTTGTCTGTCAGTCGCAATCTTAATTTGAAAATTCACTCCTAACACCTTGTTCTTCAATAACAATTTAGTGGCCTTGTGAATTTCACTATGTATATGTATATATAGAAGTTATTCTCTAAATGTTTGAAACTCGTCGTCGACTTTGTGCTTTTAGTATCTAGCATAATTCCAAAGAAGGGCCAACTTGATACATGTTTTGTAAATAATTAAAGGACTAATTTGTACAGTAACTAAACTAAAAGGTTAAGGTTGGCTTAGTGGTTGGGGTGAGGAAGTTAAGAAGTGGAGTGATAAGGAGGGAGAGGATTCAAACCCTACCTATTAACAAAATATTAATATTAACACTAACATTTGCCTATATTAAACTTAAAGGTTAAAATGCACGTGAGGAGTAATTCCGTTAACTAAATTATTAATTTACCCTTAAAAGTTGTATTATGTTATTTTAAATTGATTACATTACCATTTATGGAAAAGGAAATATGACATAATTTTAAACAAAAAAAATTTAAAAATAAATTAAAGTATAATCCATTTTTATCTTTCAAAAAGGAGAGTACGTATAATAATTTTACAAAGTAAAAGAATTAAAAGATAGTATAATATAAACGTCTCTCAAAGTAAGAGACAACTTACCCTAAAAATTTCTATTACAAGTATCAGAAAAGCACATGTCTAGCTATAAAAATTTATGCATCATGCCATTTAGAAGAAATATGTTATTTATACATATAAAGTTTTTGCATACATATCTCCCCATTTATTTTTTAATTATGAAGTCACTATTAAGTCTCATTTAAATTTTTCACTCCTTTTGACCGAATTTGATCGATTATTATTTTCCAATACGACCAAGGTAGGGGGACTTTGATATTTTAAGCAAGTAGTCAAGGGTTCAAATCTTGACTCTTTTATATTGAGAAAACCTGGTTGGGAGCAAAGAACCCATCAGAGAGGAACCTAAGTAGAGGACATTGGGGCAGCTGTCCCCACCAAATTTTTTTTTATATTAAATCTTAGATAAATTTTTTGTTGCCTCACTAAAAAAAATTATATTGCCCTCATCTATATATAATACAAATCGGTCACTATTTCCAGGTATGGTTTTACACGTGTCAGTTTTACGGTGCAACCTAGCTTCGGTTTTACACATGACGCTCTATTGTGCTTTGCTTGCAAGGTTAGGAATTAGGCTTGGGTTTGGAATTTTAATCATGGCTCCACTATATGGCAATAATTGTAGCATTAAATATTTGATGCATCATATTTGGAATTCAAATTGAGATATACAAAATCCATATTTAAACTTACCGGATAAAGATTCCGAGGGATATTATTATTTTAATATTATTTTAAAATCCATCAATATTACTCAAATTTCATTAAGTATAAATTCCTGATATGATAATTATTATAATTGCGATGGATGCAAGATAATTATGATGCATTTATTATTATTATTATTATTATTATTATTATTATTATTATTATTATTATTATTATTTTACTATACAAATTTGGCAACTTTTAATTTGCCATTCACTATATAATTCATAATCAATTCAAATTTAAATAAAATCAAATTCAAATTAAGTTAACAATCAGCCCAAAAATATCACCTAATCTATAAATACCTACAATTTCATGAAACAAAAGGCAAATATCAACCCAACTATGAATCACGTCTCTATTGTTATTTCCATTTTCATTTTTTCTTTCTTTATTAGTTTATTGCTAACATCTCCTCTAAATTTTTATGCTTTTATTCATTTTCAGGCAAGTGAAGCAGCTGATGAAGGTGTCGAAAAAGACACTAGGAATATCTGCTTCTAATTTGAACAGTATTACCTTTTTGTATCCCTGACTTTCTTTTTATTTATTTTAATTAGAGGATTATTGGAGAGTGTAGGTTTTACTATTTCAAATGAGCAATTTTATTTCATGTCATAATCAATATGGTTGTTTGATGAGCCAAGCACTTCTATGTAGAAAGAAACCATATGGCAATTTGATATCAATTCATTCATAGAGTGCATACCACAATACATGACACCTGTAGGAGAAGAGGAGTTAAAAATGTTGATGTTAAAACCAAAACATGACATACCTTCTTTGAAAGTATGAATTTTATATGATTATAATTATAATGACTAACCGGAATAAAAGTACTTCTTTTGGTGTATTTTTTTGTTAACAATAAGGGAAAAAACCCCAAAAACAAAGCTAAAAAGATACATTATGAAGAAAATATTGTCTTTGAAATATATATTAAACAAATGCTAGATGTATATTTTTGTTTAATTGATATTATATATTTAGGTGTTGTTGTCGTGATTAGTTAGATAAGATTGGGCATTTTACGATGGTCTGGGTTTTTCCATGATAATTATCAGGTTTCTAGATCATTTTTAGTAATACATTCATGATATTTTGCTTCTTCTTCTAATCTTAATGACATTCAGTGGATCTCTTATTCTAACGAGAATCATTGCTCTTTTCTGAGAAGTATGACAAGCCGCTGGAAGCTTCAAATTTCAATGCCATATGGAGAGTTTTTTCTTTTGGAATGGCTTGCACCCATTGTTAATAACCTTAATTTAAGTATTTCCCTAAATATATCAAATCAAATCTAGGCTTGAATCAAATCATAATATTATTAATTATGTTATTAATAATTAGTTAACTTAAATCAAATAAAATCAAAACTTAAATAATATTAAATGAAACCTTAAATATCAATCAATCATTCTATTAGTAACTATTAATTTATTATTATTATTATTATTATTATATTAAACAATTTTTTACACAAATTAAACAATGTTATGTAATATGAATCATGTCACAAATCAACATCATATTCAATTTTTTGTCTAAAATAATTATATTTTTAATTATTTTTCTCATTCATTTAACTTATAACATTTTATATATATCACGTACGATTTTGAACATCAAGTCAAATAAAATCATAATTAAAATAGTTCATATATAAAATTGTAAGATTAAATTATCAAGCTTATAAAAATAAATTAATAAGGTAACCAATTAATAAATTAAAGTAACAAATAAATTATAAGTAAATAATCCAAAAATTCAAATTAATGTTTATCACTGTTAATCTAATTCAAATTCAAGTTATAACCAATTGATGTTAAAACCAAAACTTGACATACGTGCTTTGGTTATTTCCATTTATTATTATTATTATTATTATTATTATTATTATTATTATTATTGTTGTTGGAATCACAAACTTTTCTGTATAAAAAAAAATCAGGATAGAAAGATGTTAACAACTTTCTTGCTTACAAGCTAATCTTAAAGATCAAATGTTTTTATTAGGAAAAATTTCAAATGTTAAAAATAATATGATAGATAAATATATTCACTAAAAATAGTTAACTTACACGAGAAAAGAGGGAAAACAACTTAAATAAATTTTCAAGACAAAATAAAAATATTTGATATGACTTCTAAGATCATTGGAAAGTATTTAACATTATTGTTTAAATAATGATTAATCAGCTTGAAATTCAGTCATTGATATATATATATATAGTATTAAATGTTCAGAAAAATACATAACCAAGGTAGCGAGAAAGCAAATGGATAGTGCTAATTTATAAGTTTGTTTTAAAAAAAATTAAACTCACTATAAAATTGAATGTTGAGATAAGTAGAATAACAATGTATTGAGAGAAATGTCAAATGTAAAAAAACAAAATGAATGATAAATATATTTTCTAAAAAATGATTAACTTGCACTGGAAAAGAGAAAAAATAAATCAAATAAATTTTCAAGAGAGAAGGAAATCAATAGTATGATAGATAAATATATTTTATAAAAATGGTAAGTTGCACGGAAAAAGAGAAGAACAAATCAAATAGATTTTCAAGATAGAATAAAAATAATTATTTGATAGATAAATATATTTTACAAAAACTGTTAACTTGCACGGGGAAAGATGAGAAATAATTTAAATAGAATATAAATATATTTTAAAAAATGGTTAACTTGAACGGAAAAAGAAAATAAATAAATCTAATAGATTTTGAAAGACAAGAAAAAATAATATGATAGATAAATATATGTTCATAAATGATTAACTTGCATGGGAAATAAATCATATAGATTTTTAGGAAAGAAGAAAATAATAATAGGATACATAAATAAAAATTTCTAAAAATAATTCACTTACATGGAGATAAGAAGAGAATTAAATCAAATAGAATTTCAAAAGAGAAGAAAAATTATGATAGATAAATATATATCTAAAAATGATTAACATGCACAGGAAAATTTGAAAAATACATCAAATTGATTTTCGAAAGATAATAAAAAAACAATATGATAGATAAATATAATTTCTTAAAATTTTTAACTTGCATAGAATCTAGAATATGATGCAAGCTTGAAAGCTTGAAAGGCAGCGAAGGAATTGGTTGTTCTAGGGGTTCCAAGTTTTTGGAAATGAACAGAAAAGAGTAGAAATAAAGAAAATAGATTTTCAAGGGATAAGAAAAAATATTATAGATAAATATATTTTCTAAAAATGGTTAACTTGCATGGGAAAATAGGAGAAATAAATCAAATAAATTTTTATGAGAGAATAAAAATTAATATGATGGATAAATATATTTTCTAAAAATGGTTAACTTTCACCCGAAAAGAGAAGAAACAAATCTAATAGATTTTCAAGAAAAAATAAAAAATAATATAATAGATAAACATATGTTCTAAAAATGTGTCACTTACAGCGAATAAATAGAAGAAATAAATCAAATAAATTTTCAATAGAAAATAAGAAAAATAATTTGATACATAGTTATATTTCTAAAAATGGTTAACTAGCATGAGAAAAGATGAGAAATAAATCAAATAGATTTTGGAAAAAAGAAGAAAAAACATGATAGGTAAATATATTTTCTACAAATGGTAAACTTGCAAGGAAAAAAGTAAAAATAAATCAAATAAATTTTTAAGAGAGAATGTTTATAAATCAAATAGATTACCAAAAACCTTATTATTAAACTAATATGAAGATATAACTTTTATATTTCACATAACAACATTTTTAAATATTTCTGCGTAATTAACCTTATAAATCAATAATTTTTGGTACATTATTCCCCACAAAAAAATTTAAACTAAAAATGTACAATACACAATTACATATTTTCAAGAATATAATATATTTTCTAAAAATGGTTAACTTTCATCGGAAAAGAGAAGAAACAAATCTAATAGATTTTCAAGAAAAAATAAAAAATAATATAATAGATAAACATATGTTCTAAAAATGTGTCACTTACAGCGAACAAATAGAAGAAATAAATCAAATAGATTTTCAAGAGAAAATAAGAAAAATAATTTGATACATAGTTATATTTTCTAAAAATGGTTAACTTGCATGAGAAAAGATGAGAAATAAATCAAATAGATTTTGAAAAAAGAAGAAAAAACATGATAGGTAAATATATTTTCTAAAAATGGTAAACTTGCAAGGGAAAAAGTAAAAATAAATCAAATAAATTTTTAAGAGAGAATGTTTATAAATCAAATAGATTACCAAAAACCTTATTATTAAACTAATATGAAGATATATCTATTATATTTTACATAACAACATTTTTAAATATTTCTGCGTAATTAACCTTATAAATCAATAATTTTTGGTACATTATTCCCCACAAAAAAATTTAAACTAAAAACGTACAATAAACAATTACATATTTTTGTTTGAAGTCCTAAAAAAATAGCATATTCCCCGTGCATAGCACGGGTCCATACACTAGTTGCTTTATAATCCTACTCTAAATAACACTAAAAATGTTACCTTCATTGTTCTACAACCCTACTTTATATAACATTTTTTATTTTTTCAATATTACAACTTGGTCATATACATAGAGAAATATTTTTTATAGTGTTGAAAATGAAAAAAATATACAATAATTTCAAAGTATAAAAACACGTAAAGAATAATTATAATTTATAAAAGTTGAGGTATTTTTAATTTTATGGCTATATGATGATATAGTTTTCGTAATCTCCGATTTCTAGATTAATAATAATGATATCATTATTTTATCACTTATCCATTTAAACAATTTTTTATAAAAATATTTATGATATATAATTTTGCCCCCCATTAATCAAAATTTCGGGGTCAGCCCCTTGAACCCACCTTGTGTGCCCAACAGATTCCCCAATGGAAATTAGTCACTATTAATGGTGGTAGATACTTTGTTCCTATATCATGGTTAAAAAAATATATATATATATTAGGACACTTTTTGTGTAAAGTTATTATTTACATACGATAAAAAAGGAAGTTATTATATCCACAAATTCAGATAACTCTGTCTTTCCTTTCTATAACTTCATTAAATGTAAATTTAAAAGCACAAACTTGTGATCAATTTTCACATGCTTAAAAGAAAAGTAGGATTAGAAAAGAGGGACCCACCTTTAAATTCAGAATAATAAATCTATAAAGGAATTAAATGTGAAAAAAAAAACAGTAAATGCCACAATATACTTGTACTAGATGCTGGCTTGTAATTGAGAAGCACTGATCGCCAGGAAACCCTGAAATTTGTTAATGAATTTATGAAGCTGGCCTAATTAGAGTGGCATCTTGTTTTGTATGACTCTGATTAGTGTAGAAAAACAATAGGGAATTAGGGGGAAGACAGAAGAGTGAGGGGTCCATCTCATATATATGGTGGACAGCTATAGTTCCTTTGTCCTTGTCTTGCATTCTTATCTTTGGCTTCAACATTTGGTAGTTACCACCAACAGGTAGCCTCCCAACTCTCTCTCCTATCTTCTATACCATGAATGATTGCATTCCATCATATACTATTAATTATAAATAAACATGAATTCAAAAGAGAAGAAAAATATTTATGATCACCAAAAATAGATATAATTATGGTTGATTATTGTCATTATTATTGAACAATCAATTGATGTGGGACCTAATCTAACAAACTAATAATTATCATTTGGGTCATGTAGTGATATATTTAACTTAGTAGATAAACGTCAACCGTATTATCGTGTGAGATATACTATATGCGCCATATAGGGTCATTGGGTCAAGCTGCCAAATGTTAGGGACTGGATCAATTATGATTCTATCATTTTTCTTTGTTTTTCCTCTCTTTCCTCTATTTCATACTTGTATGCACTTATCTAGGCTTGTATAGATTAATGTGTGATACACTCAGCTCTATAGAAGGTAGAGGTGGAGGCCTGGCTTTGATGTGGAAAAGTCATTTGAGGCTTAGTGTCACCAATTTCTCAGAAATTATATCAATACTTAGGTTGAGGAGGATGGTGAAGGGAAGTGGCGCCTTATCGACTTTTATGGTCACCCGGAGAGGAGTCATCATCATGATTGTAACACCTGTTTTCGTATAAGTTTTTAAACGCCTTTATATGTTTGCTACATGTTATGCAGAGATGAGAAGATAATGCATAGAGAAACACACACTCAGATTTCACACTCACACAAGAACACAGCAATTTACGTGGGTGGTTCACCAATCCTGGCTACATCCACCCACGGGCAGAAGGAGACAACTGATTCACTATGATCTTGAGAATTACAGACTGAACTAGAGGATGTTAACTCAACTGTCATATACTCTACCTCTCAGCTTAGGAATTCCCCTTTTATTTATAGGAATCCTAATGTACAAATGTGGTATGAGCAAAGCTTAGTTAGTTACACACTTGTTCTAACTACCATAACAGATTATGGCTTTTAACAGAATACAAGATCAAACTGAAATAACCTCTTGTACTAGACTTTAGACTAAGGGAGTTCAAGCCAATTTCAACAATTCTCCACCTTGGATTGAAGCTCCTCTTTACCGATAATGTCTTGTACAAGTGACTCCTTTTATACTGCCATTTCACTGTTGTTATTTCCAGCAATCAACATTGAGCAGATCCAAACAGTGCATGAACTTGCTCTTAGGAATAGGCTTTGTAAACATATCAGCAGGGCTATCTCTTGTGTTGGTTTTCTGAATTTTGACCCTTTTCTCTGTACGAATGAAATGATACCTTACATCTATATGTTTGGTTCTTTCATGGTGTACCTAATCTTTGGCCAAACAGATTGCACTTAAGCTATCACAGAAATTGATAGCATGATCCTGTAGGAAGCCTAGATCACTGATTAACCCTTTCAGCCATATGCCTTCCTTTGCTGCCTCAGTTAAAGCCATATATTCGGATTCAGTTGTAGATAAAGCAACTGTAGGCTGAAGTGTTGCTTTCCAGCTAACCAGAGAATTGCCAACTGTGAAAGCATACCCTGTTGTTGATCTTCTTGTGTCCAAATCTGCAGCATAGTCTGCATCTGAATAACCAGCAAGAAAACTGCTTGAATCTCCTCCATATATGAGTCCTATATCAGATGTTCCTTTCAGATATCTGAAAATGCGTTTTACAACTTGCCAATGCTTCTTCCCAGGTTGGCTCATATACCTGCTCACCACACTAACTGCTTGTGCTAAGTCTGGCCTTGTTCATACCATAGCATACATGAGGCTTCCAACTGCACTTGCATAAGGAACTCTTGACATATGTTCCTTTTCTGATTCAGATTGAGTTGAATGAACTTCAGAGATTCGGATGCTAGTTGTCAGTGGTGTGGATACAGGTTTTGCTATTAACATACCAAACTTGCTTAGAATCTTATGAATGTAGTCCTTTTGACACAAAAACAGCTTCTTCTGATTTATGTCCCTGTAGATCTCCATGCCTAAGATCTTTGCAGCAACTCCCATGTCTTTCATTTAAAATTCAGAACTGAGGAGAGACTTTAGCTTGAGAATTTCTGTTTTATCCCTGGATGCTATAAGAATATCATCCACATAAAGCAGTAGATAGATATAGGAGTTGTCCTCCACCTTGCTATGATAAACACAGGAATCATAAGGGCTCCTATTGTATCCATGAGAGATCATGAATTGATCAAATCTCTTATACCATTGTCTAGGAGATTGTCTCAATCCATAGAGAGATCTCTTCAATTTGCAGACTAGTTCTTCCTTCCCTTGTACCTCAAATCCTTCTGGTTGCTTCGTAAAAGTGTCTTCTTCTAATTCTCCATGCAAGAAAACTATTTTTACATCAAGTTGTTCTAATTCCATATCTAGATTTGCAACAAGAGCTAGGAGAACTCTAATTGAGGTGTGTCTAACAACTGGAGAAAAGATCTCATTGTAGTCAACACCTTCCCTTTGACTGAAACCTTTAGCCACAAGTCTTGCCTTGTATCTAATGGCCTCATCTGATGAAAATCCAGGTTTCTTCTTGAATATCCATTTGCATCCAACCACTCTTTTGTTTTCTGGTACCAACTGCCATGTATGATTCTTCTGTAGAGACTCCACCTCTTCATGTATATCAGTGAACCACTGAGTTGATTCTGAACAAGAAATAGCTTGCTGATAGGTGCTTGGCTCTTGTATGTCAATGTCTTCAGCTACTTGCAAGGCATAGGATACCATGTCCTCAAAACCATATCTTTCAGGTGGCTTGATCTGCCTTTGTGACTTTCTTGTTTCTAGAATTTCAGGTTATCTCAAAGGCATTTGAACTGTTTCAGATACACCCTTTTATTGTTGTTCAGACATATTTCCTATTGTAGAACCATTAGAACCATCAAACTCCACCTGTTTTGAGTCTTCTTTGGATTTGCTTTGATCTGTTGATTCTGACTTGGACTGCAAGGTAGAGTTTTCATCAAAAGTGACATCTCTACTTAGAATTACCTTTCTTTATGATGGAGACCAAATTCTGTATCCCTTCACTCCATCTCCATAGCCTACAAAAACACCTTTTTTTATCTCTAGGCTCTAGCTTGCCTTCTGTAACACCCCGAGTTTTCAATGCTTTCCAGTTTCCAATATCTGTAGAGATATTCATATGGTTATAATTTTTATCCGGAACCTAGAAAAATGATTTTGACTAAAACAAAATCATATTAATATCATGTTTGATGATGTAAAGTTCCAGTAAAATTTTGGGTTGAAAATTCAGACGAAAACCCGGTCTGTGTTTTCACTGACAGTATAAATTACTGATCAGAAACTTAAATTTGAAAAAATGAACGAAAGATTTATGATTTTTATCTCTTTTTAAGAGATATGGGTCATTTCCATAATATTACTCAAAAATAAATATTATAATTTATTCGGGCGAAATAATCAAACGGAACGCGCATAAAAAATCTTCAGTCGGGAAAACGGTAGAACTGAGAAAAGTGCAGAGATAATATGGAGCAGAGATGATGAAAGTGATTGAGAGGACTCATGAAAATTGTCACATCATGGGTCACTAAAAGTCATTATGACAACTTTAACTATATAGTTTTAATTATATTTGCTAAAAAACCTATTAATTGGCATTACCTAAGGCAAACAATGACTTAAAATATCTAAGACCCCCCCCCCCCCCCCCCCCCCCCCCCCCCACACACACACACACACACACACACACACACACAACTCACTCTCATTTTCTTCATCCTTCACCACATTTACAAGTGCAAATTTGTTGGAGTTTCCTTTAGGATTTCATCAAGTCTTCATCACCTTCTTCTTGGGTAAGATTCTTGTCATATACTCTTCTTCATTTCTTTTCTTGCCATGGTTATGTTGAAAGTTGAAAAACCCATTTACTCTTTTACATGAAACTTGGATCATATTTTCTTAGGATGATCAAGACTTGTGAAACCAACTTCGTCTTATCATTTTTATGAACCTTGTAGTTGTGTTGTTGTTGTTAAAAGAAAAAATGAAACCCTAACCCACGAAAACCCTCTTGGCCGAAATGCACATAGAGGGAGGGTTTAATATTTTTTGCTTCATTTCTTCAATCCAAATACTTGTTTTAGACTCTCTAGTACTTAGATCAACAATCCAAGAGCTTAGGTACAACAAAAATCCCTAATCCATTTTTTCCCCTTGAGGCCGAAAAATCCCTCCTAATGGGATAGAAGGAATTTTCAAAAAAATTGACTTGTGTTGTGTTTGTGAAGGAAACATAGCTTAAGTGTACTTCCTAGAATCGTGGGAGGAAGCTGAATCAAGGACAACTCTTCACAGGCAGAGATTTCACTGTTTGAGGTAAAGGGAGTCAGCCTGAGGAGCTTTTTTTTTTTATAGTCATATACACTGTTTGTGTTGATTGGTGATATGATTGTTTTAAATGTGTGAAGTAGGATTGATTGATGATTTTGTAAATGATGATATATGTTGATGTTATTGAATGTTTGACATGAAAAATGTTATGGAATTGCCTGTGGTGATATGTTTGGACTTGTTGAAGATGAAATATGTTATTATTGCAATATAGTGATTGTTTTTTACTAACTGTGATTGGCTGATGGCATGACACTGGTCATTGCTTGTTAACAAAGACTAAGATATTTAAAATGTGTTGATCCACAAAGATTGAAATAACAATATTTTGTTTTCCTTAAACAAAAGTGGAAAGAGAATCCTAATGGATAAAGGATTGAGATAGACTAAACTTAGGAGAAAAAGAAAATGGAAATTGTGGAAAGTCTATGAAAAATGTTTTGAGGAAACAGAGATTTTAAAAAATGAAGAAATCCTTAGAAAACAAAGATTTTCTTTTGAGTTTGTAAAAAGTGGTTTTTCAGCAATTGAAAGTTTTAGAAAAATGGTATTTCTAAGCATGAAATTTTATTTATGGTACAAAGCCTAGAAAACAAGGAAGTTTTGCTTTTCGATTTAGTTTTTCACTGAACGAAAAGAAAATCAAGTGGAAAGGAAATGAAGTGGAAAGGACCTAGATTATCGAAATTACGGGCTAGGATTCCTGTTTTGATTTTGAGGAAAGAAAAAGGACCTAGTTTTCCGAGCTATAAACCCGGGCTGGATTTGGATTGCCGAAATATCGGGCTGAATTCGGAGTGCCGGTAAAGCCGGACTAGTGTTCCTGTTGAGAAGAACCTAGATCACCGAGATGTCGGGCTAGTGTTCGATTTGAGGAAGAGATTTTTAAGATCTTTGTTTTTAACTTAAAAATCTTGAGTTGGTGTTTAGAATATATCTAATACCTGGATAAAAGTAGTTGAGAGCTTTAAGCCTTGACGAGAAAAGAAATGATGCGAAAAAGAAAAGCGGAAATGAGAACCTTTGTTTTACATGCATAGTCTGGCTAATATGCCATTGTGGCAGACATGCCATTACGGACCAGAGATGGACCCTTTAGTCTTTGGGTCTATTAGGGACATTCGGGCTCGAAAACCCACGGAAGGCTCGGGCTTTTGCAACCTCGGGCCGTGGAAATCAGTTACCCAGCACGTAATGTACTCAATCAGGAACTATTCAATCTTATTTAGGTGAGACGCGATACCCTAGAACAATTGGGGATTGGACCTATATTGAAAGGCCAACCCAACGCAAAACAATTGTGTTATAGGTATTATCGCAGCCTATCATGGTCGACGAAGGGAAGTTAGGATCTCCGGAGAATTATAAGTTAGAGAGAAATTATTGAAGTGACATGAAAGTTTTTATAAAACTGCATTTGGTTGTTTGGTTTGAACTCTTTACTTTAATTATGAAATTATGTTATGAAATGTTCATGTTGTTATGATCTTGTTTGTGTGTGATGTGTGTGGCTACATTAAATGCCCATATATTAATAACTCACCTTTGCACTACTTTTGTTTGGTTCTCTTTTGTGGTATACTCGATTATGTCTTAGATAGATCCGATGAACAACATGACCCACTCGGGGTACCTGGGGCTGGCTTTTGAGCGTAGAGACGAGGGTGGCGCTTGGGTCATACGCCCGAGGGCCCGAAGCGCTATCTATACCGGACCTTTACTTACTACAAAGGGAACAGATGCAGGAACCATGACTTGTACTCATAGCATCAAGACAGTAGAGGTGCCATTACCCCCTATATGGCTTCTCCTGAGGACTTTGGTTGCGACTGGCAACACTTATCATCAGTCTCCCCCACTTCAGATGATTCTGGGGCCAGCACCTATAGTTGTGGTTGGAGAGAGAACGATGATGACTTTATGATAGAAGAAGACCCTGAGGAAGAGGATCCAGAGGAGGATGAGGAGCGGGTAGAGTATCACCCCCTAGATGATGATGCTGTTGTTCCCATGGGTGATGCGGAGGTTGGAGTAGGTTCACCCGATCCTTCTCTATTTAGGGATGATCATGGTGGTCTCCCTAACGGCTTCCATTAGTTTGACCAGCTTAGGAGCTGTCTGATAGGGGTAGGGCTTTTGTTTCCTTTTACTGTATATCAAGGTGATGAGAACCATGTCTTTTTAAAATCATGGTTCTCTGCTTAACCCCTTAGATCTTTTAGTATTGTATCTATATGTTTGTAATTATTTCTAAATACTTGCAACCACTAACAAATGATCGTAACTACTAGGTTCCTAATGATGTAATTAAGTATGATGAATGTGTAATCATATGAAAGTGTATGTATATGCAAGTTATGCTTTTTATGTTTTAAGTCAAAATTTGTTTTTTACATCGTTTTTCAAAAACCAGAATAAGGGATGTTTTCTTTTCCGAAAGTAAACCAGCAAATGATTTTCTATTTTATTTTCCGCATTAGAGTTTTTTTTTATGTAGCGCCAAGGGAGGCGTTACATTAGTGGTATCAGAGCTGATCGAGTCTTTCGGGAATCTTTGGGGAATAGGTCTGTTATGTCTAAGTTGTGTGATCTCTGATTTAGACATGCTTGAATTACTTCTTAGAAGTAGTATGTGTTGTTAAGTGAGTATATGTTTCGGTTTAGAGTTGCGGTTTAACTAATTATGTCTTATAGGACAGTTATGGAAATAGAGGGTGGACGTGGACGTGGACGTGGACGTGGAAGGGGACGTGGTCGCGGCCGTGGAAGGGGCAGTAGACGTGGTCGCATACTCGGTCAGGGCGACTTCGAGGAAAATTATGAGGATGCTGGTGGAATAGACTACGCAGCAAAAGCGATGGCAGATGTCGCTGCTGCTATTGCTCTCCAGACAGCTGCGATGACTGCTCAAACTCAACAAGAACAACTTCTGCTGAGCAAGCTGCAGAAGGAAGAGGTCTGACGGCTTTTAGATGCCAGAATCCACCACAGTTCCATGGAGAAATCGACCCTGAGAAAGCAGACTTGTGGGCACAGGAACTTGAGAAGATTTTTGATTTGGTTAATACCCCGAAGGGAGTTAAAGTTTCTTATGCTACCTTCCTACTCTTGGGAGTTGCTGAGTACTGGTGGAAAGGCACCAGGTAACTGCTAGTTGCGGATCATCAGGAAATCACTTGGGAGGTATTCTGCAATGCCTTTCTGGACAAGTATTTTCCTCTAAGTGCCAGAGTTGAGAAAGAACAGGAATTTCTACGTCTGCAACAAAGGGAGCTATCAATTGGGGAATATGTAGCGAAATTTGAATCGCTTGCTAAATATTTCTGTTTCTTCCAAGCTCAATCGGATGAAAGCTGGAAATGTGAAAAGTTTGAAGGAGGGTTGTGGTTTGAGATCAAGGAGTTGGTGTTGCCACTGCAGATTCAAAATTTTCAAGAATTGGTAGAGATGTGCCGAAAAGTGGAACAAATGAAGAGAGGGAGAGATAACTGAGGAAATGTTGGAGGACCGTCTCTATCTACAAATCAATTTCAGAAACAAAAAGGAAAGAAGAACCAGAGGAGACCATACGACAGACCAACCGGAAACAACCAGAATGGACAACCCTACCATCCAGTTGCTTCTGCATCTGGTAATGGGGGCTAGAGAAACCAAGAACAATGCTATGTTCAGAAATGTTACAAATGTGGGAGTGTGAACCATGCTACTGACAACTGTCTACTGAAGGGAGTGAAATGCTTCAGGTGGACAAGTGGGACACATGGCCAAAGATTGCAATGCTCAGAGGCCTGCACCAACTGGTAACAATTCAAGAACCAATAAACTGACCGCTAAGGGAAGGGTTTATACCATGAGCGGTGCTGAAGCTTCACAATCCGATGATCTCATACAAGGTAATTGCGACATAGCTGGTAATCTTTTAACTGTACTTTTTGATTCGGGTGCAATGCATTCTTTCATCTCGATGGATTGTGTGAGACATTTGAAATTACCTATTTCTTCCATGATATATGATTTGATTGTTTCAACCCCTACTGCGGAACCCATTCTGGTAAATTCTATATGTCTGAACTGTCCCATTGTTATTCAGGATAGACACTTTCTTGTAAATTTGATATGCCTGCCTTTAATACAGTTAGATGTAATTTTAGGCATGGATTGATTATCTTCCAACCATATCCTTTTAGACTGTGCCCATAAAAATTTAGTTTACCCTAATCCTGAGATTTTTGGATTTTTATCCACCAACCAAGTAAGGACTTCTTCGAAAGAAGGAGATCAGGGATGCTTGTTTTTATCTAACTTAGAAGTCGAGGGGGAGATCGATCTGAGTATGGTGCCAGTAGTGAACGAGTTTCCAGATGTTTTTCCGAACGATGTTTCGGGTGTACCACCAGTAAGGGATATCGAGTTCTCCATCAATCTAGTTCTGGGAACTGGTCCGATTTCTATCACTCCGTACCGAATGGCACCTACAGAGCTGGTTGAGTTGAAAACTCAACTAGAGGACCTTCTATCAAAACAATTCATAAGACCAAGTGTGTCCCCGTGGGGAGCACCAGTTTTGTTAGTACGAAAGAAAGAGGGAGGTTCGAGACTCTGTGTAGATTTTCGACAACTCAACAAGGTGATGATTAAGAATAAATATCCTCTACCAAGAATTGATGATCTAATGGATCAATTGAGAGGAGCCGTGGTGTTTTCAAAGATTGATCTAAGGACGGGTTATCATCAGATAAGGGTGAAGATAGAAGATATACCCAAAACCGCGTTCAGGACTCGTTATGGACATTATAAGTATCTCGTAATGCCTTTTGGAGTTAAGAATGCACCGACTGTTTTTATGGACTACATGAATCGAATTTTTCGGTCGTTTCTTGATAGGTTCATCGTAGTGTTCATTGATGACATCCTTATATACTCTAAGAGTCATGAGGAACATGAAAAACATTTGCGACAAGTTTTGAAAATTCTACGCGAGAAAGTGCTATATGCCAAACTTTCCAAATGCGAGTTTTGGCTCGAAGAAGTCAAGTTCTTAGGACATGTGATCACCAAGGAGGGAATTGATGTAGATCCTGCAAAAGTAGAAGCTGTACTTTCTTGGGAAAGGCCAAAGACAGTGACGAAAATTCGAAGTTTTGTTGGTCTAGCGGGTTACTATCGGAGATTCATCGAAGGTTTTTCAAAAATAGTCGCGCCCTTGACTCAACTCACAAAGAAAGATCAACCTTTCACGTGGACTTCAAAATGCGAGGAAAGCTTTCAAAAAATAAAGGAGCGTCTAACAACTTCGCCAGTGTTAATACTTCCTGAACCAAATGAACCTTATGAAGTATATTGCGATGCTTCACATCAAGGTTTGGGCTGTGTGTTAATGCAACATCGAAAGGTCGTAGCGTACACGTCACGTCCGCTAAAGACTTATGAGAGGAATTATCCGACACATGACTTGGAGCTAGCTGTGGTGGTTTTCGCACTAAAGATATGGCACACCACCTTTATGGAGCCAAATTTGATGTCTTTAGTGACCACAAGAGTCTAAAGTACCTGTTCGATCAAAAGGAGCTCGATATGAGACAAAGGCGGTGGATGGAATTTCTAAAAGACTACGATTTCACATTGCAATATCATCCTGGAAAAGCAAACGTGGTGGCGGATGCACTAAGCCGGAAAGCCATTCATATTTCAACAATGATGATAAGGGAACTTGAGATGATTGAGAAGTTCCGAGATCTCAATTTAATTATGGAAGTAAGCTAAAAGAAAATCAGTTTAGGAATGATAAAGATTTCTAGTGGCTTAATGGAAGAGATTCGAGAGCAACAAGCTGTGGATGCATTGATTCAAGAAAAGAAAGATTTAATGGAAAAAGGAAAAGTTACTGAGTTTAGTTTGGGATCGGATAACATCTTAAGGTGCAAAGGCAGAATCTGTGTACCTGATAATCCTGAGATGAAAAGGATGATTCTGGAAGAATCACACAAGAGCAAGTTAGGTATTCATCCTGGATCAACTAAGATGTATCAAGATCTAAAACAAAGGTTTTGGTGGCCAGGCATGAAAAAGCAAGTTGCTGAATATGTGGCATCGTGTCTGACTTGTCAGAAAGCAAAAGTAGAACACCAAAGACCTGGAGGAATGCTTACATCTTTAGATGTACCCGAATGGAAGTGGGATAGTTTATCCATGGATTTCGTAGTAAGTCTACCCAGAACTTCCAAAGGTTTTGACTCAATCTGGGTGATTGTCGACAGGTTAACGAAATCCACGCATTTCTTACCTGCTAAGGTCAACTACACAGTGGAGAAATTAACCGATGTCTACATCAAAGAAGTAATCAAACTTCATGGAGTGCCTTCGAGTATAGTGTCAGATCAAGATCCAAAGTTTACTTCACGTTTCTAGGGAAGTTTACAATAAGCGCTAGGATCCAAATTGCGTTTAAGCTCAGTGTATCATCCTCAAACAGATGGACAGACAGAGAGGACAATCCAATCTTTGGAAGACTTATTAAGAGCATGTGTCTTAGACCATCGTGGAAGTTGGGATGATCTTTTGCCGCTAATTGAATTCACATACAACAACAATTTTCATGCAAGTATAGGGATGGCTCCATATGAAGCTCTGTATGGGCGAAAATGTCAAATCCCATTATGTTGGTATCAAGATGGAGAAAGCGTGATTCTGGTCTCGAAATTGTGCAGCAAACAACAGAGAAGGTTAAACAAGTCCGTGAATGGATGAAAGTGACCCAAAGCAGGTAGAAGAGTTATTCTGATCAAAGGAGACGACCTCTCGAATTTCAAGAAGGTGAACACGTATTTCTGAGAGTCACACCCACGACTGGGGTAGGTAGAGTCTTAAAATCCAGAAAACTCACTCCTAAATTCATTGGACCTTACCAAATTCTCCGCCGTATTGGTCCAGTAGCCTACCAAATTGCCTTACCACCTTTTCTTTCAAATCTTCACAATGTGTTTCATGTCTCACAATTGAGGAAATATATTCCTGATCCATCCCACGTGATTGAACCTGATGAAGTACAATTAAAATAAAACTTGCCTTATGAGACTTCACCTGTACGAATCGAGGATATGATGATTAAGCAACTCAGGGGTAAACAAATTTCCTTAGTCAAGGTTATTTGGGACAAGACAACCGGAGAAGCAACATGGGAAGCTGAGGACAAGATGAAATTGCAGTATCCTTATCTTTTTCCAGGTGCGTAATATCGAGGACGAATTTTTTTTTTTTAGAGAGGTAGTAATGTAACACCCCGATTTTTCAATGCTTTCCAATATCTGTAGAGATATTCCTATGGTTATAATATTATCCGGAACCTATAAAAATGATTTTGACTAAAACAAAATCAAATTAATATCATGTTTGATGATGTAAAGTTCTAGTAAAATTTTGGGTTGAAAATTCAGACGAAACCCGATTTGTGTTTTCACTGACAGTATAAAATTACTGATCAGGAAACCTAAATTTGAAAAAATGAAAGAAAGATTTATGATTTTTATCTCTTTTTAAGAGATATGGGTCATTTCCATAATTTCGCTCAAAAATAAATATTATAATTTATTCGGGCGAAATAATCAAACGGAACTCGCGTAAAAATCTTCAGTCGAGAAAATGGTAGAACCGAGAAAAGTGCAGAGATAATATGGAGCAGAGATGATGGAAGTGATTAAGAGTACTCATGAAAATTGTCACATCATGGGTCATTAAAAGTCATTATGACAACTTTAACTATATAGTTTTTATATTTGCTAAAAACCTAATTTGCATTACCTAAGGCAAACAATGCCTTAAAATATCTAAGACCCTTTTCCCTATAAATCCCCCACCCACCCACCCCCCCCCCCCCCCCCCCCCCCTCCCCCTCCCCCTCCCGCTCCCCCTCCCCCAACAACTCACTCTCATTTTCTTCATCCTTCACCACATTTTGAAGTGCAAATTTGTTGGAGTTTCCTTTAGGATTTCATCAAGTCTTCATCACCTTCTTCATCCATCTTCTTCTTGGGTAAGATTCTTGTCATATACTCTTGTTCATGATCATCTTCTTCATTTCTTTTCTTGCCATGGTTATGTTGAAAGTTGAAAAACCCATTTACCCTTTTACATGAAACTTGGATCATAGTTTCTTAGGATCAGTGGCGGATCTTGACTACAATTTTAGGGGGAGCCACTAGTTACTAGTTAAAATAATATAATTAAAATTTATATGAACCATGTATAATTTTATCAAAGTTTTTAAATAACCATTAGAGTTTAATTGTTATACACTGGCAGTGTAAAGTTTTTTATACTGTTAAAAAAATAAAAAATCATGGTATAAATGACTTAAAGGTGGTTAGGATAATAAAGTCAAAGATTTTTAATGATTTGTCAATTTCTGATTGATTGACAGTGTAAAAAATCTTTACACTATCAATGCATATCAATTAAATTTGTGATTTAATTTTTACAGTTGGTTATAAATTGTAACTAAAAAAATGTTAACTCTAAAATAACTTTCCACTCTTATCTGACCCTTTTGATGAAGAAATTGTTATGTGAATTTAAAAAAAAAAAAACTTTAATCGACCAAAAGAAATCAACATTTTATTGATAAAAGAAAACAATAAACATGCAATAAATGCTTAAAGAAATTAGCATCAGGTTATGCCATTGGCATTAAGCAAATAAAAATAATATAAAAAAAAAAAAGAAACATTTAATCAATTTTATTTTTTTTTTTTTGGATTTTCCGATTTTTAATTCTTCATATTAAAGTCACTGTAGGAGAAAAGTTTATACACCCTGGCCCAAAGGCACTCAAGCCCAACCACACCTAATGACCTAAACCTAAAACAAACAAGTCAAGCATAATAGGAAAACCACAGGCAAACAAGAGGAGGAGCGTGGAGCTGCACAGGTCGCAGAGGCGAACAGATCGCACAGCATGGAAGCTGTGGAGGAGGGTGATTCGTGGTGGCGCTGTGGTGGCGGACGGTCTGTGAACGGAAATGGAGTGTGGGTGTTGCAGAGAAGGAAGGGTTTTTTATATTAGAAAAAATTGGTTAAAAAATGTTGGGGGGAGCCGTTGCTCCCTCCCGCCACAACAAAGATCCGCCACTGCTTAGGATGATCAAGATTTGTGAAACCAACTTCATCTTATCACCTTTATGAACCTTGTAGTTGTGTTGTTGTTGTTAAAAGAAAAAATGAAACCCTAACCCCATGAAAACCCCTCTTGGCCGAAATGCACATAGAGATTGTGCACCGGGATACTAGCTGCTAAGGTCTTAGATAACTTGGATAAATTGCTATAAGTTGAAAATATGAAATAAAAATCATCCAACCCCTTAGGGTAAAGTTTCGGCCTCAATGATCAAAATAGGTTAGAAAATTCTTTTGAGTTCAAACTCTTGGATTTGTGATCACAAAGCATGATAGAATCAAGAACAAGCTTCATCATTCAAAAATTGAATAAAAATATTTCAACCTCTTCACTCTAGGGCTTCGGCCAACATAGAGAAATTAGGTTAGAAATTTTAGTTGGATTCAAGCTGTTGGATTTAGATGATATAAGTACTAGAGAGCTCAAATCAAGCATTAGATTTCAAAAAGAAGAACAAAATCATCAAACCCATTTTCATGAGGGTTTCGGTCAAGTAAAGAAAATAGGGAAAGAAAATTATTTTGCTTACATGCTCTTAGATGATGAAAATAGAAGAAATATCAAGATCATAGAAATTGGTTTCACATTAAAATGATTTTTCTACAATTTTATAGAATTATTTGAAGTTCTAGAGATAGGTGAGAAACTTGATGAATAGGAAGATTGATGGATGATTTGTGAAGCCAAGGTGATTAGGAAGAGATTGATAACCTTAGAATGAAGAAGTTTGATGAAGAAAATGAAGAAATTTGATCAAGATCACAAGTTGTCAAGTATGTGTTCTTAGGTGTTGTTTTTGGTGTTGTTTTGTGAAGAAATGACTTTGAGTAGGAAAATGAAAATTTTGTCTAAGCGAGGGGGAGGGGGGTGTGGTTGGGCCGTGACATTGAGTGAGGGAGTGAGGGGAGGAATTGTTTAATGTTAAAATGGAACCATGGTTGAGTTTACTTGACCTAGGTTAAGTTAGAAAATAATATAATAACTTAACTATAGTTAATAGTAATCATGGTTAAGTTAAAAATATGTGGTCAAAAATGAATGGATGGTGTGGCTGATTTTGGACCACAAATGAGGAGGAAGAAGCCAAATCCTTGACTTGCCTTAACCATGGTTAAAAATTAACTAGGATAGGTTAGGTTAAGATTAAGGGCATTTTGGTCATTTCACCTAAAAACTCATGATTACTATCATTTATTGCTTGTCCCCTGGTCCACATTAATTGCCCCTATTACCTCAGCTCCATACTCGACTCCGTCGTTTACCTGACTTATTCCCCGACTTAGGTTTTCTTTAAAGTTTTCGCCCGACTAAAAAAATATTATTTCATTTCTAAACGAAAAATTTCAAAATAATGAAAGTTGTTGGAAACGAAATATAAAACCTAACCATTTCTTTCCCGAGTCGAAATTAGGTTTTTATGCTCAGTAAAATCTTACTGTCAGTGAAAACGTAGACCGGTTTTCCGTCTGAATTTTCAACCCAAACTTTCACCGTAATCATATACCATAAGATAGAGTATGAATATGATTTTGTTTTATAAAAAAGTCATTTTCTGGGTCTCAGATTAAAAATATAAATAATTATATTTTAACCGGTAATACAACATAATTAAAAACAGGCTATTACATTACTACCCCATTTAAAAAAAAATTTCGTCCTCGGAATTTACGTACCTCAGAAAAGATGTGAGTATTGCTGTTGCATATCCGTCTCGCATTCCCAAGTAGCATCTCCAGTAGTCGCATCCCATATTACCTTAACCAAAGGAATCTGCCTATCGCGAAGCTCCTTGATCCGTCTATCTGCGATCCTTACAGGTAAAGCCTCATACTCTAGATTCTCTCGCAGTTTATAGACTCAGACTCAATAACATGTGAAGAGTCAGGATAGTACTTTCTCAACTGAGAGACATGAAAGACATCATGACGGTTAGAAAGATTAGGTGGTAAAGTAATATGATAAGCTACTGGACCAATCCGTCGAAGAATCTGAAAAGGTCCAATGAATCGAGGAGTAAGTTTTCTAGATTTTATAGCTCTGCCAATTCCAGTATTCGGAGTGACTCTCAGAAACACGTGATCACCCTCTTGGAATTCTAATGGTCTCCTCCTCTTATTACTGTAGCTCTTCTGCCTATCCTGTTCTTCCTTCATCTTTTCCCTTATCTTCCTGACTTGTTCCGTAGTCTGTTGCACCACCTCTGGAGCCAAAACTTGGTTCTCACTAGTCTGATGCCAACATAACGGGGTCCTACACTTCCTGCCATATAAAGCCTTGCATGGTGCCATTCCAATACTACTGTGAAAACTATTGTTATAAGTAAATTCAATCAATGGCAAGAACTCATCCCAACTACCAGTATGCTCTAACACACAGGCTCTTAAGAGATCTTCCAATGACTGGATTGTCCTCTCTGACTATCCATCTGTCTGGGGGATGATAAGCATAACTCATTCTCAACTTTGTCCTCAAGGCATTGTGCAACTGTCTCCAAAATCTAGATGTGAATCTAGGATCTCGGTCTAAGACAATGATCGATGGCACCCCATGCAACCTAACAACTTCTTTGATGTAAATCTGGGTCAACTTCTCCAAACTATAACTTCCACCAGTAGGTAAGAAGTGAGCACACTTCGTCAACCTATCAATGATAACCCAAATGGCTTCAAGCCTCTTAGGAGGTCGTGGTAATCCAACCACAAAATCCATAGCTATGCTATCCCATTTCCACTCTGGAATATCTAACGATTGCAATAAACCTGCCGGCTTTTGTTGTTCAATTTTAGCTTTCTGGCACACTAAGCAAGATAAAACATACTAAGCTACCTCTTTCTTCATCCTTGTCCACCAAAATATTTTCTTTAAATCCTGATACATCTTAGTGGACCCAGGATGAAAACTCAACTTGCTCTTATGTGCTTCCTCCAAAATCATCTTCCTAAGTTCTGCATCCTCTGGCACACATATTTTATCTCTAAACCTTAACACACCATCTGTTCCTCTACTAAACTCAGAAACTTTGCCTTCATCTATACCTCTACTTATCTCCTGAAGATATAGACCCTGAACTTGTTTACCCTTAAGATCTTTCATAAAATCACTACTAATAGTGATCATACTTAAGAAAATTTTATCCTCAACCAACTCCATTCCTAAGTTCAAGTCCCTGAACTGTTCAAGCAATTCCAACTCCTTAACCATCATCACGGATACATGCAAAGATTTCCTACTCAAAGCATCCGCTACAACATTCACCTTTCCAGGATGGTACAGTAAATCAAAATCATAATCCTTGATGAACTCCATCCATCTTCACTGTCTCATATTCAATTCTTTTTTATCGAACAGATACCTTAGACTCTTATGGTCGCTATATACGTTAAACTTTGCTCCATACAAAAAGTGTTGCCATATCTTTAATGCGAACACTATGGCTGCTAACTCCAAATCATGAGTTGGATAAATCCTCTCATGAATTCTCAACTGTCGGGAAGAATAAGCCACAACTCCTCCCTCTTGCATTAAAAGACAACCTAACCCTTGGTATGATGCATCACAGTATACGTCAAACTATCCTAAAGGATCTGGTAACGTCAACTGTCTGTAATCAGTGCACAACCTAGTACTTCCATCCTTTTTCTTAACAAACAACACCGGAGCTCCCCACGGTGAAACACTCGGTCTTATGAACTCTTTCCCCAACATGTCATCCAACTGTTTCTTTAACTCCGCCAATTCTACGGGTGACATCCAATAAGGCGCTATAGATATAGGTCCTGTCCCCGGTACGAGATCTATAGTGAATTCCACCTCTCTCTCTGGTGGCAAACCTAGAATGTCTGGAGGGAAAACTTCAGGAAACTCTCTCACAATAGGCATAGAATCTATACTAGGAGTCTCATTAGCTTCCACCGCGAGCAGTATCACGTACTGCCGAGAATCATCACTCCTCATGGATACTCCTTCATTGGCAGAGACTACACAAGAAGACTCAAGAAATGATCAGGTCTTACTAGACCAATCTAGCATTACATGATTAACCGAAAGCCAATCCATGCCAAGGATAACATCTATCTGTTGCATAGGCAAACAGACAAGGTCTACAATAAATGTCCTATTCTCAACAACTATAGGACACTGTAAGCAAACATACATAGTAGTCAAAGGATTACTAGTTGGAGTAGATACTATAAGGGTATAAGGTAATTGAGAAACAATTAATTTTAAATTATCCACACACTCATGCGAAATAAATGAATGTGTAGCGCCTGAGTCAAACAACACATACTAGAGTCTACCAGCTATCAAACACATACCTTGTATAAGATCAGCAGATTGAGAGGATTCAGCTCCCCTCACGGTAAACACTCTTCCAGTGGCTTGAGGTCTAGCCATCTGTTGTCTTGCTGTCGGAACTCCTCTTCCAGCTCCACTTCTATTGCCTCCAGCTCCTCTATCCGTAGCTATCGGCTGTTGCATAGCCCACTCTCTGCACTCTCGTGCCATATGACCTGGTTTCCCACTGTTGAAACAACTAGGCCTTTCCATATAGCCACTATCATAATGCGGTCCTCCGCATCTGAAACAAACTAAGCGTTGCTGCTGCTGACCCACTCTAACCACTGGTGCTGGTGCCGGTGTCTGCCCTGTTCTAGCATATGGTCTCTGTCTCCACTGAGAACCACTTAATCCGCGCCTCTAAAAACCTGATCGGTTAGGACCTCCAATCCTCAGTTGTTTCTACTCATTAGCCAGCCTCTGATCTAAACTTTCTATAGCACTACATCTCTCAACCAGTTCCGGAAAACTCTGAATGTCAAGAGATACTATAGCCCTCTAGAGCTCAGGTCGGAGCACTTCCTCAAATCTTCTACATTGCCAATCCTCATATGGGAACCTCTGATAAAATTCTGAGAACTTAATCAGAGCCTCGAATCGTGATGCATAATCACTTACAATCATGTTGCCTTGTTTGAGATTCATGAATTCTCTCTCTTTCTCACGTCGAAACTAAATGCGGAAAATATTTTTCAAAGAAACATTCGCTAAACAACTGCCAAGTGATAATTCTGCCCTCGGCCTCCAGCAATCTTCGCTAGCCTCTCCACCAAGATTCTGCTCCTCTAGTTAACATGAAGGCAGCATACATCACTTTCCTATCCTCTCTGCAGCGCATGGCATCGAATATCTTCTCTATCTCTTGTACCCACCATTCTGCCTTCTCTGGGTCATAATCTCCTCAAAATTCGGGTGGCTTCCCTTTCAGAAAAGTAGCCATTCCGGCATCTTCAGCTGCTGCAGTTCTCCTTTGATTATGTAGTTCCTGTTGCTCTTTGTTCATCTGTAGCATCTCAGCATTCTGCTGTGTCTATAGTAACAAAGCAGTAGCTATGTCCTTCATGACATTACGAGTCTTAGATGACTCTCCTCCACTTCCAGTAGGATTATTCTCAACATTTTCAGCTCCGACAACTCTTCCAGGAGTCTGTCACCACTATTGATCGGACGTCCTCTTCTGCGAGCCATGACAATTGTTTAGGTCATCAAGGAATAAAATCATGTTTCAAGAGACAATGAAATTGAGTTTTTAAAGAGTTCAAAAGGGTAAAATGGACCAAAAGTAAATAATTCGACCAACACTATTTTTGGGAGTTGGAAACTGTTTTTGACACTTTACTAAGTGTCCTAAGGTTCCAAAATGAGTTATTAACCTTTAGAATCAGAGAGTTTATGAAAGGAATTTCCCAATTTTAAAACTTAGAAGCTTTCGGTCAAGTTTAGGACTTTTGAGTGAAATGTTATTGAAGACCTTAATTTGGTATATTAATACCTTCAAATGAGTATTAGAACCTAGATAATTGATGATTTTGAGTAAAGGAAGCTTATTTTGAAAGTTTAGGGGTTTTGACCCTAAATTAAGTAAAAAGGATAAAACTGTCTTTCAATAATTTTTTGGGTTTTGGAATACTGTTTTGAAGGATTTGGTATCAATGTACCTATGAGACAATATTACTTCCAAAATGATTTGGTTTTAGACAAAGGGTTTTGATTTTTTGGATAAAAGTGGTTTTGTTCTTCAAGACTAGTATTTCATGTTAAATGGAAAACCTAAGTCGAGGATGGCTTAGTGAAAACAAAGGCTTAATGATTATGACTCATGGTGGAGCAAGATCATATGTCATAGAGTAAGAGTGTTTCACAATCAATTATAGTACCACTATGTGGCTGTTACTATTGAATGCACAAGATGCCTAATATTGGCAGTTGTGAAACATGTGCTCTAATCACTCCTTCCGAATGTTCTCTTAGCTTCGGAGTTAGGGTCAAATCTTCCTTGAGGCTGTGTAGGTATGGGACTATGCAGTTTCAATTAGTTATCTCTATTCTCGGGTCTCTGTGAACTAACAGTGTCCAGTCATGCTTGATGAGATTATGGTCACACTGATTTGTGTACTGTTGACTATATGTGCACGTGTTATCTGTTACTTGTATATACTGGACTGTTTGACTGAGATATATGTTTACATGGATATGAATATATGCTATGTGTTGTCGTGCTATTTTCATATCTGCCATATGCTGTGATGTTTGGGAATCTCACCTCCTTATTTTATATTGCCTATGTCGGCTGGCTATGTGCCTTCTGTGTTCTTTTGGAGAAGACTGAGATGTCAAGATATCGCTCGGCTGATTTATCGTAGAGGTTGAGGTTCGATCATGCGAACATGACGGCGGAGTTTCTAGTGGACGTCCTTCAGCCTTCAGATGGTTCAAGGCGGTGATCTTTGTGTTTTATGCCATGCCTGACCTTTCTTTTCTTGAGACAAGCATGACTGTCGTTGGTCTGTAGGCTATGACTTTTCTTTTAGAAAGGGAAATGGCTTAGTCGGAGAGCTACTTTTGTAGTGATTCTAGTAGTGTCGTTTGTGACAATGTCGATAGTGGACTCAAGTAGAGTTTACACTAGATCTCGTCACTTGGGTTTGTCCTTCTCACGATGTACGAGAGATAATGGTCTTTTATATTTTAGTTTGGCCAGCTTGGGATTTCTGGGAGTTAGTGTTATCGTTAATGGAGCTGCGACTCCAAGTATCTTATATTTTAGGAGCTGCGTCTCCGTAGCTTTATGTTGGGTCTGTGTATCTTTATGTTTTCAGTTTATGAGTCGGGTTATGTTTTATGTAAATAATTTTCGAACTTATAACCTTAATTAGGATTATGAAATATTTTACTGCATGTTCACTTGATTCCAAGTATTTATAGTTATGCCTTATGAAAAATAAAAAAAAATTACCCCATTATATTACAGGAATTTAATTAACCTATTTTCGGCCTTAAAATGTCATGAAAAATGTAGCACTCGAGAAGGGTGTTACATTAGGTGGTATCAGAGCTGGTCGAGTCTTTTGGGCTTGGGGTATAGGTCTGTCGTCGTTTGTGTTGTGTTTTCTATGGTTGTTTACTGTGTTGTTTTGTGTTCTTGGTTCTATGGAGAACCAAGGTTTAGAAGGATTACGACCTTGGTCTATCCTTGTTTGTGTTTCTGTTTTCATGATGTTGTTCCGAAAGGAGACAACGATGTTTGGTATTCTTTTCATTATTGTTTCTAAGGAGAAATGATAATGGACAGAATTTTGATGCCTAGTTTGCTTTAAGTTTGTCATCCTTAACCCGATAAGGATTGACTGTCTATTGGTTGAAGCAAGAACGAAACCGTTGCTAAGGAAGTTTTCAGGATAATCTTCTGAACATGTTCTTTTCTTGCAAAGTTTGAGGCGTATCAGAGAATGGAGTTTTGTAACTACGCCAAGACGAAATGTTTGTTAAAATATGTTAGTTGTTTTGAGTTCCATCAGCCATCGCGTATAAAGCCGCTAAGGAAACAACCATAACGATAGTGAACTCAAAAGAGAATTGACACGGAAACTAGTGAGGTCAATGGAGTTTCCAAAGCTGCTTGAGATGTGGTAAAGGATATGTAACTAGAAACTGCAATGATAAGGAGATCCTTTGTTTCCAATATGGAAAGTCGGATCACATTGCCAAAGTTTGCAAGTAGCGACTTTCTAAAAGGATTGGTAGAGTGAGTCAACTCGTGACTACAACATTACGTTGCATGACTATGGGAGTGATCACAAAAGAAGTCACTGCATCCTCGGAGGTCTTTCCTATTCTCAATATGTAGAATCAGGGCATACAACAAGTGGGTGTGATCAACCCGTGGAGAAATGTACCATAGAGAGTAAACTTTCGGCTATGTTGCTTAGTTTGCACACGAGTCATTCTTAATTCCCTGTGAATATGTGAGATATTATGATCACTTGTCTCTTTATTGATTATTTCTTTGTTGCCATCTTGATTCGAGTTGATTTGATTTCAATGTTCATCTCAGATGGTTATGTTTTATATGAGCCAATCAAGATTTGTGTTCTTCTGTCATTATTGATATAATGATTTGTTTTACAATTGTTGGTTAACAAACCCTTGAGGGTTAAATCTGTTTGAATTCTCCGTTGATGTGGAGAATTGAGTTTTTGAACTTGATCATTTGCCTTTTTCGCAAATGAATAAAACCGTAAAATGGTGTGATCTTTCAGATCATATCTTGTTAGTCTTCACGGGAAAAGTTAGGATTTTCCCTTGGCGATGGAAGTCTTGGCAATTTGTTTCATTCTTCTCATGCCAAATGAATCGGAGTTACTTCAAGTGAGGGAGTGGAAAAATTTATTTTTGCCTTTCTTAAAGACCAAGAGTATTTTCGACTTGAATTCTAGACTCTTGGGAAGAAAGAAAGAAAAATGTTATTTTCAAATTTGTCTTTCGAAGGAAATTCTCATGGAATGAGGAACTTTATTAGAGTCACGTTTGTAAATATGTGGCTGTACAACACATTTTTACATTCAGGAACCTATTAAAGGCCCTTTTTGCATATTGAGTATCCTCTGTCTTCTCTTCATCTTATTTTATTCTCTCTCGTAAGAGTGGAACAGAAGGATTTATTCCTCTCTTTCCGTAAACTTCTTGTTCAAATTTAAGTTTTATCTTATCACTGGTGTGTTAGAATCGCCACCAGATATAGAGTCGGAGTTTCATATCGTTTAGATGTCAGGATTTATCTGATATCTATATACCTTTTTTTTTTGAAATTAGAATTGTCCGAATGTACTCCGAGTTTCAGAAATTTAAAGAGGATTTACCTTGAGTGTATTCTCGTGTCCTCTCACAAATACAGTATAAGTTTGAAAGAAAGCTTAATCCAATAGGTACACCACGTTATACTTTGAACGACGAGAATGTTACGCATCTGAAACCCGAGATAGAAGCAAGGTATCCGCGTTCATTTTCTTTAGATGAGAGAATTTCGGGGACGAAATTCCTTTTAGTGGGGTAATGTTGTAACATCCCTGTTTTCACATACATGTTTAAATTATTTTTATTGAAATAATTAATTATCTGGATTTTTTTTTATTTTGTTTAGTTTGAGTAATTTTATTTACTCATTTAAAATTATTTTATCGGATGCGTTAGCACAGTGTTACTGCAGTATGTGCAAGCTTGCAAGACAATAATATTACGCTATTGTCACTAATGTTCTTTGTTTAGAAAAATATTTTAAATAATATGATCGAAAGAAATTTATTTTCTTATTTTACTCTAATTAATTTTAGATTTGAAAATCTGTTGGTTTAAAAGTAATCCGAGATTAATTTTGGATCATTAATTTCCTTGGTTTCCATCATTCTTTACTCTAATTTGAATTTTGAAATTTTATATTTGTCACTCATTGATTTTAGATCCAAAGGTTATAATCCAATCTCTTTTTCTAGACTCAATCTCAACCACTCATTTTTGTACTTACCTATTAAGTAAATGAAAAAGAAAGTTTTTCTCCTCCTTCTATATTTTTGCGTTCTCTTCTTCTTCTCACAACAAAACACACACATTTCTTTTCCTCTCTCTAAGTTCATCTTCCTCCTCCTCACCAAACCAGCGCCGCCCAGTCACCCTTTGCCGCTGCCGAGCGCCGTCCGACCGCCGCCGGAGTGAGAGAAGCCACGCGAGCCCCGCGCCTGGTTCATGTTCCTCACTGTGCGTAGCGGTTCGTCGCCGTCGTGAGTGTGCCGCTGCCTTCCTCCATCGTGTCAACGTCGCCGCCACAGTGGTAAGGCCTCTAACCGTCGTTCGTAGTAGTTTCTACCACTTTTAGTTCGTTTCAACTCCTTCCGCATACCTGAAACTTACCCCTTTTCTGTTTGGTTTCATGCTTGACCACTGGCACCTCGTCGGAGCCGCCTGTACTCCACCGCGTCGGACCTTCATCAACCACCATGACATCTTCTTCTTCCTTGGGTAAGTGTTTACCCCTAATTTCTTCTAGTTTCAAAAAGTCCCAAATCAGTTTGCAAACCCTAACCCTAACCCTTTAATTTCATATTATAATTTTGAAATTGAACATTGTTTTATGCTATTGGGACTATGAATTAGTGTTTCCCGAAATCAATTTCACCATTCTTTAAGTAGATTGGTTTTTCCCCAAATTATGATATGAACCCTAAAGCCCCAATCTGATTTTATTTGAAATTGGTTATGTTTTTGTGAAATTAACTATGTTTCTATGTAATTGGGACTGTTAATTGATGTTCTGACAAACTGATTTCGCATTTCTAATGTCAAATCTATTAATTTTGATGATGAATCTTAATATTCCCAAAAACCGATTTTTATTGAAATTGGTTTTTGTGAAATGAAGTATTTAAATCAACTTAGAGTGAGTAGTTGATGATGGGTACCTATTTGTCTGATTTGTCTAATTTTTTAAAATGTTTTGATTCCCTCTCCGGGATATTGTCATGGTTGTGCTTGCTTGGGGAAGCAGGTTTTATATTGTTCGGGAGTTGTCAGTAGTTGTCTGTACCTGTCGCAAGGTGTCAGAGGAAACTGAAGCGTCCAGTCGGGTTATTAGTTGGAGCTTAGCTTTGTGCAGCTTCGATCTGAGGGAGTCTGGCTGTTGAAAACCAAGGAAATGATATTCCCTCGTCTACAAGAGGTAAGGGGGGAGTGAACCACATCACACCATATTGGTGGATGTGAAGATGGCTTTATTTATCTGGTTGTCGGAAAACCTAAATCAAGGATTATCCACTTTGTTTAATTAGTCCCTTATGAGGACATGATTGTAGTGGTTAATTGTTGTTGATTCATGTTTATTGGTATGATTGATTGGTTGGAAAATGATTTCTAGCATGTTGAAAACCATCATTTTGATCATTGGATCAAAGTGAGGATTTAATAATTGGTTATCGCAAATAAATTGACTATTGTGATTATTCGATATAACTTGATATATTGATGCGTATATGTAATTGTGAGATTATTTGGTGAAGAATAACCTTCGCTTTGGTTGTGATTGGTTTTTGGTCAAATATGAATGGAAATGGGAGTTTAACTGCAATCCTTGTAACTTAAGCGACTTTAACTTCCTTAAGTGAGAAAATAATTATTTCGATCCAAAAAGGAAATAGAATAAGTTTTCGAACAATTATTTTGGAACTTTGATTTTTGGCTAAGGTTCTAGAAATGATTTGAGAAATATTTTAATCGTACGTTATATTTTGAATTACCCAAATGATGCCTTAGAAATTAAAGAAATTAGTGTTTTAAGAATCAATGAAAACAAGAAGGAAGTGTTGTTTTCCAAAACTGTTTTTACAGTGTTTAAAACCATCTTAAAGTGTTCAATTGATTTCAAAAATGACTTTTATAATTGTTTAGGTCATCAAGGAATAAAATCATGTTTCAAGAGACAATGAAATTGAGTTTTTAAAGAGTTCAAAAGGGTAAAATGGACCAAAAGTAAATAATTCGACCAACACTATTTTTGGGAGTTGGAAACTGTTTTTGACACTTTACTAAGTGTCCTAAGGTTCCAAAATGAGTTATTAACCTTTAGAATCAGAGAGTTTATGAAAGGAATTTCCCAATTTTAAAACTTAGAAGCTTTCGGTCAAGTTTAGGACTTTTGAGTGAAATGTTATTGAAGACCTTAATTTGGTATATTAATACCTTCAAATGAGTATTAGAACCTAGATAATTGATGATTTTGAGTAAAGGAAGCTTATTTTGAAAGTTTAGGGGTTTTGACCCTAAATTAAGTAAAAAGGATAAAACTGTCTTTCAATAATTTTTTGGGTTTTGGAATACTGTTTTGAAGGATTTGGTATCAATGTACCTATGAGACAATATTACTTCCAAAATGATTTGGTTTTAGACAAAGGGTTTTGATTTTTTGGATAAAAGTGGTTTTGGTCTTCAAGACTAGTATTTCATGTTAAATGGAAAACCTAAGTCGAGGATGGCTTAGTGAAAACAAAGGCTTAATGATTATGACTCATGGTGGAGCAAGATCATATGTCATAGAGTAAGGATGATTCACTTATCCTTACCACCATAATACTTAATGACAAAGAGTATTTTAAGGTTACTTGCTTGACAAATAATACTGTTCGGGAATGGACTTAAAGAGGCATAATCGAGTTGGTGACGAATGACCAACCTTCATAATGTACTAAAGCGTTGAAACATGGATAGTCCAACGAGGGGTGATTCCCAACAGGTTGGTACTGTCTGCATTGCCTCTAGAATGGCTTTTGGTTTCTGTGAGGAACACCGAAATTTATCCGCTGGATAAATATGAAAGCACATGCCATTAACGGCATTATTGCCTAAACACATAGTTGATACTATGTTCGTAAGGCCTTTGTGCCTAGGAAGTTGAGCCAACATGCATGTGCGCATGAGGACGTGCTAGTGACGATCTTAAATGGTCTTGGGGTGGTCAGGGTAAGAAGGTCACAAATGGCCAGTTGGTGATTTTTCTTGGTCGTGACATTCCATGCAATACACTGACATCAACCACTAGATGCTAGTCAGTCAAGGTTATCGAGAGTGTTTCACAATCAATTATAGTACCACTATGTGGCTGTCACTATTGAATGCACAAGATGCCTAATATTGGCAGTTGTGAAACATGTGCTCTAATCACTCCTTCCGAATGTTCTCTTAGCTTCGAAGTTAGGGTCAAATCTTCCTTGAGGCTGTGTAGGTATGGGACTATGCAGTTTCAATCAGTTATCTCTATTCTCGGGTCTCTGTGAACTAACAGTGTCCAGTCATGCTTGATGAGATTATGGTCACACTGATTTGTGTACTGTTGACTATATGTGCATGTGTTATCTGTTACTTGTATATACTGGACTGTTTGACTGAGATATATGTTTACATGGATATGAATATATGCTATGTGTTGTCGTGCTATTTTCATATCTGCCATATGCTGTGATGTTTGGGAATCTCACCTCCTTATTTTATATTGCCTATGTCGGCTGGCTATGTGCCTTCTGTGTTCTTTTGGAAAAGACATAGATGTCAAGATGTCGCTCGGCTGATTTATCATAGAGGTTGAGGTTCGATCACGCGAACATGACGGTGGAGTTTCTAGTGGACGTCTTTCAGCCTTCAGATGGTTCAAAGCGATGATCTTTGTGTTTTATGTCATGCTTGACCTTTCTTTTCTTGAGACAGGCATGACTGTCGTTGGTCTGTAGGCTATGAATTTTCTCTTGGAAAGGGAAAGGGCATAGTCCGAGAGCCACTTTTGTAGTGATTCTAGTAGTGCCGTTTGTGACGATGTCGATAGTGGACTCAAGTAGAGTTTACACTAGATCTCGTCAGTTGGGTTTGTCCTTCTCACGATGCACGAGAGATAATGGTCTTTTATATTTTAGTTTGGCCAGCTTGGGATGTCTGGGAGTTAGTGTTATCGTTAATGGAGCTGCGACTCCAAGTATCTTATATTTTAGGAGCTGCGTCTCCATAACTTTATGTTGGGTCTGTGTATCTTTATGTTTTCAGTTTATGAGTTGGGTTGGGTTTTATGTGAATAATTTTCGAACTTATAACCTTAATTAGGATTATGAAATATTTTACTGCATATTCACTTGATTCCAAGTATTTATAGTTATGCCTTGTGAAAACGAAAAAAATTACCCCATTATATTACAGGAATTTAATTAACCTACTTTTCGGCCTTAAAATGTCACGGAAAATGTAGCGCTCGAGAAAGGTGTTACAAATAACTCTAAGTTAAAAAGTTAAATGCACTCTGAAACTGATATTTTGCTCTGATAATGTGCTATGTGCTTTCTACTCTGAAATATTTAATATGAATTGAACCTAAGTGCACCTGTCTACACAACCTATCTGGTTAAGAAAATTTCAACCTGTCTGAATCCTGTATATCTTATCTGTTGATATTTTCTAAGGTTTATTAAATCATCTGAATGTTTGTCATCATAAAAAAGGGGGAGATTGTTAAGTCTCTAAAATGTCTGATGTGAACTTGCCCTAAGTTTTGATGAAAACTAAACATTTGTTAATGATTTAATTAACCTTCATATTGGTTGCTGACCTGTCTATCGAGTGTGCAGATCTCTAAAGAAAGAATTCATTTCACCTGTATGCCCACATAAAAGACCACCTGTCTGTAAAGGAAAAGACAACCTGTCTACTGACTAGGTTGTTGACTGTCTGCGTTGAAGATTTAACTTGTCTGTACGAAGCTCTCACACTCGTCTGTGGTCCTTCGATGAGGAACACAAGTACAAAGAACTTTTGAGAGCTGTCCCCTCATGCAGAAGTCTCTGAAGCTTTCTCTCTCACGCTTATTAAGAAAGTCAGAAGGTCATACTCACAAGCAACCTAGGAGCTCAGAAACGAATTCTAGTTAAAGAATGTTTCCAACATGCTTTATTCCCTAGTAATACTAGTTATTACACGAAAAGGGAAATGTGCTCTGCAAAGTACATAAGCAACATGCACAACTCTGATTTGGCTGCTACACAAAGGCATAAAGCCCTGATCTTCCGTGTTAGAGTTCAACCAACGTTCCTATTGCATTAATGGCTGCCCAGAACGACTCTATTGCATTTAATGGAGCTTTGCTTAAAGCCAAACTTTGATGGAATGTCTCTAACGGATCTTAAATGTTTGAAAGCTATAAATACAGAAGTCATTGAAGATGAAGATATAGAACACATAGCATTAAAGAGCCATTACTCTGCGCAATTAATCCTTCATTCTTTCAATCTGTATTCTTCAATCATTTGAATTTATTACGTAGTCTTTCTAAGCTTACATTTAATTCACTCGTCTGAGTGTTAGTGAAAGAACTGCTTGTTGTATTAATTACAAACCTTTTTCTCAAACAAACCTGAGTGAGCCTGAAGAGGCTAGGTGAGCAAAGAATACTTGTCTTAGAGCCTGGAGAGGCTAGGTGTGCAAATAATACTTGGAGTCTGTAACCTGATCAGTTATAGTGGAGAAAACTTGGTATTGCCAAGTATTGGATGTAACCTTAGTTGTTAAAGGGTGAACCAAGATAAATTATTGTGTTTATCGCTCTTCCCTTAAACTCTTTAGTTGCTTTGATTATATTATCTGTTATCTAACTAAAGGGGTTAAAGTGTGAATATCAAATTTGTTTTCATGTTATGTTTTTCTGTTAAAACCATACCAGACAGGTCACCTGTCTGTGCCTTGTCTTTCACACTTGTCTGAACCTAGCTTCTGTCACGACCCAAAACCTAAGCCGTGACCGGCGCACAGGCTTACAATCGTAGCCTGGCAAGTCTATTAATTTAGAAACATGCTTGAATAAAGATCTAGAATTTTTACAAAAATTTCGACAGAGTCTCCTCTGTAATTTCAACATCCCAAAACAAAAACACCTGCTGAAATATTTATATTCATTCCAGAAGTTCCAGTCATACAAAATTCATCAAGATGGTATTCTATACCATTAATACAACTCAAAAGAATCTAGTACTAGTTCCCTATAGCTGCAGAGTGTAAAGAGTGTCAAACAAGGGCCTCCAACAAAAAAAAGGGCTACCAACAAAAAAAAGCAACACTGCCTGAATGATCTGGAGCTGTCAGCAGCCAACTACTCAGCTACCTGGGAATCTGTATGGAAAAATAAGAAAGGTAACAGCCATACTAACGCACGAGTAATTATTCTTTCAAACTTAAAAGCAAGCATACCGGAGGATTTCAAATATAAGATCAAGTAACTTCAACGAAGCACATATATATAAAATCATTAAACTTACAAATTTAACATGTTACAAATAATAACATTTTTAAAGCCCAAAATAGTGAAAGAGGTAAAAAAAAAATACAAATGAATAAGTAAAGTAACAAAACAAGAGTTTAAATAAATTTTAAATCACAATGGGGTCACACATGAGAGAACCAAAAATCTGAGGCGACTCCATCTCGCTGATAACCATCTCCTCCTAATGGTGGCCTCTCCCTCTTGGGGCGGCTCCATCTAACGGATAGCCCTCTCCTCAATCAAGTCATATCAATCACATCCCATCGGGGGTGGCTCCATCTCATTGATAGCCCTCTCCGTGCACCGGCGGCTCCATCTAACGGATAGCCCTCTCCTCCCGGAATATATATAATTAGGTGCACCTAGACCATTACCCCTGCTAACGATGACGGGATTCTAACATGGATCCCCCAAATCACAATTCTCAAATCATTTTCTTTTGTATTCAGCTCTTTAAAAATAAAAATATCGACATTGTCATATTTCAAGTTCAACCGCTATAAAATAATTGCTCTTTATTACTCTCAGGTATAATCAAAGTCATTTAATGAAAAACCACAAGATTAAAAATATTTAGGAATGGTTAAAATAAACACCAAAGGTATGTTTCCCCAAATATAATCGTAAAAACAATTTTAACATAACAAGATAACTAAAAATCATAAATATAAAATATCTAAAACATGCCACAGTGATTATCATCCACTCACAAATATGGAGAGATAACAAATTTACTCCCAGCGACTCAAAGGGAAACAGACAGGTGCTAACTGACGAACCTCAAATAGCCTAAATGCACAACTTCACAGGGTGTGTACCTTTTGTGACACCATTCTACCCCACATGTTATAAGACATTTATTATAAAAGCAATTAAATAAAAACATGCATTTTACTAATTAAAATAAAACATTTGTCCATGGGTAGAAAAGTCCCACATAAACCAGTTCACAAATGCGGAAATTAAAAACGAGTTTAACAACAAAATAAAGCATAACCAATAAACAATCCAACCCCGATGTCACAACTCAGAGCTGGTATAACCGTTCCAGAAAATATATCCTCGGAATACAACTGAAATAAACTAACTAAACATAAAAACAAGCCCTAACTATAAGTGGCGGCTCCTCGGAGTCACTCCTCTCCGGGCTGCTCGTCATCCTCTGCAAATTGCCGATCAGGCCAAACACAAACAAATAATGGGGAGTAAAAATCATGTAAACAAATATAGCGTGGAGATAGGAAATAAGGTAAACATACAGCATGGCAATAACTAGCATACAACTTCATCACAACATCCAACAACATCCAACAACATCATATCAATCAAGTATGCTATGTGGTGCAATGCATCAACTACTCCACTACTCCAACTATGCATGTGGATCCAACTAACTCAGGATGAATGACTTTGGAGTTACATATCCGTATTGGCCATAGAAGCACCAACACCGGCAGTTCACCAAACCTTGGGTGAACTCCATGGATAGCCAACGCATCAAACCGTGGATGCCTCATCACGGGAGGCCGCGGTCACCAAACCATCGGGTGACCTACCGTGGATGGCCAGATCGTCGTACTCTCGGGCGATCTCCCGTATGTTTGAACCTCCCCATCAACAACTCCAATGCTATATGCAAATGGCACAACAACAAACAATCTCAACCACCTCCTTGCTTGGGCCATGAAGTTCCCAAGACTTCAACATTAACCTCAACGTAACCTTAGACCCAAACCGAGGGGTCAAGGCTCCCTTGGCTAATATGCACCAAGGTTCAACTCAACATGCTTGGGTCAATAAGCACCTAAGACTTCAGCATTAACAACACCTTAGACCCAAACCGTGGGGTCAAGGTCCCCTTGGCCAACAAGCATCAAGGTACAACTTGTCATTGTGCGAAACCCAACGGATACCGACTTATTATTTTATTATCTTAATCAACTTTAATTATCTTAGGTCATCATTAACCCAGTTGTCTAATCTTTATCTTTGATAAGCTATATCAACCTATCATCCTTGGGGAAATGGGGTTTGAAACCCCACGGTCGTGCTTAAACCCCAGCACGGTCGTGCTTAACACGTGAGGGGCGTACTGCCACTTAAGTGAAGCACGGTCGTGCTCTTTGCCCTGCACGACCGTGCTAATAGTGCAGCCATTTTCCAGAATTCAACTGGGAGTATGGTCGTGCTTCCTGTTCAGCACGGTCGTACTCATCGCGCGACAGTGCTGCTCGGGGCAGAGTTCAAGTCAGATTCTTAGCCAAATTTTTAGGATCTTTTATCCATTAAATTCATCACGTTTTCAAACCTATTCCTACCAGTTATAATCTTACTTATAAACTCAAAACAACAACCCATCACCTCAACCAATCATCCAATGCTAAAATAAAGGCATATTATGAACATAGACATATAAAACAACACATTAACATCAAGAACATATTATCACAACAGTCAATAAATTATCATATTAAATCATACAACGACTTCGTGGTCATGGGGAACCCCTTTACCTTACACTACCCCTACTGCCTAATGATTACAATACCTTTCTCCCTATACCTGGATTGAAGGTAGCTCTAACAACAGTTCCCAATGGTAAACCGGTCCCGAATCCTCAAGCGGTTCACTCCGAAGCTAAGCCTTAGTTAACGAAAAACATCCTTGGTCAGTTTCTCTAACAAAAACAATAAAGAAACCGAAAAGAGAAAAGGGACCATTACCTTTAAACCAACACGGACTCAAGAAAGGCTCCCAACGGCTTTCAAAACTCCAGAAACGATTGAGTTTAGTCGAAACAGGGAAGAAGATCATTCTGGCGGCACTAGGTGATGGATGATGTCAGAGAATAGGGTTAAAACGTAACCCTCGAATTCTGTACCAAGAATATATAGCTCGGACCTAAGCACGGTCGTGCTCACCCTTTAGCACGGTTGTGCTCAACTTAGCGTCACCGAGACGCAGTCAGCACATTGAGCACGGGCGTGCTCACTGTTGAGCACGGGCGTGTTTAACTTCAAATCAGATACACGTTTTTGACTTTAAGTACGGGCGTGCTGGATAAGGAGCACGCCCGTGCTCAACTTAAAGTCAGAGACACGCTTCTGACTTTAAGTACGGGCGTGCTGGCTAATGAGCACGGACGTGCTCATGTACCAGAAAGGGACTTCTAAACCAAAATCCCACTTAGCCCTTAACCAACAATTCTAACTTAATAAAACCAGCTTTATAAAAACACTTACAAAAAACGGGGTGTTACAATTCCACCCCCTTATAAAAATTTCGTCCTCAAAATTTCTACGTACCTCAAACGAAAAGATGCGGATACGCCTCCATCATCTTTCTCTCGAGCTCCCAGGTAGCACTTTCCTCAGTTGCCCCACTCCAAACTACTTTGACCAAAGGAATCTCTTTACCTCTTAGCTGCTTCACCCTCCTATCCTCGACTCGAAGGGGTAACACCTCAAATGTCAAGTTCTCTTTTAATTGTATAGTGTCAGGAACTATCATGTGACTAGGGTCATGGATGTACTTTCTGAGTTGAGACACATGGAAAACATTGTGGAGGTTTGACAAAAACGGTGGCAAAGCTATTTGGTAGGCGACTTCGCCGACTCTTTTAAGGATTTGGTAAGGACCAATGAAACTCGGAGTAAGTTTCCTCACCTTCATCACTCTACCAACCCCAGTCGTCGGGATAACTCTCAAGAATACATGATCGCCTTCCTGGAATTCGAGCGCCTTCCTCCTTTTATCATGATAGCTCTTTTGCCTACTCTATGCAACTCTCATCTTTTCCTGAACCAACCTGATCTTTTCTGTTGTTTCCTGGACTATCTCTGGCCCTAGCACCACACTATCACTAGGTTCATTCCAACACAAGGGTGTCCTACATCTCCTCCCATACAGAGCCTCATAAGGTGCCATCTCAATGCTGGAATGGAAGCTGTTGTTGTAGGTGACTCTATCAGGGGCAAAAACTTGACCCAACATCCTGACTACTCTAACACACAAGCTCTCAATAAGTCCTCTAAGGACTGGATGATCCTCTCAGACTGCCCATCAGTCTGTAGGTGATAAGCTAAACTAAGCCTAAGCTTTGTCCCTAAAGCCTCTTGCAAACTATTCCAAAACCTAGAGGTAAACCTCGAGTCTCTATCTGACACTATGCTAGAAGGTACACCATGAAGCCTAACTATCTCTTTGATGTACAGCTTGGCTAACTTCTCCAATGGATACTCCATATTCATCGGAATGAAATGGGTGGACTTAGTCAGTCTATCCACAACAACCCATATCGCCTCAAAACAAGCTGGAGTCCTAGGGAGTCCAGACACAAAATCCATGGAGATGCTATCCCATTTCCATTCTGGGATACTCAAAGGTTGCAACTTACCTGATGGTCTTTGGTGTTCTATCTTGACCTTCTAACAAATTAGGCAGGCATACACAAACTCAGCTACATCCTTTTTCATCCTAGGCCACCAAAACATCCTCTTAAGGTCCTGATACATCTTAGTGGCACCTGGGTGCACACTCAATCCACTCCTATGTCCTTCCTCAAGGATCAACTTCCTAAGCTCGGAACATCTGGTACGCAAACTCTATCTTTAAACCTCAAGACACCGTCACTGCCATCCTGAAAACTAAGGTCTCTACCCTGAGCGAGCAACTCTCACTAGTCTAAGAGAAACTTGTCTAACTTCTGACCCTCTCTAATCTGATCCATCAAGCTATTGGTAACCTTCAAGGTTCCAAGCCTAATACTCTTAGGGGTAAACTCACAAGCTAGACTAAGGTCTCTAAACTCCTCAATCAGATCCATCTCCCTAACCATCAAAGCGGAGACATGCAGGGTTTTCCTACTCAAGGCATCGGTCACCACATTGGCCTTTCCTGTGTGATAGGTCAGCTCGAAGTCATAATCCTTTAAGAACTCCATCCACCTACGCTACCTCATATTCAGCTCCTTCTGATTAAAAAGATATTTCAAACTCTTATGATCACTAAAGACCTCAAATCTCGCTCCATACAGGTAATGCCTCCAGATCTTTAAGGCAAATACCACAGCTCCTAACTCTAGGTCATGGGTAAGGTAGTTCTTCTCATGGGTTTTCAACTGCCTAGAAGCGTAAGCAACCTTACCATTCTGCATCAACACACCACCTAACCCTTGCTTAGAAGCACCGCAGTAAACTACGAAGGGTTCACTAGGATCTGGCAAAACTAACACTGGTGCTGATGTCAACCTACCCTTAAGGGTTTGGAAACTCTTTTCACACTTAGAGTCCCACACAAACAACTGTCCCTTCTTGGTGAGACGGGTTAAGGGTAAAGCTATCTTAGAGAAACCTTCTATGAACCGCCTATAGTACCCGGCTAACCCCAAGAAACTCCTAATCTCGGTTACAGACTTTGGCGCTTCCCACTGGAGCACCGTCTCTACCTTAGCTGGGTCCACTACTATGCCACCCTTAGAGATGACATGTCCTAAAAAGCTCACTTCCTCTAACCAGAACTCACACTTAGACAACTCAGCGTACAACTGTTTTTCCTTAAGGGTTTGCAAGACAACCCTCAGGTGTTCCTCATGTTCCTCCTTGCTCTTGGAGTACACTAAGATATCATCTATGAACACCACCACAAACTTATCCAAGTAAGGATGAAAGGTCTTGTTCATGTAGTCCATGAAGACCGCGGGAGCATTAGTCACACCAAAGGGCATAACCAAGTACTCATAGTGACCATATCGCGTCCTAAACGCTGTCTTCGGGATGTCCTCAGACTTAACCCGAATCTGATGGTACCCTGACCTCAAATCTATCTTTGAAAAGACGCAAGCGCCCATCAACTGGTCCATAAGATCAGTAATCCTAAGGAGGGGATACCGATTCTTTATGGTCACCTTGTTGAGCTGTCGATAGTCGACATACAACCTCATACTACCATCCTTCTTCTTCACCAAAAACACAGGTGCTCCCCACGAAGACACACTCGGCCTAATGAACTGCTTCTTCATCGGGTCCTCCAACTGTTCCTTCAGCTTAGCTAGCTCTAGAGGAGACATTCTATAGGGTGCTATGGAGATTGGCCCGGTGCCAGGCACTAAGTCTATACTAAACTCAACATCTCTCTCTGGGGGTAAGTTATAAACATCCCCCGAAAACACCTCAGGAAATTCCCGCACAATTGGCAACCTAGTGACATCAGAAAGGCTGCTCTCTACTTCCAGGGAAGCTAACATCATGTATACCTGGGCTTCGTCTCTCATCGAAGCTTGAACTTGGCTGGCAGAGAGAAGGTCCGGATTCTTAGACTCCGTTGGAGTTCCAAAAATTATGGTTTTATCGAAACAATTCAAAAGGACATGGTTGAAAGATAACCAGTCCATGCCAAGAATAATATCGAGGTCTTTTAATGGTAAGCATACAAGATTAGCAACAAAAGTTTTATCATTTATGACTATATGACAGTTCTTGCATGCATATGAAGTGGAAACAGGTTTATTTGTAGGTGTAGAAACAAGCAAGTCAAACTCAAGAAAGGTAACAGGCAATTTAAGACTCTTGACTCTATCATGCGATATAAACGAGTGAGTAGCACCCGAATCATACAATACACTTAATTGAGTCCCATCAATAAAACATGTGCCTTGGATCAAGTCATCAGACCCAGAGGCTTCAGCTCCACTAAGAGTAAAGACTCTTCCAGTGGTCTTCAGTCTGTTGGCCTGGGACTTATGATTCTTGCTAGCACTGGGAGGCTCTGCCTTAGCTCCTTCGCACTCGCGGCTGATATGTCCCGACTTGCCACACTTGAAGCAAATCACAGCTGGTTCCTTGCACTGGGAGGAGTAATGATCTGGTGGGCCGCACCTCATGAGTCTAGAGGCATTAGAAAACCCACCCCTAAACCCATCCTACTGAAACTGTGGCCTCTTGCCACTTTGCTTGAAGTCCTTGCCGGTCGGAGCATACCGCTGCTTACCCTTGTCTCTCTGATCAGTCCTCTTGCTGCTCTAACTATCCAATCCCTTGGAGCTAGCAATTCTGAACTGACTGGCATCCTCATAGATTCTGCACTTGTTGACCAGAATTGGAAAGATCCTGATCTCCTGATAACTGATGGCCTGCTTGATCTTAGGTCGGAGTCCAGCCTCAAACTTGACACACTTGGAGTGATCATCTGTCTCATGCTGATACATAGTGTAGTACCTAGCCAGCTCCTCAAACTTGGCCGCATAGTCACCAACTGACAACGACCCCTGCCTCAAAGACAAGAACTCCGTCTCTTTCTTATCCCTGATATCCGCCGGGAAGTACTTCTCCAAGAATCTCTGCCTGAACACAGCCCATGTAACTGCTGTGCCCTCAGCCTGCATCCGCTGCCTGCAGTTGTCCCACCAATGCTCAGCCTCCTTAGTCAACATGAAGGTAACAAAGATGAGCTTCTGCTGATCGTTGCAATCCATTACACGGAAGATCTTCTCTATCTCCCCCAGCCATAACAGTGCTCCCTCTGGATCATAAGCTCCCTTGAACGATGGAGGGTTGTTCCTCTGGAACTTATCCAGTCCCTGGAACTCAGCTGGCCCACCATTGTTGTTATGGTTGGCCTATCCGATAGCATTGGCCAGAAGTGCCAATGCATCCGCAATCGCCTGATCGTTGCGTCGTCTACCGGCCATTAGTTCCTGTACATACCCAAAGCAACTTTTAATACATAAACTTAAGCGAGTAAAAGCTACAGGCAACTAACTTAAAGCATCATTGTCTATAACAAGCATAGACAATTCAAACTAGAGCACACAACAGACTCACAACAGACTCATAGCACGTCCGGACAGGGTCGAACTGCTCTGATACCACTAAATGTGACACCCTTCTACCCCGCATGTTATAAGGCATTTATTATAAAAGCAATTAAATAAAAACATGCATTTTACTGATTAAAATAAAACATTTGTCCATGGGTAGAAAAGTCCCACATGAACCAGTTCACAAACGCGAAAATTAAAAACGAGTTTAACAACAAAATAAAGCATAACCAATAAACAACCCAACCCCGATGTCACAACTCTGAGCTGATATAACCGTTCCGGAAAACATATCCTCGGAATACAACTGAAATAAACTAACTAAACATAAAAACAAGCCCTAACTGTGAGTGGCGGCTCCTCGGAGTCACTCCTCTCCGGACTACTCGTCATCCTCTGCAAATTGCCGATCAGGCCAAACACAAACAAATAATGGGGATTAAGAATCATGTAAACAAATATAGCGTGGAGATAGGAAATAAGGTAAACATACAGCATGGTAATAACTAGGATACAACTTCATCACAACATCCAACAACAACATATCAATCAACTATGCTATGCGGTGTAATGCATCAACTACTCCACTACTCCAACTATGCATGTGGATCCAACTAACTCAGGATGAACAACTTTGGAGTTACATATCCGTATTGGCCATAGAAGCACCAACACCAGCAGTTCACCAAACCTTGGGTGAACTCCATGGATAGCCAATGCATCAAACCGTGGATGCCCCGTCACGGGGGGCCGCGGTCACCAAACCATCGGGTGACCTACCGTGGATGGCCAGATCACCGTACTCTCGGACGATCCCCCCCCCCCCCCACTCTTTTTATTCTTTTCTTTCTCTGTTAACTAAGCCAAACTCCCATTTCTCCCTCTCTAAACCACAGCACTGTCCGGCCGCCCCTAGGAGCACTGTGCGTCGCCACCGTAAGGACGCCGTCCAGTCGCCGCTCGATAAGGACAGGACAGCCACGTGACTCAGCTCGCATTTCCGGCCATTTGCCCTCCAGTCGCTACCGCTAGCCGTCGCGGTGAGCTCCCTTGGTCTCTGTCATGGTGGGTTTCACCTTCTTCAATCCATTTTGATTTCTCCTCCTTATTTTTTTGAAGCTCACTTCCAAGGTGTTGATTCATGGTTGTTTCAGAGATGTGTAGCTGCCTCCTTTCTGCCACCACAACTTCATCTTCTTCCTTAGGTAAGGGAAACCTTATCTATTTTGCTCGATTCAGAAAAACCCCAAATCAATTTCTCAAACCCTAACCCTAGCCTTTTGGATTCAGATTTTAATCTTGAAATTGAACCTTGTTTTATACAACTGGGACTGTAAATTAGTGCTCTATTAAGTTAATTTTATTATCCTTTAATCAAATGATTTTTCCCCAACTTGTGTGTATGAACCCTAAAGCCCCAATTTGATTTTAAGTTAAAATTAGTTTTGTTTTGCGAAATTAAGTATGTAAGTAAGCCAATTAAATGTTATGAATGTTGAATAACTGATTTGGGGGAATTGTCTGTTTGTTATCATGCTTGATTTTTGTCTCTAGGACGTTGATCGTGGCTATGCTTGCTTGGTGGAGTAGAGTTTGCACTCTTAGAACTAATTGGAGCATTAAGACGAGGATCTTTCTCTTGTCTTCAAAGGTAAAGGGAGTTTGCCTAAGGAGTTTATTGGCTAGTCATGTACCCTGTGGTATTTGATTGATAATATGTTTGATTTTAAAATGTGTGTTGATGTTATTTAGAATTGTTGAACATGAATATATTGTTGTTGGATTATGTATGCATTAGACTATATGTTATATTGCTTGTTTGTGATTGGCTGAGGGCATGACACTGGTCATTGCTTATTAATAAAGACTAAGACATTAAAATACTTTAACTCATGGAGATTGAAAAAATGGTGTTTTGATTCTTTGGAAAGTGAGAAGAAAATTCTAATGATGAAAGTGTGGAGATAGAACAAAGTTTAGGAACAAGAAAGAAAATGAAAAATGTCAAAATTTGTGAAAATGTTTAAAGGGATTTTTGAAAGGAAAAGTCTTTTGAGAACAAAGATTTTCTTTTAGGTTTCACAAAAAGTTGTTCAAAAAAGGAAAGATATAGAGAAAATGCTCTCTTTGATAAATCTATTTGCGAAAGTTTTGTATTTGGTTCTAAGTCGAGAAAAGATTTCAGTGATGTTTTAAGCTTTTAGAAAATGGATTTCTAAAAGAAAAGGTTTTAGTAAAAGTGTATTTCTAAGAACGAAAGAGTATTTATGGCAAAAAGTGGAGAAGACTTTTGTATTTGTGTTTTTCGATTTAGTTTTCACTGAACAAAAAAGAAAATCAAGTGGAAAGAAGTGAAAGTGGAAAAGGACCTAGATTTCCGAAATGACGGGCTAGGATTCCTGTTTTGAGTTTTGAGGAAAGGAAAGGATGTAGATTTTCGAAATGACGGGCTAGGATTCCTGTTTTGAGTTTTGAGGAAAGTTGAGTTTTGAGGAAAGGAAAGGACCTAGATTTCCGAAATGACGGGCTAGGATTCTTGTTCTGAGTTTTGAGGAAAGGAAACGACCAAGATTTCCGAGCTATAAACCCGGGCTGGATTTGGATTGCCGAGATATCGGGCTAAATTCGGAGTGCCTGTTAAGCCAGACTAGTGTTCCTGTTTGAGAAGAACCTAGATCACCGAGACGTCGGGCTAGTATTCGAATTGAGGAAGAGATTTTAAGATCATTGTTTTTGACCTAAAATCTTGAGTTGGTATTAAAAATGTATTTAATGAAATAACCAAAGTGAACACAAGAAGGGGGGTTGAATTGTGTTTACCAACTTTTTTGGGTTACTTAAAAAGATTTTCGCAAGCACAGCAAGAAGGTTTGATTAAGAGAGGATTAGACGAGTGAAACGTCTAATATTAAAACAGAATAGCACACACAAATCAAGAAGGTTAAAAAGAGTTTGATAACCACAGTATTAACTCCCCAAGTTAAAAAGCTAAGACTGAAACAATACTCAAACAAATTAAAAGATAAGGGAGAAGAAATATCACTCAAGAGATTTATACTGGTTCACCCCAAAATCCACAGGGCTACGTCCAGTTTCTTGGCAGCACCAAGTTTCCACTATAACTGAGTAAATTACAGTACAAGTATTCTTTGCACACCTAGCCTCTTCAGGCTCAACACTCAAACAAGTATTCTTTTCTCACCTAGCCTCTTCAGGCTCAAAAACAGTAAGAGATAGAAGGTTTGTATAGTTAATACAACTTGCAAGTCTTTCAGATCACACTCAGAGAGTGGAATAAATATGAAGTATGAAAGACTGCGAATTTATATCTAATGATTGAGTATGTATTCAATGAAGGAATGAAGAAGTTAATGAAGAGAGTAAATGCTTCTGTGCAGAGTTCTTTTGATATTCAACTTCTTATCTTCATCTTCATTGTTTGATCTATTTAAAGGCTTCAATCAAGAGATCCGTTTGACACAGCTTCATAAAGTGTGTTCATCTGACTTGAGCTTTCTGAGACACCATTTAATGCCAAAGAGTCATTCTGAGTATTCATTAAATGCTTGAAAACATTGGGCATTGTCAAGAGTGTCCAAGAGTACACTTTAAACTGAGTAGCTGTTCTTTTCAGAGTATATGGCAGCAGGCTTCTTGTACTTGTTGCAGAGAGCTTTCCTCTTTCAGTGCAACATCAGTTTACTTTTCCATAGAGTACTTTTACTTTGTACTGGAATAGGCAAAAGGTTACTGCAGTGGTACAGAGATAGCGTGTTTATTCCTTAAAACCTTGAAACAACGTTCTTTTATTCTTTGTCCTTTGAGCTATTGTCCAGAGGTCTTCGAGGTCCATAAGGATGGCCTATAATTTTGAATATGGTCACTTGGACTTGATTTCTGACATACTGACTTGGTGTCAGTAATGAGAATTTTTAGACGGGTGAAAGTCATCTAAAAACTTAGACGGGTGAAAGCTTGTTCAGAAACTTAGACGGGTGAAAGCTTGTTCAGAAACTTAGACGGGTGAAAGTCATCCAAAAACTTAGACGGGTGGTCAGCTGAGCCAAACTTAGACGCATGCTTCTTGCCACGTCATCAACTGAGCTTAGTCTTTCTTGAGCGTTGACTTTCTTTGACTCATTTTTTAGACGAGTGTGAAACTTAGACGAGTCACTGCTGAGCTTCTACTAAAAAGTAGACGGGTGAAATTTAGACGAGTGACTTCAAGTCTATTTTCCTGCACACTTATCAAATATATCAGTAACTTCATTTGGTTCAATATTACCATACTTGAACTATTTGGAATCATCAAAACATAGAGGATTTACACTTTGAATGTGTTTTAGACTTATAAGGTCTCAACATTCTCCCCCTTTTTGATGATGACAAATATCTTTTCTGATTTTATTGAACATCAAAAAGAAACAGAAGAAATTTCGAAACAGATATAAATGATCATAGTATGTTAGGCTCCCCCTTAGTTTATGCACTAAGTAAGGACAAATATGAGGTCATCATGATATTAGAAAGAATAACATACAATAAGAAATATAAAATCATGAAAGCTTAATTATATTTCCTCCCCCTTTTGGCATCAATCAAACAGAAAAAAAATAAACAGAGAAGATAAATTGCCAAAAGAAAAGCTCATTGCATTTAATCAAAGTCATGAAAGATTACAAGTGATAGACATCACTGACTTAGTACATTGCATGACTCAAAAAAAAGTTTCTAAGCACTAAGAGCTAGGGCCTCCTTGGCTTTTGAAGAAAGCTTCCATCATCTGCTGCATTGCTTGCTGCTGAGCCAACATCTGAGCTTGAAATGCAGTCTGTTGAGCAATTGCTTCATCCTGTCTTTGAATGACAGTCTGCAAACTTGCAGCCATTTCATCCAGTCTCTGATGTGCAGCAGGATCAAATGCAACAACTGGAGCAGAAGAATCTGTAGTGGCCAGAGAAGTTCCAGAAGCTGATGGACAAGGAGGAGGGGTAGGAGGTAACTCTTCAACAACAATATCATCCTCAGGGTGAGGATCTAGAAATACATTTGTTGACAGAGTGGTTTCAAAAACATTATTAGGGTGGAATTCCCTTAGAAAGGCATGAATTCTGTCATGATGTAGAGGGGAATTTGTGATAGAAAGAAGGAACTCATAAGATCTCCTAATGAGATTTATGTGAGTAAAAGGAGCATTTTCAGGAAAGTTTATGACAGAGAAAGGGAATACCATGAAGAAGGGAGGGATAAAGTAAATAGAGGGTGAGACGGGGTAGAGGGCATAGGCTTGGCTACCTCTAATTGGAATGTCTGCCTCTTCTTCTGTCAACCCAGAACTGCAGCCACGCTTAGAGAACATCTTCTCTTTGAATTTCAGCTTCTGATCAGTTCTCTGGATAAGGGAAAACTTCTGCTCTACTGCCAGGGATATTGTCTTCTGCTTCCCTTTCAACACCATTGAGTCAGGCATCACTTTTATGGCAGTGGAGGGCTTCATGAAGATGTGAGGATTAAATAGCCATTTTCCTATTGGCTTCTGCAACCTTTCCAGCCTCACAACCTGCCTTTCAGCTTCCAGAGAAGCAATCATGTCCAGAGTCTTGCCATCAAGGTAAGAGGGACAGAGATCATCTGTTACAGAGAAGGGTGTGGTTCTGGAGGATGAGTTGTAGGGTGGTAAAGTGGCTAAGGGGAGAGGGTTGTGTCTGGTTTCAGAGGATAAGTCTGGAAAGACTATTCTCAGAGGCACTTGGCATTGGTTTGAGATATGGTCAGGAATTGGTGATTGTGGTGAGGGTGGTGAAATAGGGTTGTCAAAGTACTCAAAGTCATTGATATCCTCAGTTTGAGGAATATCAGAATGGTGAGATATTTGTGGTGAGGGTGGAGCAGGTGAGTGAGTATCAGACATGTGAGGTTCTGATGTGGTAGGGTTAGGTTCAGGTGAGTGTTGGTTAGGTGATGTATGTGGTGGAGTTTGGATTTGTGGTGAAGTATGTGGAGTGGGAATTCTTGGTGATAGAGGTGGTGTTGGAATTTTTGGTGATGGAGGTGGTGTAGGTGATCTGTGTGGTGGTGTAGGCATTCTTTGAGGTGAAGGTTGTGGAGTTGGAACTGTGGTGATAGAAGGTGATGTTTCCTGAGGTGGAGGGGTTGAATCCTTCTGAGGTGAGGGTGATGGTGATGGAGATGAAGAGGGAGGCAAGACAAGTTTCCTCTTTGTAACAGTTGTCCTCTTCTTCTTAGGGATCACAGTCTCTTCTGATTGAGACTCCCCCTCAGTTTGTACTGTCCTCTTTCTCTTGAATACCTTGGTGATCTTAGGTACAGAGGCAGTAGCTTCCTCAGCAGCAGCAGCAGGTTCAACAACCTGAGTAGACTCTTCTGTCCCAACAGTTTCAGCAGTGGTTTTTGTAATCTTCCTCTTCTTCCTCTAAAGCTGATCAGTAATTTCTTCAGCTGGTTCCTCAACCACTTCAGATTTAACACCAGGAATGGAAACAGTTGCTTCCATCTGAGCAGAGGCTTCAGCATTGCCATCCAGAGTAGGATTCAGGTTCATTTTCATTAGGGCCAGGGTTTTTTGTGGTAATCTCAGTACAGAGATCAGCAGAAACAGCCCTTCTTAAGTCCAACTTACAGGCCCTGAAGATCCTAGTCATAACCATTCCAAAGGGATAATCTTTATCTTTTCCCTTTACAGCTTTCTCCATATGAATAAAGATTAGATCAGTTATGTCTATCTTTATTCTTTGGATAAGATGGAATAGGGCAAACTTTTCCAATAAATTGACATGGTTTCTAGACCCAGTCCTAGGCATTACACAGTTTATAAGCAAAACATGTAAAAACCTTGCCTTGGGGGTCAGATACTTGGAGTCCATGTTGCCAGGGTTTGCAGTCCCATAGAGTACCAAATTTACATTGGCTTCCCCTTGATCCTTCATCCAGTCTTTGTAGTGCCCAGCTCCTTCCCTAGGGCATCTCGTTACTTCAGCGAGTAACTCGTGAGTGATGAAGATATGATCCTCACCAACATCCCCAGAAATCATGTGGGTGGTGGAGTCCTTGGTGATCTTCGCTGTAGTCCAGAAATCCCTAACAAGAGCAGGGAAGACAAGTTCTTGCAGTTGAAAGAAAGGTAACCATCCAGCATGGTTAAGTTCAGGGAGTACGTCTAAACCTTTGGTTCTGAGTTCATCAAAGTTTGGAACTCTTCCAGGGAGCACCTTCTTCAGCTCAGTAACAGATACCTTAGTCTTCTCATATAGCGTCTCAAGGAGGCTTTTGGGTGCCATTGATTTGAGAGAAGAGATTAGGGTTTGACAGAGAAGATTTCGTGAAGGTGAAGACGAAGAGAGCTTAGAGAGAGTTTGTAAGCAAGAAACTTTTTGAGTGGGTAGTTTTTGAAAAGACATGGGTTTATGCTAAAAACGTTTGAGTGCTTTTTGCATTGGGAAAGAGGAAAGAGAGTGTTGCCATAAATGACAGATAATCAAATTCAAATAAAATAAAATATTTTAGAAAAGGAGGGAAAAATGCAATGTACGTGTGTCTCAGTCAGAATTTAGCACTGAGTGCTTTTAGCCACGTCATTAGACGCTTGGCTAAATTAGACGAGTCAAGTAATCATAGAAAATATAGACAAGTAATTTTTCTGACAACACAGCAAAACATTTAATCAGGTACATTATGCATGTTAAGATTTCTTCTTATAAAAACAAATCTGTCTTCACTTAAGGGTTTGATAAAAATGTCTGCCCACTGATAATCAGTGTTTACAAACTTAATTTCAAAAACACCTTTTTGAACATAGTCTCTAATGAAATGATGCTTTATTTCTATATGCTTTGCTCTAGAATGCTGTATTGGATTTTTAGACAGATTAATGGCACTAGTATTATCACACCAAACAGGTATATTATGCTCAAACATTGAATAATCTTCAAGTTGATATTTTACCCAGAGTAGTTGTGAACAACAACCAGCTGCAGATATATATTCAGCTTCTGCAGTTGATAGAGCAATGGTGCTTTGCCTTTTGCTTGACCAAGAGATTATATTTGTTCCAATGAAGTGACATCCTCCACTGGTGCTTTTCCTATCAATTCTGTCTCCAGCAAAATCAGCATCACAAAATCCAGCTAACCTGAAATCTTCAGATTTCTTATATAATAGACCAAGGTTAGTGGTTCCAATTAAATATCTGAAAATTCTTTTGACAGCCTTATAATGAGATTCCTTAGGGTCAGATTGAAATCTAGCACAGAGACAGACACTGAATTGAATATCAGGTCTGCTAGCAGTTAAATATAGCAGAGAACCAATCATACCTCGGTAGACAGTTTGATCTACCTTTTTACCTTCCTCATCCTTGTTTAGAACAACGGTTGGATGCATAGGAGTACTCATAGGCTTTGAATTTTCCATTTTGTACTTTTTCAGAAGCTCCTTGGTGTACTTCTGTTGATGGATATAGATTCCATCATTTGACTGTTTTATTTGAAGACCAAGGAAGAACTTCAACTCTCCCATCATGCTCATTTCAAATTCATTCTGCATCAACTCAGAGAACTCTTTACAGAGCTTTTCATTAGTAGCACCAAATATAATATCATCAACATAGATCTGTACTACTATAAAGTCTTTTCTTGAACATTTCTTGAAAAGTGTAGTGTCTACTTTTCCTCTAATGAAGTTATTTTCCATTAGATATGTGCTTAATCTATCATACCAAGCTCTAGGAGCTTGTTTGAGTCCATATAGAGCTTTCTTAAGCTTATAGACATGGTGAGGATTTTCAGAGTCCTCAAAACCTGGAGGTTGCTTGACATAAACTTCCTCCTCAATTATTCCATTTAGAAAAGCACTTTTAACATCCATTTGATAAAGAGTTATATCATGTTGTGCAGCATATGACATGAGAATCCTAATTGCTTCTAGTCTAGCTACAGGAGCAAAAGTTTCAGTGAAATCAATACCTTCCTGTTGATTGTAACCTTGGGCAACTAGTCTTGCCTTGTTTCTTACCACTTTTCCATCTTCATCTAGTTTGTTTCTAAACACCCATCTGGTTCCAATAATGGTTTTCTCTTTGGGTTTAGAAACTAGTGACCAGACATCATTCCTTTTGAACTGATTTAGCTCTTCTTGCATGGCTAGAATCCAGCTTTCATCTTGCAGAGCTTCTTCAATCATTTTAGGTTCCAAATCTGATATGAAGGCCATGTTGTTTTCATTGAAGGCAGATCTGGTTCTAACTCCTTGAGATGGACTTCCAATGATGAGATCTTCTGGATGATAGGTCTTGAATTTCCAATCTTTCTTTAGAGTCTGAGTTTCAGACTTATCAGCATCAGTCTGTATTACAGATACGTCTACTTTTGACTTGTCTAAAGATTCTTCTACTGTAGGATTGAGTTCAATACCTGCAACATCATCTTCTAGATCTGATAGTTCCCTATCAGTCTTCAAACCATCATTAAACTTTACATGAATTGATTCTTCTACAACAGAAGTTCTAGAATTGAAAATTCTAAAAGCTTTAGACATTTCAGAATAACCAATAAATATTCCTTTATCTACTTTAGAATCAAATTTACCAAGATGATCTTTTGTGTTGAGAATATAACATTCACAACCAAATGCATGAAAATATGATATGTTGGGTTTTCTGTCTTTCCACAATTCATAAGGAGTCTTATTTAGAATAGGCCTGATCAGTATTCTGTTTTGTACATAACAAGCAGTGTTAATGGCTTCTGCCCAGAAGTACTTAGGAAGATTATTTTCATTTAGCATTGTTCTTCCCATCTCTTGAAGAGATCTGTTCTTTCTCTCAACTACTCCATTTTGTTGTGGAGTTCTAGGTGCAGAGAAATTGTGAGAAATACCATTTTCCTCACAGAACAGTTTGAACTGTTCATTTTCAAATTCTCCTCCATGATCACTTCTAATAGCAGAGATACAGAAACCTTGCTCATTTTGTACTCTTTTACTGAATACTGAAAATGCCTTATAAGATTCATCCTTGTGGGTTAAGAAGAGTACCCATGTAAATCTAGAATAGTCATCAACTATGACAAAACCATATTTCTTTCCACCTAGGCTAGCTACACTAACTGGTCCAAACAGATCCATGTGTAACAGTTGCAAAGGTCTAGAGGATGTGACTTCTTTCTTAGATTTGAAACTTGATTTTACTTGTTTACCTCTCTGACATGCATCACACAAAATATCTTTCTTAAAAGAAATATCAGGCAATCCTCTCACAAGGTTATGCTTTTTCAATTTTGAAATTTGTTTCATACTAACATGTCCTAATTTCTTATGCCACAGCCATTTTTCATCCTCTTTAGACATAAAGCATGTTACACTTTGATCTGAAAGTTCAGTCATGTCAATCTTATACAGATTGTTTTGCCTTTTAGCAGAAAAGAGGGTTTTTCCATTACAGTCATTGACCATGCATGCATCCTTAGAAAAAGATACAGAGAGTCCACTGTCACATAATTGACTTATGCTAAGCAGATTATGTTTTAATCCTTTCACAAATAACACATCATTAATAACAGGTAAGGGAGGTTTACCACCAATTTTACCTAAACCAACAACTTTTCCTTTCTGGTTGCCACCAAAAGTTACATGTCCACCTTTCTTAGGTTGGAGGTCTAGGAACATAGACCTTTCGCCTGTCATGTGTCACGAGCATCCACTGTCCAGATACCATGACAGGTGTTTGCTTTGTTCTGTTGAGAATGTCTGCAACAGGAATGATCATGACCTTAGGTACCCATATTTTCTTGGGTCCTTTTTTGTTAGTGTGAGGAGTCTGTAAAGACTTCCTTCTCTTTTTGTGAATACACTTAGACATGATATGTCCAGCTTTTCCACAGTAGGAACATATAGATTTAACAGCTACATTTGAAAACTTTGTTGATCCTTTATGATGTTCTTGATTGGAATATCCAATACCTTCTTTGTTAAGGGAGTGCCTCTGACTTCCTAAGAGTTTAGTCAGATTATCTCTACCATTAACAAACTTGGCAAGATCTAAGGTGAGCTCTTCTACTTTCTGTTGAAGTTTAGTTACTTCTTCAGATGGTAGAGTTTCAGCTAAGATCTCAACTTCAGACTTTTCAGTCTTAAGTTTACTATTTTCTTCAGCTAACTTTTCACACTCTAGAGATTTCTGTGTGTACTCATTAGAGAGTTTAGCATACTGTCTCTTGAGGGATCTAAAAGCTTTAGATATATAGTTGGATTCTTCCAAAAGTTCATCATAGGCATCATTCAATTTTTCAAGTTCAGAATGTACCTCAGTTTCTGATTCTGAATCTGTATCAGCCATAAGACAGAGGTTTGCTTCAAGCTCCTCTCCCTCACTTTCAGTGGAGCTTTCATCAAGATCTTCCCAAGTAGCCATCATTCCTTTCTTTTTCTTGTTGAAGAATTTCTTGGAAGATTGCTTTTTGATTTGAGGGCATTCTGCCTTGATGTGACCAGGCTTTTTACATTCATAGCATACAATGACATTTCTGTCATTAGATCCACCATCCTTGTTATGCTTGTCTTTGTTGAAGCGCCTGAAGGGTTTGTCTTTTCTGAAGTTTCTTTTCTTCCACAGCTTCTTCATTTTTCTGGTGAAGAGAGACAGTTCATCATCTTCATCATCTGAGTCATCCTCATTTGATTCTCCAGATTCTTCTGAAGATTCATCTGCTTTGAGAGCTTTTGAACTTGCTCCCTTAGATGACTTCTTGTCAGCTTTGAGTGCAATGGACTTGTTTTTCTTTCCATTGTTCTCTTCAATCAATTCTTGTTCATGAATCTGAAGGGTCCCAAGAAGCTCATCAAGCTTCATTGTTGTTAAATCCTTGGCCTGAGACACAGCAGTTACAAGTGGTCTCCATTGTTTTGGAAGACTTCTGAGAATCTTTTGAATGTGTTCCTCAGTCTTGTAAATTTTTCCCAGAGATTTCAATCCATTGGTTATGGTTTGAAATCTTCCATACATTTGGCCAATAGTTTCACCTTCCTCCATTTTGAACAGCTCATACTTTCTGACAAGCATGCTGACTTTTGTTTCTTTGACTTTGCTAGTTCCTTCATGAGCAATAGCTAGTGAGTCCCACATTTCTTTTGCAGACTCACAAGCACAGACTTTTTCAAATTCTTCTCTGCTCAGAGCACACATGATTGCATATCTAGCTTTGGCATTAAGCTGCCACTTTGTTCTTTGATCAGTGGTCATGTTTGCTTTAGGAACTTCCTCTCCTTTGTCATCTTTAGGGACAAAAGGACCTTCATCAATAATATCCCAAAGATCAGAGTTGGTGGATTGTAAAAACCACTTCATCTTTTCTTTCCAGTAGATGTAGTCCTCTCCATTGAAAAAAGGAGGTCTCGACATTGAGGATCCTTCTCCAGCATGGTTCTTGCTTCCACTGGTTTCTCCTGCCATCTCCAAGATCTTTTCCTCTACACTGTTAAGTGCTCAACCCAGAGGCTGAGCTCTGATACCAACTGAAATAACCAAAGTGAACACAAGAAGGGGGGGTTGAATTGTGTTTACCAACTTTTTTGGGTTACTTAAAAAGATTTTCGCAAGCACAGCAAGAAGGTTTGATTAAGAGAGGATTAGACGAGTGAAACGTCTAATATTAAAACAGAATAGCACACACAAATCAAGAAGGTTAAAAAGAGTTTGATAACCACAGTATTAACTCCCCAAGTTAAAAAGCTAAGACTGAAACAATACTCAAACAAATTAAAAGATAAGGGAGAAGAAATATCACTCAAGAGATTTATACTGGTTCACCCCAAAATCCACAGGGCTACGTCCAGTTTCTTGGCAGCACCAAGTTTCCACTATAACTGAGTAAATTACAGTACAAGTATTCTTTGCACACCTAGCCTCTTCAGGCTCAACACTCAAACAAGTATTCTTTTCTCACCTAGCCTCTTCAGGCTCAAAAACAGTAAGAGATAGAAGGTTTGTATAGTTAATACAACTTGCAAGTCTTTCAGATCACACTCAGAGAGTGGAATAAATATGAAGTATGAAAGACTGCGAATTTATATCTAATGATTGAGTATGTATTCAATGAAGGAATGAAGAAGTTAATGAAGAGAGTAAATGCTTCTGTGCAGAGTTCTTTTGATATTCAACTTCTTATCTTCATCTTCATTGTTTGATCTATTTAAAGGCTTCAATCAAGAGATCCGTTTGACACAGCTTCAGAAAGTGTGTTCATCTGACTTGAGCTTTCTGAGACACCATTTAATGCCAAAGAGTCGTTCTGAGTATTCATTAAATGCTTGAAAACATTAGGCATTGTCAAGAGTGTCCAAGAGTACACTTTAAACTGAGTAGCTGTTCTTTTCAGAGTATATGGCAGCAGGCTTCTTGTACTTGTTGCAGAGAGCTTTCCTCTTTTAGTGCAACATCAGTTTACTTTTCCATAGAGTACTTTTACTTTGTACTGGAATAGGCAAAAGGTTACTGCAGTGGTGCAGAGATAGCGTGTTTATTCCTTAAAACCTTGAAACAACGTTCTTTTATTCTTTGTCCTTTGAGCTATTGTCCAGAGGTCTTCGAGGTCCATAAGGATGGCCTATAATTTTGAATATGGTGACTTGGACTTGATTTCTGACATACTGACTTGGTGTCAGTAATGAGAATTTTTAGACGGGTGAAAGTCATCCAAAAACTTAGACGGGTGAAAGCTTGTTCAGAAACTTAGACGGGTGAAAGCTTGTTCAGAAACTTAGACGGGTGAAAGTCATCCAAAAACTTAGACGGGTGGTCAGCTGAGCCAAACTTAGACGCATGCTTCTTGCCACGTCATCAACTGAGCTTAGTCTTTCTTGAGCGTTGACTTTCTTTGACTCATTTTTTTAGACGAGTGAAACTTAGACGAGTCACTGCTGAGCTTCTACTAAAAAGTAGACGGGTGAAATTTAGACGAGTGACTTCAAGTCTATTTTCCTGCACACTTATCAAATATATCAGTAACTTCATTTGGTTCAATATTACCATACTTGAACTATTTGGAATCATCAAAACATAGAGGATTTACACTTTGAATGTGTTTTAGACTTATAAGGTCTCAACATTTAATACCTGAATAAAAGTAGTCGGGAGCTTTCATCCTCGACGAAGAAAGAACGATGCGAAAAAGAAAAACAAAGTGAAAACCATTGTTTTACATGCATAGTCTGGCCTATGTGCTGTTATGGCAGACGTGCCATTGTGTATCGAGCTGCAGTTTCACAAAGGGTGAATTAACAAACTGAATAGTTATGGACCAAAGACGACTCCTTTAGTTTTTGGGTCTTCAGGGACATTCGGGTTCGAAATCCACGAAATGCTCGGGGCTGCAATCTCGGGTCATGGAACTCGGTTACCCTGCTCGAAATGTACTCAATCAGGAACTATTCTGTATTATTTAGGTGATATACGATACCCTATAACAATTGGGGATCGGACCAAAATTGAGAGGCCGACCCAACGCGAAACAATTGTGTTATAGGCATTATCGCGATCCTATCATGCTCGACGAAGGGAAGTTAGGATCTCCGGAGAATTATGAGTTAGATGGTGAATATTGAAGTGACATGAAAGGTTTTATAAAATTGCATTTGGTTGTCAGGAAAGAATCCCTGTGATTATAGTTATAATGTTATGTGAAGTATTTATTGTTATATATTGTATGTTATTGTATGAGAGTCGTGTATGTGGTATTATGTTTTTAGTGTACAGATGATGCAGAGGGGTTCTATGTCCCACTCGGAGGGATTGGTCCCAATTTTTAAAGAAAGTTGATTTACTGGAATACCCATGAGGTCTTTTCCAGTAAGAGTCTCATAGTGCGACCAGCTTAGTTTTATCGAGTCAATTTTATTTGAAGAAGGTCATAGTTATATATATTATGACTCTAAGAGTCTTTTATTGGATTACTGTTGTGTTTATGAATGTCTTTTAGAACGACCAGCTTAGGTTTCTAAGACTTTGTTGATTTATGATAGTATGTATGTTTATGGCTCAGAGAGCCTCTATTTTGGATAGGATGTTTATGGCTCGAAGAGCTTTTCTTTTGGATGAAAATATAAATATATTAGCAGATGTTTTTGTTTGGGATGTTGAAAATTACACAGGAGACTCTGTCGAAATTTTTGTAAAAGTTATAGATCTGTATTCAAGTATGGTTCTAAAGAAAATAGGCTTGCCAGGCTAGGATTGTAAACCTGTGCGCTGGCAACGGCTTAGGTTTTTGGGTCGTGACAAAATTTATATACATGACCAGAGTATATACAGTGATAGGTGAAAATGTGTGGTGTTATTATCTTATAAAATGTTTAAGTCCTTACCACAACCGCAGGAAAATAAATTTTATACTCATTTTCTGACACTTCAGTACTTATATAAATTTTTTTTTTCGAAAGCAAACCAGCATTTATTATTTTATGAAATAAGTTTTTCACGGAAATTGAGTTATTTAAGTTCCGCAACGAGTTAAGAGTTAGATATGTAACACCCAAGGGGGTGTTACATTTCCTCATTTAAGCGCTATGATAGTTACAACTTCAATATTGTTTGTTCTAATAAACGCTATTAAATGTGTATATTATGATAGCGCTTCCTCGGTAAAGCGCTATTAATATTTGAGCATTTTTTTTCAAAATAAGGTATGGGATAAGTATTTTCTTGAGGAAACGCTTTTAAAGGTATACCTTTTAATTAACAGCATTGCCCTTATAAAGCGATATTAAAAACCTCAGCGCATTTGTTTAAAACGGTGCTTCCTGAAACAGGTATTAAGTTTGCGCTATTATAATTAAAGGCTAAATTTAGCGTAGTGTATGATTAAGTTTGAATGATCTTTGAATAATGTTTCAATTGAGTTATAATTGTTTATTTAATCAATTTTTTTATTTGATTTTCAATGTTTAATTAAAGTACGGGTAATGAATACAAGTATAAGTACTTAAGTACCCAATGGGTAAAGGTACAAATATTAAAGTTGCTATCCACACCAATATAGGTCCGGATATGTGTATTTTTCTTTAAAACGCAAGTATGGGGATGAGTTCTATAGTAACTTATCCAAACCCTACTCATTGTGAAAGATATGCACAAGTGTATTTTAAGCATAATATTGTTTTTACTGTCTTAAGCATTTAAAGATTAAGAAAATAACTACCCAGTTTGAATAGATTCTGATAAATGTAATTGTTAATAGCTTCCTAATCTTAAAATTGACACTAATTAATCTTAAGTGGAAATATACGTAACTGCTCTTTTAGATTTTGAGTGGAGTTTCATCATTTAAACGTCAAACAATACTGTTGTTATACTTCACATAAAATTCATCATTGAGCTTTCGCAAACTTTCGCTTAAGTGTTCCCACTTTTTATCCTTAAATGGAATGAATGCACAGATAATTTGATCCATATTTAAATAACTCATTCCAACTTCAACATAAACCGTTGTTTGTAGCCTTCACTTTTTAGCCAAAATGCTAGTCTTGAGTATTATTGTGTCACAGCCTTAAAACACCTGAACACTTGAATATTATTTTTAAACATGCATCATCAAATTATCCAATACAATCGATTGCAAGTATATCAATAAGCAATCAGATCCTTTAAGTAAAAAAGATATATATTTTTTTTATTGCCAACGCTAAGAGAGACATTTATGAACGGCAAATGGTATTTTTACTAGTGCCTTAGAAATTTTAAATCAAAACTAGTCATGAATTAGTAGTCTTAAACATTGTAACTAAAAAACAATGAATACCTTCTTTATTTGGTAAAATAATTGATTACGTGAGGCCACATAATCTTACACTTGATATTCCATATAGATCGGCTTGTTCTTAATATGTGTTTGGTTCCATTTGTAGAGATACTAGAAATGTTTTTGCACCAGTCAAATGTAATTTTGGTAAAAAAAGAGGTAGTTGGTTATATATTTGGGAAGCAATGTTGTATCTAAAATTGATTCTATTAGAAGTAGTTTGGAATAGCTTCTACTTTTGAATTGAAAAATTATACTAAGTTTTACATTAAACCTGCATTCAAAATAAAAATATCCAAACATAAATCATTTTATTTCAAACCTAATTATATTAAAATCAATTCTACAAAATCAATTCCATCCAAAACCACATTTGTAAAATCATTCATTTATATCTTTTGCGTTGAGGAAGCACTTTCAATGTATATGAAAGTAAGTACAAATTCAAACATTGTCATGAACTACCTACTTATTTTATCATTCCACTGTAATTGTTGACTCACTTTCTAAAACAAAATATTTGATTTGAAAAGAGTATATATTCTCTTATTAAATCATCTTAATAATCCTCCTATATATTAAACCAGAAAATATTAAATATTTTGATAATTCTAAAATATTAAATATATTATTTTTTATTTACTACATTCTTACTTAATATTTATAGTAAAATATAACAAAACTTAAAGAATATATGCCTTTCTTTCCCTGAACTGAGACACATTTAAAATGTTTTCCCTCGTTGCACTTACACATGGTGAGAAGGTTACGAAGGTATTCTACTAACCTAAAATTATTAAATTAACGAAAGTTCACTATAATAAAATTAAAGAATTATATGACACGCATTTTTTGTAAAATATAATATTTATAATGAGTAGTTGAATATTAATTTAAAAAAAAACAAGCAAAAAGACACATTTTGGTCCCTGAGAAAAATACCGGGGTCCGTTTTAGTCCCTGAGAAAACTAAAGTATCAAATTAGTCCCTCACAATTTCAAAATAGGGACACATTAGTCCCTATGTTTGATCTCGTTAGACATCATCTGTTATCTCTGTGGATTAGGGTTCCATATTTGCTAATTTGGCGCAGAAATTGGAGTGACGTCAATTATGTCTCATTGTGGACATTTAAGTGCCATTTTTTGGTTGCTTAAGGGCCAACTTCTTTTTATCATGTGCATTCAAAATGGTGTTGTTTTGGGAATTTTAGACATTTAAGTGAATATTTAATAACCAATTTACACTATGAAATTTGTAAATATCAAATAACAATACATCTAAGCAAGAAAACAGAATACATCATTGACTTAACGAACCCAAACTAATAGGAGGTTAACGGAGGGACTAAAGTGTCCCTAGTTTAAAATTGTGAGGGACTAATTTGATACTTTAGTTTTGTCAGGAACTAAAACAGATCGAGACGTTTTTCTCAGCGACAAAAATGGGTCTTTATTTAAAAAAAAAAAAAAAAAAACTATACTTTTTCTTCTTTCCTTTGTCTAACTTCCCACTCCCACATCTTTTTGCCACATTTATTTGCATTTTTTAATATTTAAATTAAATAAATTTTAAAAACATTCTTAGGAATGCTAAATACTAACCAAACACATTAGTAGGAATAACATTCCCGGTAATAACATTCCTAGGAAAATCATTCTCGGGAATGTAATTTTACACCTTGAAACAAACACACCCTAAGCAAAATGTAACCAACTCTATTTAATGTCATTATTCAAAAAAATCAAGAAAATTAACCAATCCAAACAATTCTCCTTTTAATTTTCTAAGAGTATTGCAAACTCCCGAGACAATTAAAGGGTAGTTTAATAATTATAACTATTTTTTTTTATATAAATCAAGACAATTAAACTAAATTAAACTAACATCCTTAATAAGTGTGAAATTACTTAATTTTGCTTATAATTGAATCCGGATGTTGTACTATTTTACGTATTATTAAGTGAGTTTATATTTAAAGCTATTAAGTAAAAGAAAATAAGATTTAGTTTTTATTCCCAAAACAATGAAAAGTACGGAGAACACCAAGTTTTCATTAATGGCAATTGGGTAATATTTTGTGAAAAAACTAAACACGCAACTCCTCTTTTCCCTTTCTCCCTCCCTCTTCTTCTTCCTTCATGCTTTTTCCTCTTCTTCCTCTGCCCCTACCCAATTCTAAAGCAATCGCCAGTAACTGCCCCTATGCCTTGATCTGAATCCATTCCTCTTTCTTTCTCTAACTCTCTCAACATAACAGCAGCAAACAAATCCGAGATGGGAGGCAGCTTCCGCCGCCACAGCTCCGACTAGTCACCCCTGTCCAGACGTCCTCCGCCGTGCCATCACGTCGCTGCCCACTCACTGCGTCGGAGCCGGTGCCGCTGCTGTTTGCACGACCATCACTGTGAGAGGTCGCTCATTGTACACGGACTGAAACCATTGTGTCGCCGCGTCGCTGCCAAGCAACACTGGATCGCGAACTGCAGGTCCCCACAGCTCCGCGACGGCACAGATCCGCACACCAAAGTCAGATGCACCTCCTACTACGCACCAGTCGAACCACCGCAGTGAGATGAGAGGGAAAAACGAACCACCGCAATGAGAAGAGAGGGAGAAAAAGGGGCTCGCGGCGGACAAAAATTGAGATGGAGAATGACGTGACAGAGGGGATGGGGAAGGTGATGGGGATTACAGAAATGCTTTATGAATAAAATGGATTTTGCATTGTAAAATAAAAATATTTATTTCTAGATAAACAATGGAAATGAGCAAATATAAATAATAAATAAATTGATATTTTTTAAATATTTTTTATAGAAATCAAATATTTTTAATAATATTTGTCAAGAAAATATTTTTAATAATAATTTGGTGTATAATTAGCTAACACTGTAAAAAAAAATTATAAAATAGAACAATAAACATTTTAAAACATCATAGAAAACAAAGAAATTCTTGTCAATCAAATAAGTTTTTTTTTATTTTTTTTATTTTAGAAACAGTTTTTAGAATAGATTTACCAATCAGGTTTTTTTTCGTTTTCTAACTTTTAAAACTCTTTTCAAAACATTATTTACAAACAGAATTTTTTACTTTTTTGTTTTAGAAAATGGTTCTTAAAAATTGCTTACAAAACAATTTTTAAAAACAAAAAAACCAAAACATAATTAAACAGGCCCTAGAAAACCAGATAAAAACAACTCCAGCATGTTCTTTAATTTTGGTTTTTTAAAACTAAAAAACAGATATTGTTTCCAAAATCAATTTTTTACAAAACATTCTTAGAAAACAAGTTTTTTTACTTTTTTATTCTTGAAAACAAGAAAACTGTTTTCAAAAACAGTAAACAAATAGGGCCTTAGGTTCTTTCCTTTCTTTAGTGTGTTTTTTAGATTGGATTTTCTTTGTCCAATTTGTTTCCATCATTTCTTCATCCCTATCACCATCATATATGTATTTAACAGTCATAATTTATGTTTTAATCTTTTTATATTTCAAAAAACCAAAATAAATTATGATTCTTAAATACATCGTGATCTTGAATATTGAAAAAAAAAATAAAGACAACTTGGATGGAGTGAATTACATATCCATTTTTTTCATGTGATATCAACAAATTAGCTTTTGTAAATAGGATATGTGTTAGACATGAATATGAGAGTCCCAAGGGACTACAAGTCTATTATAGAAAGCACAAGGTTAAGCTTAAGCCTACTTAAGCAGTTACCATTCAGTTAGTTGGTTAGTGGTTGTAGCTAGGCTAGTTTGTTAGTTACAGATAGTTTCTATAAGTAATCCCTCTGGCTGAACAGAAGGGTATGAAATTGTCAATTTGTAAATTCGACTAGGATTACCTAGTGTGAAAGGGGAATGCCCCTTTGGGTACCTTGTGTACATTGGTTTTGCTAATTTCAGAAATCATACAGAGAATTCTTTCTTTCTTGCTTCTTTTCTACATTCTGTGAAGTTGTTCTGTGTGAGGTGAGTCTAATTGCTCTAGAGCAAAGAGAGATACCTAACAAGTTTGGTCCGACCTGCCGGATCACAATGGCAATGGATAATCGCGTTACTGCATTAGAAAAGATGGCCAGCGAGCATGGGGGGAAATTGTCAGAACTCCAAACTGACATGGCGGGACTTAGATCTGATATGGACTTCATCAAGACTCTTCTCCAGGAGATGAAGGTCAAGAAAATCCCCTCAGAATCTGGGGATAATTCGGTTAACCAAAAAAATAAGGAGAAGGAGAAGGTCGAAGAGGAAGACTCCAGTCAAGAAACAGATGAGGAGACTGATGAGGAGAGGGACGTCCCAACACGTTCTTGGATGAAAAAGGTTGATTTGCCTACCTTTGAGGGGAGTGACCCACTGGGTTGGATAGCAAGGGCAGAGAAGTTTTTTGAGGTGCAACAAATTAAGCCTTCTGAGAAGCTTCGGTTGGCTCTCATCAGCATGGAAGGGAACGCAGTTCACTGGTTCAGATATTGGCGTCAAAAGTCCAAGAAGCCTTCTTGGGAAGATTTGACCACAGCGCTATTAAGAAGGTTTGGAGGAAACGGACGTGGTACTGTATACGAACGGCTAGCAATGATAAGACAAAACTCAAGGGTGGAGGAATATGTTCAAGAGTTTGAACTCTTGGTAGCCCAGACACTGACGACCTCGGAGGAACAAATCTTGGGGTATTTTTTGGCTGGTTTGCGGAAAGACATTCGGGGACAGGTGCGTCCCCACGACCCCAAAGACTTGACGCGGGTGATGGAGATTGCGCGTGATGTTGAGGAGGCGATGAAGGAAACGTGCACGTTTGGGGGCCCATTGAACCGAAGCAATTCCAATTTTCGGTTTCAAGGAGGCGGCGGAATAGTGTCACGAGTTGGGTCAGGGAGCGGCGCAACCAGCGTCCAAGATCCAGGGGGCGGTGGTCGTACTGCGCAAGGTGGAGGTAGGGCCAATTCTATGTCCTCTGTGGCGAAACCTGGGGAGAACGTTACTCCCTGGTCTAGAAACAGAGGGACACGTACGCTTCCATACCCGGAGTACCTGAGAAGAAGGGATACAAGACGTTGCTATCATTGTGGATTGGAGTTCGGGCCAGGCCATCGATGTCCTGAGAAGAATTTGAGGGTTGTGATTTTAGCTGAGGATGAGCAAGTAGATGAAGTTGGGGAAATCGTTCAAATTGAACAAGAAGGGTTCTGTCAGGAAGAAGTAGAGGAAGAACAGGAGGTGACTTGCAAATGGATGGATCTTTCCCTTTGTTCTGCAGGGGGGTTAACCCAACCACATACCATGAAACTCCAGGGAAAGGTTCAAGGCCAAAAGGTGATAATCTTGATCGATAGTGGAGCTAGCCACAACTTCATTTCTAGCAAGTTGGTACAGAGTTTGGGATTATGGGTGGAACCAACCAAACCTTATCAGGTGAGGTTGGGTGATGGAAACAAAAAACCTACTCAAGGGTGTTGTAAGGAGTTGACTGTACAAATGGGAGAATATCAATGTGCTGGGGATTTCTTTCTGTTTGATCTTGGTGGAGTTGATGTGATATTGGGAGTAGCTTGGTTAGCCACCTTAGAAGAAGTAAAGGCGAATTGGAGGACCTTGAGCATGACCTTTGTCCATCAAGGTCAGAACATCCAGGTACAAGGAGATCCTAGTTTGACCAAATCTGTCATATCTGCTAGAACTTTGAGGAAAATGGCAGAGGAAGAAGTGGAGGCTATGACTATGTTGTGGATAGTGGAAAAGGAGGATAGGAGCAATGATAATCTGACCAGGGACCAAGAAGAGCAGCTGCAGGAGTTATTGGGGGAATTTGCTGTGATTTTTTCTGAACCTACCCAGTTGCCTCCTTACAAGGAAGTTGATCATAGAATTCCCATTAAAGCTGGAATAGACCCCATAAATGTAAGGCCCTACCGCTACCCCCATCTCCAGAAGAATGAAATTGAGAAACAAGTGGCTGAAATGCTTTCAACAGGGGTAATAAGACCTAGTAATAGCCCATATTCAAGTCCTGTGATCTTGGTAAAGAAAAAAGATGGCAGCTGGAGATTTTGTGTTGACTATCGAGCCCTTAACAAAGCCACTATTCCAGACAAATTTCCTATTCCGGTGATCGAGGAACTTCTGGATGAATTACATGGAGCTGCGTATTTCTCTAAGGTTGATCTTAAAGCGGGGTATCATCAGATAAGAATGAATGAGTCCGATATCCCCAAAACGGCTTTCCGTACCCACCAAGGGCATTTTGAATTTTTAGTCATGCCATTTGGCTTGACTAATGCACCAGCAACTTTCCAATGTGCCATGAATGCAACACTGAAACCTTTCCTAAGGAGGTATGTATTGGTTTTCTTTGATGATATACTAGTGTATAGTAAAACATGGGAGGAGCACGTGCAGCATTTAAAACAGGTTTTGGGAACATTGAGACAGCATGGTTTCTTTGGCAACTTGAAGAAGTGCAGCTTTGGGAAAACTGAAATGAGTTACTTAGGGCACATTGTCTCTAAAACAGGGGTTTCTATGGATCCTCACAAGATTGATGCAATATTGCAGTGGCCTATTCCAAAGTCCATCAAAGCCTTACGGGGTTTTTTAGGCCTTACGGGCTATTATCGGAGGTTTATTTGCAACTATAGGAAGATAGCTCGCCCTCTTACTGATTTGTTGAAGAAGGGGAATTATGTGTGGAAAGAAGACAGCACTGAAGCTTTTAAGCAACTTCAGAAGGCTGTCACGACAGCCCCAGTACTTGCCATGCCTGATTTTGACAGACCTTTCTCCATTGAGTGTGATGCTTCGGGGAAGGGAATTGGAGCTGTTTTGACACAAGGAAAGCGACCAATAGCATTTTTCCAGCAAAGCTTTGGCTGATTCATCTCTCACAAAATCAGTTTATGAAAAGGAATTAATGGCTTTAGTCTTGGCCATACAACACTGGAGACCTTACCTTTTGGGACAGAAGTTCACTGTTTTTACTGACCAAAAGAGTTTAAGGTACCTTCTAGAACAACGAATTACTACCCAAAACCAACAGAATTGGCTGGCCAAGCTATTAGGGTATGAATTTGATATTGTGTATAAGGTGGGGGCTTCAAATAGAGTAGCAGATGCTCTTTCAAGGAAAGATGAGGAAAAGGAATTACAGCTGGTTTCTAGACCTTTCTGGCAAGATATTTCAGTTATTGATGCAGAAGTTAAGGCTGATCCTACTTTGGCAAAAATCATTGAGGATCTGAAACTAGATCCCAACTCTCACCCGCAATATACTTTGGAAAATGAAAGATTATATTACAAAGGACGACTGGTATTAGCAGCTACTTCCAACTGGATCCCAAAGTTCTTGCAAGAATTCCATGCTTCTCCCATGGGGGGACACTCTGGTGTGTACAGAACCTATCGTAGATTGGCTCAGTCACTTTTTTGGATTGGCATGAAGGGCACCGTGACTGAGTATGTGGCATCTTGCCACATATGCCAACGCAGCAAGTATCAAGCCTCCTCTCCTGCAGGGTTACTACAACCTTTGCCTATTCCTAATGCTGTTTGGGAAGATATAGGGATGGATTTCATTGTGGGATTACCAAAGTCAAAAGGATTCGATGCAATCCTGGTGGTGGTTGATTGGTTGAGCAAATATGGGCATTTCATTCTGCTTAAACATCCATATTCAGCTCGATCAATAGCTGAAGTTTTTGTTCGTGAGATAATCAGGCTTCATGGAATACTAACTTCAATAGTCAGTGATCGTGACCCTACCTTTATTAGCCACTTCTGGCAGGAACTATTCAGGTTACAGGGTACTCAATTACGCATGAGTACAGCCTATCATCCGGAATCGGATGGACAAACTGAGGTATTAAACAGGACTTTGGAAACCTATCTTAGATGCTTCTGTTCTGAACAACCTAAAGCATGGGCGGATTTTATCCCATGGGCTGAGTACTGGTATAACACCAGTTTTCAAGGTGCTGCCCGTTGTACTCCATTTGAAATTGTATATGGGAGACCCCCTCCTTCTCTAGCCCGTTTCATACCAGGAGAAGTGCTGGTGGAAGCTGTTGCCCAAGATCTTAAGGACATGGATGAAGCTCTCAGACAATTATAAAGTTGACACAGGCAAACACAAGAAGGGGGGTTGAATTGTGTTTGTTAATATTTTTCGAAAACAGCCTTTTCAAAAAGATTTTCTCACACAAAGATAAGGAGGCAGAATAAAGCACACAGAAAAGTAGTCTTTTGAAAGATTAACAAATTCAAGTTCAAATCCCCACAGTTAGTATAAACACGTAAAACCAAAGAGATAAGGGATTAGAAGATTTACACAAGATGTTTTATCCTGGTTCACTCTCTTCCAACCAAGAGCTACGTCCAGTCCCTTCTACTTGAAGGATTTTTCCACTATTTTCAAATAGATAACACCAAGTATTCAACACCTCTCCAGGCTCACAAGTATTTCTTTCTTACCAAGCCTCTTCAGGCTCTACCTCTAATAAAGAGTTTTGATTTCTTTGATCTTCTAACTCACTATATGTGAGAGTGTGAAAGTTTAAGATCAGATGAATATTATAGCAATATTCAAACTATGATATTACAGACTTTTGCTTTTTGAATGAATAAGAGAGTATATGCTCGCAAGAGATTTCTTGAGATTACTTTGTATGTGCAAAAGTTATTTCTTCAAAAACTTTGGTCTTCTATTTATAGGGACCTTGATCTTCTCTTCAGAATCATCAACGGTTGTTTTTGAATTTCCCGTTTAGTAATAGAGTCAACCAAGTAAATATCCGTTGAGACTCAGCTTGCTCGTGGCCTTTGTACTATGAGATAAATTCTTGCATATAATGGCACACCTCTGAGCAAAAGCAGCTTGAAAAACAGTTTTTCCTTCCTTGTATAAGTTCCAGCTTTTTCAGCGTAAAAGGTGACAGGGTACACAACGTTTTGCATTGTACTATTCTGCTTTTTGCAATTCCTTATTTGTACTATGTTTCTCTTATTGAAACAAGGAAACAAGAACCGTTAATAGAAAAAATGAGAAGAACCATTATAAATGAAATGAATATCAATCATAAGAAATAAATTTGCTTTGGTTCAAATTGATATAAATGCTCAAAAAAAATCTTCGTCTACCAAAACAATAGTAAAGGCAAGTTAGGAAAGAAAGAGCTTTAAGGCTCCGTCTACTGACGTGGCAATCAAAACTTCGTCTACTTAAAACATCGGTCTTGCCAGTACTTGAAACATTTAAAATCTCCGTCCAGTGACGTGGCAATAGAAAACTAAGATTATTATTTGAGAGAAGCTCACGTCTATACAAACAGAAATTCTCCGTCTACTGAAAACATTTAAGCGCTCGTCTACTGACGTGGCACTTGAGTACAAAGGAGATCCTTGATAGAGTGGACTCGACCACTCTGGAAAACATTCAATATAGATTAAATGGACGCGGATTTGCAATGAAAATAGACTTAACATTTTAACTAATAAGAACAGATAATTCTTTAAGACTAAAGGCACTTGTTAGATTCAAAGCATTAACACTTTGCTACACAAATTTAATTATCATTGTTAACATCAAAACCTAGAGATTATTTAATCCAAATTATTTTGGTTCCAACAATCTCCCCCTTTTTTATGATGACAAAAACTAATTAAATTTATTTTGCAAAGTTTAAGAGAGCTTACAAGGCTCCCCCTAAGACAAAGCATACAGCAGATAAAAGCAGTTAAGGCATAATAATCTAAGTCTTATTTGCAAAAAGGTTGACAGATCAAGACAGCAGTTTATTAAACATTTAAGATTCAAAGCAGTATTGAAGGGTAAACATAAAGTCAAGGCATAATACAGACATACACTTATGCATATGCAGACAATTATGTACTAAAAAAAATCTCTGTATAAAAAAAAATTAATCTTTCAAAAAATTTAATCTTTCCTTTCTCCCCCTATTTTGTCATCAGACAAAAAAGACAAAAAGGTAAAAGGGAGTGGACCATCATTGTCAGCAAACAACAAAAAGAATAAAACAGAGAAGGAAAAAGTTTTTAAGTAGAAGGAGGTGGTGGAGGAGGTGGTTGGTTAGGGTGGAGATTTTGAGTCTTCTGAAAATCCAAGATCAGATTTAGCATCTGATTCATCACTGCATTTGTAGGGGCCAGAGAATCCTGAATTTGCTTCTGCACCCTTTCTTCAATCTGTTGAGCCATCTGTTCAGTCTTTGCCTCAACTATCTTGCCAACCTTATCATCAACAATTTTTCCAATGATGTCTTCAAGATTGGGTGGCAAGGAAAGTTGTCTGGAGCTCTCAGCAGTGTCAGATACAGTGTCTTGAGCCTGGGCTGCTGGTCTGACCATAGCAAGAGCTAATGGTTGAGAAGAAGCCTTTGCAGACTCAGCTCCTTGCTTAGAGACACCAACCTCAGCAGACTGCTCAGCTTGTGCAGATGGAGGTTCAACAACTGAAGTAGGTTGAGAAGTCAGTTGTGCATCAATCTCAGGGCCTGCTACAATCAACTCTTCAGCTTGCTGATTAGAGGATGATGATGCTGGAGATGCAGTGGCAGCCTTAACAGATTTCTGAGGGATATCCTTTGCCCAGTGGATAGGAGTAATTTCCTCCACATCCCTGCTGGTAATAGGAAGTGCCCACAGATCTTTGTAGATCATGTGCCTTACTTTGGATAGTCCACACTTTCCTCTGAGCTTGGGAATTTCCTTCTTCTCTTCCTGAGTCAAGCCAGAAGAGGAAGCATTCCTGGTGCAGTGGATGATATGGGACAACCAAAAGTCTGCAGCTTTCATTTCTCCAATGTTCCTCACATCCTCCATGTACAGATAGAAGTCAAGCTCGGAGTGATCAAAGTATTCTTGAGACAAATCCAGCATGGCAGAATGAGCTTCAGGCATGACTCCCTTATTTCTTCTGAACTTCTTATCTTTGTCCTTGTTGAGGTCTATCATGCCTAGCCTTGGACAGATGGGATAGGGAGCAATGCCTACACGTGTTTCCTTGTTGTGTCTCAGCCATGTAATAGGAACCCAACGTGCAGCTCTCTCAATTTGGAAGTAGCTAAATTCCCACTTCAGAATGTTATAGATCAGTTGATCTGCAAAGGGGTCTGAAGCACTGCCATAAATGCTGGGATGCTCGAATTTCATCCATTTGGTGTTTGCATCCAGCACAATTGAAACGTGTGCGGATGATCTAGCTCTTTTCTCAGGTAAAGAAGGCAGTTTGATCCTTTTGGGATCAGTTTCCCATACAGGAATGATATGCCTTGCTACTCCGGCAGTGTGAGGGATCAAAGGTGGGGTTTTTTGTAGGTTGGGGTAAATTTTCCTTTGGGGAAAGCGGTTGAGGGGTAGATGGGTTAGGAGAGGGCCATGTTGGTTGTGCATCTCGGAGGGAAAGGGACCTTTAGGAGGCTGAGAGTTTGGGTATTTTGTGGTCCAGGGATACTCCTCATAGGGTTCAAAGTCATAATCTGGATGGGAGTACCACCTTGTTAAAGGAGTTTCAAGGTTAATTTCAGGGTCAGGTTGGTGAGTATGGAACAGAATTTTCCAATTCCTCTTAACCTGAGCCCAGTTCTCAGACCTATTGGCAAAAATAGTGGATGGGGGAATAATTGGTGGAAAGAGTTTTCTTAGTTGTTTAGGGAAGGGGGCACCTCGGCAAATTCCATCATCCTTTTGATGAAACCAAGGATCCGAGTCTGGAATTATTGGTGGAAAGATGGTTTTGAGTAGTGTAGGTTGGGGTGTGGTTAATTGAGTTGGGCTAGATTGTGGTGAAGATGGAGTTGAGGTTTGGTCAGGTTGCTCTCTTTGCGGTGAGGGTTGGGGTGTAGGTAAAGAAGGTCTATATACATTATCAAAAAAATCTACACTCGGAGTAGGGGCATCATCACTCACAGTATTAGTAGGAACATCAGAAGATGTGTTTACCTCAGAGGCTGCAAAGGTTCTTGCTTTCCTTGCAGGTTGCCTCCTCTTTAAGACTGTTCCCAGAGGAACATTGTCATCTTCATCATCCTCATCCTGAGACAATACCAGCTTTCTTGCTCTCTTGGGAGCAGGTCGAGGAACAGGTCGAGGAGCCTCAGCCCTAGGCTCATTAATCACCACGCCTCTGGTAGGCCTTTTGGGAATGGGCTTCCTGACAGCCATAGTTTTCCTTTTAGTTCCTCTCTTGAGACCTAGAGTAGCTGCATTGTTGGCCTCAACAGCTTCTTCTTTAATCTTCATTTTCTCCTCGTATTTTGACATTTCAACCAGTTTGTACGTGTCAAGGTGCATACTGCTTAGGTTGCTCTTTCCAAAAATGGCAGCTTGCATCCCCTTCGAACGAAAGATCTTATCTTGTTCTTCTTGAGGCTTTGCATCTAAGTAATCATACAAGCCTTGCTGCTTGAAGACTTTTGACAAAAGATGAGAGAAAGTGATGTGAGAGGCTGTTTCCCTGTGTGTGATGGCATCCTTGAAACGATGAAACAGGATCCATGGCAGGTTTATTTTTGTCTCATAGATCATGTTGCAGAGACAAAACTTGTGAAGAGCAGAGAGGTTATCCTTAGACCCTGCCTTATGAAGCACAGTCTTGTTCAGAATCTGATGAAGAATCCTGATATGATCCTTCATTTCAGATGACTTCCACGAATGAGTCCTCACTACATCTTCTCGCATCAGTGTAACCGAGATAGTTTCTATACCACCCAGATCTTCTTCCCAGTTTTCTGTCATGATCAAACCCTCTTGAGCACAGAGGATTGCATCAGAAATGGTCTTCTCAGAAACGATTATCTTCTTGCCTTGAACAAACCCTACTACCTCAGTGTTGGTAATCGTTGGTTTCCTCCAGAAATCCCTGATCAAGTCTGGATAAATCGAGACCTTTTCCAGAAACAAACCATCCCAACCAGCAGCGTTGATGTACTTGCTTACATCCAAGTTATACTCACTCAGAATTTCAAAGTTAAAGTGATGTTCAGCCGCGATATTGATGATGTCAGTAACATAGGCAGGCTCGGGAGTTGAGGTTGAAGCGATTGTTGAGTTCTTGAGAACAGGTTTGGGTTAGAAGAAAGGAGATTTCAAAAACTTTCAGAGAGTAGTTGTCAAAGATGAAGAGTAGCGAAAGGTTTTTTCGAGGGAAAGGAGTTACCTTTAAAGAGTTTTCGAATACCAACAGTTTTCAAAAGAAAAGATTGATTAGACAAGACTTTAGTGAAAAAACGGCGTTGGTATTTTGGGACCGTAAAAAGTTACGATGGGATTAATGGAAGTCGCTGACTCAGCAAGGAAATGATTAAAATCAAATGTTTTAGTATAACTGAGTTCATATAGATAAAAATGCAGATATTTTAAAAGACAAATGTATGTAAGATTGGGTCCACATAAGATTGAGGGTAGACGCACAAAAACATAAGTAGTGGACGCGGCACACCAACAGTAGTGGACGCGTAGACTACACAAGTTCTGGACGCCAAAACCAGTGGACGCGCAGATAAAACATGCAATCAATACATATACCAAATTAAACCACATACAACATGTTAAGATGTTTTCTGATAAAAATAAATCTGTCCTCAGCAAGAGGTTTAGTAAAGATATCTGCCCATTGATGGTCAGTATCTACAAATTGAACATCAAAAACACCTTTTTGCACATAGTCTCTGATAAAATGATGTTTGATTTCTATATGCTTAGCCCTAGAATGAAGAATTGGATTCTTAGACAGATTAATTGCAGCAGTATTATCACACATTAGTGGAATGCTACTTACAAACACATTGTAGTCCTCCAATTGGTGTTTAATCCAGAGGAGTTGTGAGCAGCAGCTTGCAGCTGATATATATTCTGCTTCAGCAGTTGATAGAGCAATGGTACTATGTCTTTTGCTTGACCATGATACTAGATTAGCTCCAATGAAGTGACATCCCCCACTGGTGCTTTTTCTTTCAATTCTATCTCCAGCATAGTCAGCATCACAAAAGCCAACTAATCTGTAATCTTCATCTTTCTTAAAGCATAGACCAAGATTAGTAGTACCTTTTAGATATCTAAAAATTCTTTTAACTGCTGATAAATGAGATTCTCTAGGATCAGATTGAAATCGAGCACATAAGCAAACACTGAACATTATATCAGGCCTAGAAGCAGTTAGATATAAGAGAGATCCAATCATACCTCTGTATACCTTCTGATCTACCTTTTTCTCTTTATCATCTTTGTTCAGTATGGACGCGGGATGCATAGGTGTGTTCATAGGTTTGCAATCATCCATCTTAAACTTTTTGAGAAGTTCCTTTGTGTACTTAGTTTGATGGATGTACACCCCGTCCATAGATTGTTTGACTTGAAGTCCAAGGAAGAATTTGAGTTCTCCCATCATGCTCATTTCAAACTCCTTCTGCATTAGCTTTGAGAATTCTTTGCACAAAGATTCATTAGTAGCACCAAATATAATATCATCTACATAGATCTGTACTACTATGAAGTTGGAATTAATTGATTTTCTAAACAAGGTTGTATCAACCTTTCCTCTGACAAAACCATTATCCATTAGAAAAGAACTTAGCCTATCATACCAAGCTCTGGGGGCTTGTTTTAGGCCGTATAAAGCTTTCTTAAGCTTGTATACATGTTCAGGTTGGGTTTCACTCTCAAAACCCAGAGGTTGCATAACATAAACTTCTTCATTGATAAAACCATTTAAAAAAGCACTTTTTACATCCATTTGAAAAAGCATAATATTATGATGTGCAGCAAATGAGAGTAAAATTCTGATTGCTTCCAATCTTGCAACAGGTGCAAAGGTTTCAGTATAGTCTATACCTTCTTCTTGAGAATAACCTTGTGCAACCAATCTTGCTTTATTTCTTATAACCTTACCATTTTCGTCAAGCTTGTTTCTGTAAACCCATTTTGTTCCTATAACAGATTTATTCTTAGGTAGGGTTACCAGAGTCCAAACTTCATTCCTCTCAAACTGATTTAGCTCTTCTTGCATTGCTAAAATCCAACCATTGTCCAGCAGAGCCTCGTCTACAGTCTTTGGTTCCAATTCAGAGACCAATGCAGAGTCTTCTTGCTCTCTGAAGGTTGATCTGGTTCTTAGCTTATCACTTGGATTTCCTATGATTTGATCCGGTGGATGATAATTCTTGAAATGCCAAGTTCTCTGAACATTGCCTTGTTGAGAGGTGGATGCTTCTGGTTGATGAGAAGGGTCTTCAACTGGATCATCAGTTTTAACTTCTTTTGTTTCTCCTGAGATGTTTAAGTCAAGATCTGCAAAACTTTCATCTAGCTCTGATAGTTTCTTATCAGGCTGTTTGTCATCAAATCTAACATGTATAGATTCTTCTACTATTAAAGTTCTTGAGTTATACACTCTAAATCCTTTTGAGGTTTCAGAAAATCCTAGTAGAATTCCATTGTCTACTTTTGCATCAAACTTCCCAAGTTGATCTTTTGTATTTAAAATATAACATTTACATCCAAAAGGATGAAAATAAGATATGTTGGGTTTTCTGCCTTTCCACAATTCATAGGGAGTCTTCCTCAGAATAGGTCTAATGTATATTCTGTTCTGAATGTAGCAGGCAGTGTTCACAGCTTCAGCCCAGAAGTGTTTAGGGACAGAATTGTCATTGAGCATAGTCCTAGCCATCTCTTGAAGAGATCTGTTCTTTCTCTCTACCACACCATTTTGCTGTGGTGTTCTTGGTATTGAGAAGTTGTGTTGAATTCCATTTTCTTCACAAAACTCATTGAATAGCTCATTGACAAATTCTCCCCCATGGTCACTTCTAATTGAAGCTATACACATGCCTTTTTCATTCTGTACATGTTTGCAGAATATAGAAAAGACCTTGAAAGACTCATCCTTGTGAGCAAGGAACATAACCCATGTCCATCTAGTATAGTCATCTACAATGACTAGACCATATTTCTTACCACTGATAGAAGCAGTCCTTGTTGGACCAAAAAGATCAAGGTGTAGCAGTTCAAGTGGTCTCTTGGTACTTACAATATTCTTAGATTCAAAAGAACCTTTGACTTGTTTTCCCTTCTGACATGCATCACAGAGAGCATCAGATTTGTATTTAAGGTTTGGTAATCCTCTCACGAGGTTATGCTTATTTAGCTTTGAGATTAATCTCAAGCTTGCATGACCTAGCCTTTTATGCCAAATCCAACGTTCATCTTCAATGGACACTAAACATGAGACACTTTGATTTGAGAGGTCCTCCAAGTCAATTTTGTATAAGTTGTTTTGCCTCTTAGCAGTGAATAAGATTGATCCATCATTTTTCTTGACATAACACATGTTCTTATTGAAAGAAACATCATATCCACTGTCACATAATTGACTTATGCTCAGTAGATTATGTTTTAAACCATTTACTAAAAGAACATTATCAATGGAGGGAAAAGGATGTTTACCGATTTAACCTATACCAGTGATCTTTCCTTTCTGATTTCCTCCAAATGTCACCCAGCCACCATCCTTATGTTTAAGGTCTTGGAACATATACTTTTCTCCCGTCATGTGACGTGAGCATCCACTGTCCAAGTACCAGGATGTTTGTTTTTTTCCTGTTGTTAAGCAGATCTGCAACAGGTATTATCTTGTCCTTAGGTACCCAAACTGACTTGGGTCCTTTCATGTTAGTTTTCTTTGGACGAGAATGTTTGGCATGCCTATTATGTATGCATCTAGATGTAGAGTGCCCACTTTTTCCACACACTTTACAAAAGGTGTTGGACGGGCCTGATTTGGTTTTCGCATACCTAGCTGGAGCTTTTGAAGCTCTTTGCTGCATAGGTGGTTTTGACTTAATGTAAGATGCCTCATGCTTCTTATTGTCATAACCAAGGCCAGATTTATCAAAGGGTGACCTAGAATACCTTAGGATAAGACTAAGCTTATCTGAGCCTCCTACCAATTTTGACAGAGAATCTGTCAAGTATTTTACATCTTGTTTTAGTTTTGCAACTTCACAAGAATTGTCAGGCTCACATTCAGATTTGTCAGTTAGACTGACATTCTCTGATTTCAACTTATCATTTTCTTGAAACAAACTTTGTTTTTCCATGCAGACTCTATCATATTCTTTGGTTAATTTTGCAAACTTCTTTTTAAGACTTTTGTATTCATGAGATAATATGGATGAGTCATGCAGTAATTCATCAAAGGCATTTTTGAGAGTTGAAGGTTCAGAATCAGTTACCTCATCATCATCAGTGTACTCATTTTCTGATGATGTGTCTGCCATGAGGCAGATGTTTGCCTCTTCCTCTGCTTCCTCTTCCTCATCTGATGAGGATAAGTCCAAGTCCTCCCATGTAGCCATTAAGCCCTTCTTTTTCTTGAAGAACTTCTTCTTTTCTTTTAGGTCAGGACAGTCAGCTTTGAAATGGCCTGGCTTTTTGCACTCAAAGCACAAAGATGGACCTTTTTCTTTGGAGTCTGATTTCTCCTTAGAAAATTTCTTGTTGAATGGCTTTCTCTTGAAATTACCTTTTCTTCTCCACATATGTTGTATCTTTCTGGAGATGAAAGATAGTTCATCTTCATCTGATCCTTCATCACTGTCTGAAGGTTCAGCATCATCTGAAGACTCAGCAGCTTTGAGGACTTTTGAAGAGCTTGCTTTCTTTGCCTTTAAAGCAATGGACTTTCCCTTTCTGGAATTGTCTTCCTCATTTAGTTCAAGTTCATGAACTTTTAATGATCCTAGGAGTTCTTCCAGAGAGAGAGTATTTAGATTCTTAGCTTCTTGAATAGCAGTGACCTTCGGTCTCCACTGCTTGGAGAGACTTCTCAGAATCTTTCTGATATGATCCCTATTCTCATATACTTTTCCCAGAGATCTGAGACTGTTTGTTATTGTTTGAAATCTTCCAAACATCTGATCTATAGACTCATGATCAGTCATCTTGAAGAGTTCATACTGGTGAACCAGCATGCTTATCTTTGACTCCTTCACTTGTGATGAGCCTTCATGAGCGAGAGCCAGTGTATCCCAGATTTCTTTTGCTGTGTTGCAGCTGTGAACTTTATCATGTTCTGATCTGGTAATAGCACACATCAAGTAATGTTTGGCTTTGAGATTTAGTTGATGTTTGGCTTTTTGATCAACACTCCAATCTGCTCTAGCCAGTACTGCTTGATTTTCACCTCTTGGCTCAGTGTAGCCATTCTCTACCAGTTCCCAGATGTCTAGGTTCTGTGCATCTAGGAAGGCCATCATTCTCTTCTTCCAATAGTCGTAATCTGTTCCATCAAAGAGTGGAGGTCTGTTGATAGCTTGTCCTTCTGCATCCATGGTGGTAGGATCGTACTTCCTCAGCACTTGTTAGATGCTCAACCCTTTCGAGGCTGAGCTCTGATACCAACTGAAGTTGACACAGGCAAACACAAGAAGGGGGGGTTGAATTGTGTTTGTTAATATTTTTCGAAAACAGCCTTTTCAAAAAGATTTTCTCACACAAAGATAAGGAGGCAGAATAAAGCACACAGAAAAGTAGTCTTTTGAAAGATTAACAAATTCAAGTTCAAATCCCCACAGTTAGTATAAACACGTAAAACCAAAGAGATAAGGGATTAGAAGATTTACACAAGATGTTTTATCCTGGTTCACTCTCTTCCAACCAAGAGCTACGTCCAGTCCCTTCTACTTGAAGGATTTTTCTACTATTTTCAAATAGATTACACCAAGTATTCAACACCTCTCCAGGCTCACAAGTATTTCTTTCTTACCAAGCCTCTTCAGGCTCTACCTCTAATAAAGAGTTTTGATTTCTTTGATCTTCTAACTCACTATATGTGAGAGTGTGAAAGTTTAAGATCAGATGAATATTATAGCAATATTCAAACTATGATATTACAGACTTTTGCTTTTTGAATGAATAAGAGAGTATATGCTCGCAAGAGATTTCTTGAGATTACTTTGTATGTGCAAAAGTTATTTCTTCAAAAACTTTGGTCTTCTATTTATAGGGACCTTGATCTTCTCTTCAGAATCATCAACGGTTGTTTTTGAATTTCCCGTTTAGTAATAGAGTCAACCAAGTAAATATCCGTTGAGACTCAGCTTGCTCGTGGCCTTTGTACTATGAGATAAATTCTTGCATGTAATGGCACACCTCTGAGCAAAAGCAGCTTGAAAAACAGTTTTGCCTTCCTTGTATAAGTTCCAGCTTTTTCAGCGTAAAAGGTGACAGGGTACACAACGTTTTGCATTGTACTATTCTGCTTTTTGCAATTCCTTATTTGTACTATGTTTCTCTTATTGAAACAAGGAAATAAGAACCGTTAATAGAAAAAATGAGAAGAACCATTATAAATGAAATGAATATCAATCATAAGAAATAAATTTGCTTTGGTTCAGATTGATATAAATGCTCAAAAAAAATCTTCGTCTACCAAAACAATAGTAAAGGCAAGTTAGGAAAGAAAGAGCTTTAAGGCTCCGTCTACTGACGTGGCAATCAAAACTTCGTCTACTTAAAACATCGGTCTTGCCAGTACTTGAAACATTTAAAATCTCCGTCCAGTGACGTGGCAATAGAAAACTAAGATTATTATTTGAGAGAAGCTCACGTCTATACAAACAGAAATTCTCCATCTACTGAAAACATTTAAGCGCTCGTCTACTGAAAACATTTAAGCGCTCGTCTACTGAAAACATTTAAGCGCTCGTCTACTGACGTGGCACTTGAGTACAAAGGAGATCCTTGATAGAGTGGACTCGACCACTCTGGAAAACATTCAATATAGATTAAATGGACGCGGATTTGCAATGAAAATAGACTTAACATTTTAACTAATAAGAACAGATAATTCTTTAAGACTAAAGGCACTTGTTAGATTCAAAGCATTAACACTTTGCTACACAAATTTAATTCTCATTGTTAACATCAAAACCTAGAGATTATTTAATCCAAATTATTTTGGTTCCAACAAATTAAAGTTCCATTTGGGAAGGGCTCAAAATCAAATGTCTCACTATGCTAATGCTAAAAGGAAGCCAATCAATGTACAGCCAGGAGATTGGGTCTATTTAAAGATCAGACCCCACAGGCAGGTTTCTATGCCTACAAAGCTCCATCCCAAGCTTTCAGCGAGGTATTATGGTCCATTTTTGGTGTTGAAACAGGTTGGAGCAGTTGCTTTCCAACTGCAGCTCCCTGAACAAGCCCGTATCCATTCTGTTTTCCACGTGTCCCAGTTGAAAAAGGCAGTGGGAAATCATCCAGTAGAGGCTGACTTACCTGTAGGTTTGCAAGGGACAACAGCAGGGTACCAACCTAAGCACATTTTGGGTAGTCGCACTATCACAAAATATGGGTCACAAGTTCAGCAGGTCCTAGTTCAGTGGCAGGACAAACCACCAGAAGAAGCTACTTGGGAAGAGGTTTCCACAATCAGCAGCCACTTTCCTGATTTTAACCTTGAGGACAAGGTTGTTTCCGATGAGGGAGGTATTGTTAGACATGAATATGAGAGTCCCAAGGGACTACAAGTCTATTATAGAAAGCACAAGGTTAAGCCTAAGCCTACTTAAGCAGTTACCATTCAGTTAGTTGGTTAGTGGTTGTAGCTAGGCTAGTTTGTTAGTTACAGATAGTTTCTATAAGTAATCCCTCTGGCTGAACAGAAGGGTATGAAATTGTCAATTTGTAAATTCGACTAGGATTACCTAGTGTGAAAGGGGAATGCCCCTTTGGGTACCTTGTGTACATTGGTTTTGCTAATTTCAGAAATCATACAGAGAATTCTTTCTTTCTTGCTTCTTTTCTACATTTTGTGAAGTTGTTCTGTGTGAGGTGAGTCTAATTGCTCTAGAGCAAAGAGAGATACCTAACAATATGTCTCTTTTTTGTGAGTAGATCTTGAGAGAAAATAAGAGAGAATCTAAATTATAAACTCATGTTCTATTGATTTTTAAATCATACTTTAGAAAGATATATAATATATGTTCTACTAAACCATTATGTTAAAAATATATACTGTAAAAATGTAAACTATTATTTCTCATATCAATAATTATATTTTGTCAGAAGAATTCTCATTCACACTCCCCATACACAAGAACAAGAAGGAGAGGGAGAGTGAAGGAAATATAATAGAGTCTTGACAAGGGAGATTGATTAAAGAATTAGCAAAAGAAAATTAGAATCTATCTCAAACAAAAACAAATTTGATTTTACGTCAATGTCTAACATGACAGAACAAAAGAAGAGAGTACAAATCCCACTTTTTAATTTAATAAATACATATTTTTTTAATACAAATTCATCTCTTTAATCAAAGGACACTCGTTAAGATGCTCAAATAAAATAAACCTTATTCGAATTTCTCACTTTATATCATTGACGAATGTGGGCATACACCCCCTATACAGAATACAGAAACTTGCCTACAGAATAGATAACACATGATAGATCCATTCCATTCCCAATACTTGCCTCTTTACTACCTGCCCTTGTTCTGCTACATTGTGGCGCATCTTAGCATCTAACCACCAAATCCTAAAAAAGCATTATCCTCCTGCCTTTTCCTCTTTGCTTTTGCTTAACCATTTTTTTTTCATTTTCTTTTATATATTCTTTTTTTCTTCTTACTGGGCCAAGCATCAGAAATAATAATCATGGCAATCATTTTCTCCCCCTGAGAACTTTTTCTAACCCCTCAAACACCCCTCTTCCTCTCTTTACAGATCCTGTTATTTCTTTTTCAGAATTTCCCTTCTTGAGTTGCCAAAACAATTTGCTTAAGAGAGGGAGAGAGAGAAAGAGAGAAAGAGAGAGGGAGAGAGAGTGAGACAAGCCAACCAAAGGTTTCAGCTTTAGATCTGGGGTGAGCTGAGGTTGTTTGAAGCAATGGAGACACCACATGTCTCTTGGTCTTTGACATGAAAGTTTCTTGCTTTCTTCTTTAACCCTTCTTCCCTTCTATGACACCCTTTCTTGCTCTCAACTTTAAGTGGTTGTTGTAGCAGTAGCACAATTTTTAACTTGTTGGGTACCCTTCAAATTAGCACTCCTTTGTTGTATAGACTCAAAGAGGAGCTCAGATTTTTTGTGAATAATGCTAGCCATTGGGAGTCCTACCACCAGTATCCAGACAAGCACTACTTGTACTGCTTTGCTTAAAGAACTTGAGGTGTCTTTCTCTTTCTTCTTCTTCTTTGACTTCACTAATTAGTTTATTATACAACAAAATAAGATATGGGGTTTTATTCTTCTTCTTTTTTCTTCATGAAAGAGCTTGCTTATAATGATTTGCTTATGATACTAGCTCTTTATTTTTTCTTCTTTCTTCTTCTTGGCTATTCTCTACCCAATGATGTCTTGTTTCTCCCCAAGTCAACTTTTTGTCTGTTTTCATTACTGTGTCAAAAAGAAGGAAACATTGACAGGGTCTCTGTAGGTTATTTTTTTAATTATAGGAGAAAAGGGGCTTTATCTTTGTTCATTAGATTTTACCTGAGTTTAAAAAGTCTCTCTTTTTTCAACTTTTTTCTTTTCTCTAAAATTTCATTGTTTTTAGTCTAAAATTTGAAGTGGTTGATTTTATTCAAAATGGGTTACTGCAAATTTTCAAAAATCAGTAGTTTGGTAATTTTTTTTTATACATTTTAAGAAGATACCAGTTCAGTAATTGGTAAGGGGTTTTCAGGTGACCTGGTCTTTGTTAATCCGTCTATATTGCAATGTTTTGTAACTTCTGTTCTTTACTTTTATTGTTTTTGTGACATACGATGAGCTGCTCATAGAAAAAGTCACTGGTTTTGTTGCAAATAGTTTGGTTAAGATTTGGTAAAGTTCTTTATAAATTTGTTGACTTGCATTTTGTGTTTAGCTGAAAAGAAAAATAGCAAAATGGGTGTAGAAAAAAAATAGATTTAATATCAAATTCTTTGTCAGTTTGCTATTTTAGTTTTCTTCCTCTATTGTTTCCTGTTTTTTCTTGGGTTGATGGACCCCATTATGTGTGCAGCAAATATGGAACGATATTGGGGAGAGTGAGGTGGACAAAGATCGTATGTTATGGGAACTGGAGAGGGAATGCTTAGAAGTTTACAGGAGAAAGGTTGATGAGGCTGCCAACACCAAAGCACGCTTTCATCAGACTGTTGCAGCCAAGGAAGCAGAGCTTGCAACACTAATGGCTGTGCTTGGCGAACACGATATTCATTCACCGGTAAACATAAATGACTTACTTGTATCCTAAATTCAAAATTTGATTTCAAGCCTGACATCTTCCTGGATGCCTCAAAGTAAAAATATTGAAGGATAAAAGATAATCAAGGAGTCTGTAGCTCAACTGTCACCAGTTTTAGTCTATAACATTAGCGTGCTATGATGATCTCAAAGGTTTAATCCGCCACCAAGCCACCCATCCAAGCCCCCTACCAACAATTCAATGTACTAAAGAAAAATAGACTAGATAACTGATTATTATGCTGATTGTTGCTGCAAAGTGTAATTTTTTTCATAATTTTGGGTTCTGATGGACTATATGAAATTGTGAGAAGGAAAAAGTAAAAGAAAAAGGGAGAAGCACGTTTACTACTGTCATGAAATATGTACAAACATATTCCTATATCGAGCACATACATGAAGCTGTTTTCATGGACTTCATATGTGTTGATCAAGGAGATGTCTGTTGCTATTTGCATTTCTTGTAATTTTTCTTTTCTAGGTCAATGAAATGAAAAAACAAAAGTTTATAAATAAGAATGCTGCTTTTGCCATATTCTCTTAAGGGGAGCTAGTAGTATGATGTTATGTGGTTACCAACTCCTTGGACCTGTAATTATTCTTTTCATTGCCTACTCTGTTAATTTAGAGTAATTTAAAATCTGCATTATTTAAGCTGCATTTTAAATAATGTTACATTATATTTGCTCTTTCTTTTTTATTCATTCAATTTATGTATTTATGTATGTTATTATATGGTTATGGACATGGTTATTCTTAATCTGCTGATTTGAGGAAAAACGGGACACCACATGGGATGAGTTGGCTAAGAATAACTTGGAATTAATTTTCTGATCTTAAAATTACTTGAGAGGACAAAGGACCTGCTAGTATGATATGACTTTTTGATATTTGGCTGTGAAATATTACAGATTAGGACAGAGAAAAAATCTGCATCCCTGAAGGAGAAACTTGCATCAGTCACACCCTTGCTTGAAGATTTGAAGAAGAAAAAAGACGAAAGGTTAAAGCAATTTGCAGATATAAAGGCTCAAATAGAAAAGATAAGTGGAGAGATTTCTGGACTCCATGCAGTCAATAATACTGTGAGCATCACAACAGTTACGGAGGAACAAGACTTGTCACTTAGAAGACTTAATGAATATCAAACACATCTTCGTACTCTTCAAAAGGAAAAGGTATGTACTATGATATGAATTGACCCTTGAATTTTTTTATGGCTGTTTTTATGAGTAAATGAATCTTCTCTGATGGTATGAACAGTTGATTCATCTAAATATTCTTTTCTTATTTATGCTCACTCCCTGCCCTTCTTTACGTACATACTTTCTTATTATGGGTGAGTCAGATGACTTGATATTATTTTTCTTTTAAAAGAAACCATTTTGCATATGACAAATTCAAATGCTTTTGGTCACCCCTTTTGCCTTGTTTTTAATGCCTATTTTATATCATACATGAAAGAATTTATAAGTGGATACATGATAATATATGGTCTCATATCAATAAGTATGTTGACTTGAGTATCCTTTTACAACAAATTTTTGCATTTTCTATGCTTGTTCTTTGCAGTCTGACCGCCTTCAGAAGGTCTTGCAATATGTGAATGAGGTGCATTCTCTCTGTGGTGTGCTTGGGTTAGATTTTGGCCAGACTGTAGGTGATGTGCATCCAAGCTTACATGGGACTCAAGTGGAACAATCGACTAATATTAGCAATAGCACACTGGAAGGTCTAGAGCAGACCATTCTCAAGTTAAAAACAGAAAGGAAAGCTAGAATCCAGAAGGTGATCTATATGCTCCATCCTTAATTTCTTCTTGTTTTTCCTTTTTAAATTTTTTTTGTGCTTCTATCTGCTCTGATATTTAACATATATTTGTGCAAATGCAGCTGAAGGATGTTGTTGCAGAACTATTTGAACTTTGGACTTTGATGGACTCATCAAAAGAAGAGAGAAACAGTTTTCTGAGGATTACTTCTATTCTTGGATCTTCGGAACCAGAAATAACTGAACGAGGTGTTCTTTCAACAGAGATGATAGAGAAGGTTAAAAGCTTCTCTCTGTTCCCTCCCACTTTATTTTTCTTTATTCTTTAGATGTGGAGGACCTAGACTGAGGAGTCCTTTTGCAGGCTTCAGACGAAGTGGAAAGGCTTGCCAAACTAAAAGCAAGCAGAATGAAGGAACTTGTTTTTAAGAAGAGGTTAGAATTGGAGGAAATCTGTAGGCTGACTCATATTGAACCTGATACAAGTACTGCTACTGAGAAAGCTAGTGCATTAATAGATTCTGGTCTGTTCCCTGTTGCTTTAACAGATTATTTACCTATTACCTATCACCTCTTTGTTATTTAAGTCTGATTTCTCTTCAGATTTACCTAGAAAAGAAATGACATGATGTAACCTTGCTGTTTTTGTGTACAGGCCTAGTTGATCCTTCTGAACTACTAGCTAACATTGAAGCACAGATAATGAAGGCAAAAGATGATGCTTTGAGCAGAAAAGAAGTAACAGATAGGATCGATAAGTGGCTTTCTGCCTGTGAAGAAGAGAATTGGCTTGAGGACTATAATCAAGTAAGCCAAAAGTTCTGTTTTATATAGCTTAATAAGCATACTGGTAGGATGCATACCAGCCAGGGTTTTTCCTTTCTTTGCTTTTACAACTGCTTGTATTTTGTGTCTGCCCAAACTTGTAATTTCATTAGAGTTTCTGTGGTTTTAGTTGGAGTATTATTGAGTGTTGGCCTTGTAATTTCAGTCAAAATCAAGAGAGATTCTTTCATGAACCAGCCAACACAACTTGTGTAGACTACAATACATCATAAAAAATTACCATGTTACATTAATTGAAGTGACAATTGAAAAAACAAAATTTTAAGTGGGACAAAATAAATATAGATACTTATAAATTATTTCTATCTTAACCTTGAATTTTCTGTTTGTGTTTATTATATAAATGTATATATGTAATATTGTGGTAATTTATGGTACAAGATTTTTATTCAATATAATAATACTGCCAACTAATTAGGGTGCCATTATTTCGAGGCACGATAAAGTTCTCTTGTTTCATTATATAGTTTCACTCTTGCAACTCAAATAAATGTCATTGCATTTAATTTGATTTGCAAACCACTGTTATCATTTAGCTTGTTCTCCGAAGTAATATAAAGGAATTTCAGGATAACAATCGTTACAGTGCTGGGCGAGGTGCTCACATTAATCTTAAACGTGCTGAACGAGCTAGAGTGACTGTAAGCAAAATTCCAGGTATTGCTTTCATGAATGCCTATTTTCTCTAAACTGTGATTTGGACCTATGATGACCCTCGTGTTCTCTTTGCAGCTATGGTTGACAGTCTTATAAACAAAACACTAGCCTGGGAAGATGAAAACAAGGCTTCTTTTCTATACGATGGGGTGAGTTTTGAAGTGCTTGGAATATTTATAGTTGTGTTCACCCTCTCGAAGTTCTTTTAAGCAGGAAAATTTGATTGTTAATAATATCTGTAGGTACGTTTGGTGTCAATATTGGAGGATTACAAACTGACAAGACAGCAGAAAGAAGAAGAGAAGAAACGATTCAGGGTAAGTTTACTTGTTTATCCGCATTTTCCATAAGCATTTGTTCATTAACGAATTGATCGTTGAATATAATGATCTTTAACCTTAGTTTAAATCGATTAGCCTACTTATGTATTTTACAAAGATACCATTATAAAAATAAAAGTATATATTTTTTTAATGCTCTGAGTAATGCTGTTACATGTTTTGAATCATGTGTATTTTCTTGAATCTCACAGGACCAAAAAAAGATGCAAGATCTGCTCCTAAATCAAAAGGAAGCCATGTATGGATCTAAACCTAGTCCAAGAAAAAGTAACAGCTTTAGAAAGACAAATGGGTACCGTGCAAATGGCAATGGATCTATGCCTCCTACACCTCGCCGTAACTCTGTAAGTGGTGGAACATCTGAACCACTTACACCACGTTCGTACTCCGGGCGTCAAAATGGATATTGTAAGGAAATGAGGAGATTGTCGACGGCACCTCTGAACTTTGTTGCTATATCTAAGGAAGATACGATGTCATATGCTTCTCTATGTGGTTCAGAGCCTGAATCCCCTCCCCAGGGTTAAGATAACAAAAATGGTAAGTTGTGGTTCCAGATTTCCATTTTTAAATTATTGTTTGCTTGAGAAGTGCTAACAATATACTTTCTAACACTCTCTTTACAACACACTCACCTAATGGTTGAAATTCATATAGGTCCTACAGAATTCAAGTAGGACCTACATGATTTAGTGGAACCCATTTCCAAAATAGTGGGACCCAAATGAATTTTAACCAATAGAAGAGATTTTTTAGAAAGAAAGTGTTTGAGAGTGTGTTGATAACATCCCTCGTTTGCTTAACCTGGTTTTGGCCATATGGCCTGTGATACTGAAGCCATGTTTTTACAGATAAATAATTTGATAATATTTTTACTTGTGCAGGAATAGGCTAAGATTTTGATGGGTTGTGCCTGTAAGCATTGATAAAACCAGCGCAAGCCTTGTGAATATGAGATGGATTGTACACTAGTATTGCTTGTAATAAGCTGAGATATGCTTGGACAAAATGGTAACTGACATTTGGGGACACAAATTAGAGTGTTTATGCTTTGAAGAAATTCAGCTTTTGGGAAGTGTTGATACTGGTAGGGACAGTTTAGAACCTACTTTGTAGAGGATAAACAGTGAAGATCATACAGCGTTTGACTGTGTATGTTGTGGGTTTTGTTTGTGTTCCATGTTTTAACGTGTATATATAAGTTTCCAGTGTGATGATCATAATCCCATGTAGGAACCAAAATATTTTTTATTCAGAGTTGTAGGAACGTTCATGCTATACCTTAACCTCATGCCCATTTTATTTGTGATAATCCAAGTTCAAGTGTTATTTGAAGAATGTTACGGAGATGTGTTTGTGATCGCAGTGTCACATGATGCAGGTATTCTCATTATGGAGATCGGTGCATCAGATAAATGACTTTGCCTTTAGTTGCATGGTTTTCTTGGCACTGGCATCATGTACCTTGTATCTGAGGCAAACACGAAATGGGTACTATGATGTGAATCTTTTGAACTCCGGATGAACCAATAAATAAATTGCGGTAAATGTTTACTAATGAAGTACAAATTAAGACTATTAATAATTTATTATTCATGTATTTGTATTTTATTAAAAATCTCGAACTATTAATTGCATTGCACACTTCAAAAGATGGAAAAATAACATGAGGAAATAATGTGGGGGAATTCCACCCTCAAACGTCCTCTCCTCCTTTTATTATATTATAAAGATTCTTTATCTCTCCTTGCGATGAATTTTGGGGATTTCACTGGATGAGATATGAGAGAGAATCTATTCCCTATTAGATGAGATTTAGGGATGTATCTTGTATGCCTTTTCAATTTCAGTTATGATATTTGCACACCTGGGTGACACATTGGTTAATCATGTATAAATTTTTTGTTAATTTAGTTCATTATTTGGTTAATGGTTGATATGAAGCTTATTTTCCATAACCATGTAAATATTTGGTTAATCACATTCAAATATCTGGTTAATTCAGTTATTTAAATGATTAATGGGTCATCATGAATTAACCAAATATTTACACATGATTAACCATATAATGAATTGAATTAACCAAATATTTGTACCGATTAACCAGGGTGTCAACTTTGGGCGTCAACTTTGGGTGTGCAAATATCATTTCTCTTTCAATTTTTTGTTACAGACAATCAATCAAAGATGTATAGGTACTACTTCATTTGTTTCAAGTATGATCAAGCCAGCAAATTTCCGAATTTTATGATGTAGCCCTTTATACATGTAGGTCGTTTAATAAGTATGAAGAATGATAATCGGTACCCTTACGAGATTAGTTAATGAATCAAGAAATGAATATTTTTTTTTCCTGGAAATTGTGTATTTGATTTTTTGAGTAATAAACTTAATTTTTCGTAATAACTTGCTTTTTTTTTTCTTTTTGTATTCTTTACTCAGTAACTAGCGACCGAATAAGTATTGGAAAAGGTGGTATTGTACCCTTATAGAAATTTAATTTTATCCCTTTAAACAGAATAAGACAAGACAATTGGAAGAAAGTAAATGAAAAAAATTACAATATTTTTGTCTCGCACAAGGTTCAAGACAGAAGAAGTTATATAATCAACATGACAACTGCTCAATCTTAGGATGATAAAAAAGAGGATTCCTTCATAGATTAAGTGATTCCTTCATAGAGAGCTTTTCTCCTTGGCGCGTGCTTGTCAGAAGCTTAGAGGCATACTGAGAGAGATAGACGCTTCTTGGAAGTGAGACTTCTAAATCTTGTTCTGATCTGTAATCTTGATCCTTCTTCTTTCTACTTCCTTCAGAAGATAGTGTTTGTATTCTTCGAATACATGATCACGAATTTGACTGTGAACTGCTTCAGGCTTCTTGGTCTTCTATAAGAGCAGACAGTCTTGTAAGAGCAAACAATCTTCTATGGGAGTATTGCTTGATGCTACCTTCCTTTCATTTACTTGTTGAATGAATAAGTCCTTTTCTTTTAGTTTCCAGTGAAGATGACAGCTGTTGAATATTTCAGTTTAGTACTGCTGCTAGCTAGTCTTCTTCAAAGTTTGATAAGTCTGAGAGAAGTTGATATAGGCTTCAGTGTGAGTCAGACTTCAGACGCATTGAGCTTTAGACAACTTTGAGTCTGACGCTTGTATATAAGCCTCTGATCCTTTCATAATCTTTTGTTGAATTGATTTGGCAAGATAGAATTCTTTGGCTACACAACTCAAGTAGATGATTAGCAATATTCAGATGGTTCAATATAAAATCGATTGCTTAATGTTTGGGTTCATCAAAACACACAAGGGCCACAGGAGTGAGAGTCAGACACATGACAAGTCAAACGCTTTGTGACTTAACAATTGTTATTGATATTATTTCATGAGTATGTCGGATTAATGATGATGATGTTGTGCTCTGAATGAGTGTTGATTGTTGAGGATGTTAATGCCATCAACGATGATAATTAGTCTCTAGTTAATTAATAGGGCTTGTTAATGATGAAAGACATGAATATAGTATATGAGGCAAGGTTATGACCATAGGGCTTAGTTAAAGACCCTAGGATTGATTAGTGAGTGTTTTAGGGACATTAATAACAAAGCTGTGATTAAAGGATTAATTCCCCACAAGTGTAAGACATGGAATTAATTAAGAATAACGAAGCTAAGGACTAATGGATAGTTAAAAGTCAATAGGAATGATCCTTGAATGCCCTAGAAATCCAGTAAGGGTTCTTCAACCCTTCTGCCCAGAAACCGTATGGCCATGCTCCGTTGAGCACAACCTTGCTTAGCAGGGAGCATGCCCGTGCTACAATTTGAAATTCAAAAGGGCGCGCTGCATAACCACACCCGTGCTCAACAGTCAGCACGACCGTGCTTGACTCCAGGACCAGCATGCCCGTGCTGAGGGTGAGCATGCCCTTGCTCACCTGTCCAGAACAGAAACAAAACAACAACGGGGTTGTTTCACCCCAATCAAGTAAAAGATGAAAGAAGACACCAAACAAAGTAAAGACAAGTTAGACAACTTAAAGATGATAATGTACCTTGGTAGCCGAGTGACCAAGGGGACCTTGATGCTTAATGGTCAAGGTGTTGAGCTCTGGTGCTTAAGAGCTAGAGTGTTAAATAATTAAAGTGAAAATATGATGTTGATGTTAACGTTGTACCTTGGTAGCCTAGTGGCTAAGGGGACCTTGATAGCCGAGTGGTCAAGGTATTGTTGAAGTTGTACCTTGGTAAGTGGCCAAGGGGACCTCGATAGCTGAGTGGTCGAGGTGTTGAGCTCTGGTGCTTAAATGGCCAAAGTGTTGTTAAAGATAAAAGATTAAAGATAGTAACTTTGGTGCTAAATGTCCAAAGACGATAAGCCATAATAAATGGTGTTGATGGAGGTGGTGGTCAAACGATTGTTTGTTTGTATGCATGCATCATGCATGAAGTTGTTAGGGGAGGTACGACAATTAGGGGAGGTCGTCCAAGAGTAAGCCGATCTGGCCGTCGGTGGTGATTCGTCCGATTAGGGAATTATGTACACCCGTGTGGCGCATCCTAGAGTATGGTGCGTCGACTATCCAAGGGGTCCACCTATGTTGGGGACTGCCGGCGATGGTGCTTATTGGCCAATGTGGATATGTAACTTCAAAGCCATATGCCCGGTATAGATGGATCCACATGCATTCGGAGTAGTGAGTCACATTGCATTATATAATTGATGTATGTGAGATGTTTGTGATATACTGTTGTGTTGGTATGATGACGTATGTTATAATTTCCTTATTGTATGATCATCTTGCCAGCTATCCTGTTGCCGTTATGTTTATATATATGGTTCTTACTCCCTGTCTTTTGTTGTTTGCTTGCACGTATCTTTTGGATATCCATAGGATGGTGAGTAGCTTGCTGAGGAGTGACTCCGAGGAGCCGCTACTCGTAGTTTAGTTTTGTTTAGTTTATGTTGTTTATCCGAATGTTTCAGAATATGGTTATACCAGCTCTGTAATGTGACATCGGGGTTGGGTTTACGTTTCAGTTATGTTATGTTTTCTTTTATAAACATGTTTTATATTTCTGCGTTTGAAAAACTATGTTACAATGCGGCAGCCTCTGCCCATTTTATATTTTTATGATATAATATGCATGTGTTTATCTTATTTTCAAAATTATCTCTTCGATGTTACCGCTTTATAAATACATGCGGGGTAGAGGGTGTCACAGTACACATCGAGCCATTGACAACAAGTTAACATCTAACATGGATATGCTACCGTTGCTCCGTCAATCCTAAGAAAGGAATAGCATAAGAGAACTTTCAGACTATGACAGAACAAAAGCAACAAAGTTTTATGCGACGTTGATAACACCATTTTAATATATCAATTCTAGTGAATTCTATTATTTACATCACAAAAGTGACAATATAAAACACCAAATGTTTATACAGTGATCCTTTACTTTTGTTTGCTTCTTTTTTCATCCTTCTCTCTTCTACTGCAGCCACCATTATAAATTTGTCACCACCACCATAGATCTACCACCACTTTTGCCATCACCACCGAAACACCACCACCACCACATATCTGCCACAAGTATTGAAACCACCACAAACACAAAAATTCCATAATAAAATGGGGCAATTATAAATTCAAAAAAAGGAAGAGATAAATTTCCTCAAAAAAGGAAATAGAATTATGTAACAATGGGTGGTTGAGGGTAGTGGGGTTTCAAGGACATCCAATCACGATCCTCGCTACCCAAGTCGCCCTCGTTGCTCTCAACACCCAATTATGTTGCTTTCATCATCGCCAATCACCCACTATTGCCACCCACCACTATCAGCCACAACCATAACAAAGAAAATGATGAAGAAAAAGGGGTAGAGGAGGCGAGAAATGGAAGAAAGAGATATGAAATAAAAATAGGAAGAAGAAGAGTTAAGAGAGAGAAATACAATAAATAAATACAAATAGAAGAAAAATTGGTTGTTGTACGAAAATGATCTACTTATTTAGTAGAAGGTTGACACTGGAGATGTAATACCCCATTTTCTCAATTAAGGAATCGGACAAGGATTAAGCGTGTGTGAGAGCTTAATCTTGTTTGTTAAGTGCTAGTGAGTCGGTATACCAAGTTTGAAGTTAATCGGATTTAAAATGAACTCAGAGTACATCGAAACTCGTGAAATCAAAATGGATGACATGTGGCTGAGCTGGAGCCAGCGCCCAGGGCTGGGAAGTGGGCGCTGAGTGCCCGACACTGCCACCTAACCCCACCATCTCTTCGTTCATCCATTTTCGATTCTGACTTCGGATACGCGTTCAGGGCAACAAGCACGTCAAGCACATACCTTCGATTCGTCAAACAGTGGAGGTAATGCTCGAGTCCCTAACTCGTTGACACGTCGACATTGTCATTTACTTTGTTTTGTAAATCTTGCTTCGATTATGACTTTGTATGTGAAACTGTTGCAAGATTAGGGTTTATGACATTGTCGGGACTCTGCCATGTGTTCAGGACAAATTTCGGAGCATCGAGGCGTTCGTCATGAGTGAGGCAGCAGCTATTCCAGGGAGAGGGACACAATTTTCGAGGTGTGGAAGCAACATTACGATTGTCCGAGGTGGGCAGAAAGTATCTGACATGCCGGGGAGGCAAGTGTAGTATTGTATATTATGTTGTATGCGTAGCGTGCCCTAGACCCTACTAGTTGTCGAATAACTTGCGATAGTTAAATCCCTATAGAAACTAATTTTTAAAGCTGTATACGGGATTTAGTTATGGAACACTTATCGATATTAGGACTGCTTTATCATTTTATGTGCATATGCTGAGGTTGTCTATTTTGTTGTTTATTGTTGTCGATGGTTTTGCTGCTGGTTGACGTGTGTTGTTTGTTATTTTTGCATGATGATGTTTGATGCTGTGTTAGCTAATTATGTTAAGTTATTATTGATGTTGAGGATGATGATATTATGATGTTGGCGTTGATACCGTTGAGGTTGTCTGGATTGTCTGTTTGTGCTGCTGGAAACCCTAGTTAACACCTGAGGGCACGCGACAAGTTAATGATGAGAATGGATTCTGAAAGTGGTATATGGGGAGCGAGTTGAGATTGTGGAATCGAGTTAATGATGAGAATGGATTATGAAGGCGGTATATGGGTACCGAGTTGAGATTGTGGATGCCGAGTGCATCGTAATGTGTGTGAGTAACGGTACCGGTGTCAATGTAGGTTATGTTGCATTGCATTTTGCATACGAGATTAGTTGTACTCGAGTGCGAGTATGGATTACGGAGGGGCCGGTTGTTGAAGAGACCTTGGGGATGTACGAATTGGACTCGAGGGGCTCACAGCGACCATTAGGTAGCTCCTAATGTGTCATGTACCCCGGTATAGCCTGGTTTTCCCGACTTTACCCTGAGTATCCACGTCATAGGTGGACATTCCAAGGCGACCCATACACCCCTATTGGAGTTGAGCTCATAGGGGGATGCACTCTTATGGGTCACGGAGAGCGGAAGGGTTACCTGGACAAACTAACTGACGTTCTCTGAGCAGTGAGGCTCGGTAAGAAGAATGTCTCGAGGCTGAGACCCGGATGAGAGATATCGGCCGACATGCATATGAGTGTGACACCTTAGAGGATTGATCCAAGATGGATAATCGAGGTTGACTGTAACAATATGATTCGGGAGATGTGTGCTGCATGTGTTGACTGTTGTTTGATAGTATGATTTATTATGTTTTCCATATCCCTATTTTTATGGTAGTGTCGAGATTCTTATCTCCCTTCTTCTTATTCTTATTTTTCTTCATCTTTCTGTGTATGTATCGGTTCGTCAGATGAGCAGCAGCTGTACGCTGTCGGCGATCGGACCGGAGCATCGTCAGATGCACTACCTGCAGATGGTTTCGTTGAGGGTCTAGAACCTAGGGGACATTGAGATTATATATCATGACGACCGTGGGTGGCAGGTCAACCACTTATAGTTCTTCATGTGTTATGTCGACCCGATCAGCATCCATCTCCGTCTCGGAGGAGGACCCGACTTCACTATGCTCGGTTCTTATAAGATATCTCAGCGGCTACCTTTCTCAGAGAGCTGGATCCCACCCAATCGTCAGAAGTTTGCAAAGGATATGTGGAATCCGATAGACAGTACTTATGCTCATAGCGGACTTGGAGTGTTACGGAGAGGCCGCGGGGGAAGAAGTGTGCAGACGATGTATCACAGTTGTCACAGGAGAGTTGTGATTAGTAGTGATGAGTCTGTTGGGAACATAGTTTATAGACGCCGTTATGGCGAGGGTGGGGGTAGTTCTAGACGCCCATATCGTCTGTGATATGGTTCGTCGGTTGTGTCTGCTAGGGAGAGCCTCTGTGAGCATAGTCTTCTTTTGATTTTTTGATTTTGGATGTATTCTGTGATTGGCGGGGAGGTAGATGTTGTCTGTTTAGGTTTTTATGTATCTTTCTTTGTGACCAGTTACAGAAAAATTATGATGCAATTTGGGTTATAATTGATAGGTTAACGAAATGTGCTCATTTCCTTCCTATCAAGTAGTCAGACTGCATGGAGTGCCAGCGAGTATAATTTTGGACAGGGATCCGAGATTTACATCAAGATTCTGGCAAAGTTTACACAGTGCTCTGGGAATAAAGTTAAGAATGAGTTCGGCTTATCATCCTCAGACGGGTGGTCAGTTGGAAAGACTAATCCAGTCATTGGAAGATTTACTAAGAGCATGTGTGTTGGAACACACGGAAGTTGGGACGAGTTTCTTCCATTGATTGAATTGACGTATAACAATAGGTTCCACACAAGTATCGGCATGGCACCGTATGAAGCATTGTATAGAAGAAAGTGCAGAACATCCCTATGTTGGTACGAGACAGGAGAAAGTAAATTGATTGGACCAGAGGTGGTACAACAAACAACGAAACAAGTTCAGAAGATTCAAGAGAAAATAGAAGCAGCAATAGATAGGCAGAAAAGCTACAGCGACCAGAGGAGAAGGCCTTTGTAGTCCCAGGAAGACGACCATGTTTTCATGCGAGTTACACGGATGACTGGAATTGGCAGGGCAATAAAATCCATAAAGCTTACACCCCGTTTTATCGAAACATTTCAAATTCTTCGCCGAATTGGTCCACTTGCCTATCAAATAGCCTTACCGCCAAATCTTTCAAACCTTCACGATGTTTTCCATGTATCCCAACTCACAAAAAACTATCCTGATCCATCACACATTATAGAGCTCGAATCAATACAGTTAAGAGAAAACCTTGAGTATGAGGCTTTGCTTGTACGGATCGAGGATCGAAAGATAAATGAACTCCGCGAGAAGCAGGTTCCTTTATTCATGATCATCTGGGATGCAGTAACTGGTGATGCTACCTGGGAGAGAGAAGATGATATGCAACAGAGATACCCACACCTGTTCATGCTAGGTAACTCAATTTAAATTTCGAGGTCGAAATTTATTTTATGGGGGGTAGTAATGTAACATTCTGTTTTCTCAATTAAAGAATCGGACAAGGATTAAGCGTGTGTGATGGCATAATCTTGTTTGTTAAGTGCTAGTGAGTCGGAATACCAAGTTTGAAGTCAATCAAATTTAAAACGAACTCAACGTGCATCGAAATGCGTGAAATCAAAATGGATGACATGTGGCTGAGCTGGAGCCAGCGCCTAGCTCTGGGAAGTGGGCACTGAGCTCCCGACACTGCCACCTAACCCCACTATCTCTTCTTCTCCACTCACCTTGCATGCAACTTCTCACTTTTGGAGCACGAACCAGAAACCTTAGAGAGAGGGCATAGCTCATCTTAGTGAGAGAAATTTTTGTTTCCAGGAGATTCGTTCATTCGTTTTCGATTCCGACTTTGGATATGCGTTCAAGGCAACGAGCACGCCAAGCACATACCTTTGATTCGTCAAACAATGGAGGTAATGCTCGAGTCCCTAACTCATCGACACGTCGACATTGTCATTTACTTTGTTTTGTGAATCTTGCTTCGATTCTGGCTTTGTCTGTGAAACTGTTGCAAGATTAGGGTTTATGACATTGTCGGGACTTTGTCCATGTGTTTAGGACGAATTTCGGAGCACCAAGGGGTTCGTCGTGAGTGAGGAAGCAGTTGTTCCATGGAGAGAGGGGCACGAGTTTCGAGGGGTGGAAACGACGTTACGATTGTCTAAGATGGGGAGAAAGTATTTGACACGCCGGGGAGGCAAGTGTAGTATTGTATATTATGCTCTATACGTAGGGTGCCCCAGACCCTACCAGTTGTCGAGTAGCTTGCGATAATTAAATCCCTATTGAAACTAATTTTTAAAGCTATATACAGGATTTAGTTATGGCATATTTATCGATGTTAAGACTGCTTTATCGTTTTACGTGCATATGCTGAGGTTTTCTGTTTTGCTGTTTATTGTTGTTGATGGTTTTGCTGCTAGTTGACATATGCTGTATGTTATTTATGCATGATGATGTTTGATGCTATGTTAGTTAATTATGTTAAGTTATTATTGATGTTGAGGATGATGATATTATGATGTTGGCGTTAAGCCGTTGAGGTTGTCTGGATTGTCTGTTTGTGTTGTTGGAAACCCTAGTTGGCACCCGAGGGTACGCTGTCGAGTTAATAATGAGAATGGATTCTGAAGCGGTATATGGGTACCGAGTTGAGATTTTGGAATCGATTTAATGATGAGAATGAATTCTGAAAGCAGTATATGGGTACTGAGTTGAGATTGTCGATGTCGAGTGCATCGTAATGCGTGTAAGTGAATAATGGTACTAGTGTCAACATAGGTTATGTTGCATTGTATTTTGCCAAGTGGCGAGCCGTATGACTGGGAGTCATACGAGGTTAGTTGTACTTGAGTGCGAGTAAGGATGACGGAGGGGCCAGTCGGTGACGAAACCTTGGGGGTGTACTAACTAGACTCGGTGGGCTCACAGTGACCATCAGGTATTCCTAATGTGTCGTGTACCCTGGTATAGCCTAGTTTTCCCGACTTTACCTTGAGTAACCACATCACAGGTGGACATTTCGCGGCGACGCAGACACCCCTATTGGAGTTGAGCTCATAGGGGGATACACTCTTATAGGTCACAGAGAGCGAAAGGGTTACCTGGACAAACTAACTGACGTTCTCTGAGCAGTGAGGCTCGGTAAGGAGAATTTCTCGGGATGAGACCCGAATGAGAGATATCGACCGACATGCATAAGAGTGTGACTCCTTAGAGGATTAATCCTAGATGGATAATCGAGGTTGATTGTAATAGTATGATTCGGGAGATGTGTGCTGCATGTGTTGACTGTTGTTTGATAGTATGCTTTACTATGTTTTCCATATCCCTGTTTTTATAGTAGTGTCGAGATTCTTATCTCCCTTCTTCTTCATCTTCTTGTTATTCCTCTTTCTATGTATGTATCGGTTCATCAGATGAGCAGTAGCCGTACGTCGATGGCGATCGGACCGGAGCATCGTCAGATGCACTACCTGTAGATTGTTCCGCCGAGGGTCCAGACCCTAGGGGACATTAAGATCGTATATCATGACGACCATGGGTGGCAAGTCGACCACTCACAGTTCTTCATGTGTTACGTCGACCTGGTCAGCATCTACGTCCGTCTCGGAGGAGGACCTGTCTTCACTATGCTCGGTTCTTATTGGATTCGCTCAAGTTGTCCGTAGACTTAGACTGTCATACCAGGTATATGGAGAGGGAATTAGTATGAACATATAAGTTTTGGGGTAGCATCAGATGAGGGTTAACCCATGACCCTTTTGTGTGCTATATGTCTTAATTGATGTTTGGCTATTTAATTGTATTATTGATATGCGAAAGAGTATGTCTGTCTACATGGTTGATATGATTTTGGTATGATGTATGTGCAATATTGTTGATGATGATGATTGCATGTCATGATTAAATGAGTTAGTTAATGTTTCAATGTCTTGATATGATGAACTGTGATCATGAGTTGTTATGATGAGTTGCTTTGATGAGTTGTTATTGTGATTAAAATATGGTAATTAAAGACATAGGGATGTTAGTGCTAAACTTAAGACTGGAAATCAATTATTAATGTTCATAAGACATGAAGATAGCAAAGAGGGTGAGGTTAATGCCCAATGGAATAGCAAAGGACATTTAGGGATGATCTCGAGTGCTTTAAGAGAACTTTGTGAGGTTCCCTAGGACAAATAGATGAGACAATAATAGAGATAAAAAAAGAAGTGATAGTCCGATAAACAATTAATGTTATAAACCTTAATAAAGTAAATGGATGATAAATATGTTGATAATGGTTAAGACAATAACGATGATGTTATCACACATTGATGCTATTAAACTTTGATGCTTATTGGTCAAAGTTGATTTTGATGCTTATTGGCCAAAGTGGTTAAACCATGATTAATGGTGTTGATGGAGGTGGTTGATAATGATTAATTGTGTGTTAGCACACATGCATTCATGTATGAAGTTGTTAGTTGGGGGAAATTATGATGATAGGGGAGTTCGCCCGAGAGTATGGCAAACTGGCCGTCCGCAGTGATCCATCCGAGAATTAGGTGGGTCGTGGCCCTCCGTGGTGATGCATCCGAGAGTAAGGTTCATCGACTAACCAAGGGGTTCGCCCATGGTTTGGTGGACTGCCGTCGTTGGTGCTTGTTGGCCAATGTGGATATGTAACTCCAAAGTCGTCTTCCTGAGTTAGTTATGGATCCACATGCATATGGATTGGTGAAGTAACACTGCATTGTATAGCATATTTTAATTGATATGAAGTGATATAATATGATATGTTAAATGCTACTATGTTGCGATTGTATATGATGTGTGAACGTCTTACCTCCTATTCCATTACTATTTATGTTTATACGTACAGTTTCTTACTCCTTATTTGTTGTTGTTTCTTTGCACGTATCTCGGTTTATGCAGAGGATGATGAGCAACATGTTGAGGAGTGATCCCGAGGAGATTGCTTGCTCGTAGTTTAGGATGTTATGTTAGTTTTTTTCCAATGTAATTTCATATTGGTTACCAACTCTGATATTTGACATCGAGGTTTTGGGTTATGTTTTTGTTTCGTATTATGTTTCTTTTTCTGTAATTGTTAGTTACATTTATTTGGTTATATTTTGGATCGTGTGGTACTCGCTACCTTTTGTTTTAAATTATGTTATTATCTATGTGATATGATTTATTTTATATTTATCGTATACGGGATAGAGGGTGTCAAAATACCGACCACCACGTTCGCCTCAAAAACTAGATTTGGGACATAAATTAGGGTTATTCAATGCAGGTTCTTGATAATCAACTTGATTTGCAGAATTTGTAGAAGATAGATTCACCTGAGATGGCGGAGGTGGCGGTGGTGCCGGAGTTGGTGCAGGCGCAACATTTACAGATAGTGAATCTGTCAGTGTCTTCTGTCTCGCACGTTCTAGGTAACACTCGTCTGTTGTGATCAGAGAGCCAATGGAGATGAGAGAGTCCACGATCGCCTTGATACGAAGGAGATACTATGAAATCATTCTTTAGCATTTCACCGTGTTCTAAAGCTCAGAACAGAGCTGACGAGTGTGAGCGGTGGTTTGAGAATTGAAATGTGTATGAACTTCATCCCAGATCTGGAACGAATGGACGCAACCAACCACTCTAGAAAGAACTGAGTCCGATAATGTCGTGAGAAACCACGAAAATAGGTACTAATCTTGTTGCTCCCATGTTAGATATTCTGGATCCACAATCTCATTCATGCGATCGACACCGAAGATATAGCGAGTAGGAACACGAAGATAGAAAATTAAACGTTCGAGACGACTGAATTTCAGGTGCATCCATTAACTAAATTCGACATGCCACTAACTATAATTTTGAACGTAATTAACCAAGTGTAGCAGGGTGTCAATTTTCAAATGTTGAAATAGCATTGTTGCTTACTTCACTACTATGAAGCTGGTTCTTAATGATATCTTTTAATTTTTATATTGAGATATATTTAAACATATCAGCTTATTTTATATGAAACATTTAAAAATACTTTCAGTCTAAAGTATATTTGTTAAATTTTTTATAATGTATTAACTGATTATTCAGGTCATGATGCACTTTGATCGTATGACAGATATTTATTTTATTTATAGTTTTACTTATCTGTTTAAAATATGTTAGGTTTCTCTATATTATTGTATATTTATAGAACATACATGTATATATCCAATTAAACTTAGTTCTCATATATATATATATATATATATATATATATATATATATATATTTGTTTTTTGTTTTTTTTTTTTGACCTGAACTTTAGTTCAACTTTAAGATTTGAAAAATTCCCGTTAGTATAGAATATATGTGGAGTTCAAATGACAATAGACTCACATTTACATTATCGATTTTAAAATTTCCATAAATATTAATATTTTACAATAATTTTGCCACGTACCTCCCAACGAGTTGCATTCTTGATTGATGTCAAGATTATGGAGCCCATAACATATTTTACCTGCAATTCAATTCATGTTAGAAAAGGCATGGGGTAATATACAATAGTTTTGTGGTAAGCGTCTTGCTTCACAACTCATGCAGAAAGTTCACAAAAAGAAAAGCGGCCATCAACTAACCCGACTATAGTAAGTAAATAATTCACTCATTCATGGACTCGTATTTTACCACTCGTATTTTACCTTTCGTATTGTATTTTTCTCATCTGAGGATATGTAGTTGGCAATGCTCTTGAAACAGTGCATAGACCAAAGCCGAACCCAAAAAAAATAAAAAATAAAAATAAAAATAAAAATAAAAATAAATTAAAAAAAAAAATCAATTTATCCTTGTGCTGTTCCTTCTTCCCCACCACTTTCTCTTCACCTTCTCAAGTGCACCATCTTCACTTCCTATTTTATTTAAAATGACCTTTGTTTCACGCAATCTTGCCCCATAATCCTTTTTCCAAGCTTCAAACATCTGTTTTAACCTTCTAAGCTCTTGGTCAGGGTTCAAACTTGCTTCCACTTGACCAGATTTTACCTCAACCAAGAACTTAGCATCATCACCAAATACTTGACTCCTCTGCTCAAATTCTTCAGCCAGCCGACTTATAACACTCAAACCAGCACCCATTGATCTTGTCCCATTGCTTTCTTGGCGCTTGTGATTACTTCCTACATCCCAGCTGGAGTCCCGCTCGTCACTTGCATTGACAGATGCATCTGAATTTCTTTCAGAATCATCAACTGCAAGGCTCTTCTTTGCAATGGAAAGGCTAGATTGTAGGGATCGCATTTGTTTCTGCCACACTTCTTCCATGGATTTCATTTTCAATTCATACTCAGACCATCTGTTCTCATATTGTTGGAGGCGTTGGTGAAGGATGTCATTTTCATCTTCTTTCTCTCTCAGAGCAGCTTCAGCTTTAAGTACCCGGCGTTGTAATTCAGCCAAGAAAGATGACTTCACCAGGACCTCATCTGATTCATTAGCCTGATTTGGAGTTCATGATTGTAAGTATCACGAAGATGGAGCTTTTACAAGCAGAACATTAGAGCATTCCTTTTGTATTAAAAAAATATACAAGGAGGTCAGATATGATAGTTTCTGAGATTTAGGTAAGAGGATACCTTCATGTCTCTGGATTTCAAAAATCCGATATCTCCTGAGCACCTTCTGACAAACCAACCACGAATAACTACAAAAAGTAGCACAAATAAATTTTTTAAAATTTACCAACACCACCATTGAAACGACAGCTGCCTACTTTCCAACAAAATTCGATACTATTTTATGTATGATTATCTTGTATTGCATTCCTACAATAAAACTTAGGAATTCGCAAGAAAAACACTCGGTGCAACACCTATGTAACTTGTGTGCATCATTGATTTGCACACATTAAGTAGAATTTTGATTTCATGTTTAAAGGCATAAAAATAAGGGCCAGTCATCTAAAAAAAAAAAAAAATGGTGTTCAGTTTTTTTAAGCCCTAATTTGAACATAGAAACAAGAAGAATTGTTAGCACATATCTTAGCATTTAGAAAACATAAGCTTTTACCTGATTGTATGACAATTGAAGCATCACTAATAGTCCTCATTCTGTTTCTTGCATATACTGCTTTCATCCGCTTCTGTATAACAACAGCAGCTCTATGTCTTTGAAGCAAAGCTACATATGCTTTCCTGATTTTGTCTCCCCTAATAACTGCATGAATAGGTGGTTCCATTCTGTTATACTTGACAATATGAAAGGCTGACAGAATGAGGCGGTGAAAAGGGAAATACATGATTGCAGAGCAGTGATTCCACTCCGAAGCTCCTTGAGAGAACAACGAGCTTGGTAACCCCTGAAGCAACTTTGAACGCGTAAAATGCCATGAAGGGTACGGTTTCTAGTATCTTCAAGCACACCAATCTGCAAATGTTGAAAGTAGCATAAACTGGGCTCTATAAAAAAAACAAAAAACAAAAAAACATTCTTTCATACTCCTACTCCTATATACAAAAAACATAATAGCAACCCATGCTTCCTCTTTGGGTTGCTGGCCTTTCTTCCTTGCTATGACGTCTTTTCAGCACCTTTTTTCTGATAACAGCAGCTGTCCGCCGCCGCCGCCATCGATTGGCAACATCTTTGGCCAGCCACCCCACCAACCATCTCGCACATGTCTCCATGGCCCAACCTTGAAGACGTTACCTAGCAAGCCCTCGACACACCCTCACATGCGCCTCTAGTCCTCAGCATGTTGCTTCATGCACATTCTTCCACCATTATGTGACAACATGTCTGCCACCATCTCCGACTGTCGTATGTTGCGTTATGCTTGCCCTTCCCCCCTTTACCCAAATTGAACCTCACCTCCTTCAAGTGTTCTCTATGTTGACTTGTACACTCGTGCAGTTTCAGGTAACTTGTGGTTTCATTTGTTTTGCCATTTGTATCATCCAAACACACAAATTCCATCATATTTATGTACTCTTTTCTCTCTTTACTCTTTAACACATCCAAATCCCAAACCAGTAAAGCTCAAATTTATTTCATGATCTTTTTTAATTTTATAAGGAGGATCACTTATCCTCCTAACACTTTGTAATCTTTTCTTCTCGTTTTAATGAATTATTCTTTTATCAAAAAAATTCTTTGTTTAATCGGTAAAACCTAATTCAAAAACTATAACCCTAGCAATAATAATATAAATCTTATCATTCTTCATTAGTAGACTTATCGATACCAGATTTATTACCTATACGCTATACCATACTTAAGTAAAATGAATACAATGGTTAAAAAGTACATGAATAGTTTGTGTAAAAATTCAAATAATAAACTTCTATTACCTGCCCTGTTCGGAAAAATAATTTTGTGTAGCCAACTTGATACATCTCAGGCAAAATATTAAACTGATGAAGAATTGCAACTGAAACACTAAGTGGATCTTGAGATGCAACATTTTCAAGGAGAAGAAAACCATATCTGGTTCACCACAACCAAACCAATAAGAAAAAGGTTAGAAACATGCATTAACACCATCGGTGGTGATAGTACTAATAAATGAAAGGATACAAGTTATTAGTTTCTTTTTCTCTTACTATACCTTCTAGCAAACTTTTGGTGAGACATTCGTGTTGGAAAGCCTGATCTTGATATTCGAACCACTTCCAGGACCCCACAGCATCTCAGCTGCTGCAGTACAAGCCCTTGCTCATATGATTCGGGTGATTGGAGGTTATTGGGCTTAATGCAGCGAATAAAATGTGGTGTTGTGCTCTCTAAACGTTGCATCAGTTGGAACAATTGACCCTGGATGCCAACAGAGGAAAAACTTCTAATTTCAAATAAAACAAGATAAATATCCCCACCGATAAAAAAAACCTGAATATTTAAGCTGCTTTTAGCAGAGGGGAAGTTGATAATTTTTCTTCCTTTTATATAATGCATAATTTGATACATTGCCAATTTTTACTCCATCCCGACCACTACTTGCATTTTCACTCCTATAAATTACAATATTTGTATCGGTTGGATATAGAATAGCTTAGGAAATAACAGCAGTAAATAATTAGGGAATTGTAACTGATTAGGTTCACGTATTTACCAATTGATGCACTTATGAAATAGTATCTCAGTTGCCACCTTGGTAATATACCCCCTTTAAAATTCTAACCCATCATTCATCCCTTGCTCTTGCAAGCATGTCAGAAGCTGAGTCAACTATTTCACAGACACAACCTTAACCCTGAACCCATGTGACCTTCCCGTCCTTCACCCAAGCTTTTGTCTCAACATAAACAATTATCCTAAGTGAGCCCAAGTCATTCGAACTACCCTCAAGGGTCGGCAAAAATTGAACCATATTGAGGGAACTACCTCTGAAAAAATGGCCCACAATTTGAGACATGGGATAATGAGGATTCTCCTTTCATGACCTAGCTTAGGATTAGGAACTCCATGAACCATGAAATTAGTCGGAATTGCATGTTCTTGCCATCATCCCGAGAAATTTGGGAGAAACTTCTTAAAATCTTTTGAATGAAACAAGATATCTCTGTTTGTTATGAGTTGAAGACTAAAATTTTCAATACCAAACAAGGTACTCTCTACGTGACATATTATTATGGCACTCTAAGTGGATTTTGGATCGAGTTGAGTAAGTACCAGAATTTGAAGATGGAGTGCAATAAGGAGACAACCACCTTGGCAGAATTTATTGAGAGCAATAGGATCTTTGAGTTCCTTTTAGGTTTGAATCTTGAATATGATCCTATTCAGGTTTAGATTTTGGAAAAGGATAAGCTACCCTTTTTCTTAGAGGTATTCTATATAGTTCGTGGTGAAGAAATTCGCAAAGCAATCATGCTTGATGGAAATCTGAATGATGCATCAGCATTAGTAGCCAACATTTAAGAATATTAATCGAGGACATTAGTTAGATGCTTGACTTCCATAGAATCATAGTTAGATGTGGAGGTCAAACAGGTGAAAGATGAGATCCCTGCCTTTAGTAAGGAGGAACTAGAACGTTTAAGAACTCGTATTGATTCCCTCAGTAAGTCTTTTGGCTCCTTCTCTATAGCCATGAATGATAAGAAACTATGTTCTTTATTCTCCCATGCTTCTTGTATTGTCCCTAAGGATTCTTTGATTATTGATTATGGTGTCACTGATTACATGACCTTTTGTTCTTCCCATTTTTCATCGTATCAAATCCACATTGGTAATCATGACATAGTTGTAGTTGATGGCTCTCATACATCAGTTGCAGGTCGTGGTAATGTTAGACTTGGTCCATGCCGAAATTTGCAAAATGTGCTTCATGTTCCTAAACTTTCATCTAACCTTCTTTCTATACACAAACTTACCAAAGACCTTAATTGTGTTTTAACCCTTTCCCATTTTCATTGTGTATTGCAGGACTATGTCACAGGGAGGACAATTAGAGTTGCTAGGGAACAGAGAAGGTTGTACTACCTTGAGATGCAAGCTTCAGGTGGATATGGTCTGAAGTTATAACATTCCTGTCATCAATCCAATACAAACTCTTGTGTCTCCCAAATTTAGCTCCAACATTTTAAGCCCATGTTTTCTTCTTTGTTTTTGAAAGAGTCTTTTGAGTCCTTTAGTTGTGATGTCTGTGAATTTTCTGAACATCATCAGGTATGTTTTCCTTCGAGTGTTAATAAAAATGATGAACCATCTTCTCTTATCCAGACTAATGCTTGAGATCCTGTTACCATTCCTAATATCTCTGGTGCAAAATGGTTTGTCATTCATTGAAGATTGCAGCCATGTCACTTGGTTTTACTTGATGAAAGATAAATCTAAATTGTACCAATTATTTACTCAAATTATCATATGATTCATACTTAAACACCTGAGGTCTAATAATGGCAGAGAAAATGTGAACCAAAATCCTTCTACCTTTCTTAAAGAGAGAGGTATTATCCATTAACTTACATGTGTCGGTACTCCCCAACAAGTTTGGGGGGTGGGGGTCGGGTGGGGTTGTTGTGTGTGTTTTGGGGGGGGGGGGGGGGTCAGGTTCATATCACAGAATCTATCTTACACTCTACTCCTATTATGCAAAGCCTTGAAGCTCGACTTTTTGGTTGTGTTGTTTTAGTCCATATTCATCACTAGGATCAGCGAATTTTTACGAAAATCAGCCATTCTTTACTTCCTCCCGGCTTCAAGGGGATAACAGTATTGATACTTGGGTGAGACAGCCTTTTTCCAGCAGTGAAGGCCATATTTTGCATCGTTGGATAAAAATGAATACCATATATAGCATCATAAAAATCTAGCATATATATTGAATAGAGAGGCTGGGAGAACAGAAAATATTAGTGTGTCAAAGTGTTAGGCTATTTCATGATAATTGAAGCTTGGACTACTTTATAATTAAGTTGGTGAGGTGTACCTTGAATTTTGTTGCAACACTTAGCTTTTGGGAATCTGCCCCACCTGACTTGTGCAAGGGACCAACCATTGGCTTCTCAGACTGAGTAAGCATATGCGATGCAAATTTTTGAGGAAGATGACATGTGCATGAGGATAGAAGTTGGATGGAATCCAAGTGCAACAGGTCCCTGTTCTTCTCCAGAAACCCCGTTGTATCATAGGTGACCTGAAGGGAGGAACAAGTTGAACTATCAAACAGTCAGGAAGGATGACTATGAGCAAACTTAAATTAATAAATAAGTAACCCTCTGCTCTAAGATTAAAGATGGTGTTTTGGAGTTCAAAAATATTGCGTATGAAATTTCAATCAAAATTATGGTTAACTAATATGTGGATACAAATCAGGTGGAATTTAGTGTTTTATATCGTATGGCACTTGACAATCAATATAGTTATATGAACATGACCAGATTAATACCTCCCCTGCATAATGAGACACAGTAAAGGCTTGGTCTCTTTCTCCTTTGAAACATGAATTAGAATTCAAATGCTGTTTAAGCTTGTTAGCAAATGTTAAATCTGTGCCGTTCGGGAAAGTGGACTCTTCATCTAACAGGGATAATAATCCCAGTGGTCTCTGCAAATATATCAGAAGTTAAGTTTAAGACAACAGTTTATAATTTCTAAGCACAAATGTCAGAATTTCCACAGCAAGAATAAAAGTGTGGTTGCCATAAAAAACTTCATTTACCATTCACCAAAACGATATTAACAAATGTCAGGGAGAAAGGAGAAATCAATGTTGTCAAAGCATCACAAATTTAAACAGGTAGTAAAACTGTTTAGTGTTTACAGTCATAATCAGATCAACATTGTAAAAATTTAAAGATTGTCTATCGATAAAATCTGTATGAACAGAACTCGGATAGGTTTGCACACTCCAGTAGGGATGGCAATTTGTACCATACCCATTGGGTACCCTAAAAAATTACCCACGATGGGTAGGGTAATTACCCGCACAATGGATAAGGGTTCGGGTCCGGGTAATTATCCGCAAATTTGAATGGGTATGAGTGTGGGTACGGGTATTATGGTACCCGCACCCGCACCCGATCATGTGTATATGTATATATAATTATTTATTTATTTATATTTATATTACTAATATATATAATTTTAACTATAATACATATTTTTAAAACTAAAATTAATCTAAATATTCTTAACTTTCTAAACTAGTTGCATCTATAATTCTTTTTTGCATGTTTTTATATATTTAAATATTTGATTTGTAATGTTTTATGAGTAGATTTAAAAGACCTTTGAATCGTTTTTTAATTGTGATAACATTTCTTTTATTATTTATTGTTTTTTCACAGTTAAAGTGAGGGTAAAGAGTGCGGGTACGGGTACTTAGGTACCCAGAGGATATGGATAAGGGTACTAAAGTTGCTACCCACGCGAATACTGGTAATATTTTCAAATGCGGGTATAGGGACGGGTAATATAGTACCCTATCCAAGCCCTACCCATTGCCATCCCTAGTCTCCAGCTTGAGAAAAAGTGTTGTGATATTAGCATTAGTTATTATCAATGTTTTAAAAACCGATTCGGACCGGCCGGTTCAACCAGGAACCGGCCGTGTCTACGGTTAGGTTAGGTCCCAAGAACCGCTTGTCCCAACCGCTTAAAAACCAAGAAAACCGGATTGAACCGCACGAACCGTAGAACCAGAGGTGGTTTTGAAAAACCGGCCGGTCCGAAAATTTGCCCACTTTTCAGCTTTTTATGACTTTTTTATTCTTCCTCCACTTCACTTTCAGTCTTCAACGTCTGGAACGAAAGTGTTGTTGAAGGAATCAGTCTGCATTTGAAAATAGAAGAAGGTTCTCACACCCTTGTTCATGTTCTGCCGCCGTCATACAACCTTGAAAGGAAGAGGAGTATGGATAGAGAGAAAGTGAGAGGGATAGAGAGACAGAGAGAGATGGAGTGGCGGCGAGTTGAAGCGGTGGTGCCACTAGGCGGCCGGTGCTGAAGGTGCGAGGAGGATTTGATGCTGTGGTTAGTGAGGGAAAGATGGGAGATAAGGTGGAGATGGGTGATGCTACAGTGAGTATAACATGCCCAAGTTTCCATTCATTTAGAGTAATGATATTCTAACACCAACTTTTGACATATTGGTTAATCGGTGCAAATATTTGGTTAATTCAGTTCATTATATGGTTAATCACGTGCAAATATTTGGTTAATTCATGATGACCCATTAATCATATAAAGAACTGAATTAACCAGATATTTGCATGTGATTAACCAAATATTACATGATTATGAAAAATATGCTTCAGATGACCCATTAACCATATAATGAACTGAATTAACCAAAAATTTACACGTGTTTAACCAAGGTGTCGCTGGAGGTGTCCAAATCAGGTGTTAGAATATTATTACTCTTCATTTATTAGTGAGGAGTATGGAATATCACAAAAGTGGAGTTGGTGCGGCTGTACAGCTCTTGAACACAAAAAACGAAACCTATCCTAATGCTAACATCTAATATTACAGCAAGAGACCACAAAAAGTTAATTTTTAGTCTTCTTTTTTTTTTTTAATAATAAAACAGTTATTCTTCAACAGATAATAAAAAAGGTTGAAATTTTAATAAAAAACGTTGAAACTTATATTTGCTGAGTTTTACTGATGCTTCTTATATTTATTTTTACTCTTCTAATTATTGTATTTATCTAAAGTATGTTTAGTATTTTATAATTTTTTATATACATATTTTTATAATATGAATTTGTTATATAATTATTTAGTTATTTTTTAGTCATCCGGTTCAACCATTGGTTAAACCGGTTGAACCAACTGAACCACGACCCGGGGGTCTTGCTGGTTCGATCCCCGATCCAGTTTTTAAAACAATGGTTATTAGTCAATACTCCCTCCACTCTTTTTCTTTGGTAATTTTAGCTAATTTTTTTTTTTGTTTCAAAATAATGGGTGTTTTATAAACCCAAGACATATTTGACCATTTTTTTTTCCGATATATACCCTTATAATAGAATTAAATTGAAATGCCTTAAAAATACACAAAACCTTCCAAGTGCATAAATGGCTAGTGGAGTATGTAGTAAATGTAGTTGGAATTTGCAAATAATTAATGGTAAAAATAAGGGTATTTTGGTACAAAACTACAAATATAAACACATTAATGATTTCTTAATCTATGTGTAGAAACCTTAAATTACCGAAGAAAAAGAATGGAGGGAGTATTAACTTATTATTATTACTCTGCATATAACAATACTACGGTTGTACTGTTGCACTACTCTTTATTATAAATAAGACCTCTCTATACAGTGCTAGACACTGATATTCACCGAAAATAATGCTACAATACCAGTTTGTCACTTAAATGTGCAAACCAAATGTTCATTAATTTGACATACCAGAATATTCAGTCAACTATGAGAAAAGATGTGCTACTAAAACTAATGTACAAAAAAACTATAGCTTTCCCTTTGAAAAACTAAAGTTGTGTTTCTATTGCACTGCACGACAACGAAAATCACATTGAATACATAAGCAAGCACTACATTGCCCACTAGAGCTTAACAAATTAGCTAACATATTCCGATTGCAACTACATTCATTAACAAGCACACTAAATATTGTGCCAAAAGGGGGTCAAGAAACAAAAAGTCTGTACCTTCTCAAAAAGATTAAGGCAGTCTTGGTTGTCTTCGAATTCGACTTTAGCCCAGTCAATGCCATCTTGTATATATTCCTGAAACAAGAATGTAAACAATCAACAAGTATAAGCATATGTTCAGCTTTCAAAGGTAGGTATTCAATATTTTATTTCTTTTGAGATATGAAGGCATTCAGTACTTGTTTAAGCATTCAGATTCAATGTGATGCATACCTCCTGTTCTAACTTGAATAAATGACGATTGAAATGTTGCTGTAATCTCTCATTCGCATAGTTTATGCAGAACTGCTCAAAACTGTTCCTCTGCGGACATAAAATGCATAGCATCAATAGACCCAAAATAATTCGAAACTAAATGGTGAGATAGATATCAATAAAGAGGGGGGGGGGGATTTAAAACATACATTGAATGATTCAAAGCCATAGATATCCAGAATACTGATTGATCTGCCAGTACGTCTTTTGCCAACAGCAAGTGATTTATTTATTTGTTCAACCAGCCAATCAAATAGGCATGCATATATTGACTTTGCCAAAGCATCTCTTGCATCAATTGCCTACAAGAAAAAAAAATTGGAATATTTAAGCTCCTGAGAAAACTAAAATGCATCATTATTATTTCATTCATTGTGCATCGTAGAAATCAATGGTGGTCCAACCCAATTTATATGTTGAGCTTAACGACTTGCGTGATGTTTTGGCATAGAATATACCCAAAAGAAACCATAGTATGTACTCAAACTCAGAGATGTAGCATTTTTTTTTTCTTCTCTTTTAATAAGTATGAGCTGTTATTTTCAAATCTTCCGGGGCACTGACACCTACTTAAACGACTTTAGAATGAAATCCACACACAAACTCAGTGCAGTACAAATGCATGAAAGCACTCATCACACCAATATCCTAAAACATGAGATTTTAGATGTATCCAATGAGCATCGCCATAAAAAAGATTAATGCATTATTGCCCTTGTATGCATGAATCATTTGCATTTAGATGTTAAATCAAACTCCTAAGAAGAAACTTAAAACAAGACAATGTTCATCACCAACATGATAGGAACTGTATTATTATATGATTAAAGAACACTATCGCAGATCTTCGAGGGTCTGTACCTCCTAAATGCCCAAAGGCCCTAATTCACCCAAATGACAAGATATCCCTTTCTCTTAATCTCTCCTCTTATTTATAGCCAACATACCTTATTTCTACCTAACTCACCCACTAACTGACTGACTGACTGACTAAACAACCAACCATATAGGGGTTACCCATCACAACGAACTTCTTTTTACTTACTTTTCCTTTTAATAACAAATTAAACAAATTGGATACACTGATAGATGAATAGAATACAATTCATGTTCCCAAGATCTTCCCCTCCTAGTAACTAGGAAGGTTCACTTTTTCCATCCATAATTTTAGACAAATGTAATTTTTTTTTTTTTTTTTACCTGTGATAATGTCAACTTTTGGACAATCTTATCATTACCAACTTTCATCTTGCGAGTTGATAGAGTCAACTTGAGATCTTCAATGTCACAGCCAATCAATTTGGCAACGTTGAATAGACCTTTAAGAAGTCAGAAAAAGATTAATGTTTAAGGCATTGGACAAATGGTAAAACATGAAGGCATAAAAAAATATGTTCAAAACCTATGCACCAGAAATTAGGTATCAAATACACCCTATGTAAATTACATTTGTCAGATGAAAATGAAAACAGGCCAGAGTTACTACACAATTCTTAAATTGTAAGTGCAGTAAAATCAATCGATGACCATACCCAATATAATAAAATAAAGAGAAACCTTCGAGAACTGAAACAACATTTCTTATAACATAAACTCAAACAAATTCTTCCCTTTAAAATCACCAGAAAAATTGAACATCAATCATCAATACAAAATGCCAAAAGTTATTCCGTTCTAGGATATGCTGAATGAAGCCAATTGTTCTTAAAATACATCCCAAACCCAATGTATAGCATCAGACAGAAGCTTTTTTCCCTTTACAATTTCTTGGAATACACAAGTATTTGTTTATTAAATTAGCTGATCATCAGTTGAGGTTTCTTGCAATTACAATAATTCCCCTCTAGTTTGAGAAAATACAATATTAACCTCCCCTACTTTGAATGTTCACCATACTTAACCCATGTATTTCTATTATTCACACACACACACACCCTCCATACAGCCTACCAAATCCATACAGGTAAAAAATACATATAAAAGGAGGAAGAATAAGAGCAATAGACTCCAGTGAGAAAAGTGTATCAAATAGATGGTAGTCCAAATAAAAGGGATAGAGGAAAGGCTAAGAAATTAATGGATGAAACCATTCAAGAAAGACCTTGCTCTAAATGGTTTTACTGAAAATTTGATTTTCAATAAACTCCAATGCTGTCGATTAATTCATTCAGTTGACCCCACTTAGTGGGATAAAGCTTTTCTCTGTATCCCACTTTTTTTATCTCTCTCTACATGTTAAGTGATCACCGTTGAACACTTCTATGTAAATAGTTTCTAGATTCATTGTATAGACTAGCCAAATCATGTACACTTTGTTTGATTTGGGTGAAAATAGGAGGAAAGAAAATTCAAGGAGAGAAAATAGAATGATTTTGGAGTTTTCTCTTGTTTTGTTGTGGAGATAAGAGAGAGAGAGAGGGAAAAAAAACTGGTGGGACCCATGCAAAAAGTTCTCTCCACTTATGGGAAGAAAATGGAGATAGATAAAATGGTGTGATGTGGTGTCAAATTTATCCCTGATCTACTAGCAACCCCCTGATCAAACAGGGACATGTATATTAAAAAAAAAAAAAAAAAACTCATATTCTTTCTTTCCATTTTCTTTCACGTTTGTCTTATACCAAACAATCCATAAAATTCATTCTTTTTCTCACCACTTCCTTTCTAACCACATTCCTTCTTTCTATCTTCTCTCTTTCCATTTTCTTTCTCACACCAAACAAAGACACAAATGGTAATTAGGCTAATTGCAATATTTGTGTTTACTATATTAACTCTATAGATATCAATCTCCTCTGTGTAATTCAAACACATAGATTTCATTACATGTCTATGTTTTCTCTTAACATGGTATCCAGAGCCAAAAGGCAACCCTAAAGTGTGTGTCCCCAGTGGACTCACTACCCACCGATGAAAAACTTTTCTAGCCAACCATGTTTCGACTCTGGTTTGCAGGTCCCCTTTGTCATGTTGTCTTTTCAGAAGTCTCAATATCCTACATGTCATCCAAAGCTGTTCAAGTGTTCTTTTCAGAAGTCTCAATATCCTACATGTCATCCAAAGCTGTTCAAGTGTTCAACCACTTTCAAACGACCTTTATGGACAGCAACCCCACTTCCAAAGCTTCATCCAGATCCGATGAGCCACATGCGGCATGCCAGACGGTCCCTTTCTCAAATCTGTCGCTCGCCCCATGTCTACGTGTCGTCCTTCCAGCTGCACGTGGCGGTGCGTCCGACAAATGCAGGAAGCCAATTGTTGTGCAGTAATCACCCTCCTCTCCTCTACCCAGATCTGACCTCACCTCCTTCAACCGCTCTCTGTTGATTCGCACCCTCACTACGAAAGCTTGAAAAGTGAGATGAGTAGCCATAAAGGTGTTATCACTTTCACATGTTTCCTTTTGTTAGATATAAAGTCATTCATGAGCTTACACCTAATGCTAACAGTTGAAGCTTTAAAGAAAGTTGGTCCTTCACACTTTTTATAACGAAAAATTGAAGAGACCAGGTCCTTTGCATGTAGTATAGATTACAAAGGTCACAATGACGGATATGCAGAAAGGTGCGCAAACTCTACTTAGTTACGTATCTAGTCCTCTACTTTTCTTATCTGATATATTCTTTTCTTACCCAATTCAGCATGATTTTTGTGAAAAGGATAATTTAATTCACCATTATCTTTATGCCTAAGGGGTTTAAGCGCTTCATAATAGACTAGAAATAAATATGCATATAGCACAGTGCAACAGAGGATCCAAAGTTCTAGTGCCAAAACAGGTGTCCCTTTTGTAATCTGCACTGCAACATATCCTACTGTAAAAATGCTATCATGTAGATACTTTCAGTAGAGGTTCTGGAAAATTCTTACCCTCATCTTCGGCGGCTTGAACATGATTTTCATTATCAATCTCATTAAATGACACGTTTCCTAACCATAATACTGCAGCAAGCATTGCAAATACATTCTCCTGATATTCTTTACTTATGTGAACAACATCAAGAGCTTCCTGGAAATTGGTAATAGTATGAAATGTTCATATTTATGTCAAACTGTCATTTCAAAATCAATCAATCAATCAATGCAGAGGTAAGAACAATATTTTAAGCCTATATGGAGGCAGATCATCTGTAAACAACGAAAAATAGTATACCATAACTATGCGAAATTCTTCTGCATCATTAACACCAGCAATTGAATAACAATTACTCTGCCTCAGATATTTATAGTCTTCCGCATTTTGTAGATTTAGCTTCCCTGAGTTAAAAAAATAAAATATCAAATAAACAATCAAATAGAAAGGCAAATAAACAAGAATACAGAACAATAAATGCTAGGTTGCATGGTTACGGGGTTAAAAGCTATATGAGAGAATCTCTAAAAACTAGGATACATGTACGGGATGATATAGTGATTAAATCATAAGATAAATACAATTTCCATAATGTTCTAACTCCAAGTTTGCAATAAAAGTTATAAAACTCTATAAAGTATATCAAGTAAAAAAAACCCTAAAGAGGGTACAAGATTTGAAGGGGTGGAGTAGGAATTTGTTTCACTCAGTAGCCACCGAAACAACTTAGTAGCAAAACTTGGTGTTTTGTATCGAATGGCTTGTATTTGAGTGATATTGTCTCATTGCAATGCTTGACCAAGATGTACCCAAATATATTTGGTCGTAAAATTTGAAATTTATATATGCATTTACATATATATTGGATATTGTTCCATATTAGGATCTTTGGTCCAGTCCAATATGGGCAAGGAACCTAAATCCAATAGGTGGTTATCTCTACCCACCATGTCACCACCATATCTTCTAGAAGGCAACATCCATGGAAACAAAGAAGCACCGACTCGAAGGATGGGAGCATTTATATCCCTTCTTCACAAGAGAATAACCCAAGAAAACACACTTAATAGCACAAGATTCAAGTTTGCCACGATGCTGTCATGAACAAATGTAGCACAACCAAAGACACGAAATAAAGGGTCCTCATAATAGGAGCAGAAGGAAAGAAAGAGGTCATGTGCTTGACAAGACTAATACCACCCAAAACACGAGAACGTAACCCGTTTATGAGATAAGTGGCATTCAAGATTGCTTCCCCTCAAGAAAGTACAACCCTCCCTGTTTCTTAGCAACTCCCTCGTCCTACATGCGGCAAGATCCTGAAAGACACATTGAGAATGGAAAAAGTTACTGCACAAATTAGATCTTTGGTAAGCTGAATGAATGGAAATAAGATTATGGGAAAGTTTGGGAACATAGAGCACGTCCTTTAAGTGAAGGGAAGACAGGAGTTTAATGTTACCACTTCTCGTGACTAAGGTATGAGAGACATCAATTACGGTTATATGATGCTTTCCAGTAGAGGTTGCTAAGATGACAAATGTGGGGAATGGAAGGTCATGTGGTCAATCGCACAATAATCCATGAATTCTCAGGCACAGTACAAGAAGCATTAAGGGATGTGGTACATGAATTCTTACCAATCATGGCTCGAGAATGAATGTTAGAAGGCTTACTAAGAGAATCAAGGAGTGTTCATAGGTGCATCAACTCATCTTTATTAAGAGTCGGAACTTCACCTCCCTTAGTAGGCGGTGGAATGGACTTGAGAGCGCTGTAATCAGACATCGCGATAATGGAGGTTGCAGTGGAAATAGCAGTGACCCACAAACAATAGAGTCTAACTCAAAAACCAACAAAATCCTAACTTAAGCTAAGGCTTCCAAGCACGGAGCTATTGTTTAAGGTTTAGGAGGTGTTGGAGGTACGGTTTGGGCTTTACTGTGGGGTGTTTGGCAAGGTAAAATGGTGGAATATGGGACTATTTGGCTGGGACAAGGTGGAATAGTGATTTGTTTGGGCAAGATGGGAGAAGATTGGAGTAGAGGCGGAGGAGACAAGTCAAGCGATACAAGCAACGATGTCAACAGTGGTCGAACACGCCGTCATACACGATTGGGAGTTGTGGCAGGTGGAGCTACACTCAGAGAAGGGAGGCTGCATATGGGGGCGAGTTAGATGTCGGTTTTTCGGTGGCTTGCTGAAAAAGGGGCGACGGTCCATCTGGTGGGGTCGTCAGTGTGAGAAACAACGGTGTTTAGTGGCGGACAATTGTGGGCAATGTGGAGATAGGTGTGCATGATGAAAGGACAAAGAACGGGAAAGGAATGAGCCGCAATGAAGGCTTGCTAGGGTTGAATGTGGAAGCAGAGTCTCCCAGATCAGGAGCTCTAATACCAAGTTGAAAGGGAATATCTGAATATTATTTTCACATTTCAATAATTACATGATACACTATACAGGTATGACGACATTACTACTAACTTTCCCATACAATGGGGGACTATTCCTACAACATTACTGGGTCCTGTTTGTTAAAATTAATTCTGTAGTGCTGATTGTAGGGGCATAGAAACATTGCCATTGGTCCTTTCATTCATATCTCTCTAACAATTTGTTAATCATATGATCACTATTATACTTGTCCTCACAATATTTAGACAAAAAATAAATCAATATTTTTTATTTTCATAAATAAAAAATGAAAATGTTTAAATACTGTAATAAATATTCATTCGATGTGATTGACATGGCCAAACCAGGTGATGAAAAGTATATTAGCCGTCAATAGTAACATGATTGTCACATAATTAACTGAAAATGTTTGGAAGACAGTGGAAAGACCTATTGTAACATTTAACATTGTTTGCGGGTTCAATTGGCAGGTTTTTGGTTCATAGAATCTATTTTCAACAGGCCCAGAAGAGTATATGATTTCTCAATTGACAACATAGAATAGAGACTTAACAATTATCGACAATATTCAACAAATATATTAGCAGAAGTGAAATAGAAGGTGACATGTTAGTAATTACCCCTGAGAGATGGTGGTGCACCAGCACATAGCTGATAAAATATATGATACGACCTTTCCCCTTCATTGCATTGGACTACTCTAGACTGTTCACATACCAAAATAAAATTAGTGTCTACTGATGTAATATGAATAAAATTTGCACAGAACAATGAATAATTACCTTTTCCAGCAAAACTGAGAATGGTCATGCCAGAAGCATCACATAGATTCAACACATAGGTGCAAACGTTTAACATTATAGTTAGTTGGAAACTTCTAGCCGGAGCAAAGACACATGGTTTCAACCATTAAACATCAGAAAACTTACATGTTTGAATATTAGCACCAGAGATTTTTCCAGTTTCACTGAAGTGAATGTCAATGAGCTTTCCCTGTCACACATTCAACCAATATGAGAACTTTCAGCATAACACAACTCAAAACCCACAAGATTGGCAACTTAAGGAATCAATATGAAGAGTCAGGAATCTTACAAAACGACTTGAGTTGTCATTTCTCAATGTTTTTGCATTGCCAAAGGCTTCTAGTATTGGATTAGTCTTTAATATCTCATACTCTATTCCACTTCCACCGCCAAGAGCAGCCAAGTACTGCATTGCTATCTTTGCTGTCTCAGTCTTCCCTGCTCCACTCTCGCCACTGAATCAGCAGATAATAACTATTATTGTAGGTGCCAATTCAAATACAAACAACTACGGCACACACAAGGTTAAGGGAAACCAAGATAGAGCTTGATATTACCGACAAAATCTGCAGACGGCACAAAGAAGCCTCTATGTCCATCAAAATGTTAATACAAGAAGGAAAATCAGAAGCTCGTTCTTAAAGTTATGTTTGTCTATATCATGTAAATTTGGAAAAGTTGCTCCATAATACAGAAGTTAAAACATCAACAATGACAGAAGGAAAAAACTGAAAAGAATTTAAGCAAGGACCACCCCAAGATAAACAGACCACAAAAGGAGGGTCTAGTGCATTAAAGAAAAATTCTGCAACTCAGGCATTGAAAAGTCAAAAGCAAATACATGCATCTAAGCACTTGAAACTCAGAAGGAAAAGAAAATAAAAATAGAAGAGAAATATATCTATATGACATGATTCAGTATTTGAACAATTGGGGTCTGGGGATTATATAAGGTTGTCTTCATTTTTTTTTAGGGAAGGGGGACCTAAGGAAGCATACTTCTTTCTTGAGGGCAACAAGAATATATTTAATATGGACAGATAAACTTTTGGGGAAAATGAAAATTACAAAAATGGAATTCAAACATTCAACCACTCAAGTGGTTAGCCAGTCTCGCCCCTGATCTAATAGTTTCATCATTCTCATTCCATTGATGTGTACCAGGTTGGAGACTTGGTACTCCATGATCCCATCCAAACCAGAACCACTCAAGTGGTTACTTATTAACTACCCTTTGAACATCTTAACTAATCGAGTAGTTAACTGTTGCTAAAGTGTTGGAAATGTTTTTATCAAAAATGCCTTATTGTAATTTTCCCTAGAAATTTGTAGGCCTACAAATTTGTAGGCCTACCCCATCACTTGATCCAGGATAATTTCCAGGTTAAATAACCAACCTTAGATTCTGATTTAATTATCCAGAAAAGAAGTGTAGACAAGAATAAATGCAATAATCATGGAAAATTTCAGTCCAAAATTTGAGAAATAAGTAAAATAAGAGTGAAAATTTTGACCAGTATTCATACAATACTTGTACAAGCTGCAATTAAAATACAATTTAGATTGAAGCTGATGATGGAAAAGAAAACAAGAACTGTTGAGTACCCAACAATTTGTCATGAGTCATAACCAGCAGCTAATAAAAGGAGATTTCATCAAAACTAACTGACCTTATAATTATGGATTGATTAACTTCATCTGGAAAACAAAGTAAGAGTCAGTAAGTTGTTCTTGCTTAAAACAAATGGAAGCGATCTTAACCAATTAAACTTCATCCACATATGTACACATAACAAAATAAAAATTTACCTCGTATCATTTCTCGGATGGCTGTGTCTGCAATCGCATATACGTGAGGGCTTTCAATTGCTTTACGCTTGTAGGCTTCAATATAATCATTACCATACAGAGGAACTTTCTTAAAGGGATTTATGGCAACCAAAACAGGCCCTGCTTTCGTCTGAATTGCATACAGTTATACACAAAATGATGTTAGAAGTTATGAATAGGAAACAAATTGATGAGAAAAGCTTCAAGCTCAAGGAGATATAAAAACTTACATAAATCATATTTTGACTGTATCTATATTGCAGATTGTATAAAACTGAAGGTTCGTTTAAATAACTAAGTTGCATGAGGTCGTCCACGCCATCAAGAATATCAGGATTCGCTGGTATCAAACTTTCTTCTTTTACCTTTAAAACCTGTAATTAAGAGAAAAAAGAAGGTTGGGGGATACTTAACCAAGCCATAAAAGATGAAAATCACTCTTGAGAAATATTATAACTTATCTTACCTTCCCATCAGGCAGTGAAATCACAGATTCAGTTCCAGATGTTATTATCTTCCCTAGCTCCCAATGTCCATTTGGAAGTTGAAACCAAGACTGAAGCTTCTGAAATAATGAAATTCAGAAAAGAAAGATATAAAAAAATTTAAACCTTCTAATAATGATTGATAGCTCAAGGAAAATTGTTAGAATACATTAGGATTTTTACTTATTGTTGAATTGGAAGGTTTTAGATAGGGAAAGAGAATAAGAGAGAAATAAACTAACAAATAGTAAGACTGATATTGAATTGATGTAGTGAATATGTGATTACAAGAGACAACCCAATAGTCCTATTTATACTAAAAATAGAATCCTAATCTTAATCAAATAGAGAATCAAATCATAAAATATAAATAAGAAATAAATCCTAAGAGATTATCTAGAATACTATAAGATATGCTAAGATATGAAAAGATATTATCAGATATTTATCTGATTTTCTAACACTTATTACTTATTAGTAGTGGGTAGTGGGTCTGGGCTTCGGCTTCGGCTTGGTCTTGTACTAATAACAATTCTAGTACTTGACATAATTGGTAGTATAAATAGGTTCATTAGGTTATTGCATTAGTGAGTAACACATTGTTCATAAAAAGTAATAATCTAAGCTGTCTCTATCTTGTTATTCTTTGACCCTAAACCTAACTCTTCAACACGGTATTAGAGAGGTGCCATCCAGGAATGGATCCAAAAAACATCAGGGGCCAAATAATTAAAAATACAGACATATATACATATACATACATATATACATATATATTATATACACACACAAACATAGAAAATCATTTTAGTCTGATTTGGCTCCTCTATACAGTGTTGCCACCCAGGTTAGGTCACACGGAAGCCAAACTTAGGTTGCTGCTCAGTTTTTATGGTGACCCGTGGTCCACCAGCACCGGGAAGAGGGTAGGTGACAAGAGTGGTGGCCAATAGTGGTTGGGATGTGTTCCGGTGGGGTGGTTGTGTTTGGACATGGCAGGTTTGTCATCCATCTCATTTCAAGGCTAGTCCGCTAGTAAGTATAGGCATGACACAAGACATGGATACGATATGACACGAACACGAAAATATGGCAAATTTTAAAAATTATAGGACAACACAATATGACTATGATACAAGATATAAAATTAGTATATGATTAATATAAAAGCACAAGTCTTAAACTAAAGAGAGAAATAATGTTTTAAAAGTTAGCATGAGCCATTCTAAATATAATAAAATGCTAACATTTATCTAATTATTGTGGCATTTCCATCTATCATGGTATAAAAATTCAAAAAGTGAAAGTATTAAAATACAGTTAGGAGTATTCAAAGCCATCTAAAAGCATCCCATACGGATACATTTCCGACATAGACACGACAATTATTTTTTAAGTGTGTATACTTCATAGCTGGTCTGTGACTGGGCCTTGACTTTCTGCTTCAGGTCAAGGACGCACGATGTTGAGGGAGGTTTTCCAATAACTGAAGTCTGCCACATCTCCAGCGTGGTCCATGCTCCGATGGTTAGAGCCCATGTTTGGTATGATCTAAACCATTTTGGACTATCTATTGGTAGTGTAAGTCCTCTACTAGCATTTGTTCATGACTAGGTGCTCTCGTTTCTAGCACAAATTCATTTGTTGATGGTCAGAGCTTCAGTTAGTTTTCCGATGAGCCTTGGTTAGTCGGGAGATGATTCCGTTAAAACAGTTCATGTTCATTTGGTGCTTCTCTCTCTGCAGTGAGACTTTAGGCTGTCTATAGTTGAGACTTCTAGTCAATCCAAGTGCAATTCGTGGAGGCCCGTTTAGTCAACCGGTGTTTGAGGAGGAATATCAAAGTTTATCATTGTTGACTGGATTTAGGTGGTCGGTGGTGCCACGTTCGGTTGCAACTAGAGCATCAAGATTTGAGGAGTTTCCGACTTTCCGTCAATGGTGTCTACAGGTCATTGTTGGGTGCTATGATAATACCCAACTCAATGTTTTGGAAACTAGTTTGGAAGTCGACGGGGCCATCAAGGCGAAAGGTCGCCGAGGAGAAGTAAGGAGCTATCTGTCAAGGACCAAGGCTTTGCGATTTTGTGTGTGTTGTGGGGGGTTGGGGGGGGGGGGGGGGGGGGGGTGTTCAGTTCTTTGTTGAGATTGGATGAATTTTAAATGTTGGTAGTGTTCTCTGTTTTTTGGTTCATAGGTTTGTTACTTATAAGTGGTAACAAGCTTGAGCTTACGTGTTATATGCTCAAGCTTGACTTGAGGGGAAGTGTGAGAATGTATTAGGGTTATTAATAGTAGGGTTCAGCTTGTACTAGTAATACTAGTACTTGACCAATTTGGTAGTATAAATAGGTGCATTAGGTTATTGCACTAGTGAGTAACACATCATCCATTCTCTAACCCTAAACCTAATTCTTCAACAAAACTCATAAAACAATGATTTGGTGACATTCTCTACTGTACATGGCATTCCCCAGTAGAATAAATTCACATACACAACCAAAAAGAAATATAGAAATAACAAAGGTGCAGAAGCTTTTGTTTGACACAAGAATATTGGCAAACAACAAACAGTAGTGAATCTCCAAATTTACTTAAATTACGCTTTAGCACTTTACCAAGACACTCAGCAACCAACAGATGAGAGATATAAGGAGCTGAATCAATGAAAAACAGAAATATCAAATGATGAATCTACTTCAATTTCCAAATCAGTACATAAGGATATTCAGTCAAAACAAGGCTGAATTAAAGAGATAGCAAACAACAAATAAGACCTACACCCCTATCTTAACAGATTTCAATCAAAGAAATTGAAACGAAAATAAATATTTCATTTATTTAAACCCTGTATTTTAAGGTTAGTGCCCCAGCCAAGTGGAATTTTAAGCACTGCAAGGCCAGCAAACATTGTGTCAATTCAACTAGTTCACATAAATGCATAGGAAGAGAGGGAATAAAGAGAAGTTTCTCAAATTAAAAGTACCGGATGTAATGCAAAATTCTTACAGGTGCAGCTACCAAATTATTATAGGCTTCTCTAGTTCAACTTTGATACAGCTTGCTTAGCCAATTACTGCTGCTAAAGTCAAAAGCAATACATCAAACAATACACATTAATTTCCCATCAGCTCTTTCTAATCCTTAACATCCTACGAATCACCAATCCAACTGAACCCTCAGGAGTAAAAAGCCTCAAAGTAAGCCCAAGGATATAGGCACTGAAAAATTGTCATGGGCCGACTAGTTTGAAAACAATTCTTCATACCTAATAAACATATTAATGCAGGACAAAGAAAGGTCAATTATAATGGCTTTTGATGAATTTATTGTGACTTCCATACGTATTATTTAGAGGTATTAGTTAAGTATTAGTGTGTTATTAGGATCTTCCTTGTTTCCAGGTAAATTCCAGAATTTTCACCCCATGGATTCTAGGTTGTCTGTCAGAACAATACCTTAACCCCTCTTTCAGTCCTTTTGGCCAGCCTTTGTCTAAGAGTAAATTTAATGTTCAACTGATTCCGATCATGTTCCAAATCTGACACTCTCAAAACCAAAATTAGAAACTACAGAATATGAACTTTCAACCCATACAAACCCAATGCGTTCCTATCATTGTTTCTCCAACTTAAATACTTACAAATATCAAAAAAGTTTCAGTCAGTATCAAGCATCTACTTTCACGAACTCGGTCAACTCTCAATAAGCAATATGTTCCTTTACTGCTGCTTGCCCAACTAATTCTAACACTCATGACTTTGAAAGGACACTACACCAAAGTTAACAAAACATCCATACCAAAGGACAGATGAAACTAGTTCAAACTCATGATTACTCTGAAGCTCTTGAACAGAATTGTGAGAGACTACACAAAAAAAATAAAATAAAATAAAATAATAATAATAATAATAATAATAATAATAATAATAAATAATCCAGAATAAACAAAGAATTACATAGAAACTTGCAAATAAAAGGACTCTGAAAGACAATACATTAATCTCTTGAACATTCTTCCAGAGAAATCAAGTTATTTATCCAACTGAATAATTATATCTCAAGGGTCCTTAAGCACTTTCACAACTCAGCATGAGATTAAATTGAAATCTGAAGCCAAATGTACCTTCTTTGAAGCATAAGGTGTTGTATCACTCCACCTGCGTTCCCTAGAGGACATCGAAATTGATGGGAAGGGCCGTGGAACAGATTCTAAATCTTCATCAGCAATTGATGGCCTCTCTTCTAATGATACACCTTTTCTACTATATGCCAAGTCCTCATAAAAAATACCCATGTCACCGGCATGGTCCTGAACATCTTTCTCAAAAACCTCACCTACTAGAGCACCATTTTCAGGACTACTTGATCCAATCACATCAGTGCTTCTCAATTTAATATCTCCATGCTTTTCCATAAAATCAGGGGTCTGGTTACTAGTAATCTTGAACTCATGGGGCAACGATCTGATAGACTGGAGAGCAGGAAGGGCCCTGGATGGCTGTGACATATTTCCTTAAATAGCTCTGCCACAACACAACCAAGAATGGTTATCAACAGAAATAGCAATGGCAAAAAGATATATATATTTTTTTTTTTTTTTAAAAAGTTCCCTTTTCAACCAAAAGTGTCTCTCAAACTTTACACCAAGGCCCCATTGAATGGCTTAATCAGATAAACATAATGGAGGGGACCAGCCCAAGATACAGACTCTACTATCTAGTGCTGTGCTCCTTACTATAAAAGTTGTCATTGACACGTTCCTGTTCAACCTCATCCTAAGCTGTAAAACCCAGAATCATCAATCTCACAAAGCCTCACTCTCACATCGCCTAACCTTAAGGGTCTGTTTGTGAGTGAACATAAGGGTTTGAGATTTTTTTTTAAAATGAAGGAATAAAATGATAGATGACCATATAACCTTTCAATCGCCATTTATTCATTTTTATAAAAAAAATAAAAAATTATAGATTCCTTAATTTAGAAATGAAAAATAAGCCTTCCCTTCCCTCTCCCTCCATCCAAACGTACTATAAGGGACCCAACCAACACCACCTTCAAGTTAACCCAACCTAAGCTTCCCGATCTGACACTTAAACATACTTCAAAGTTGAAAACATCTTCAAACTTCAAAAAATATAAAACAAAAATGCTGCAACAGTTTTGTTACACACAAATAGATCCTCCGTTTCCTAAAACATCCATTACTGAGAAAGCCAAAATAATAATAAGAATAATAATAATAATAATAATAATAATAATAATAATAATAATAATAACAACGACGACAACAAAAATAATACATATATTGAAAACTCAAATTTGTTAGTTCTACCTACTACGAAAGAAACCACCAAAAACAGAAACTTCAAACTTCAAAGCGAATTCCAAATTTCCAATGCCTCAGTTAAAATATAAACATAAAGCTTAACATCACAATCTCTTCATGTCATTTTCTGTCGGCAATCAGAGGAAACAGACACACCATAAACAAAAGATAAAAACAAAAGCAAGCAGATGAAGAAGAACCCAAAAAAAAAAAGCATAAAATGATCACAAATTCTCAGAAGAAGCACCTAGATTCTTCAATTGCACTTAAAGCGATCCAGGAACCTGAGAGAGAAAAAAAAGCAGAGAATTTCAGCACATGTTGTCTCAGTTGAAGAGATGAAGCTTCAACAGAGGCTGGCGAGGCAGAGGAGCAGAAGAAGATCTTGCTCTTGAAGTTGCAGAATGAATGGAGAATGAAGAGAGAGTGAGAGCATTCAGAATAGAAGAGAAGTAGAAAAATCTTCTAAACTCAAATAAAGAGTTCTGACAAACAAAAGGGATGTTTGTTTGGGTTTCCGAGAAAGTTGAGAGAGAAAATGATAATAATTTGCCAACAATCCAAGGCGTGTGGAGAAGCAGCAGCTTTTTTGCTTTCGCCTTTCCTATCCTTTGCTTTATAATTAACACAACACAAAATAATCCTTGTAAGGTAAACAATGAATCAAATTTATTATTGTTTTATTCTTTCTTTCTTTTTTTTTTTTTTTGGAGGGATTGTGTTTTCGTTAAGATGTCACGTTATAAAGTCGTAGAATTGATCGATTAAAAATACTCGTCTTATATAAGTGATAAATAAAATTTTATACACCAACAACGTGAATAAAAACGAGTAAAAGAAACAGAAATGCGGCCAGACAAGCACTTGCCGCTAGTATTATATAAGTATTAAAGTAGTATATTGTGAGAGTGAAAAAATTAAACCGACATCTAGGGGCGTCATTGATTCGAATAGATCCGATGAACCCGAGAATCTGAATTGAAGTAGTTAAATTGGTTCGGTTTTTTCTACTATTCGAATCCGAACCGAATCAAACCAAACCAAATCCGATGGTAATTGGTTCGACTCTCAAGTTCAGGTATTTTGGATCCGAACCGAACCAATTACTATATTTAATATTTATATTTTTTTTAATATTTAATAGTTATTATATTTAAATATTATATATGTATAAATATAAATATTTATATATTTAATATTTACATATATTTTAATATTTAATATTCTCGGGTTCGAACCGAACCAACTGATTCTTAAATGGTTTGGTTTCGTTCGGATTTGCTGATAAAAAAATTGCAAATCCAAACAGAACCGAATCAATTGATTTTGATTGGTTCGGATTTGCAATTCACCAAACTAACCCGTGAACACACTACTCACATCCACTAATATTTTGATATTTGTGCTTTTATTTTAAGGAATAAAATTGATTTGTCAAAATATCATTAGACGTCAGTATAAAACTCATTTACAATAACAGTGTATAGAATTAAATTCATAAAATTAACACAAAATAATACTTGAGAAAAAACATGTTTGGATAAATGCAGTGATAATAAATAAAAAAAGGTCAGTCAAATTTTTAAAATAAAAATAATGTTCAATATAATAAAATTAGAGAAAAATTGAAATAATTTTGACGTATTAATTAGTTATTTCTTACTTTTTAATCTCTTTTTTTTTTTTTATGGGGAGGCCCAATATGAATCTTACATGGAGTGAGAGACAAGGGAATGTGAAAGGGAAGGAGAAGAAGTATTGTTAGGGTTTGAAAATGTGCACTCATAGTTCATGTACTGTAACTTAATTCACTAAGCTAACTCAAGGAAGACATAAAAGAAAAAAAAAATTCTTGTAAGATATGGAAATGATTCTTAGTCAAGAGGTCCAAAAACAAGAATTAATTCCCTTTTTCAATAGTGGTGTAGAAAGAAAAAAAAAATTTCTTTGAATTTCAAGAAAGCAACAATTGTGATATCAATTAAAGAAACAATTTAAAGAAAGATATACTATGCATAAGCTAAGTGTATATATCATATACTAATCATGCAAGATAGTGTCATAAGCATAAAAACATAAAGATCATGCATAAGATAATAAAACTTACAAAAAAGTAAGAGAATGACACACATATTTTACTGTTCGGCCTGTTAAGTCTCTAAATGTCTGATGTGCATTTCCCTAAGTTTTGATGAAAACTAAACATTGGATAATGATTTAATTAACCTACTTTGTGGTTGTTAACCTGCCTACTTAGCGCGTATAATCAAAATAGTAATACTTACCTGTCTGCCCACATAAATGACAACCTGTCTGGATAAGAAAAAGTCAACATGTCTGCTGACTAGGATTGTTGACTTTCTGTAACTTAGCTTCAACCTGTCTCTGCTATGTTCTCATACTCGTCTAAGGTTCTTCAATGGGAACTTGAGTACAAAAAGCTTTTGGAAGCTGTCCCCTCATACAGAAGACTCTGAAACTCTCTCTCACGCTTATCAAGAAATTTAGAAAGTCATTCTCACAAGCAACCAAAGATAACATCCAGTTAAAGAATGTTTCCAACATGCTTTATTCTCTAGTACTCTTGGTTATTACACGAAAAGGGAAATATACTCTGCAAAGTACAAAAGCATTCTGCACAACTCTGATTTGGCTACTGCACGATGCATAAAGTCATGATCCTTCATGTTGAAATAGACAACTATAAACACGAGAAGGGGGGTTGAATTGTGTTTATTAGAATTTAAAATAAAGTTAAAAACTTTTTGCATGCAGAAACTAAGCACAGACGAGTGTAAAAAGATACACAGACAGGTCACCTGTCTGTTGTAGTTTTCTCAGAAAAACAACACACGTAGAGATAAGAAAACAGACTTGACAAAAACAGTTTTAACACCTTTGTTAGAAAGCAGATGATATATGTAATCAAAACAACTAAAGAGATTAAGGGAAGAGAGATTAACACAGATTTATCCTGGTTCACTCTTTAACACAAAGAGCTACGTCCAGTCCTTGGCAGCACCAAGATTTATCCACTATAACTGATCAGGTTACAGACTCCAAGTATTGTTTGCACACCTAGCCTGTTCAGGCTCCAACACAAGTATTCTTTGCACACCTAGCCTCTTCAGGCTCACTCAGATTTGTTTGAGAGTTTGGTTTGTAATAAATACACTTACAGACCTTTCACTAACACTCAGAGAGTGGTTTAAATATAAAGCTTAGGAAAGTCTGCGTAATAACTTCAAATGATTGAAGAATACAGAATGAATAAATGAACAGAGTAATGGCTCTTTAATGCTTTGTAAAACTCTGATATGTTCATCTTCAATGACTTCTGTATTTATAGCCTTCAAACATTTAATATCCGTTAGAGACATTCCTTGCAACTATGGCTTCAAGCAGAGCTTCATTAAATGCAATATAGTCGTTCTGGGCAGCCATTAATGCAATGGAGACGTTGGTTGTACTCTAACATGAAGGATAATAGCTTTATGCATCGTGTAGACGCCAACCTAGAGTTGTGCAGAGTGCTTTTGTACTTTTGCAGAGTACATTTCCCTTTGTGTAATGACTGAAAGTACTAGGGAATAAAGAATGTTGGAAACATTCTTTAACTGGAAGTTTATCTCTGACTTCCTAGGTTGCTTGAGAGAGAGCACTTCTGAGTTTCTTGATAAGCATGAGAGAGTTCTCAGAGTATTTTTCATGAGGGGATAGCTTGCAAAAGCTTCCTGTACTTCGAGTTCTTTAACGAAGAACCTTAGACAAGTTGAAGAGTAGAGACAGGTTGTAAAATCAGTTTGCACATAGTCAACAATCCTAGTCAGCAGACAGGTTGACTTCTTGGCTTATACTGACAGGTGAGACTTAGGTAGACAGACGGGTGAGTTTTGTAATCTTCTGATCTGTACACTAAGTAGACAGGTTAGCAACCACAAAATAGGTTAATTAAATCATTACCCAATGTTTAGTTTTCATCAAAACTTAGGAAAATGCACACAGACATTTTAGAGACTTAACAATCTCCCTCTTTTTGATGATGACAAACATTCAGATGATTTAATGAACCTTTGAAAATATCAGAGTACAGACAGTAGACAAGTTGATATTTTCTATATGTGCAGACAGATGCATTAGTGTTCAATAAAGAGCATCAGAGTAATATGCAGCAGGTTTAAGTTCATAGTATCAGAGTATATCAGAGAATGAGCACTTAGCATATATTGTTTACATTAAACATCTTAACATTTTTCTCCCCCTTTTGTCAGCAACAAAAAGAGTTAAATAGATAACAGTGGAGAGAAAAAAAAAGAACGAAAAATAATAAAGTAAAATTTGATTTGTATTCATCATAAGCGATTCAATTACAAGGCAGTTCCTATAACTACTTATTTAGGCTGATTAAACATAAGATACAGGGAATCAACTTTCTGTTCTAACAGCAGCCTAGCATGCCTCTCTGCATCCAATTGTCTTCTGACTTCTTCTAGCTCAGTCTTAAGGAGATTGAAGCTCACTGAATCCACCATCTGAGAGGAGGAGACTTCTGTAGACAGGCTGGTTGAAGCATCAGACAGGGATGGATACCAGGGTAAGGCTAAAACTGGGGGTGCCTTAGGTACAGAGAAAGGTGAGGAGACACGGGGAAAGAAAAGTTGATGAATGGTTCTGAAATAAAATAAAGGAAGAAAAACTATTTTAAACAGAGGGGTGATTCTGACTATGTCAAAATCAGGAGAGGGAAAGACATAAGAGAGTCTTTCACAAAGAGACAGTCGAGTGACTCTTATTGGAATAGGAGGGGGAAGAGGTTGATTGGCTAAGACAGATGGAGGTAGGGGTAGGAGAGAGTCTATATGGGAAAAGAATGAATTAGACCCTGTGACTAAAAGAAAGAAATATCTAGACCTAGAGGGTAACATTACAACAGAGGCAGGATAGTTAGATCCTTCCAATGTTCTAATGAACAACACAATAGGGGGATAAAAGAAGATCTCCCTACATGGGTTCAGAATGTGAGGTGGTGGAGAAGGGATGACAGATAAGTGAGATATACTTGCAGTCATCAGAGATTGCAAATCACTCACAAACAGTCTAGATGATATGCCAGATTGTTCTCTGGGAGTTGAGTCCCTGTGAACAACTGTGTATTGACATACATCAGACACGACATCAAAAGATGGTTGAGAGGGGTGAGAGGAGACAGGTGAGTGAAAAGGGGAGGCAACAGATAAAGGGTTGACACAGAGAGCAGAGGGGAAGAAACAACAGAATCTGGAATACCTAGATGAAGGGGAGAGGATGGTGCAGAAGGGAAGGTGAAGAGTGGTTCTTCAAAAAGCCTTGCTTTCTTCCTTGAAGGAGACAGAGAAGCTTCTTCATGATGACCAACTGTCTGTGTTCCAGCAGACAGGTCAGTAGAGGGTGCAGTAGCAGTAGCAGTAGCAGCAGCAGGCTCTTCTGCAGGGACAGCTTCCCTTTCAGCAACAGCCACTATAGGCATATGGTAGCCTGACCTTCTTTTTCTGGGAATGAAACCCAGATCAAGAGATTTGTTCTCCCTAGGCTCTTCTGCAGGTGGAGAAGTCTGCTCCCCCTGAGCAGGTGCTTCCTCTTTACTAGGCACAGACTTCACTTGTCTGTCCTTGGTAAAGGTCTTCACCAGTCTTCTTCTCTTGGTGGGTTGTGTAGAAACCACACCTGATTTTCCAGCCTCACTGGTCTTCCTCTTGGGAGAGGGCTTCTTCAGCTTGAATCTAAGAGGCTCTACTGTCTCAGCAGATCCTTCAGAAGCTGTGGGTTCCTCAGGCCTTTGATCCTGTCTGGCAACCTTTCCAGCAGCTTTCCAAATCCTTTCAGAGATAGGATACTCTGATTCACCAGTGGAATCAGCAGGCTCCTCTGTCATTTCCTTCAGTTTCTGCTCAACAGCAGGCTTCTTCTTCTTCTTCTTCTTCTTCTTCTTCTTCTTCTTCTCTTCTTCCTCATCCTCCAGAGGGATTCCTTCAATCCCCATCATAGACAAGACCTTCTTGTCTATGGGCAGAGCCATGTCCACAAAGTGGACATCAGTTGGAACAAATATCTTGTTCCTAAAAACCCTTGTCAGCAACATTCCATAAGGGTAGGTAGGCATATTTGTCCTTCTGATCAGAGACTCAAGATACATGTAGATGAGATCATTGATGTCTATCTTGATTTTGTGAATCAAGTGGTACAGAGCAAATCTGTCCAACTTGGTCACATTGTCTCTTGACCCTCTTCTGGGCATCACACACTCCAGAAGCAGCTTGTGCAAGAACCTACACTTGGGCACCATGCAGACAGGCTTCTTGTTCTCAGGGTTGGGAACTCCATAAATAGCAATATTGATACTTTCAGTTCCCACCTGATCTTCCCGGTCAGGTCTGAAGGCAGTTCCAATCCTTGGACATCTGGTTGCCAGTTCCAGAGAGCTTATAGGAAACTGAAGAGTCACATCAGCTGACATTTGAGCCTTGAAGCTCTTGGTTCCATCAACCACATTGGTGATGACCACAGCATTCCTCCAGAAATCTCTGACAAGCTTGGGATGGACCAGCTCCTTGATATCAAAGAAGGCTGTCCACTTAGAGTATTCCAACTCCTCAGTGACATCCATTCCCCATTTCTTCATCTGTTGAAGATCAACAGTCTTTCCAGGTAGAATCTTCTCTACATCAGTTAATCTCATCTCTATTTCTCAGCAATCTCTTTTGGAGACAGGCGCTTTGAAGATGCCATTTTTCAGAAAAGAGAGAAAGTGAAAGTTTTGGAAGAGAGAAGGGTTTGAACGAGAGGAAGACGAAGACGAAAAGACTTAGGGCTTTTTGAGAAGGATAAAGTTTGAAACTTTCTGAAGATTTGCCTTTTAAAGAAGTAAAAGCAGGAGAGAGAAAAAAGACATTTTTAATTAAGAATGGCACGATTTATGTGGGGAACTGTAGCGCCCACTTAGACATAATGAAAACATGGTTTCGAGGTAAAAACTGCCATGTTCATGATTAGCTTCAGATTAACAAATGGTATTAAATAAAGAAACAAATAATAACCATTTCAATAAAACTGTTGGGTTTCAGCATAGTGACTCAGCAGAGTCAGACAGGTGATCACAGACAGTTTTTAAAAACTCAGACATGTCATTCAACAATACAATGCATGTTTAAATTATCTCTAATAAATAAAAATCTTTCTTCTGCTAAAGGATTAGTGAAGATATCAGCCCATTGATTTTCAGTTTTAACAGACTTAATATCAAAGATACCTTTCTGAACATAATCTCTAATGAAGTGATGTTTGATTTCTATATGCTTAGCCTTAGAATGCTGAATTGGATTTTTAGTTAAGCAGATAGCACTGGAATTATCACACCATACAGATATATTATGCTAAAAAATAGAGTAATCCTCAAGTTGATGTTTTACCCATAAAAGCTGAGAGCAACAACTAGCAGCTGAGATATATTCTGCTTCAGCTGTAGATAGAGCTATAGTTGTCTGTCTTTTGCTTGACCAAGAGACCAAGTTTGCTTCAATGAAGTGGCATCCTCCACTGGTGCTTTTTCTTTCTATTCTGTCTCCAGCAAAGTCAGCATCACAGAATCCCACTAATCTGTATTCATTAGTTCTTAAATACAGCAAACCAAGATTAGTAGTACCAAGCAAATATCTAAATATTCTCTTAACAGCTTTAAGATGAGATTCTCTTGGGTTAGATTGAAATCTAGCACACATACAGACACTAAACTGAATATCAGGTCTGCTTGAAGTTAAGTACAGCAAAGATCCAATCATACCTCTGTAGACAGTTTGGTCTACCTTTTTACCTTCATCATCTTTACTAAGTTTTGCATTGGTTTCCATGGGAGTTTTCATAAGTTTAGCATTTTCCATTTTGTATTTCTTGAGCATTTCCTTGATATACTTTGTTGATGGATGTAGATTCCATCACTTGTCTGTTTGATTTGTAGACCAAGGAAGAACTTCAATTCTCCCATCATGTTCATCTCAAATTCTGCTTGCATCATTTTTGAAAAAACCTTGCACAACTTTTCATTAGTTGCTCCAAAAATAATATCATCAACATATATTTGGACTACAATGAAATTTTCTTTATAGCTTTTCTTAAACAGAGTAGTATCTACTTGACCTCTTGTAAAGCCGTTATGCATGAGAAAAGAGCTTAGTCTATCATACCATGCCCTAGGTGCTTGCTTTAAACCATATAATGCCCTTTTAAGTTTAAAAACATGATCTGGTTTATCAGTATCTTCAAAACCAGGGGGTTGTTTAACATAAACTTCTTCTTCAATTATTCCATTGAGAAAAGCACTTTTCACATCCATTTGAAAAAGAGTGATTTGGTGTTGTGCAGCATATGACATTAGTATGCGAATAGCTTCTATTCTAGCTACAGGTGCAAATGTTTCAGTATAGTCAATACCTTCTTGTTGGTTATAGCCTTGAGCTACTAACCTTGCCTTGTTTCTGACAACTTTGCCATCTTCATCTAACTTGTTTCTGAAGACCCATCTTGTTCCAATGATAGACTTGTTTTTGGGCTTGGAGACAAGTGTTCAGACATCATTTCTGGTGAACTGGTTGAGTTCTTCTTGCATAGCAAGAATCCAGCTTTCATCATCAAGAGCTTCTTCAATGTGCTTTGGCTCTATTTCTGACAAAAAGGCCACATTGCTTGATTCTCTTAAGGTAGATCTGGTTCTTACTCCTTCTGAGGGATGACCAATGATGAGATCCTTAGGATGATGAGTTTTGAATTTCCAGTCTCTTTCAAGAGGACCTTGACTTGTCTGTGTCTGTTGACTTGTCTGTTCCACTAGTCTGTCTGGTTCTGCTTCAGGTTCTGGTTTGGTTAAGTCAGGTTGTTGATCTTCTGACTTGTTTATATCAAGACCTGCAAGATCATCTTCTAGATCTGACAATTCCTTATCAATCTTTAAGTTATCATTAAATTTGACATGAACAGATTCTTCAATAACAGATGTTCTAGAATTGTAAATTCTAAAAGCTTTAGACATTTCAGAGGATCCCAAAAAGATACCTTTGTCTGTCTTAGAGTCAAATTTTCCAAGTTGATCCTTGGTATTTAATATGTAGCATTCACAACCAAATGCATGAAAGTAAGAAATGTTGGGGCTTTTTCCTTTCCACAGTTCATAGGGAGTTTTCTTTAGAAAAGGCCTAATGAGTATTCTGTTTTGTACATAACAAGCTGTGTTTACTGCTTCTGCCCATAAGTACTTAGGGAGATTATTCTCATTGAGCATAGATCTAGCCATCTCTTGCAGAGATCTGTTCTTTCTCTCAACCACTCCATTTTGTTGAGGAGTTCTAGGTGCAGAGAAATTGTGAGAGATCCCATTCTCCTCACAGAACTGACTAAACTGCTCATTTTCAAATTCTCCCCCATGGTCACTTCTAAGAGTAGAAATGCAGAAACCCTGCTCATTTTGTACTCTTTTACAGAATACTGAGAAAGCCTTAAAAGACTCATCCTTGTGGGTTAAGAAGAGTACCCCATGTATATCTAGAATAGTCATCAACTATGACAAATCCATATTTCCTTCCAGCCAAGCTAGCAACACTAACTGGTCCAAACAGATCCATGTGTAACAACTGAAGAGGTCTAGAGGTTGATATTTGGTTTTTAGATTTGAAACTTGATTTTATCTGTTTACCTCTCTGACATGCATCACACAAAACATCTTTCTTAAAACTAATATCAGGAAATCCTCTCACAAGGTTATCCTTTTTTAGTTTTGAAATTAATTTCATACTAGCATGTCCTAGTTTCTTATGCCACAACCATCTTTCATCCTCTTTAGACATCAGACATGTTATACTTTGATCTGAGAGATCAGTCAGTTCAATCTTATACAGATTTTGTTGCCTTTTAGCTGAAAAGAGGGTTTTGCCACTAAGATCTTTAACTATACAGAAATCTTTGGTAAAGGAGACATCAAATCCACTGTCACATAATTGACTTATGCTAAGCAAATTGTGTTTTAATCCTTTAACCATAAGAACATTTGATATAGAGGGAAGAGGAGGTTTACCACCAATAGTACCAATTCCTATAACCTTCCCTTTCTGATTTCCACCAAATGCCACATGTCCTCCTTTCTTAAGTTGGAGGTCTAGGATCATAGACCTTTCTCCTGTCATGTGTCGCGAGCAGCCACTGTCCAGGTACCAGCAGTGGTGTTTTCTTTGTGCTGTTGAGGACATCTGCAACAGAGATTATTTGATCTTTAGGTACCCATAGTTTTCTGGGTCCTTTTCTGTTAGTTCTAGGAGTCTGTGAAGACTTCCTTCTTTTCTTATGGAGACACTTAGACATAACATGTCCAGTCTTTCCACAGAAATTACAGACAGGTATGGATTTAATAGAAGTAGATGTAGCAGACACTTTAGAGTGCTTAGTTGATACTTTATGATGTATCTGATGGACATATCCTATACCTTCTTTGTTAAGGGAGTGCCTCTGACAGCCAAGCAGCTTTGTCAGATTATCTCTATCATTAACAAATTTGGCAAGATCAGAAGCGAGCTCTTCCACTTTCTGTTGAAGTTTTTCAACTTCTTCAGACTGTGATGTATCACTAGAGATCTTAGCTTCATTAGACTTTTCAGTCTTCAGCTCACTGTTCTCCTTGGCAAATTTCTTACACTCTAGAGATTTCTGTTTATGCTCACTGAGGAGCTTAACATGATCTCTCTTGAGAGATTTGAAAGCCTTAGACAAACAGTTGGATTCCTCCAACAATTCTTCATAGGCATCAAGTAATTCCTCATAATCAGAATTTACCTCATTATCTGAATCAGAGTCAGTGTTAGCCATTAGACAGAGATTTGCTTCTTCCCCTGTCTCCTCATCAGTAGATGTTGACTCTAGATCTTCCCAAGTGGCCATCATTCCTTTCTTCTTCTTTTTGAAGAACTTCTTAAATGGGGCTTTCTTGAGTTGAGGACATTCTGCTTTGATGTGTCCTGGTTTCTTGCACTCATAGCAGACAATTGAGTTTTTGTCTGTTGAAGTGGAATCCTTGAAATTCTTGTCCTTGTTGAATCTTCTGAATGGCTTATCCTTTCTGAACTTCTTTTTCTGTAGGAGAAGCTTTATCTTTCTGGTTAGGAGAGATAGTTCTTCATCACTTTCAGAATCCTCAGATTCAGACAGGTCAGCATCACTGGATGACTCGTCTGCCTTTAAAGCTTTAGAGGCTTTGGAAGACTTTTGATCAGCCTTCAGAGCAATTGACTTGCCCTTCTTTGTTGAGACTTCATCTCCAAGTTCTTGCTCATGAACAGTAAGTGTTCCAAGGAGTTCATCCATAGTCAAGGTGGTAAGATCTTTGGCTTGAGAGATAGCAGTTACCAGAGGTCTCCACTGCTTAGGTAGGCTCCTAAGTATCTTTCCAACCTTCTCAGCATTGGAGTAAACTTTGCCAAGAGACTTTAGACCATTGATGATAGTTTGAAATCTCCCAATCATTTGAGCAACAGATTCTTCTTCTTCCATGAGAAATAGTTCATACTTTCTGACAAGTATGGCAATTTTTGATTCTTTGACCTTGGCGGTTCCTTTATGTGTGACAGCTAAGGTGTCCCATATTTCTTTGGCAGAATCACAGGCACAGACCTTCTCAAACTCATTAGGACTGAGCGCACAGATAATGTTGTATCTGGCTTTGTGATTCAGCTCCCATTTTGCCTTTTCTGCAGGGGTCCACTGAGCTTTTGGCTTGTCAGTGTTGTCATCATTTTTAGGGATGAAAGGACCATCTGTGATGACATCCCAGAGATCAGAGTTTGTAGATAGAATGGACCATTGAAATCTATCTTTCCAATAGTTGTAGTTTTCTCCATTGAAGAATGGAGGTCTGGTTAAGGAGGCTCCTTCAGTCTGGTTACTTCCACTAGCTCTAGCAGTCATGTCTATTCTTCAGGATCTTTTACCTCAACACTGTTAGATGCTCAACCCAGAGGCTGAGCTCTGATACCAACTGAAATAGACAACTATAAACACGAGAAGGGGGGTTGAATTGTGTTTATTAGAATTTAAAATAAAGTTAAAAACTTTTTGCATGCAGAAACTAGGCACAGACGGGTGTAAAAAGGTACACAGACAGGTCACCTGTCTGTTATAGTTTTCTCATAAAAACAACACACGTAGAGATAAGAAAACAGACTTGACAGAAACAGTTTTAAACCCCTTTGTTAGAAAGCAGATGATATATGTAATCAAAACAACTAAAGAGATTAAGGGAAGAGAGATTAACACAGAGATTTATCCTGGTTCACTCTTTAACACAAGGAGCTACGTCCAGTCCTTGGCAGCACCAAGATTTATCCACTATAACTGATCAGGTTACAGACTCCAAGTATTGTTTGCACACCTAGCCTCTTCAGGCTCCAACACAAGTATTCTTTGCACACCTAGCCTCTTCAGGCTCACTCAGATTTGTTTGAGAGTTTGGTTTGTAATAAATACACTTACAGACCTTTCACTAACACTCAGAGAGTGGTTTAAATATAAAGCTTAGGAAAGTCTGCGTAATAACTTCAAATGATTGAAGAATACAGAATGAATAAATGAACAGAGTAATGGCTCTTTAATGCTTTGTAAAACTCTGATATGTTCATCTTCAATGACTTCTGTATTTATAGCCTTCAAACATTTAATATCCGTTAGAGACATTCCTTGCAACTATGGCTTCAAGCAGAGCTTCATTAAATGCAATATAGTCGTTCTGGGCAGCCATTAATGCAATGGAGATGTTGGTTGTACTCTAACATGAAGGATAATAGCTTTATGCATCGTGTAGACGCCAACCCAGAGTTGTGCAGAGTGCTTTTGTACTTTTGCAGAGTACATTTCCCTTTCTGTGTAATGACTGAAAGTACTAGGGAATAAAGAATGTTGGAAACATTCTTTAATTGGAAGTTTATCTCTGACTTCCTAGGTTGCTTGAGAGAGAGCACTTCTGAGTTTCTTGATAAGCGTGAGAGAGTTCTCAGAGTATTCTTCATGAGGGGACAGATTGCAAAAGCTTCCTGTACTTCCAGTTCTTTAACGAAGAACCTTAGACAAGTTGAAGAGTAGAGACAGGTTGTAAAATCAGTTTGCACATAGTCAACAATCCGAGTCAGCAGACAGGTTGACTTCTTGGCTTATACGGACAGGTGAGACTTAGGTAAACAGACAGGTGAGTTTTGTAATCTTCTGATCTGTACACTAAGTAGACAGGTTAGCAACCACAAAATAGGTTAATTAAATCATTACCCAATGTTTAGTTTTCATCAAAACTTAGGGAAATGCACACAGACATTTTAGAGACTTAACACATGTTAGAGTACAACCAACGTCCCTATTGCATTAATGGCTGCCCAGAACGCCTCTATTGCATTTAATGAAGCTCTATTTGAAGCCATCTTTGGAACGAATGTCTCTAACGGATCTTAAATGCTTGAAGGCTATAAATACAGAAGTCATTGAAGATGAAGACATTAGAGAATACAAAGCATTAAAGAGCCATTACTCTGTTCATTTAATTCTTCATTCCTTCAGTCTGTATTCTTCAATCATTTGAAGTTATTACGCAGTCTTTCCTAAGCCTACATTTAATCCACTCTCTGAGTGTTAGTGAAAGAACTGTTTGTCTGATTGTATTTATTACAAACAAACTTCTCAAAACAAACTTGTGTGAGCCTGAAGAGGCTAAGTGAGCAAAGAATACTTGTCTTGGAGCCTGAAGAGGCTAGGTGTGCAAACAATACTTGGAGTCTGTAACCTGATCAGTTATAGTGGATAAATATTGGTGCTGCCAAGGACTGGACGTAGCTTTCTGTGTTAAAGAGTGAACCAGGATAAATAGCTGTGTTAATCTCTCTTCCCTTAAACTCTTTAGTTGTTTTGATTATACTATCTGCTTTCTAAGTAAGGGGTTAAAAGTGTGAATATCAAGCTCGTTTTCTCTTTGTATGTTTTTGTGCTTTTCTGTTAAAATACACCAGATAGGTCACCTGTCTGTGTAAGTGCTTTTACACTTGTCTGAACCTAGCTTCTGTGTGCGAAAAGTTTCCAACTTTATTTTAATTTCTGATAAACACAATTCAACCCTCCTTCTCGTGTTTATAGTTGTCTATTTCAGTTGTTATCAGAGCTCAGCCTCTGGGTTGAGCATCTAATAGTGTAGAGGTAAAAGGTCCTGAAGAATAGACATGACTGCTGGAGCTAGTGGGAGCCACCAGACTGAAGGAGCTTCCTTAACCAGACCTCCATTATTCAATGGAGAAAATTACAACTATTGGAAAGATAGAATTCAGTGGTTCATTCTATCGATAGAATTCAGTGGTTCATTCTATCTACAAACTCTGATATTTGGAATGTCATCACAGATGGTCCATGAGACACCCCGCTGTGCGTCAGTGTTTATTTGGAAATAAACTTGATTATTATGTTCTTATTCTTAAACTTAACATGAAAATACGGCGGAATTAAAACTTAAATTATTAAGTAAACATATTCATGTAGAATAGGAATAAGAAAACATGACCACATTAAACATATGTAAGTGCAATCAGAGTTAAACAAAACACTGTTTTAGGGCATCCCGACAATAGGAGCCCTAACAGGTGTACAAGTTATACAAAACGTAAAAGCGGAAAAGATAAAGCGTCGTGACACGGACGCACTGGCCATAACTAGGACTAGACCCTACTCATCATGGGTCACAGCTCGTCCTCCGGCATCCGGCTCGTAAGGAGTTCCGTCCAGCTCCTCCTCGTTCGGCTCATCAACAGGATCTTTGAACACGAACCATAAAAGATAGAACAAAGCAAAGAAAAGTACAGGGGATAAGAAACATGCTATCATCAAAAGCGGAAAAGATTCATAGTAAACTAAACAGTAATTATCACAGACACAACATCAATCAAAGTCATCCATCCTTCATTAAAGTTCTTATATTCACCTCTACCCTCACTCAAAACTAAACCTTGATGTCAAGGCGGTTACGGAATTCCTTATCACAATAGTGATTCTTGATCGATCGTCCAAGCGACACGTCCCAATCCCGGTGCACATCCTTAGTCATGTTGAGATGCTCAATGCTGCGCAATGACACTCCTAGTGGCACGAAGCTCCCAGTGCATACCCCGATCGTGGGTACTCATGCTAAGCATGACACTATAGCTGCACGATGATCCCGGTGCACACCTCAACCATGGTAAAAACGCTCACGCTAAGCGTGACACTATAGCTGCACGATGATCCCGGCGCACACCTCAACCACTCCCGGAGGTGCTCATGCAAAGCAATGACGCTCATAGCTGCACTTGTTAAGTTTACCCTTGGACGGTCCCACAAGGACTTCGGTTGTAGAAACAACCCAACTCATGAACCTCACAGACTCTTATAGTCGTAACCTAGTGCCTTAACCTCAGATCAAAACCTCAACACAAGCTCTAAGTCAAAATACCTCATTATCACAAATTATTTAGGTTAGGCACCTCTAACAGTCATTATGATCCTCGCACCCAAAACAACTCATCTCTTAAACATCACATATATCATCACTTATCCACTAAGCATACAGTACACCAAACAGATCATGCATCATATAGAACAATTCAAGATATTCCAAACATAAACATGGCATACAACCAATTCAGTATAAATAATAAAAACAGATCATCCATCAACAGTTAATAAATATCAACCTAATATCGATAAACCTACAATCCCCGAATCACTATGGGTGTTTCAAAAGCAATTTAAAGTGATTTTGGTCTTGTCGATTATTCGACTACTAGTAGGGTTTAGGTCGCCCTACATAATTACTAGATAATTTACTACTTATCGATTCCGACGATAGGTTGGTTCTTTCCCCCACCTGAGTGATCACTGAAGGTTTGAGCCCGCAGCTCCTCGTTATCCGATCGATATGTGTTAACACCACCTTCAACCACACGACATAAAATAACTAAATCAAACAAACTCATCCTTATTTTTGAAAGCCTAGACTCGGCCTTGTATGACAAAAATAGGCTAGGGTTTTCAAATCGACACAATCTCTTAGATCAATGATCTTAGAGTATTAAGGAGTAGGAATCAAGTACTAGTTTTCACAAACCAAATCAAAAACATTTTATTCTCTTTAGTGCAAGTTTCGGCCAACATAAATGAATTGGCTAAAAATTTCTAAACTTTCCAATCTCTCTAGGCTAGCATCCATACATAGTAAGGAGCTTGAAACCATGATCATTTCGGAAAATGAAAACAAAACATCCTAGGTCCATAAACCTTAGGTTTCGGCCATCATAGGATTTTTAAACTAGAAATCTTTAAATCATCCAATCTTTTAGACATAGCATCCTTTGATATTAAGGAGCTCAAATCTATAATCATTTTGGAAGAAAATAAAACTTACCATTTTTGCCAAAAACTATTAAAGTTTCGGCCTTGGTATGAAATAAAGGTTAGAAATCTTCAAACTTTCCAATCTCTTGGATTTAGCATCCTTATACATCAAGGAGCCTTAATCCATGATCATTTTGGAAAAACAACTAAACATTTTTACCTTAAACTCTTAAAGTTTTGGCCTTTACATGAAAAATGTGTAAAAAGCTTTAAACTTTCCAATCACTTAGACATAACACCCTTTAGTATAAAGGAGCCTTTGTCATGATCATCTTGGAAATGAAACTCAAATACAAGTTCATACAAGCAAAAGTTGAAACAAAACCTCCTAGGCCACTTTTGTTAGGTTTCGGCCATCCTTGGAGAGAAGAGGTAGAAATTTTTGTTTGACACAAGCTCATAGTATGTGAAAATAGAGGTTAATACAAGACTATAGAAAGTGGTTTCAACTCAAACGGAGTTTTCTACCATTTTTAAGAGATTTTAGAAGTTTGAAAGGTTAAAGAAAACATAAAGCATAACTATGAAAATAAAGACAAGAACTTGAAAATAAACTACATAGGAGTATTACCCTCAACAAGATGAACAAATTTGATGAAGGAACCAAGTGCAAAAGCTAAGTAAAAAAATTAGAGCTTTAGTAGAAGGAAGAAGAAGAAATGAAAAGTGTAAGTGTTAATGGAGTTTTGGAGAAGAAAAAGTGAGTAAATGAAGATGAAGTGAGTTTATATAGATAGAGGGGAGAGAAGCACGAAATTTGTGAGGAAGGGAGGTGCTTGGAGAGCAAGTTTGGTCTTAAGGCTTGTTGAGGAAGTTTAGAGGTATGGGAGGTATGGTGGGGAGGTATGGTTGGAGAGAGAAATTGGTTGAAAAAGTAAGATTTTGAAAAAGTGAGTGATGGTGGTTACTATTTGCCATCACATCATGTCTCTTCTAGTCCTTTCCTTGCCTTTGTGCTCTGCTCCATCGCGTATCAGATGACTTCCCCGATCGTATTTCCCGACGATTTCGCCCGGGTAATACTTAGAATTTGGCCCCGAACGAGATTTTATGAAAATCTCCATACCCACACAAATCATCCTAAAAACACTAACCATCTCGTTCACGAGTCAAGATTATGTTTCCGGCTCAGTAAAATTATACTGGTAGAGAAAATGCAGACCGGCTTTCGTCTGAATTTTCAGCTGAAAATTTTATTGTGAGCTATTATCATAAGATAGATCAAGAATATGATTTTTATTTTATTAAAAACATTTTCTAAACTTCATATTAAAATATAATTACTTTTTTTTTTATTGGTTAAACAATATAATGAAAAATCAGGCTGTTACAGTCCATTCATTCCTAAAAATGATGACAACACTGACAAGCCAAAAGCTCAGTGGACCCCTGCAGAAAAGACAAAATGGGAGCTGAATCACAAAGCCAGATACAACATCATTTGTGCTCTCAATCCTGAAGAATTTGAAAATGTTTTGCCTGTGATTCTGCTAAAGAAATATGGGACACTTTAGCTGTCACACATGAAGGAACAGCCAAAGTTAAAGAATCAAAAATTGTCATACTTGTCAGAAAGTATGAACTGTTTCTCATGGAGGAAGGAGAATCTGTTGCTCAGATGATAGAAAGATTCCAAACTATCATCAATGCCCTAAAGTCTCTTGGCAAAGTTTATTCTAATGCTGAGAAGGTTGGAAAGATACTAAGGAGTCAACCTAAGCAGTTGATGACATCCAAATGATGGGATGCCTTTACAAGATCTTTTTGGTTGAATTTCCAGAAAAACAAAACGCAATCACCTTTCAAAATATAGTATCATTTGAGTTCAATATTGTATCAAAAACAACAAGTGAAGAAAACAAAGAAAATGGAAGAGATTGAGATGGTGATAGGCGCCACAAACAAGATTGTTTGATAAGCCTTGTGAGGTTCGCCACAAGAATCTTGGATTCTTGATAAGAACAAATTTGGTTCAGCCAAGAACCTAGGAGAACACAAGTCTCACTCAATGGAAATAATCCAAATGAACATCCAAGTTACCTTCAAAGTGTTATGGGCATGTTACATATAGGCATGGTTGCCAAAAATCTGACTTCTCACTTTGCCTCCAAAGATTCCATAACCCCTCATAACTTAGCCTAATAAATTCACATAACTCTAACACTAACTTAACTCAGCCAACAATTCAGCCCCCAATCATTATTGTCACACCCCACCTCCCTTTATGACTCTAACTCTATTATTATGTGGTGGTTACACTTACTTCTCAAATTAAAAGTGTAACTCCCACATAATTAACAAACCAAATAAAACACCTAGAACTTATAGGAGTCACTAATGGCATGCAAACCAAAAGATCCCTCCCTCTAAGCTTCTAAATTCGTGCAACATAGGTTATTAGTGGGCTTGATCCATTTGTAATTCATAACAAGCTTGGACCCACTTACATAACCTATTACAATTATTGGATTAAATAAAAACAACTAAGAATGGACCCTTCTTCATGAAATCGCCCCACACTTCATGGATCCTTTAGTTGAACAATGTAAGTTATTAATTTGGGCTCCACTCCACTTGACCTTGACCTTGGGCTTGCTTCTATCCAAATAGCCACCATGAAATTAGGAGCTTGTTGGGCTTTCTTGTATTTAACTCTTGTCATGGACCCAACATATCCTTGATTAGCTTCTTGATCCTTGGTCTTTATTGGGCTCTTTTCATCCTTGAGGAAAAGTTGACTTGCCCCCCCTTGGCTTACATCATACCCTCCTTCTTTGAAAGAATTCGACCTCGAATTAAAACAATTTTTATCACCATTGAGCTTCACAATCACATTGCAATAGTGGGCTTCCCTTGGAATGAATTTCTGCAAAACATTTACAACTCCACTAGACAAAGAAAGACCATTAGAAGCATTAGCAATGAAATAAAAATTGTGACAATAAAAAATGATTTGGGACTGTCTTGATACCATAGTCTTTTTTCCTTCACTTTTTCTTGCCAAACAACTTTCCTTTTTCTTAGTAATCTTCTCAATATTTTTCTCTTGATCACCTTTTTCTTCAATCTTGTTTTCACTCTCTTTTTCAATCTTCTCCTCATTCTCTTTTTCAATTTTTTTCTCAACCTCTTTTTCACTCTCATTTTCAATTTCTTTTTCACTCTCATTTTCTTTTCTCTCTTGCTTTCTCTTTTCTCTCATTTTTACTTGATCCTCACAAACTTGCTTTGGGGATAGAGGACAAAGGATAACTTTTCTGTTTTGATGTAAGAAAGAAAACTTATTTGAGAACCCATCATAGATGACCTTCTTGTCATGTTGCCAAGGCCTTCCCAACAAAATATGGCTTGCCTCCATAGGCACCACATCACAAAGTACAGAATCTTCATACTTCCCAATTGAGAATGGGACTTCAACTTGCTTATTCACAATTATTTCACCAACCTCCCTTAACCATTGAAGCCTATACGGTCTTGGATGTACTTTGATAACAAGTTTTAATTTTGAAACCAACCTAGAACTTACAACATTGGCACAACTGCCACCATCAATGATTAAAGAGCATACCTTCCCTTGAATTAGACATCATGAATGAAAGATATTCTCCCTTTGGCTATCATCTTGCTCTTTGGGTTGGCCTCCCAAAAGTCTTCTTACCATGAACAAGTCTCCGTCCGGAATTTCTTCTCCTTTTTCACTCTCCCCTCCACTTAAAGCCTCAGATTGAGAGATCACTTCTCCATTCCTTGCCACCATGGTCCTCTTTGTTGGGCATTGGGATGCTATGTGTCCATGGCCTAAGCATTTGAAGCATTTCACATCACGGCTTCTAGGACTTGTTTCCAATGACTTGTTCCCTTGAGATTTAGATACAACCTCCTTAGAAGATGAACCACCCTCCTTCTTGGAGTCTTCCTTCCAATTTGAAGATGACAACTTAGGAGGAGAACGAAATTTGTACTTTCTCCTCTTGAGTTGTTGTTCCACTTTGATAGCTTGTTGGACCAAATCTTCTAGCTCCACATAATGTTGCAATTCCACCACATCTTGAATTTCTCGATTCAATCCACTTAAGAACCTCGCCATAGTAGCCTCCCTATCTTCTTGAGAATTTGACCTAAGTAAGGCCAACTCCATCTCCTTGAAGTACTCATCAACACTTTTGGATCCTTGGGTGAGCCTTTGTAATTTGTTATGAATGTCCCTTTGATAATGATTTGGGACAAATCTCCTTCTCATGATAAGTTTCATTTCTTCCCAACTATCAATGGGTTCCGCTCCAATTCTTCTCCTCTCTTTTTGTAGTTGATCCCACCATACAAGAGCATACTCCTTGAATTCTAGGGCTGCCACCTTCACCTTCTTTCCTTCATTGTAAGAGTTACAATCAAAAACCTGTTCAATTTTCAACTCCCACTCCAAGTAGCCTCTGGATCATTCTTCCCAATAAAGGAAGGGACTTTGATTTTGACTCCTTCAAGTTTATCATCACGCCTCCTTCCTCTTCTACCTCCTCCTCTACGCCTTCCTCTTTCACTATCATAGCCACTTGACTCATCATGATTTAGATTGGCAAGTTGCCTATCATAATTGGCTTGCATTTGCTCCATTTGTCTTTGAAGTGCAAGGGACTTGGTTGGACATCCTAGCATGAAGAGCTGCTGACCTTGGAGATAAAGGTGGACTATCTTCATGGTTGGCCATGATTGAGTAGAAGAGTATATGTATTTCCCTCACAACACTCTCTCACTTGTACTCACAATGTTTCTTCTTTTTCACTCTTTTGGCTTTTTCCACACAAATTGTATTTTTCTCTCTTGCCTTTTTCCTCTCAAATGTTCTCCTTGAGTTCTTAGAGGAATCAAACACCAAAAATACCAAAATTCAGGTAACAAAAATCACAAACTTATCAAAACAAGGAAACAACAAAGGAAAGGCTAGAAAAGAAAAGCTTGAAACAAAGAAACAAAGGAAGAAGGGAAATATTTTCAGGAACACAACTTGCTCAAATAGAACTTTAACTTCTCTTTTGCTCAAATCCTTTTGTCACGAATTTTTTTTATTTTTTTTATATCACGGCCATGATGGGGATCATGCCCTGGCCGTGATCCTCTCTGGATCAATTTTTTTTTTTTTTTTATATCACGGCCGTGATGGGTATCATGCCCTGGCCGTGATCCTCTCTGGATCCAAATTTTTTTTGTGTCACGGGCGTGATGGTTGTCACGGCCTGCCCGTGATCGCTTCTGGAAATCACAAATAAAATTTCACACTTTAAACTTTTGAGCAAAACACAATTTTCGAAATTTCCCTTCACAAACAGAAACAAGGTAGTATTTTGTTCGATTTTGGGTTTGAAAGAAAAGAACGAAAACTAGAAAATAGATGAAGAACACAAAACTATCAAATTCAACCAAAGCCTAAGCTTTGATACCACTTGATGACATCCAAATGATGGGATGCCTTTACAAGATCTTTTTGGTTGAATTTCCAGAAAAACAAAACGCAATCACCTTTCAAAATATAGTATCACTTGAGTTCAATATTGTATCAAAAACAACAAGTGAAGAAAACAAAGAAAATGGAAGAGAATGAGATGGTGATAGGCGCCACAAACTAGATTGTTTGATAAGCCTTGTGAGGTTCGCCACAAGAATCTTGGATTCTTGATAAGAACAAATTTAGTTCAGCCAAGAACCTAGGAGAACACAAGTCTCACTCAATGGAAATAATCCAAATGAACATCCAAGTTACCTTCAAAGTGTTATGGGCGTGTTACATATAGGCATGGTTGCCAAAAATCTGACTTCTCACTTTGCCTCCAAAGATTCCATAACCCCTCATAACTTAGCCTAATAAATTCACTTAACTCTAACACTAACTTAACTCAGCCAACAATTCAACCCCCAATCATTATTGTCACACCCCACCTCCCTTTATGACTCTAACTCTATTATTATGTGGTTGTTACACTTACTTCTCAAATTAAAAGTGTAACTCCCACATAATTAACAAACCAAATAAAACACCTAGAACTTATAGGAGTCACTAATGGCATGCAAACCAAAAGATCCCTCCCTCTAAGCTTCTAAATTCGTGCAACATAGGTTATTAGTGGGCTTGATCCATTTGTAATTCATAACAAGCTTGGACCCACTTACATAACCTATTACAATTATTGGATTAAATAAAAACAACTAAGAATGGACCCTTTTTCATGAAATCGCCCCACACTTCATGGATCCATTAGTTGAACAATGTAAGTTATTAATTTGGGCTCCACTCCACTTGACCTTGACCTTGGGCTTGCTTCTATCCAAATAGCCACCATGAAATTAGGAGCTTGTTGGGCTTTCTTGTATTTAACTCTTGTCATGGACCCAACATATCCTTGATTAGCTTCTTGATCCTTGGTCTTTATTGGGCTCTTTTCATCCTTGAGGAAAAGTTGACTTGCTCCCCCTTGGCTTACATCAGCAGTGGAGACCTTTGGTCACTGCTATCTCTCAAGCCAAGGATCTCACTTCCTTGACTATGGATGAACTTCTTGGTACACTCACTATTCATGAGCAAAAACTTGGTGATGAAATTACAACAAAGAAGATCAAGTCAATTGCTCTGAAGGCTAATCAAAAGTCATCAAAGGCTTCAAGAGCTCTGAAGCCAGATGAATCATCCAGTGATGCTGACCTGTCTGAACCGGAGGATTCTGAAAGTGATGAAGAGTTATCTCTCCTAACCAGAAAGATAAAGCTTCTCTTACAGAAAAAGAAGTTCAGAAAGGATAAGCCATTCAGAAGGTTCAATTGTCTGTTATGAGTGCAAGAAGCCTGGTCACATCAAAGCTGAATGTCCTCAACTCAAGAAAGCCCCTTTTAAGAAGTTCTTCAAAAAGAAGAAGAAAGGGGTGATGGCTACTTGGGAAGATCTGGAGTCAACATCTTCTGATGAAGAGACAGAGGAAGAAGCTAATCTCTGTCTGATGGCCAACACTGACTCAGATTCAGATAATGAGGTACATCCTGACTATGAGGAATTACTTGATGCCTATGAGGAATTGCTGGAGGAATCCAACTGCTTATCTAAGGCTTTCAAATCCCTCGAGAGAGAGTATGTTAAGCCTCTCAGTGAGTATAAACAGAAATCTCAAGAGTGTGAGAAGTTTGCCAAAGAGAATAGTGAGCTGAAGGCTGAAAATTCTGATGAAGCTAAGATCTCTAGTGAAACATCACAATCTGAAGAAGTTGAAAAACTTCAACAGAAAGTGGAAGAGCTCACTTCTGATCTTGCCAAATTTGTTAATGGTAGAGATAATCTGACTAAGCTACTTGGTTGTCAGAGGCACTCCCTTAACAAAGAAGGTATTGGATATGTCCATCAGACACATCATAAGTATCAACTAAAAATTCTAAAGTGTCTGCTAAATCCACTTTCATTAAATCCATACCTGTCCGTAACTTCTGTGGAAAAACTGGACATGTTATGTCTAGGTGTATTTATAAGAAAAGAAGGAAGTCTTCATAGACTCCTAGAACTAACAGAAAAGGACCCATAAAATTATGGGTACCTAAAGAACAAATAATCTCTGTTGCAGATGTCCTCAATAGGACAAAGAAAACACCATTGCTGGTACCTGGATAGTGGTTGCTCGCGACACATGACAGGAGAAAAGTCTATGTTCCTAAACCCTAAACTTAAGAAAGGAGGACATGTTGCATTTCGAGGAAATCAGAAGGGAAGGTTATATGCATTGGTACTATTGGTGGTAAACCTCCTCTTCCCTCTATATCTAATGTTCTTATGTTTAAAGGATTAAAACACAATTTGCTTAGCATAAGTCAATTATGTGACAGTGGATTTGATATCTCGTTTACAAGGGATTTATGCATAGTTAAAGAGCTTAGTGGCAAAACTCTCTTTTCAGCTAAAAGGCAACAAAATCTGTATAAGATTGAACTGACTGATCTCTCAGATCAAAGTGTAACCTGTCTGATGTCTAAAGAGGATGAAAGATGGTTATGGCATAAGAAACTAGGACATGCTAGTATGAAACTAATTTCAAAACTGAAAAAGGATAACCTTGTGAGAGGATTGCTTGATATTAGTTTTAAGAAAGATGTTATGTGTGATGCATGTCAGAGAGGTAAACAAGTAAAATCAAGTTTCAAATCTAAAAACCAAGTATCAACCTCTAGACCCTTTCAGTTGTTACACATGGATCTGTTTGGACCAGTTAGTGTTGCTAGCTTGGCTGGAATAAAATATGGATTTGTCATAGTTGATGACTATTCTAGATATACATGGGTACTCTTCTTAACCCACAAGGATGAGTCTTTTAATGCTTTCTCAGTACTATGTAAAAGAGTACAAAATGAACAGGGTTTCTGTATCTCTACGCTTAGAAGTGACCACAGGGGAGAATTTGAAAATGAGCAGTTTAGACAGTTCTGTGAGGAGAATGGAATCTCTCACAATTTCTCTGCACCTAGAACTCCTCATAAAAATGGAGTGGTTGAGAGAAAGAACAGATCTCTGCAAGAGATGGCTAGATCTATGCTCAATGAGAATAATCTCCCTAAGTACTTCTGGGCAGAAGCAATAAACACTGCATGTTTTGTACAAAACAGAATACTCATTAGGCCTTTTCTAAAGAAGACACCCTATGAATTGTGGAAAGGAAAAAGCCCCAACATCTCTTACTTTCATGCATTTGGTTGTGAATGCTTCATTCTAAATACTAAGGATCAACTTGGGAAGTTTGATTCCAAAGCAGATAAAGGTATCTTTGTAGGCTATTCTGAAATGTCTAAAGCCTTTAGAATTTATAATTCTAGAACTTCTGTTATTGAAGAATCTGTTCATGTTAAATTCAATGATGGTTTAAAGACTGATAAGGAATTATCAGATCTAGAAGATGATCTTGCAGGTCTTGACATCAATAAGCCAGAAAATCAACAACCTGACCTGACCAAGACAAAACCTGAAAATGAACCAGACAGACAAGTGGAGCAGACAAGTCAACAAACAAGTCAAGATCTTCATGATGATCTTAAAAGGGACTGGAAATTCAAAACTCATCATTCTAAGGATCTTATTATTGGAAATCCCTCAGAAGGGGTGAGAACCAGATCCACTTTAAAAGAATCAAGTAATATGGCCTTCCAAAGCACATTGAAGAAGCTCTTGATGATGAAAGCTGGATTCTTGCTATGCAAGAAGAACTTAACCAGTTCACCAGAAATGATGTCTGGACACTTGTCTCCAAGCCCAAAAACAAGTCTGTCATTGGAACAAGATGGGTCTTCATAAACAAATTGGATGAGGATGGTAAAGTTGTCAGAAATAAGGCAAGGTTAGTAGCTCAAGGCTATAACCAATAAGAATGTATTGACTATACTGAAACCTTTGCACCTGTAGCTAGAATAGAAGCTATTTGCATTCTGATGTCAAATGCTGCACAACTGTATAATTGAAGAAGAAGTATATGTTAAGCAACCCCCCTGGTTTTGAAGATACTGATAAACCAGATCATGTTTTTAAACTTAAAAAGGCATTATATGGTTTTAAGCAGGCACCTAGAGCATGGTATGATAGATTAAGTTCTTTTCTCATGCATAATGGTTTTACTTGAGGACAAGTAGATATTACTTTGTTTAAGAAAAGTTTTAAAGAGAACTTCATCATAGTCCAAATATATGTTGATGATATTATTTTTGGAGCAACTAATGAAAAGTTATGCAAGGATTTTTCCAAGCTAATGCAAGCAGAATTTGAAATTTGCATGATGGGAGAATTAAAGTTCTTCCTTGGATTACAAATCAAACAGACAAGTGATGGAATCTACATCCATCAACAAAAATATATCAAGGATATACTTAAGAAGTACAAGATGGAAAGCGCTAAACTGATGAAAACTCTCATGCAACCCAATGCAAAACTAAGTAAAGATGATGAAGGTAAAAAGGTAGACCAAACTGTCCACAGAGGTATGATTGGATCTCTATTATACTTAACTTCAAGCAAACCTGATATTCAATCTAGTGTCTGTATGTGTGCTAGATTTCAATCTGACTCAAGAGAATATCATCTTAAAGCTGTTAAAAGAATATTTAGATATTTGCTTGGGACTACTAATCTTGGTTTGTTATATTTAAGAACTAAAGAATACAGATTAGTGGGATTCCGTGGTGCTGACTTTGCTGGAGACAGAATAGAAAGGAAAAGCACCAGTGGAGGATGTCACTTCATTGGAGCAAGCTTAGTCTCTTGGTCAAGCAAAAGGCAGACAACTATTGCCCTATCTACTGCTGAAGTAGAATACATCTCAGCTGCTAGTTGTTGCTCTCAAATTTTATGGGTAAAACATCAACTTGAGGATTACTCTATTTATGAGCATAATATATCTGTATGGTGTGATAATTCTAGTGCCATTTGCTTAACTAAAAATCCAATTCAGCATTCTAAGGCTAAGCATATAGAAATCAAACATCACTTTATAAGAGATTATGTTTAGAAGGGTATCTTTGATATTAAGTTTGTTAAAACTGAAAATCAATGAGCTGATATTCTCACTAAACCATTAGCAGAAGAAAGGTTCTTATTTATTAGAGATAATCTAAACATGCATTGCATTGTTGAATGAAATGTCTGAGTATTGACATGTCTATGCTACCTATCTTATGGTTTTATATCACCTGTCTATGATTACCTGTCTGACTCTGCTGAGTCACTGTGCTCGAACTCAACAGTTTTATTGAAATGGTTATTAATTATTTAATACCATTTATTAATCTGAAGCTAATCATGTGCACGACAATTTTTATTCTTGAAACTATGTTTTCATTATGTCTTAAGTGGGCGCTACAATTCCCCAGAAAAATCGTGCCGTTTTTGAAATTAAACATGTTTTCTTTCTCTCTCTTGCCTTTATTGCTATAAAAGGTAAAGAATTAGAAAGGTTCAACCTTTACCTTTTTCAAATCCCTAAAATCGTTTTGTCTTCGTCTTCTCCTCTTTCAAACCCTTTTCTCTTCCAAAACCCTCGAAACTCTTTCTCTGAAAAATGGCATCTTCGAAGCGTCTCTCTTCAACACAAATTGTTGAGAAATACAACATGAAGGTTGCTAATGTTGAAAAGATCTTACCTGGCAAGACTGTTGATCTTCAACAGTTGAAGAAATGGGGAATGGATGTCACTGAAGAGTTGGAACACTCCAAGTGGACTTCTTTCTTTGACATCAAGGAGCTTGTTCATCCCAAGCTTGTCAAAGAATTATGGTCAAATACTGTGCTCGTCACCAGCAAGGCTGATGGAACCAAAAGCTTTAAGGCTCGAATGATGGATAAAACCCTTCTTTTCCCCATTAATTCTCTAGAGCTGGTTGCAAAATGCCCAAGGATTGGAGCTGCCTTCAAACCTGATTGGGAAGATCAGGAAGGAGTTGAGAATGTCAACATAGCTATCTATGGTGTTCCCAACCCTGAGAACAAGAAGCCTATAAGCATGGTGACAAAATGCAGATTCTTGCACAAGCTGTTGCTGGAGTGTGTGATGCCTAGGAAAGGCTCACGGGATAATGTGACCAAGAAGGACATATTTGCTCTGTACCACTTGATTCACAGAATCAAGGTAGACATTAATGATCTCATCTATATGTACCTTGAAATTCTGATCAAGAGGACCAACATGAAGACATATCCCTATGGGATGCTGTTGACAAGGGTCTTCAGGAACAAGCTGTTTGTTCCCAGTGATGTTCATTTTGTAAACATGTCACTTCCCATTGACAGGAAGGTCTTGTCTATGATGGACATTGAAGGTATCCCTCTAAAGGATGAGGAGGAAGATAAGAAGAAAAAGAAGAAGAAGCATGTTGACGATCCGGCAAGTGTACCGTTTCGTTGCAAGTAATAAAAACACGGTAAGAAAATACCGAGGTCGAACACAAAGATTGGAAGACCAATTTAACTAAATAAAGAAATTCAAATCGTTTGACCAAGTCAAAGGGGAATATTTATGAAGAGAGAGAAAATCAAATCAAAAATTAAATCAAAACAATTAACTAAAGATCCTAAAAGATTATGATGAGATTTGATTAAGATTAAAGCTTCTAAGGTCACGAATCCACCTACCCTATCAAGCAAGTTACCCAAGTGTTTATCTCCTTATCCCTATGTTCAATTTAATTTCTTTGTCAATTAAGAACCCTCAATTATCCTAATGTCATTGGCAATTTTCAAAAGGAATTTTCTACAATTGCAAGTTGTCAATCTGCCAATCTATTCAACCCACAATTAGATTTATCAAGTTCTTGGTTCCCTATAGCAATTGCACCGCTTTCCTATTCTATGCCTAGCAATATTCAAACGGTGTTCTTAATTCAAGTCCTAAGTACGAATTGCCTGCCAGCCTCAACGCACTAGACTAGTTAACCATGCGCGCATATGATTAACACAAACAAATCAGAATTAAGAAACACGAAAAGAGACAAGGGTATAAGAAAATATTACTTGGATTCACTATGCCATCAACGGTGGATTCATCGTTCCCTTAGAAATAAGGATTAGTTCCTCATAGAGACGATAACAACGAACAAGGTATAAAAAACATTCATCCTTCAAGAAACCGAATTAAAACTCACTACCCAGCCCTTAAGAAAACTAGGATTACAATCTCTAAAAAACTGTCTCCAATTGACCTAAAACAAGCTATTTATAAAGTTTAGGATCTGCGCGTGCTTGCGGGGCGAACATGGATTCGCGAGGCGAATCTTAAGTTGGCGCCAGTTCAAATTTGGATCCTTGGCGAGGCGAGACATGTCTCTCAAGGTGAGACAGAATGATCTTCAATTCCCTGTGTCTAGCTCGCGAGGCGAACACATCCTCGCGAGGCGAGGATGAATGGCTGCTGACGTTGCTTAATCTGTCCTTCTGGCTCGTGGGGCGAGTGTCAGTTCGGGGGGCGAATGACCAGTTTTGCTTTTTTGCTTGTTTTCTCCATTTTTCTAAGTTCTCTTGAGCTTCACTTTTAACCTGAAAATATATAATAGCATCAAATGCTTTATTTAACTCAAAAATAGCAAAGATATTCTAAAAACTACTTAAAAGACTCAAGACATTGCTTAGAGACAATTAAAGCTAAATTTGGGTGAAAACGAGATTAAACTCGAACAATTAGCACAAAAACCGTGGCCTCACTAGCTATAAAACTAGATGAGCCAGAGGCTTATCAAAATACCCCAAACTTAAACTTTGCTTGTCCCCAAGCAAACTAAAACTTAAAAAGACTCAAAACTGGGTAAGCTTAATGGACTCAATTATTTTCGCACAAATTTCACGCAATTTTAACAATTCAACTTTCTAATTCAATGTTCCCCCCTTTTCATCAATGTAATCCCCACATTCATCTACTTTAAACAATTGAGAATCTAATCATTGAAACAATCATTAATCTAAGTCAAGGATCCAACATACACATAAAAGGGAGATCACCAATTTCAAACAATTGCTTTCCTCATAAGGGCATATAGTAATTCCACTCATTCACTCATTTGTCGAGGTTATCAATTTTCACTCAATTTCACATTTTAAGAGCACTTTCCATGAATTTGATTTTCATCTCAAAAATAGTTCCCACGAAAACATGTATACAACATCAAAAGGTCTTTTAAGGGTTGCAATGTGGCCTGGCTCGAGGTAGGATATGCAAAGGTACTAGGCTTACGTCCCTAGGAATTTAAGAGAGCATAAAACTTTTTACACTTATATTTTTCACTCTAATTCCTTTTTTTCATTTTGCTTTTTCGCTTTGGGTGGCTACAAACTCTTTTCCTTTGATAACCTTTTTATTTTCCCTTTTTGTCATTTTTGTATTTTTCTTCCTTTTCCTTTTTCTTTTTTGCCTTTTGGCTTCACCCTTTATATATATATATATATATATATATATATATATATATATATATATGTGTGTTCAAATCAGCAAACCGCCAAACAGTCTAAATCAGACTATGGCATTTCAATCCAATCTTTGTTAGCCTTTCAAGATCAAGGCCTAACCAAACTCCCTAAGGGAACATGGGGAGATAGAGTGGAGAATGAACCCGACTTTCCACCCCTACTAAAAACCCTAATCCAAGAGTTAGCCCAAACAGCTACTCCCTTAAATGTTGTCAAACCTGATACAAGATTATCAACAGACAACACTCAAACCCAAACCTTTGCAACTCAATATGTTGCCAAAATTCAATACCAATTTGTTGTGCAAATGGAACCAGGATTTTGGGATAATAACCCTAACAAAGTTCCCGCCAAAATCTTTCAAAATGGTTGCCATTTCCAGCAAACACAATCAAACAAAAACAGAAATTTTTATGAGTTTATATTGATTGACACCGATTCAGTCTCGATTAAACATTATCGGGATCCCAAGGATCAATCAACATACACTCATTCAACTTTTCAGATTTTAAAGGTTTTAACGCCTGAGCAATTTGGAAAGAACTTGAATGTTTTCAAAAAAAATTCTCAAACTTTTGATCTCATTGGTTTTAATTACTGGGATTACCAAACAGCTTGGTACAATGTTTTCTGGTACCAAAACAATCAAAATAAACATTCTTGGTTGATTTATTTCAAGAAGAATGTCAATTATAAATTTCCTCAGTGGTTTATCCATTGGTGGAGAATTTTTGGTCCAATCAAACAAATCCTTCCACCATATCTTCTAGAAGGATATCAAACTTTTGAAAAATACTTTGATATCAAGGAAAGCCCATTTCCAGTCAATCTGGTATTTTTCTCAAAATTTTCCCTATCTTGGGTTTTCAGTTGGCAATATAAGTATCAGAAGCAAGAACATTATCCTGGTATTTTGCCAATTTTGCAAAGATCAACTTATGTCAAATGGTGGGCACAGTTCAACTATGCAGCAGCCACCAGCGACAATATCAAAATATGGTTCCAACAAAATCCAAAATGGATTAAGGCAGCCAATCCAGAAGCTTGTGAGTTTCTGAATCAAAAGTCTCAGATTATTTCAGCCTTAGCTGGAACCAAGTCCAAAGATAGTTTCCTAAGCAATTTGGAAGCTATTTTGAAACTGGCAAAGCAAGAGTCAGCTTCACCTTCAAAAACAGCAAAGTCTTCTAAGCAACAACTTCCCCATTCTGACGAGGAAGATGAAGACCAAGAAGACTTGAGCCAATGTTCCGACCCATTCTATCAAAATGAAGATGATTGTTATGGGATCGACACCACAGTCAATCTGAGTGACGATGAATAGTTTCAGTCACCAGTCAATCAAAACAGTTTGCCGACAGCTACAGTCCCAGTCATGATACTGGCACTGTTCATCACCGGCACTGTTCATTGCCGACAGTCGCAGTTCCAGTCAAGTTACCGGTACTGTTCATCAATAGTTGCAATAGTTTAGGTTTCTGTTACCTGTACTATTGTAATAGTAACTTTTCAATCTTCTATTTAAAGGATGTTAGGCTCAGTTGTTAGACATCCGAAGTTTTAGAGAGAGTTTTTAGAGATAGAAGCTCTGAGTACTCAACAGTAAGAGTTCCTCAGATATTCTACCTTCCTCTTTCGGATCAATCTTTTTGTTTTCAATCTTGTAGTGTTCAATCTTTTTCATTCAATAAAACTTATGGTTTAAAGTATCTCTTCTCCCTCCACCGGTCCTGGTGAGGCTCTGCCTCCGCTCCGGTTTCTTTTATTTTCCAGATCTTGGTCGATTCACCGCCTTTCTGGGTTTATGCTTTTATATTCTCTGTTTTAATTTCTACAGTACTTGTTTTTACTGTTTTCATGTTTTAATTTCCATATTTTAATTATTTTGTTTCATTATATGTAAATCACCTCTGTTAATCCTACTTCTCATCATCCTGCTCTCTTCCCCCTTTCCCTTCCTGTAACCCCGTCATAGAGACAACTTTGTTAGGGTTATTATCCCAAAATCCTGGTTCCATTTGCACAACAAATTGGTATTGATTTTTGGCAACATATTGAGTTGCAAAGGTTTGGGTTTGAGTGTTGTCTGTTGATAATCTTGTATCAGGTTTGACAACATTTAAGGGAGTAGCTGTTTGGGCTAACTCTTGGATTAGGGTTTTTAGTAGGGGTGGAGAGTCGGGTTCATTCTCCACTCTATCTCCCCATGTTCCCTTAGGGAGTTTGGTTAGGCCTTGATCTTGAAAGGCTAACAAAGATTGGATTGAAATGCCATAGTCTGATTTAGACTGTTTGGTGGTTTGCTGAGTCGATGACTCTGCTTTGATTGTTGGCTTCTGGGAGGATGACCCCAGTTTGATTGCTTTATGGGTTAATGACCCAGACTGGGTCGAAGACCCTGATTCTTTTGGTGCAACTTGGCGCTGTTGAAGCCCTGAAAGGACTAATTTACCTTTTCCCTTCCCCTTCACAGAGGAAGTTGATGTTCTTGGCATTTCTGCCACTCTCACTCTTTTATTTACCCTGCAAATATTCACGAGTAAGGAAGTTAGGGAGAGAGTTTGAAGAGCCCTTGATAAATTCAATTTGAAAATCAAAAGCGCTTAAGATAGCTTGCCATCTAGCAAAAATTTGTTTTGAAGCTAAATTTTTAACATCTTTTTGTAAAATGTCTTTAGCCGATTTACAATCTACTCTAACAAAAAACTTTTGATTAAGTAAATCATATTGAAATTTTGAAATGCACAAAACATTTACTAAAATTTCCTTTTTAACAGTTGAATAATTTTGTTGTGCAGAATTCCAATGTTTAGAAGTATATGCAATGATATGATCTTTATTTGAAATTCTTTGTTTTAAAATGCCGCCATAGCCAATGTCAGAAGCATCGGTCTCGACAATTTTGAAAGCAGTTGGATTTGGAAGATAAAGACATGGAAGATTCTTTATCTGAGATTTTATGATTTGAACAACTTTGGTGTGTTCGTCTGTCCAAGGAGGAGGTTCCTTTCTAAGACGATTGTGTAAAGGTTTGATAATATTGCTGAGATTAGGAACAAAATCAGCAACATAATTGAGACAACCCAAAAACCTTTGGAGCTGGGTTTTGTCTATAATTTGATCAGGGAATTTATCCGCAAAATCAATTGCTCGATTGATTGGAATGATAGTTCCTTGGTGAATATTATGACCAAGAAATATGATCTTTGTTTGAAAGAGAGAAACTTTGGTTTTAGACACTGCTAAACCATTTCTTTTGATTACGCCAATAAAGATCTTGACATGTTTGAAGTGTTGATCGATAGATTGGGAAAAGATTAACACATCGTCAATGTAGACAAGTGTAAAATCTGAATAAGGATTAAAAATCTCATTCATAATTTTCTGGAATTCTGAAGGAGCATTCTTGAGTCCAAAGGGCATTACATTCCATTCATAATGCCCGAAAGGAACAGTGAACGCTGTTTTGTAACGGTCACTTTCTTTGACTTTCTATCTGATAATAACCAGATTTCATATCAAATTTTGAGAATACTTTAGCCGAATTTAAACGGCTAAGTAAATCCTTTTTATTAGGAATTGGATATCTGATCCACCTAAGAGCTTGATTTAGAGGTTTGTAATTGATAACTAAGCGAGGCGTTCCTCGCTCAATTTCTGCTTGCTTATTGACATAGAAAGCTGAACATGACCAGGGAGATTTGCTTTCCCTAATCAAACCCTTTTCCACAAAATCATTAATCTCCTTCTGGAAATACCTAAGAAGTTCATGATTCATTTGAATTGGTCTAGACTTAGTAGGGATTTGCCTTTCATTGAAATCTTGTTCATAAGGCAAGTCTACAACGTATTTCTTTCGATTCCAAAATGCTGTGGGCAAATCAGAACAAGTAGTTTTTTGGATTTCATCAAAAAGGATCTGGATCCTGTTTTTGATACTAGGTTGTTGTAATTGTAACTCAATATTTTTAAAAGAAATTTCTTCTTTCAAAAAATTGATTTGATTAATTTTGTAATCGAGAAAATTCAAATCTCGAATGATTGGCTCTCTGATAAAGGGAAAAATAATGCTTTTTCCCAGATGTTGCGTTATAATTCCATTGTCAGAAATGGAAATGGGGAAAAGTGATCTTATGAACAGTGTTCCAAGAATCACTTCATTTTTTGAGATTTTTGACTAATAGAAAAGGAGTCTCAACTTGAAGACCTTGGTTTTCTATTAGGGCTTTTGACAGCTTGTAATTGATTCTAAGTTTAGAACCATTAGCTGCTCTTAACTTCTCAGAAGTTTTTTCGAAGTATTTAGTAGGGACTAATCCCTCCTGAATACAGTTTGAATCAGCTCCTGTATCGAAGAGTTCTGTTGAATCAAGAACAAAATTCCCGATAATGATCTTGATTTTGATATGGAATTTTTGAATTCTTAATTGATTGATTAAATTTAAGAATGTTTGATCATGTTCTAGATTTTTATCTTCTTGATCTTTAGTAGGAATATTCTGTTCACTATCTTTGATGACGCTTGATTCAGGTTTATCTTCGGAATCAGAATCATCAGTTTGGGCTTCTGCTAGTTGTGACAGAATTAATTTATGAACAGATTGTTCCTGTTTGATCTCTTTAACTTCCTGTTTCAAATTCTTAATCTCTTGTTGGAGATCTTGAATTGTCACAGGTTTCGTTTGTTGGGTAGCTTCAAGTCTTTTAAGGATTTGTTTAAAGTCAAAATGGTCTTTGACAATAACTTTTCCTTTGTTTTTGAAATCCTTTTCCGTTGAGGATTCCATTGAAGATTTAAGCTTATCCAGATATCTACGCCTTTCATCTGGATCAGAAATTGAATTAATAACCTCAAAAAGGAGATCTTGTTCCTTAGTTAATACATTAATTTCAGGAGATGAATCGGAATTAAGGCTTCCAACATCATCATGTTGAATATGATTGATATCTTCAGAAAAATCACCATCTGATTCATCTGAAGAATCTGATTGGATCAAAAGATTATTCAGTTGTTCCTCAACTGATGATTCAAGATTTAATTCTTTGATCTTTTTCTTTAGCCTACAGTATTTACTGATATGGCCTTGTTTACCGCAGTTGTAACATGTAACCGCTTTTTTGGGAAACCTAGTACTAGTTTCTTGTTTGGGTTTGAATTCTGGTTGGAATTCAGGTTTTGGTTTGCTAAACCGTTTGTGTTTCTTCCACTTAGTGTACTTGGTGTACTTAGGTTTATGAGGTTTTTCTTTATACCTCTTGGAAGATTTTGATTTATCTTTTGGGCAAGGGGGTATCCCAAATTGCTCGCAGAAAGATCCTAAATCTTTCTTTGCTGCTTTCTCTTTTTTGAATTGATCTCTGACTTTGTCTTCCTTACAAAGTCTTGCCCCTATTTTCTGGGTTGCTGCAATGAGTTGACCATAACTCAATTGCTCATATGGAATATTTCCATCTGGAGATTGGGCTATAAGCTCATCTTTTACAAGGTCACCTAAAGATGTTGGGAAACCTGCGATGAACTTTTCTTTCCAGAACTTATTCTGGCAATCTTCTCTAGTGTAAACCCTAGTTAGGAAGGCATCCTTATACCACCTAAAACTGGATAAAGATCTACACTTAAGATTGGATAATAACTCGGCAGACCTATCTTTCCAGGTAGAAGGACTACCCATAAAGTGTCCGCAAATTGAAAAGATTAGGGTGTTGACAGCATCTGGAATAGTTTTGGCCGTCATTATCAAAGATTGGATTTCCTTCTGTGTCAGTTATGATTGTTGTGAACATTTGTTCTTTCTGTATATCAGAGAAAGAATGATCCCACCAGCCTTTTAGTTGGCCTGTGAAACTAGCAACCAAAATATTGCAAATGGCTTCTTCAGAGCATTCATTCGCAGTTTGATATGCAGTGGCCATCATGGTCATGTGCTGCATTGTTTGGAGGATTTGATACTCCATTTGGCCATCTATGTTCCATTCATAGATGTTGTTAGCATTGAAACTTTTGAGAGCAGAAGTTTTTTCTTCAAGGAGCAAATCCGGAGGAGTTGCTCTAGGATAATACAGTTTTTGTTGGCTTTTTCCAGGGTTGGGTATAGACTGGATTCATATTGATCAAAGGTCTATTGATCAAAGGTTTTTCTACTGAGTTGGATTTAGAAGTACTGGCCACAGATTCCGTTTCTGAGCCGTCTTCGTTTAGGACATTTATGGTTGGATCTTTGTCTATTGGATCTTTGATAATTCCCTTACCTCTTAATAAGGGTGGACCTTCTTGAGTGCTACCTAGGGACTCTGGAACACTTAATTGTTTTATTTTTTGTATTAACTCTTGTTTTTCCCTTTTTATGTCTGGGTAAAGAAGGAGTTGTAAATTCTCTTTGACCTTCTTATTGACCTTGAAAGGTTTAAACAAGGGTTTTTCTAAGGGAATCTCTCTCTTAATTCCGAAGTAGATGCATCAGTGGATACATCTTTTTTGATAATATGTTCCCTAACACCTGTAGGTATTTGTTTGTGTAATTTGATTGCTCCATTAATTTGTTAATGTCGTGAGCCGAAATATTTTCATCAGTATTTTTATTTTTGAATGGAGCAGCCATAATTGGTTTGTTGGTGTTAGGATCTTTAACACCTGGGAGTTGGAAAGAGTTATTTGGAGGTAACTCTGTTTTAGCTAACTCACCATTTTTCAAATGCCATACTGTAATGACATTAGTGGTTTTATCAACATCTATTTTTGTTTTCCAAGGATAGTTAATTTGATTTTTGACTGCATAAGCATGAAACCAGTCAAAAATAAAACATTTGTCTTAACATTGTTAAGAAATTGATAATATTCTTCTTGGATATTATTCTTAATTGTTCCCTTATATTCTTGTAAGAACCACTCTCTTTGAGGTTTCCATTCCTCAGAGTAAAAGTCCTTTCGAAGGGATTCCTTATCAATAATGAACTTACAAATCATTATAAGATTCCTTAAGGGAGGAAAAGGTTGGAGACTGACTTGATCGTTGATCATCTTCTGTCTGATAAATTGGTCTAGGGATAGTAGATGATGTATCTAATCCCTGAAGATTAATATTCGGAATTTGAGATGAAATTTTTGGTCCAATCAAACAAATCCTTCCACCAAATCTTCTAGAAGGATATCAAACTTTTGAAAAATACTTTGATATCAAGGAAAGCCCATTTCCAGTCAATCTGGTATTTTTCTCAAAATTTTCCCTATCTTGGGTTTTCAGTTGGCAATATAAGTATCAGAAGCAAGAACATTATCCTGGTATTTTGCCAATTTTGCAAAGATCAACTTATGTCAAATGGTGGGCACAGTTCAACTATGCAGCAGCCACCAGCGACAATATCAAAATATGGTTCCAACAAAATCCAAAATAGATGAAGGCAGCCAATCCAGAAGCTTTGGAGTTTCTGAATCAAAAGTCTCAGATTATTTCAGCCTTAGCTGGAACCAAGTCCAAAGATAGTTTCCTAAGCAATTTGGAAGCTATTTGAAACTGGCAAAGCAAGAGTCAGCTTCACCTTCAAAAACAGCAAAGTCTTCTAAGCAACAACTTCCCCATTCTGACGAGATTCAAATGAATCATGAACTTCTTAGGTATTGCCAGAAGGAGATTAATGATTTTGTGGAAAAGGGTTTGATTAGGGAAAGCAAATCTCCCTGGTCATGTTCAGCTTTCTATGTCAATAAGCAAGCAGAAAATTGAGCGAGGAACGCCTCGCTTAGTTATCAATTACAAACCTCTAAATCAAGCTCTTAGGTGGATCAGATATCCAATTCCTAATAAAAAGGATTTACTTAGCCGTTTAAATTCGGCTAAAGTATTCTCAAAATTTGATATGAAATCTGGTTATTATCAGATAGAAGTCAAAGAAAGTGACCGTTACAAAACAGCGTTCACTGTTCCTTTCGGGCATTATGAATGGAATGTAATGCCCTTTGGACTCAAGAATGCTCCTTCAGAATTCCAGAAAATTATGAATGAGATTTTTAATCCTTATTCAGATTTTACACTTGTCTACATTGACGATGTGTTAATCTTTTCCCAATCTATCGATCAACACTTCAAACATGTCAAGATCTTTATTGGCGTAATCAAAAGAAATGGTTTAGCAGTGTCTAAAACCAAAGTTTCTCTCTTTCAAACAAAGATCAGATTTCTTGGTCATAATATTCACCAAGGAACTATCATTCCAATCAATCGAGCAATTGATTTTGCGGATAAATTCCCTGATCAAATTATAGACAAAACCCAGCTCCAAAGGTTTTTGGGTTGTCTCAATTATGTTGCTGATTTTGTTCCTAATCTCAGCAATATTATCAAACCTTTACACAATCGTCTTAGAAAGGAACCTCCTCCTTGGACAGACGAACACACCTCAAATCATAAAATCTAAGATAAAGAATCTTCCATGTCTTTATCTTCCAAATCCAACTGCTTTCAAATATATATATATATATATAAATTATTTTTTTCAACCCACAACAACACAATAAACCCTTGTAGCCACCCCAAACTTAGTTTCCAAACAACACTTACAATGTTAAGTTTCCATGCTCTCCTAAATCCTAAGATTGGGTTAACATGGTTTTTTCCCGATTTTTGGCTTATAACATAAGGTCATCAAGAAATAACAGGCTATTAGGCTCAATGTGGCTAACTAGGGAACATGCATTAAGGGAGGTTCTTTTTAGGCCAAGTAGCTATTTCAAAGAAAATTGTCTAAATCATTTGATGCAAACATATAAACATGCAAACCATGATGAGATTCAAGCAAATCCGGGAAAGTGCAACAGAAAAGTGATTCACATAATTCAAAACAATGTTGGAGGCTCAATTTTCTCACCTGGACATTTTTAGCAATTTATTTGACCGATATACATCCCTAGAGTGTGCACCTTTTCACCCCAAACTTGTCATAAATCATGCAATCACAATAGAATTTCTCAAAGTTCAATCTTCAATTTTTCATGGGGATCAATTTTAAACATTTCAAATCATTAGGGGAAATCATCAAAAATCAATATTTTTTATGCAAACCATTTATGCAAAATTCAATAAAATCCCTTTAAGCTTACCAACACAATTCTATGACACTATGGTTTTTTCTTATTATATATAATTCAAAATAAAAGAAACGAAAAAGAATAGAATTGAGTTTAAGAAAGAGTTATCTCAAGGGGTCCGAGCGGGCCCCACGCTCTCATTAGCAAGCCTAGCATCTTCCTTGTCTTTCTTTGCTTTCTTCCTTGGCTACATTAAAAACAAGAAGGAGGAAGGAAAATGCAACATGTGTACCAAAATATAGTCATCCAGAGTGTGTGCAACAAGTATCAGGGTATCAAATAAAACTAAACTGAGTTTCTAGCTAGCAGTACAACCATATCGAATAAATCAAAAAGAAACTAGCTAGAACTCAAAGGAAGAACATCAAAAGAGTAATAGGTAAAGGTGAGGCCCGGATCACTGCTCAAAATCAATGTCATCCACGGGGTCCCCCTGCTGCACTGTTGTTGCCTGCCTCATCCTCCTGAGGTACCTCGGGCACCCCCCTGTGGCATGCATCTTGGTCCCCAGGATAATCCTGCCACCCAAGCCGAGGTGCCAAATCCTCCTCGGAAAGGTAAAGAGGTACCCGGCCCTCCTGCTGAGCTAGGGACATCTCCCTGAAAAAATCTCGCAGCACAGCCTGATCCCTCCTCATAGCCTGCTGGTTCTGCAAGAGCAGAGCCATATCAGCTGAACGTGGCCTCTGAGGGGGCTATGTAGCTGGCCTCCGGGGTGGTGCGGGCTCAACAAAACAGTGACGGCGTATGTAATCTCTGTCGATCGGCTGATGGGGAATCTTCTCCACCATGTCAGATACTGGTATGCCCGTCCTGCGGATCAACTCTGTGATCAGAAACCCGTGCCCCAAGCACTCTTTCATCGCCATAGAGTTTGCCTTCTGCTGAATGTCCTATGCTATAATCGCCCCCACATTGATGGTTTTCTCCTTCATAATGGCATATATAAGATGGACCCGGGCAGCAGTAATGGTAGACTCGTGAGTGCTAACCATCATGTTGGCATGTACGAATGCCGACCAAACCCGGGCCACCGGTGTCAAATCCTGCCTCCTCAACCTCAGTAGGTTCCCAGAGGTCCCTACTTCCCACTGAGCCCCTGGCCTACAGCAGGTTTCCAAAATCTGGGCAGCCAAACCCTGCACTACCGGCATCAGCTGATGCTTACTCCTATTCTCCCAAGTAATGGGGATGCCCAGGCAGGCATTAATCTCTTCCTCCGTGAAAGTCACGGGCACCCCTCTAACCAAAGAAATGCACCCTAGTTCATCAATATCGGGGTGGAGAGCGTTGGCGTAAAATTCCTGAACCAGTTTGATATCAAACCGGCGAGGAAGATCAGCCAACATACCCCAACCCCGAGTGTTAATCTGTCCAGAGATTGACGTATAGTTGTTCCCCACAAGGACCACCCTCCTCTCTAGGACCATCTCCTTCTGCGTCACCAACCCCCAATGTTGCTCATGAAGAGGAGTACGGAAGCTGGGAGCAGAGGAAATCCTTCCAGAAGAGGAACCTGGTCCCTCGGAGAACAGCAGGTCATCCTCCTGAACAGATTGGTGCTTATTGCGCTTAACCGGCTGTTTCTCAATATTTTTCGGGGGAGCCATTACCTGAAAACCAGAAAAGTCCCAATACAATTTATATCAACATAACAAATAACTCAATTCAGAAGTCCATCCCAAGTCATTGACAATAATATATCAGACCATCTAGTCACACAGAATTTTGTTCCTTAAAAATTTAGAAAAAATTACCCCCAAGGCCCCCTTAACATGCATCATCTCTATCTAAACCTATAACAACCTCAAACTTAGGTCACTAAGCATAAACATTCAGTTCAGTGCATCACAAGTAAAACAAAAGAACATGCACCAATATTTAAGTTCAAGGAATATCAATAGTCTCATAAGTCTTCTCACCCCATTCATGTAAAACACTCACAAAACGCATTTATCATTTGAAGCATAAAGCAAGAATCAATGCTTGAAAACATAAAAACAATCTTGTGTCATGCTATGAATTTTCAGAGAGTTAGCATGCCAATGGGTTCAAGTTTCTTGCCCAAAATCAAAGGAAATATAGATGGATGAGTGAGATTCACCTTATGAGAGTGTGAGATGAAGAGTAAGGTGAAGGTGATGATGCGTTCTTGAAGCCCCACGCGAGAGAAAAGAGAGAGAGTTTTCAAAAGTTTTGTTAGAGTGTCTCTTTCTCTAACTCGCGGGGCTAAATAATCGCGACGATCGCGAGGCGAATACAGTTTCGCGAGGCGAAACTTAGAAAATCCCCAAATCAGAACCCTAATTTTGTGTTTCGCGAGGCGAAACATGATTCGCGAGGCGAATCCGTGCTTCATAAAACCTTTCATATTCCCAAATTCGCCAGGCGCGATGTGTCTCGCGAGGCGAATCTGGGCTTCAACCTTGAGTTGTTAACTTGCCCGGAATCGCGAGGCAAGATATGTCTCGCGACGCGAGGCAGAACGAGGTGCCCGCCTCTGAGTTTCTGCCTTTAGACCTCGCTTGGCGAGATGCTACTCGTGAGGCGGTCCAGTTTATTTTGCTTTTGCCTATTTACCCAGGCGCGCGAGGCGAGGCTTGTTTCGCGAGGCGAGACAGAAGCAGGGATTTTTACTTCCTTCTGTCTCGCGGGGCGATCTCAGTATCGCGAGGCTAGGCAGGAAATTTTTTTTTTTTTTTATGCAATAAACCGAAAAGGATATCTAGCTTGGGTTGCTTCCCAAGTAGCGCTTGTTTAACGTCCCGAGCCTGACGGTCATGGCCCCAAAGGGCTAAGTCACTGCGAACTCATCAAGATGGTCTCCAACACCTACTCCCATAAATAGTAGCTTCAACCCTTGGTCATTATCATCAAATGTCTCCCCATGCTCTTTGTATCTTTCCTTAAAAACATCATGAGGAAGAGTTGTTTTCTTCCTAACCTTCACTCGCCAACAAAACTTCAATTGATTTGGAAATAACTTCTTTATGGAGATAATTGGATCATCGAGCCGAACCTTGGGTTGCCCCTTTTTGCCTCGATCTTTCTCATAAGCTCTCAATCGGATTTCATTGAGCTTGATTGGATCTAGCTTCCCTTTTACTCTAGCCGCTTTAGTTAGTGACTCATGATGCTAGTGTGGCTTTCCTTCCAACTTGCTTGGGTCATCCTTAATGGATCTATGCAACTCATCTTTATGGCCCAATTGCGCCGGCTCATCCTTTTTCATGCTATCCTCAGAAGTGTGGGATTTTACCAACACCCCTTCTAGTGTTGAACCATTTGCTTCATGTGTAGGAGTTGATTTGACAAGAGGCTTCACCACATCTACACTATAGCATTTAGCCTTCTCCACTGGATGCTCCATAGCTTCAAAGACATCAAATTCCTCCTTTTCATCTTGCACCCGAAGTGTGAACTTTCCTAGTTGAACATCAATGAGAGCCCTTCCGGTAGCCAAGAATGGTCTACCCAATATAAGAGGAATATTGGCATCTTCATCCATGTCAAGTACCACAAAATCTATAGGAAAAATAAACTTGCCCACCTTTACTAGCAAATCTTCTACCACCCCATAAGGGTATTTAATTGTCCTGTCCGCAAGTTGGAGTGACATCATTGTGCCCTTGACTTCTTCAATCCCAAGCCTTCTCATCATGGATAGGGGCATTAAGTTGATGCTTGCCCCTAGATCACATAGTGCCTTCCCAATAGTCATCTCTCCAATGGTGCATGGTATACTAAAAGAGCCCGGATCCTTGAACTTTGGAGGTAGTTTCCTTTGGAGAATTGCACTACACTCCTCGGTCAAAGCAACCGTTTCCTCATCCACTATCTTCTACTTCTTTGAGAGAAGCTCCTTCATGAACTTAGCATAGGATGGTATTTGTTCCAAGGCTTCCGCAAAAGGAATGTTGATTTGAAGCTTGCGGAAAACATCAAGGAACTTGTTGAATTGCTTGTTTTGCAAGGGTTTCTTCAATCTCTCTGGATATGGTACCTTCATGAAGGGAGGAAGGTCTTAGGGCTCAACCCACTTCTTCTTTCGGAATTCTTCATCTACTAATTTCAACCTTAACCCTTGCTCCGGCACATTTTCACTAGCTACCTCATCTTCCTTAGCTTGCTCATTCTCCTCTTGTGGTTGTTTTGGAGTTTCACCTTGATTAGCCTTCAAGGGATTCCCTTTTGGTTCCAGCACTTTACCACTTCTAGTGGATATGGCATTGCATTGGGCCTTGGGGTTGTTCTCTGTGTTGCCCGGAAAAGTACCTGGAAGACGCTCATTCATTTGTTTTGCTAGCTGAGATACTTGAGTTTCCAGGAGTTGGATTGCCGACCCTATGTGAGTTGCTAGCTTCTCAATGGAGGTATCAATGTGCACTGTCAGCTTCTCAATGGCCGTGCTAGTATGACTGGCTAATTTTTCAAAGGCCACTTCCCAAGTCTGCTTTCCACCATCTGTGATTTGTAATTAAGTAGGTTGAGGGAGGGCCTGTTGGGTGTTGTGCTGTTGAATTCCATAGTTTGGCCTCTGATTATGTTGTTGTTGCCCGGCTAGAACACCACTAGTGTTGCTCCAAGTGAAACCCGGATGGTCTCTCTTAATGTACCCCCGATTCTGATTGTAATCATTCTGCCTATTCCTCTGATAGTTGTTCTATGGCACTGTGTCATAAAAGTTGTGACACGAGTCTACATGTTCCTGTGAAAAATTTACTGGACAACTCTCACTGGCATGTTCACCATTACAAAAATTACACCCCGGAGGCCAGCCTTCTCGCACTGCATTAACCTTGAGCTTGCTAGATAGTTCCTCACATTGCTTCTTCAAGAGTGTGTTCTGTTCAAGAATAGCCTCCAGTGATGCAATACTGATTCCGGAAGCATTAGAAGTGCCTGTACTGCGGTTATAATCATTCCTGGACATCTTCTCTAATAAAGCCCAACCGTCCTCTGCTGATTTGTAAGAGAAAGAACCGCCAGCTGCGGCATCTAAGTTCATCTGGTAGCGACCCTTCAACCCATTAAAGAAGTGTTGTACCTTTGTTACCAAGTCAAAGTAGGATGACGGGCATCTTCTCAAAAGCATATTGTACCTTTCCCAAGCTTCATTGTAGGACTCATCATCATGCTACTTGAAGGAAGTGACAGCTATCTTCAACTGTGCCGCTTTCTGAGGAGGAAAAAATTTAGTGAGGAACTTCTGAGCCATTTGTTCCCAAGTATTAATGCTAGCACGGTCCAAGTGCAAGTCTAACCAATCGTGTGCTTTATCCCGAAGAGAGAAAGGGAAGAGTCGCAAACGAACGGCGTCATCTGAAGCTTCTGGAGTTTTGAACAGGTCGTAATTATCCAAGAAGTGAGTAATATGCCTGTGAGGATCTTGGTATGCACTCCCATCAAATTGATTTGCTTGCACCGACCGCAGCGCACCTTCCGTTATTTGAAAAGAAGCGGTCGTGATGGGAGATCTACCAATACTCGAAGCACAATCATCCAAGTGAGGAAGATTGTACTCATAAAGAGGCTTGTAGGGTGGAGGATCTCCTTCCGCCATCCCTTCAAGATTGATGAGTTGGTTTGCTTCAAGCCTCTTTTTCTCTCTGAGTTCCTTCCTGTACCTCTTCTCGCTCCTGGTGATCTCTGGATTGTATAGCAAGTCTTCCTGTGAAAGGGTACCTCGCATACACAAAAACAAGATAAGACCAAGTGGGATCAAAGAAGTAAAAGAGATAAAAATTGCAGAAAAATAAAAAAAATAAAATTAAAAATTGCTCAATCAAGAGAATTGAATTTCCTAAAAATTAGGAAAATTGGTTGTGCCAATCCCCGGCAACGACGCCAAAAACTTGTTGACGATCCGGCAAGTGTACCGTTTTGTTGCAAGTAATAAAAACACGGTAAGAAAATAACGAGGTCGAACACAAGGGTTGGAAGACCAATTTAACTAAATAAAGAAATTCAAATCGTTTGACCAAGTCAAAGGGGAATCTTTATGAAGAGAGAGAAAATCAAATCAAAAATTAAATCAAAACAATTAATTAAATATCCTAAAAGATTATGATGAGATTTGATTAAGATTAAGGCTTCTAAGGTCACGAATCCATCTACCCTATCAAACAAGTTAGTGTTTATCTCCTTATCCCTATGTTCAATTTAATTTCTTTGTCAATCAAGAACCCTCAATTATCCTAATGTCACTGCCGATTTTCAAAAGGAATTTTCTACAATTGCGAGTTGTCAATCTGCCAATCTATTCAACCCACAATTAGATTTATCAAGTTCTTGGTTCCCTATAGCAATTGCACCGCTTTCCTATTCTATGCCTAGCAATATTCAAATGGTGTTCTTAATTCAAGTCCTAAGTACGAATTGTCTGCCAGCCTCAACGCACTAGACTAGTTAACCATGCACGCATATGATTAACACAAACAAATCAGAATTAAGAAACAAGAAAAGAGACAAGGGTATAAGAAAATATTACTTGGATTCACTATGCCATCAACGGTGGCTTCATCGTTCCCTTAGAAATAAGGATTAGTTCCTCATAGAGACTATAACAACGAACAAGGTATAAAAAACATTCATCCTTCAAGAAACCGATTTAAAACTCACTACCCAGCCCTTAAGAAAACTAGGATTACAATCTCTAAAAAACTGTCGCCAATTGACCTAAAACAAGCTATTTATAAAGTTTACGATCTGCGCGTGCTCGCGGGGCGAACATGGATTCGCGAGGCGAATCTTAAGTTGGTGCCAGTTCAAATTTGGATCCTTCGCGAGGCGAGACATAATCATCTTCAATTCCCTGTGTCTGGCTCGCGAGGCGAACACATCCTCGCGAGGCAAGGCTGAATGGCTACTGACGTTGCTTAATCTGTCCTTCTGGCTCGCGGGGCGAGTGTCGGTTCGCGGGGCGAATGACCAGTTTTGCCTTTTTGCTTGTTTTCTCCATTTTTCCAAGTTCTCTTGAGCTTCACTTTTAACCTGAAAATATAAAATAGCATCAAATGCTTTATTTAACTCAAAAACAGCAACGATATTCTACAAAACTACTTAAAAGACTCAAGACATTGCTTAGAGACAATTAAAGCTAAATTTGGGTGAAAACGAGATTAAACTCGAACAATTAGCACAAAAACCGTGGCTTCACTAGCTATAAGACTAGATGAGCCAGAGGCTTATCAAAGCCTGCTGCTGAGCAGAAGCAGAAGGAGGAAAAGGAGGAAACAGTGGTTTCCACTGATGAATCAGAAGTTCCTATCTCTGAGAAGATCTGGAAGCCCTCTGGAAAGGTGGCCAGACAAGACCAGAGACCTGAGTTGGAGAAACCTTCAGCCTCTGGTGAAACTGCTGAAACAGTTGAGCCTTTAAAGTTCAAGCTGAAGAAACCCTCTCCCAAGAGGAAGACAAGGGAAGCTGAGGAATTAGTTGCTGCATTTGTACAACCTAGCAAAAGAAGAAGGTTAGTGAAGACCTTTACCAAGGTCAGACAAATGGAGTCTGAACCTAGTAAAGATGAAGTATCTGCTCAGGGGGAACAGACAACTCCACCCTTTGAGGAACCCAAGGAGAAGAAGCCTCTTGATTTGGGAATCATTCCCAGAAAAAGAAGGACAGGCTACCCAGTGCCAATAGTGGCTCATGCTGAAAGGGAAGAAATTCCAGCAGAAGGACCCTCTGCAGAAGATGTTGTTGCTACTGCAACTGCTGTTGACCTATCTGGTGGGACTCAGACAGTTGTTCACCCTGAAGATGACACTATGTCTCCTTCAAAGAAGAAGCTGAAGCTATTTGAGGATCAAATAATTCTTTCATCTATCCCCTCTGCACAATCTTCTCCCTCTCACCAAGGTATCCACAACTCTTCAGTTTCTTCTCCATCCGCTCTTTTTGTTCAACCTTTGTCAGTTGCTTCTCCCTTTCCCTCACCTGTCTCCTCTCACCAAACCCAAACATCATCATATGATGTTGTGTCTGATATGTGTCAGTACACAGTTGTTCACAGGGACTCAAATCCCAAAGAACAAAGTGGCATATCATCAAGACTGTTTGTGCGTGATCTGTAATCTCTGATGATTGCAAATGTCTCTCATCTATATGTCATTCCTTCTCCTCCATCTCATATCCTTAATCCTTGTAGGGCGATTTTCTTTTATCCCCCTATTGTTGTGTTCATTAGAACATTGGCTAGAACTCACCATCCTGCCTCTGTTGTAATGCTACCTAATGGGTCTAGATATTTCTTTCTTTTAGTAACAGGATCAAATTCCTTTTTCTGTCATATAGATTCCTTGTTACCTATACCTCCATCTGCTAATCAACCTCTTCCCCCTCCTATACAGATTAAAGTCACCCGTCTGTCTCTGTCTGAGAGACTTCCTGTGTCTTTTCTTCTCCTGATACTGACGTAGTCAGAATCAATCCCTTGTTTAAGTTAGCTTTTCTTCTTTTCTTTTATTTCAGAACTCTTCATCAGTATGTCTTTTCCCGTGTTACTTCACCCTTCTTTGTACCTAAGGCACCCCCAGTTTTAGCTCTGCCCCGGTATCCAGACCTGTCTGCTGCCTCAACTAGCCTGTCTACAGGAGCCCTCTCTTCTCAGATGGTGGACTTACACAGTTTCAATCTCCTTAAAGCTGAACTAGAAGATATCAGAAGACAACTGGATGAAGAAAGGCATGCTAGGCTGCTTTTAGAAAAGAGAGTTGACTCTTTGTTTTTGCTTTTTAGTCAGCTTAGGTAGTTTATGTGGTAAAAATCTGCCTTGCACTTGAAAAAGCTTATGATGAATGAAAATCAATGTTCTTTTATCATCTCTGTTCTTTATTATTTCTGTATTTTTCCTTTTTGTTGTTGACAAAAGGGGGAGAAAGTAAAAGTTAAGATGATTAAGTTAAAATTGAACTTAAGCTGCATGACTCTGATAATAATGCGGCATGACTCTGATAATGATACTGACTCTGATACTGTGCTGATTGAAAATTTAGAATTGCACCTAAGTGCACCTGTCTGCATAATACTTCTGGTTTAGAAAATTTCAACTTGTCTGAATTCTATTATCTCTTCTGTTGATATTTTCTAAGGTTCATTAAATCATCTGAATGTTTGTCATCATCAAAAAGGGGGAGATTGTTAAGTCTCTAAATGTCTGATGTGCATTTCCCTAAGTTTTGATGAAAACTAAACATTGGATAATGATTTAATTAACCTACTTTGTGGTTGCTAACCTGTCTACTTAGTGCGCAGATCATAATAGTAAGACTCACCTGTCTGCCTACATAAATGACAACCTGTCTGGATAAGCAAAAGTCAATCTGTCTGCTGACTAGGATTGTTGACTTTCTGCAATTTAGTTTCAACTTGTCTCTGCTATGCTCTCCTACTCGTCTAAGGTTCTTCAATGAGAACTCGAGTACAAAAAGCTTTTGGAAGCTGTCCCCTCATACAGAAGACTCTGAAACTCTCTCTCACGTTTATCAAAAAATTCAGAAAGTCATTCTCACAAGCAACCTAGGAAATCAAAGATAATATCCAGTGAAAGAATGTTTCCAACATGCTTTATTCTCTAGTACTCTTGGTTATTACACGAAAAGGGAAATATACTCTGCAAAGTACAAAAGCATTCTGCACAACTCTGATTTGGCTACTACACGATGCATAAAGCCATGATCCTTCATGTTAGAGTACAACCAACGTCCCAATTGCATTAATGGTTGCCCAGAATGACTTTATTGCATTTAATGAAGCTCCGTTTGAAGCCATCGTTGGATCGAATGTCTCTTACGGATCTTAAATGCTTGAAGGCTATAAATACAGAAGTCATTAAAGATGAAGGCATCAGAGAATACAAAGTGTAACACCCGTTTTCTTGATTAAGGAATCAGACAATAATTAAGTTGGCGGGAGAGCTTAATCTTGTTCGTTATGTGTTAATTAGTATGTGTTTCAAATATGGGGTCAATCGGACTTCAAACGAGTTCAGAACGCGATGAAACGTGTGTATCAGAGTTTCTGGTCAAATTGGTCAATGGGGGTTAGGCCGGGCTCAGGTATGTTGAGTCGGGCTCAGAAATTAGGCCGGGCGCAGGTTTGTTAGGCCGGGCGCAACACAAAGGCGGTGATGTACGCATTTGAGCCGGGCGTAGAAAACTTGAGCCGGGCATAATCGGCTGAGCCGGGTGCAGAAAACTTAGGCCGGGCGTAATCAGTGCTGACTCACACCCTTTAGCTTTTAAAAAGGTAGAAAGTTGGAGAAAACTCTAACATTTTCGAGAGGAAACGAGAGAGACCAAGAGGAGCTCGAAAATTAGAGAGAGAAAGTTAAGCCCGGGGGAAATCCGTCCGTCAGATCACGATTCCGACTTCAAATCTATGATCAGGGCAACGAGTACTACACATATAGGCTAGTGTTTCTTTGTTATAATTGAGGTAATGCTCAAATCCTTAACTTAGAATTTGTCATTTATTTTCTTTCTTGGGTTCTAGCTTGAATCTGAGCTCTGTTTGCGAATCTATGGTAAGATTAGAGTTTATGACTTTGCTGGGACTCTGTCTATGTGTTAGGGCAAATTTTGGGAGCACTGAGGGGTCCCCTGGGAAGTAAGACAACAACTGTATAGCTTAGAGGATGCGTGTGGAGAGCTTGGAAAATTGTACCAGATAAGCCAAGGTGGGGAGAAAGTAACCGACATCGTCGGGGAGGCAAGCATAGAGTCACAGTTATATATATATGCATGTATGTAGGGTGCCCCAGACCCTATGAGGATATTAAATAATCAACAATGACTAAACCCCGATAAAATAATATTTTAATAATGTCTTGGGTTTAGTTATTGTAGATTTATCAATGTTCGGTTTGAAACTCTAGGTGAGAGAACTGATAATGATGGGGTTGTTTGCTATGTCTGTTACTGTGATGACTGCTATAACATGCTTGGTTGTGATGATTGATGTGATGACAAGATATTTTATTATTATAATATATTGTTGATGATTATTGGATGAATGGGAATGACTGATAGCATGATCTAGTTATATTGAGAGTTGACACCGTGGTAATGCCTTGAGACTGTGGCTTTAAGGCCGGGGATGTATTGCCATCCATTCTGAGACTATGATTTTGAGATTTGGATTGTGATAGAAGGTTCCGGTGTTAACTTAAGGATGGTTGTTGCATTGCATAATACCAAGGTGGCGAGCCGTATGACAGGGAGTCATACGAGGTTAGTTGTACTCGAGTGCAAGTACGGATTACGGAAGGGTCGGTCTAGGGAGAGACCTTGGGGATGTACGAACTGGACTCGGGAGGCTCACAGTGACCATTAGGTAGCTTCTAGTGCGTCGTGTACCCCGATATAGCCTAATTGTCCCGACTTTACCCTGAGTATCCACGTCTAAGGTTGACTATCCGAGGCGACCCAGATACCTCTGATGGAGCTGAGCTCACAGAGAGATGCACTCGTATGGGTCACGGCGAGCGGAAAAGTTACCTGGACGAACTAACTGACATTCCTTAAGCAGAGAGGCTTGATAAGGGAATGTCTTGTGGTTGAGACCCGGATGAGATATATCGGCCGACATGCATAGGAGTGAGACTCCTTAGAGGAATGATCTGAGAGTGTGACTCTTGAAGATGATTGTGTTGGTGTGACTGGATGAATGATTGTTTGTTTGTTGTATGATGTATATGTGACTGTTGATCTATGTGTCCCCATCCCCATTTTTATGACTATGTTCTGTTGCTTATCTCCCTTCTTCCTCTATCTTTCTTGTATGTTATCGGTATGGTAGATAAACAACAATGGCAAGATAGGAATGACAACTTGGAAAGATTACCGGCCACAACGCTATCTACAGAAGATTCCACCACGGGTATAAGTGTGCCGTTAAGGCGAAGGCAAGGGTAGTTCTAGACGCCCACATCATTGATGATATGGATATGTCGGATGCGTCTGTAGGTATTGAGCCTTTGCGAGATTGTTTTGTATTTTGATGTATTTTGAGAGGCGGGCCGGGTATCTCTAGGACTTCTTCTGTGTGTCTTTGGTTAGTCTGTATATGTTTATACTTTGAGTCTGTATAGATGGTTGTAAGTTGTAATGGTCCCATAGAGGGGACTTGGCGTACTCTGATAGATGTGATATATATATATATTGTATATATGTGTGGATGACGTCGCTTGCGTATGTTTAAAACTGTTTTAAAATAACTAAAATTTTTATTTTACATATATTTTCGAATGTAATAAACGCGTTAACGTTAATTACGGATTAAGGTTTAATTAATTAGGGTTTTCTTAATGGGATATCGGGGTGTCTCATTTGGTGGTATCAGAGCAGTTCGATTCTAAACCGGACTGTGGGATTAGGTCTGATTAGGAGTGAGGACTGTGGGATAGGATGAGTACTGACACTATTAGTTGGATCCTCATTGGATGTTAGCTATGCTTAGATTGGGTACAGTGTCCGATACGCGAATTATTCTTAAAGTATGAGAATGATTACCTACCACATTTGTAAGACATATATTGGATGTAACTGCTTATGTATTGAATTATATGTCTTACAAGTGAGCACTAATACTTTCTTTTGGAAGTTAAAATGGTGCATGGAAATGGACGCCGTGGAAGGGCCAGAATTGGCGGAGTCACTGATAACCTAAATACCAATAATCTAGGAAGTTCGTCGGGAACGAACAATGGCTGTGAAACCAACGAGATGATGAGGGTGATGAGAGAGTTGGTAATTGCTATACTGCAACAAACTCAGGAGAATACCCAGTTCACGAGAAACCAAGAGGAGAAAGATGAGGGGCAGCAACAACGACCTTAGGGATGCTTCCGATGTGGAGGGCCACATCAACTTAAGGATTGCTCAGCAAAGGACGACCGTTGGTGTTTCCAATGTGGCAAGATGGGCCACATATCTCGAGATTGCACGCTGAAAGTTCAACTCCAACAACGAAGCGGTGGATCGATGAGGAGTAACATTCAGAGAGGAAGAGGAGGCAGATTTCAGACAAGGGCAAAGCCGTACAGTCGCCCCGTTTAGAAGTCAGCAAATGTTAGAAGGGAGAGTTTTGGTCAAACACAGCAGAAAGATTTGATATGTTTTAAGTGTGGAGGACCTCATTTCAAGGGAGACTGCCCTCTGTTGTTGAATGTTACATGCTACAAGGGTGGTAATGTGGGCCACATGTCTTGGAATTGCCCTCAAAGCAATGTCGGGAGAATTCAGAATACACAACGTTGGGAAGAATCAAGGAACAGGAAGACAGACTCAAATCAAAGGTCAGCAAGGTGGAAGACCTCAGGCTGTTGGAAAAGTCTTCACCGTGAGAGAATCTGAGTTTTCTCAGTGTCCTGATTTGACACAAGGTAAGTGCTTAATGTTTGGAAAGCTCTTATTTGTTTTATTTGATTCGGGTGCTAGTCATTCTTGATGAAGTGCATGGATCATTTGCATTTACCTATTTCTTCATTACCTTATAACCTTACTGTTTCTACCCCTACGGGAGAAACTTTGACTACTATTTTGTTTGTCGAAATTGTCCTATTATTTTAAAAAATAGGCAATTTATTGTAGACCTCGTCTCAGATTGAGATTATCCTAGGCATGGACTAGCTTTCGGCCAATCATGTTATATTAGACTGTTCAAATAAAACCCTTTGTTTTTCGGAGCAATCTGGATTATTGCCTGCCAGTTACAGTAACTTGGAAGATGGACGACTTAGAGATTGCATGGTATTGTTTTCCTTGAAAGCCAAGGAGTCTCCTAAGCTGGATGCACTGCCTGTTGTTTGTGAATTTCCAGAAGTTTTTCTGGATTATGTTCCAGGGTTGCCACCTAAGAGAGAGATAGAGTTCACAATTGATCTTGTACCAGGGACCGGACCAATATCGATAACACCGTATCGAATGTCCCCAGCAAAGTTAGAAGAATTGAAGAAGCAGTTGGATGACATGTTAAAGAAGGAGTTCATCCGACCTAGTGTTTCACCATGGGGAGCACCAGTTTTATTTGTGAAAAAGAAAGATGGTAGCTCAAGATTGTGTGTAGATTATCAGCAACTGAATAAGGTAACAATCAAGAATAAGTATCCGTTGCCAAGAATAGATGATCTGATGGATCAGTTGCGGGTAGCAACTGTGTTTTCTAAGATAGATCTGAGATTAGGATACCATTAGATCAGAGTAAAAGAAGAAGATATACCGAGGACTGCATTCAGGAGTCGGTATGGTCATTACGAGTATCTGGTGATGCCTTTTGGCATAACTAATGCACCTGCTGTATTCATGGATTACATGAATCGTATCTTCAGACCATATCTTGACAAATTTGTCGTGGTGTTTATCAACGACATTCTGATCTACTCTCTGAGTAGAGAAGAACATGCAGAGCATCTTCGGATTGTACTTCAAATACTTAAGGACAGACAACTTTATGCCAAGTTGTCTAAGTGTAAATTTTGGTTGGACGAAGTACAATTTCTTGGGTATGTTATAAATAAGGATGGAATAGCTGTAGATCCTGTCAAAGTTTCTGTAATGGTGAATTGGGAACGCCCTAAGACAGTGACTGAAGTGAGAAGTTTCCTTGGACTGGCACGATATTACAGAAGGTTTGTAGATGGATTCTCAAAGATTGCGTTACCTCTAACGTAATTAATGAGAAAAGGAAAAGTTGAGTGGACAGATGAGTGTGAGGCTAGGTCTCAGGAGAGGATAAGAATGTGTCTGTTATATGCCATGTAAACTAGTACTTTGTAATAGGATATTGAGCTTGGCCACCTCAGTGTGTTATTGAACTGTACTAGGGACATGGTAGCCGACAGACGAGGACATGGAAATCAAAGGTAGATTCCCTTGAAAGAGGAGTTAATAGTGAAAAGATGGAGGAAGTTGAAATTTAATAAGAGGGATGGAAGGGAATAGTTAAAAGTGAACATAAAAGTTTAAAGTATTTGTTCGATTAGAAAAAGCTTAATATGAGACAACAGAGATGGATAGAATTCATAAAGGATTATGAATTTGATCTTCCATATCATCCTGGGAAAACTAATGTTGTAGCAGAATTGGAATTGATCGAACAATTCAGAGACACGACTCTTGGGATAATGGAATTATTCCAAGATAAGATGAGTCTGGAATGGTTACTAATACCAGTGAATTCTTAGACTTAATCTGGAAAAAGCAAGCAGAAGATCAATATCTCCAATAGGTTAATCAGAAAATAGAAGCAGGTGAGCCATTGGAGTTTAAGAGAGGTACTAATGGTATAATAAAGTTTGGAGATAGAATCTGTGTGCTAAATGATGGAGAAATTAAGAATTTGATTCTAGAAGAAGCACATAAAAGCAAATTAAGTTTTCATCCAGGTGCTACAAAGATGTATCAAGATTTGAGGAAAATGTTTTGGTGGCCTGGAATGAAAAAGGAAGTTGCAAAGTACGTCCAATCCTATTTGATGTGTCAAAAGGCAAAGATTGAACACCAGAAGCCAACAGGATTATTGCAATCTTTGGATGTCCCAAAATGGAAGTGGGACAGTATTGCAATGGATTTTGTGTCTAGTTTGCCTAAGACACAAAAGAAGTATAATGCAATCTGGGTAATTATTGATAGATTAACGAAATGTGCTCATTTCTTGCCTATTAATAAAAAATTCTCAATGGAAAGATTAACCCAGTTATATGTTAAGGAAGTAGTTAGACTGCATGGGGTGCCAGCAAGTATAGTTTCGGACAGGGATCCGAGATTTACATCAAGATTTTGGCAAAGCTTACACAGTGCTTTGGGAACGAAGTTAAGAATGAGTTCTGCTTATTATCCTCAAACGGATGGTTAGTCGGAAAGGACAATTCAGTCACTGGAAGATTATTGAGTTTACATATAACAACAGTTTCTACTCACGTATTGGAATGGCACCATATGAAGCACTGCATGGAAGAAAATGTAGGACACCTCTCTGTTGGTATGAGACAAGAAAAAATCAATTGATTGGACCTGAGGTGATACAGCGAACAACGGAACAAGTTCGGAAGATTCGAGAGAAAATGAAAGTAACAATAGATAGGCAAAAGAGCTACAATGACAAAAGGATAATATCTTTGGAATTCCTGGAAGGCGATCATTTTTTTTATGAGGGTCACACCGAGGACTGGAATCGGCAGGGCAATAAAATCCAGAGAGCTTACACCTGCTTCACCGAATTGGTCCAGTTGTCTATCAGATAGCCTTACCATCTAATCTTTCAAATCTTCATGCTGTTTTTCATGTATCCCAACTCTGAAAATATTATCCTGATCCATCGCACATCATAGAACCTGAATCAATACAGTTAAGAGAAAACTTAGAATATGAGGCATTACCTGTACGAATTGAGGACCGGAGGATAAAAGAACTTCGCGGGAAGCAAATTCCTTTAGTCAAGGTCATCTGGGATGCAGTTACTGGAGATGCAACGTGGGAGAGACAAACTGATATGCAACAACAATATCCGCATCTGTTTACAAGAGGTAATTTAATTTAAATTTCGAGGACGAAATTTATTTTAAGGAGGGTAGTAATGTAACACCCGTTTTCTTGATTAAGGAATTAGACAACAATTAAGTTGGCGGGAGAGCTTAATCTTGTTCGTTAGGTGTTAATTAGTATGTGTTTCAAATTTGGGGTCAATCGGACTTCAAACGAGTTTAGAACGCGACGAAACGTGTGTATCAGAGTTTCTGGTCAACGCGGGTTAGGCCGGGCTCAGGTATATTGAGCCGGGCTCAGAAATTAGGCCGGGCGTAGGTTTGTTAGGCCGGGCGCAACACAAAGGCGGTGATGTATGCATTTGAGCCGGGCGTAGAAAACTTGAGCCGGGCGTAATCGGCTGCGCCGGGCGCAGAAAACTTAGGCCGGGCGTAATCAGTGCTGACTCACACCCTTTAGCTTTTAAAAAGGTAGAGAGTTGGAGAAAACTCTAACATTTTCGAGAGGAAACGAGAGAGACCAAGGGGAGCTCGAAAATTAGAGAGAGAAAGAGGGTTAGAGAGAGAAAGTTAAGCCCGGGGGAAATCCGTCCGTCAGATCAAGATTCCGAATTCAAATATGTGATTAGGGCAACGAGTACTACACATATAGGCTAGTGTTTCTTTGTTACAATTTAGGTAATGCTCAAATCCTTAACTTAGCATTTGTCATTTATTTTCTTTCTTGGGTTCTAGCTTGAATCTGAGCTCTGTTTGCGAATCTATGGTAAGATTAGAGTTTATGACATTGCTGGGACTCTGTCCATGTGTTAGGGCAAATTTTGGGAGCACTGAGGGGTCCCCTGAGAAGCAAGACAGCAGCTGTATAGCTTAGAGGATGCGTGTGGAGAGCTTGGAAAATTGTACCAGATAAGACAAGGTGGGGAGGAAGTAACCGACATCGTCGGGGAGGCAAGCATAGAGTCACAGTTATATATATATATATATGCATGTATGTAGGGTGCCCCAGACCCTACGAGGATATTGAATAATCAACAATGACTAAACCCCGATAAAATATTATTTTAATAATGTCTTGGGTTTAGTTATTGTAGATTTATCAATGTTCGGTTTGAAACTTTAGGTTAGAGAACTGATAATGATGGGGTTGTTTGCTATGTCTGTTACTGTGATGACTGCTATAACATGCTTGGTTGTGATGATTGATGTGATGACAAGATATTTTATTATTATAATATATTGTTGATGATTATTGGATGAATGGGAATGACTGATAGCATGATCTAGTTATATTGAGAGTTGACACCGTGGTAATGCCTTGAGACTGTGGCTTTAAGGCCGGGGATGTATTGCCATCCATTCTGAGACTATGATTTTGAGATTTGGATTGTGAGAGAAGGTTCTGGTGTTAACTTAAGGATGGTTGTTGCATTGCATATTGCCAAGGTGGCGAGCCGTATGACAGGGAGTCATACGAGGTTAGTTGTACTCGAGTGCGAGTACGGATTACGGAAGGGTCGGTCTAGGGAGAGACCTTGGGGATGTACAAACTGGACTCGGGAGGCTCACAATGAGCATTAGGTAGCTCCCAGTGCGTCGTGTACCCCGATATAGCCTAATTGTCCCGACTTTACCCTGAGTATCCACGTCTAAGGTTGACTATCCGAGGCGACCCAGATACCTCTGATGGAGCTAAGCTCACAGAGAGATGCACTCTTATGGGTCACAGCGAGCGGAAAAGTTACCTAGACAAACTAACTGACATTCCTTAAGCAGAGAGGCTTGATAAGGGAATGTCTTGGGGTTGAGACCCAGATGAGATATATCGGCCGACATGCATAGGAGTGATACTCCTTAGAGGAATGATCTGAGAGTGTGACTCTTGAAGATGATTGTGTTGGTGTGACTGGATGAATGATTGTTTGTTTGTTGTATGATGAATATGTGACTGTTGATCTATGTGTCCCCATCCCCATTTTTATGACTATGTTCTGTTGCTTATCTCCCTTCTTCCTCTATCTTTCTTGTATGTTATCGGTATGGTAGATAAACAACAATGGCAAGATGGGAATGACAACTTGGAAAGATTACCGGTCACAACGCTATCTACAAAAGATTCCACCACGGGTATAAGTGTGCCGTTAAGGCGAAGGCAAGGGTAGTTCTAGACGCCCACATCATTGATGATGTGGATATGTCGGATGCGTCTGTAGGTAATGAGCCTTTGCGAGATTGTTTTGTATTTTGATGTATTTTGAGAGGCGGGCCGAGTATCTCTAGGACTTCTTCTGTGTGTCTTTGGTTAGTCTATATATGTTTATACTTTGAGTCTGTATAGATGGTTGTAAGTTGTAATGGTCCCATAGAGGGGACTTGGCGTACTCTGATAGATGTGCTGTATATATTGTATATATGTGTGGATGACGTCGCTTGCGTATGTTTAAACTGTTTTAAAATAACTAAAATTTTTATTGTACATATATTTTCGAATGTAATAAACTTGTTAACGTTAATTACGGATTAAGGTTTAATTAATTAGGGTTTTCTTAATGGGATATCGGGGTGTCTCACAAAGCATTAAAGAGCCATTACTCTGTTCATTTAATTCTTCATTCCTTCAATCTGTATTCTTCAATCATTTGAAGTTACTACGCAGTCTTTCCTAAGCCTACATTTAATCCACTCTCTGAGTGTTAGTGAAAGAACTGTTTGTCTGATTGTATTTATTACAAACAAACTTCTCAAAACAAACTTGTGTGAGCCTGAAGAGGCTAAGTGAGCAAAGAATACTTGTCTTGGAGCCTGAAGAGGCTAGGTGTGCAAACAATACTTAGAGTTTGTAACCTGACCAGTTATAGTGGATAAAACTTGGTGCTGCCAAGGACTGGACGTAGCTCTTTGTGTTAAAGAGTGAACCAGGATAAATAGCTGTGTTAATCTCTCTTCCCTTAAACTCTTTAGTTGTTTTGATTATACTATCTGCTTTCTAACTAAGGGGTTAAAAGTGTGAATATCAAGCTTGTTTTCCCTTTGTATGTTTGTGTGCTTTTCTGTTAAAATACACCAGACAGGTCACCTGTCTGTGTAAGTGCTTTTACACTTGTCTGAACCTAGCTTCTGCAGTCGCTCCACTCTTTTTGGCCTGAGCTTTGGCCGTGTTGAGGAATTTGATGGTGTCCATTTTCTTCCTCAGAGGCATGTCATCCTCTGAATCCTCACTACTATCAACAATAGCCTTCTCAGCTTCTCTCTCTCCTCTTGTCTTCCTCACTCTAGGAGGAGCAGTGTGCTTGATTCTTCCCTTTTTGAGTGGAGGAGGACCTTCAGGTTCAGCATCAACTACCTTCTTTTTGCCTTTGTTGATGTCACTAGGTTGTGCTGGTGCTGAAGTGGGGTCCCCTTTTGGTGGAGGCGGATTCTAGTCAGAGCTGATCTCATTATTGTTCACTGAGTGCTCACGAGCAGTAGGGTTCATAGTGGGAATTTCAGGTTCTTCTTCTGGTGCAGGGGGATTCTCAAGGACAGTTTGCTTCTTGGGTTCTGGTGCAGAATACTGGAATGGCTCAAAAACAGCTTCAGGGAACAGGGGAGGATGACTGCCCTGTCACAGTTTGTTGATTCCAAGGTTCCTCTGCTGCCAAAGATACTGCTCTTTGGAGAATTCCCAAAAGAGCTGATGTTGTTTCAAGCTATGCTGCAGTAGTTGATAGCATATGTCCATCCTTTTGCTCAGATCCTCTGGGTGATCCTGTTGCCCAGATGGATGGACTTGAGCTGCTACTTTTGAAGTTGAGCCCTTGAAACATTTTATGGCAGTCATATCAATTGCCCCTTTGTTTGACAGAATTTCCTCTCCAAGCTTAGCCTTCACTCCACTTCTCAAGCACATAGATCTGATCAGAGAAGGGAAAAATAACAACCCCTTAGGTTTGAAAGCACAAGAAATAATCCCCCTTTCCACCAATTGGCCCAGATTGACCTTTTTTTCCTTGAGAATACAGTAGAGGAGGACTAGCCTCTCTTTGTTCACAGTGACTTCTTTCATCATATCAGTCAAAACAGTGACTTCTTTCATCATATCAGTCAAAACAGTTTCTTTCACAGTGACTTCTTTCACCATATCAGTCAAAACAGTTTCTTCTGCACCCTTCAACTCAGTCATATATTCATCTTCAACATCCTTAAACCCCCACCTTTTGTTTAGTGTAGCAGCAGAGAAGGATACCTTGCAGCTCCTCACCATGACATGCTTTTGTTAGGGAGAAGTGAGATTGGAGTAGAACTCACGCACAAATGGGGCAATGGGATCTCTGGGATGGGTGATGAATTTCTTCCACTTGTGGGTGTCAATTAGTTTAGCTATTTCCTCAGTAAGACCGTAATGGGTGGTGTCAGTGAGGAAAAACCCTTTTTCCAGGTGGAAACCCCTCTTTTTGACTTCATTTTCAAACTTCAATCTGCTCTCCTCATCAACAAAAATGGGGTCATTATCTTCAGAGGAGTTGGAGGACAAAATAGCTGCGGTTTTCTTGGAAGCTTGGTTGGTTTATTTCCCCTTGGTATTTGAAGTAGGTAATGGTAGGGTTGTATGATAGTGACAGAAAAGGATGAGTAGGGTAGAAAGTGAGAGTGGTAGGGTCGAATGTGGGGTTAGGGCAGAGAGGATGGGAACTTTAATAGGAAAAAGTGGGTTGAGGTGAGATGTTGGAGATGGACGCGAGTGGTGGAGAGGATGGTGGTCATTAATGGGTGGTTGGGGACAACTTTCATTCCCCACAATTTCTGTAGCTCCCCCCCAAAAACCGTTTAGCTTTCAACTTGGAAATTCAAAAATTATTGCAATTGAACTTGGGCTTTTGTGCTGTCCAAACTGTCACCTCCCCCAGCACTCTATAATTAGGCTTGACTTGACCCTTGTGACCCAACTCTCCAGCACAACCTAATGACCTGAGACTGCTACAGCTTACACTTACAGGGGTTAACAGCATATATTTACTTAAACTAAACTGAAACTAATTAAAACTAAAATTTAAAATTAACTAACTAAGCAAAGGATATAAAACTGGGCTGCCTCCCAGCAGCGCTTGGTTTAATGTCCTTCAGCCTGACTCCACATTTGTGGTTAAGGGTCTGAAAGATGGATGGTGGCCTTCATTCTTGCACAAGGCTCACCCCAATATTGCTTCACCCTTTGGCCATTGACCTTGAACTCTCTTCCGGAGCTTTCATCCAACAAATCCACAGCTCCATGAGGGTATACCTTGACCAATTTGAAAGGTCCAGACCACCTTGACTTCAACTTCCTAGGGAACAGTTTCAGTCTGGAATTGAACAAGAGAACTTGCATGCCTTCAACCAGTTAACTGGGCTGGATTTTCTAAATTCCTCAAGTTCATTTAGCTGCAACATTCTTGCTTCTCTAGCTGCTTGAGCATCAAAATTCAACTTCATAATGGCCCATAATGCTTTGTGTTTCAGCTCTATTGGTAAATGGCAAGCTTTGCCATAAATCAATTTGTAAGGGGACATGCCAATAGGGGTCTTGAAGGCAATTCTGTAGGCCCAGAGAGCATCATCTATGTGTAAGGACCAATCCTTTCTAAAAGGATTCACCATCTTCTCAAGGATTCTTTTGATCTCTCTGTTGGAAACTTCAGCTTGACCACTGGTCTGAGGGTGATAGGCAGTAGCCACTTTGTGTTTCACTCCATATTTGGCAAGCAAGTTAGCAAACATCTTGTTGCAGAAATGAGAGCCTTCATCACTGATTATAGCTCTAGGGGTGCCAAATCTGGTAAATATGTTCTTGTGCAGGAATTTTGTGAACTCTTGCATCATTGGAAGGCAATGCTACTGCTTCTACCCATTTGGAGACATAATCCACTGCCACTAAGATGTAGGCATTTCCATAGGACATAGGGAAAGGTCCTATAAAATCTATTCCCCACACATCAAACAATTCAATCTCCAAAATGGTGTTGAGTGGCAGCTCTTGTTTATTGGAAATATTCCATATCCTCTGACATCTATCACAATTTTTGGCAAACTCTTGAGTATCTCTGAACAAAGTGGGCCAAAAATACCCTGATTGCAGGACTTTAGCAGCAGTTCTTTTTCCTCCAAAGTGACCACCATAAGGACCAGCATGGCAATCACTAAGGATGGCTTGCATTTCTTCCTCAGCAGCACATCTCCTCATGATCTGATCTTGACATCTTTTGTACAGAAAAGGTTCACCCCACTAAAAATGTTTGACTTGATGCAAAAACCTCGTTTTCTGTTAAAAGTTCATTTCCACTGGAAGTACCCCATTGGCCAGGAAATTCACAATGTCTGCGTACCAGGGTGCTGCAGCATCTTCTATATGCAAAAGATGTTCATCAAGAAAATTCTCCTTGATTTCTCCTTGAGGCTTGACTTCTTCTCCTTCAACAATTCTAGAGAGATGATCAGCTACCTGGTTTTCAATACCCTTCTTGTCCTTGATTTCCAAATCAAATTCTTGAAGCATTAGCACCCATCTGATAAGCCTTGGCTTTGCATCCTTTTTGTTAATAAGGTATTTAATGGCTGCATGATCTGTGTATACCACCACCTTGGTTCCCACCAAATATGGTCTGAACTTATCAAAAGCAAACACAACTGCCAGCAACTCCTTTTCTGTAGTGGTATAGTTGACCTGAGCATCAATGAGAGTCTTGCTAGCATAATAGATAGTATGGAAAATCTTGTTATGCCTTTGACCTAGCACAGCCCCCATTGTAAAATCACTTGCATCACACATCAACTCAAATGGCTTTTCCCAATCTGGAGCTACTATTACAGGGGCAGTGATCAATGCCTTCTTCAAAGTTTCAAAAGCTGATAGACACTCATCTGTGAAGTCAAATGCACTATCATGCTCCAGCAATTTGCACAGTAGTTTAGATATTTTAGAGAAATATTTGATGAATCTCCTATCGAATCCAGCATGGCCTAGAAAACTTCTGATGCCCTTGACAGAGTTAGGTGGGGGAAGTTTCTCAATCACCTCAATCTTAGCTTTGTCCACCTCTAAGCCTTTCTTTGACACTTTGTGGCCTAACACAACGCCTTCCTTGACCATGAAATGGCACTTTTCCCAACTCAAAACTAAGTTGGTATCTTCACATCTGTCCAGCACCTGCTCCAAGTTGTTCAGGCATCCCATGAATGAATCTCCAAATACTGAAAAATCATCCATGAAAATCTCCATAGTCTTCTCAATGAAATCAGAAAAGATGGCCATCATGCATCTCCGAAAAGATGCTGGAGCATTACAGAGCCCAAAAGGCATTCTTCTGAAGGCAAATGTACCATATGGGCAAGTGAAGGTGGTCTTCTGCTGATCTTCTGGTGCCACTGCTATCTGATTATAATCTAAAAAGCAATAAAATTCTCTCCCAGACAATCTATCAAGCATCTGATCAATGAATGGCAGTGGAAAATGATCCTTCCTGGTGGCCTTGTTTAGTTTTCTATAATCCATACATATTCTCCACCCTGTGACTGTCCTTGTGGGAATAAGTTCATTCTTTTCATTCTTCACCATAGTGACCCCTCCTTTCTTTGGAACACATTGCACAGGGCTAACCCACACACTATCTGAAATGGGGTAAATGATTCCTACATCAAGCCATTTGATGATCTCCTTCTTTACCACTTCTTTCATTATTGGATTTAGTCTTCTCTGACCTTCAATACTGTTTTTGGCATTTTCTTCCAAAAGAATTCTGTGCATGCAGAGACTAGGACTGATTCCTCTTATATCTGCCATTTGCCATCCAATAGCCTTCTTATGCTTATTCAAAACTGAGATGAGATTGTCTTCTTGTTCAGAAGTTAAGAAGGAAGAAATGATGATGGGTAAGGTTTCCTGTTCTCCAAGATAAGCATATTTCAGATGAGAAGGAAGTTACTTCAGTTCAAGGGTGGGAGGTCTTTCAATAGAAGGGACATTCTCCTTGAAGGTGTCAGGAGTTAACTCCAGATATTCATATTTTCTGACCCAAGATCTTTGTGCCAATTTCTCTTAACTAGTAGCTTCAGCTCTGTATTACTAAACTCAATTTCATCACACAACTCAAATTCTGGTTGAGTTTTGCCCTGTTGCTACTAGTTGCTCTTGCATAAAGGATTTAAATTCAGTGATCACAGAGCAGCTTTCCATCTTGTCATCTGGATATTGAAGTGTATTAAATACATTGAAAGTGACTTGTTGATCATTGACCCTCATAGTAAGCTCTCCTTTCTGCACATCTATCAATGTTCTCCCAGATGCAAGAAAAGGTCTTCCAAGGATAATTGGGACTTCCTTGTCAGCCTCAAAGCCAAGAATAATATAATCCACTGGAAACACAAACCTGTCCACCTTGATTAGAACATCCTCAATTTTTCCTTCTGGGTAAGCAATAGATCTGTCAGCAAGCTGTATAGTCACAGTGGTAGGCCTTGCTTCACCAATCTTCAGTTGCTTAAATATGGACATTGGCATCAGATTAATACTAGCTCCAAGATCACACAAAATCTTCCCACAGTAAGTATTCCCTATAGAGCAACGAATTGTAAAACTGCCTGGATCTTTCATTTTCTGAGGGACTTTGTTCTGCAACAGCTGGCTGCACTCCTTTGTCATTGCTACGGTCTCAAATTCTCCCAACCTCTTTCTCTTGGTCAGGATGTCTTTCATGAATTTGGTGTAGTTAGGCATCTGCTGCAGGGCTTCAACCAAAGGTATGTTGATGTGTAACTGTTTCAGGATTTCCAGAAATTTGCTGAACTGTTTTTCATGAGCTGCCTTCCTTAACCTTTGTGGAAATGGTAGGGGTGGCCTCTCAGTAATCAGCTTGGTCTCCTTATGATTAGGAATTTCCTGCACTGGTTCTTCAGGTGTTGGAATTTCCTCAGGAATTTCCTGTTCTGTTTCATCTATGTCAGACTTCTTTGCTGATTTCTACTTAAGTGCTATAGCATCTGGCAGCTCTTTACCACTTCTCAGATTTATAGCTTTGACCTGCTCCTTTCCTTTATCAGTTGAAGATGATGGAGTTTCTGTAGATGCAGGCAGGGTACCCGTTGGCCTATTTGTGAGTGCAGTAGCCAACTGACCTACCTGATTCTCCAAGTTCCTCATAGCTACTCCTTGGTTCTGAATTTGAGCCTTGGTTTCAGTCATGAAAGCTTTCAGCATAGCTTCAAGTTCCTTAGCTGGAATTTGAGTCTGCTGGTACTGGTTGTTCTGACCTTGTTGCTGATTTTGCTGTGGAGTATGACCAGGAGGTGGATTCAGAGTATTGTTGTAATTTCCATAACTGAGATTTGGGTGAGGATGCTTGTATCCAGAATTATAGTTATTATTGTAAGCATAATTCCCTCTATTTCCCACATAGTTCACTGAAACAAGGTTACTAGGACATTCTTCAAACAAATGGTTTTCTCCACAAAAGACACATGACAGTGCATTTACTAGAGCTACTGGTTCAGTCATAACAGGTTCTTGACTTGTGCTAGTGATAGTCAAATTCTTCAGCATGTTTGTGATGGCAGCCAACTGAGCAGACATCACAGCCATTTCCTTGACTTCATGCATACCAGCTACATTTTTGGATGGATTAGCTCTGTAGGTGGGCCATTGGTAGCTATTAGCTGCTATGCTCTCAATAAGGTCAAATGCCTCATTATAAGACTTGATCAACAGTTGTCCTCCAGAAGAAGCATCTAACATCAGCTTTGAAGGAGGAGACAATCCATTGTAGAAAGTCTCCAACTGAATACATGATGGAATTCCATGGTGTGGACACTTTCTCAACAGATCCTTAAATCTCTTCCATGTGTCATAAAGAGTTTCATCATCATTCTGCCTGAAGGAGTTGATTTCACCCCTCATTTTTGCATTCTTGATAGGGGAAAATACTTCTTCAAAAACTTCTTAGCTAGAGCATTCCAAGAAGTGATGGAGTTAGGTTCCAATGAATCCAACCAAGTTTTAGCTCGGTCCCTAAGAGAATAGGGGAAGAGCCTCAACCTGAATGCATCATCACTGATTCCAGGTATTTTGAAATTGCTGGCCACTTCAAGAAACTACCTCAAATGTAGATGAGGGTCTTCACTAGGAGCACCACTGAACTGCCCAACAGTTTGAAGCATCTGGAACATCATAGGCTTGAATTCAAACTGCTGAGTGGTTATCTCTGGCCTCACTAATGCAGTGCTCATGGTTTGAGGATCAAACACAACATAACCCCTGATGGGCCTATCTTTGTCATTAGCCAACTCAATCATTCCAAGTTGTTCCGCATCATCATTTCCCAGAATGTGCGCCATGAAGCCTAAGTCAGAGTTCTAATCTCTAGCTCTTTGTTCTTTAGTTCTCTTCCTTAGCCTCTTTGCTGTTTTCTCTATCTCCAAGTCTATTTGAAACTCGGGTGTACCCTTGCTATGCATGCAGATGTAAACCTGTTGCTGAGCAAAGCACACAGAGCTTTAAGTACTAGCTAAATAGACAAAGTTAACAAAAGAATTCAAATATTCAACATCATTGTCAATCCCCGGCAACGGCGCCAAAAACTTATTGTACAAAAAGATGTGCAAGTGTACACAGTCAAACAAGTAATAAAGAATGAGTAAAGATCGTTCCCACGAGGATTTAAATGATGTGAATATAAATTCTAGTTTTAATCTTTTCTATTTAGCTTAATAAAAATAAAGAGTGATTTTAAGCATGTAAGGTAATGGAGATTTAAGTCACAGAACAGAAATTGTAAATGCACGAAAGTAATAAGAGCAATAAATGATGTTTATGAAAATAAGGATGGAAACAACCAGAAATCTAATCCTTTATAATCTTAACTTTAGGGTAATTCATGCTTCAGGATGCTACAACATTTAATCCGGGAAATGAAAATTTGCTTTCTAGTAGTAATAACTGAGTTCATTAAAAGCTTCTTATTCCTAAGTTCAAATTAATTTCCCTCAGCTTTTAGATAAATATGTCCAGCTACTTAAAGACTTGAAGGCTACTCCTAGCTCATTCAACACAATTAATTTTCCAATTAATTGTTCTATCTTTATCTTTTAATCAAGTCCACTAACTCAGTTTTTCCAAACTCAATTAGCTAGTATCTTAGCTTAGTTGATCAGTTGAAACTAAAATAATCATTCAAGCAGAGAAGAAGAAAATGAATAACCTCCCTTGCATTAGATTACCCATCAGTGTAATTACAAATTCATAGAATCCTAGCTAAGAGAATTTAGCTCATAATAAGCTTAGAAATAACAATAAACATAATGAACATAATAAAGGAAAGACTAGACATAAACGTAAATTAATTACAGAGAGGACAAAGAGGCAAATGGTGGCTGCTGTACTCTGTACCAAGCTACCCTAAAAGGAGGATGACTTGTCCTATTTGTACTAGTGCTCCCCAAGTAGGGTTTTTACATTCTCTCTCATGCGTCACTTTTTTGGGCTTTACACAAATTCAAATATTAAAATACTTCATGGGCCAATTCCCCAAGTATACATAGCTAAAGTCTTGAATTTTCTCTTTCCTTCTTTTGGGGCAGCGCTACAGGCCTTTTTGTCCTTAGTGACAATGTGTTGAGCTGACAATTCATTTGTCTTGTAGTGATTCACTTCCCAGAAGCTGCAGCATTCCATAGCAATCCAAAGCAGCTCCTTCAACAATTTTACCTCTAACACCTGCTCAAACCCAAATAAACCTTCAGCAATAACAATTCAGAATTCACAGATTTTTCAGTATTTTAATAGATCAAAACAATTATTTGTTAAGCACAGCAAAACTTGACTTTCTTCTCCAAAATTAATCAAAACAAAGACAATGATAAAGCTAAAAGGATAGCAATAACTCTTATTTCTAAGAGCTACCAGTGGTCCAGTCAGAGGAGGTTTTGGTCAGAGGGGTCGAGGCGGAAGGTTCCAGTAATGAGCGAGCCTTATAGTCGCCCAACCAACCATCAGCCAGTACAAGTAGAGGAGGTTCTAACCAGAATGCAACAAGGACGCCGACATGCTTTAAGTGTGGAAGGCCAAACATGATGAGAAATTTTCCTCCGTTCCTGAGGGCATTATGTTACAAGTGTGCTCGTATAGTCCCATTGCTTGATTCTGTACACAAGGCAATGTTGAGAGGACTTAGATTCCACAGCAAAGTGGAAGGACTCGGGGAGTTGGAGCAAGAGTTCATGCAGGAAATCAACAGGGAGGCAGACCTCAAGCCAATGGAAGAATGTTTGCCGTGAGAGGATCCAAATCTTCTCATGAGCCAGATCTGATACAGGGTAAGTACCTTATTTTCATAAAGCTCTTATCTGTGTTATTTGATTCAGGGGCTACCTATTCATTTATCTCCTTAGAGTGCATGGATCATTTACCGTTATCAGTTTCATTATTGTTGGAACCAAAGTAATTTGGATTAAATAATCTTTAAGTTTTGATGTTAACAATAAGGATTAAATTTGTGTAGCAAAGTGTTAGCTTTAATCTAACAAGTGCCTTCAGTCTTGAAGGATCTATGTTTTTATAAGTTAAGTGTGACACCCGGGGCTGACGAGGGCGGGGAGTGGTCGCCGGTGCAAGAGGCATGATCAAGGAGCGGCTCCTGGCAGGATTTTAGGCGGAGGGACACATGAATGAACCGATAGCACACCTGAATGAGAGGGATCCTGAGACTGTGTAGGTATGGGACTATACAGTAGAGGATGGCTTATATGAATTGATTGGTACTACCTATACCAACAAGATGCATCTTCTTTTCGGGAGCTCATCACTTAAGAACTCCACAGTTAAGCGTGCTTGACTTGGAGCGATTCTGGGATGGGTGACCTCCTGGGAAGTTTTCTCGGGAAGCGTGTGAGTGAGGACAAAGCATGCTGAAAAGACCCGTGTTGGTCTGTGGGGTCAGTCGTCAATCTATAGAGCAGCCAGGGATGTTACAAATGGTATCAGAGCGGCACCTCTCCCAGTACGGTGTGGTTCGGGGACGAACCAAGCGGAAGCTGGTGGGCATGTGACACCCGGGGCTGACGAGGGCGGGGAGTGGTCGCTGGTGCAAGAGGCATGATCAAGGAGCGGCTCCTGGCAGGATTTTAGGCGGAGGGACACATGAATGAACCGATAGCACACCTGAATGAGAGGGATCCTGAGACTGTGTAGGTATGGGACTATACAGTAGAGGATGGCTTATATGAATTGATTGGTACTACCTATACCAACAAGATGCATCTTCTTTCGGGAGCTCATCACTTAAGAACTCCACAGTTAAGCGTGCTTGACTTGGAGCGATTCTGGGATGGGTGACCTCCTGGGAAGTTTTCCCGGGAAGCGTGTGAGTGAGGACAAAGCATGCTGAAAAGACCCGTGTTGGTCTGTGGGGTCAGTTGTCAATCTATAGAGCAGCCAGGGATGTTACATTAAGTCTATCTTCTTTGCAATCCGCGTCCATATATTCTTTATTGAAAGAGTGGTCGAGTCCACTCTATCAAGGATCTCCTTTAAACTCAAGTGCCACGTCAGTGGACGAGCGCTTGAATGTTTCTAGTGGACGGAGAAATTCTTTTCATATAGACGTGAGCTTTTCTCAAATAATAACATTAGTTTTCTAATGCCACGTCACTGGACGGAGATTTTAAATGTCTCAAGTACTAGTAAGACCGTTGTTTTATGTAGACGAAGTTTTGGTTGCCACGTCAGTGGACGGAGCCTTAAAACTCTTCTTACTTACCTTGCCTTTACAATTGTTTTGCTGGACGAAGAATTTTGAGCATTTATATCAATCTGAACCAAAGCGAATTTATTTCATATGATTGATATTCATTTCATATATTTATAATGGTCCTTCTCATTTTCTATTAACGGTTTTTATTGTCTTGGTTCAATGAGAGAGACATAGTACAAATAAGGAATTCCAAAAAGCAGAATAGTACAATGCAAAACGTTGTGTACCCTGTCACCTTTTACGCTGAAATAGCTGGAACTTGTACAAGGAAGGCAAGACTGTTTTTCAAGTTGCATTTGCTCAAAGGTGTGCCATTACATGCAAGAATTTTGTCACATAGTACAAAGGCCACGAGCAAGCTGAGTCACAACGGATATTTACTTTGTTGATTCTATCACTAAACGGAAAATTCAAAAACAACCGTTGATGATTCTGAAGAGAAGATCAAGGACCCTATAAATAGAAGACTAAGGCTTTTGAAGAAAGAACTTTTGCGCATACAAAGAAATCTCAAGAAATCTCTTGCGAGCAAATATTCTCTTATTCTTTCAAAAAGCAAAAGTCTGTAATATCATAGTTTGAATATTGCTATAATATTCATCTGATCTTAAACTTTCATATTCTCACACAGTGAGTTAGAAGATCAAAGTAATCAAAAACTCTTTATTAGAGGTAGAGCCTGAAGAGGCTTGGTAAGAAAGAAATACTTGTGAGCCTGGAGAGGTGTTGAATACTTGCTGTAATCTATTTGGAAAATAGTGGAGAAATCCTTCAAGTAGAAGGGACTAGACGTAGCTCTTGGTTGGAAGAGAGTGAACCAGGATAAAACAACTTGTGTGAATCTTCTAATCCCTTATCTCTGTGGTTTTACGTGTTTATACTAACTGTGGGGATTTGAACTTGAATTTTTTATTCTTTCAAAAGATTGTTTTTCTGTGTGCTTTATTCTGCCTCTTTATCTTTGTGTGAGAAAACTATTCTTGAAAAGGTTGTTTTCGAAAATTATTAACAAACACAATTCAACCCCCCTTCTTGTGTTTTTTGCCTGTGTCAACTTCAATTATTACCCTATTATTTGAATGTTTCTACCTCTATGGAAGATACATTGCCAAACCTGTTTGTATGTCAAGACTGCCTTATTGTTCTAGAAAATAGAACTTTTATTGTAGACCTTGTCTATCTGCCTATGCAACAGAATGATGATATCTTGGGTATGGATTGGCTTTCGGCTAACCATGTAGTCTTCGACTATTGAAAGAAAACCTTTCTATTCTTGAAGCAATCTAGATTGTTTCATGTCGACGATAATAGATTAGGAGAAGGGCGATCAAAGGACTGTGTGGTGCTGTTTTCTTTGGAAGGCATGGAGTCTCCAAAATCGGAAGCGCTGCCTGTTGTGTGCGAATTTCTACAAGTCTTCCTAGACGACGTACCAAGGTTACCACCTAAGCGAGATATCGAGTTTACAATAGATCTCGTACCAGGGACATGAGATCGATATCAATAGCACCTTATCGAATGTCCCGACAGAGTTGGCAGAGCTTAAGAAACATTTGGATGACATGTTGCAGAAGGAGTTCATCCGACCGAGTGTTTCGCCCTGGGGAGCACTAGCTTTGTTTGTAAGGAAGAAGGATGGCAGTTCAAGGTTGTGTGTCGATTACCGACAACTTAAAAAGGTAACAATCAAGAATAAGTATCCGTTGCCAAGGATTGATGATCTGATGGACCGGTTGCGGGGAGCAATTATGTTTTCAAAGATAGATCTAAGGTCAGGGTACCATCAGATCAGAGTGAAGGAAGATGATATACCGAAGACCGCCTTCAGGAGTCGGTAAGGACACTACATGTATCTGGTTATGCCGTTTGGCGTAACTAATGCTCCAGTTGTATTCATGGACAACATAAATCGGATCTTCAGACCGTACCTGGACAAGTTCGTCATTGTATTTATCGATGACATTCGGATCTATTCCTCGAGTAGAAAAGAACATGAAGAGCATCTTCGGATTGTACTTCAAGTTTTAAAGGACAAGCAACTCTATGCCAAGTTGCCTAAGTGCGAATTCTGGTCAGAAGAAGTACAATTTCTTAGGCATATTATCAATAAAGATGGAATAGCTCTGGATCCTGCCAAAGTTGAAGCGGTTGTAAATTGGGAACGCCCTAAGACAATGGGCGAGGTTAGGAGTTTCCTTGGATTGATAGGTTACTATAGATGGTTCATAGAGGGGTTCTCGAAGATTGCGTTGCCAGTGACACAATTAACTAGAAAAGGTAAGGTGTTTGAGTGGAGCAATGAGTGTGAGATTAGTTTCCAGGAGTTGAAAAGGAGGCTTACGAAATCTCCAGTGCTAGTCTTGCCAGATCCGTTAGCACCATTTGATGTGTGTTGCGATGCATCACATCAAGGCTTGGGTTGTGTTCTCATGCAAAATGGGAACGTAGTGGCTTATGCCTCCAAATAGTAAAGGGTACATGAGAGGAATTACCTAACCCATGACCTAGAGTTGGCAGCAATAATGTTTGCATTGAAGATATGGAGACACTATCTGTATGGTGCTAAGTTCACAGTGTTCAGCGACCACAAGAATTTGAAGTATCTGTTCGACCAGAAAGAGCTGAACATGAGGCAGAGGAGATGGATGGAATTCATAAATGATTATTAATTTGATCTTCAGTACCATCCTGGAAAAGCAAATGTTGTAGCAGATGCTTTAAGACGGACATCTTTGCAAGTGTCTGCTATGATGGTTAAGGAATTGGAACTGATCAAGCAATTCAGAGATCTGAATCTTGGGATAACGGAAGTATCCCTGAAAAAGATGAATTTGGGAATGATCACTATAACTAGTGGATTCCTAGACTTAAATTTAGAAGAAGCAGGCGGAAGACCAATACCACCAAAAGGTGAATCAAATGATAGAGGAAGGTGGGACTTGTAACATCCATGTTTTAAGGCCTTGTTTATGTGTTTAAGATGCATGCTTATGTGTGTGGAAGCTTTTTTAAAAAGTACGCGATCGATTGGCTTTGTATCTGACGAGAACATCAATTAAGGTTTTTTAGTCAGCATGGAATGCTCGAGCATGCAGGGGGCCACGCTTGAGCACCCAAACCTCTCAGCCACGTGTCTACACGCGTCAGCACTAGAGGCCAGCAGAGTGCACGTGTCAAAATGCTTCACGATGAAGTAGTTGACCTGGGGGTCGCTTAAGTGTTGAGCTAGGGGCTCTCGAGCGCTCGAGCGCTGGGTACTCCCACTCTCAAGCATTGGTGTCAGAAATTATAAAAATGTAAGAAATCAAGTTAAAATGGTAACTTAAGTTACCATTTCTTCTAAGTTACGAGCGAAAGACAGAAACATAGAGAGTGAGATAGAGAGAAGATCAATCCGTTCGTCCTAGGCGACGTCTACCTCTTAACCCTATATTCCTTTTCTTTCTTAGGCTAAGGTAAGCCTATGTTCTTTTTATGTCGACATGTCGTTGGTGACAATATGGAGGTTTTCTCCATACTCGGTTATCGGTTTCAAGTTCTGTTTTCATATTAGGGTTACTTGTGACGTGGGCTTCATATTTATGTATCCAGGTGAATTTTTGGAGTGAGGTGCTAGTTTGGGCGTGGCAGATTCGTACCTATAGTGGAGGTGCTCGATTCGTGGTTCCAGTACTAGCTACATGTTGCTCAGGTGGGAGAAAGAAGCCACCTATCGTCAGAAATGGATAAGTAGTATATTTTACAATAATGGTGTAGGGCGACCTAAACCCTACTAGTGATGAGTAATCGACAATGTCAATATCACATTGGCGACTACTTCATGCTACCAATGATGATATAGGGTTTGTAGGTTTATCGTCGTTAGGTTGATTTTGTGAATATCGAGGTTGTGTGATTTTACCCATTGAGCTGCTTGTTGTGTGTTGTTTGTGTTAACGTGCTTAACATGCACTATTTTGTTAATTATGACTATTTGAATATTTTAGTATTATTTTAATATGTATAATATGCTCTATCTGATAACATGCGATACTTGCTGATATATGCTTAGTTGGCATCTAGGTGATGATATGTACTATTTTGGAGAGAGTGTGAATTATGACCTAGATGTGCCTAGCGTAATAAAATATTATTTTATATGTGATGTGCCATATGAGATGATCTGGGATATGATATGAGAGGACGATGGAAGGTTGAGGCACTAGGTTATGACCCGATATGAGTCGGTGAGACTCATATAGATGCATTGTGTTGATCACAGCCTTGTAGATGGAAAACACGAGGTCAGAGTATCCGACCACAGATACCAAATGTCATGGTTGAGTGGCTTCACGCTGAAGATGAGGAAGACTATCGTGATACTCTCGTAGTCCTTGCCGAGCTGCTCCGTATACCCTGCGAGGGTAAGAATGTGATTATTGTGCTGTGTGACTATTCTCCACCGGGGATGGGGAATTAGTTTCATTCTCAGAATGAGCACCCTAGCGGGAACTGGGGAATGCACTGATGTTTATGGATGCGCCGCTTGGACGATAGACTAATATCCCTAATCCGACGAGGGATGTGTGACAAGATTATGTGATGGCCATGTCAGCATACATAATCAGTTGCATGATTGTGAAGGGTAGACGATGATAATATCTATCGAGGATGATTGTTAATTATATGTGCTTTTTCTGTGATGTGTAATAGTCTGATTTTTAATTACGCTGTTTAACCAGTAAAAATATAATTAATTATATTTTAATCTGAGAGTTAGAAAGTGATTTTTAATAAAATAAAATCATATTCATAGTCTCTCTTATGGTAGGAAGCTCTAGTTAAAATTTGGGTTTAAAACTCAGACGGAAACCGGTCTGCGTTTTTTTTACTGACAGTATAATTTTATACTGACATAAAACTCTAATTTGACCCAAAAACTGAAATTTGTAGATTTTTTATATTTTGTCCGTGAGGAATTCTACTTGCCAAATTTCTGATCAGAAATAAAATATTATGTGTTTTCGGACGAATTTTGGTGAAAGTTCGAACGGAAAACAGTCGGTGTTTTCACTGACAATAAGATTTAATGATCAGAAAACTTAATTTTGACTCGTGAACGAAACGGTTTATAATTAAATCATATTTCCAACGAGTCTGGTTAGTTTGAAAATTTTCGATCGAAAAACAGATAGAAACCCTAATCGGGAAATCGACGGAGTCGAAAACGGAACTGTAGAGACCCGTCAAGAGATCGGGACAATGAGTCATACATGATGACTCATGGAGGATGACCATGAGTCACCAAGCATTTATGAGCATTAAATGCTAGTAATCATGACTTTTAGGTCAAATGACCAAAATACCCCCAAGCTTTCGCGGTTATTAACAAGACACATCTACGCACTTTTAACCACTCATTTTACATGGTTGTAAACCTCCCACATCTCTTCAATTTCGTGCATCCACCTCCCATGAACCATACCTATTTCATTTTGCTTTTGTTTCATCATTTTCCTCTCAAAAACCGAAATCGGGTAACTGACGGAGCTACGTACGGGATTTCCGTGAACCGCTAAGGGATTGGATCGATGAGTTATGGATGACTCATTAGATGTGGCCCAAAATCAGCCACACCTACATTAATTGTGAGCCACATACTTTTTAACCCTAGTTAGTAACATAACCCTAGTTAAGTTAACTATTAACTATGGTTAAGCATATATTAATTAAATATTCACAAAACCCATTAAACCAATTCCTTATAACCAAACAAAGCCTAAATATAGCCTATAAATACTTCTCAAAACCGTGGCCTCCCTTCCCCTTCACTCACTTCTTCATCTCTTCCATTTCTTCTTCACTTTTTCTTCAGAAACTCAATTGTTGTTCTTGCACAACTTGATCATTCTTTCACTTTCTTTTATTATCTAGAGGTAAACCCTCACTTCTATGATCTTATTTATCTTCCTCATCTCCTTAACTCTCTTTATCAACGACTACTTCGGATTAGAGGAGAATAATTGAGAGAGAAATCCCAATAGTTGCAAGAAGCCTTTGTTGGAAGCTTTGAAACCAAGTTGGAGCAGTCGCAGTGAGGGAGTCTCCAAACACTCTTCAACCGTTGGATCATTCCCCAATTTTAGAGAAAGGTGCAAGACTTATGGTTATTCATATCCAACAGTCAGAATTTGGAAAAATCCTCCATAGTGTGAGATATGAAGCTCGGACAGTAGGCCTAGGAGGTGAGAAATTCAACCCGGATACCATCTAAGCTATCACCAAAGAATTGCGATCGGAGATGTTTTAACCGTTGGATCGAGCTGAAACTTTGTGAGAAGGTTTAAGAAGGATCATTCTTCATTTTTCCCGTTCGGTTTTATAAATAGAGCTCTGTGGCCAGAGGAATGGAGTTCGAACAGTAGCCCTGTTTTGGTAGCTTTTCCTTAGGATTCATGAGCTTATTTTGAATCCGATTTTCCCTAAGTCCAGCCGTTGCTCTCGTAAGTTTTTCCATCGATTTTGTCTCTTGATTCAAATAGATTTAGTTATTTGAAACCCTATTGTTGATTCGGTTGGTATTTGGTGTTTCCGGCGAATTGTGTTACTAGTACGTGTAATCGGGACGCAAAGCGAAACGGTGGATGTGTAAGGATGGACGGTGGCAGATTTGTGGATGTTGTTGGACAGTGTGCTGAGGTTCTTGGCAGTAGCGTGGACGCATTTGGAGCTTCTACGGGAAAGCCCGCATGTCAATCAGGTGGGGGAAAAAACCAATCTACCGTCGGAAACGATAAGTAGTATATTCTATAATAATTGTGTAGGACGACCTAAACCCTACTAGTAGTTGAGTAATCGACAAGACCAAAATCACATTGGAAACCTTTTCTGTAAAACCAATGGTGATTCGGGGATTGTAGGTTTATCGATGTTAAGAGGATTTTATCTTATCTGAGGTTGATTGAATTTATTATTATTTTTGCTTATGTGATATTTTGTGGTATTTGAATATTTATGATTGTCTGTGTTATGCATGATATGCCTGATTTATTACTATGCTTAGTTATCTTTTAAGTAGAGATATATGTTGTTCGGGAGATGTTATTATGAGTGAGAGGATGATTGGGATTTAGATGTGCCTAGCCTAATTAAGTGGTTTTATCTATGAGGAAACAGGTGTTGAGGTTTTGATGAAAGGTTAAGGCACTAGGTTGTTATTAATGTGGGTCGGTGAGGTTCGTGTATTTGCATAGTTGTTCACGATTGTGTGTTGGGAACACACGAGGTCAGAGTAACGGGAATGGGAAAACTACTATGATACCCTTGTAGTTTTGGGTGAGTCGTCTCGTATCCTAACGGGAATGAGGATACTTCTGTATTGTGCAACTATTCTCTAACGGGAATGAGGGAATAGTATCATTCTTTGAATAAGCATCCTAACGAGAAAGAGGGTGTGCATCATTCACTGGATGAACACCCTAACGGGAATGAGGATGTGCACTGGGTGGAACACTCTAACGGGAATTGAGAGTGTGTACCGATGCAGATGAGGAATGTGTGAAAGAAATCAGTGGTGGCCACGTCAGTATGAAAGTCTAGTTGTACGAGATTGGGGTAGAGGATGATACTTGATTTTGAGGATGTTTTGTTAGTTAGGTGTTGAATGATGATTTGTCTGTGACAATTACTGTATAATATGCTATTACTCCTTTTCGCTTTTTGATGATAAAACTGCTTCTTATCCCCTATATTTCTGCATTCTTGTGGGCTACTTTACTTACATTAGAAGACCCGATGGAGGATTATGTTGCTGAGGAGCTGGACGGAACTATGTATGAAACGAAGGTTGCTGAGGAGTTGGATGGAACTCCTTACGAACCAGACGCTGGAGGCCGTGCTGTGATCCATGGCGATTAGAGTATAGACATTATGGCCAGTGTGTCTAAGGAGTCTATTTTATCTTTTCCGCTAAGTATGACTTTTATTTAAAGTTTATGCTTGTGAGGGATCCTACTGAGAGGATACCCTCAACAGTGTTTTGGTAATGTAATAGATAAACCAGTGTGTATTTATATATTACAAGGTTAATGTATTTAATTTGCAGAAGTTATATGATTATTAAACAAGTTTTTAATTTTTACGTATTTTTCACGCTAAGCGCGCAATTAAGAAATGATTTAAGAGAGAATTAATCTAATAAAACACCGGGGCAAAACGGGGTGTCTCATGATGCACGTGTTTGTGCTAATATTGTATATATGATATGCATCCTTTTCCGCTTATGATGATAGCCAGTTTCTTTCCCATACCCCTTTCTGTGTATGTTTGTTCTTGGTTCACGAAGCAGACCCAGTTGATCGAGATGCCACACTTGGATCACCCGTGGATGATCGGACCTACGGGGTTTCCACTAATGGGAACCCTTGAGTTGGAGTTTCTGGATGAGAGAGGTTGGAGAGTGGATCCAGCCACCTTCTTCACTGTATATACGGGTCTAGTTTCTGCATGCATGAGATTTGGATAGGAACCTAACTTTGGTTTTATGGGGATGTTCCGCCAGGGACAGACCATTCCCCTTCCAGTGTTTAGGCATCCACCGCCCAGATCACAGCCGCATCCTTGGGCGCCTCAGGGTTCAAAGGTGATAGGTCCCGTTACAGTGATCACCTGGGACGATGCTCACCACAATGCTCATTACCGACAACAGTTCCAGTTTTGTCGTCATGTGATTTTATCTTGTAGCAGCGAGGCGGCAACATCAAGACCACCACAGAGACTGCGGCAGCAGGTGTATCGACGTACGCGTGGGGAGAGTCAGGGTAGCTCTAGATATCCACGCTAGGGTTTATGGAGGCTAGTGCGTATGTTGTACATAGGTTGTGTGTAGTGAGCCCATTTTTGCTTGTATTTTGAGTGGGGGTTGGGTGTGTGGAGATAGTAGTGAGGTCGGTAACCCTAACACGAAAACGGAACATAAAACCGATAACCGAATGTAGAGAAAACCTTAATACCGTCATCGATGGCATGCGGGCATGATTAAAGCATATGCTTACCTCAGCCCTAGCAAGAAAAGGAAGGTAGGGTTATGAAGATGACGTTGCTATGATCTCAATGGTGTAGTCGGTTTTGCGTTTCGCTAGCCAGATCAAAGGAATAAAGCTTGACGTAGTTTCATTACTTTTGAACTAGTCCAACCAGCCAACTTGTAACAGCCATGTTTTTAAGACCTTGATTATATGTCTAATATGCATGTTTAAGTATAGAACCTTATTTGAAAAGTACGTGGTCAAACGGCTTCGAATCAAACGAGAACCTAAAACTAGGGTTTTTGATTAGGCTGGAACGCTCAAGCGTGCGGGGGCCACGCTTGAGCGCTGAGGAGGGGTAGGCCACGTGTCAAGAGGTGGCATGTGGAGGGACATGCCTCAGAAAACTTCGCGACAAGTTGTGACGCAGCACCAACGATTGAGCGCTGGGCTTTGGATGCTTGAGCGCCCGAACGCTCGAGCGCTGGGTACTCCCACTGATAAATCTCTGATAGAAGAGTTATTTAATACCTTTATACCTTGAATTATTGTTGCCTTCTAAGTTCAAGTTTGCATTTATGTGAATAAATTGCTAATTGGTAAATGTTGTTGCTGAAACATGCGAATGCCAGACATATGCTTTACTGTGCTTCATCATTGTCTCATATTTTTTCTACATGTTTAAACAGAGAGGTGCTGGAGCATGATTGAAGCATGGAAAATGGACTTCTTGACTGCTACAACAAAGCCTAACTTCAGTAGCTTTGCACTAGAAGACAAAAGCTGACTTGGACACCTTTTCTCTCTCCTCACATGTGCTGATGCGCTGATATTGTGGAACCCACGTGCCTAGGGATCATACTCTCCAACGTTTTTGGAAATGGGCTAGGACTCCATTAAATAATATTATTTGTTGGCCCGAAATGGATGAGAGAGTTGGGGGAAGAACTTCTTTCTTTTTTGCCTAGTATAGCCTTCTGGGACTACTTTTGAAGCTTTGTAGTTGGCCATATCCGCGAACCAAGGAGACAATTTTTCAAAAATAGCGAACAAGCGCTCATCCGGAAATTCCTCCTGGATATCTAATAGTTTCTCCTCTTGGTCGGGATTGACTAACCTTGACAAGTGGTCCGCAACTCCATTCTTGGAACCTTTCCGGTCCCTAATCTCAAGATCAAACTCCTTCAAAAGTAATATCCATCAGCTTAGTCTAGGTTTGACCTATTGTTTTGTCATCAAGTGTTTAATGGCTGCATGATCGGTGAATACTATAATCTTAGACCCTACTACATAAGATCTAAATTTATCAAGAGCAAATACTTCTGCAATGAGTTCTTTTTCAGTGGTGGAATAGTTAGCCTGTGCATCATTTAAAACTTTGCTTGCATAGTAAATCACAAGGACTAACTTTTCCACCCTTTGTCCTAGCACAGCCCCCTCCGTATAATCACTTGAATCACACATAATTTTAAAAGGTAATTCCTAATTAGGTGCAGTGATTATGGGTGCGGTCAAAAATTTAAACTAGATACATTAAACTCAAAGGATATATCCTTCATAATAAGGTCACATAGCGGCTTCGCAATTTTGGAGAAGTCTCGGATGAAGCACCGGTAGAAGCCGGCATGTCCGAGAAAACTCCGCACCCCTTCACATTTGTTGGTGGGGGCAACTTCTCAATCACTTCAATCTTGGCTTTGTCCACTTCAATCCCTTTTTGGGAGATTTTATGCCCCAAGACCACATCTTCACGAACCATGAAATGGCATTTCTCCCAATTGAGCACTAGGTTGGTCTCTTGGCACCTTTGTAGCACACATGCCAAGTTCTTCAAGCAATCATCAAACGAAATCCCGAAGACCGAAAAGCCATCCAGAAAGACCTCAATAAATTTCTCCACCATGTCCGAGAAAATAGAAAGCATGCATCTTTAGAAAGTCGTCAGAGCATTGCACAAACCAAAGGGCATCCTCCTATTTGCAAATACACCATTTGGACAAGTGGAGGCTGTAACACCACTGGCTGCTTTATGGATTGACGACCGTCCCCACAAACCAACACGGGTCTTTTCAGCGTACTTTGTCCTCACTCACACGTTTCCCGGGAAAACTTCCTAGGAGGTCACCCATCCCATAATTGCTCCAAGTCAAGCATGCTTAACTGTGGAGTTCTTAAGTGATAGGCTCCCGAAAAGAAGATGCATCTTGTTAGTATAGGTAGTACCAATCAATTCATATTCTTAAGTGATAGGCTCCCGAAAAGAAGATGCATCTTGTTAGTATAGGTAGTACCAATCAATTCATATAAGTCATCCTCAACTATATAGTCCCATACCTACACAGTCTCAGGATCCCTCTCATTCCGGTATGTAATCGGTTCATTCATGTGTCCCTCCGCCTAGAAGCCTGCCAGGAGCAGCTCCTTGTCCGTGCCTTCTTGCACCAGCAACCACTCCCCGCCCTCGTCAGCCCCGGATGTCACATGCCCACCAGCTTCCGCTTGGTTCGTCCCCGAACCACACCATACTGGGAGAGGTGCCGCTTTGATACCATTGTTACACCCTTGGCTGCTTTATGGATTGGCGACTGTCCCCACAAACCAACACGGGTCTTTCAGTATGCTTTGTCCTCACTCACACGCTTCCCGGGAAAACTTCCGGGGAGGTCACCTATCCTAGAATTGCTCCAAGTCAAGCACGCTTAACTGTGGAGTTCTTAAGTGATAGGCTCCCAAAAAGAAGATTTATCTTGTTAGTATAAGTAGTACCAATCAATTCATAAAAGCTATCCTCAACTATATAGTCTCATACCTACACAGTCTCAGGATCCCTCTCATTCCAGTATATAATCGGTTCATTCATGTATCCCTCTGCCTAGAAGCCTGCCAGGAGCCGCTCCTTGTCCGTGCCTTCTTGCACCGGTGACGACTCCCCGCCCTCGTCAGCCCCGGGTATCACAAAGATCGTCTTTTCTTGGTCCTTTGGATCCCCTACAATTTGGTTATACCCATAATAACCATCTAAGAAGCAATAGTACTCGTATCCGGGTAACCTTTCCACCATTTGATCTATTAATGGGAGGGGAAAGTGGTCCTTCCGTTTTGCATCTTTGAGCTTCTCGTAGTCCATACACACTCACCACCCCGTGAAGGTCCTTGTTGGAATCATCTCATTCTTTTCATTGACCACCATGGTTGTGCCTCCCTTCTTTAGGACCACATGAATTGGGCTAACCCAACTACATTCCAAGATTGGATAGATAATTTCGGCATCTAAAAGCTTAATCACCTCCTTGCGCACCGCTTCTTTCATGATGGGATTTAACCGTAATCATCCTCCATCAAAATTTTATGCATGCACAAGGAAGGACTTATACCTTTCAAATCTGAAATCTTCCATCCAATGGCGGACTTGTGTTCCCTAAGAACCCGTAAGAGCTTTTCTTCTTCATCCTTTTTCAACGCGTTACTAATGATGACCGGATGTTGTCCCTTCTCACTCAAAAATGCATACCTCAAGTGAGATGGGAGTTTCTTCAATTCTGGATTCTTGTTGTCCTCTTTCGCTCTTTCCTCGTTGAGCTCTTCCTTTTTGCATTCTTCCTTGGGGAGAATTAGCCTTGCCTCCATTTGCTCAAGGCATTCAATAAATTCCGCATCCTCCAAAAACTCCCCATCTTCATCATCAACATGGGATTTTATCAACACTTTTGCAAGTGATGAACCATGTGCTTCTTGCGTGCAAAGGATTTCACAATTGGCTCTACCACATCTATGCTAAAAACACTCGCTTGCTCCACTGGATGCTTCATTGCTTCAAACACACTGAAAACCACATTCTCATCTTGCACCCGAAGTGTGAGCTTTCCTTGTTGCACATCAATTAATGCCTGTCTGGTGGTCAAGAAAGGCCTACCTAGAATAAGATGAATCTCAGCATCTTCATCCATATCAAGCACCATAAAGTCCGTCGAAAAGATGAATTTGTCAACCTTCACCAACAAGTCCTCAACCACCCCGTAAGGGTATTTAATGGAACGATCCGCAAGTTGGAGTGACATCATAGTCCCCTTGGCATCTTGAATACCAAGCTTCCTCATCATAGAAAGGGGCATTAGATTAATGCTTGCCCCTAGATCACACAATGCCTTACCAAAAGTCATCTACCCAATGGTGCATGGTATGCTAAATGAACCCGGATCCTTCAACTTCAGAGGTAGCTTGCATTGTAAGATTTCACTACACTCCTCGGTCAAAGCAGTTGTTTCCTCATCAATGATCTTCGGCTTCTTGGAGAGAAGCTCCTTCATAAACTTGGCACAGGATGGCATTTGTTCCAAGGCATGCGTAAAATGAATGTTGATTTGAAGCTTGCGGAAGACATCAAGGAACATTGAAAATTGCTTGTCTTGCAAAGGCTTCTTCAAACGTTCTGGATATGGCACCGTCATATAAGGAGGAAGGTCCTTGTGTTGGCCGTGGCAACCATCACCCAAGAGGGGGGGTGAATTGGGTTTTAAATAATAATGAAATCTTTTGCGTTAAATCAAAAATCCTTTTAAAATATAAACAGAAATCGCAGCGGATAAAAGGTTCTTTTCAAATTAAGGCGCTTTATAAAAATAAAACGTTTGAAATTAAAGCGCTATAAATAAAATGTGGAAATCTAAAGAGGATAGGGAAAGAGGATGAACACAACAATATATCCTGGTTCGGCCACAAACTACCCACGTGGCCTACGTCCAGTCCCCAAGGCAATACGACCAAGGGATTTCAATCAACTCTAGTTTTTAAACAGGATAAACTAGAACCTTTACAATGTAGAGCACTCCTCACAGACCAGGGATATCACCTCCCCCAGTGAAAGAGTCTCAAGACAATAACCCAAGAGATATCACCTCTCTTGTCAACCACAAGGAATATCACCTCCCTTGTAAACACTTGGAAATCACATCCAAGAAAATACCACAAGAGATATCACCTCTCTTGTAAACCACAAGGAATATCACCTCCCTTGTAAACACTTGGAAATCACATCCAAGACAACACCACAAGAGATATCACCTCTCTTGTAATAATGGTGTAGAAAAAGAAGGGTTTGAGTCACACGACTCTTACCAACAAATATGCACTCTTAATAGTGCTGATAAAAACAATTTGAAGCCCAATTACAATAACACCTATATGGTGTGTAGAACTCTCAATATAATATGGTCAAAGTGATAGTGCAAGAGAGATAATAGAGAAAATGGTTTTCAGAGTTTTAGCACAGAAAATATTGCAGTGTTCTCTATTCTGATGGCTGCCTAACTTTGCTTTTATATTAGAAAGGTGAAGGTTCAAAAGAAATTAGGTCAAGCCCCTTAAAATTCATTTTTGTCGCAGCATAATCGATTATTACATTCTCATAATCGATTATTTAAACCAATTTCAGGAAGCGCTCACTTTGACAGAATAGGCATAATCGATTATACTAATCGATTACGAGTCCACTGACTTTCATATAAAAAGCCATAATCGATTACATAATCGATTACGGGGTTTCTGTTTGAAGTACGTTGAAAGCCAGAAAGACATAATCGATTATACATTTCACATAATCGATTACTCTATTTCAAAATTCAAACTCAACGGCTTTAATAACATAATTACCCATTAAACTCATTTAAAGCCTTTTAATACATATAATAATCGATTATTGGTTTCCCATAATCGATTATGGCTCGAAGCATATTTGAATTTGAAAATCTTAACAATTAATATTTGATTACTCATTAAGCGCAATTAATTGTCAGATATAAACATGTTTAAAATGTTTTTGGCACATGTTAAAAGTGTGTGTGTGAGACCAATATTAAATTGAGAACCCTACTTACCATTTACACACTTTTCTAAAACACTCAATACAAATACTGAAATGCCCATTTTGCCCCTCGTGCTTGCTTGCTTTATAACTTTCCGCTTTTTGCAATTTAGTCCTTCTGGACCTTTCCCTTTTGTCATTCATCAAAACTTAAAGTACCTGTCAAGGCATATATTCACACCTTGGGCTCTACATACTTCTTCTTCATGAAGTCCTCATCAACCAACTTCAACTTCCCCTCTTGCTCTGACACCTTTTCAACTATCACTTCTTCTTCCGCTACTTGCTCCGCTTCCACCTGTGGTATCTTAGGAATTTCTTTCTCAATATAAATAGAAGGACTTCCCTTTGAATCCAACACTTTACAGCTTCGAGTTTCTACGACATTGCATTGGTTCTTGGGGTTGACTTCTGCATTACTTGGAAAAGATCCTGGAAGACGCTCGTTAAATTGCTTTGCAAGTTGAGCTACCTGGGTTTCTAGATTTTGGATCGCTGCATCTGTAGGAGTTGCTAACTTATCAACTGTCGTGTCCGTGTGCACTGTCAACTTTTCAAAGGCTGCACTAGTCTTCTTAAGAGACAGCTCCCAAGGTTTCTTGTTCCCATCCGTGATTTGCAAATGATTCGACCTCGAGAGAGCTTGTTGATTATTCTGGTTATTCCCATAATACGGCCTTTGTTGTTGTTGTTGTCCTCCTCCCAAAACTCCACTAGTACTGCTCCAAGAGAAACCCGGATGATCCCTGCCTCTTGAATTCCAATTCTGCCCTTGGTGGTAGTAGGTTCGCCTGTTCATCTGATAATCATAGCGCTGTGGTATCGTATCATAAAAATTTTGACACGAATGCTCCTATGAAAAATTACCTGGACAACTAGCACTCTCATTTTCACCTTGACAAAAGTCACAACCTGGAGGTAATCCCACTCTTAACGCATTCACCTTCATCTTTGTAAGTGCTTCATTCTGTTTCTTCAAGAGTGCATTTTGCTCAAGAATAGCTTCAATGGAACTAGCACTATGCCCTGATGCAGAATTCTGAGGAGTTGTAAGTTGCATATTACACTCCTCCTTGGCTCCATTGTACTCATTCTTGGACATATTTTCTAATAAAGCCCATGCATCCTCTACTGATTTGCAAGAAAAAGAGCCGCCAGCTGCAGCATCACAAATCATTTGATGACGACCTTTCAAACCATTGAAGAAATTTTGCACCTTTGTCATAAATCAAAGAAATAAGACGGACACCTCCTTAAGAGCACAATGTACCGCTCCCAAGCTTCATTATAAGTCTCATTATCATGTTGCTTGAAAGAAGTAATGGCTTTTTGCGACTGAGCCGCTTTCTGAGGAGGAAAGAAACTTGTAAGAAATTTATGACCCATGTCCTCCCAAGTGATGATGCTTTCGCGATCCATGTTCAAATCCAACCAATCGCTTGCTTTATCCCGTAGAGAAAAAGGGAATAGACGCAAGCGATATGCATCATTTGAAACTCCAGCATACTTTGAAATATCACATATTTCCAAGAAACATGAGATATGCCTGTTAGGATCTTCATGCACCCCTCCATCAAATTTATGTTGTTGAATCAATTGAAGAACTAACGACTTGATATCAAAAGCATTAGCCGTGATGGAAGGCCTCACAATAGTAGAAGTACAATACTCCAAGCTAGGACGGGTGTACTCATAAAGGGGCTTGTAGATGGGTTGTTGGTCTTCAATCATCTCCCCAAGATTAAGAAAATTTAATGCCTCAAGCCTCTCTGTTCTCTAAGTTGTTTGCTCGACCTTTTCTAGGTCCTACGAATCTCTAGGTCGTATAGCAATTCTCCCGGTTGAACGGTACCTTGCATACAACAAAAAACTCACAAGACAAAGTGAAATCAAGGAAATTCAAAGAGATAAAAATATTAAAAAGAATTTAAAAATAAAAATTGGCTTGTTCAATTTTAACTATTTTCTTTAAATAAATAAAATTGGCTATGCCAATGAACAGCAACGGTGCCAAAAACTTGATAGGCTCCGGCAAGTGTACTGGATCGAAGCAAGTAATAAAAAACATGGTAAGTAAATTACCGAGGTTGAACACAGGGATTGGGTGGCCAATTGTTATCAATATCTAAAGGAAGCAGTTAGAGTTGACCAAGTCAAGGGAGAGAAGTTTGTTGACATTAAAGTAATTATCTAATTTGATTATCAAGCAAGAGTAGATCAAAAAGCAATAACAATTATCAAGAGTTGTGATTAAGATTTGGGAAAGTTCTAAGGTTACAAATTCACCAACCCAATTTAGCAATAGAACCAGTGATTATTTTCTACCCTAGGTTCAACTACATGCCAACCAGGAACCCTAAATTATTCTAATGTCTCGGTCGAGCACAAAAGAAAACACCTAAGCATGCCAATCAACTATATCTCTATTCGAAGATTAACAAGTTAGATTCATTAAGTTCTTGGTTCCCTATAATGATTGCACAAATCTCCTATTATATCTCTATCAATATTCAATTTGTGCTCTCAATTTAAGTCCTAAAGTGCGAATCTCCGATCGGACTCATCATGCTTGACTAGTTAACCACAAGTTCATATGATTAACACAAACAAAACAGAATTAAGAAGCAAGAATTAAGAATAGGGAGTAGAAAACATCACTGTTTCATTATGCCATCATGAGCGACTTCATCGCTTCCTTAGAAAAGAGGATTAGTTCCTCATTGCGTACTTCAACATCACAAAATCAAAAGAAAACATAAAATATAACTAAGCAAATTGTTTGTAAACCTAAACGAGACGTAGCTCAGAGAAAACTAGGATTGGATTACTTAATTCGTATAGAAACAAGTTATTTAAAGAAAAACTGGGCAGCGCACGCTCGTGGGGCGAGCACTTAAAATTGGCTCCAACAGAATTTGAATCTTCGCAGGGCGAAGGCTGTCTTGCAGGGCGAGACAAAATGTCTTCAACTTTCCTATGTCTGCTTGTGGGGCAAGGCCTTGCTCGTGGGGCGCGCTTGAAAGACTTCAGATTCTGCTCAATTTCTGCTTCTGGCTCGCAGGGCGAGACTTGAATTTCTCCTTTTACTTGTTTTCTTCAATTTTCCATGCTTTTTTTAGCTTCACTTTTTTTAAATTGAAAATAAAAAATAGCACCTTGTACTTTATTTGACTCAAAATTATCAAAAATTCCTAAAAATTACTTAAAAGACTCAAAACATTGCTCATGGACAAATAAAACCAACTTTGAGCGAAAACGAGATTAAACTCGCACAATTGGTATCAAAGTAGTGGTCTTTCTAGTCATAAAACTAGATGAACCAAAGGTTTATCAGTGAGCAGCATGTTGAGGAGTGACTACGAAGAGATCGATCACTCGTTGTTTAGGACTTTACTTTTACGTAGTTATTTCCGATGTAGTTAGTCCATGTGGTACTCGCTACCTTGTTGATGTTTATTATTAATTAATGATATGCATGTTTTATTTTTATTTCCTTATATATATATATATATATATATATATATATATATATATATATATATATATCTGTGTGTGAGTGCGTGCGATGCTGCCATTAGAAATCAACTAGTTTTCAGCTTTGGTGGAGAAGTGTATAGTTTTTGTTGGTCATGATCATAATGGGATGCTTTCATCACAACAAAGGAGCGGTGGACCAATCCATAGAAATATCCAAAGAGGAAGAGGTGGCACATTCAAACAAAAGGCGAAGCCTTATAGTCGCCCTATTCAGCAAACAGTGAATACCAGAGGAGAATGCTCTAGTCAGATGCAGCAAAGATTGGACTTGTTTCTGATGCAGAGGACCACATTTAAGAAGAGATTGGCCTCAACTTCATAACATCACTTGTTTCAGTTGTGGCAAGGTGGGCCATACTGCTCAAAACTGTTCACAAGAAGGTATGGGAAAGACTCAGATTCTGTAACAAAGTGAGAGAGTCCAGAATGCGGGAACACGATCTCAGGTAGGAAATCAGCAGAGCAGACCGCATGCAAGTGAGAGAGTCTTTGCTGTGAGAGGATCTGAATCTTCTCGATGCCCTGATATGATACAAGGTAAGTGATTAGTTTTTGAAAGACTCTTATCTGTTGTATTTGATTCAGGATTTACGTATTCTTTCATTTCGCTTGAGTGCATGGATCATTTGAAGTTACTTGTTTCATCCCTACGATATGATTCAACAATTTCTACACCTACGACTGATTAACAACCCTGTTTGTTTGTCTAAATTGTTCAATTGTCTTGGAAAATAGACAATTTCTTGTGGACCTTGTCTGTTTTCCTATGTACTAAATCGATAGCATCTTAGGCATGGATTGGTTTCGACTAACAATGTAGTGTTAGATTGATCAAGTAAAACTCTTCACTTTTAAGAGCAGACTGAATTATTTCCTGTTAATAAAAGTGTTCCGGGAGCCAAACGATCGAAGGACTGCGTGGTGCTATTTTCCTTTAAAGCTAAGGCGTCTCCTAGAATGGATGTGCGGCCTGTCGTATGTGAGTTTTCAGAAGTGTTGGTTTTCCAGGGTTGCCACCAAATAGAGAGATAGAGTTCACAATAGATCCCGTACCAGAGACCAGACCCATTTCGATAGACCCTATCAAATGTCCCTAACAGAGTTGGCAGAGTTGAAGAAGTAGTTGAATGACATTTTAAAGAAAGAGTTTACCCAGTCAAGTGTATCATAGTGGGAAGCGTCGGTGGATAGGGTGTGTAGATAATAGAAAACTCAAAAAGGTTATAATTAAGAACAAGTATCCATTATCGAGGATAGATGATCTGATGGACTAGTTGAGAGGAGCAACTGTGTTATCCAAAATCAATATAAGATATGGGTATCATCATATCAAAGTGAAGGAAGAGGATATACAGAAGATTGCTTTTAGGAGTCAGTACAGACATTACTAGTATCTAGTTATGCCATTTGGTGTGACTAATGCTCCTGTAAAATTCATGGACTACATGAATAGAATCTTCTGACCATACCTTGACAAGTTTTTTGTTGTTTTTATCGATGACATTGTTATCTAACCCTCGAGTAGAGGAGAACATAAAGAGCATCTTCAAATTATACTTCAAGTGCTTAAAGACAGACAAGTCTTTGCCAAGTTGTCTAAGTGTGAGTTTTGGTTGGAGGAAGTACAATTTTTGGGGCATGTTATCAACAAAGATGGCATATCTATGGATCCTGCTAAAATAGAAGCCATAGTAAATTAGGAACGCCGGAAGACAATGGGCAAGGTTAGAAGTTTTCTTGGACTAGCATGATATAACAGAAGGTTTAAAAGGCGTTGGAATTGAAAGATGATGTGAGACTGTAACATCCCTAGCTATTTTATGGATTGACGACTGTCCCCACAAACTAACACGGCTCTTTTCAGCATGCTTTGTCCTCACTCACACGCTTCCTGGGAAAACTTTCCCGGAGGTCACCCATCCCATAATTGCTCCAAGTAAATCAATATTAACTCTGAAGTTCTTAAGTGATGGGCTCCCTAAAAGAAGATGCATCTTGTTGTTATTGGCAGTACCAATCAATTCATATAAGCCATCCTCAATTGTATAGCCCCAAACCTACATAGTCTCAGGATCCCTCTCATTCCGGTGTATAATCGGTTCATTCATATATCCCTCCACCTAGAATTCTACGAGGAGTCGCTCCTTGTCTGTGCCTTCTTGCACCGGGACCACTCCCCGCCCTCGTTAGCCCGAAGTGTCACATGCCCACCAGCTTCTTGGTTCATCCCCGAACCATACCATACTGGGAGAGATGCCGCTCTGATACCATTTGTAACATCCCATATGAACATTTCAATATTCAACCCAAAGCCTCATTGCAAGGTCCACACATTCAAGTCTATCACGAAACAGAGCCTAAACTATAGACCAATGAGCTATGTTGGGACAGAGAAGCAGCTTACAAATATAGAACAATCTTTAACACTTTTCATTTCATGATTAATCCTCTATTTTAGTATCAAATCAAAAATTTAAAAGATTTAGATTTGGAATCTTACCTTTAACTTCTTGAAACCTAGTTCTCCCTTTTAGCTTATTTTTTCTATACACAAAATAAATGGAGAAGAAGAAGAGGATGAGCTCCATGAAATATTAAAGAAGGAAGGTGAGGAAGATGATCAATGTGGGAACTTACTAATTCTCCTCCCTTAACAAAACCCTAGCAACTCTCTTTCTCCCTTTTTCCTTGTTGCTTTTCACGTAAATAGAATGAGAGGAGGAGCATCTCCCTTTCTCAATTTGATTTCCTATCTTGTCTTATTACAAAATGGTCCTTAGATAAATAAATATTTTCCCCTTCCTCCCCTTTAATATTGTTATTTAGTCATTAAAGTATATTTAATATTCATCCCCAAATTTTTTTTTTTATCATTTTTATTTAACTATTTAAAATTAGTCAAATTCATTTTACCTTACGTACTAGGGACGGGTCTCACAATTTACCCCCCTTAAAAAGAATTCGTCCTTAATTCTCAATATTTCACTAAGAATGGAAGTTTACATGTCAGAACAAATGTGGATGCTTATCTTTCATTGCATCCTCCAACTCCCATGTGTACTCCTCACTCTAGGGTGACTCCAGGAAACCTTCACTGAGGGTACCTCTCTACTCTGCAACCTTCGCACTTGTCGATCGATGATCCTCAACAGTTCTTCCCTTAATCTCAATTGTTTATCACACTCTATAGGTTAAGATTGTAGGACATGTGAATCATCCCTCAAATACTTTCGTATTCCCCACTCGACAAATAATTTGGTATAGCCCAACATACCGAGGACTCAGCTTCCCCATTTTACAAAACCGTAAGGTGCCCTTAAAAGGTGACACCTCGAGGAACACATGGTCCGCTTCCTGGAACTCCAAATCACGTCTCCTCACATCTGCATAAGATTTTTGCCTGTTTTGTGCCGTAAGGAGTCTCTCCCATATCAACTTGACTTTCTTAATAGAGTCTTGGACCAAATATAGTCCTAATAATCGATGTTCCCCAGTCTCAAACCATCCTATTGGTGATCCGCATCTTCTCCCATATAAAGCCTCAAAAGAAACCATATGAATGCTACTATCATAACTATTGTTATATACAAATTCTATAAGCGGTAAATGCATATCCCATGATCCGTCAAACTCAAGAGCGCATGCTCTCAACATGTCCTCCAATGTCTGAATTGTCCTTTAGGATTGTCCATCGGCCTGAGGGTGAAACACTGTGCTGAACTTCACATGTGTACCCAAAGTCTGCTGAAAGAATCTCCAAAAGTGGGATGTAAACTTAGACCCTCTATCAGACACTATGGAGGTGGAAATCCCATGAAAGGTCACAACTGTATCTAAGTACAACCTCGCATATTGTTCTACAGTGTAGGTGGTCTTCACCTGAAGAAAATGAACCAACTTAGTTAGTCGATCTACGACCACCCATATCAAGTCATAGCCTTTCACAGTTCTAAGCAAACCCACTATGAAGTCGATGGTAATCTTGTCTCATTTCCACTCGAGAATGTCCAAACTCTGCAATAAACCTGCAGGCCTCTGGTGTTTCGCCTTTACTTGTAGGCAAGTAAGGCATCGGGACACAAATTCAGCAATGTCCGTTTTCATCCCTTGCCACCAATACAAAGTCCTCAAGTCCTGATACATTTTTGTTGGACCAGGGTGCAAGGTGTGGGATGAAGAATGGGCCATGGTCATAAAGCTCTTCCTCGCCTCCAACGGTACCACCACTCAGTTTTGGAAACGTAACAAGTCATGTTCATCAATTCTGTAGTCTTAAAGCGCTCATTTGATACCTTATTCTGAATTTTTCAAATCTCTGAATCCTTTTGTTGGTATGCCCCAATCTCCTCAAGAATGTTGGGTTTAATTCCCATATGAGCTACTAAAGCCCCTCTAGAAGTTACCTCAAATGTCACTAGTAAGTTCACCGTTAAGTGACATTCCTTGGAAATTCCTCGCCTACTCTCCTCCATATGAGCCATGCTACCCATAGACTTCCTACTTAAGGCATCAGCTACAACGTTAGCCTTGCCAGGGTGGTACAAAATTGTACCATCATAGTTCTTAAGTAATTCCAACCATCTTCGTCGTCATAGGTTCAAGTCCTTTTAATCAAAAATGTATTTCAAACTCTGGTGGTCTATGTATACCTCACAAGCCTCGCCATAGAGATAATGCCGCCAAATTTTTAAAGCAAACACTACTACTGCCAACTCAAGGTCATCAGTGGGATAATTCACCTCATGCATCTTCAACTGACGTGAGGCATAGGTTATTACCCTCTCGTGCTGCATAAGCACACACCCCAAACCAATACGGGAAGCATCACAATAAACAACAATAAATCACAATAAACCAATATGGTTATATCTTCAACACATTCTTGAACTGATTTTCTTCAGTGTATTATGATAATAAACGATGCTTCATTGTGAATATTTATTCTTTGTGTGATCTGGAAGGGAAGAGGAAACTGTGGCAAGATATAACTATGTCAAAAAGGGGTTTTGGCGGAAACGTATGGGTTGTAGCAGGAGATTTCAATGCAGTATCATCTAGGGACGAAAGATGGGGCTGCTTAAGAAGTAATAACAGAAGGGAGAGAGAGGAGTTCCAGCTTTTCATAGAGGAGATGAATTTTTTTGATGTTCCTTTGTTAGGAAAAAAGTTCACCTAGTTTAAAACAGATGTTCAACTAAAAGCAGGTTGGATCGTTTTCAAGTTTCAGAAGACTTGATAGAATTATGGAAAATTTCTACTCCGTGGGTAGGTTTGAGAGATGTATCAGATCATTGCCCTATAGTTCTGAAGTCTGGTCTATCTGATTGGGGCTCTAAACCATTTCAGTTTTTTATTGTTGTATTCAGCATCCTGGGTTCCATAAAGAAGTATTAGTTTCGTGGGGGTCAATTTCAGGTTAATGGGTGGCAAATTTTCTCTTTTAAGGAAAAGCTTAAAATGTTGAAGGAAGTTTTTAAAATATGGAACAGAGAGGTGTTTGGCTATGTGGATTTACAGATTGATAAGACAAAGATGGATCTTAATGAGATGGTACGGCTGATGTATCAGGTACTGACAGTGATGTGGAAAAGAGAAGACAACTTGTGGGGTCTGTTTGGCAGCAATTAAGAAATAAAGAGAGTCTCCTTTGTCAAAAAAGCAAGGGTGAGATGGTTAAAATAAGGGGATGCAAATACATCATACTTTCATGCATGCTTGCTCTCACATGGACGGCATAGCCAAATTGTGGCTCTTCGGGTTGGTGATTGTTGAATTGGAAGGTTTTTAGGTAGGGAAAGAGGAAAAAAAAGAAACAAACTAAGAAATAATAAGACTCATATTGAATTGATGTAATGACGATGTGTTTACAAATGACAACCCAATAGTCCTATTTATACTAAAAGTAGAATCCTAATCTTAATCAAATAAAGAATCAAATCATAAAATATAAATAAGAAATAAATCTTAAGAGATTATCTAGGATACTCTAAAATATGCTAATATATGAAAAGATAATTATCAGATATTTCTCTGATTTTCTAACACTCCCCCTCAAGCTAAAGCTTACTTAAGCTTTAAGCTTGTTACATGAAAACAATGCATTTCCCCTCAAATTTAAATTTAAATTTAAAATAAAAAAAAATCTGAGCTCCACGAAAATAATGGTTGGAAGGCAACTCAAGAATGTTGGAGAGGCCGGAGAGAGTTGCTGGAAAGATAACTTAGCAAGATAGCTGGAATGATCATCAGCCTGACAGAAATTTCTTGGCAAGCAATCTAGCAGCAAGGTCCGAACATCTCAAAACTGTATTTGGAAGCTTCAACAACAATATCAGAGTCCCAAATTATTTCAAATTGAAATTAAGTTAGACAACTACTTCCGGGACTGAGACGAGGCCAGTGCATCTGGGACAAGGGGCCAAGGCTAGTGCATCTGGGAGAAAGACGGGCCAGTGCATCTAGGAAAAGAGCCGGGCCAAAGCATCTGGGACAATGAGTTGGGCTAGTGAGTCATAGCCAACATAAGACAACCATCGACGGAAATAGAAGTCACGACTAATATGATTCATATGTGGGAAAAGAGTCACCACCAGAATGATCGTCGGTGGGAACAAAAGTCACCACTAATATGATTCATCCATGGGAAAGGGGGTTACCACCGGAATGGTCGTCGGTGGAAAGAGAAGCCACACTAGTATGATGGGGAGTCCTTAGGAGTATCTGAGGAGCTAGAACTAGCCATGGGTCAGAATACAAATGCAAATAACCGAAATCACAGGTACCTGAACCGTACAACACACAGGGACATTGCTCAAAAGAGGTCCGATGAAGGAAGTGAGCACAGATCCAGAGAGAGCAGGGAATGGCAAGTTCGGCGCTAGAAACGGCTGCCGGAACAGTGGCCAGACGCGCCGGTGAAAGGGAAGCGCGTTCGGCTGCGCGCTGATCAGAGGACATGCGCGTGCGGGCGCGTCTAGAGGCTTTCGACGGTGCTGTCTGAACGGCTCGACAGATCGACGGCAGGCGAGTCCGGCTGTAGTGTGGGCGGCCAGAGACGGAGGCGGACAGTAGCTAACGGGACAAGAACGCAGGTCGGAAAGAAGAAGGACGCGCCAAAAAAGAATATAACTAAGGAGAGAAAATGATTTTTTTTTTTTGTATGGCTAAGAAGATGATTAGAGCTCCTTCATACTTATCGGAACTCCGCAGCGGAATAGTGACGGGACAGGTCACGGAGGATGGTACCTTTGCTGGCTCTAGATACCATGTTGAATTGGAAGGTTTTTAGGTAGGGAAAGAGGAAAAGAAAGAAACAAACTAAGAAATAATAAGACTCATATTGAATTGATGTAATGACGATGTGTTTACAAAAGACAACCCAATAGTCCTATTTATACTAAAAGTAGAATCCTAATCTTAATCAAATAAAGAATCAAATCATAAAATATAAATAAGAAATAAATCTTAAGAGATTATCTAGGATACTCTAAAATATGCTAAGATATGAAAAGATAATTATCAGATATTTCTCTGATTTTCTAACAGTGATAATTGGATAGAAGGTGTTGATGAGATAAAGGCAACAACTAGACTGCATTTTGCATAAATTTTTCAAAATCTTCAACTAGGAGGCCTGGTTTCAATGGGTTCCTTTCAATTTGTTAAGTGAAGAAGATAATGCCTTTCTTTCAGCTCCATTTACATATGATGAAATTAAAGATGTAGTGTGGAGTTGTGATGGAGGTAAAAGTCCGGGTCCGGACGGGTTTAATTTCAATTTCATCGGGAGCTGTTGGGATTTGTTGCAAAATGAGATCTATGCTTTGATTGATGAATTTTATTCCAATGGAAAAATTCCAAAGGGAGTTACGGCCTCTTTCATTGCTTTGATTCCTAAAAGAGATCACTCGTAATCTCTCTCAGATTATCATCCTATTTGTCTCATCGGATGCATCTATAAGATTATCTCCAAACTTTTGGCTCTAAGGCTAAAAAGGGCTCTTGGGACTATCATATCTCCTTGTCAAACAACATTCTTGCCAAATTCGACAAATCCTTGATGGAGTTGTGGTGGCTAATGAAGTTCTCGACTTAGCAAAGAGATAGAATAAAAATTGTTTTGTCTTGAAAGTCGATTTTGAAAAGGAATACAATTGGGTAAGCTGGGATTTTTTGGAATATATGCTAGTCCGATTAGGTTTTTGATTTATGTGGCGGTTGTGGGTGAAGGCATGTGTATGTTCTAGCTCTTTATCTATTCTTATTAATGGTAGTCCTATTGGAGAAATTCATGTTGCTAAAGTACTTAGACAACGAGAGTCGTTTGCTCCTTTCCTCTTTTTTTATTATGGCGGAGGGTGTAACACCCTGAATTCCACCATACGTTAATAAATGTTAATGTGTGTTAGACTTATCCTATATATGCTTGTTATGCTTGTTCTTGATGTCTAAGTTCATGTTAGGAAGGTTTAGCCTTAGGAAGGTTTAATTGTCTTAGAAGTCCTAATAACTTGTTTTACCGTGTTGGCCATATCTTGAGTTCTAGATGTCCGATAGAGGTGATCTTTATGGCGTTGGAAATCTAAGAGAATTATCTACAAATCTTATTTCATGTGTTTTGACCAAATTCAACTGTTTCTGCCTCTCCCAGCGAGTCTTTGTTCGCCTCGCGAAAACCCAAAATTCAGCTTTGTGCTTTCGGGTTCGCCCCGCGAATCCAGCTGATAGAAATTGGTTCTCTGGCTCACCCCGCGAATGGGAGTTCGCCCCGCGAATACTTGCAGAACCAGAAAACGCGATTTAGGTTCTTTTTAAGCCCAAAACGCATTCCAACCCGTTTTTAACCCCTAAAACACGATCTAAACCCTAGTCTATCAAGTCCCAATACTTAGAGCTGCCTCTCTTCTCTGTTTCTCTCAATCTCCATGAACCGTCTCTTGAAAAATCTCTCTAGGGAACCCGTCTTACACCGTTCTTCACCATTCGTTGATAGGAGAACATCACTGCAAAGACGTGATCATCATATTCGTTGTTTAAACCTCCAAACAAGGTAAGATTCGTACACCTCGTCCCTCTCGTTCTTTTCCATTTGATTTCTTGGCCTAATATTCTAATTAAGGTGTTTCCTTGTTGTTCTTGAGGTCGTAGATAAGTGCTTGTGAGACGAGACCGTAGAGGACCCTCTTTCTTCTTTTGAAACGCGAACCGCATACCAGGTGTGGGGAGAAGATAGTATAATCTCTAGGCTAGGGGTATAGTAAGATGAGGGGTTCCCATAACCCCGGTTATATTGTTGTCGTATGATGATATTATGTGTTGGTAATATGGTTGTTTAATACTATGTCTCTAACATGTTTAATATGTTTATTGATGCTATGATAAGTTGTCTGTTGGTTGTACTGTTGGCTATATTAACATGTTTAGTGTGCCTATGATGTTGTGCTTATTACACCGTTGAGTGGTTGATGATATGTTAGTTAAAGGACCCTACATGATTAATTTAGGACCCCTAATTGATTTAGTAATTAAGGATTAATTACTCAGACTGTAAATTGATTATGAACAATTAGTAAGGTGTGAGATTTATGTTGATGGATTAGCCCAAGAACTCGAGGTTATGATTTAAGAGTGTTTAGGGAGTTTTTCCCAAAGAATTAGGCTCTGTTTCCTGCCCAGAACAGTACTGTCGTGCATTGAGCACGACCGTGCTGAACAGGGAGCACGCCCGTGCTCCCAGTTGAATTCTGGAAAAGCGGCCGCGCGTTTAGCATGGCCGTGCAGCGATTAAGCACGACCGTGCTCCATGAGCACGACCGTGCTCCATGAGCACGACCGTGCCTGATAGTTAGCACGCCCGTGCTCCACTTAAGTGGCAGCACGACCGTGCAAGGAAACGAGCACGACCGTGCTCTTCCTCCTGACAGAAACTGGATTAAAGGCATTTAAGGGGCTTTCGACCCCAATTATCCCCAATAGTACCTTGATAGTGTAATAAACAATTAATGAGACTTAGATAACTTGGCTAACGATTAACCAAGAGGATTGTAGCGATGAATTGGTTAAGTCGGTACCTAATGGGCTATCGCAAGCTGTTGGACTTTGGTGCTTTTTGGCCAAGGTGGCCTCGATGCTTTTCGGTCGAGGTAATGTTAAGTTGGACCTTGGTGCTTTTTGGGCCAAGGGGACCTTGACCCCATGGTTTGGGTCTAAGGTGTTGATATTGATGTTGATGTGAATGATAAGTCTTGGGAGCTGAGTCGGCCCAAGTGCAGGAGGTGGATGTCTTGTTCGTTGTTATGTCATTTGCATAGAGCATTGGAGTTGTTGTTGAGGGGGGGGATGTCTACATAGGGGAGGTCACCGTTATGTGATCTGGCCCAAGTCTCGGGTGTTCACCCTGCTATGGTGAAACCGTACGCATCCGAGGTGTCGTATCCGTTATGATACGTAGGCTATCCATGGGGTCCACTAGTTAGTGGACTGCCGGTGTTGGTGCTTTTATGGCCAATACGGATATGTGTCTCCGAAGTAGCATCCTGAGTTAGCTGGATCCACATGCATTGATGGAGTAGCGGAGTAGCGTTGCATTGCATTGCATAGCATATGTTGAATGATTAATCTGTTGATGATGTTGGATGATAATACGTCGTTATATTGCTATGCCATGTCATCTTGCTTCCAATTCCTATGCTGTTATGATTATATGTTTCTTACTCCCTTTCCTTGTTGTTTGTGTTTGGCCTGATCGGCATTTTGCAGAGGACGGTGAGCAGCCAGTCGAGGAGTGACTCCGAGGAGCCACGACTTGTTAAGGTGCTTGGTTATCAGTTTTAGTTTGTTAGTGGTTGTATTCCGTTGATGTATTCCGGAACTTTTTATACCAGCTCTGAATGTGACATCGGGATTGGGGTCTATGCTTTTGTCTTATGTTTTACGTTTTGAACTTTCTAAACTTATGATTTATTTCCGCGTTGTTTTTGGAACTTGTACATGTGAACCTTTCTATCAGCAGATTTTTATTCCTATTAAATGAATATGCATGATTACGTCGTTGCCATTATATGTTTAATGCTTTACAAAACATGCGGGGTAGAAAGGTGTCACAGAGGGGCTTAGTGGTTTAATGTAGAGGGCGGTTGATTTAGGAAAATAATGTGGTTTTAAAGTGGGTGAAGATGATCAAACTTCTATTCTCCAATACGTCGATGACACTATACTCATTGGTGAAGCATCTTGGGAGAACATTTGGACTCTGAAGGCGATCTTGAGAAGCTTTGAACATGTTTCAGGTTTAAAGGTAAAATTTTTTAGTAGTAACCTCTATGGGGTGAATGTTCAAGACATATTTTTAGTGGCTGCATCAAGTTTCTTTTTATGTTCGATTGGAAACATTCCTTTTAAATTTTTGTGATTGCCATTAGGTGCTAACCCTAGAAGGCAAAAGACTTGGAGGCCTGTCATTGATTTGATGAGGAGACGTCTTGCAGGGTGGAAACGTAGGCATTTATCTCTAGTGGCAGCATTGTTTTGATCAACTCAATTTTGTGTGTTGTAGTAGTGTTTAGAAATGTGCCTTAGGGACGTTAGAATGGGATCTAGTGGGACTTTCTGGTGAAAAATCACTTTCTGGTACATGAGCACGGCCGTGCTCATGTTCAGCACGACCCCGTGCTTGTTGGCGTGCTCAGTATCTGCTTGGGCCAAGAGCACGGGGAAAACATAAGTTTTAATGCACATGTTGTAGACCCCGTGCTTAATTGAGCAAGCCCATGCTCAAGTTGAGCATGCCCATGCTCAGGGACAGCACGGCCATGCTAACGGCCTGATCTTATAAATAGAGAGTTTTAGAGAGGGTTATGGGTTAACCCTCACTTTGGCACTTTTAGCAACCGTAGTGCGACAGAAACCTTTCCCTTTCCCTTTTCTCTAAGCCCATCAAGTGCTTGTGTTCTTGTCGTCATTTGGAAGAGAAGTCGCTCGTTAGTGCCAAATAAGGTAACGTGGTCATCCCTCCTTAGTCTCCTTTTCTTGTTTATTGATTTGGAGCTTTATTGGTTATTCTTTTGTGTTTTGACGAAGGCTTGAGGAGTTCGTCAAGCCGATCGAGGGAACAAGAGTAATTTCACTTTCATTGGTGTTAGAGGAATCTTCATACCAGGTATGGGGAGAAGGGATAGTATGAACATGTAGGCATTGGGGGTAGCGTAAGATGAAGGGTTAACCCATGACCCTATTGTTTGCTATTTGTCTAATTATTGTCTTGTTATATGTTTATCTATGTTTAATTATATTTGGCATGTTTATTCATGAATTATGGTGATATCTTTATGCCATGAATAAATGTTTGGTTTGATGATGTTGTTTATGCCATGGATGCATGTTTGGTTTGATAAGGATGATGAGATAAACGTTAATGTTAATAAGACTCTAAATAAAGAAATAGGGCTTATTAATAACGCATAGAATTAAAGGACTAATTTCCCAATGTTCAAAAGACATGAACCGTAGTAAAGAGAAGTGAGATTGATACTTAATGGTATAGTCAAGACCCTAGGATTGATCCATGAGTGTTTTAGGTATATTAATAATGAAGCTGGAGTTAAAGGATCAATCCCAATAATTATAAGACATGTAGTTTAAACAAGAATAATGAGACTGATGTTTGATGGTGTAGTTAAAGACCAATAGGATTGATCTATGAATGCCCTAGGAGGCTTAGCAAGGGTTCCCAACCCTTTCTGCTCAGAACAGAATGGCCGTGCTCCAGTAAGCACGGTCGTGCTCAATAGACAGCACGCTCGTGCTCAACTTAAAAGTGAGCACGCCCGTGCTGGGGGCAGCAAGACCGTGCTCCCCTAAACAGAACTGACGTTGATTTAGGAACAATGGTGGTTTCACCCACATTGTTCCCTATGATGTAATAAGACACCAATCGAAGTAAAAACAGATAGATAATTTAATGAAGACTTAACAAGATAATTAATTACAAACGTTAAGATGGTTAATATGGTAACGATGGGTTCCCTCACGTTGTTATGCTTTGGTGCTTATTGGCCAAAGTAGACTTGTTGCTTATTGGTCAAGGTGTTGTTTGATGTTGAACCTTGGTGCTTATTAGCCAAGGGGGTCTTGATGCTTATTGGTCAAGGTATTGACGGTGATAAAACTTTGGTGCTTATTGGCCAAAGCGGAGGTGGTGGTTACGTTTGCTGCTTGTTGTTGTTGCTCATGCATTCACGTATTGGAGATGTTGGTGGGGGAAGCTCAACATAGGGGAGATCGTTCAAGAGTAAGGCAATATGGCCGTCCATAGTGATTTATCCGAGAGTTAGGTGAATCGTGGCCCCCATGGTGGTGCATCCTAGAGTACGGTGCATCGACTATCCAAGAGGTTCACCCATGGTTTGGTGAACTGCCGGCGTTGGTGCTTATTGGCCAATGTGGATATGTAACTCCGATGTTGTCTTCCCGAGGTAGTTTGGATCCACATGCATAACACAGTAGTGGAATAGTACTGCACCGCATAGCATACATTGTTGAGATGATGAAAATGATATGAATATGTTATGTATGTTGTTATGTTATAACATGCTTGATTGTGATGTATACTCATCTTGCTAGCTACTTCCTTTGCCATTATGTTTTATACATGTTTCTTACTCCCCGTTTTTCTGTTGTTTTCTTTGCACTGTTTGTTATGCAGAAAACGGTGAGTAGCCTGTTGAGAAGTGACTCTAAGGACCACTACTCGTAGTTTAGGATTTCTTAGCTTCCGTTGATATCAGCTCTATAATGTGACATCGGGGTTAGGTTTCGTTTTACAGTTATGCTTCTTTTTTAAAAAAACTTGTTTTATTTCCGCGTTGATACGTTTTGTTAATGTGGTATCTTCTACCCATGGTTTTGTTATTATGAAATTATATGCATGTATTTTTATCTTATTTTCCTTATGTTATGTCGTTATAAATACATGCGGGGTAGAGGGTGTCACACTTGCCACTTTACTTCTTTTCATTTTTCAAAGCACCAAGGTCATTTTTGATATGCTTGACTAGTTTTCAGAGATCATTTCTCTGGTCGGGTGGAGATGATTCACACAAGGTGGCTTGGGTAAATTGGGACACAATTTGTCAATCAAAGAACAAAGGTAGATGAGGAATAAATTAAAAATCGGGAGCTCTTAAACTTGTCCATGCTTGCAAAATGGAAATGGAGGGTTTTAACTTACAAAGAAGCTATCTGGTATAATATTTTGACTCATGGGTATGGAGATTTGAATCATATTTCATCATTGCAGAAAATTAAATCAAAAAAGGAATCTATTTGGTGGCGTGATTTATGCCAAATTGAAACTGTAAGCTCCATTCCTCCTTTATGGTTTTCAAATGTTGTGAAAAGGAGACTAAAAAGTGGTAATCAGATCAGATTTTGGCATAATGTGTGGTTGGATACCTCCTCTCTCATCAAAGATTGTTTTCCTTGCTTATTCCAAATCCCTTTGGACAAGGATGCACGGGTGGCTGAAATGGGATAGTGAGCTAATGACTCTTGGTTGTGGTTGTGGAGGTGGAGAAGGGAATTCTTCTCTTGGGAAGAAGATGTGTTTTTACAGCTGCAACATATGTTGAGTTCATTTTATTTATGTAGAGATGTTGAAGACAAGTGGGTATGGAAAAAGGATCCTTCTTTGTGCTTCTCAGTGAAATCTGCATACACCTGTCTTCAGAGGCAGCAGTAGTTTATTAGTATTAATGAGCTTAGACATCAGGTGTTTTTTAAATTATGGGTTTCTAAAACTCCATCGAAGGTGCTAGCATTTTTTTGGCGCCTTTTGATGGATAGATTGCCTACTCGTGTCCAGTTAGAAAATCAGAATATAATCAACCATCAACATGAAATTTCTTGTGTTTTCTGTTTCAACAGCCAGAAACTGTAGAGCATCTCTTTTTTCATGTTCCTTTTCATATCAGATCTGGTGCAATGTTTATGCTTGGCTAGGACTGTCGGTTGTCCTGCATCATTCAGGTTTTGATGAGAAATTAACCAAATCATTTCTAGGGTGGAACGTTTAATATGTGTACTGTGTTGGATCTCATTAAGGTACGCTCCTAATCTTGGTTCTTAGCTTTGAGGGAGGGATCTGGTTGCCTTTTTTCGGATTGGTGTTCCAGTCCACTTGATTGATTGAGAATGAATTACTAGGATATTGTTTTCTTGTGATTTACTACTGCTGAGCTGAGTTTTTACAACTGCTTTGGGGGTTTAAATATGTATCTCTGATTCCTATTATCAATTTTAATTTTCTACTCGCTTGGAAGGCTTTGTTGCTAGTTTCAGGTTTCTCTGACTTTGTAATCCTCTGCTTGGGTAGAAAATTTTTTTGGCCTTGAGATCATGTTGCTTTTAGCTTGGGTCTGTTCTGTTTATTTTGTCCAGATATCTGGACTGAAAATGACTCTCATGTAATATTGGCACAACTTGTGCTTTTCATGCCTTTGGGCTAAATAAATTTTGCTTATAAAAAAAAAAGTACCATTGTTATTTTTATTTAAATAACAGAAAAATAAAATTCCCTTTTTTTATATTGTTCAGTTTGGCTCTCCCTCACCAGTGGCTCTCCACAGCTGCTTGACCGCCCATCGTGAATAGTGCCAGCAACCCACCCGAACCCATCCTAGCCCTTCATTGGCTCAGTGTCTCGTGCCTCTCCACTTGATCGCTCCTCACCCCCACACCACACCATGTCACATATCTGCCTCCCCAGGTACACCTCCGAAGCTCCGACATAAATGCGTTCACACTTGGCCCCGTCCACGCCTCCAGCAAGTCGACCCGGCTGGAGTAATAATCCCTCGGTGAACTGGTCCATGAAAACCGGACCATTGTGGTTTGCTTCTTGTTCCACCACGGTCAAAATTGCGGCCGCGGACTATTATTTAAAACCCTGGTAATACTATATAGGTTATGAAGTCCGGATACTTGGTACGATACGGGTGCTATACGACACGGATACGGGGATACAATAAACAAATTTGTTTTAAAATATTTAGGATACGGTATGGCTGAGATACGTTAAAAAATATATATAGAAAAACTTATATTTTTATATAGATGCGGAATATTTGTAAAGAAAAAGACATTGATCATTATATATAACTATGATGGTCACAATTTACAAAAAGATATTTGTGATCATAACAAAAAAAAAAATACAGTTTCTACCTATACCATAATATATTCTTTCTCCTATGTGAGAATATCAACAAAAACATCTTTAGTAGAACTCAAAACATATCTTGACTCCATGCAATAACCAACCGTTCAAATGCATCTTTACTAAATTACTATTTAATGCTAACTGATTCAGTCTCCTCTTTTCCATTATTGTCATATAAAAAAAATAGCTTCTGAGTCTGGCTCGTCAAGGGATTTCTTGAATACGTATCCGGAAGTATCTTACGAGAGTATCGGGTAAAAGATAATTAAAAATAATAAAATAAATGAGATATTTCTTAGGTAAGTATCCGGAAGTATATACTGTTGGGTAAAACCGCACGCGCCAACGGAATTACCCCACACACGCCAAGGATCTTATATGGAACACACACAAGCACACCACAAAGAGAATAATATAAGGACACACAAAGATTTAACGTGGTTCGGCACCTCTTGCCTACATCCACAAAAACGCCTCAACAAAGTATTTCACTATCTCAAATATGATTACAAGAATTGTAACACACCCCTAAATTGTGTATCACTCTACAAACCCAATTACCCCACTCAACTTACAAGAAATGATAACACTCACTCACACAAGAGACTCTCTACAAGTGACTACTCACACACTTGCTCTCTCTTGCTTTGGTTGGGATGCTCCTACTCTTCCTCACATGACCCATTTATATAGTGAAGGGACATGGCTTCCATTCATGAATGTGACTTAGTGGACATTAATTGTCTCACCTTTCCAACTTATCTCTCTTTATGATAGTGGAGTCTCCAAGAGTCAAGATACATCCCTCCACCACATGAAATGTATCTCTTAAATTCCCACTCACTTGCATTTAGTTGAAATTTGAATTGCTTTTCCAACAATTCCTCCCTCAATTAAAATTTCCAAACTTCCACATAATCAGAAAACTTTACCTTCTTTCCAACTTTGCTATCATGGTTGTTTTCTCTTCTCGAAGCTTGCCCTTCCAAGTAGCAAATGTTCTTCTCATTTTTCTGTCCTCGCAACACCAAGCGCCTCCCTTTATACGCTTTGCATCCCCACTTTGAACCAACAAACTTGTATCCTTGTGATGCCATCTCCCCCAAGGAAACAATATTGGCAACAGTAGAAGGTACATATCTCACATTATGGAAAGTTTGGACTGCACCATTGTGGAGCTTCATTCTCACACTCCCAATGCCTTCAACCTTCATTTTGTCACCATTTCCTAACCTGAAATGGCCAAACTCTCCATTAGTCTGCAAAGTGTCAAACATCACCCGGTCTCAACAAATATGTTTTGAGGCAGCGGAATCCATCACCCATTTTGATTTCGCAACCTTCTCATTTGTTGCTAAGACCACATCATCATCTTCAAAGGTTCTCACCACATTAGTTTGGGAGTTGTCATCATCCTTCTTCATATCTCTTAATTTCTTTAAATCCTCCCTCATTTGTGTACACCTAGCTTGTACATGGCCTTTCTCACCGCAGTAGTAACAATCCACATTACTCATATCACGTTGTGGGCGTAACGATTTCGATCTTCCTCTAGGCCCACCTTGTCTCCTTGATTGACTCCTCCCTCGCTCAAATTCCTCCACAGCTAGTGCACGACCTTCATCATTGGTCATCTCATTTCTCATCATTCTCTCATTTTCTCGCAGAGCAGCGGTCACCTCATCCAACTTCAATGTTGTTCTCCCTACAATCAGCGTCTGAACCACAGGTTTATAGGACCTTGGTAGTGAGGCCAACAACAACAATGCCTGCTCCTCATCAGAGATTTTGTCATTCGCATTCGACAATTGGCATACTAGCTTATTGAAGTTATTGATGTGGTCATAGAGATTTCCTCCCATCTCCATTTTGAGTTGATACAACTCCATCTTCAAACATAAGCGACTGGTAAGCGACTTCGACGCATAGATGTTCTCAAGCTTCTCCCACAAGGTCTTTGGTGTTGTCTCCTTCAACACATTGTATTTAATCTCAGGAGCTAAAGCTAATCGAATCGTGCTCACCGCCTTTCTTTGGATTCTACTCCAGTCTCTTTCATTCATGGTAGTCGGCTTCTCCTCGTCCAAAGCTTGATCAAGACCTTACTGCACCAAGAGGTCTTGAATGGTACTCTGCCAAATCGTGAAATTTATTTTCCCATCAAACAATGGGATCTCAAACTTCGGTGTGTTCCCCGCCATAGCTCTGATGCCACTGTTGGGTAAAATCGCACGCGCCAACGGAATTACCCCACACGCCCAAGGATCTTATATGGAACACACACAAGCACATCACAAAGAGAATAATATAAGGACACACAAAGATTTAACGTGGTTCGGCACCTCTTGCCTACGTCCACAAAAATGCCTCAACAAAGTATTTCACTATCTCAAATATGATTATAAGAATTGTAACACACCCCAAATTTTGTATCACTCTACAAACCCAAGTACCCCACTCAACTTACAAGAAATGATAATACTCACTCACACAAGAGACTCTCTACAAGTGACTACTCACACACTTGCTCTATCTTGCTTTGGTTGGGATGCTCCTACTCTTCCTCACATGACCCCTTTATATAGTGAAGGGACATGGCTTTCATTCATGAATGTGACTTAGTGGACATTAATTGTCTCACCTTTCCAACTTATCTCTCTTTATGATAGTGGAGTCTCCAAGAGTCAAGATACATCCCTCCACCACATGAAATGTATCTCTTAAATTCTCACTCACTTGCATTTATTTGGAAATTTGAATTGCTTTTCCAACATATACGAGTATTAATTGATACCGGATACAGATACAACATAGGGCTTCATAGTGTATAGGCTGTTGCTACTAACCACTTGTTTGATTCCTGGTTCACTTGATGAGGTGTAATAATAGAGATTAGAGATCAAATATGGCATGGACACGATATCAATTCTATTCACGTAAGTATAGGAATTTTGGAAGAATGTGTTTGACGTGAAGGACTGAAGGTCTCGTTCAGCCGTTGACCATCATATATTATTATGTCCACTTTGATGATGTATTCTTTGATGATAGTTTTCTGGATATGAATGTGAATAAGGAATTAGACTGGTCGAAGTTGGGGCAAGAACGAATATGGGTCGAAGAATGGCATGTCCAATTTGACACGCAGCAGCTCATTCTTTTGTATGCTTTTCACGTTTTGCTGCTATGGTTGTTGGTGGTAGGAGAATTTGTGTAATTGGAACATTCTATCTTTTTTCTTTGTGCTGGGATTAGAATTCATTAAGCTGCAGGGTCATTCTTTTGTTGCAGCGACTGGTTTATACCCATTTATTATTTGGGGACTGCTACAGTACCCATGAAAAAAACAGGGGTTTTAGAATAGTTTTTCATGGGCCAATAATTCACATTCGTTTCATTATCTCTTCCTTTTTATTAAATAATAGTCAAAGTTTTTGTTATATTGTAATTTAGTCATGTAACCACTACTTCCATCCCAACCTCTTTTTCATCTTCTCCTTTATTTTAATGTCTCACAATTCCCACGCATGATAGAGCATAAAATGAAATAAAGATCATAGAAACCTCTAATTAATAGAACACAATCACGCTAAAATAGAGGATTAGTTTGTCAATTATCATAAGATTTTTTTCAACAAGAGATGGAAAAGAAGGGGGATTGTGGGATTTGTTTTTCCAAAAAAAAAAACTTATCCTGATTTATTAAAATGATTTTTCTAACCGGTGCAATATTGCACATGTTAAGGAATCAAATATAGAAATATTGTATTGAAAGTTGTGTAATCAATTTTTTGAAAGTCTAAATGCTACTCTTTCCAATGAAACATTTCTATTTCTTGATTCCTTAACATGTGCAATATTGCACAGGTTAGAAAATCGTTATTAAAATAAAAATTAAATTAATAAGAATTTTAAATTTTAAATAGAAAAAATATTCAATTAGTTAAGGACTCTTGTTGAAATAAGTGAAAGTTTTTATGTTTAAATAAAAAAAATATTTTATCTAAATTCATTAAATGGAAGATCATTTATCTATTGGTTCAAAAATAAATGTTCCAAAACCCATTGAATTAACGTGGGTACGGTAGATTTTGCCTTATTATTATTATTATTATTATTATTATTATTATTATTATTATTATTATTATTATTATTATTATTATATATATATATATATATATATATATACTAGATTCTTCTACCCGTGCGATGCACGGATTTAATAATTTATATTGTGTATTATATAAATATAAATTTGATAAAATAATAAAATATTAAATTATTCTATTTTTAAGTTATAAAAAAGTAACTTTGTAAGATTACATAAATTAAAACAAAAATATAAATAATAATTGTTTTAATTTTATTTTTTATGATGATAGTAGTTATTAATATTACATTCTAACAAATATAAAGATTATTCAGTAAAAAAAAATAATTAAAGATTATAATCTTGGCGTAGTGATGTTGGACGACATTAGTTCCTTGAGTTTTATTTCAAAAAAATTAGTGTATTATGTTAAAAAAAAATTAATCAATTAGAAAATAGTTATTTAAAATACCAAACATAAAATATGAAAGAAATATTGTGATAATTATTCTTAATGATTCAATTAGTGACACTTCTTCTTATCAAAATAAGAATTAAAAAATTAGTGACACCTTTTTCTCATCTTTTATTTTTTATTTTAATAATGACTTATCCCTAAATTTTGTTATTGTGGAAAAAGTTTAACATTTTCCATAAATTGTATTATTATTAATAGTAACCTTTCTTATTAAGTTTTATTTCCTATTGTTTAATTTTTTCTTCAAATATTTGACTTTTTTATATTTCAAAATGTAAATTTTCTTCTTCAGATTCACTTTATATTGTTTTATATTTTATTTACTATTTACAAACATGTAGTTGATCAAAGTGGTAAGGGACTTTGACACCTTAAGAAAATGGCCAAGGGTTCGAATCATGTGTATGGAGAAAACCTGGTTGGGAGGGGAGAACCTACCTTGTGTGCCCAACAGGTTCCCTGACGGATTTTAGTCACTACTAACGGTGGTAGATACTTCGTACCTATAACATGATTACCAAAAAAATAAAAAATAAAAATTTACTATTTTAAACAATAATTATGCTATTAAGTTATACTTTTATATATTTTATTAACTTAATATTGAATTTTTTATTCAATTTCATCTTTTGTTATAGTATAAATAAATTATTTCAAATAATTAGGTTTGTCTTATATCATTTTTTATTATCTTAAATGATACATTTTGACCTATATGTCTATTACTATTATTTTATAATTAATTTAAATAATATATTTTTATTCGGTTTAATCTAGTAATATTTTGCTATAAATCATGAATTTTTCACCACATTTTTATATTTAATTATTATTATTATTATTTAATAAACTGAACTTTGTTCCTCAAATTTATATATCTTTATTTCATCATTCTTCTAAACACTGACTTTTTTCACTATATTTTATTTTTTACAATATTTTTTTTTTAATTAGTGAGTCTTTTGCGACTCAGGTATTCATCTTTTTTTTTATCATGCCAAACAGTTATTTTTTCTACATTTTATCATCTATTACTTAATTATAATTTTATATAATGACATTTCTCAATAAATTTATTATAATTTTCAAAGTGAATTTTATTTTATTTTCATTTTATTATTATTTCGAACGCTGAATTTTCCCTATTATTTCATTATTTCATTTCTAATAATTTTATTTTCACTTTAAAAACTAAAATTTTAACTCAATTTCATCAAAGAAAATGATAGATTGTACGATATGTTAATATAGAAACTAAATTCAATGTACTAGTCACCATCATAAAACAAACATAAAACTCAATATATATATATATATATATATATATATATATATATTCCTCAATTTAAGTGCTCCTGAACTTCATTAACAATTTCCCCACGACCATATATTTTTCCAGTTATGCACATTCGCCACAGCCACATTCCCCACATAAATCTATGTTAGTAAACATAATGATATAATTGATAAGCAAACAAAAAGAGGTCATATTGCATGCAAAGTAAGCAACAATGGTAGCATAAAAGTCAATTTTTTTTTATTGAAAAGTGAATTTTCCTATACAATTTTAGTTTTATCATTTTATTATTAATTCAAACACCGAACTTCCCCGTTCAATGGTGTCTTATTTATTTTATTATTATTTAAAATGTTATTTTTATAAGTTATACTTACTATTATTTGATTACTATTTTGAATGATTTGTCATTATTTTGAATGGTGTCGTGTTACTCGTGAACAGGGAGTTTGAACCTTGTTGTGAACGGAAATTTTTCGAAATGAACACTAAAAATGAATAGTGGAGTGTGAGTGGATGAACAGTATAAATGAACGGGAAATAGGACTTTGTTTTTATTAATAGTATAGATTGGGTTAAATATGTTTTTAATCCCTCATTTTTTACAAAAGTTCGGTTTTAGTCCTCCATTTGGAAAATATACTTTTTTAGTTCTCCGTTTTTTAAAATATGTCGAAATGGTCCCTACACCACACTTTCGTCTGAAAAACGAGGGATTAAAACCGAATTTTTGTAAAAAAAAAAAAAACAGGGACTAAAAATAGTGGTGAATTCCTGTTAAGCATTTAGATGAAAAATAGATAAAAAGATTACATTAACTCCTATAAGTTGAGCCCTTAGCTAATTAATTGTGTTAATCCATATGTCAGGTACTTAAGTTATACATGAATCTTCATATTGAATACTTATTATCCAGTTTTTAAAATCGGCCTAGTCATTGAACCAGTGAAGGTCAGTTCACGGTTCGTTGGTTCTACTATAGTCCAACCGTGATTGAACCGATTATAATTAACTATATCTATTTTATTTTATATAATATAATTCTTATATATATATATATATATATATATATATATATATATATATATACATATATATAATATTTGTTTTTTTTTTTAAGCAATTCCTGAATATAATGTTTATTGAAATATATTATTGTACTAGAACTATACCCGTGCTATACTGCTATTGCAAGGGCGATGTTGATTTTTATGTGAAACAATATATTAATATATTAATAATTTTTTTTTCTTACAAAATATATTAATAAGTTAATACATAGAAAATCCATCATTGCAATTCATGTTTTTTACATATTAATAAGTCAATATGAGCTGATATACATACACATGCATATAGAAATTAAGGTTAAATATGTTTTTATTCCCTAGAAAATCAGTTTATTTTGATTTTGGTCTCCGTAAAAATATTTCTTTGATTTTCATCCCTCTAAAATATGAAATTACTAATTTTGGTCTCTATAAAATGAGCAATTTTGCTTTTGGTCTCTATAAAAGAAAATTCTTTGGTTTTCATCCCTATAATTTGATATCATTGTTTTTAGTCCTTACCATTCATTTTAGGGTTTAAGGAAGATTTTTGGGAAACCACGTGCTAAAATGATACTATAGATGTTATTGGATGTCAATTAGGATAACCGCATGACCTTCTGTAAGACACATAAGTAGTTAATGGATATCATATGACAATATAGACCAAAAATAATGATTTCAGATTTTCTGGGAACAAAATCGAAAGTCACTCATTTTATAAGAAATCAGAAACATATTTAAATCTAAAAATTATGTCTTTTACATTTACATTGCCCCGAATGTCAATCTTTTTGGGAAAAAACACTATGTTACTGACTTACTATTTCATCGATTTCTCACTCTTCAAAAAACAAATAACAAAGAGCTTCACAGTGGAACCAGAACCTTCTCTCTCTTTTTTTTTTCTTTTTTTTTTTTTTTGATAATAGGAACCACAACCTTCTTTAATTTAAGGGAGAAAAAATAGTAATAGAGAGAAAATTTATGAGGTGACACATGTAGGTATAATAATTGAGTTTTATATATACACAATATAGAATAGATAACTAATTTATGGATTAGTTTTTTTTTTTTTCTGTTGCAATGAGTAAAATAAAAGAAAGAAATAGCTGAAGCATGAAAAAAAAAATTTGATAAGGAAACAAGAAGGATCTCGAACCGAATTCTTTAATTAGTTTTATAAGATACAATTATATATTATAGGTTTAAATAAGTTTTTGGTCCCTGCAAAATACAGCAATTTTGATTTTAGTCCCTGCAAAATTTTTCCTTAGGATTTCATCTCTATACTTTCAAAAATTTTGGAAATAGTCCCTACCGTCATCTCTCTCCGTTAACTGCTGACATGGCAAACGGAATGCCATATCAGCAGGGACCATTTCCAAAATTTCTAAAAATACAGGGACGAAATCCTAAAACAAAATTTACAGGGACTAAAACCAAAATTTGTGAACTTTGCAGGGACCAAAAACTTATTTAAACAAAAAATTATATATTCTAGCCAAACTTCAGAGGAAGTCGTATAGGGACAGGAAACTTCCAGATGAAGGGATTTGTCAATTTGAAACTTGTGGCCCTAATAATATATGATTTCTTTCTATTTTGTAGCCAAATTTTGGAGCAAGTCGGATATGAACAAGAAATTACATCGGTATCTTGAGTACTAGATATCTAACAAAATGAAGGAATTTAGCAATTTTAACCATGTGGTCCATAATGTATGATTTTGTTTCTATTTTCTTGCCAAATTTCATAGCAAGTCGGACAGGAAAAGGAAATTATCTCGATATCCTTGAGTACTAAAAATCATATCAGATTAAGGAATTTGAAAATTTTAACCTTGGTAAAATTTGGCTAGAATATACAGAGAAAATAGGGGTATTCATCAACCTATCCAAACCGCAAAAACCGAAACGAAAAACCGAACCGAAAAAACAGCTTTCTTACATTGGATTGAATCGAATTTTGGATCTCCTAGTGAAAACCAATCCAGACCACTTTTTGGATTGACAAATTGACAAATCCCTTCATCGGGAAGTTTCCTGTCCCTATACGACTTGCTCTGAAATTTGGCTAGGAAATAGATTTTTTTTTTAAAAAAATAAGTTTTTGGTCCCTGCAAAGTTCATCAATTTTGGTTTTAGTCCCTATAAATTTTGTCTTATGATTTCGTCCATATATTTTCAAAAATTTTGGAAATGGTCCCTGCTGATGTGGCATTCCGTTTGCCACGTCAGCAGTTAAGGGAGAGAGATGACGGTAGGGACTATTTCCAAAATTTTTGAAAATATAGGGACGAAATCCTAAGAAAAATTTTTGCGGGGACTAAAACTAAAATTGCTTTATTTTGCAGGGATCAAGAACTTATTTAAACCTATATTATATCAAATAAAATAAAATAATATATATAGCTGAAGTTTGTTGAAAAATATATATATCGCTGAAGATTCATCACGTGACCTGACACACGACCAAAGTATCAAGTACCAACCATTGGTTGTTATAAAAAAAATAAAAATAAATAAACATTCGTAGGGATGTAAAACCCGAATTAATGACTCAATGAACCCGAAGATTAAAACAAAACCAATCAAATTGGTTAGGATTTTTTGGTGTTTGGGTTCGAACCGAACCAAACTTAACCAAATCCAATGGTGATTGGTTCGGTCCTCGGTTTCAAGGATTCTGGAACCGAACCAAACAAAGCCGACCCAATTAATATATTTTAATATTTATATATATATATATATTGATATGTGATATTTATTAAATATTAATATTTATCTATATTTTAATAGTTTATTTAATTTTTATATATATTTTAATATTTATATATTTAATATTTATATATATTTTGAAATTTAATAATCTTCGTGTCCCGAACCGAACTAACCCGTTCTTGAATGGTTTGGTTTGGTTCGGTTCTGGTTTGATGGAAAAAATTCTAAAAACCGAACCAAACCATTTTTGATTGGTTCGGATTCTTTTCCACCTAAAAGGAGCTAAATCAATCTGTTACACTCCTAACTATTCGTTTCTCAATTTCTGATAAAAGACAAAAGCCCAGCTCTTTAATTAGGTTTTATTGAAACAGTAGAATAGTCCTTGACTCCTTGTTATACCTCATCTCTTTCACCATCGCTGCCGGTGTCTCATCTTCATTGGAAGGAGCAGAAATTGCTCTTAGTGTATGCAACCCCCGAACGATGGTCGCCGCTCTCGAAGAAGTAGAGTGGTCGCCGCTCTCCGGAAGAAAAAGAGGAAAAATGCCAATCGATCAGATCGGCCAAATCGCCAGTTTTTACCGATTTACTCGGTTCTGGACCAGTTCCTCTGGTTCCAACTGGTTCAATGCTAGAGTGGTTCTGTGGGTATTTCGGACTGGCTACCGGACCAGTTCTCGATTCAACCGGTCGAACCGGTCCTGTTCTGATACCACTGCTTATTATAGATGAAGTTGCAGATATAAAGATTTGTGATTAGTTGATATTGTAAAAAAAAAAAAAAATTACACTTAAAGTATATCAAAATTAATTAAGCTCATAAAGTATTATCTTTTTTTTTTTTTTTAACCGTGTTATAGGTACGAAGTATCCTCCGCCGTTAGGAGTGACTAATCTCTGTTGGAAACCTGTTGGGCACACAAGGTGGGTTTTTCCCTCCCAACAATGTTTTCTCCATACACAGGAGTCAGATTTTCTCCAACCACATATGCTGCGTTCCATATTTAGCTGTTACTATAGTTTTAAAAGTTGGAGCAAACTAGTCACTATTCACTCACTAGTGACGTTACCCTGGAATGCTCGGAAAAATCATGCATTGGTGTTGAGTGATCGTCACAGTTAATTTAAAAATTTTATTTCTCTCTAACCGATTTGGTTTTTAAACTCTTATAATACTATCACCACTTCTCCATTTCAATTTTGTTATATTAGAAAGATTAGCTATCACCAAACATTCTACCAAGATTGAATCCCGTCAAAAAAAAAAATGTGTTTCTTCAAAGCGTGCGAATTCACCAAAGCATACGAATTTTGAAAGAATGTGTTTGGCGTGAAGGACTGAAGGTCAAGTTCAGCCATTGGCCATCATATATCCGCGTTGCTGATGTATTCTTTGATGATAGTTTTCCCGATATGAATGTGAACAAGCGAAGGCATTAGACGGCCGGTCGAAGTTGGGGTACGACGATGGGTCGAAGAATGGCATGTGCAATTTGATACGCAGCAGCTCATTCTTTAATTTTGTATGCTTTTCACGTTTTGCAGATTGGAACATTCTTTTTTACTTTGTGCAATAAACCATTATTGAGATATAAAGAATCATTTTCAAAATTTAACTTAAAACATTATGTCAGAAAGAAAATCTTAAAACATCAATAAATTTAATTGCAAAAAACCAGCATGAATTACTAAAAATAAAATATCTTTATTTTATATTGGTTTTATTTGCCAAGTTCAAGATTGTTTAAAAATATTAATAATTGCCCCTAAAACAATCTACAAAGTTACCCCTTGTTAACCCTAGATTACCTTATTATTATTATTATTATTATTATTATTATTATTATCATCATCATCATCATTTTTTTTATAATCATGTTATAGATACGAGGTATCCACAACCGTTAACAGTGATTAATCTTCGTCAGGGAACTTGTTGGACACACAAGGTGTATGAGTTCTTTCCTTCCAACCAGGTTTTCTCCATACAAGAAAAGATTTGAACCCCTGACCACTTGCTTAAAGTCTCAAAATTCCTTCAATTTTGTTATAATACTATCACCACCAGTCCTTTCAATTTGTTATATTAGAAAGATTAGTTATTGTCAACCATTCTACCAAGGTTGAATCCTGTCAAAAAAAAAAATCTACCAAGGTTGAATGTGTGATAAATGAATTGCATTCTTCAAAGCACGTTACCTTATTTTAAGTCTATCAAAATGTATTTATTTCTTTTTCTTTAGTTTCTTTTCATTAATAGTTTATTATAGAATTTGACAAAGAAAATAGAATAAAAATAAAATATTATATTTAAATAAGTGAATTTAGAAACATATTTCAATGCTTTTCTTTTAATTTTGATCAGATCATATATTAGGAGCAATTCAGATCAAATTTATTATATACAATATTTGTATTGATGCCAAAAAACAAAATTAAATTTGTTACGATAAATTTGTCTTTTATTGAACTTTTAGTATAAAAGATTTCAATTTAGTTTGTTTTTGTTCAATACGCAGAAAGTCATGCATTGGTGTTTAGTAATCGTCTCAGACTCGCAGTTGTAAATTTTTATTTGTCTCTAACAAATTCAGTGTTTAAACTATTATAATACTATCACCACTAGTCCATTCAATTTTATGTTATATTAGAAATATTAGTTACATCACCTACGTACCAAGGGTTGAATGTGATTATAAATGCATTGCATTCTAAATTCTCACAAAGAAGCTATCAAAGCACGGTACTTTATATTAAGTCCACTAATTTTTTTTTATTTGGAATGCACAGAAAGTCATGCATTGGTGTTGAGTAATCGTCTCAAATAAACAATTCAATTTTTACTTTTTAAACTCATATAATACTATCACCATTAGTCCATTCAATTTATGTTATATTATAAATTTTAGTTACATCAGCTACGTACGTACCAAGGTTGAAAATTGCATTCTCACAAAGAAGAGATCAAAGCACGGCACCTTATATTAAGATTATAGCGGTAAGGTCAAACCGCAAGCAGGGCACCTTATCTCTGGTAAGCTCAAGCCGCCATCTTAGAGCGGATTAGTTTATAGTTTAGTTTGGTAAATATTTTTTTACTAGCTTATAGCAATTTTTTTTGGCTTTTTAATCTGGATAGTACAATTTGTATTGCAAATTATCAAAATAGTATAAGTTGAAAATATTTTATCTGATTGGAGTAAGTCGACCTGGCATATGTGACTTTGAAGTCATATATGTCACGTACGACTTACCCGAATCAGATAATATCTTTTCAACTTATACGATTTTAGTAATTTTCAAACCAAATTGTACTACCCAGGTCAAATTAAAAAGCCCATTATTTCTAAACGCTACTTGAAGTATTTTTTAAGCTCATAGTTTAATTTTTTCTTCTCTTTTTTATCCTTATTATTTTAGTTAAATTTGATTCCTCATTTATCCTACCTTAATAAAATAAAATATCATATGTTGAATAAAATAAAATATCCTAACAACATATTTAAGGACTAACTAGATATATATTTAATATTAAAAATAATAAAGAATATATTTTTGTCTATAAAAAAAATTAAATTTATATAAAAATCATATCAACACGTCATTTTATTTATAATATCTCATCTTATTTCTTAAAAATAATTATAAATAAAAAATAATATTTATTTTTTTAGATAATAAATAATTTAAAATAATTAAAGTATTAAAATCGATAGTTATTTTGAAATAAATAACATACATATATATATATATATATATATAGAGAGAGAGAGAGAGAATTTATATAAAAAAAACATATATAAACATTTCCTTTTAAATAATTTTATATTTACCAGCTTGTTTAACCACTAATTTTATCAAAAACTTCAAATCCATAAGCTAGCTTGCTATCAGCTCATCCGCTATAAGCTTATTCGCTATCAGCTATCTTATCTATTATCTTGCTTATAATTTATACAAAACGGAGTCTAAGGTTCTGTTTGACAAGTCAATATGCTAACTTATAGCTCTTTTATCTCATTAGCCTATAACTTTTCTTATTTTATTTTTTTGGTAAGCAAAAAATATATTTAATTGAGTACAAAGGATACTCTAACCCATATAAAAAAAGACGAAGTACAATAACGGTAGTTTGGTAAACTTTCAACCAAGATTACTAAGAAAAACATGGTTGAAAGAATACTCACTACCCCAATTTCCTTACATAAACAACAGCTGTGCTCTTGATAAGCTAATTTATTTAGCTTATGACTTATAGCTTATTGATTTTTTTCACATTTTTACTCTTATTCATTTAATGAAATTCAACCACTAATTTTATCAAACACTTCAAATTCAACAAGCTAGCTTTTCAATTGCCAGCTATCAGCTATAAGCTATCAACTAAAAATTAGCTTATCTGTTATAAGTTAGTATTTTTTCCGACAACTAACCTATAGCCGATAAGCTAATTTTTAGTTTATCAACTATATTTGCCAAAAAGAAGCCTAAGTCTGTCTAAAAAAAAAATTATTATTTTTTAGTTTCTTTTTCATTAAAAGTATATTAGAATTACAAAGAAAATAGAATAAAACTTAAATAATACATTTAAATAAGTGGATTTAAACATATTTGATATTTCAATGCTTTTCTTTTATTTTTAATCATATCGTATATTAGGAAACCAGCAATGTGTTGAACTTTTCTTTTTTACTGGTCTTTTATAATTAGTATAATAGAAGTCATTTATCTCTAAGTATAGAACACATGGTAATTTGCAATTATGGCATCAAAAACATATATTTTAATTTAGTTTGTTTTTGTTCAATCATATTTAAAATTATTGTCGGTGTCCCTATTTTAATTATTTAAGATGTATCTTCTAGTTGTAAGAATATCTCTAACTGATTTAAAGGTACGTAGGTTTAAGAAAGAAAAAACTTAGCTACAGTACCCTTGGTAGTAGAGTAGCTAGAGTTGTGATATTCTGACATAGGATATCGACAACATATACGACATACTTAACCAAAAAACCCATTAACCAGATAATCAACTGAATTAACTAGATATTTATACCTGATTAACCAGATATTTGCACATACTTAACCAAAAAACCCATTAAGCAGATATTGAACTGAATTAACCAGATATTTATACGTGCGTAATCAAATATTTGCACACAGTTAACAAAAAATTTTATTTCTCAAAAAAACTAAATTTTTTTTTTAAAAAAAAAGGCCTGCTATCAGTGGCGGATGCAAGTAGAGGTGAGGGTGCGTAGCTGCACCCTCTCAAATTTTTTTTTACAATAACCTTTTTTTTTTGCCCCCTCTAATTGTAAATAATTGCACCCATGCCCTTCGTGTATGACCTGTGCACACTTGACCACTTGGACCCACACAACACACTTGGTTGGCTTGCTGCCTCTAAACTGACCCTACCACCACAGCACCACTTGACGCAGCCAGCGCCACACCACTCCGCCACCGCCAGCCTCCGCCTTCCATCAGGGCGTCCCGGTGGTCCGATCGTTCAGAGCAGTGCGGATCTCTTCTCTCGCCGTCTCGCGACTCGTGACTGCACAAAGATCGTGCGAAGCGAACTCAGCGAGGCAGGCAAAGCACGAAGGACGGCGGATCTAGGCTCTCACCAGACCACCGCAGGCGATGACGCGAGGCAAAGCACAGCGCACATTGTTTGTCCCTCTTTGAGCCGATACAGTCACAGACATTGAAGTTTGAGTGTTTCAAGTTTGACCCACTTCACAGAGCACAGCTGGGCAAGGTTTACGAGTCTCTAACTCAAGTTTGTATCTACTTTTTTGACTTATTTAGACCACCTAACATAGTGTTGTTTATTTAATTGCTCAATTAAAGTGTTAGGGTTAATTGTTTCTTTGACTTGGATTGAACAATGTGATAATCAATTTAGGTTAGGGTTAAAATTGGGGATGTTGAGATAACAACATCAATTCATGAAATTGAATGGTTAAACATGAAATTAAATATATTAATTTTGTTTCTTTAATTGTAGGAGATAATGGAAATTTTTTTGAAGAGAAGGTTATCATCAAATGAGCAATCACCTTCATTGAATTCTTGTGAATCAAGTCTCCAACAACAAAGGATTGAAATTGATTTAGAAGAGTTGTCATTCGATCTAGGAAAGCGAGTTAAAATTTATACATATCATCCTAATGATCGAGATAAGATACGAAGAGCATATTTACAAAGAGGGCCATACCAACCTACTCAACATAAATTTCCTCAAAGAAAAATTGGGAATTCTTTAAGAAGATTTTGTCCTTCTTGGTTTAATGAGTTTGACAACTGGTTAGAGTATAGTATAGAAAAGGATGCCGCATTTTGCTTATGTTGTTATCTTTTTAAGCCTGACTTTGGACAACAATTAGGTGGTGATACGCTTGTGACAGAGGGATTCTCAAATTGGAATAAGAACGAAAGACTCTCATCTCATGTTGGAGGTCCTAATAGTGCTCATAATATTGCTTGGAAGAAGTCTCAAGATTTGATGAATCAAAGTCAACACATTGAAGTTGCAATATCTAAGCAATCTGAACAAGTTCGTGACTTATATCAAAGGCGTTTAACAGCGTCACTTGATTGCATTCGCTTTCTATTTAAGCAAGGATTATCTTTTCGTGGTCATGATGAATCAATCGATTATGATAATCAAGGTAATTTTCTTGAACTTCTTAAATTTCTTTCTGAACACAATGAAGCAATAAATCATGTTGTCTTGGAAAATGCTCCTGAAAATCATCAATTAATTGCTCCAGCAATCCAAAAGGATATTGTTAATGCTTGTGCATTGGAAACCACTAGTGCTATTATTACTGATCTTGGAGATGAACCATTTGCTATTATATGGTTGATGAAGCCCGTGACATATCAATTAAGGAACAAATGACTGTTGCTTTGCATTATGTTAACAAAAATGGAAGTATTGTTGAGCGCTTTCTTGCTATTGTTCATGTTAAAGATACTAAAGCTTTATCATTGAAAATGACAATTGATGAATTGTTTTGCAAACATGGGCTTAGCATATTAAGAATTCATGGGCAAGGTTATGATGGTGCTAGCAATATGCAAGGGGAATTTTGTGGTCTCAAAAGTTTGATCTTAAGTGAGAATCCATATGCATTTTATATACATTGTTTTGCTCATCAATTACAACTGACATTAGTTGCTAAAAATCACATTGATGTTGCCTCTCTTTTTAGTTTAGTGTCCTCATTGTTAAATGTTGTTGGGGGATCTTGCAAACGACATGACATAATTCGTGAAAAACAAATGGCCAGTGTTATAGAGGCATTGGAAAAAGGAGAAATTCTAAGTGGGCAAGGTTTGAATCAAGAAACTGGTCTCAAACGAGCTGTTGATACTCGTTGGGGTTCACATTATGCAACTTTGATAAACTTGATATTGATGTATTCTGCTATATGTGATGTTGTTAAAATTATTAAAGAAGATGGATCAAATCCAGAACAAAGAGCTGAAGCCAAAGGTCTTTTATGCTTGATAGGGGATTTTGAATTTGCATTCGCATTGCATTTGATGAAAAATATCTTGGGTATTTCAAATGAATTGTCACAGGAATTGCAAAGGAAAGATCAAGACATCATCAATGGTTTAACATCATAAAGCAACGGTTACAGACTATGAGGGATGATGGATGGGATTCTTTATTGCAGGAGGTAATTTTTTTTTTGCAGTATGCATGGCATTAATATTCCTAATATAGAGGATAAGTTTTTTCCTGACAGTAGATCACGACGTGGAGGCAGAGCTCAAGCTATCACAATAGAGCATCACTATCGTGTTGAATTATTTTATACTGTTTTGGATATGCAGCTTAAGGAACTTCGTGATCGTTTCTCTGAGGCAAATACTCATCTTGTTTGAGTCCGACCAATTTGTTCTCTAGTTTTAATAAGGCAAGGCTGATTGAATTTGCGGAGTTTTATCCACGTGAATTTTGTTCAACTGATTTGGTGATGCTTGATAATCAACTAGAGACTTACATCATTGATATGCGTAGCAGCGTTGAATTTGTATCTTTGAAAGGAATCAGTAATCTTTCAGAAAAGTTGGTTGAAACTGGAAGACATATTGTTTACCCATTAATTTATCTTCTTTTGAAGTTAGCAATGATTTTGCCTGTTGCCATATATAGCAATCGTAGAAAGAGTCTTTTCTACTATGAAGATTGTGAAAAATAGGTTGCGTAATCGAATGAGAGATGCATGGATGAATGATTGTCTAGTGACTTATATTGAGCGAGAAGTGTTCAACAACGTTGACAATGAGTTGATCATTCAACGATTTCAAAACATGAAGTCACGTAGAGAGCAGTTATAAAATATGTAATTTATTTGATTAGATATATTTAAATTTTGTGATTTTAACATTCATAATTTCATCTTTATATATATAAAGATATTTATTATTAATTATTTTAATTTTAAAAATATGTTATCCCCACTGCCCCCGAGTCCTAGATCTGTCACTGCCTGCTACGTACAGTGCCGCACCATATATTGTCGTCATATCTTATCAAATTTGTGCGTCAACGTATCATTGTTCAGTAGCTATGGGTTTGCACTAGAAATGCATGGTAACGATTAAGCGGGTTTTAAGGGTCAAATCATTTTTCAAGATTTTTTTATTTGTTTCTTTGGAGAACCATGCGTGTAGTACCAGTAAGTTTGATCCAGAAAGGGATACTTTAGCTATGGGTTTGCACTAGAAATGCATGGAAACAGTCAAGCGAGTTTTAAGGGTTAAATCATTTTTCAATATTTTTTTAATTTGTTTCTTTGGAGAACCATGCATACAGTACCAGTAGGTTTGATCTAGAAAGAAATAAGAAAAAAACCTAAAAAACTTAGGTGTAGTTCCTTTTATATATATATATATATATATATATATATATATATATAAGGTGCTGGTTTTCAATAAGAAGAATACATGTATCAAAACTATTACATACATTATATTTTTATTGATGAGCTATAACACGTGTATCATTCTCATTGGAAATAAACATCTTATATACCCAAGGAATTGTAGCTAAGTTTTCTCCTGCAAAATATTGGTTGCCTATGTAGATTTAATTGATATGTATGGTGATTGTAAATATTTTTTACATAGCCAACTAATCATAAATTGACACATCATTAAAAATATTTGACTATTATCCTAATTATCTTAATAGTCATGCATGAGATAATTTTTTATTAGTTAGCAATATAAAAAACTTTACACTGACAATATATACAGATTAATTTTTTTTTTTTTATCTTTTCTTATAAATTATTATATAAAAATAATTTTTTTACACCATTATACAACAGAATAAATTATCTTAAAAAGTCTTTTCAAAGGCACACATAATGACGAGCAGATGGTAGATGGTTAAAATTGAAGTATAAAATGGTGATGTAATAAAAATAATGGTCAAAGCTTCCACGTGGTGTCATTTTCAAATAAGTCGTTTCTAGTTATGTCTATCAGAAACTCTTTCACGAAGGTGTGTTTCTCCATCTACTTGACTACGTACTATAAATAAGTCTATAGAGGGACTCAGATAACACACAATTCCTAAGTCTATCTCTTTCTAAAACTCCTTGAGAATGGACTCATTTCTGGAATATCTACTTCTCATATCTGCACCTGTGTTGGTATTGTTTCTCCTTAAGAAATACATATCCAACAACAGCTCATCCACCCGTCCACTACCAGGTCCTAGAGGCCTTCCCATAATTGGTAATCTTCATCAACTCGATAGTTCCAAACTCCATTTGCAACTATGGGATATGTCAAAGATCTATGGTCCCCTCTTTGCCCTTCAACTTGGCCTTAAGCCAGCTGTTGTTGTTTCCTCACCTAAACTGGCAAAAGAGGTTCTCAAAGACCATGATCGTGATGTATGCAGCAGACCCTTCCACCTTGGAAACCAAAAAATGTCTTACAATGGTTTAGAGATGATATTTTCCCCTCACGATGAATACTGGAGGGAAATTAGAAAAATTTGTGTAGTTCACTTCTTCAGCTCGAAACCTCTCTCTAGCTATTCCCATGTAAGAGATTCCGAAGTCATGCGAATGTTAAAAAGGATATCTGGTCATGTTTCTTCTTCCAAAGCTACAAACTTGAGTGAGATAACATTGTCTGTCTCAAGCAGTATAATCTGTAGGATGGCTTTTGGGAGAAGATATGAGGATGAAGGAGCTGAGAGGAGCAGGTTCCATTGGCTGCTTAATGAGGCACAAGCCATGTCCATTGAATTCTTTGTTTCAGATTATATTCCTTGCTTGGGGTGGGTAATTGATAAACTCAAAGGCTCACTTGGTCGTCTTAAGAACACTTGCAAAGGTTTGGACGCATTTTTCGAAGAGGTCATTGATGCGCACCTCGATCCAAATTGGAAGAAAGGATCCAAAGAGGAGGATATCATTGATGTGTTGCTTGAGCTCAAGAAGCAGGGTCGCTTGCCAGTAGATTTCACAAATAACCACATCAAAGCTATTATCATGGTACGTGCTAACTCATGTTTATCCAATGATTTTGAAAACCGAACCGGAGATAAAACTGGCAAAACGTCCGGGTCATAGTTTAATAATTGGTTCATCCGATTCAACCACGGTTGAACCGGATGACTAATAAATTTATAAATAAATAAATAAATAAATAAGTTCTAAATTGAGGGGAAAAAATAATAATAAGAAATCCATTTCGAACGGTTTAACTCAGGCCAATTCATGATTTTAAGCGGTGCAACCCTAGTTTAAAGCTGTTTAACTGGTTTTTGGGTAGTTTAATCAGATCATGGTTCAAAAAGATTGGACGGAACCTCCGAGCTGGCTGGTTCCCCGTTGAACCGGTTGAACCATCCCCTTTGTTTTTAAACATTATATGTTTAACCACTAATTTATCTAATTCATTTAGTAATAGATTTTTTAACATGAATTTTAATAATTGGATATAATATTTTAGGGGTTTAATTTTGATATACTGTCAATACAATTTTTGTTATCTAAGGGGAGACTCATAAGAGGTCTTATATATGATTGGGGAAGAGGGGAGAAGGAAATGAGAAAAGGGTAGAGTGCATTGTAGGGGTCTGAACCTGCGTGCTCATGATTCATGTGCCATAGCTAGCTTATCAACTGAGCTGACTCAAGGGAACGTCAATATAAAGTTTTTTTTTCCTGGTATTCTCAATATATAAAGTTTTTTATCTTGTGAATCAATCACAAATCATCCTATATTTGACTATTAAAGTAATTATTATGAAAGTCAAACATTTTTAATGATATAACAACTTATGATTGGTTGTTAGTGTAAATTTTTTTTACACCACCAATGCATATCAATTAAATCGATATTTTAAATTATTTCTTTTAAGAATGAACAACTTCTCCAATTTTTTTTTTTTTTGATAATCAACTATATTAATTAGAGTACTAGGTGTACTCAAACCAGAATACAAAATATTCATTTACAAAGTGCCTGCCAGGTAAATACTCAACCAAGGGTAAAAGCATCAAGGTTGAAAATGTTACTAGCAGAACTCACAAGTAAACCCAAACCAAACCTATAGATTAACAGCTCCCAACTATTATGTAAGACTATTGCAGTAACAGATTGGTTAAAGCCAAAGCATAGCCAGGCAATGAGTTTCGGCCACCCCACCTGCAGCTTAAGTTTCTCCATGTTATAAAAAGATAATTATTTTGGAGAAATACAAAAATCTAACAAGAAAATTAGTACTTTATCTCTTTTAAAAAAAAAAAAAATCATCCATTCATATCAATAAACACATCCAAATGAGAGCGGTATCTTGGTGATGCTCAGTTGAAATATCTTTTGCTGCTTGTTATAGTTCATACTTGCAAGATTTTTTAGTAACATCATCCTGAAAATAATACTATCTAGCGCACCTTTTTTTACTCAAGCATTTTCAATTTGGAACATGAACAAATTGTAAGTCCATCACTACAACGTCCTTAATTTATCGAGAATAGCAACCCAAATTAAAAACATCGAATCAATTATCAAAATCTGAACCTTATAGTTCCTATCTCTCAAAATTAAAATTGTAGGACAAACATATTTGATATTAATTAAGCTTCTATCATAACCAGTTTCATGACCAATGCCTCTAGCTAATTTTACTTTTACATTACATGATATTAAGCATATTTTTAATTTGGAGCTGGAAGTGATATATAGTCTGACTTAAGTTCTTAATTGCTCTTCCTTGATAATCAGGACTTCCTTATAGCGGGAAGTGATACAAGTGCAGCCACAACTGTTTGGCTAATGACCGCATTGATGAAGAACCCTAGAGTGATGAAGAAAGTTCAAGAAGAAGTCAGAAATCACTACGGCAAAAACGAGTTTATAAATGAAGATGATATTCAAAAGCTTGTTTATCTTAAAGCAGTGATAAAAGAGACACTACGATTCTATTCACCAGCACCACTCCTAACAAGAGAAACAAATAAAAGTATCATTATTGATGGGTATCATATACAGCCAAAGTCATTTGTTTTTGTGAATGGTTGGGCCATTCAAAGAGACCCTGACACTTGGAAAGACCCAGACGTGTTTTATCCTGAGAGATTTCTGAACAATGATATTGATTTTAAAGGACAAGATTTCGAGCTGATTCCATTCGGTGCAGGGCGTAGAATCTGCGCAGGCATACCTTTAGGGATTGTCTCAGTGGAGCTCATGAGTGCTAACCTTCTTAATTCATTTGATTGGGAACTGCCTGAAGGGATCAAAGGGGAAGACATAGACACAGATGGGCTACCAGGACTTGCCCAACACAAGAAGAATCATCTTCGCCTTGTTGCCAAGAAGCATAATACCGCAGTATGACCTACTAAAAAAAATAAAAAATAAAGGCGACCTAGTGCATGAGACTCCCACTATATGGCCTACTAATGTAATAAAGTGATTATGTTTCAATGTTGCTAATGTCTGTTTTTGTATCAGGTTGTTGTATTGTGGTAGCATTTTATTTATCTTGTGAAAGGTTGCTTTGGTTTTCTTTTGTTGGGGTGCTTTCACTTGGCATGCCCTTTCTCTGTAATGTTTCTGGGTTGTGGTACCCCTTATACCCTTCTTTTAATAATATTTTGCTTATAAAAAAATGTAATAAAGTGATTTTAGTTTGTCTTTTGATTTTGAATTCGCTAGAAAAATAATATATAAAATAAATAAATAAAATCGAATCCAACAAGAATTATGTCTAATACCGTCAGTTTTTTACCAAATGCGTTGAGGCTGTAGGAATCATGTGTCATCATCACTTCTTCTTTGTTTTATGCTACATGAACTTCCAAGTAATCAAAGAGACCTATATTGTATACTTAGGATCACATTTTTTTGGTCTAAATCCTTCCTCAGTAGATTTTGAATCTGTTACAAATTTTACTATGGTTTGTTGGATCGTAAGTTGGAAGCATATATCGAGAAGGCCAAAGATGCAATCTTTTACTCTTATAATAGATATATCAATGGCTTTGGTCCAACAATTGATGAACATGAAGTAGTGAAGGTTGCAAGAATGAAGTTAAGGCTGCAATGGCAAAGACAATTTCCTAGAAGGAAAACCTAATTATGGAAAACAAAAGAAGGTTTGCAGTTAAATGAACAAACTTTAATTAGGATTAAAGTTTGGTAATTCATTAACCCTAAATTCGATTATTCCATATGCTCGTTATAACTAATTGTAGTACAATAGTCGGTCAACTAATCAACTCTAACATGCCAAGGGTGATCAAATCTTAAAAACACATTAAAATGATATATAGAACACTATCCATATGAAGAAGTAAAATCAATTTAAATTACGAAATAAGGCATTCAAATAACAAGATCCGCCATAACCCTAGTTATGAGGTTTGCAAATCCATATAAAACAGAAATTCAAATCCAAAATATAGAGTATATAAAAAAATAGATATGAAAAACCCTCTTCTCCATGGTGATCTTTTCCCTAATATTTCATGTTCTCCTCCGTAATTGTCACGCTTCTCTTCTTTATCTCAAACCCTTCTAAAATGGTGTGTGTAACACCCCGTTTTTTCGTTAAGTGCTTTTATGTATGCTTGTTTGTTTGGTTAAGCCTTAGGACTTAGCTTAGAGTTGTTGTTGAGGGCTAAGTGGGATTTCTAGGCTTAAAATCCATTTATGGTACATGAGCATGACCATGCTCATGTCCAACACGCCTGTGCTTGAGGTAGGCGTCTTGTGACTGTCTGAGTCACAAGCACAGCCGTGCTCAATAGGGAGCACAACCGTGCTCAATGGGAGAACGCGTCTCGCTGACGCCAAGTTGAGCACAACCGTGCTCAACAAGGAGCAGGTCTGAGCTTTTATAAACAGAACAGTACGCGAGGGTTTTCATGTGAAACCCTATTGTGGCACGTTGGGCAATCCTAGTGTGGCAGAATCCTCTCCTCTCCTCCTTTCCTTGAACCCCTTAAAGTTCTTGGCATTCTTGCTCTAGTTTTGGGAGGGAAGTAGCGCGATAGTGTCATTTAAGGTAACACATTCATCCCTCTCTCTTAGTCTCTTTTCTATTATTAGATCTAGAGACTAATTGATTGTCCTCTTCTTGTTTGGCCAAGACTTGGGAAACTCATTGAGCCGCCCGAGGGAACGTGTCTAGCTTGCCCACGTCAGCATTGTTTGGGAATCTTCATACCTGGTATGGGGAGAAGGGCTAGTATGAACATATAGGCTATGAGGTAGCGTAAGATGAGGGTTAACCCATGACCCGTTTGCATGCTATTTGTTTAATTGATGTTGTATCCTCATGTGTATTGTTGCCCTAATAAATTGGTATGCTTACTGTTGTTGTTATTGATGTTTATTTCATGAGTATGTTGTTTGATGATGTTAACATGTTTGATGAATGCCATGAGTGAATGTTCATGATGATGAATGTTATGATGATGATGTTGTTTGATGAGAATGCTGCCATGATAGTGATGGTGATGTTGTGCTCTTAATGAGTGTTGATTGTTGAGGATGTTAATGCCAACAACAATGTTAATAAGTCTCTAATTAATTAATAGGTCCTGTTAATGATGTTGAAAGATGTTAAAATATGCTAATAATGATGAATGAGATTTAAGGGATGTTGTCCCAATTGTTCATAAGACATCAATATAGTATGAGAGGCAGGGTTATGTTCATAGGGCTTAGTTAGAGACCCTAGGATTGATTAGTGAGTGTTCTAAGGACATTAATAACGAAGCTGTGATTAAAGGATTAATTCCCCATAATGATAAGACATGAAGAACAGTTAAGAATAATGAAGCCGATGTTTCAATGGATTAGTAAAAGCCAATAGGTTAAATCTATGAATTGTCCCAAAGATTTGGAAAAGGGTCTGTGACCCTTCTGCCCAGATCAGAACGGCTACACTCCATTGAGCACGGTCATGCTTAACAAGGAACACGCCTGTGCTCCAGTTGGAATCCCAGAAAAGGGCGTGCTGCTTAAGCACGCCTGTGCTCAACAGTCAGCACGACCGTGCTTGACTGTGAGCTCAGCATGCCGTGCTGAAGGGTGAGCACGCCTGTGCTCACCTGTGTAGATAAGAACGCTGAAACAGTTCAGAAACAGGGGTTTCACCCCAAACGCCTAAGATTTAATAAAATACTAAATGAACATGAAGACCAAAGACAAGTGATAAGATGAAGTTGTACCTTGGTAGTCGAGTGGGCAAGGGGGCCTTGATGCTTAATGGTCAAGATGTTCAGCTCTGGTGCTTTTTGGCCAGAGTGTTGTTTAACGTTTAAAGTTAAAAGATTAAAGATGATGTTACCTTTGGTGCTTGTTGGCCAAAGGCCTTAAGCCATAATAAACAGTGTTGATGGAAGTGGTGGATAAACGGTTGGTTGTTTGAGTGCATGCATCATGCATGAAGTTATTGGGGGGAGGTACGACATAGGGGAGGTCGTCCGAGAGTAAGGTGATCTGACCATCCGCAGTGATTCATCTGAGAGTTAGGTGAATCGTGCCCCCTGGTGGTGCATCCTAGAGTATGGTGCGTCGGTTTTCCAAGGGGTCCACTCATGGTAAGGTGAACTGCCCTGGTGTTGGTACTTATTGGCCAATGTGGAAATGTAACTCCGAAGTCGTATGCCTGGTGTAGATGGATCCACATGCATTAGGAGTAGTGAGTCGCATTGCATTATATAATTGATGCATGTGATATGTTGTGATATATTTTATTGTGTTAATATGATGATGTATAATGTGTTGCTTGTTGTATGTTCATCTTACTAACTATCCTGTTGTCGTTATGTTTATACATATGGTTCTTACTCCCCGTCTTCTGTTGTTTGCTTACATGTATCTTTTTGGATATGCAGAGGACGGTGAACAGCTTGCTGAGGAGTGACTCCGAGGAGCCGCTACTGGTAGTTTACTTTATGTTAAGTTTCAGTCTGTTATCCGAATGTTCGAAATATGGTTATACCAGCTCTGTAATGTGACATCGGGGTTGGGTTTCGTTTACGTTTTTGTTTATGTTATGTTCTTTAAAGACTTGTTTTATATTTCCGCGTTTTGAAAAACTATGTTACAATGCGGCAGCCTCTGCCCAGTTATTATTATTATGACATAATATGCATGTGTTCTCTTTCTTTTATATCTTTTACGCTTTTTGAATACATGCGGGTAGAGGGTGTCACAGTGTGAAAAATCCCCACCCAGTGTAAGAGATGATTGGGAAAGAATACCCTGAAATGAACAAATGAAAACACGAGAAGGGGTGTTGAATTGTCTTTTACTTAAAATTTTTGAAAATATGAAAGTTTTCAATAAAGAAGCATGATCAAACACTTTAATACGTCTCAAGCATAACAGATTAATTTAAAACTTATCACTTTTAACCCCGATTAGCACAACAAATATTAAAGAAAATTAAAGAGATAAGGGAAGAAAGTTGATAAAGAGATTTCTACTGGTTCTCCCCCACCGGCGGCTCTCCACCGCCGCTTGACCACTCGCCGTGAACAGTGCCAACAACCCACCCAAACCCATCGTAGCCCTTCATTGGCTCAGTGTCTCGTGCCGCTCCACTCGCTCCTCACCCCCACATGCCACCATGTCGCATATATGCCTCCCCAGGTACACCTCCGAAGCTCCAACATTAACACGTTCTCACTCGGCCCCGACGACCCCTCCAGCAAGTCGAACTGGCTGGAGTAATAATGCCTCGATGAACCAGCCCATAAAAACCGGACCATTGTGGTTCGCTTCTTGTTCCACCACGGTCACAATTGCTTTCGCGGACCTTTATTTAAAACCCTGGTAATACTGTATAGGCTATGAAGTCCTAATACTTCATACGATATGGGTGCTATACGACACGGATACAAGGATACAAATAAATTTTTTTAAATTCAAGATACGATACGGCTGGGATACACCAAAAAAATATACATAGAAAAACATATATTTTATATGGATGCGGAATATTTGTAAAGAAAAAGACAATGATCATTATATATAACCACTACTAAAAAGGTTGAAATTAGTGACGAAATTTAGCGATGACAACATATTCGTCACAAACTGCGACAAATTTAGCGACGAATTGTGTTTTGATTTACACTATTTCCTGATTTACTATTTACCAACTTATTCAGCGACGAAATATGTTGTCGTTGAAATTCTCGTAGCAAAATCCATTGCAAAATTAATTCTTTGACTTTAGTGATGAAATTAACGACAAAAAATGTTTGTCATGAGGCTCCTCATCGCTAAATTCATAGCTGATGTTTTAATTTGAATTGCGTTACATAAACCTCTTCATTAATAAAGCCATTAAGAAAAGCACTTTTTACATCCATTTGAAAAAGCATTATGTTGTGATGTGCAGCAAATGAAAGTAGAATTCTAATTGCTTCTAATCTAGCAATAGGTGAAAAGATTTCAGTATAATCTATACCTTCTTCTTGAGAATAACCTTGTGCAACCAGTCTTGCTTTGTTTCTTACAACCTTACCATTTTCATCAAGCTTGTTTCTATAAACCCATTTTGTTCCTATAACAGATTTGTCCTTAGGCAGGGGTACCAGAGTCCAGACATCACTTCTCTCAAACTGATTTAGTTCCTCTTGCATAGCTAGAATCCAGCCGTTGTCCAGCAGAGCCTCGTTTACTGTCTTTGGTTCCAACTCAGAGACTAGTGCAGTATCTTCCTACTCTCTGAAAGTTGATCTGGTTCTCAGCTTATCACTGAGATTTCCAATGATTTGATCTGGTGGATGATAATTCTTGAAATGCCAAGATCTCTGAACATTGTCTTATTAAGAGGTGGATGTTTCTGGTTGTTGAGAAGGGTCTTCAACTTGATCATCAGCTTTTACCTCTGTTGTCTCTCCTGAGATGTTTAAATTAAGATCTGCAAAAGCTTCATATGGCTCTGATAGTTTCTTATCAGGATGCTTGTCATCACACTTAACATGTATACATTCTTCTACTATTAGAGTTCTAGAATTATATACTCTAAAGCCTTTTGATGTTTCAGAAAATCCTAGCAAGATTCCATTGTCTACTTTTGCATCAAACTTACCAAGTTGATCTTTAGTATTTAGAATATAGCATTTACAACCGAGAGGATGAAAATATGAAATGTTGGGTTTTCGTTCCTACCACAATTCATAAGGAGTCTTGTTCAAGATTGGTCTAATATATATTCTATTCTGAATGTAGCAGGCAGTATTAATAGCTTCAGCCCAGAAGTGTCTAGGGACAGAGTTGTCATTGAGCATAGTTCTAGCCATCTCTTGAAGAGATCTGTTCTTTCTCTCTACCACACCATTTTGTTGTGGTGTTCTAGGCATTGAGAAGTTGTGAAGAATACCACTTTCTTCATAGAACTTAAGAAATAGCTCATTTTCAAACTCTCCCCCATGGTCACTTCTGATTGAAGTGATACACATGCCTATTTCATTCTGTACACGTTTGCAGAATATAGAAAAGACCTTGAAGGACTCATCCTTGTGAGCTAGCAACATAACCCATGTTCATCTTGTGTAGTCATCTACAATGACTAGACCATATTTCTTACCACTGATAGAAGCAGTCCTTGTTGGACCAAAAAGATCAAGGTGTAGCAGTTCTAGTGGTCTCTTGGTACTAACAACATTCTTAGATTCAAAAGAACCTTTGACTTGTTTTCCCTTTTGACATGCATCAGAGAGCATCAGATTTGTACTTAAGGTTTGGTAACCCTCTCACGAGGTTATGCTTATTTAGCTTTGAGATTAATCTCAAGCTTGCATGACCTAGACTTTTATGCCAAATCCATCGCTCATCTTCAATGGACACTAAACATGAGACACTTTGATTTGAGAGGTCCTCCAAGTCAATTTTATACAAATTGTTTTGCCTCTTAGCAGTGAATAAAATTGATCCATCATTTTTCTTGACATTACACAAGTTCTTGTTAAAAGAAACATCATATCCACTATCACATAATTGACCTATGCTCAGCAGATTATGTTTTAAACCATTTACTAAAAGAACATTATCAATGGAAGGAAAATGATGTTTACCAATTTTACCTATACCAGTGATCTTTCCTTTCTGGTTTCCTCCAAATGTCACCCAGCCACCATCTTTATGTCTTAAGTCTTGGAATATACACCTTTCTCCCGTCATATGACGTGAGCACCCACTGTCTAAGTGCTAGGATGTTTGTTTTTTTCCTGTTGTTAAGCAAATCTGCAACAAGTATTATCTTGTTCTTAGGTACCTAAAATGACTTGGGTCCTTTCTTGTTAGTTTTCATTAGACGTGAATTTCTAGCATGCTTATTATGTATGCATCTATATGTAGCATGCCCACTTTTTCCACACACTTTGCAAAAGGTGTTGGACGGGCCTGACTTGGCTTTAGCATACTTAACTGGAGCTTTTGAAGCTCTATGTTGCATAAGAGGTTTTGACTTATTATGAGATGCCTCATGCTTCTCCTTGTCATAACCAAGGCCAGATTTATCATATGGTGACCTAGAGTACCTTAGAAGAAGACTTAACTTATCTGAGTCACCTACAAATTTTGACAGAGTGTCTGTCAAATATGTTACATCTTGTTTTAGTTTTGAAACTTCACAAGAGTTATCAGGCTCACATTCAATTTTGTCAGTTAGACTGACATTCTCTGATCTTAGCTTATCATTTTCTTGAGCTAAACTTTGTTTTTCAATGCTGACTCTATCATACTCTTTTGTTAAATTTGAAAACTTCTTTTTAAGACTTTTGTATTCATGTGACAGTATGGATGAGTCAGGCAGTAACTCATCAAAGGCATTTTTGAGAGTGGACGGGTCAGAATCCATTACCTCATCATCATCAGTGTATTCCTTCTCTGATGATATGTCAGCCATGAGGCAGATGTTTGCCTCTTCCTCAGCTTTATCTTCCTCATCAGATGAAGATATGTCCAAGTACTCCCATGTTGCCATTAAGCCCTTCTTTTTCTTGAAGAACTTCTTTTTCTCTTTTAAATCAGGGCATTCAGCTTTGAAATGGCCAGGCTTCTTGCATTCAAAGCACAGAGGTGGACCTTTTTCTTTGGAGTCTGATTTCTCCCTATAAAACTTCTTGTTGAACTGATTTCTTTGGAAGTTACCTTTCTTTCTCCACATGTGTTGTATCTTTCTGGAGATGAAAGATAATTCATCTTTATCTGATCTTTCATTACTGTCTGAAGGTTCAACATCATCTTAAGATTCAGCAGCTTTGAGGACTTTTGAAGAGCTGGCTTTCTTTGCCTTTAAGGCAATAGACTTTCCTTTTCTGGAATTGTCTTCTTCATTCAGTTCAAGCTCATGAACCTTTAGTGACCCGAGAAGCTCTTCCAGAGAAAGAGTATTCAGATTTTTAGCTTCTTGAATGGCAGTAACCTTTGGTCTCCATTACTTGGAAAGACTTCTCAAAATTTTTCTGATATGATCTCTATTCTCATAATTTTTCCAAGAGATCTGAGACTGTTGGTGATTGTTTGAAATCTTCCAAACATCTGATCTATAGTCTCATGATCAGTCATTTTAAACAGCTCATACTGGTGGATCAACATGCTTATCTTTGACTCTTTCACCTGTGATGAACCTTCATGAGCAAGGGCCAGTGTATCCCAGATTTCTTGAGCTGTGTTGCAGCTGTGAACTTTGTCATGTTCTGATCTGGTGATGGCACACATCAAATAATGTTTTGCTTTAAGATTAAGTTGATGTTTAGCCTTTTGATCTGCAGTCCAATCTATTCTAGCCATGGCTGCTCCATTTTCACCTCTTGGCTCAGTATAGCCATTCTCAATCAGTTCTCAGATGTCTAAGTTTTGTGCATCCAGGAAGGCCATCATCCTCTTCTTCCAGTAGTCATAATCAGTTCCATCAAAGAGAGGAGGTCTGTTGATAGCTTATCCTTCTGCATCCATGGTTGTTGGATCGTACTTCCTCAGCAGTTGTTAGATGCTCAACCCTTTCGAGGCTGAGCTCTGATACCAACTGAAGTTGACATAGGCAAACACAAGAAGGGGGGTTGAATTGTGTTTGTTAATAATTTTCGAAAACAGCCTATTCAAAACAGTTTTCTCACACAAAGATTAAGAGGTAGAAGCACATACACATAAAAACAAACTTTTGAAGACTTAACAAAATCAAGTTCAAATCCCCACAATTAGTATAAACAATTAAAACTGAAGAGATAAGGGATTAGAAGATTCACGCAAGTTGTTTTAGCCTGGTTCACTCTCTTCCAACCAAGAGCTACGTCCAGTCCCTTCTACTTGAAGGTTTTTCTCCACTATTTTCCAAATAGATTACAACAAGTATTCAACACCTCTCCAGGCTACAAGTATTCCTTTCTTACCAAGCCTCTTCAGGCTTTACCTCTAACAAAGAGATTTGGTTTCTTTTGATCTTCTAACTCACTATTTGTGAGGATATGAAAGTTTAAGATCAGTTGAATATTATAACAATATTCAAGCTAAGGTATTACAGACTTTTACCTTTTTAAAAAATAAAGAAATGAACTTGTAAGAGTTTTTCTATCAAGAATTCTGTATGCGCAAAAGTTCTTTCTTCATATGATGAGGTCTCCTATTTATAGTGACCTTGCTCTTCTCTTGAAATTCTTCAACGGTTGTTTTTGAATTTTCCCATTTAGGGATAGAATCAAATGTGTAATATCCGTTGTGACTCATAGCTTGCTCGTGGCCATTCTGAAGTGTACTATATATTATCATTCTTGCACAAAACGGGCACACCTCTGAGCAATTGCAACTTGAAAAACTGTCTTTCCTTCCTTGTACAAATTTCAGTTGTTCCAGCGTTAAAGGTGACAGGGTACAAGTCGTTTTGTATTATACTATTTTACTTTTGCATTTCCTCATTTGTACTGTGTTTCTCTCAAAGAAACAAGGCAATAAAACCGTTAAAACAAACATGAAGGACCAACATATACTTGAAATAAATATCAATCATTTGAAATAAATATTTCTTTGTGGTCAAGATAGCTATTCTGATTATATCAAGGATTCACAGTGAGAAGGAGCTCGTATACTTATCATAGTGCGTCTATACGCTCATAGTTAAAAACTTTTTTTAGCTCGTCCAGTGACGTGGCAAATTTTGCTCGTCTACTATCAAGTCTTTGGACTTGCTATATATCGATGAGAAACTTAGATCTCCGTCTGCTGACATGGCACTCAAGCTCATCTACTCACAGAGTTAAGAGCTCGTCTACTCACAGTAGTTAAGAGCTTGTCTACTCATAGTAGTTTAAACACTCGTCTACTGATACTATTCTATATTCCGTCTACTCAAACATATTTACATAATTAAATATACCGTTCATTTTGAGCAGCTCGTCTACTCGGTTGGACGCGGATATTAACTCTTTCGAGGATTCCATAACTTATACAATTTCGAATATCCCTGTAAGACTAGATAAAGCATGTTAGATCTTTACTAACACTTTGCCGTACAAATTTAATCCTTTTTGCTAACATCAAAACTTAGAGATTATTTAATCCAAAATACTTTGGTTCCAACAGAGAGTTGCTCGCTCAGGGTAGAGACCTTAGCTTTAAGGATGGAAGTGATGGCGTCTTGAGGTTTAAGGATAGAGTGTGCATACCTGATGTTCCTGCGCTTAGGAAGTTGATCCTTGAAGACGGACATAGGAGTGGATTGAGTGTGCACCCAGGTGCCACTAAGATGTATCAAGACCTTAAAAGGATGTTTTGGTGGCCTAGGATGAAAAAGGATGTAGCTGAGTTTGTGTATGCATGCCTAGTTTGTCAGAAAGCCAAGATAGAACACCAAAAGCCATCAGGTAAGTTGCAACCTTGAGTATCCCAGAATGGAAATGGGATAGAATCTCCATGGATTTTGTGTCTGGACTCCCTAGGACTCCAGCTGGTTTTGAGGCTATATAGGTTATTGTGGATAGACTGACTAAGTTTGTCCATTTCATCCCGATGAACATGGAGTATCCTTTAGAGAAGTTAGCCAAGTTGTACATCAAAGAGATAGTTAGGCTTCATGGTGTACCCTCTAGCATAGTATCAGATAGAGACCCGAGGTTTACCTCTAAGTTTTGGGAGAGTTTGCAGCATGCTTTAGGGACAAAGCTTAGGCTTAGTTCAGCTTACCACCCATAGACTGATGGGCAGTCTGAGCGGACCATCCAGTCCTTAGAGGACTTGTTGAGGGCTTGTGTGTTAGAAAGTCTGGTAGTTGGGACAAGTTTTTACCCCTGATAGAATTCACCTACAACAACAGTTTCCATTCCAGCAGTGGGATGACACCTTATGAGGCTCTGTATGGAAGGAGACGTAGGACGCCTTTGTGTTGGAGTGAACCTAGTGACAGTGTGATACTAGGACTAGAGATAGTCCAAGAAACAACAGAAAAGATCAGGTAGGTTCAGGAAAAGATGAGAGTTGCACAGAGTAGGCAAAAGAACTATCATGATAAAAGGAGGAGGGCGCTTGAATTCCAGGAAGGCGATCATGTGTTCTTGAGACTTAGTCCAATGACTGGGGTTGGTAGAGTGATGAAGGCAAGGAAACTTACTCCTAGGTTCATTGGTCCTTACCAAATCCTTAAAAGAGTCGGCGAAGTCGCCTACCAAATAGCCTTGCCACCGTTCTTGTCAAACCTCCATAATGTTTTTCATGTTTCTCAACTCAGAAAGTACATCCATGACCCTTGTCACGTGATAGTACCCGACGCTATACAGTTGAAGGAGAACTTGACGTTTGAGGTGTTACCCCTTCGAGTCAAGGATAGGAGGGTGAAGCAGCTAAGAGGCAAGGAGATTTCTTTGGTCAAAGTGGTTTGGAGTGGGGCAACGGAGGAAAGTGCTACCTGGGAGCTGGAGAGCAAGATGATGGAGGTGTACCCGCACCTTTTCGTTTGAGGTATGTAGAAATTTCGGGGGTGGAATTGTAACACCTTGCTTTTTCGTTAAGTGCTTTTTATAAGTTGTTTGGTTGGTTAAGGGCTTAGTGGGATTTTTGGTTCAAAAGACCTTTTCTAGTGGATGAGCACGCCCGTGCTCATTAGCCAGCACGCCTGCTGAAGCGTGTTTCAGTTTTTAAGTTGAGCACACCCGTGCTCAATGTACGGACCACGTCTCGCTGACGCTAAGTCCAGCACGACCGTGCTTGATGAAGAGCACGACGGTGCTCAGCTCCAGCCTATATAAGTTTGGCACAGAACCCGAGGGTTGCGAGTAAACCTTATTTTGTTGGTTGCAGCAGCCACTGTGTGCGACTAAGAGTGCCTTTTTCCCTATTTCCTCTTCATCCATTGCTGTGGTGGAGTTTTGGAAGCCTTGTGGGGAGTTTGTTTGATCTGTGGCAGTATAGAGGTAATGTTCCCCTTCCCTTGTGGTTTCCTTTCATAGTTTTGTAATAGGAAACTAATGGGTTTGTGTTTTGGGTTGGCTAAGGTTTGGGTTTGAGTTACGTTGGAGCGACCTTCAATCCAGGTATGGGGAGAAGGGCAGTGTATATCATAGGCATTGGGGGTAGTCTAAGGTAAAAGGGTTCCCATAACCCCGGTTTGTTATGTTTGATGATATGATTAATATGTTGGTTGATTTGCTATGATAATAGGTTTGACTGTTAATATGTTGTCTTACATGCCCATGTTCATAATATGTTCTTGATGGTTATGCTGTTATTATTAATATGAACATGATGTTGTGTTGTTGGTTATTGGCATGATTATGTTGGATGATTGTTGAGATATGACTGTTGAATATTGGTTGATTGCTGATGTTGTTGATTATGTTGGTTGAATGGTTGATGCCATGACTGTGATGATGTTATGATTGAGTTGATGAGGATGTGGGATCTGGAAAATATGTTGTTAAAATGGATTAGGATTAATGGACTTAATCATTGAAATAATTGGCTAAGAACTGTGTTTTAACTCTGTCCAGAACAGCACTGTCGTGCATTGAGCATGGCCGTGCTGAACAGGGAGCACGACCGTGCTCCCAGTTTGAATTCTGGAAAATGGCCGCGTAATAAGCACGGTCTTGCAGGACAAAGAGCACGACTGTGATGCTGAGCATAACCGTGCCCAATAGGAAGCACGACCGTGCTTCAATTTTGTGACCAGCACGACCGTGCAGGGGATCAGCACACCCATGCTCCCCTACAAACCAGAGATGAACTTAAGAACCTTTAAGGGGTTTCTAACCCCAATTCCCCAACGATGATGAGATAACACAATCAATTAATGTGATGGATTAGATAACTCGGTTAATGGTTAACAAAGATGATCAAGAAGATGAGATGGTGAGATGTTGAGTTAGTCAAGCCGGTATCCGTTGGGTTACCTCATGTTGGTAACTTTGGTGCTTATTGGCCAAAGTGCCCTCGATGCCTATTGCTAGAGGAGATATTGATGTTGTACCTTGGTGGCCGAGAGTTTGCCCCAAGGGAACATTGACCCGGTTGGGTTAAAGGTGTTGTAGTAGATTCCGCTGGTTAAAGGTTTCGCGGTAGATTCTGCTGTTGACTTCGGTTGATTCCGTTAGAGCCAAGGTGGTGGCGGTTGCCATTGTTTGTTGTTGTGCCATATGCATAGAGAATTGGATTTGTTGTTGTTGGGGGATGATCGACATAGGGGAGGTCGCCCGAAAGTATGGCGATCTGGCCATCCACCGTAGGAGTAAATTTTCCGTGCGCCCCCGTGATAAGGCATTCGTTGGTTTGATACATTGGCTATCCGAGGAGTAGATTCTTCGGTGTTGAGTAGATTCTCAATGTGGATATTTAACTCTGAAGTCGTTCATCCTGAGTTAGTTTGGATCCACATGCATGTTGGAGTAGTGGAGCAGTATTGCATTGCACTGCATAGCATATTTGGTTGATATGATGTTGATGTATATATATCTAGGTTGATGTATGTTATGATGATGCTATGTTGTATGTTTTACCTTGCTTCGTATCTCCTTGCTATATATGTTTACATGATTCTTACTCCCCGTTTTTCTTGTTGTTTGTTGGGCCTGATTGACCATTTGCAGAGGATGACGAGCAGCCCGGAGAGGAGTGACTCTGAGGAGCCGCCACTCATAGTAGGGCTTGTTCTTGTGTTTAGTTAGTTTGTTTCAGTTGTATTCCGAGGATATATTTTCTGGAACGGTTATACCAGCTCCGAGTTGTGACATCGGGGTTGGGTACTTTATTTGTTATGTTTTATTTGCTTTAACTTGTTGTAATTTTCTGCGTTGTGAACTCGTTCATGTGGGACTTTTCTACCCATGGACAAGGGTTTTAATTATTCAGTAAAATGCATGTTTTTATTTTAATTGCTTTTATATTAAATGCCTTATAACATGCGGGGCAGAAAGGTATCGCATAAGCTGCTGAAGAAATGTAGCCCTGAAGAAGAAGTGGAGGGACTCCAAGTGATGTGCTTACGGGCCATCGCTACATCTCTGTTTCTTCTGGACGACTTTGCCGAGAACAAGAGCAAGATGGAGCAAATGAAGACTGAGTTAGCTTATGTGGATAGGTTGAAGGGCAAGCTGACCTACACTAAGGCTGATCTTCTTGAGGTGAAGGCCGTCGAAACAGGGTTGCTACTCAAGTTGCCGACTTAAAGAAGCAAGCGAACGAGGCGGGGGATAAGCTGAAGGCCATTACTGCCGAGAAGGAGGTCCTGGAATCCGATCTCATTGCAGAAAGTGTTGCTGGGCTTAAGATGAAAGAAAGAAACAAAGAGTTTTCTGCTGCTTTGGAGAAAAAGAAGGGTAAGAAGAAACTTTACAAGCAGGAGCTAGCGGCTGCTAAGGAGAACATCATGGCTCAACACATTACTGGTTTTGAGAAGGCACGTCTCCAGGCTTGTCTCCTTGTTCCCCAGGACGATCTTTCCCCAATGGATGTTGACAAAGATGTCAAGGGTGGGCAGTTGGTTAATGAAAGTCAAATTAGTGAAGACGGGAACAAGGATAGGGAGGCCGAGGGAGAGGTTACCTCGGCCAGGAATGATGACGCTCCTGCTTATTGAATTTTATTTTTATCCATGTATCTTGTGCTTAGGTAAGATATTGGTGGCATTCAAGTCTTCGTTGTGTTTTCTCCATTTAGAAACAATGTAATGAACTCGGCCTATACGGCTTTTTTGTATTCTGGCTTTTTCAATCCTTACTTCAATGCAGTTTATTTTGGCTCTTATAGTGGGAGGTCATTATGATTTTTGGTTCATAGCTAATGCACGCAAGCCCCCCAAGCTCTAAGTTTTGTAAAAATGAAAAGGCTTTAAAAATCATTATTATTTCAACTGTGTTTCGACACTGTTTTCACAACCCGGTCCAAAGGGTTCCGGTGTCTGAGCTCGTTCTTAAACTAATGCTCCATATTATCCATCATTGGAGCTTTAAAGTAAGGTCTCCCCTTACTTGGGCCTATATGCTTGGCCCGGATATTTCACAACGAACTTATGTAACAGTTCGCATTTCCTATGCGAAACATTACACTTTGGCTGTCTTGAAAATGTGCAAAGTAATTGCTATCCATTTTAACCCGCTTTGAAAACTATGAGTCTTTAATGCCTTGCCTGTTTCCTAAGGCCTTTTAATTTTCGAGCGTTTCCTTATCTTGGTGTGTAAATAGGGCATACTCCTTACTTGAATCCTTGCTAAGATTTCCCCTACTTTCTTTTTCCTTCATATTCTCTTGTGCTCTATCCTGCTCCATCCTCATGATCCATTTAACTTGGGATAGAGGCAAAATTTTACTGTTATATAAGTTAGATGAGGACTATGTATTAATGGTAATGGGTCACAGCATCTGTTAGTAAGGGGGGTGTGGGTGACTGCATCTGCTAGTATGCGGGATGGTTCTCCACTCGGACTTCCATCCTCAACTATTGGATAGCAGTTCCTCCTCCCCGCCCTCTGATGGTGAGGTCTGTGGGGTTGGAAAGATAGAAATAATATGTCGCGCCCCAGAGGTGTCTCTATAGAAGGACTTGAGTCTTCTCCTGCTTGACACCTCTGTAGAGCAGATCTCACTATCATTTATAGCCGGAGCTTCCTCCCCAGGCGGGCCAGTCAGAAGATGGGTTCTGGGTGGTGTTTAGGTAGGGAGTTCCTTTTTAGCCTCCAACTCTTAGCTTAAGATCTTTATTTCTTCTCTTTTAACTTATGTAACGACATTTTATTAATGATCGTTACTTATTTTGTTTCATTGTCATAATTAACATGCTGACCGAGCTCCTTAGCTCACTAATTTAACTCCTGCTTATTAAGCTTCGAGATCCGAATCGATTTTATCTTGTGTATCAGCTTAGAACTCGGATGTAATCTTTTGATTCGGCTAGTCTAATTTATAGATTTAGCATCGATTTATTAGACTCGGGTTCGTTCCCTTGAGTTCGGTCACAACTTGATACTTTAGAGGTTTAGTTTTGGCTAAGTTGTTGGGCTCGGATTTGGCCCTTGAGCTCGGTCACAGCTCAACATTTTAGATACTTAGCTTTGGCTTGTTGGGCTCGGATTTGGCCCTTGAGCTTGGTCACGGCTCCATGTTTTAGAGACTTAGCTTTGGCTAAGTTGTTGGACAAGTATTCAGCCCTTGAGCTCAGTCACGACTCAATGTTTTAGAGGCTTAGCTTTGTCTAAGTTGTTGGGCCAAGATTCGGCCCTTGCGCTCGGTTACAGCTCAATGTTTTAGACACTCAGCTTTGGCTAAGTTGCTGGGCTCGGATTTAGCCCTTTAGCTCGGTCACGGCTCAATACTTTAGAGACTTAGCTTTGGATAAGTTGTTGGGCTCGGATTAGGCCCTTGAGCTCGGTCACGGGTCAATGTTTTAGCTTTGGCTAAGTTGTTGGGCTCGAATTTGGCCCTTGAGCTCGGCCACGACTCAATGATTTAGAGGCTTAGCTTTAGCTAAGTTGTTGGGCTCGGATTTGGCCCTTGAGCTCAGTCATAGCTCAATACTTTAGAGACTCACGAACTCTCAAGAATACTTCTTTATTAATGAAAGCAGAGCTTCGTTAAAACCTCCTCAGTAAAAACCCCCTTTTTTCTTCTTATCTGGGGATAAAAACACTAAGGTAGGAAAAAAAAAGTACTCGCTTGTTACATAATGCTTTAACTAAAGTAGAATTTCAAGTGGGAGGCATTTCACGTATGTGGTATCGCTTTCCCGGATAACTCTTCCAGCCTGTAAGCTCTGTTATTCAAACTCTCCACCACTCTGAACGATCCTCCCCAATTGGCTGCAAACTTTCCTTCAGTCCTATCCTTCCCGGCTTCACCTTGCATTCTCAGTACCAGTTCTCCTGTCCGAAAACTCCTTGGCCGCAACTTCGAGTTATACTTTCTTACTATCTGTTACTTACAAGCCTCTTCACAGACCCGAGCATCTTCCCTTACCTCTTTTGCCCAGTCCAACTCTATTTTCATGCTTTCGTCATTCAAACTTGGATCGAAGGAAACTCTTCTCAACGTTGGCTCCCCGAGTTCCACGGGTATCATTGCATCAGTCCCGTATGTCAGCCTAAAAGGTGTCTCCTTAGTAGTTGACTGTGGCGTGCAATGGTAGGCCCATAAGATTCCTGGTAATTCTTCTGCCCAGTTCTTAACTTTTTCTTTAGCTCTCTCAGTATGACCTTATTAGCCACCTTTACCTGTCCATTGGTTTGCGGATGTTCAATGTGACACCCTCTACCCCGCATATTAATATAAAACATTTACTTAAAAGAGGTAATATAAAAACATGCATTTACTTCGTAAAATAAAATCTGGATAAAAGGTACCACATTGTAACGTCACAACACGGAAATTTAAAAGAAATAAAACATAAAACATAACATAAACATAAACCAACCCCGATGTCACATACAGAGCTGGTATAACCATTCCGGAACAATCCACCAAATACACTGAAACTGAAACTAAAACAACTAAAACAATCTAAACATCCTAGTTAGAGTTGCGGCTCCACAGAGTCACTCCTCCACTGGCTGCTCACCGTCCTCTACACAAAGAGATACATGCCAACAACAGAAAAGAGAAACGGGGAGTAAGAAAACATGTAAACACATCGACATGGAAGTAGTAAGCAAGATGAACATACGTCATATACGTAGCATTTATCAACGTAAAGCATTTATCATCAACATATGACTATATCAACATATTAAATTAATCATCGTATGCTATGCGGTGCAACCCTACTCCGGTACTCCATTATGCATGTGGATCCAAACTATCTCAGGAAGGCAACTTCGGAGTTACATATCCACATTGGCAAAAAAGCACCAACGCTGGCAGTTCACCAAACTATGGGTCAACCCCTTGGATAGCCGACGCACCATACCTTGGAAGCGCCACTAAGTGGGCGCACGGTTCACCAAACCTTGGGTAAACCACCCACGGACGGCCAGATCGCTGTACTCTAGGACGACTTCCCCTATGTTGATCTTCCCCCACTAACAACTCCAATGCGTGATGCATGAGCACAACAACAAACAAGGTAACCACCTCTTTTGCTTGGGCCAATAAGCACCCAAGACTTATCACCAACATCAACATCATCAACAGCCTGACCCTTAAGAGTCAAGGCCCCCTTGGCCAAAAAGCACCAAGGTTCAACTCAACAACACCTCGACCAAAAAGCATCGAGGCCACTTCGGCCAAAAAGCACCAAAGCTTATCAACGTGCGGCAACCCTTTGGGCACCTGCTTAACCAACTTATTAATCTTGTTTATCTTAATTAATCTTAAAATTAAGTTATCTAGCTTGTCTTCATTTTATTGGTGTCTTATCACATTATTGGGGACAACTGCGGTGAAACACCCTTAATTCCTTTAATCTCCGATTCTGACCAGTAAGGGGAGCACGAGCGTGCTCACCCCAGCACGGTCGTGCTGTCACTTAAGTGGATCACGGTCGTGCTTATTGTCCTGCACGGTTATGCTCAAAGCACGGCCATCTTCCAGAATTCAAACTGGGAGAACGGGCGTGCTCCCTGTTCAGCACAGCCGTACTCCTAGAGCCAGCCATACTATTATGGGCAGATTCGTTATGTGTTCTTGGAGCCAAAACTCCCTAACAGTCTCAAATCAGATCCTAGGGTTCTTTGACTAATCCAGTTGGCATAAAACCTCACCTCTCACTAACAGTTCATATTTTATGAAACATTGGTAGAATTAATCCCTTAACCGTTATGTTAATTAAGAGTCCTATTTGGCCAATTAATTTCTTATTAACAATTCAACATCAACCAACAACACTCAGCCAATCAATGCATAATAACAACATCATAACAATAACATTCATGTCATAAACGGATTTAACCAATTATACCTCATTGGCATACAACATAGTAACTATGAACAATAGGCATACTCATAATCAATAACATCAATATCAATTAATCCATATAATCAAACATGTCATCGAATTGTCAACAGTCAGCAATAACAATAATAATGGGGCTATGGGAACCCCTCATCTTACGCTACCCCTTGCTTAATGTCTACACTATCCTTCTCTCCATACCTGGTATGAAGAATCTGATAGTGACAACTCAACGACAACTAGCGCGTTCCCTTAAGCGGCTCAGTCAGCTTTCCAAGCCTTGGTCAAACAAACGAGTTAACCGATTAGTTCCCAATTCAAGAACAAGAAAAGGAAACCAAAAAGAGAAGAAACTGTTACCTACACAGATTGGCACAGACGAACAAGAACTTCCCAAGGGTTTCCGAAACTCCTATAATGTACTGAGTTTAGAGGAAACAGGGAAAATAACACTCTTGGCCGCAACAGGGTTCTATTTGTGCCAAAATAGGTTTTACAAGCAAAACCCTCGGTTACTGTTCTATATTTAAAGGCATCAGACCCGAGCACGATCGTGCTCCTCGTTGAGCACGGTCGTGCTCAACTTAGCGCTTGTGAGGCACAGTCTGCTATTGAGCACGAACATGCTCACTATTAAGTACGGGCATGCTCAACTTAGCGTCAGCGGACGCTCCCTCTCAACGGGCACGGTCGTGCTCCCTATTAAGCACGCCCGTGCTTGTGACTCAGACAGTCACAAGATACAAGTTTAAGAAAGGGATTTTAAGCCTAGAAATCCCACTTATCCCCTCAACAACGACTCTAAGCTAAGTCCTAAAGCTTAAACAACCAAACAAACATACATAAAAGTACTTAACGAAAAACGGGGTGTTACATTCAACCGAGGTGACCAAGTGTTTGATCCCCAAATTTGAGTGGAACTCCTTCAGACTTTTGTCAACAAATTGTGTTCCATTGTCTGATATTGTTGGGTATGGTAGGCCGTGTCTGCATATTACAATCTTCGACACAAATTTCTGTACCTTTGGGGCAGTGATAGTGGCGAAGGGCTCGGCCTTTATCTATTTGGTGAAGCAATCAATTCCAACCAACAGGAATCTATTTTGTCCCTTTGTTGTAGGGAATTTTCCTGAAATATCTACTCCCCACATGGTGAATGGCCAGTGGGAAATTATGTTATGCAATTCGGCAGGAGGGGCACGCTTCAAGTTGCTATATCTTTGGCATTCATCACACTTCCTTACCCACTCTGCGCATTCGGTCTTGAGACTAGGCCAGTAGTACTCGGCTCTGACTACTCTTGCTGCCATCGACCTCCCTCCTGTGTGCATCCCGCAAATTCCTCTGTGAATTTCTGCCATTACATATTCAGCTTGGCCTTTAGTCAGACACTTCCTTAGGGAGTACAGAATCCTCTTCTGAACAGCTCTCCACACTCGTTTGAGAAGTGGCTTGCTTTGATCCTCAGCTTTCTTACTTCTTCCTCATCTTGGGGTACCACTCCATTCTTCAGATATTCCCAGATTGGAGTCATCCATTCCCGATCCATCTTCTCATTAGAGAGTATTTCAACGGGTAATAAACTCGGTTGCGACAGGGTTTCCTGTATCACCGTTTTTAATTGACCAGGTTTTTTGGTGCTTACCAACTTAAATAACAGATCAGCTCTAGTATTCTCTTCCCTGGGAATATGTTCAATTTCAAATTCATCGAAGACTCAAATGAAGTGAGTTACCTTATGAAAGTATCTGGCCAGCTGGGTGTCTTTCGTTTGGTAATCTCCTTTTTTCTGTCCTGTGACCAGTTGAGAGTTTGTCTTGCATCTTACTTTCTTTGCCCCTACTTCCTTAGCGAGCCTTAAACCAGCCAGCAATGCCTCATATTCGGCTTGATTATTAGAGGCCGAGAATTCGAACGTCAAGGTTTGCTCCAGTATTAAATCTCCTGGAGCTTTTAAGATGATCCCTGCTCCATTACCCTTCACATTGGACGACCCATCCACATATAGGGTCCACCAGCTCGTTTCATTTCCGCAACCCGACACCAAATCGGCTACAAAGTCGACCAAACACTTGGCCTTTATAGCCCCCCTCTGTTCGTATTTTAGTCCAAACTCATATAACACCACTACCCATGCGATCATCCTCCCTGCTAGCTCCGGATTTCTTAGCTCCTGTTTGATTGGGTAATCAGTTTTTATCACAATCTGATGACTTTGGAAATAAGGTCTCAGGTGCCTAGCTGTTGTTACCAAGGCTAAGGCTAACTTTTCAATCCTTTGATACCGATTTTCTGCATCATGTAATACCCGACTTATGAAGTAGACCAGGATTTGATGCTTGTCTTCCTCCTGTACCAAAACTACACTCACGGCTTCCTCTGTGACTGAATGATATAACAATAGTTCTTTACCTGGTTTTGGACGGGTAAGGATCGGAGGGAAGGACAAGAATGTTTTAAAATCTTGGAAAGCTACCTCACATTCTTCATTCCACTGAAACAATTCTGGCTTCTTTAGTAACTTGAAAAAGGGCCTTCCTTTCACGGCCAACTTGGGCAGGAACCGAGATAATGCAGCAAGTCGCCCTACCAACCTTTGAACTTCCTTAATTTTCTGCGGGCTTCACATGTCTATTATCTCCTAGCATTCATCCGGGCTGGCTCTATCCCTCGGTAAGTCAGCTAAAAGCTTAAGAATTTTCCTCCTTGTACTCCGAAGATGCATTTTTCAGGGTTTAACCTCATATTGTATTTAAGGATCTCCTCAAACGCTTCAAGGAGATCAGCTGGATGTCTCGATGGATCGTCTGACTTGACCTCCATTGCATCCACATATACCTCTATATTTTTTTTGATCTGCCTGGAGAAGATCTTGTCCATAAGCCTTTGGTATGTTGCACCAACATTCTTTAACCCAAAGGGCATGACCTTGTAACAATAGTTAGCCCCCTGGATCATGAATGCCATCTTCTCGTCATCCGCCGGGTCCATTTTATCTGGTTGTAACATGAGTACGTGTCCATCAAGCTAAGCAATCTGTACCAAGAAGCCCCATCCACCAACCTATCTATACTGGGTAAAGTGTAAGAATCTTTAGGACAGGCTTTGTTCAAGTCTGTATAGCGGTGCACATGCACCATTTTCCATTTGCTTTTTTGATGAGGACAACATTCGCCAGTCATGTAGTGTACTTTATTTCTCTAATGGACCCAGCGATTAATAGCTTACCAGTTTCTTGCTCGACCGCCTTTCTTCTTTCTTCCCCTAACCTTCTCTTTCTCTGGACCACAGGCCTAGCCTCTGGATATATTGACAGCTTATGACAGAGGAAGCTCTCGATTTATCCTTGGCATATCCGACACTTTCCAAGCAAAAAGATCCACGTTTCTTTTAAGCATAAGGAGTATTTCCTCCCTGAGTACAGGATCTAGCTGAATACCGAGTTTAACTTGCTGATTCGGTTGTTCTCCGATTTGAAACTTTTGCGAGTCTTCGACCGGTTCTGGTCTTGCATCTCGTATTTCTATCCTCGAGTCCAGCTCAACCAGGTTGACCGAGTCTTTCTCAGACTTCTTACCCTTGCCTTCCGCTTTCTACTGTTCCTTAGTCACTTCCTCTTTTACTTTTCCTACCTTGAGATTGTCTACATAACATTACCGCGCTTCCTTCTGATCGGCCCTCATTGCCACTATCTCCCCTGAAGTTGTTGGGAACTTCATGGTCAAATGAGGGGTTGAAACCATGGCACCAAGATCATTCAGGGCCGATCTTCCTATTATAAGGTTATAAGAAGTCATTGCATTGACAATCAAGTAACGAACCGAGATAGTCCGAGATAGTCTTCCCAATCCAAAGGTAGTGAGCAGATATATGTATTTGCGTGTGTCCACCTGCTCTCCTGAAAATCCAATCAGCTTATTGTTGTATGGCTGAAGGGAGCTTTCAGGTATTCCGAGCTTTTGGGAAGTTGGATAGTAGAGAATGTATGTCGAGCTTCCCTGATCCACCAATGCCTTCCTAACCGAGAAATTAGCAATCTCTACTATTATTACCATGGGGTCATCTTGATTCAGATCAACTCCTTTTAAATCATCATCTGTGAATGCTATCGGCCTGGAGGGCTTTGCTGGCTTCAATGCCACCGAATTGAGTACTCGGATTGCACGGAGATTCCGCCTCCTAGCAGAACTAGTTGTTCCACATCCTGCAAACCCTCCTGCAATGGTGTTGATCACCCTTCTCTTTTGGTCTCCCCCCATTCTTCCATCAGGTTCTGGGTTTCTTCTTTCTCCCCCATTTCTCTGTCCTCTAGCCTCTCATCTTCCGAGTGCTTGGCCAGGTATTTCTCTTCTTCCTCGGCCTTGCTGGGGGTTGAGATTTCGACCCTCCGGACCTATTTGCACGAATTGGCCAAGATGTCCGGCTTGTATTAGCTCTTCATTCTTATCACGCAGAGTCACACACTCTTCAATAGTGTGCCCATAGTTCCCATGATACCGACAATGCTTGGATCGATCTGTGGACTCTGGTGTACGCCCAGGGGGAGCTTTAGCAAGTCCACGTGGCATATTACTTCCAACACCCTGTCCCTGTTAGTGTTCAGGGGAGTGTAGAAGTCATATTTTGGTCCGTGCATGGGCCTTTCACCTTTACCTCTTCCTTTTTCCAACACCTGCTTTCCCGTGTCCTTGTTATCACTTCTTATTCCCAGACCAGCTCGCGCTTTGATTTGAAATTGAGTAAGCTCCTCCATCTGAATATATCCAGCCGCCTTCTCTCTGAATTCGTCCATATCCAAAGGCGGCTTCCTGCAAATATTGTCGAGGAAGGATCCGGGCTTCAATGCCATCAGCATGGAGTGTAATGCAACAACCGGGTTAAGATCCCGGATGTTGGCTGAGACTGCAGTCAACCGATCCATGAAGCTTCTGAGAGAGTCATCTTTCTCCTGTTTTAAAGTCACCAAGGCCGCTGAGGTCATATGATGAGCCCGACTTGTAGTAGATTGGGAGCTGAACCTGGCAACTAAAACTTTAAAACTGTTAATAGAAGCTGGGGGGAGCCGTACCAATTCAAGGCTGCCCCCTTCAAAGACGTAGGAAATGCCTTACACATGATAGCATCATCATCAGTGACATTGTTTACCTGGGTTACATAATCGTCCAGATGGTTATCCGGATCTGCGGTTCCATCGTAACTTTCTATGTTTAGGGCCTTCCACCCCAAGGGGAGGGGAGTGCTCATGATTCGGTTTGTCAGTGACTCCTCCCCAATGCTACATTGGATATGGGAGGACGAGCATACCATATCACCATCCTATCTCTCGTTACTCGTGCATTAGGGATGTACTGTTCATCCTGATATTCAGTAGGAGGTGCTCAAGTAGAATGTGCTCGCTCACTCCTATCACGTGTTGCTCTGGTGTTTAACATGTGCTCGGTATTTCCCCCGGTTGCGATCGTGTTGGTGTGGGTTTCTGGGTGATAACTGGGCACGTATTCCTCATCCCTCCTGGACGATGCGATCCGTTCTCTGCTTGACTCTGCTCCCTCTGTTGGCTCTGTTCCTGCTTATCATGGAGGCGTTGACGCTCCTGCCTCATCTCTTCATTTTCTCTTCTCAGGATTTCAATTTGTGCCTTCATTTCCTAGAGAAATGGGTGATTCTCCAAGGATGGAGGGTCCATCTTCTCACGTTCATCAATCACCTCCTGGTCCTGCTATCTTCGCCAGCTGTGCTTCTGGTTAAGACCATGTTGCTCGAACAAGTAATGTGGCCGAAGGAAGTTTACTTCGGCCCCGCGGTGGGCGCCAAATGTTCCATCCAAAAATCTTAGATAAGAGACTTCCAAGAAGGAACTAGATCACTCAACTCTCTTTTGCACAATGAAGGATATTTGGATATTCAGCTTGACAGAACTAAGGTTCTGCTCCTACGTATCCAGTATGGAATCAAAGCTGAGACGTAGTTCTATAGGATGTGACATATTTATAGAGTGGATTGTTGTTTTCCGTTGGATGGAATTAGTGCACGTTTTACCTGTGCTCCTCCATCATCTCCATGATTTCGAGCTATTAATGCCCTTTATTCTTGTCTTATTTGCTAATAAATGCGGGTATATCAGGAGCGAGAGCGTCGCCCGGGCTATCTCTATCCCAATTCAATCCCTTGATTCACACTGTTCTCTTAATCACTATTTATTTGATGATCCTGACTCCCCCTCCCTATTATAGGCAGCTCGGCTACCTTGTCCATCTCGGACAAGGTACTCGACAATGATCACCTTGGTGAGGTGGACAGGTCGGTTAGACCGGAGGCCGAGTTCTCCCACACGGGCCTTATCTATGAGGTCGCTTGATCCAACCCTATATTTTTTGGTTAGCATAACCTACAAGCTTCACTCATCACAACTTCAGCTCTATTAAAGTTCTAAGTATCAACTTGAGGCATTGAAGTATCATGTTTATCAATGAGGAAAAGGCAGCCTAAATTTGACAATGAAAAGAAAATGCATACAGGGATAAAAGAAATTCAACTTTTAACCTTTTGATAACACTAATTGAAAAGTTTAAAGAGATTATGTAAGTTCACACAATTTTGAAAATTGTTTGAGGCCTTCCATCAATCAAATTCAGAGCATGAGTATGATTAACATAAAATCATCATGTAAATAAGTTATTCAATTTTCCCGTCGAGCATTTGGTATACAACAAGCATTGAACACATGTAAAAGTCTGAAGTTTGATTCATTAAGCATTTTCTTCACACAATGGTGGCATAGAGATAAGCATAAACAAATAGGGACCTTACCAATTGACTGAGAACAACAAATGTGATTCTCCTGGCCTCCCAAATTGAAAATACAACCCAGAAAAATTACAAAGGAAACTTGAATTTTTTATAACTTTTTCAACACTAAAAGGAAATAAAATCTTCATGCTTTTCCTTGATTGGAGTATCTGAAAGAGACTAATTGCCAAGCTCCAGAGGATAGAAGGTAACTCCAAAGAAATTGGAAGAAGAAAATAAATGTGATGGGAAGGTGAAATAGAAGCTTGGGTGATGGTGTAGCAGGAGAGGAGGTGCAGAATGAGACACCTCGATATCTCATTAAAGATAAACCTAATTAACTAACCTTAATTGTCATATAAGCGTTAGACATACATAACAGAAAATGAAGATATTAAAAACTTAAACATAAAAGATACAAACGATATGAGAAACTAAAAGAAAATTCATCATAAGGTCACAGACAGACAACATCCTCACTATACTCCACTCAAAACTCGTCCCTTCTCAAAATACATCAAAATAGCATACCACACACACCCATATACAACAGACGCTCTGGCGTATCCACGAAACTAATGTGGATTTCTACTACCACCCTGACTCTCCCCGCGTCTGCACCTGTAAACTCTCCACAGTCGTGGCTGTGGTGATGGTGCTGATGGTGTCGCCTCACTACTACCTAATATGAACACACGATGACAACGCTGGAATAATCATCGGTAGTGAGAGTTGTGGCGAACATCATCTCGGGGAACCACTGCTACATGGCCTATCACCTCAGAGCTGTGGCATATATCCCACGGGTGTGGATGTTGTCTACCGAGCGGATGCCAAAATTGATGAAAAGGGAGCCTCATCCCAAGCCTGAACATTCCCATGAAGGTAGATGTTGGGGACTCACCAAAACGTATGTACACTCCGACTGGCCCAGTGTTAACTGACAAAAAGGTTGCTGGGTCAATCTGCCACCCCCGATCATCGTAGAACTCGAACTCAAACGTGCCCACCACCGGGACGCTCAGTGGTCCCGTCATCCATGGGTGATGACTGAATGACATCCTGCTAAAATGTGTCTGCTCCCCGATCGATGATGAACATACAGAGAAAAGGGATAGAGAGATAAGAAAATATACTATCATCATACGATAGAAAAGAGTACATAGTATAAAATACAATAACAGAACGGAAACATGCAACACGTATGGATAGGTACCATCCTCGAGTTACTGTATCATCCTCTACCCTTAAGCATTCATGCAACTAAGCCTGGATGCTGACGTGTGTAACACCCTGTTTTTCGTAAGTGTTTTTATAAAGCTGGTTTTATTAAATTAAAAGAGTTGGTTAAGGGCTAAGTGAGATTTTGGCTTAAAAGTCCCTTTCTGGTACATGAGCACACCCGTGCTCATTAGCCAGCACGCCCGTGCTTATAGTTAGTAGCGTGTTTCTGATTTTAAGTTGAGCACGACCGTGCTCAATGTTCTGACCGCGTCTCGGTGACGCTAAGTTGAGCACGACCGTGCTTAGGTCCGAGCTATATATTTTTGGCACAGAACCCAAGGGTTAGCATGAAACCCTAAATTTCTAGCTGTGGCAGCCACTGTTACGGCTCAAAGTGCCTCCTTCCCTATTTCCTCTTCTTCTATTGCAATAGTGGAGTTTTGGAAGCTGTTTGGGAAGCTTAGTGCGTCTGTGTTGGTGTAGAGGTAATGGTCCCTTTTACTTTGTCAGTTTCCTTTCGTTTTAATGAGAGATACTGATTAATTGTGTTTCTGATCAACCAAGGCTTAGTACCGGAGTAAGCCGCTTGAGGATTCGGGATCAGTTTGCTGTTTAGGACGTTGTTGGAGCTACCTTCAATCCAGGTACGGGGAGAAGGGTATTGTAACCATTAGGCAGTGGGGTAGTGTAAGGTAAAGGGGTTCCCCATGACCCCGGAGTCGTTGTATGATTTAATATGATAATTGTCTGACTGTTGTGATAATATGTTCTTGATGTTAATGTGATGCTTTATACGTCTACGTTCATAACATGTTTTTATGTTTATATTGTTGTGGTTAATATGAATATGATGTTATGACGATAATGTTGGATGTTTGGTTGACGTGATGGTTTGTTGTTTTGAGGTTATAAGTTAAGATTATAACTGATAAAAATAGGTTTGAAAACGTGATGAATTTAATGGATATGCGATCCTAAAAATTTGTCTAAGAATCTGACTTGAACTCTGCCCAGAACAGCACTGTCGCGCGATGAGTATGACAGTGCTGAACAGGGAGCACGACCGTGCTCCCAGTTGAATTTTGGAAAATGGCCGCGCTGTTTAGCACGTCCGTGCAAGACAAAGAGCACGACCGTGCTGCTGAGCACGACCGTGCTGCTGAGCACGACCGTGCTGCTGAGCACGACCGTGCTCAACAGGAAGCACGACCGTGCTTCACTGAAGGGGCAGCACGCCCTTCACGCGTTCAAGCACGACCGTGCTGGGGTTTAAGCACGACCGTGCTGACCCTTTTTGGACAGAAACAGAATTAAAGGACTTAAGGGGTTTCAAACCCCATTCCCCAATGATGAAAAGTTGAGATAGCTAATCAAAGAGGAAGATTAGACAACCTGGTTAATAATTATTGAAGATGATTAAGATAATAAGATGTTAAGTCGGTATCCGTTGGGTTACCGCACGTTGATAAGTTGAAGTCTTGGGTGCTTATTGACCCAAGCATGTTGAGTTGAACCTTGGTGCTTATTGGCCAAGCGAGCCTTGACCCCGTGGTTTGGGTCTAAGGTTACGTTGCTGTTGATGTTGAAGTCTTGGGAGCTTCATGGCCCGAGCAAGGAGGTGGTTGAGATTGTTTGTTGTTGTGCCATTTGCATATAGCATTGGAGTTATTGATGGGGGAGGTTCGACAAAGGGGAGATCGCTCGAGAGTACGGTGATCTGGCCATCCACGGTAGGTCACCCGATGGTTTGGTGATCGAGGCCCCCCGTGATGAGGCATCCACGGTTTGATGCGTTGGCTATCCATGGGGTTCACCCAAGGTTTGGTGAACTGCCAGTGTTGGTGCTTCTATGGCCAATACGGATATGTAACTCCAAAGTCGTTCATCCTAAGTTAATTTGGATCCACATGCATAGATGGAGTAGCGGAGTAGTTGATGCATTGCACAGCATAGCATACTTGGTTGATATGATATTGTTGGACGTTGATGTATGCTTATGTTGTATGTTTACCTTGCTTCCTATTCTCATGCTGTATATGTTTACATGAATCTTACTCCCCGTTATTTGTTTGTGTTTGGCCTGATCGGCATTTTGTAGAGGATGACGAGCAGCCCGGAGAGGAGTGACTCTGAGGAGCCACCGCTCATAGTTAGCGCCTTTCCTTTCAGTTGTTAGTTTAGTTGTTTATTCGGTTTGTACGGATGGTTATACTAGCTCTGAATTGTGACATCGGGTTGGGCCGTTATTTTTATGTTTTCATTATTTAAACTTGGTTTCTTTTCCGCTTTGTAACTGGCTCATGTGGGACTTTTCTACCCATGGACAAATGTTTTATTTTATTTAGAAAAATGCATGTTTTTATTTTAATTGTTTTTATATTAAATGCCTTAAAACATGTGGGGTAGAAGGGTGTCACAATGTGGCCACCTATAATCATGTCACGCATCCCTCATCATATTAGAGATATCAGTCAGTCGTCCAAGCGAGTACTCCCCCAAGATATATATATATATATATATATATATATAAGTGGCCTGAAGCCACACATAGCATAAGTAGCCGAAGCTACAAACGGAGCCGCTCGGCAAGGAATACATGAGTATCACGGTAACATCACTAATCTACTGTCCGGTGACATCCGGTATCTGTACTTAGATACTCTGACCTCGTGTGTTCCTTGCACACACTGTCAACAACACCATGCATTCTAATATGAGTCTCAACCACTCACTAGAAACTCGTATAAGTCCTCGGGTCATATCACATAAAAAAAATTATATTTTATTTGGTAAGGCACCTCTACGTCATATGTTATACTCTCCCCATCATGTAAATCTCTGGATCAACACATGTCATCGTCTAGAGGCCAACTAAACATACAATAGCAGATATAACATGTTATCTTACAAAGCATGTTACCCATATTATCATAAATAATCAAATAAAGCATGTTTGTTAAGGCAACTAGCACACATCAAGTAGCTCAACAATTAAAATCTTACATCCTCGATATTCACAAAATTAACCTAACGACGATAAACCTATAATCCCCAAATCATCATTGGTACTAGGAGGTAATAGCCAATGTGATTTTGACATTGTCGATATTCGCTCACCAGTAGGGTTTAGGTCGCCTACAACTATTATTGCATGTTATGCTACTTAGTCGTTTCCGACGATAGGATGCTTCTTTCTCCCACCTGAGAAACACATAGCTGTAACCGGAACAATGAAACGAGCACTTCCTTCCACTACACAAATCTGCCTCGTGCCAACCGAGTACCTCCTGGGCTCCAAAAATTCACATGAACACATGCCACGAAGCAGACAACGTCGGTAACCTTAATATGAAAGCAGAATTTAAAACCGATAACCGAACATGGAGAAAACCTCAATACCGTCACCGACAGCATGTTGGCATGAAAAGAGCATAGGCTTACCTCAGTCCTAGCAAGAAAATGAAGGTAGGGATGAGATGATAACATCGCTACGAACTCAACGATGTAGTCGGAATCGTGTAACACTAATCGGTTTGATCACACTGAGCTTCGGAAGTTCCTCTCTTCTTCCCTGACCTCTCTCCCTCTTTCTATCTTTCTTTTCTCTCTTCTGTACTTTTCTTTCACAAGGTAACTTAAGTTACCTTTTATCCTACTGAACTTTTTTTTTCCCACATTCTGATATGCACGCTAAAGTGTGCAAAACTCCCACGCTGAAGTGTTCTGGCGCTAGGACGTGCACAACCTCCACGAGTGAGCGTGGAGAGTGCTTCACCTGCAAGCCGCCGCCCTTCCTGCCACGTGTCTCTTCCTTACTTGCCACGTGTGATCGATGTCTCATCCCTGTCTAGTTGACCAGCCACGCTTAAGCACCGGAAGGCCACGCTAAAGCATTTTGGTGCTCAATCGCCAGGCATAGGCATGCTCAAGCATGCTGGGTTATACAGTAACCGTAATTCGCGCGATCGTCTTAGTCGAAGCCGATTCTTAACGTAACTCATAGACATATGTTCCAACATCAAAATATACTTATCAAACATAGTAATTAGGGTTTTAAAACATGGATGTTACATAGAAGATAAGGATAAAATGATGCATAAATATGAAGAGGAAAGGAGATGGAAGGGGAAAAAATAAGGGTGGGGCGCGGACCAGGTCAAGCGCGACCCGGTCTGGGTGTAGATCTGGGTTGTGGGTCCAACTGCATTAAAAGGAAGGGAAAGGGGACAAACCAGGTAGAACGCGACCCAATTTTGTTAAGTGGATCTGGGCCTCCTTTTGTTTTTCGAAAGATATTCTGGAGAGGTTTGGGTTGGGTTTAGCCCAATCTTCTTCTTTTTTATTACTTTTTTGGATTTCTTTTATTTTTTTCTCCCCTTTTTTTATTCACTTCTCTTCATTTCTTTTTTATTTTCTTTCCTTGAAAAAAAAAATTAGTAAAAAAAAAAAGTTAGAATAAAATATGGAAAAGAGCATACAACCCCCTAAACTTTAACCCATTTTCAAATAAGCATCTTCAACTATTAATTCTTCCCAATTAATCCTCAAACTTCAGTTATTAGTGAAATTGGTCCTTCTATTAACCCAAAGTTAAATCACTAATGGTGATCAAATCTAGCCATTCATTTTTTTAAATCTCAACCATTGATTGTTATTTTATTTTTGAATTAAAAAAATAAAGTAAGAGCACTCTTTCATGCTTTCCTTCATGTTCTTTGTTTTCTTTTGGGTTCTAGGAATTGAAGCTCGGAGTTCGAGTCCCGGGAGAGGCAGATGCAGAGAAATGCCGCGAGGGGTCCCTTTGTTTATAATTTTGTCCCTCTACCTTGCTCTTTAAATTGGATATATCATTTAGGCTTTGTTTGGTTGTGAGAAGAAAAGGAGAAGAGAGAAAGAGGTGAAAAAGAGTATGAGAAGAGAGAAATGGTGAGAAATAAAATAGATTTTATGTGCTGTTTGGTATAAGAGAAATATGAGAGAAATAGAGGAGAAATAAGTGTTTTCTCTCTCTCCCCTTTGTTTGGTTGGATAGAAAATAAGAAGAGAGAAAAGTAATTTTTTTTAAAAAGACAAAAATATCCTTGACTAAAAAATCAATATAAAAATATTTAAATTTAATTGATTTAAGTTATTTTAACTAATCAAATAATTTAAATTAATTTAACTGATTTAAGTTATTTTAAATAAAATTTATTAGTTTAATATAATTATTTTATTTATTTCAATTTAATTTAGTTAAATAAATGATTAATTTAGTTCAATTTATTTAAATTTATTAAATAATTGAATGATAACTCAAAAAGAAGGGTACAAAAGTTATTTTATATGAAACGCTTCCTCCCTCTTCCATTTTCTTCTCACTTTGGGGGAGAAATAAATTTAAGGTGGGTCCCACCAATTTTCTTCTCTCTTCCCTATTTCTCTCCTTTATTAAACAAGAGAAAAATATATTTTCTCCTCCTTTTCTCTCTTGTTATTTTCTACTCTAACAAATAAAGCTTTGAGCCAAACTGATCGATATCGTCCAAAGGCAATGTGATAAACCCATGCTCCTTTCTTTTTTATTTTTTTATATATAAAAAAACATAAATAGAAGCTGGACATCTCATCAGTCTAATATTAACTATCACCATCTTTGCCAACGAATCAAAAGAATGACGCATAGTTGTGTTTTATATATAACTAGCATTATACCCGTGCATTCGCACAGGTCACGCTGTGTTGGTTATTATAAATTTTTCTAAAAGAAAAATTGAAAAATAATCAGTTTTTTATGTAGTAAATAATTGAATAAATTAAATTATATATATCAATATTGAGACAATTATAAAACATAGAAACTGATACAAATGATGTGAAAGATGTTAAAGTATGAAATTGAGAATGTTCTTAAACTGAAGATGTTAAAAAAAAAAAAACATTTCGCAGGATTTGACTTAAAAACATGTCAACAAAAAAGTCAGGCGTGTGACAGTTTGACAAAATATATAGATTAATCCATATAAAAGTTCATATGATATCCATTGTACCCTAACTGTATTCAATGGATCAATGTTACTATAATTTTCATTCAAATAATGACATCAACATATGCATTCTACAAAACTCTTATGTAACATGATAAGGCATGTCGGATTATAAAAATTGAAGTTACAATGTTAAGGTCATTTTAAATTATCTGCAGCGAGTAATCAATTTGCAATGAGTAGATCCAATAATGACAAAACTATTAACTATCAGAAAATATAGCAAAATGGGCTTGTACATAAAATTATATAACTATAAGAATCAATATAGCATGATAGGAATACACAAATCCTATTAATTTCAAATCAATTCACCATAATATTAACATCATGAGCAATGTCACACAATAAGAAATTTCAAAACTTTGCAGGTCAGCAGAATAATAAATAAGGAATTTTTATGAACATAATGAATAAGGAATTCACATCCTAATAATATTAACATAATAAATAACTTTCTATTCAATCGAATCATCACCGTTTGTCAAATTAACCATATAAACTTTCTTTTCCAGTAATTGTAAACTCATTCATAACTAACTTTCTGCTCTTAAAAGTTGTATTATTTTTTTTTCACGATTAATTTTTTTAGTGACTTTTATTAGAAAAAGTAATCTGATTTAGGAAATCTTGATGAAGAAGTTTGTATTTTGTTTTAAAAATTTAAGGTGATAAAGTTATTTTAGAAGTTGTCTAAACAATTATTCATGAAGAAGAACCTCAAGATGCAGAAGACTGCTTATCTTCAAATCATAATATTTACATAACCAACTTTTAATTCAATTATAAAATTATGTATTGGTTATGTGGTGACAATTATGTATTTGTAGAATGTAGGTTGTTGCTTCCTTGTACGTTAATGTCAGGTCACTACTTGATAGTAATAGAAGATTGTTGCTTCAAAAATTATAACAAAAGATTTTGATGGATTTAACATGTTTTTAGATTCAGCCTAAAGCAAATGATTTTTTATATTTAGGAGCTTTTAGTTTTTTTCTTTCATAGTCAGTTTGCTCTTTAGATCAGGAGTTTTGGTATACCATTTCAGACTTGGTGAATGATGTAAAAAGAGTAAGTGTTACCTTGTATATGGGCCGAGTATCCCTAGTACTCTACTTCAATACAATTTTGCTTATAAAAACATGTAGTTCTGATTGTATGCACGTTATTATCATTTAAGTTTATGATATTTTTTTTCCTCATAAGATAATTAGAAGTAGCTGATGAATTCGGCCAAGAAAATTGTGCAAGGATTCTACAAATTCCAATAGCAATAAATAAGGATTTAATTCAGAAACTTGCCTTTATATCACAAAAAATATTCAAAGAGTACATCATATTTGTTACAGTATGTGGTAAGTACTCATACCAGCATCCTAATCAAGATAACAGCAACTATAATAAGCGTATAAAGAACTTTAACAGTAAATATGAGTCAACTTGCTTTATGTCTTTTCCTAAGAAGACATTTGAAACTTTTTTAGTTTTAAATGAGAAAACATTTAATTGCTAAATCATTGGCAAATGCATTTAAAAACATCGACGTGTAGAAGAAAATTGAAATGTTGAAGCAGACGTCTAAGAAAAATTTAAAATGATCTTAATAAGGGGATAACCTAGGAGAAAATATTAGAAGTGTAAAATGATGTTAATAAGGGGATCTCCTGGAGCTTTCTAAAGATGTTAGAAGTGTAAAATGTTTTATACATTTGTCATTTTTTTTTTTCAATTTCAATGAAGCTAATATTGCAAACATGTTAGCAAACATACTCTTTCTCATGCGTTTGAGAATTCTCCGCCTCTAAGTGTAAGTCTGGTGCTTTCAAATTAGAACAAAAAATTAAGAGAAATTCAGCAGTGAAGCATAAACCGTAAGCTGAGCAATTCAGAAATCCAGAAATCAAAACAAATGTAAGTGAGAGATTCAGGGAGAGACATACTTAAGTAGTAAAGCAGAAACGAAAATGAAGAGATGAGATATTTAAGGAATTAGCAAAACGAAAATGAAACAAAAAAGGAAATTGGGGGATTTTTAGGGATTGAAAAAATAAAAACAAAATGTCACGGTTTTGAAAGGAAGAATATGAGATAGAAGATGATATGATCTGCACATTTTGTGTAATGGATATAAATTAATGTGAAACAGAGAAAAGTTTGAGAGAGAAAAGTGTAATGAGAGAGGTTGTGTTGAGGAAAGTTTTGTATTTTTCAAAAACAGAGAAAAGTTTGTCGTAAATATAAATTTAAAATAAATATATATTTTTAATTAAATTTAGTATTAGTTTTAAAAAGGATTTTAAATCAAATTTTGTTTTAGATCTCAAAATATGTTTCATCGTCCCGAGGAAAAGTTCATTGTGTTGAGGAAAGTTTTGTATTTTTCAAAAATTTGTCAATTGTGCTTTGACCAGCCAATTTTTCATAATATAATAATAATATTATTATAATAATAATTTAATATTTAATAATATAATAATGCTAATAATATATTAATATAATAATTGTTCAACTTTTTAAAAAAGGAAAGGGTATACGATGCTTTGTGGTTTGTGAGGGGAATTTTTTTTAGATTGTGAATAGGGACATGTGTCAATTGCTTAGAGTGGTAGATTTTTTTTATTAGACCATATTATCCTCAAAGAGGGACATGTGTCAATATATAAGGATGGGGGAAAATGGTATTTCACAAGCCTAAAATATTTATAGAGATATAGTAGATATAATATAAAGCGTGGTCGTCATCTTAACACTAGAATGCTATAACCGGTAGAAACTATAAACTAACCACACTATAGTTAGGGACCAACTGAGGAGGAGAGTACCAAAGAGGAGAAAGAAACCACACAGAGAAAGAGAAAATAAAAAGACTGAAGGGGCGAACAGGAGAAACGCAAGAAGAAGAAAAAGCACAAAAAAAAAAAACCTCCTGTTTTTATTTCATTTTTTAAAAATAAAAATAAAAATATAATGAATGGTTTAGATTTAAGAAAAATGAACGGCTGGATTTGATCTCTCTTAATAATTTGATTTTGGGTTAACAAAAAGATCAATTTCACTAATAATTGAAGTTTGAAGATTAATTGAAAAGAATTAATAGTTGAGGATGTCTATTTATAAATAAGTTAAAGTTTAGGGGGGATTGCATACTCTTTTCCCAATAAAATAAAACGGGGACAAAATTAAATGTTCAAAAAAGACAAAGCTTTTTAATTAAAATAAGTGTTGTCTTCGTCAAAGAATAGATAATGTTTTCTAGATTTAACGTGATCTTGATTCGTATCTTTAGATTATTTTTTTTTTGTAAGTAAAATTTATTAGTAGTCAACAACTAAAGCCACGACTATGCCATCTTCAAGTTAACCTTCTATGTGGAAAGATGAACAAAACTCCAGCACTGTAGAAAGGATAAACGATATACACCAGGGACATTGAAGCTAAGATAACAAAATCTTCTTTCTACTAGACTAAAACAGGCAATGGGGTTGGAGAACCAATTAGCAAAAAGGCAACTAGAATCATCCAACATAGCTAGCGTTCTCTAAGGAAGCACTATTTTATGTACTATCTTTATATAGTGTTTCCCATAAGAAATAATATCTTAGGTCCTAGCTTCAGATAATGTTTTCCAGAAATAGTATTATCTTCGATTTTAGAATTCAAATGCATTTCATTTAACAAAAGCTGTCATCGAAGGATCTATTTTTTTTTTTTTTGATGAAAATCATCGAAGGATCTATGTGACAGCTCTTCGAAAATTCTATCATTAGTCGCCACCCATTTTTTTATAATAAAAAATACTATTATTAACTAGGTACAAGGTACCTCAACCCCATGAGCAAAACACAGAACAAAAAGCAATCCAAAGACAAACACCCACCCAAACAAGCTAAAAGCAACCTTTCCAAGACACTAGTGAAGCCAAAATTCTTCACCCAGTAACAGAGAGCCAAAACCAAACCAACAAGCCCAAGCCGAAAAATAGCCGAATAAGTATAACGAATGGATGATAGGATCATAATTGGCCAAAAATGCTTCTTGTACCAGAAGAAAATCAGCAAAGCCACAAATAAAAATTGGAAAAAAACAAAACAACAAAGATACCAGACAAAGAACCAAAACAACAACACAACCGTCATAACCTTTAGAGTTGTGATACAATGACACAACTTTTTGACACACATACGGTTTACGCGCACAGGACATCATGCACTGTAGCACTACTGTAGCGCTACTGTAGCGCTACAGTAGCATCTTTTTTTTTTTTTTTTTTTTTTACATTTTGACTTTTTAAAAAAATAAAAATTGTTTCTAAAAAAACTCATTAACCAGATAATGAACTGAATTCACCAGATAATGAACTGAATTCACCAGATATTTGTACATGATTCACCAGATATTTGTACATGTTTAACCAAAAAATTTATTTCTCAAAAAAACTCATTCACCAGATAATGAACTGAACTCACCAGATATTTGTACATGATTCACCACTTAACGAAAAATTTTATTTCTCAAAAAAAACCCATTCACCAGATAATGAATTGAATTCACCAGATATTTGTACATGATTCACGAGATATTTGCACATACTTAACCAAAAAATTTATCTCAAAATAATCCATTCACCAGATAATGAACTGAATTCACCAGATATTTGTACATGATTCACCAGATATTTGCACATACTTAACCAAAAAATTTATCTCAAAAAAATCCATTCACTAGATAATGAACTGAATTCACCAGATATTTGTACATGATTCACTACTTAACGAAAAATTTTATTTCTCAACAAAACCCATTCACCAGATAATGAATTGAATTCACCAGATATTTGTACATGATTCACCAGATAATTACACATACTTAACCAAAAAATTTATTTATCAAAAAATAACATTTAAAAAAAAACCAAAACTTAAAAAAAAAAAAAATTGCGCTACAGTGCCGCACAGTGCAGCTACAGTGCCGCACTGTGTGCCACTATACGGTGTAAGCGTATGTGTGTCAAAAAAGTGTGTCAGGGAAGCATTTCTCTAACCTTTAATAGCGGTAAGATATATTGAACTCGAAAGCGCTATCTGATGTAAAATATAAACGCTATTAAAGTCCAAATATCTGACATGGTGTCACAGACGATGTCAAAAGTATGTGTCTCGAAGTTGTTCAAAAGACTTTACTCCTTAGAGAACGGGTTAGGCGAAGATGCACCATCCTAAAATTACACCCCTAATATATCACCCTAAAATTACATCCTCTAATGCACCACCCATGTGGTAATTTGTGGGCCAATAGAATTGCCACATAGATGGTCAAAGTTTTAAACCTTGGAGGTGTATTTATACAGTAGTTAAAACTTGTATGTACTGTATACTGTAGTATAGTATATGTATTTATGGTATTTATATATTTTACCCAAAAAAATTATTTATTATTTTTAATATCAGAAATAGTTTAATTTGTATTATGGACGATCCTGTAGGCAATCATCGTTGGAGTTATTCTGGACAACAATACACAAAACATAATACAAATTAAACTATTTCTGATATTAAAAAAAAAAAAAAAATTTGGGCAAAATATATAAATACCATAAATACATATACTATATTGCAGTATACAGTACATACAAGCTTTGACTACTGTATAAATACACCTCCAAGGTTTAAAACTTTGACCATCCATATGGCAATTCTATTGACCACAAATTATCACATGGGTGTTGTATTAGAGGGTGTAATTTTAGGGTGGTGCATCTTAGCCCAACCTTAAACAAATAGAAGTGGAGCATGATCTTGAATATAGAAATGGTCTTCTAGCTACTTGGGCTCTATTCATTATTTTGAGCATTTGTCCATTATTGATCTAGTGCATGCGCGCGGTCAACTATTTTAATTAGAATTCTTCTTTGGTTTTTATACCAAGGCTTCCTTTAATTGTAAACAAATGTCTAACCCTTTTCACTAAATTGTAGTACTTAAATGCCATATGCAGCCACCAAATAATAGAGAAATAAAAATAATAAAAATAAAAAACACTTGACCGTACCAGGTATATATAGTCATCTCTCAATATTCAGTACACCCTGTATCATTGACTTAGGCAATAATTTTTGTATTTGATATGTTTACCTGAAATAAAATATAGAAAGTTGAGCCAGAAGAGAAGTGTTCAGGGGTACATAGACAACTTCAACTATATTGCCTATCCTTCCAGGATACAATTACACTTGTTTTTTTGCCAAAGTAAAACCTCCTCTCACATGTTTCAAAATGATAAAAATGATAGGAGCCTGTACAAATCTTTGAAAACAGAAAACATAATGAAAATGATGTGATAGTTTTATGATATTTTCGTTGTAATTACTTCTAAAAATAAGAAATGAAAATAGTAAATAAGGAACAAACCAATCAGGCCCTAAGTTTTCCAAGCTATAAATACATACTCTCGTGCACAAGTTCTCTCCGCCTTCTGCTTAGTAGCCAACAACATACAATATAGCTTTAACTGCCCTCCCAGCTTCCTTTACTTCTCCACACAAACATATATACTGGGCCTCCATAGTGCCATATTAATTAGCAATTACAAAAACAATGGATAGTAGTAGTACTGCATACATGCGAGTAATGCTCTCTAGCTTGGTTTTGATTCCGTCAGTTTCAACATTGTCCTCAGCATCTCTGCAGTTGGGAATGTGGTAAAATTTGATTTTGATCCCTATAAAAAATTTATTCATCTTTAGTCCCTAAAAGATAAAAAACTGTGTTTTTAAACTTTGGTAAAGGACAAAAAATACACTACTTTTATTAAATGTAGGGACTAAAAATAAATAAAATTTGTATAGGAACCGAAATCAAATTTACCAATTTTACACCAACAAAAACATATATATAGTCAAGCCTATATAATATTTCAAATTTTGACTTAGTAATTAGTTTGTATGCAAAGTCTCTAAATTAAATTCGCATGTCCGCTATAGGGTTGTGATGGTTAAGTGTTACTAGCATCCACACTGATATCAATAACATATGAAACTCACCCAGGATCAAAGTTTCTTTCTACACATACACACACATAAGAAGAGGAAGAGAACTATTTCATTCACTCAATTCTTGATTGATTATGTTATGGCAACATACACGGTCATGCCTTTTTATAGGCAAACATTTGCAATATAATAACATTAATTAGAAGCTAACTTAAGCATTAAGAAAACTTAACAATGAAGAAAACAATTACTTAAAGGTGAAGAAAGCTTTGTGTGGTGGCTATACTAGTCAAACTTCAAGTCAAACTTTGCAACACGAATGGTGGCTAGAGGTGTTCAATTTGGATACAAATTGCTAGCCAATAATCAATGACATAAGCTTGATTTATCTCTACGTAACATCACACCAGGCAACCCAGTTGCTGAGAGAAACAACTTCAAAAACAACCCTAGCTTACATGGCTTTGAGGTGATTGAAGAGGCTAAGACCCAAATAGAGGCAGCATGTCCTCACACAGTGTCTTGTGCAGACATAGTCGCTTTTGCAGCAAGAGACAGTGCTAACAAAGTTGGTGGCATAAAGTACGATGTACCATCAGGACGTAGAGATGGTCGTGTCTCTATTGGTGACGAGGTGCCACAAAATCTACCTAGACCATTCTTCAGTGCTACTGCTTCACAACTTGTAAACAATTTTGCAAACAAAGGGATATCTGCAGATGAAATGGTGACACTGTCAGGAGCACATTCCATTGGTGTGTCACATTGTTCCTCCTACTCCAACCGACTATACTCTTTCAATGATACACATCCTCAAGACCCTTCCAGTGGCGGATCCACTCATGATGGAGTGGGGGCAATTGCCCCCACAAGGCCTGTTTTTTTACATGTACATGCGTAGTAATTTTTCCTTTTGGCCCCATAAAAAAATTGATGTTGCCCCCAAAAGATAAATTCTTAAAAAATGAATATAAAAGAATCACGAGATAAAAGAGAAAATAAATTGATATTCTTTTTTAGGGGAGAATCTTCGAACATTTTATTTCTCATGTATAACAGTTAGCTGTTACCCCTTCGTCCTTTACCTATTATTCATTGTCTTACTAAACACACACTCACATGTCACCAAACTCACTTGATTCAATCACAAACAATAACAAAAAAAAGTTGCAGTCGCATAAGAGATGAATGCCCGAATGATTGTTTGGTTACACACATCAAGAGTTATTTTTAATAGTATTGAAAATGAAAAAAATCATAGAACATTTTTAAAATATAAAAATGCGTAGAAGACAATTATAATTTGTAAAAACTTAGGTATTTTAGGTTTTTTTGTCATGAGATTATTTACTTTCTAAAACTTATAACATTTTCCTTTGGTAAAAGTATTTATACTATTTTCTTGCCCCCACTAAAGAAAATTTCTGGATCCGCCACTGGATCCTTCATTTGTCCACCACCACCACCATCAAGCACCCATCCAAGCCATGCCTATTCGTCTGGATAACAATTACTATGAGGGATTGATAAGCCATTGTGGCTTGTTGACCTCAAATCAAATGTTGCTGAGAAGCCAATTAACAATGTAAATGGTGCTGACCAATGCAACTATGGTGCAAGTTGGGCTGCGAAGTTTGTTGAGGCGATGGTGCACATGGATTCTATAGATCATAGATGTGTTAACGGGCTCAGAAGGCGAGATCAGGAGAGATTGCAGCTTTGTTAATTAACACCGGCTACGGTCTTTTTTTTTCTTTTTCTTTTTTGATAATCAAAATGGAATTATAAAGAGTATTAAGGGTACTCTAACCCTTTATATGATAATCAAAACGGCACAAACTAATGTAAATAAAAGACTGGCCTAAATGAATGGTAGTATTAGCTTTACAAAAATTATGGCCAACTATAAAAAACCAAGCCCAAAAAATAACAAAACCGACCCAGCACCAAATTAGTGTTAAATCCTAAATACCAAAGGCCAATGAAGCCAGCAGAAAATAGCACCATAAGTGATCCACGCCCAGCCATTCATTACCATAGGGCCACTACCAAAAAACCATGAAGAAGGAAACTGCACCAAATAAAAGTAGGCTAGCTGCGCATAGTTGAGGGTACTCTTGTTATACCTGAAGCAACAACTAAACAGTACAACAAAGGAAATCTCATACCAAGAAGAAGCCAAGACCTCACCAGACCTCACAACAAGAGAGCAAGTGGTAGGATTCACTTGGAAAAGTAATATCCCAGGCCTCAATTAATCACAACTAGGCAACTCCACCAAAACAGCACAATAAGATCCATCACTCAGACAATAGGAACCGAGCAACACAGTATTTGAATAAGCAATTCATCAACCACAGACAAAGCTGGCAGCCAGGGCCAGTCTTGAGATTTTGAGTACCCTGGGCAAACTCAGGAAAATGGTGCCCTTATAATCATTTGAAGATTGTCCTCCTTGCATTTTTTGCTACAAAATCTTTAATAATCTGATCATAATCAATGTTTTTTAAAAAAAAAAATCATTTTAGATAGAAATAGCAAGACTATTTAATCTACATTGTGACATAGTAGATTGTAAATAAGACTTTAACAATTTCAATTTAGAAAAACATCTCTCAGTTGATGTAAGAGTAACATGGATAGTATGTAAATTTTTTATAAATTATATAAATTAATAAATTTTTATATAACATTTATTTATACTATGTAAAATTTTACATTATCTGGTTCCCAAAAAATTGGGGCCCTGGGCGACCGCCCACCTCGACCGTGCTCAGCTTGCTGACAGCATCCAACAACAGCACACCTAAAAAGCAAAGACAAAGTTGACAGCCAACAACAGCACAATCCACAACTTGTTCAATTAAATTCCAATCCTGCTTTTTCGTTTAAGTGCTTTTGTTAAGTTGTTTGGTTGGTTAAGGGCTTAGTGAGATTTTGGCTCAAAAGTCCCTTTCTGGTAGTTGAGCATGCCCGTGCCCAATAGCTAGCACGCCCATGCATAGAAGTTGAAGCATGTTTCAACTTTTAAGTTGAGCACGACCGTGCTCAACAGAGAGCACGCCCATGCTCAATGTGCGGACCGCATCTCGCTGACGCTAGTCTAGCACTACCGTGCTTAGTGGGGAGCACGCCCGTGCTTAGTGGTGGCAGCCTATAAATAGGCACAGTAACCGAGGGTTTCTATTTGAACCCTTCTCTTAAACCCTAGCAACCACCTTACACGAATTCCTTCCCGTTTTCTCTCTAAAACTAGTGCTGGTTGGTGTTTGGAAATTTATTTGGGAAGCTTGGTTAGTGTTGGTTCGTCCTAGTGAGGCTCGTCATTGGAGGAAGCCGCTTGAGGATTTGGGACCAGTTCGTTGTTGGCTTTGCGGCAAGGGCTACCTTCAATCCAGGTATGGGGAGAAGGGTAGTGTTTACATAGGCTTGGGGTTAGGGTAAAGTAAAGGGGTTCCTATAACCCCGCTATTATTGGCATGTTGATTGTATGATTTTAGACCATGTATTTGATGGCTGTTTTGGTGTTCTATGATAACATGTTATGATGTATGTTTTTTGGTTGGTTTATGATGATTGAATTATGTTGAATATGAACATGATTGTTGTTTGTAATTCGTGATTACGGACATGATGATAATATTGAGTTGATGCTGCTGTAAATGTTGAGTGTTATTCCTTAAAATTGTGTTAATGGACCTTAGGATTAATGGGATTAAAACCCTAAGAGAATTGGTTAAAAGCTCGGTCACTGTTCCTGCCCAGAACAACATTGTCGTGCGATGACCACGACCATGCTGAACAGGGAGCACAATCGTGCTCCCAGTTGTATTCAGGAAAATGGCCGTGCTGTTAAGCACGGCCGTGCAGGACAAAGAGCACGTCCGTGCTGCTGAGCACAACCGTGATCAATAAGAAGCACGACCGTGCTTCACTTAAAGGGCAGCACGCCCCTCACGTGTTTAAGCACGACCGTGCTGGCGGTTAAGCACGACCGTGCTCAACCCTACTGGACAGAACAGAATTAAAGGAATTTAAGGGGTTTCAAACCCCATTCCCTAATAACGATAAGTTGATTAGACAACTTGGCTAATATCTACTAAAGATAATTAAAATGATGAGATGGTGAGGTGTTGAGTTGATAGTCGATACTCATTGGGTGCTGCAAGCTGATGAGTTTTGCCTTGGTGCCTTTTGGCCAAGGAAGCCTTGACCCCGCGATTTGGGTCTAAGGTGTCGTGTACCTTGGTGGCCGAGAGTTTGCCCCAGGTGCTGCGGTTGATTCCGCTAAAGTCCTCAGATAGATTCCCCGAGGCAAGTTATTGCGGTCGATTCTGCTGTTATTTTCGGTTTATTCCGTTGGAATTATGGAGGTGGCGTTGCCATTGTTGTTGTGTTGCATATGCATTGCATCAGAGTTGTTTTTTAGGGATGTTCGGCATAAGGGAAGTTGTCCTAGAGTACGGCGATCTGGCCATCCACGGTTGGAGTAGATTCTACTAGCGCCCCCGTCACGAGGCATTCGTTGGTTTGATGCGTTGGCTATCCAAGGAGTAGATTCTCCGACGTTGAGTAGATTCTCAATGTGGATATTTAACTCCGAAGTTGTCCATCCCGAGTTTAGTGGATCCACATGCATTGTTGGTTTAGCGGAGTAGGATTGCACTGCACTGCATAGCATGTTGGTTGTTGATGTATGTTTAAGTTGTTTCTATGTTGCATGTTTGACTTTACTTCCTACTTCCTTGCTGTATATGTGTACATGAACTTACTCCCTGTTATTGTTTGTATTTGGCCTGATCGGCATTTTGTAGAGGATGATGAGCAGCCCGGAGAGGAGTGACTATGAGGAGCCGCCACTCATAGTTAGGGCTAGTTTATGTTTTTTTAGTTTTCAGTTGTAATTCCGTGGATTTTATTCTGGAACGGTTATACCAGCTCTGTATGTGACATCGGGGTTGGGATATGTTTATTTCTTTGTTATGTTTTAATTGTTTTAAACTTATTTTTATTTCCGCGTTATGAACTGGTTCATGTGGGACTTTTCTACCCATGGACAAATATTTTATATTTTTTCAGTAAATGCATGTTTTTCATTTAATTTGTTTTTATTAAATGCTTTATAACATGCGGGGTAGAAGGGTGTCACATTTAGTGGTATTAGAGCAGTTCGGCCCTATCCGGACGTGGTATGAGTCTGTTGTGTGACTCTTGCTTGGATTATCTATACTTGTTATAGATAATGATGTTTAAGTTAGTTGCCTATCGCTTTTACCCGCTTAAGTTTTGTACAAAAAGTTGTTTTTGGGCATGTACATGAACTAATGACCGGTAAAGGACGTAACGATTAGGCGATTGCTGACGCATTGGCACTCCTAGCGAATGCTATTGGACAAGGCAGCCCTAACAACAACGGTGGGCCAACTGAGTTCCAGGGACTGGATAAGTTCCAAAGGAACAACCCTCCGTCGTTCAAGGGAGCGTACGACCCAGAGGGAGCACTGTTGTGGCAGAGGGAGACAGATAAGATCTTCTGTGCGATGGACTGTATTGATCAGCAGAAGCTCATCTTCGCCACCTTCATGTTGATTGAGGAGGCGGAGCATTGGTGGGATAACTGCAGACAGAGGATGCAGGCTGAGGGCACAACGGTTACATGGACTATGTTCAGACAGAGGTTCCTGGAGAAGTACTTTCTGGCAGATATCAGGGACAAGAAAGAGATGGAGTTCTTGTCCTTGAGGCAGGGGTCGCTATCAATTGGTGACTATGTAGCCAAGTTTGAGGAGCTGGCTAGGTACTACACTCCTTACCAGCATGAGACATATGATTGTTCCAAATGTGTGAAGTTTGAAGCGGGACTCCGGCTTGAGATCAAACAGGCCATCAGTTATCAGGAGATCAGAGTTTTTCCGATTCTGGTCAACAAGTGTCGGATTTACGAGGATGCTAGTCAGTTCAGGGTTTCCAGTTCCAGAGGATCGGATAGTCAGAGTGGCAAGAGAACTGACCAGAGGGACAAGGGCAAGCAGCGGTATGCCCCGACGAGCAAGGACTTCAAGCAGAGTGGCAAGAAGCAACAGTTTCAGCAGAATAGCTTCAGGGGTAGGTTTTCTGATGCCCCTAGAACTATGAGATGTGGAAAGTGTGAAGCACCAGACCATTACTCATCTCAGTGCAAGGAAACATAGGTTATCTGTTTCAAATGTGGCAAAACAGGGCACATCAGTCGCGAGTGTGATGGAGCCAAGGCCGAGCCTCCCAGCGCTACAAGAATTAGAAGTCCCAAGCCAACAGACTGAAGACCACTGGGAGAGTCTTCACTCTTAGTGGAGCCGAAGCCTCCGAGTCTGATGACTTGATCCAAGGTACGTGTTTTATTGATGAGACTCGTTTAACTGTATTGTATGATTCCTCACTCGTTTATATCGCATGATAGGGTCAAGAGTCTTGAATTTCTTGTTACTTTTCTTGAGTTTGATTTGTTGGTTTCTACACCCATAAATAAACCTGTTTCCACTTCTTATGCATGCAAGAACTGTCATATAGTAATAAATGATAAAAACTTCATTGCTGATCTTGTATGCTTACCTTTGAAAGACCTGGACATTATTCTGGGTATGGACTGGTTATCTTCCAACCATGTCCTCCTGAACTGTTTTGATAAAACCTTGATTTTTGGAACTCCAAAGGAGTCTAAGAATCCGGACCTTCTTTCTACCAGCCACGTTCAAGCTTTGATGAGAGACGATGCCCAAGTATACATGATGTTAGCTTCCCTGGAAGTAGAGAGCAGCCCTCCTGATGTCACCAGCGTGCTTGTTGTGCGGGAATTTCCTGAAGTGTTCCCGGGGGATGTTTATAACTTACCCCCAGAGAGAGATGTTGAGTTCACCATAGACTTAGTGCCTGGCACCAGGCCAATATCCATAGCACCCTATAGAATTTCTCCTCTAGAGCTAGCTAAGTTGAAGGAGCAGTTAGAGGACCTGATGAAGAAGCAGTTCATTAGGCTGAGTGTGTCTCTGTGGGGCATACCTGTGTTGTTGGTGAAGAAGAAGGATGATAGTATGAGGTTGTGTGTCGACTATCGGCAGCTCAACAAGGTGACCATAAAGAATCGGTATCCCCTCCCTAGGATTGATGATCTTATAGACCAGTTGATGGGCGCTTGCGACTTTTCAAAGATAGATTTGAGGTCAGGGTACCATCAGATTCGGGTTAAGTCTGAGGACATCTTGAAGACAGCGTTTAGGACGCGATATGGTAACTATAAGTACTTGGTTATGCCCTTTGGTGTGACCAATGCTCTTGCGGTCTTCATGGACTACATGAACAAGACCTTTCACTCTTACTTGGATAAGTTTGTGGTGGTGTTCATAGATGACATCTTAGTGTACTCCAAGAGTAAGGAGGAACATGAGGAACACCTGAGGGTTGTCTTGCAGACCCTTAGGGAAAAACAGTTGTACGCTAAGTTGTCTAAGTGTGAGTTCTGGTTAGAGGAAGTGAGCTTCTTAGGACATGTCATCTCTAAGGGTGACATAGCAGTGGACCTAGCTAAATTAGAGACGGTGCTCCAGTGGGAAGCGCCAAAGTCTGTAACCGATATTAAGAGTTTCTTGGGGTTAGCTGGGTACTATAGACGGTTCATAGAAGGTTTCTCTAAGATAGCTTTACCCTTAACCCGTCTCACCAAGAAGGGATAGCTATTTGTGTGGGACTCTAAGTGTGAAGAGAGTTTCCAAACCCTTAAGAATAGGTTGACAATAGCACCAGTGTTAGTGTTGCCCAATCCTAGTAAACCTTTCGTAGTATATTGTGATGCATCGAAGCAAGGTTTAGGTGGTATGTTGATGCAAGATGGTAAGGTAGTCGCTTACGCTTCTAGGCAGTTAAAAACCCATGAGAAGAACTACCTTACCCATGACCTAGAATTAGAAGCTGTGGTATTTGCCTTAAAGATCTGGAGGCATTACCTGTGTGGAGCGAGGTTTGAGGTTTTTAGTGATCATAAGAGTCTGAAGTACCTCTTTGATCAAAAGGAGTTGAATATGAGGTAGCGTAGGTGGATGGAGTTTTTAAAGGACTATGACTTCGAACTGACCTATATCACCTAGGGAAGGCCAATGTGGTGGTCGATGCCTTGAGTAGGAAAACCCTGCATGTCTCCGCTTTGATGGTTAGGGAGATGGATCTGATTGAGGAATTTAGAGACCTTAGTCTAGCCACTGAGTTTACCCCTAATAGTATTAGGTTCGTACCTTGAAGGTTACCAATAGTCTGATGGACCAGATTAGAGAGGGTCAGAAGTTAGATAAGTTTCTCTTAGACCAGCGAGAGTTGCTCGCTCAGGGTAGAGACCTAAGTTTTAAGGATGGAAGTGATGGTATCTTGAGGTTTAAGGATAGAGTATGCATAGTTGATGTTCTTGAGCTTAGGAAGTTGATCGTTGAAGAAGGATATAGGAGTGGACTGAGTGTGCACCCAGGTGCCACTAAGATGTATCAAGACCTTAAGAGGATGTTTTGGCAGCCTAGGATGAAAAAGGAGGTAGCTGAGTTTGTGTATGTGTGCTTAGTATGCCAGAAGGCCAACATGGAGCATCAAAGGCCTTCAGGTAAGTTGCAACCTTTAAGTATCCCAGAATGGAAATGGGATAACATATCCATGGATTTTGTGTCTGGACTCCCTAGGACTCCAGCTGGTTTTGAGGCAATATGGGTTGTTGTGGATAGACTGACTAATTCTGCCCATTTCATTCCGATGAACATGGAGTATCCTTTAGAGAAGTTGGCTATGCTATACATCAAAGAGATAGTTAGGCTTCATGGTTTCGAATAGTTTGCAAGAGGCTTTAGGGACAAAGCTTAGGCTTAGTTCAGCTTACCACCCACAGATTGATGGGCAGTCTGAGAGGACCATCCAGTCCTTAGAGGACTTGTTGAGAGCTTGTGCTTTAGAACAGTTTGGTAGTTACGACAAGTTTTTTCCCCTGATAGAGTTCACCTACAACAACAGTTTCCATTCCAGCATTGGGATGGCACCTTATGAAGCTCTGTATGGGAGGAGATATAGGACACCCTTGTGTTGGAGTGAACCTAGTGATAGTGTGGTGCTAGGGCCAGAGATAGTTCAGGAAACAACAGAAAAGATCAGGTTGATTCAGGAAAAGATGAGAGTTGCACAGAGTAGGCAAAAGAGCTATCATGATAAAAGGAGGAAGGCGCTCGAATTCTAGGAAGGCGATCATGTATTCTTGAGAGTTACCCCGACGACTGGGGTTGGTAGAGTGATGAAGGCGAGGAAACTTACTCTGCAGTTCATTGGTCCTTACCAGATCCTTAAAAGAGTCAGCGAAGTCGCCTATCAAATAGCCTTACCCCTGTTCTTGTTAAATCTCCACAATGTTTTTCATGTGTCTCAACTCAGAAAGTACATTCATGACCCTAGTCACATGATAGTACCCGATGCTATACAGTTGAAAGAGAACTTGATGTTAGAGGTGTTACCCCTTCGTGTCGAGGATAGGAGGGTGAAGCAGCTAAGAGGCAAGGACATTCCTTTGGTCAAAGTGGTTTGGAGTGGGGTGATTGAGGAAAGTGCTACCTGGGAGCTGGAGAGCAAGATGATGGAGGCGTACCTGCATCTTTTCCCTTGAGGTACGTGTAAATTTAGAGGACAAAATTTTTATAAGGGGGGTGGAATTGTAACACCCTGCTTTTTCATTTAAGTGCTTTTGTTAAGTTGTTTGGTTGGTTAAGGGCTTAGTGGGATTTTGGCTCAAAAGTCCCTTTTTGGTAGTTGAGCACGCTCGTGCCCATTAGCCAGCGGGATTTTGGCTCAAAAGTCCCTTTCTGGTAGTTGAGCACGCTCGTGCCCATTAGCCAGCACGCCCGTGCTTAGAAGCTGAAGCGTGTTTCAACTTTTAAGTTGAGCACAACCGTGCTAAATAGAGAGCACGCCCGTGCTCAATGTGCGGACCGCGTCTCGCTGATGCTAGTCCAGCACGACCGTGCTTAGTGGGGAGCACACCCGTGCTCAGTGGTGGCAGCCTATAAATAGGCACAGTAACCGAGGGTTTCTGTTTGAACCCTTCTCTTAAACCCTAGCAGCCACCTTACATGAATTCCTTCCCTTTTTCTCTCTAAAACCAGTGCTGGTTGGTGTTTGGAGATTTATTTGGGAAGCTTGGTTAGTGTTGGTTCATCCTAGTGAGGCTCGTCATCGGAGCAAGCCGCTTGAGGATTTGGGACTAGTTCGTTGTTGGCTTTACGGTTAGGGCTATCTTCAATATATGGGGAGAAGGGTAGTGTTTACATAGGCTTGGGGTTAGGGTAAAGTAAAGGGGTTTCCATAACCCCGCTATTATTGGCATGTTAATTGTATGATTTTATTTGATGTCTGTTTTGGTGTTCTATAATAACATGTTATGATGTATGTTTTTGGTTGGTTTATGATGATTGAATTATGTTGAATATGAACATGTTGTTTATAATTCGTGATTACTGACATGATGATAATATTGAGTTGATGCTTTTGTAAATGTTGAGTGTCAATCCTTAAAATCGTGTTTATGGGCCTTAGGATTAATAGGATTAAAACCCTGAGAGAATTGGTTAAAAGCTTAGTCACTGTTCCTGCCCAGAACAACACTGTCGTGCGATGACCACGACCATGCTGAACAGGGAGCACAATCGTGCTCCCAGTTGTATTCAGGAAAATGGCCGTGCTGTTAAGCACGGCCGTGCAGGACAAAGAGCACGTCCGTGCTGCTGAGCACAACCGTGATCAATAAGAAGCACGACCGTGCTTCACTTAAAGGGCAGCACGCCCCTCACGTGTTTAAGCACGACCGTGCTGGCGGTTAAGCACGACCGTGCTCAACCCTACTGGACAGAACAGAATTAAAGGAATTTAAGGGGTTTCAAACCCCATTCCCTAATAACGATAAGTTGATTAGACAACTTGGCTAATGTCTTCTAAAGATAATTAAAATGATGAGATGGTGAGGTGTTGAGTTGATAAGTCGATACCCATTAGGTGCCGCAAGCTGATGAGTTTTGCCCTGGTGCCTTTTGGCCAAGGAAGCCTTGACCCCGCGATTTGGGTCTAAGGTGTCGTGTACCTTGGTGGCCGAGAGTTTGCCCCAGGTGCTGCGGTTGATTCTGCTAAAGTCCTCAGGTAGATTCCCCGAGGCAAGTTATTGCGGTCGATTCTGCTGTTATCTTCGGTCGATTCCGTTGGAATTATGGAGGTGGCGTTGCCATTGTTGTTGTGTTGCATATGCATTGCATCAGAGTTGTTTTTTAGGGATGTTCGGCATAAGGGAAGTTGTCCTAGAGTACGGCGATCTGGCCATCCACGGTTGGAGTAGATTCTCCTAGCGCCCCCGTCACGAGGCATTCGTTGGTTTGATGCGTTGGCTATCCAAGGAGTAGATTCTTCGACGTTGAGTAGATTCTCAATGTGGATATTTAACTCCGAAGTTGTCCATCCCGAGTTTAGTGGATCCACATGCATTGTTGGTTTAGCGGAGTAGGATTGCACTGCACTGCATAGCATGTTGGTTGTTGATGTATGTTTAAGTTGTTGCTATGTTGCATGTTTGACTTTACTTCCTACTTCCTTGCTGTATATGTGTACATGAACTTACTCCCTGTTATTGTTTGTATTTGGCCTGATCGGCATTTTGTAGAGGATGATGAGCAGCCCGGAGAGGAGTGACTATGAGGAGCCGCCACTCATAGTTAGGGCTAGTTTATGTTTTTTTAGTTTTCAGTTGTAATTCCGTGGATTTTATTCTGGAACGGTTATACCAGCTCTGTATGTGACATCGGGGTTGGGATATGTTTATTTCTTTGTTATGTTTTAATTGTTTTAAACTTATTTTTATTTCCGCGTTATGAACTGGTTCATGTGGGACTTTTCTACCCATGGACAAATATTTTATATTTTTTCAGTAAATGCATGTTTTCATTTAATTTGTTTTTATTAAATGCTTTATAACATGCGGGGTAGAAGGGTGTCACTGGTCAGACAGAGCACTACTCATTGGATAGCCATAGATCAACGACAGAAGAAACCAGTGTTTACCCCATGCAAAACCATCTTACCACATAGAATATATAGAACCTTTAGTCAAGAGAGACTGTAGAACACAGACACTGACTCAACACACACAACCCATTTAAGTGATTCCCTCTTTGTACTGAAATTTTCACTCCCCAAACAATAATAAACCCCTCACCCCCATATTCTCTCCCACATATGCCTTTTGCCGCCCAAGAGAAGAGAGCTAACAGTACACTGTACAACAGTCCAAACCTACAAAAGGAAAATAGAAACCATTCCAGAATACATTTTTAGAGGCAAAATTCATTTGGTCTAAGTATCACTCGAAAATTTCACACATATTTGGTTCACACCAGAGATACTCTCCATCACTCTAAGCACTATAAATTTCACTCTCTATCCAAGATCCTAAGCCTTATGGCTTTGGTGCACCATTCCAAAGCAACCTCCAAAGAAATTAGGTACTTACAAAACAATGATTAAACCAGCACAAATTAAGTACACAATTTATGCCTAAATTAAACCACATGTCATGCCACCCTTCACCCATCTGTTATTTGAAACACCCCAATGGATTTATGCACTAAGCCGCAAAAGGGACTTTCCATTCACTGCCTGCTGCAAGCCAAGACCACGACTGACATTTTATCAAATCCATCCCTGAGCATGTCAAAAGACTTATTTGAGAAAACGGTTGCATTCCTCTCTAGCCATAAGGTCCAAATAACTGAGTGCCAAACCACCAAACCCCCTTTCCTTGATTTTTTCCCCTATAAAAAGACCTTTATGTAACCAGTATACCTCTTCTAATGTAGTAGGTAAAGCTATGTGAGCACCAAATCTGCCGTGAACTTTTCGCCAGACCAAATTTGATATGTTACATTTTAGGAACAGATGATCTGTGGACTCCAAACCTCTTTTACATAAAACGCACACCAAATCCTGTTGACCCGCTAAAACTTCCCTATGGAACATGTTCTTTTTTGCTGGTAACCTGCCCCTAATTGTTTGCCATGAAAAGGCAAGCACTTTGGGAAGGGCTTATGTTTTATTTGTGCTGAAAAACACAAGTTCATTAAAGCTACATGAGCACCGAATCTGCCATGAACTTTCCGCCAGACTGAATTTGATATGTTACATATTAGGAACAGATGATCTGTGGACTCCAAACCTCTTTTAGATAAAACGCACACCAAATCCTGTTGACCCGCTAAAACTTCCCTATGGAACAGGTTCTTTTTTGTTGGTAACTTGTCCCTAATTGTCTGCCGTGAAAAGGCAAGCACTTTGGGAAGGGCTTTTGTTTTATTTGTGCTGAAAAACACAAGTTCATTTGTGCCTAGATGCATTCATTTTATTCATGTTCTTTTATTGTTTTTGGATGTTAAAGTTAATGTAAATTTCGAGATTATTCTACATTAATGCCTAGATTAGTTTGTAGCCTAGAAACATCTATAACAATGTAATGTAGAAAAGTCAAAGAAAAGCCTAGACTAATCTACTTCTAGAACCATCTAACAACACCTATAAATAGGTAACAAGGGTGCATTTGTAATCAACTATTTGGAAAGCAATACAATCTATTCTATGCTCCAAAGTCTCATGCCACTATCAACCTTATAGCCTTTAACATTTCAACTATTTCAACTAAAAACCTCAACTATTTTTCTATTCTAGTTCTATCAGTGGCATCAGAGTTACGTTCGGTCATACACTGGGTAGATACATTACCCAACTACTTCACAAAAATTTCTCATCCATTCTAGACTACTTTCAAAATTTTCTAGAGTCATGGCAGACACCACCCAACTATCATCTATGCCTGTCCCAATTTTCACAGGAGAAAACTATGACTTTTGGAGTGTAAAAATGATGACTTATTTTTGCTTTTAGGATACTTCAGCTCTTACTGTAGCTCAAAAGAAAGAGTTGAAGGAAAATAAGCAAAAAGATTCGAAGGCATTATTCATTCTGCAACAAGCGGTGGCCGACACTATCTTTCCAAGAATTATGGGAGCTACTAGTGTGAAGGAAGTGTGGAATACTCTAATGGAGGTATTTCACGGTAGTGAAAAGGTACGCACCATTAATGCGACACCTCATTCCCAGGGTATCACATTGAAGTAACTTATTGCAGAAATACACTTAATAAAATATTGGTGGTTGCTTTCGGAAAATAATATCTTCTAATTACTTATCCTTGTTCAAAAATGGTGATAAAATTTTTCTTTTTATTTTACTCCACATACAATCAAACACTATCAACATAATATACAACTATATATCATATATATAGGTAGCAGAAGAGTCTTACACTTAGACCTTCACATAACAGGTCATCTCCCAAAGTCATAACATAAGAAAATAAAGACGTAATTATAACGTAGCGGTAACTTGGAATCACAACTCAAAAGAATGACTCTCAATAGCCAAACATCCAGATTAACAAAGTACCACTACTTCACAAAAAGTCCTATAACTGGTCAATACTACTAATCACGGTTGGGAAGACCACCCTGGTTTTCCCTCCCTATCGAGATATCCAGTGAGGATATCTCTACTTCCGGAACTATGGAAGTATCAGAACTTAACAGTTCCTGATCTACAAGAAAACTGGTAAATAACCAGAGAGGTGGTAAGGGTATCTCCACCGTCAACCTCTGATACGTGCGTGATGTAGATCCTGAATTAATACCTTCAACGATCCAAACTGGTCCGGTGTAAGTGGCACTCCGAGCTCCAGTATTGATCACCCAAGCCTCATTCTTGTCGGCATTCACACAGGTCAAGGATATAATCCTTGAGTACGACGGATTCGTCTCCTCGGAGTTCATCTATACTCAAATATATATTTCACACAGTAGAGGAAACAACAAACAAATATGCAAGGGTGAGATACCAATATATGAGTTTTGATAAGACAACCGCATGCACGACACACAAAACAGCATATATCAGATATTCATAGTATATAAAGAAATTATTCAAACAACAGAATAATACTATCAAACAAGGTTTCATACCCGATAGTCATCGTCATTTTATAAAAATGTATGACACTTCAATATTCAGGCTCTAATTTGATACCAAATCTCCGGAGATCCCACAACTTTCTGTTTCGTTTTGAGCAGATCAAGCTCGCATATAGCACATTGTAAAAACGAAATAAAACAATGCCCAAGAGAACACATAACACACTGGCAACTCTCCAATGTACCAGGGTTATTGTTCAAAAATGTAACTCATTGGTCTATACACACAGAACCCAATGGTCACTACGAATAATGGAGTTTATTGCCCATAACCTATTGCATCACTCAGAACCTCAATAGTTATCGCATAAAGTTGGACACTCAGTCCAGTAAAAATATATTGGTTCACACAGAAACCCATTGATTCAAATGGAAACATAGTCCATAAGAGATACATTGATCCACTCATAACTCAACGATCATAACACATGGCACGTCTGCCAAAAATACATGAGAAAAACTTTTATTCTCGTTTTGTTTTCTTTGTCGTAATAATTTTTCCTTGTCGAAGCCCGAAGCTCACGACCATGCTTAATTTTATATTAAGACTTTTCACTTTAAACAAACATAGGACACACAGTCCAAATGTTTTAAACTCAACACAGGACACACAGTCCGAGTACTCAATCGCAAAGCCCTAAACTGATGCACCAGTCTTAGGCTCGCGGATATGGAACTCACATTTTCCACATCAAATTTAGGACACACAGTCCACAAAACCATTGCAGGACCCTCAGTCCAATGACACAGATCCCTGATCTACGCGTCAACAAAACACTAGAACCCCCGATGTCTCGGTTCCTAGGTTCGTTTATCCTTTTTAAAACATTTCGCTTAGTAAAAAACAAATACAAAAACAAATCTCCGAAAACTTATCCTAGTTTAACGGAATACTTTCACTGAATAAAACTTTTTACAGAAATTCTTTTCTGTTAAAACGTTGATAAAACGTGAAATCATAGATAAACTCTTTTCTGTTTAAATTATTCATTTCTAAATTTCGTTCTCAATAAACATCAACTTTTAAAAAGTCTCATTAAATAAAATTAGAAATTCTAAAATATAAACCTTTTCCTAAAAAAATTTCACAAATTAAATCCAAATCAACAAATGAAACAACAAAAATCAATTTAATCCCTATGGCTAAGTTTCAGTCTTCATAGGTTAATTAGGTTAGGGATATCAAAATTTCACAATCTTTTGGATCAATGATCCTTAGTCATTAGAAAGACTAAAACAATAGTCATGAATCAAAAATTAAAATAAAAACTTCCTAACACCAAAAGTTAGGATTTCGACCATCATCAACAAATTAGGCTAGGAATATGATTCGGTTCTTAATCTCTTGGATTCAATAATCATAGGTGTTAGAGAGATGAAATCAAGTGTTAAATCATAGAAATTGAAACAAACTCATTTAGTCTCTCTAAGACTTAGATGCGGTCCACTATGTAAGAATAGGAAAGAAATTTCCTCTTGATTCATGCTCTTGGATCATGAATATAGAGATCATAGTGAGTTCATAGAAATTGGTTTCAAATCAAATGGATTTTTCTACAATTTTCTAGAGACTTTTGAAGAAAACTTCATGAAATTGGATGATGATGATTCATGGCATAAACTTGTAAAATAAATGAAGGAGAAGACAACATGATCATGATAGATGAGGGTTTACCTCTTGTTGATTGAAGAAATGGAGAGAGTGATCAAAACAAGCTTAGTTAGAAATAGAAGCTTTTGGGACAGCTTTGAGGGTGTGGTGGTTTTATGAGTGTATCTCACAATCCAATCATCTAAAAATTACGAAATTTAGTTTGTTGCAAAGTTAAGAAGAAGAGGAATAACTTTTATGTTGTAGGTTTGGTTTGATTCAGATCGGATCATGGAAGAAAAGAGCCTTCTTTCCACTATTCTAGTGTGGTGCTGTGGATTTCGAACTGTTTTGGTAATTTGGGCATATCTCTCAAAATACTCATCCTTGTTTTGATGATATTTAGCTCGTTGGAAAGAAGAGAGAAAGAGGAACAACTTTCACGTAGAAAGTTGTTCGAGTTTTAGAACAGAAAAAGGTCAGAACTTCGATGAACTTTCGGGTGAGTAAGGAGAGTTTGTCTTAGTGTTCTTGGTGCTCTTGATGAATGATGAAGAGAAAATGGTTTTGGGAGGAGGAATGAAGGCTGGCGCACAAACAAGGGAGAAGAGGAGAATGAACAAAATGATTCTTATGTTAAATGGAATTAAATGATGATGTGTGGTAGGAAGTGAACCATGTAGTCATATTAATTTTGTGGTTGAAATGGAAGATGAATACTTGGCTACCAATGGAGAAGGGTGGGCAGCCTTAAGGCCTTACAAATGATGTGGATGAGAGTGTTTAGGTGGTGTGGTCGCCTCCTATACCACATATTAGGGAGAAGATATTTTGTGTTTCAAATCATGGTTAGTTAACCTCGGTTAGTTAACCAGACGTAGGTTAGGTTAACGTTCAAAATATCAAGATATTTTCTTTGTCTGACTAGAGTAAATTATCATCATGATGATTCATTCCTCTTGAGTCATCATAAATGTCTTGTCAGTCTGTTCCTCAATATATCTCTGCACAAACGTACCTGATTCCTGATTAGGGTTTTTGAGAGAAATAAGTCTTGATTCATGAAGATGATATAAGTGAGTTGAAAAATTGCCTAAGTGTAGGGAAAAAAGGTAGAGCCGTGTAGGGAAGGGTAAAATGGTCCCAAAATTTCAACGGCAAGCCTTGTAATTTCCATAGTAAACCAAGGGTAAAATGGTCATTTCACCATAAAAATATCTAATGGCATTTATGTGCCATTATGGTCATTATGATTCGGATAGGATCGCCATAAATGCTCGTCACATCAGTCACATCAGTCATCTCAGCTCCGTTGCTGACCCCCTGGTTCATATGACTCAGGTTTTCCTAGAGATATTTCGACGTTTTCGCCCGCAGCAAATATAATATTTTATTTTTTCACGAAACTTTTCAAAACTTCCAAGATCGTAGAAAATATGATAAAAATATTTTTCATCTCGTTCACGAATTAAAATTAGGTTTTCTGAGCAGTAAACTTTTACTGTTAGTGAAAAACGCAGACCGGGCTCCGTCTGAATTTTCAACCCAAAATTTTATCGTAACCTTATGATATCAAATATATCATGGAAATAACATTGGTTTATCCAAAATCATTTTCTAAGTCTCAAATAAAAATATAATCTTTTATATATTTATTACCGATATTAGAAAGCAGCGAAAATCAGGGTGTTACAATTAACACTACAAGAAATTCGGTGATTAACTACGACAAATTTGATAGCTAATTCATAGCCAATCAAGCAAACAAATTTATCTACAGAATAGCTACAAATTAGTTGCAGAATTTGTGGTAGCGTAAATTGAGAGGCAAATTAGCTAGCAAAATTTTCCTAGCTAACTAATATACAATTTTAGAAAAGTTCTAACTATTTGGTAGGAAATCTCTATTAATATCTTATTATGAATTGCTTTTTTCTAGCTAAATAGCTACAGTATTATCGTAGTGATTTTGTAGCCAATCTATTGCAAAATTGTATTCTGATTTTTCTTTGGATTTTTTTCACAGGAGTTTCCTGCGAATTTTGCTGCAATTTTTTTAGAAATAAGTTTTTTTCCTATAGATTTAAATTTGTAGGAAATTTTGATATTTTCTATGAATTTTCTACGGATTTAATATTTTTGCAAGAAAATCTGCTGGAAAATTCTTGCGGATTTTAAAATTTTCAGGAAAAATTACCCACGAAGGTATTACATAGGGATAGAAATTTATAGGAAAATATGCAGGAAACAAGTTTCCTGCGAATTTTTGAGAAAAATCCGTTGGAAAATTCGCGAGTAATCAGAGAGTTTCTAGAAGTGATGATATGAACATGGATTCACAAAGTAAATGACCAAGCATTAAAGACTCACATGGACCCAAGACAAGGTCAAGGCTAAGAAGAGTCCAAAATACACTAAAGAAGAGTCCACGATACCTAGTTTGGGTTAGGACCTAGGACCCTTGTATAGAGAAGAGTTCATGTAATAAAGGTAGGGAAGTGCTTATTCAAAAAGCACTTATGAATAGTTTAGGATTTGGGCCTATTGAGCCATTAGGACAACATGATATAAGAGTAGAAAACATTAGGCTCAAAACAAAGCCCACACTTGGGTTGTAGAGGAAAGAGACGCTAGCTTGAACCTTAGGTAAGCTAGCTTGCACCTTAAGTAAGATGAGCACTTTTACTTATCTATAAATAGGCTTCATGTAATTCATTTTACAAGTTTGAATACAACTGAGTTTTCTCACACTTGAGATTTCTAGAGAGAGTTGAGAGTTTTCCTCTTCTTGGTTCATGAGTTGAACCATTGATTCTTATCTTGAATTTCCATATTCAAGTGGTGAATCCTCCTTTAGCTTATCAATTCAATCTTCTCCTCAAAGATGATTCAATTGTGGCGCCTTCCCCTTCATCTTCTTCCTATTCCATTTTCTACTTTTGTTCTTTAATTCTTGTACTTTAATTGTTGCAATTTACTTCTTGCAATTTACTTTCTAGTCATATATCAATTGTTCTTCTCTTCTACTCCTTTTTGTTTCTCTTGATTCTTCACTTGAAGAACAAGATTTAAATCAATTGTGCTTGAATTGTGTTTAATATCTAATTTTGAAACAATTAGATCAAAGAAGATCCTAAAATGCTTAGTGAACAATCCTTGTTCACATCATGTGGTATCTAGAGCTAGATCTTTGATCTTCAATTGTTTTGAATTTTTGATCAAAATTTTCAAATTCTATGATGATCTTTGAGTTGGACCCAATTTTATGATGAAAATTTCATCCATAGTGGTGCCTTTAATCACTTAAATTTTGATGACGAAATTCAATTTGAATCCAAATATGATCATGGATCTAGAATTTGAAATACATTTAAATTGATCTTGCTTGAATATTTGTTGAAATTGTTTTTTCCTCCACATTTTCACTTTCAATTTTAGGCTCCATTTCTTGCATGTGCTCTTCCATCACATGTGATTTTGGTTGCTTTTTGAAAATTCAAGCATAGATCTATTTTCAATGATTTCAAATTTTTAGAACCTAGTAGATCTTCATGAAATTCAATTTGTGGAAATGATGTGTTTATCATCCACTTGAATGAAAGATTTTGGTCTCTAATTACTTGATACCAATATTGTTCAAATTTGTTCATGATTGAAGGATCTTTTTGTAATTTCGAATATTAAGTGTAATTGTTGTGAAATTGTAATTAGTAAAAGTCAAGTGGCTGCAATTTAAAAAAAATATAAATAAAAAATCTGGTGCAAAAAGAAAAAGTGGGCCAAAAGAGTAAATACACAAAGTTTTGGGGTAAAAGTGCAAATTCTGAAAAATTCTAGCAAAGGTAAAAGACTTGCCACCATTTCACATGCTTGAATTTGTATTGATCCTTCACAAATTGGTGTAGCACAATTCACATTGATCATTACTTGTTCACAAACAATTTGATTAAATTTGAATTACACTTTGTTGAACTCTTCCAACTTGTCTTCTTCACATCAATTTGAGTGTGCAATTCTTCTTGAACCTTTTCTTGCTTGTCTTATAAACTCCATTAGATTTGTATTAGTTGTTTTCAAAATTCTAGACCTCTTTGAATTGATTGCCTATTGGTTGATTTGTCACTTGTTTAATGGAGAGTAATTGTTGAGATCTTGTTTCAACTTGTAGATCCCTTGAGGAGGAAACTCTTGAGTAGAAAGAGACACGAGAGAAATCATCTTGAAAAAATCTACATTGAGTGATATACACGAGTGGCAATCTTTGAGTGAATGGTGAGTGAGTGGTGAGATCCTTGTAATTTTCATTTTTGACTTGTAATTCTTTTCTTTCACTTGTTCTTTATGTGTATTTGTTCCTTGTTGGATTGTACTTAATTCTTTTGATTTTTGGTGATGTAATTGCTCTTATTGGTGTAATCTTCATTTGATTTGTGTACTTTTAAATTCTCTGGAATTTGTATTGTAATTTCTCAAATTGTAAGTGCACCATGGCTTCACTACATGAAGAAGAAATTGAAGATTCTCCTACATCATCACTAAGAACAAGGAACTTGCATAGGAAGTTGGATAGAATGACAAGTAACATATAAAGAGTGTTTGAAAGATTAGAAGTAGTTGAGCACGAAAAGGGATCAAGGCATGACAACTGATAATCCGCTAGATTATTTAGTTTTATTCTAGATTTTCTAGTGGAATTTACCATTTTGATTAGTTGTATTGTCAATTCTTACTTAACTTTGGCTTTGTTTTCCTTAAGTAACTAGAGTGTGACCCGTGCATTGCGCGGTTGTCCTCCTTTTGTAAAATTCGATTGTATGAAATTGGTAATATATTGACGATAAATAACATATTCAAAGTAAAGATCATATCAATAATTTCATTCTAGATTCCAAAACACTTCCTGCCCCCAGGCTCATTTTAATACATATCTGGGAAATCCAAAACTCCGACCAATTTTGAAACAGGATTTTCTCAGGATAACATGTCTGACTATTCAGTAACATTGACCCTCTTCTAGGTCCTGTATCTTTGAATGTAATAACATGGAAATACGCAAATCCTAAATCATAGTTTCATACCTTCAATTTTACATGAGAGGGAAGTTTGAGAATATGTCCATATTTCATACCCTCTTTTTAGATCCTCCACCCACACTGATGCTGATTTTGACCAATTTCAGCTGATATCTTTAGAGACATAGTAAGTATATAGATGAATATAACAACAGAGAAAGAAGAATGATATAATATAATAATCACTTGCTTCTTCTTGGTTGTGCTAGCTAATATAAGCTTTCAATGTTCATCCTCCCTATATGTATGTAGGTATATATACATCTTAGAAACCCCATTAATTTGCAGATGTGGCATTTCCCCCAGAGCTTAGTGCACCTTTTTCTTTTGGGGGAAAAAAAAGAAAAATCTATACTTGCATTATGTTGTTTCCATTCCACAGCATTACATCAAGCTCATATCTTCTTTGTTTGTAGTGTGATCCAATACATCATGCACAATTGCACATAATCCAAATTAAATTAAATATACACTGTTGTGCCTGTGTCCTATATTTGTTAGAGATGATAATATACACCACAAATTATTATTTTCAATTATTGTTGTCATAATTTCAAATTTATTTAGCCTTCACATTAAATGTGCAGAAGGTAAAGGAATGACAATAAGTGGTAAACAATACACGGTTTTCATTTTCACAATGTGCAATGTCCATAAGGGGATAATGATGCCTTTATAATAATATAACAACAATGACAGTGGTAGCAGTTTAAGGTAAGGTTTTTCTGCAGTCAAAGTAGTGGCAAAAATGTGCAATAATTATCCTTTCTTCCTAATAGAAGTGTAGTTATCCTTATCTAAATGTTCATGGCATGAAATTTATCAAGGTTTAAAATGATCGGTTTTCTTTATTCTTAGAAAGGTAACTATGTGAGTTCAGATAATTCGAGATTCTATATGTTTTTGGTCCCTCCTAAGTTGCAACTATGGTCCCATCCATGCCTCCCATGGTAACATGAACCTATTCAAACTATTGCTCCAATATAAGCCAGCTAAATCAATGTTATGCACTGCACAAAGTAGCAATATGTTGGTAATAAAGTTTGGCTCTATTTTTGGTCTTAGGACCACTACTTGTCCTTTTTATTCTCTTCTCTCCTTGGACATCCCAGAAACTTGAGGCAGATAAAGATTGCAAAAGCCAAATTTAATTGCCCTATATATGTTATGCATAGTGGACCAAGTGAATCAAGAATTGATATTTAATTATAAGGATATAAAAATAGATCATTCATCACTATATAAATATGAAGAATGAGTCAGCTCTAGTAGTACCTGAATTAAATGGTGATTGTAACAAAATGAGAGGACATAATAAGCAGAAAAGTTCATTACTCCTTCAGAAGGGCTGGACCAAATAGAACCACAAATTGGAATTTAGAGGTATTTATAGTAAATGCAGAAAACACCAATCTAAGATGTGAGTGAAGCCACAAAAACAGGATTTCTGAAACATTGCTGAGTAACCCCTTGACGTGATGAATTACCCCCGAGTCCCATTCCAAGACACAACCACACTCCCAAATTGCAGGGTGAGTTATGATTCTGCCCTTGCATATAGATCAATAAGAAAATAAATTAAAGAAACAAAATGAAGTCAAAAATTCAATCAAGCAGTGTAATTCTGGTTGACTTTACCAAAAACTATCTGTAAATTAAAAACAAAATGACATAGAAAATTACTCAAAGTAAAGAAGCACTCAGAAATTCAATCAATCAGTAACTTTTCCTTCTCAGTCCAATTAATCATAAATGGAAGAGAGAACGACCAAGAAATAAAAAACAAACTAAATGTAATACTTAAAAATGTGTTTAACACTGGGTTTCTTCTCCAATAGCAAGCTATGTATATATAAAGTTATAAATACAATGCAATTAAAAAAATTTACATACAGGCAAATGAAAACTAATCTGAACTAACATTCAAAAACTTTACCAATAAGAGGGAAAAAAAACAAATCCACGAGATGTGAACAAAGAGAAAGACAAACTTCTTAGTTTAACAAATAGAAATAAAAATAAAGAATTGAAAAAGAGTAAAAGGATAATGCAAATGAAAATAGAAACGTTTGGGACCAAGTGCTCCGATAGTAAAGTCATGTAACCGAGAAGGAATAGTGCTTAACCTGAATGATATATTTGATATATCATTGTTGATTGTTATGTGTAACGTTGTTGGACAACATGGATGGTGGCGGTGGCGGCGGCGGCGAGGAAGCAGGAAGTGCCAAAAGAGTACAACAGGGCCACTGTGCTGCACTATTTAAAGTTTTCGACGGATGACAACAGTGGCGGCCGAGCACGGGGTAGGAGATATCACCACCATGTCGCGCTGTTTAAGGTTGTTGGAGGACACCGAAGGTGACGACAGTGAAGAAGCAGGGGGTAGGAGATAGTATCGGTGACCATTTCTCCTCTGCTGACGACGGTGATGGCGACGGAGTAGGGGTATAGCGCCACTGTGCCTAATCCGCCACGGATCATAGATCCTCCTCCATCGCCGTCCTCACACCACGTCCATAGGCGTAGCAGCCTGTCGCAGTCCATTGTCACGCACCACAGTTCCTCCATCGTCGTCGCCACACCAAGCCTGTCGCAGCCCACCGCCATGCTCCACAGATTCTCCGTCACCGTCGTCACGGCAACCCCGTCGCAGTTCGTCGCCAAGCACCACAGATCGTCCATCGCCATCGTCCCGTTGCAGAAACTTCTGCAATCAGGATGTGCTTGGCCGCTGATATTGCAAGGGACTTGTTATGCTATGACTATGATAAGAGTGAGTAGATGGATGTATTGTGAAGTATGAGAGCCGTCCCGTACGTTTTCTGAAGGCAGAACATGACATGTCAGCTTATTTGATTAGGTGGAAGAAAATAGGGTAGGTGGCTATTAGCAATCTGATGTGTCAATAGGTGGGCTTTGGGGTCTATTTTAATATATTATAAATAGATAGATGTTTAGAGTCTTTAAGTGTATTTTTCTCTTTTTAATTAGGAAATTGAGTCATTTTCTATAATTTCTTGTTTGAAGTGATTTCAGGTGTATATTTGCACTAGGAAAGGAGAAAAGTGAAGCCTAAGAGCATTGGAAGCAAAAGAACAAGGACAAGCAGATGAAGAATTAGAGATTGGCTATTTTGGTGCTTAGGCCCGGTGCAAGTTTCTTAGGCCTGGCCTAACGCCCTTTTCTGATTTGGCTCTATTTTTAATTGTGCCCGGCACAACATACTTAGGTCGGGCGCATTCGTGCAGCAGAATCTATATATTGAATTTCTCTGTATTGACCTAGGATCTTTTGGTTGCTCTTTTAGCTGCGTCTCCCTGAGTATAGAACTCATCTTTTGCGACTTTTCCACTGTGTTATCATCCATCGGTTTGATTCTTATTGCTTTGTTTTTTATTCCTTCGATTATGAACTAATTCTTCCATTCTAGGGAGATGATGTAGCCACATTTGGACGGTTTGATTGCTTTTATGATATTGTTGTAGTTCTTTTCATCATCCCTTTTGTGTTTTACTTCTGTGCTTAATGCTTGTTTATAACTGGCCATTATTATACATGATTTGCCAATCATAATGATACCGAGAGGTTAGTTATGTGTTTAGAGCATTGGGGTAATACCATATAGTTTATACGGATAGAGATATACCATAGGAATTGTATGCAACCTTCATAGGGAGATATAGAACTTAATGAATTTCTTAATAATTAACCATCATAGAGATATAGTTGGTTAAGGGTTAAGAGGTGTTTGCTAATTGTACTCGAGAGAGACGTTAGGAAAATTTACGACTCTTGGTTGACAAAAGAAAGAGGACTAGTTATTACGAGGATTCATAATTGTATCAAACTTGATAAACGTAGCTGAAATCAATTCCCTAGACCTTTCTCATAATTGTTATTCAACGTGATATTGCGACTGTCTTCTTAACTGCTTGCGTTAGTTTACTTGAATAGCAGTTTAATTGTTTTTAATCCTAGATTTCAATATTCTCTTGATTGTTCATTCAAATAGTTATTAAGTTTGAGAAGTGGTACTTGATCTATCAATTCCTGAGAACGATACTCGGTCTCACCGTTTTAATTATTACTTGCTTCGATCCGGTACACTTGCCGGGATTCAACAACAACTCACATAGGGGCTCTTCAAATTTGGAAGACAATGAACATAGACCTAGATTTGATAGATGGAGACATAGACATGAACATAGGGGAAGAAGGGATGAGAAGGATGACAAGTTGCGTAATGTGAAGATGAAGATCCCTAGCTCCTATGGGAAGAGTGATCCCGATGTTTACTTGGAATGAGAGACCAAATTGGAGCACATATTCTCTTGCTACTACTATAGTGAAGAAAAGAAAGTAAAGGTAGTCTAGGATTTCATGATTATGCTTTAATTTGGTGGGATCAATTGTGTAAAGAGAGAAGAAGGTATGATGAGGAACCAATTAGTACTTGGAGAGAATTGAAGAGGGTTTTGAGAAAAAGATTTGTGCCTTCAAGCTACACTAGAGACCTACAACATGCACTCAAGGTTGAAGCACAAGTGAAGAGAAAGAACTCCTTCAAGAAGGAGGGTGTCTCATCAAAACAACTTGAAGTTGTTAGTAAAAGTGGATCAAAGGCAACATTTCCTAACTCTAAACCTTCCACTTTTGCCCTTTCTTCTATTCCTTCTATGCATCACCACAAAAATATTACTCTTGTACCCCTCTCTACAAATGACATTATTGGAGAAAAGGGAGCTTGAGAGAAAAGCCAAGAGTGAAAAAGAAAACCAAAATGAAGAAGAAAAGCATGTGCCACAAAATAATAAAGAAAAATCAATGGGCACAAGTATGGAAAAAATGGAACAATACAACAAGTTGAGCATGAAAAACAATAATCAAAACAAGTGTTTGGAAACCCAAGCATGATTTTGAAAGAGATTATGAATATTTTTCCAAATCATTGGCATAACTCTTATCTTCATCAAACAACTGTTTTGAAAATTAATAACCTTCATAATCCAATAAAATCCTTGAAGCATAAGCCTAAGCTTGATTTGAAATTTATGATCTATGGCATGCATGACTTATTTGGATTTTGTGTTGTTGTATATTTTGAAAACCACTTGATCTATGCAATTAATCTTGAAAACAAATTCACTTTTTGAAATCCATAAAGTATGATTTGAGGAATGAAAGCATGTTTGATAGTATAATTCTATATTCCTCTCATGATAACTTTCTTGGATTTACTCTAAGTTTTCAAAAATGGCATGAGATATTGTTTGCAATAATCACCAATGCACCCATTCTTGTTTTTCCTACTTTTGAAAAATTTTCTAAACTTGAATGTGATGCATTTCTTGAAAAATGCACTTTTTGCACTACCAAAGTGGAATGTTTGGGCTCTGTTTTAAGTGCTAAAAGTGTGCATATTGATAAGGTTAAAAGTGAGGTAACAAAAGTTTTCTTAGTAGGACAACCAATAAATAAGTTTCAACATCATGGTGTTTGCTTGCCTACTAATACTTCTACCTTACCTATGTGCATTGACCCTATTTTCCAAATTCAAAAGCAACTAATGCACATCCATCAAGGTTCCCATTCATTGAGAGAACTAAAACACATTTTAAGTATCTTTCCAAATGTTTCTCTCAATAATGGACAAAAATTACTAAACAACCTTCAAGAGATTACACCTTATGAAAAATATTTGAAAGGGTTGTTAACAAAACTGATTTTAAAAAGGGTGGTTTTTGACCCAGGAGGATGGGTTGAGAATTACCACAATAATAAGGGAGTTGCCTTCCCAAATAAGGGAGTTTCCTTCCCAAAACCTTTTTTTTTCCTTCTTTTGGGATCTTTATAAAAAAATAAACCTAAACATCTTCTCTTTAATGTAGGATTAAAATTCGGGACGAATTTTCTTCAAGAAGGAGGGGATGATATGAACATGGATTCACAAAGCAAAGGACCAAGCATTGAAGACTCACATGGACCCATGATAAGGTCAAGGCTAAGAAGAGTCCAAAATATTCTAAAGAAGAGTCCAAGATACCTAGTTAGGGATAGGACCTAGGACCCTTGTATAGAGGAGAGTTTGTGTAATAAAGGTAGGGATTAGGACCCTTGTATAGAGTAGAGTTTATGTAATAGAAGTGCTTATTCAAAAAGCACTTAGGAATAGTTTAGGATTTGGGCCTATTGGGCCATTAGGACAACATGGCATAAGAGTAGGAAACATTAGGCCCAAAACAAAGCCCACACTTGGGTTGTAGAGGAAAGAGGCGCTAGCTTGAACCTTAAGTAAGCTAGCTTGCACCTTAAGTAAGATGAGCACTTTTGCTTATCTATAAATAGGCTTCATGTAATTCATTTTACAAGTTTGAATACAATTGAGTTTTCTCACATTTGAGATTTCTAGAGAGAGTTGAGAGTTCTCCTCTTCTTGGTTCATGAGTTGAACCATTGATTCTTATCTTGAATTTCTATATTCAAGTGGTGAACCCTCCTTTGGCTTATCAATTCAATCTTCTTCTCAAAGATGATTCAATTATGGCGCCTTCCCCTTCATCTTCTTCCTATTCCATTTTCTACTTTTGTCTTTAATTCTTGCACTTTAATTGTTGTAATTTACTTCTTGCAATTTACTTTCTAGTCATAAATTAATTGTTCTTCTCTTCTACTCCTTTTTGTTTCTCTTGATTCTTCACTTGAAGAGCATCAATTGTGCTTGAATTATGTTTGATCTCTAATTTTGAAACAGTTAGATCAAAGAAGATCCTAAAATGCTTAGTGAACAATCCTTGTTCACATCAAGTGAGCAGCACATCATTCATTTAACACACCCTCATTTATTATCGCTGATCCGGAAATGATATCTCACATCTCATTGATGATTTTGTATGTACTACATTTTGTTTAACTAGCTAGCTAGCTCTTCTCTACATAATAAAAACAAAGAAATTATTATTCTAAACTATAATTAATATAATACATGTTTAAAATACGTGTACAAAAAATTAGAACAAAAAATGAAAACTCAATGGAAGATCTCCACTTGGTTTTGTTGTGGATTTAGTAAACACAACCATTTTAGAATAGCAAAATCCACATTTGGGACAACCCAAATAACAATTTTTGCAAGTCACAAGCATGAGTACAAGGTATTAGCATAAAATTCAGATACCTTGAGTGCAGGAACAAGTTTAATTGAAAATCTGGATCTTACTCCACTCTACATGTTGTGCTTCGCTGTTGCTATAATGATCTATCATCATTGCTATCAGTCCAACAACAGAAGCAGTGCCCTCTGGAAGAGATAAGTATGCTTAAAAATAAACCCAAAGAGTAGCATGTTTTACAAAAAAAGTATACCACACTAACTAAAATCCACACTATTGAGATGTAAACCTTAACTAAAATGAATTGGTAACCACGACAAAGGTAGAAGAAGCAAAGTGAGGAGACAATGACAACACCCTATACCACAACAAAGGTATCAGACTTATTTCCCGTAGGTAAATAAAAGAAAAATACATGATTTTTAATACCAAAATCTGACTTGGAATATGATAGTTTTTGTAAAAAGAAAAAAATAGTAGTCGTTAAAAAGTAGGTGTAATCTGATAGTTAGAAAAATGCAATATAGTTTGAGATTGCAATGTGTTGGATGATATAGAAAGTGGACGTGGGAGCTATAGTGGAAGAAATTTTCTATGCAATAGTTGATAGTTGCTAATAGTTGTACATGTTGTTTGTGTTTTACAAATGAATGCCATTTTCTATGATAACGTGGCTAGAAATTTCTAGACTACTCTTCACACATCTTTTACAACCTATAATTACATGTTAAAGTTCTAGGACAATGTAGATAATTACTATCATCTAGTTTTTGCTACATAAGTATGGAATATTCTAGAAATCGTGTATCAATTTTTACACTCCTCCTTGATGCACATTTTCATAACTCCAAGCATGGTCCTTAACTGCTCGAACTTTGGTCTTGGTAGTGCCTTCATTAATATATCAGCAATTTGATCTTCAGTCTTAAAATACTCAAGCTGGATTTGCTTGGTTGTTTCTGCTTCTCGGGTGAAGTGATATTGAATTGTTATATGTTTTGTTCTGCTATGATGAACTGGATTCTTCACCATTTCAATTGCAGATTTGTTGTCGCAGTACATTGTGGTTGGCTCTGCCTGTTGTTCTCTCATATCTCTAAGTATTTTTCTAAGCCATATAGCTTGGCTTGTAGTTTTAGCTATTGCCACATACCCTGCTTCTGCTGTCGATTGAGCAACAGTTGCTTGCTTTTTCGATACCCAAGAGAATATTCTTGATCCAAGTGCGAAGGCATAGCCTGATGTGCTCTTCATATCATCGATAGATCCTGCCCAGTCACAGCGGTGTACCCGATCAACCTTGAGTTGGTCGCAGGTGTATACCATATACCAAACTCCTTAGTACCTTGTAAGTATCTCAGAATTCATTTGCCTGCTTCAAAGTGAATTTGACTCGGGCTTTGCATAAATCTTGATAGAAGACTTACAACATACATGATGTCTGGTCGTGTAGCGGTAAGATATAGTAGACTCCAGATAAAACTTCTATAGAGTGTTGTATCTGCCTTCGGTGATCTATCGTCCTTCAACAGTTTTTCATTAGTTACTAGTGGAGTCAAACTGGCTTGCACTCGTACATCTTGAATTTCTTTAGTAGTTCATTCGTATATTTCTTTTGCGAGATAAATATTCCTTCTTTCCTTTGACTTATCTCAATGCCGAGGAAGTAGTTCATCAAGCCAAGGTCTGTCATTTCTAATGCCTTCATCATGTCTTCTTTGAATTCAACTATCATCTTCATATTGTTGCCTGTATAGATAAGATCATCTACATACATGGAGACAATGAGAGTGTCATACTGACGTTGATTCTTGATGTATAGTGTTGGCTCGCTCTTGCTCCTCCTGAATCCTTTATCGATGAAGTAGTGATCAATTCTGTTGTACCAAGCTCGAGGAGTTTGCTTCAGGCCATATAAATCTTTCCTTAGCCTTAGCACTTTGCTTTCGTTGCCTTTGCTCACGAAGCCTTGTGGTTGCTGCACGTAAACTTCTTTTTGAAGCACGCCATTGAGAAAGACAGATTTAACATCTAGTTGGTAAATTTTCCACCCATTTTGCGCTGCAAGAGCTATTGGAGCTCTTATTGTATCTAGACGAGCAATAGGGGAAAATGTTTCATTGTAGTTGATTCCAGGCTGTTGCGAGTAGCCCTTGGCTACTAGTCTGGCCTTGTGCTTTTGTATGGTGCCATCAAGATTGAGTTTTGTTTTATACACCTATTTAACTCTAATGATACCTTAATGTTTTGGGCAATCTACTAACTCCCATGTGTTATTCTTCTCGATCATTTTTATTTCATCCTCCATTGCCTTGACCCATACTTGTTGCTTTGATGCTGCTTCAAAGCTTTCAGGTTCCAGTATGGCCAAGTTGCAAGTTTCGTATATATCCACCAAGGATCTTACTCTCCTCGGAGTAGATTCTGGTGAATAAGTTTGTTCTTGTGGAGGTGAAGAAGGCGTACCTGGTTGTGCTGCCGTTTCTTCTTCAACTTCTTCAGTTTCTTGAGATTGCTGCATTGGTATGGAGATGCTACTTTTGACAACTTTTTCTTCATCCCAAATCCAAGTAGCGTTTCATCGACCTCAGTATCTCGACTGATTGTGAGCTTCTTTGTTTCCAAATTGTAGACTCGATAGCCTTTTGACTGTGTGTTATACCCCAAGAAGATGCCTCGTGCTGTCTTGTCTTGTAGGTTGTGTCTCTTTTCGTTGGGAATATGAATGTAGCAAATGGATCCAAAGACTCTTAGATGTTTGGCTGATGGCTTTCTTCCGCTGCAAGCTTCTATGGGAGTTTTATCTTGCACCGCCTTATTTGGACACCTGTTTAGAATATAAACAACAGTGTAAACTGCTTCGGCCCAGAAAGTGTTTGGCATACCCTTCTCCTTTAGCATCGATCTCGCCATCTCCATGACGGTGCGAATCTTCCTTTTAGATACTTCATTTTGTTGCGGAGTGTATGCAACTGTAAGTTGATACTTGATTCCTTCGTCCTCGCAGAACATGTCAAACTGTCAAGAGTTTTATAAGGGCCTTAAACTTGTTGGATACTCCAAAAAATTCTGATTTTTCTCTAATAAAGTAGACCCAAGTCATTTTAGAAAAGTCACCAATGAAAAGGACGAAATACTTGTTGTTGGTAAGTGATAGTGTCCTCAGTGGTCCACATACGTCCATATGAACAAGCTCCAACAAGTATTTTGCTCTCCATGCTATGTTAGTTGAGAAAGGTAGTCTGTGTTGCTTGCCAAGTAGACATGCTTCACTGTTTTCTTTGAGGCATGGAAGATCTCTCATCATACCTTTCTTATATAGAAGCTTTAAGGCATGAGTGTTGAAGTGGCCGAATCTCGATGCCAAAGCCAAGAATTATCGACTTGTAGCTTCATGGCAATGTTAGTAGTGTATTTGAAGCTTATTGGAAAATTTCTATTTTTTTTTCCATTTTCACTTGGGCTATCTCCTGCCTTTTCTTATTGTTGTTGTATATTGTGCATGTGTCCCCTTCAAAGTGAAGAGCATAGCCTTTCTCCATCATTTGACCAATGCTCAAGAGATTTTCTTTGAGATTGGGAACTAGTAGGACATATTTGATAAATCGTATACCTTTCTTCGTCTCCACCATAACAGTGCCTTTCCATTTCGATTCGACGACAGTTCCATTCCCTAGTCGAGCTTTAACTTTGACGGAGGCATCAATATTCTTGAAGATTCTCCGATCTTTGGCCATGTGATTGCTGCAACCGCTGTCCAAGTACCAGTTTTCACCCAATTCATCACTAGAGTCTTGGGTAGTATAGAAAATATGTTGCTCACAATCATATTGATGTTGGTCATGGTCTTGGTCTTCGACAAAATTTGCTTGATGCTTATTTTTGCTGTAGCAATTCTTCTTCAAGTGTCCAAATCTCTTGCAGTGTCGACATTGTGGCTTTCCACGGTACCGACAATATTTTTCCTTGTAATTTGTCCTCTTGCAGATACTACATGGAGGATACTTATTGTTTCTAGAGAAACCTCTTGCATTTTCTTTGCTTCTAAAATTTCTTGCACCATTATTATTATTTTTATCTTCGCATCCTTCATTCTGAGACCGTAATTTGAGCTTTGATTGAAAGGCATTTTCAACTGAACGTTTATCATGTCTACTCAGTCTTTGCTCATAGGCTTCAAAAGAGCCTATTAGTTCTGTCATCGACACGGTAGACAAATCTTTGGTTTGTTCAATAGTCGTCACAATTGCATCATACCTTTGGGGAATAGAAATTAGAATTTTCTCTACAATTCTCTTGTCAGCAATATTTTCCCCATAGGCCTGCATTTGATTTACTATTTCTTTTATCTGGAATAATAGTCTTTTATGGTCTCAGACTCCTTCATTTTAATTAATTCAAACTCTCATCTTAGAGTTTGAAGTTTGATGGTGCATACCTTGTCACTGCCGTGAAACTCCTCTTTTAGAGTACTTCACACTTCCTTAGCACTAGCTGCTCCCATGATTCTTGGAAAGATAGTGTCGGCCACCGCTTGTTACAAAATAAATAATGCCTTCTAATCTTTTTGCTTATTTTCCTTCAATTCTTTCTTTTGAGCTGCAGTAAGAGTTGAAGCATCCTTGGGAGTAGTAAATCCTTCTTCTATGATGTCCGATAGATCTTGGAAACGAAAATATGTCAACATTTTTACGCTCCAAAAGTCATAGTTTTCTCCTGTGAAAATTAGGACATGCATAGATGATAGTTAGGTTGTGTCTGCCATGACTCTAGAAAATTTTGAAAGTAATTTAGGATGGATGGGAAATTTGTGTGAAGTATTGGGTAATGTATCTACGCCCAGTGTATAACCGAACGTAGCTCTGATACCACTAATAGTTTTTGTAAAAAGAGAAAACAATAGTTGTTAAAAAGTAGGTGTAATCTGGTAGTTAGATGAATGCAATATAGTTTGAGATTGCAAAGTGTTGGATGATATAGAAAGTGGACGTGGGAGATATAGTGGAAGAAAGTTTCTATGCAATAGTTGATAGTTGCTAATAGTTGTACATGTTGTGTGTGTTTTACAAATGAATGCCATTGCTTATTAATAGGCATGGATCACCGCCAATGATGAGGTGGCTAGAAATTTCTAGACTACTCTTCACACATCTTTTACAACGTATAATTACATGTTAAAGTTCTAGGACATTGTCGATAATTACTATTATCTAGTTTTTGCTACATAAGTGTAGAATATTCTAGAAATTGTGCATCAATTTTTACAGAATAAGTAAAAAATATGGATAAGAAATAACTAAAGAGAGAATGATACTGTATAAGAAAGGACCCTGATTCAAATTGTTGTGATGATAATTTAGAAAAATCCAAAAGAATCTTTGACTGGACATCTGCAAATGCAGAAATGTGGAACTAACCAATAAACATTTTCATGTGGCAAACGATCCGGAGCTTAAAAGGGAGAAGATAATCATGTCTAATACATCTGTTATATGTATGATAGAATGATACATATGAGCAAAGAAAAGATTTATAAAGATTCAGTACAATTATACTAATAACCATGTCTAATACTCTAATCATAACAAAGACTCAGCACAAGAAACTGCATGTAAAAATATTTCTGTATATATTGATTAATTAGTTCTATATATATATATATATATAATCAATGTTACTCTGCTATGCGAATATAACAATTACTAAGCCTCCTTCAACCACTATTACCAACTGAAAAAAAAAATAAAAAAGAAAAATGCCTAGCCATTATTTTGGCATTTATGCTTCAACTCTCACTTGCCAAATTTCCAGTAAAAAAGATAAAGGATAATGCTATTGGAGCTGTCTGCCACAACCTGAGTTGCAACTTTTGAAAGCATACAGGGGAAATCAAGCAGAGTCTAGTGTGGAGTCCTCCTGCTCAGTTTCTTATTACTACGCATGAAGATAACACCCCCAACAAATGAATTCCTTCCTTCATTGAAATTATTTCCCTGTTTTTATTTTGTTGCCAAAGCACAAGAGTTCTATCTCAGGCAGCAACACAAAAATGCAGCGTGAGCTACTGGTTGAAGACATAGGAATATCTTTAATCGTCACATACTACCCAGCACAAACACTATACTATGATTTCACGACACCTTCCTTTTTGGCCACACATATACATATTACATCAAACATTTCAATCACAAGATATGGTAGAAAAAACCTCATTAAATTTTAGGGCACACATTCACATAAACAACATACTTCCCTCATCAAACAAGCATCCAAAGAAACCCAGAGTTTCAAAATATAAAGGGGGTTGGGCCCTTACCTCAAGATGAACAAAGTCTAGATTAGAGGGAGAGAAGTAGATTCTTCAAGTTCCTTTTCAAGCTCCTTCTTCTACAGAAGATTAGAGAAGAAGAGCACGAGACTCATGATTTTTCAAGAGGGAAGATGAGAAGGATGAGGGAGAGAGGTTACCACTTTTGCTTTCTACCCAAACCCTAGCACACCACTTCTCTCTTCTCTAAATATTAAGAGAACTGGAATCCAAGTCATCAAGTTTTATATATATCCTTCAAAGAGCTTATAGAAACAAACCAGTAATACAGTTGAGTTTTTTATAACACCTAAGAATATTTTTAATCAAATTGCCTTACCAGCCTTCATGGTTGTACTGCAAAGTGGGTTGAAAAGTAACTTAAACTCCTTTCACATCTAAAAAAATTTAAGAAAAATGTATGTGACCTGAAACACATCATAAAGATACATAGTCTAGAAAATACATGCATACAGATACGGGTATATATAAATTAATCCAACTCTAACCTTGTCACTTTTTGGAAACTCCTCAAAGTCAAATATGCCTGCAGTTTAAATGCTTCTTATTACACTGCGCCAAAGATCTACTGTAACAGGCAGCAAGACATTCATAGATAAAAAATCAAACTCCAATTTCAACAACATATTTCAAGTTATTTCTGCTGTAGCTACAACATTCATCAACCCCAGTGAACATGTCAAATATTTGATTAACTCCAATAGCCAAATTCAAATAAGTGCCATTGCATTGCATATCAACAAATGAGCTCAAAACAGGGAGCACTGTGAATTATCAATAAGGAAGCAAAAGATACAATAAATACCTTAAAGTAAATCTTGAATAACTGACAAGTTACATATCATGCTCCAACACACTTGGGGCAATTTCACTGGGATACAAGCTGTGACACCCTTCTACCCCGCATTTTTAAGTCATTTAATATAAAAAACAATTAAAAAGAAAAACATGCATTTTACTGAATAAAATAATATCCTCGGAATACAACTGAAAACAACTATCTAAACACAAGAACAACCCTACAATGAGTGGCGGCTCCTCAGAGTCATTCCTCTCCGGGCTGCTCGTCATCCTCTACAAAATGCCGATCAGGCCAAACACAAACAAATAACAAGGAGTAAGATTCATTTAAATATATACAGCATGGGAATAGTAAGCAAGGTAAACATACAACATAAGCATATGTCAACATCCAACAATATCATATCAACCAAGTATGCTATGATGTGCAATGCATCAACCACTCCGCTACTTCATCTATGTATGTGGATCCAAACTAACTCAGGATGAACGACTTCGGAGTTACATATCCGTATTGGCCATAGAAGCACCAACACCAACAGTTCACCAAACCTTGGGTGAACCCTATGGATAGCCAAAGTATCAAACCGTGGATGCTTCATCACGGGGGGGCTCGGTCACCAAACCATCGGGTGACCTACCGTGGATGGCCAGATCACCGTACTCTCGGGCGATCTCCCCTATGTCGAACCTCCCCCATCAACAACTCCAATGCTATATGCAAATAGCACAACAACAAACAATCTCAACCAACTCCTTGCTCGGGCCATGAAGCTCCCAAGACTTCAACATCATCATCAACGTAACCTTAGACCCAAATCGTGGCGTCAAAGCTCCCCTGGCCAATAAGCACCAAGGTTCAACTCAACGTGCTTGGGTCAAAACAGCACCCAAGAATTCAGCTTATCAACATGCGGTAACCCATCGGATACCGACTTAACATCTTATTATCTTAGTCATCTTAGATAATTGTTTAACCAGGTTGTCTAATCTTTATCTTTGATTAGCTATCTTAACTTGTTATCATTGGGGAATAGGGTTTGAAACCCCTTAAGTCCTTTAATTCTGTTTCTGTCCAAGAGGGGTGAGCACGGTCGTGCTTGGACACGTGAAGGCGTGCTACCCTTTTAAGTGAAGCACGGTCGTGCTTCCTGTTTACCACGGTCGTGCTCATCAACACGGCCATGCTTTTTAACCTGCAAGGCCATGCTGAACAGTGCGGCCATTTTCCAGAATTCAAGTGGGAGCACGGTCGTGCTCCCTATTCAGCACGGTCGTGCTTATCGCGCGACAATCCTGTTCTGGGCAGATTTCAAGTCAGATTCTTAGCCAATTTTTAGGATCTTTTAATCCATTAAACTCATCACGTTTTCAAACCTAATTTCACCAGTTAAAATCTTAACTCATAAACTCAAAACAACAAACCATCATCTCAACCAATCATCAAACATTTTCATGCCAAAAATCATCTTGTTCATATTAACCACACAACAACATAAGCATAAGGCATATTACGGACATAGGTACATACAATGACATATTGACATAATAATTATACAGCATAAACAACACCGGGGTCATGGGGAACCCTTTTACCACACTACCCCCATTGCCTATGGTTACAATACCCTTCTCCCCATACCTGGATTGAAGGTAGCTCCAACAATGTCCTAAACAGCGAACTGATCCCGAATCCTCAAGCGGCTTACTCCGGTACTCAACCTTGGTTGATCAGAAACACAATTAATCAGTATCTCTCATTAAAACGAAAGGGAACTGACAAAGGAAAAGGGACATTACCTCTACACCTACACTGACGCACTAAGCTTCCCAAACAGCTTCCAAAACTCCACTATTGCAATGGAAAAAGAGGAAATAGGGAAGGAGACAGCTCTGGCCAAAACAGGTGACGGCTGCCAACATAAAATAGGGTTTCACGTTAACCCTCGAGCTCTGTGCCAAACATATATAGCTCGGACCTGAGCACGGTCTTGCTCATCCTTGAGCACGGTTGTGCTCAACTTAGCGTCACCGAGACATGGTCTGCGCATTGAGCACGGGCGTGCTTACTATTGAGCACGGTCGTGCTCAACTTAAAATCAGAAACACGCTTCTGACTTTAAGCACGGGCGTGCTGACTAATGAGCACGGGCGTGCTCATCTACCAGAAAGGGACTTTTAAGCCAAAATCCCACTTAGCCCTTAACCAATTTTTTTAACTTAATAAAACCAACTTTATACAAACACTTACGAAAAACGGGGTGTTACAATTCTACCCGCCTTATAAAAATTTTGTCCCCGAAATTTCTACGTACCTCAAACGAAAAGATGCGGGTACGCCTTCATCATCTTGCTCTCGAGCTCCCAGGTAGCGCTTTCCTTAGTTGCCCTGCTCCAAACTACCTTGACCAAGGGAATCTCTTTACCTCTTAGCTGCTTCACCCTCCTATCCTCGACTCGAAGGGGTAACACCTCAAATGTCAAGTTCTCTTTTAACTGTATCGTGTCGGAAACTATCACATGACTAGGGTCATGGATGTACATTCTGAGTTGAGACACATGGAAAACATTGTGGAGATTTGACAAGAATGGTGGCAAAGCTATTTGGTAGGCGACTTCACCGACTCTTTTGAGGATTTGGTAAGGACCAATGAACCTCTGAGTAAGTTTCCTCGCCTTCATCACTCTACCAACCCCAGTCGTCTGGGTAACTCTCAAGAATACATGATCGCTTCCTGGAATTTGAGCGCCTTCTTCCTTTTATCATGATAGCTCTTTTGCCTACTCTGTGCAATTCTCATCTTTTCCTGAACCAACTTAATCTTTTATGTTGTTTCCTGGACTAACTCTGGCCCTAGCACCACACTATCACTAGGTTCACTCCAACACAAGGGTGTCCTACATCTCCCATAAAGAGCCTCATAGGGCGCCATCCCAATGTTGGAATGGGAGCTGTTGTTATAGGTGAACTCTATCAGGGGCAAAAACTTGTCCTAACTACCAGACTATTCTACCACACAAGCCCTCAACAAGTCCTTTAAGGACTGGATGGTCCGCTCAGACTGCCCATCAGTCTATGGGTGGCAAGCTGAACTAAGTCTAAGATTTGTCCCTAAAACCTCTTGCAAACTATTCTAAAACCTAAAGGTAAACCTTGGGTCTCTATCTGAAACTATGCTAGAGGGTACACCATGAAGCCTAACTATCTCTTTGATGTACAACATAGACAACTTCTCCAATGGATACTCCATATTCATCGGAATGAAATGGGCAGACTTAATTAGTCTATCCACAACAACTCATATAGCCTCAAAACCAGCTGGAGTCCTAGGAAGTCTAGACACAAAATCCATGGAGATGCTATCCCATTTCCACTCTAGGATACACTAGGGTTGCAACTTACCTGGTGGTATTTGGTGTTCTATCTTGGCCTTCTGACAAACTAGGCACGCATACACAAACTCCGCCACATCCTTTTTCATCCTAGGCCACCAAAACATCCTCTTGAGGTCCTGATACATCTTAGTGGCACCTGGGTGCACACTCAGTCCACTTATATGTCCTTCTTCAAGGATCAACTTTCTAAGCTCAGGAACATCTGGCACACAAACTCTATCCTTGAACCTCAAGATGCCATCACTTCCATCCTTAAAACTTAGGTCTCTACCCTGAGCGAGCAACTCTCACTGGTCTAAGAAAAACTTATCTAACTTCTAACCCTCTCTAATTTGATCCATTTGACTGTTGGTAACCTTTAAGGTTCCAAGCCTAACACTCTTAGGGGTAAACTCACAAGCTAGACTAAGGTCTCTAAACTCCTCAATCAGATCCATCTCCCTAACCATCAAAGCGGAGACATGCAGGGTTTTCCTACTCAAGGCGTCGGCCACCACATTGGCCTTTCCTGGGTGATAGGTCAGCTCGAAGTCATAGTCCTTTAAAAACTCCATCCACCTACGCTGCATCATATTCAACTCCTTTTGATCAAAGAGGTACTTCAAACTCTTATGATCACTAAAAACCTCAAACCTTGCTCCATACCGGTAATGCCTCCAAATCTTTAAGGCAAATACCACAGCTCCTAACTCTAGGTCATGGGTAGCGTAGTTCTTCTCATGGGTTTTCAGCTGCCTAGAAGCATAGGCAACTACCTTACCATTCTGCATCAGCACACCACCTAACCCTTGCTTAGAAGCATCGCAGTAAACTACGAAGGGTTCACTAGGATCGGGCAACACTAAAACTGGTGCTGATGTCAACCTATCCTTAAGGGTTTGGAAACTCTCTTCACACTTAGAGTCCCACACAAACAACTGTCCCTTAGCTATCTTAGAGAAACCTTCTATAAACCGCCTATAGTACCCGGCTAACCCCAAGAATCTCCTAATCTCGGTTACAGACTTTGTCGCTTCCCACTGGAGCACCGTCTCTACCTTAGTTGGGTCCACTGTTATGCCACCTTTAGAGATGACATGTCCTAAGAAGCTCACTTCCTCTAACCAGAACTCACGCTTAGACAACTTAGCGTACAACTGCTTTTCCTTAAGGGTCTGCAAGACAACCCTCAGGTGTTCCTCATGTTCCTCCTTGCTCTTGGAGTACACTAAGATGTCATCTATAAACACCACCACAAACTTATCCAAGTAAGGGTGAAAGGTCTTGTTCATGTAGTCCATGAAGACCGCAGGAGCATTGGTCACACCAAAGGGCATAACCAAGTACTCATAGTCACCATATCGCATTCTAAACGCTGTCTTCGGGATGTCCTCAGACTTAACCCGAATCTGATGGTACCCTGACCTCAAATCTATCTTTGAAAAGATGCAAGCGCCCATCAACTGGTCCATAAGATCATCAATCCTAGGGAGGGGATACCGATTCTTTATGGTCAGCTTGTTGAGCTGCCGAAAGTCGACACACAACTTCATACTACCATCCTTCTTCTTCACCAACAACACAGGTGCTCCCCACGGAGACACACTCAGCCTAATGAACTGCTTCTTCATCAAGTCCTCCAACTGTTCCTTCAATTTAGCTAGCTCTAGAGGAGACATTCTATAGGTTGCTATGGAGATTGGTCCGGTGCCAGACACTAAGTCTATGGTAAACTCAACGTCTTTCTCTGGGGGTAAGTTATAAACATCCCCCGGAAACACTTCAGGAAATTCTCGCACAACAAGCACGCTGGAGACATCAGGAGGGTTGCTCTCTACTTCCAGGGTAGCTAACATCATGTATACTTGGGCTTTGTCTCTCATCGAAGCTTGAACTTGGCTGGAAGAGAGAAGGTCCGGATTCTTAGACTCCTTTGGAGTTCCAAAAATCAAGGTCTTATCAAAACAATTCAGAAGGACATGGTTGGAAGATAACTAGTCCATGCCCAAAATAATATCCAGGTCTTTCAAAGGTAAGCATACAAGATCAACAATGAAGGTTTTATCATTTATCACAATATGACAGTTCTTGCATCCATAAGAAGTGGAAACAGGTTTATTTGTGGGTGTAGAAAACAACAAATCATACTCAAGGAAAGTAACAGGCAATTTAAGACTCTTGACCCTATCATGCGATATAAACGAGTGAGTAGCACCCGAATCATACAATACAGTTAATTGAGTTCCATCAATGAAACATGTACCTTAGATCAAATCATCAGACTCAAAGGCTTTAGCTCCACTAAGAGTAAAGACTCTTCCAGTGGTCTTCAGTCGGTTGGCCTGGGACTTCTGATTCTTGCTAGCGCTGGGAGGTTCGACCTTGGCTCCTTCACACTCTCAGCTAATGTGTCCTGGCTTGCCACATCTGAAGCAAATTACCTATGTCTCCTTGCACTGAGACGAGTAGTGATCCGTAGCACCACACTTTGCACACCTCATGGGTCTAGAGACATTAGAGAACCCGCCTCTAAACCCATCCTGCTGAAACTGTGGCTTCTTGCCACTCTGCTTGAAATCCCTGCCGGTCGGATCATACCGCTGCTTGCCCTTATCCCTCTGGTCAGTCCTCTTATCACTCTGACTATCCGATCCTCTGGAACTCACAACTCTGAACTGACTAGCATCCTCGTAAATCCGACACTTGTTGACCAGAATCGGAAAAACTATGATCTCCTGATAACTGATGGCTTGTTTGATCTCATGCTGGTAAGGAGTGTAGTACCTCACCAGCTCCTCAAACTTGGCCGCATAGTTACCAACTGACAGCGACCCCTGCCTCAAAGACAAGAATTCCATCTCCTTCTTGTCTCTGATATCCGCCGGAAAGTACTTCTCTAGGAATCTCTGTCTGAACACAGCCCATGTAACTGCTGTGCCCTCAGCCTGCATCCGCTGCCTGCAGTTATCCCACCAATGCTCAGCCTCCTCGGTCAGCATGAAGGTAGCAAAGATGAGCTTCTGCTGATCATTGCAATCCATCGCACGGAAGATCTTCTCAGTCTCCCTCAACCACAGCAAAGCTCCTTCCGGATCATAAGCTCCCTTGAACGACGGAGGGTTGTTCCTCTGGAACTTATCCAGTCCCAGGAACTCAGCTGACCTATCGTTGTTGTTAGGGTTAACCTGACCAATAGCATTGGCTAGGAGTACCAATGCGTCAGCCATTGCCTGATCGTTGCGTCCTCTACCGGTCAATAGTTCCTGTACATACCCAAAAGAACTTCTAATACAGAAACTTAAGCGAGTAAAAGCTATAGGCAACTAACTTAAAGCATGATTATCTATACAAGTATAGACAATTCAAACAAGAGTTACACAACAAACTCATAACAGACTCATACCACGTCCGAACAAGGTCGAACTGCTTTGATACCACTTAATGTGACACCCTTCTACCCTGCATGATTAAGTCATTTAATATAAAAACAATTAAAAAGAAAAATATGCATTTTACTGAATAAAATAAAACAATTGTCCATGGGTAGAAAAGTCCCACATGAACCAGTTACAACGCGGAAAAACAAACCGAGTTTGAAATCAAATAAACATGATAAAATTACTACCAAACCCCGATGTCACAACTCAGAGCTGGTATAACCGTTCCGGAAAATAATATCCTCGGAATACAACTGAAAACAACTATCTAAACACAAGAACAACCTTACAATGAGTGGCGGCTCCTCAGAGTCACTCCTCTCCGGGCTGCTCGTCATCCTGTGCAAAATGCCGATCAGGCCAAACACAAACAAATAACAGGGAGTAAGATTCATGTAAACATATACAACATGGGAATAGTAAGCAAGGTAAACATACAACATAAGCATACGTCAACCAAGTATGCTATGATGTGCAATGCATCAACTACTCCACTACTCCATCTATGTATGTGGATCCAAACTAACTCAGGATGAATGACTTCAGAGTTACAAATCCTTATTGGCCATAGAAGCACCAATACCGGCAGTTCACCCAACCTTGGGTGAACCCCATGGATAGCCAACGTATCAAACTGTGGATGCCTCATCACGGGGGGCCTCGGTCACCAAACCATCGAGTGACCTCCAGTGGATGGTCAGATCACTGTACTTACTCTCGGGCAATCTCCCCTATGTCGAACCTCCCCCATCAACAACTCCATTGCTATATGCAAATAGCACAACAACAAACAATCTCAAACACCTCCTTGCTAGGGCCATGAAGCTCCCAAGACTTCAACATCATCATCAACGTAACTTTAGACCCAAACCGTAGGGTCAAGGCTCCCTTGGCCAATAAGCACCAAGGTTCAACTCAACATGCTTGGGTCAAATAAGTACCCAAGACTTCAGCTTAGCAACGTGCGGTAACCTATCGGATACCGACTTAACATCTTATTATCTTAGTCATCTTAGATAATTGTTTAACGAGGTTGTCTAATCTTTATCTTTGATTAGCTATCTTAACTTGTCATCATTGGGGAATAGGGTTTGAAACCCCTTAAGTCCTTTAATTCTGTTTCTGTCAAAGAGGGGTGAGCACGGTCGTGCTTGAACCACAGCACGATCGTGCTTGGACACGTGAGGGCGTGCTGCCCTTTTAAGTGAAACACGGTCGTGCTTCCTGTTGAGCACGATCGTGCTCATTAGCACGGTCGTGCTTTTTGACATGCACGACCGTGCTGAATAGCGTAGCCATTTTCCAGAATTCAAATGGGAGCACGGTCGTGCTCCCTATTCAGCACAGTCGTGCTCATCACGCGACAATCCTGTTCTGGGCAGATTTCAAGTCAGATTCTTAGCCAATTTTTAGGATCTTTTAATCCATTAAACTCATCACGTTTTCAAACCTAATTTCACCCGTTAAAATCTTAACTCATAAACTCAAAACAACAAACCGTCATCTCTACCAATCATCAAACATTTTCATGCCAAAAATCATCATGTTCATATTAACCACACAACAACATAAACATAAGGCATATTACGAACATAGGTACACACAATGACATATTGACATAATAATTATATAGCATAAACAACACCGGGGTCATGGGGAACCCCTTTACCTCACACTACCCCCATTGCCTATGGTTACGATACCCTTCTCCCCATACCTGGATTGAAGGTAGCTCCAACAACGTCTTAAACAGCGAACTGATCCCTAATCCTCAAGCGGCTTACTCCAGTACTAAGCCTTGGTTGATCAGAAACACAATTAATCAGTATCTCTCATTAAAACGAAAGGGAACTGACAAAGGAAAAGGGACCATTACCTCTACACCAACACTGACGCACTAAGCTTCCCAAACAGCTTCCAAAACTCCACTATTGCAATGGAAAAAGAGGAAATAGGGAAGGAGACAGCTCTGGCCGAAACAGGTGACGGCTGCCAACAGGAAATAGGGTTTCATGTTAACCCTCGAGCTCTATGCCAAACATATATAGCTCGGACCTAAGCACGGTCGTGCTCACCCTTGAGCATGGTCGTGCTCAACTTAGCATCACCGAGATGCGGTCAGCGCATTGAGCACGGGCGTGCTTACTATTGAGCACGGTCGTGCTCAACTTAAAATCAGAAACACCCTTCTGACATTAAGCACGGGCGTGCTGACTAATGAGCACGGGCGTGCTCATCTACCAGAAAGGGACTTTTAAGCCAAAATCCTACTTAGCCCTTAACCAATTTTTTTAACTTAATAAAACCAACTTTATAGAAACACTTACGAAAACCAGGGTGTTACAATTCCACCCGCCTTATAAAAATTTTGTCCCCGAAATTTCTACGTATCTCAAACGAAAAGATGCGGGTACGCCTTCATCATCTTGCTCTCGAGCTCCCAGGTAGCGCTTTCCTTAGTTGCCCTACTCCAAACTACCTTGACCAAGGGAATCTCTTTACCTCTTAGCTGCTTCACCCTCCTATCCTCGACTCAAAGGGGTAACACCTCAAATGTCAAGTTCTCTTTTAACTGTATCGTGTCGGAAACTATCACATGACTAGGGTCATGGATGTACATTCAGAGTTGAGACACATGGAAAACATTGTAGAGATTTGACAAGAATGGTGGCAAAGCTATTTGGTAGGCGACTTCACCGACTCTTTTGAGGATTTGGTAAGGACCAATGAACCTCGGAGTAAGTTTCCTCGCCTTCATCACTCTACCAACCCCAGTCGTCTGGGTAACTCTCAAGAATACATGATCGCTTCCTGGAATTTGAGCGCCATCCTCCTTTTATCATGATAGCTCTTTTGCCCACTCTGTGCAATTCTCATCTTTTCCTGAACCAACTTAATCTTTTCTGTTGTTTCCTGGACTAACTCTGGCCCTAGCACCACACTATCACAAGGTTCACTCCAACACAAGGGTGTCCTACATCTCCTCCCATAAAGAGCCTCATAGGGCGCCATCCCAATGCTGGAATGGGAGCTGTTGTTATAAGTGAACTCTATCAGGGGCAAAAACTTGTCCCAACTACCAGACTATTCTACCACACAAGCCCTCAACAAGTCCTCTAAGGATTGGATGGTCCGCTCAGACTGTCCATCAGTCTGTGGGTGGCAAGCTGAACTAAGTCTAAGATTTGTCCCTAAAACCTCTTGCAAACTATTCTAAAAACCTAGAGGTAAACCTTGGGTCTCTATCTGAAACTATGCTAGAGGGTACACCATGAAGCCTAACTATCTCTTTGATGTACAACATAGACAACTTCTCCAATGGATACTCCATATTCATCGGAATGAAATGGGCAGACTTAATTAGTCTATCCACAACAACTCATATAGCCTCAAAACCAGCTGGAGTCCTAGGAAGTCTAGACACAAAATCCATGGAGATGCTATCCCATTTCCACTCTAGGATACACTAGGGTTGCAACTTACCTGGTGGTATTTGGTGTTCTATCTTGGCCTTCTGACAAACTAGGCACGCATACACAAACTCCGCCACATCCTTTTTCATCCTAGGCCACCAAAACATCCTCTTGAGGTCCTGATACATCTTAGTGGCACCTGGGTGCACACTCAGTCCACTTATATGTCCTTCTTCAAGGATCAACTTTCTAAGCTCAGGAACATCTGGCACACAAACTCTATCCTTGAACCTCAAGATGCCATCACTTCCATCCTTAAAACTTAGGTCTCTACCCTGAGCGAGCAACTCTCACTGGTCTAAGAAAAACTTATCTAACTTCTAACCCTCTCTAATCTGATCCATTTGACTATTGGTAACCTTTAAGGTTCCAAGACTAACACTCTTAGGGTAAACTCACAAGCTAGACTAAGGTCTCTAAACTCCTCAATCAGATCCATCTCCCTAACCATCAAAGCGGAGACATGCAGGGTTTTCCTACTCAAGGCGTCGGCCACCACATTGGCCTTTCCTGGGTGATAGGTCAGCTCGAAGTCATAGTCCTTTAAAAACTCCATCCACCTACGCTGCCTCATATTCAACTCCTTTTGATCAAAGAGGTACTTCAAACTCTTATGATCACTAAAAACCTCAAACCTTGCTCCATACAGGTAATGCCTCCAAATCTTTAAGGCAAATACCACAGCTCCTAACTCTAGGTCATGGGTAGCGTAGTTCTTCTCATGGGTTTTCAGCTGCCTAGAAGCATAGGCAACTACCTTACCATTCTGCATCAGCACACAGCCTAACCCTTGCTTAGAAGCATCGCAGTAAACTACGAAGGGTTCACTAGGATCGGGTAACACTAAAACTGGTGCTGATGTCAACCTATCCTTAAGGGTTTGGAAACTCTCTTCACACTTAGAGTCCCACACAAACAACTGTCCCTTAGCTATCTTAGAGAAACCTTCTATAAACCGCCTATAGTACCCGGCTAACCCCAAGAATCTCCTAATCTCGGTTACAGACTTTGTCGCTTCCCACTGAAGCACCGTCTCTACCTTAGTTGGGTCCACTGTTATGCCACCTTTAGAGATGACATGTCCTAAGAAGCTCACTTCCTCTAACCAGAACTCACGCTTAGACAACTTAGCGTACAACTGCTTTTCCTTAAGGGTCTGCAAGACAACCCTCAGGTGTTCCTCATGTTCCTCCTTGCTCTTGGAGTACACTAAGATGTCATCTATAAACACCACCACAAACTTATCCAAGTAAGGGTGAAAGGTCTTGTTCATGTAGTCCATGAAGACCGCAGGAGCATTGGTCACACCAAAGGGCATAACCAAGTACTCATAGTCACCATATCGCATTCTAAATGCTGTCTTTGGGATGTCCTCAGACTTAACCCGAATCTGATGGTACCCTGACCTCAAATCTATCTTTGAAAAGACGCAAGCGCCCATCAACTGGTCCATAAGATCATCAATCCTAGGGAGGGGATACCGATTCTTTATGGTCACCTAGTTGAGCTGCCGAAAGTCGACACACAACCTCATACTACCATCCTTCTTCTTCACCAACAACACAGGTGCTCCCCACGGAGACACACTCGGCCTAATGAACTGTTTCTTCATCAGGTCCTCCAACTGTTCCTTCAATTTAGCTAGCTCTAGAGGAGATATTCTATAGGTTGCTATGGAGATTGGTCCGGTGCCAGGCACTAAGTCTATGGTAAACTCAACGTCTTTCACTGGGAGTAAGTTATAAACATCCCCCGGAAACACTTCAGGAAATTCTCGCACAACAAGCACGCTGGAGACATAAGGAGGGTTGCTCTCTACTTCTAGGGAAGCTAACGTCATGTATACTTAGGCTTTGTCTCTCATCGAAGCTTGAACTTGGCTGGCAGAGAGAAGGTCCGGATTCTTAGACTCCTTTAGAGTTCCAAAAATCAAGGTCTTATCAAAACAATTCAGAAGGACATGGTTGGAAGATAACCAGTCCATGCCCAAAATAATATCCAGGTCTTTCAAAGGTAAGCATACAAGATCAATAATGAAGGTTTTATCATTTATAACAATATGACAGTTCTTGCATGCATAAGAAGTGGAAACAGGTTTATTTGTGGGTGTAGAAACCAACAAATCATACTCAAGGAAAGTAACAGGCAATTTAAGACTCTTGACCCTATCATGCGATATAAAGGAGTGAGTAGCACCCGAATCATACAATACAGTTAATTAAGTTCCATCAATGAAACATGTACCTTGGATCAAATCATCAGACTCAGAGGCTTTAGCTCCACTAAGAGTAAAGACTCTTCTAGTGGTCTTCAGTCGGTTGGCCTGGGACTTCTGATTCTTGCTAGCGCTGGGAGGTTCGGCCTTGGGTCCTTCACACTCTCGGCTAATGTGTCCTGGCTTGCCACATCTGAAGCAAATTACCTGCGTCTCCTTGCACTGAGACGAGTAGTGATCCATAGCACCACACTTTGCACACCTCATGGGTCTAGAGACATTAGAGAACCCGCCTCTAAACCCATCCTGCTGAAAATGTGGCTTCTTGCCACTCTGCTTGAAATCCCTACCGGTCGGATCATACCGCTGCTTGCCCTTATCCCTCTGGTCAGTCCTCTTGTCACTCTGACTATCCGATCCTCTGGAACTAACAACTCTGAACTGACTAGCATCCTCGTAAATCCGACACTTGTTGACCAGAATCGGAAAAACTATGGTCTCCTGATAAGTGATGGCTTGTTTGATCTCAGGTCAGAGACCCGCTTCAAACTTCACACACTTGGAGCGATCATCTGTCTCATGCTGGTAAGGAGTGTAGTACCTCACCAGCACCTCAAACTTGGCCGCATAGTTACCAACTGACAGCGACCCCTGCCTCAAAGACAAGAATTCCATCTCCTTCTTGTCTCTGATATCCGCCGGAAAGTACTTCTCTAGGAATCTCTGTCTGAACACAGCCCATGTAACTGCTGTGCCCTCAGCCTGCATCCGCTGCCTGCAGTTATCCCACCAATGCTCAGCCTCCTCGGTCAGCATGAAAGTAGCAAAGATGAGCTTCTGCTGATCATTGCAATCCATCGCACGGAAGATCTTCTCAGTCTCCCTCAACCACAGCAAAGCTCCTTCTGGATCATAAGCTCCCTTGAACGACGGAGGGTTGTTCCTCTGGAACTTATCCAGTCCCAGGAACTCAGCTGACCTACCGTTGTTGTTAGGGTTAACCTGACCAATAGCATTGGCTAGGAGTACCAATGCGTCAGCAATTGCCTGATCGTTGCGTCCTCTACTGGCTAATAGTTCCTGTACATACCCAAAACAACTTTTAATGCAGAAACTTAAGCGAGTAAAAGCTACAGGCAACTAACTTAAAGCATCATTATCTATACAAGTATAGACAATTCAAACAAGAGTCACACAACAAACTCATAACAGACTCATACCACGTCCGAACAAGGTCGAACTGCTCTGATACCACTTAATGTGACACCCTTCTACCCCACATGTTTAAGTCATTTAATATAAAAACAATTAAAAAGAAAAATATGCATTTTACTGAATAAAATAAAACAATTGTCCATGGTAGAAAAGTCCCACATGAACCAGTTACAACGCGGAAAAACAAACCGAGTTTGAAATCAAATAAACATGATAAAATTACTACCAAACCCCGATGTCACAACTCAGAGCTGGTATAACCGTTCCGGAAAATAATATCCTCGGAATACAACTGAAAACAACTATCTAAACACAAGAAGAACCTTACAATGAGTGGCGGCTCTTCAGAGTCACTCCTCCCCGGGCTGCTCGTCATCCTGTGCAAAATGCCGATCAGGCCAAACACAAACAAATAACAGGGAGTAAGATTCATGTAAACATATACAACATGGGAATAGTAAGCAAGGTAAACATACAACATAAGCATACGTCAACCAAGTATGCTATGATGTGCAATGCATCAACTACTCCACTACTCCATCTATGTATATGGATCCAAACTAACTCAGGATGAATGACTTCGGAGTTACATATCCTTATTGGCCATAGAAGCACCAATACCGGCAGTTCACCAAACCTTGGGTGAACCCCATGGATAGCCAACGTATCAAACTGTGGATGCCTCATCACGGGGGGCCTCGGTCACCAAACCATCGAGTGACCTACAGTGGATGGTCAGATCACTGTACTCTCAGGCAATCTCCCCTATGTCGAACCTCCCCCATCAACAACTCCAATGCTATATGCAAATAGCACAACAACAAACAATCTCAAACACCTCCTTGCTAGGGCCATGAAGCTCCCAAGACTTCAACATCATCATCAACGTAACTTTAGACCCAAACCGAAGGGTCAAGGCTCCCTTGGCCAATAAGCACCAAGGTTCAACTCAACATGCTTGGGTCAAATAACTACCCAAGACTTCAGCTTATCAACGTGCGGTAACCTATCGGATACCGACTTAACATCTTATTATCTTAGTCATCTTAGATAATTGTTTAACGAGGTTGTCTAATCTTTATCTTTGATTAGCTATCTTAACTTGTCATCATTGGGGAATAGGGTTTGAAACCCCTTAAGTCCTTTAATTCTGCTTCGGTCAAAGAGGGGTGAGCACAGTCGTGCTTGAACCCCAGCACGATCGTGCTTGGACACGTGAGGGCGTGCTGCCCTTTTAGGTGAAGCACGGTCGTGCTTCCTGTTGAGCACGATCGTGCTCATTAGCACGGTCGTGCTTTTTGACCTGCACGACCGTGCTGAACAGCGTAGCCATTTTCCAGAATTTAAATGGGAGCACGGTCGTGCTCCCTATTCAGCACAGTCGTGCTCATCACGCGACAATCCTGTTCTGGGCAGATTTCAAGTCAGATTCTTAGCCAATTTTTAGGATCTTTTAATCCATTAAACTCATCACGTTTCAAACCTAATTTCACCAGTTAAAATCTTAACTCATAAACTCAAAACAACAAATCGTCATCTCTACCAATCATCAAACATTTTCATGCCAAAAATCATCATGTTCATATTAACCACACAACAACATAAACATAAGGCATATTACGAACATAGGTACATACAATGACATATTGACATAATAATTATATAGCATAAACAACACCGGGGTCATGGGGAACCCCTTTACCTCACAGTACCCCCATTGCCTATGGTTACGATGCCCTTCTCCCCATACCTGGATTGAAGGTAGCTCCAACAACGTCTTAAACAGCGAACTGATCCCTAATCCTCAAGCGGCTTACTCCGGTACTAAGCCTTGGTTGATCAGAAACACAATTAATCAGTATCTCTCATTAAAACGAAAGGGAACTGACAAAGGAAAAGGGACCATTACCTCTACACCAACACTGACGCACTAAGCTTCCCAAACAGCTTCCAAAGCTCCACTATTGCAATGGAAAAAGAGGAAATAGGGAAGGAGACAGCTCTGGCTGAAACAGGTGACGGCTGCCAACAGAAAATAGGGTTTCATGTTAACCCTCGAGCTCTATGCCAAACATATATAGCTCGGACCTAAGCACGGTCGTGCTCACCCTTGAGCATGGTCGTGCTCAACTTAGCGTCACCGAGATGCGGTCAGCGCATTGAGCACGGGCGTGGTCACTATTGAGCACGATCGTGCTCAACTTAAATTCAGAAACACGCTTCTGACTTCAAGCACGGGCGTGCTGGCTAATGAGCATGGGCATGCTCATCTACCAGAAAGGGACTTTTAAGCCAAAATGCCACTTAGCCCTTAACCAACTCTTTTAACTTAATAAAACCAACTTTATAGAAACACTTACGAAAAACGGGGTGTTACACAAGCAAGCCATGAAATAGTTGGTAAAGTAGCTCTAAAAGTCAAACTCCACGCTAACACCTAATGCAGAAAATAAGTATATATTGCACAATAAGAACATAAAACATGGAAATTTTTCCTTAGAAAGGATTGGTATGATTATTAATTTTGCTTTCTCCCAAAGTATGTAGAAGACTATGGAGACATGGAAATAATTCTTTTCCACAACTCTTATATAATCAAATAGTTCCAAATATGATCCAATGATAAACTATAAAAAGAGCAATTTATTACAAAAGATAGCAATAAACCACAATCATCCTTAATGTAACACCCTGAATTTCACCCTAAGTTGATACATGTCGATATGTGTTAGTGTTGGCATACCGATTTGTTATATGTTTGATATGTTTGATCTTTATGCATATGTATATGTTAGATGTAGTTTAACCTTTGGAAGGGTTTTAATAGTGAATTCTAGTCTACTAGGATTCGCCCGGCTCATGTAGGTTCGCTCGGCTCAACAGAGCAGGAAAATTTACGTTCTGAACTTCTGCAGAATCCACCCGGCCTAAGTTTTCTGAGTCTGGTATATTAGTCTGAGCCTGGCCAAACGACGCTGACAGCATTGTGTTTTGGGGCTTCTGTTTCAGCCCAGTTGCACCCTAATTCGTTTTAAACAAATTACGCCGTAAACCCTAGTTTACCCGACTCTAACAATTAGAAACTGCCTCTCACTCTTCTCTTAGAGTTTCCATTGCTTTATCTCTAAAACTCTCTCAAGAAACCGTTTTTGTCCATCGTTCTTCACCGTCCCTTGTCAGAAGAACATCGCTGTTGATAGGCGCTCAATAGTGTAAGCTTTCAACATCGTAATATTTCTGTTTTGGGGTTTTAAACAAGGTAATTTCGTGTGGCATTGTTTCCTTTTGTTCTCATCTTGAGTTTTCGTATTTAAGAATTGAATCAAGGTGTTTTGGTTGTCATTCTTGAGGTAGTAATCAAGCGTTCGTGAGACAAGACCTAAGTGGACCTTTTCTTCTATTCCTCATTGAGTTGTGATCTTCATTCTAGGTATGGGGAGAAGGAATTAGTATGAACCTGTAGGCCTTGGGGTAGCGTAGGATGAGGGTTAACCCATGACCCTTTTGTGTGCTACATGTTTGATTGATATTTGACAATTATTGGTAGTTAAATGAATATAGAACGTGATTAGTATGATTTTGGTATGACCTATGTGTAATGTTGTTGATGATGATGGTATATTGTGATTTGATGTGTTATTGATGTAATGCCATGATATGATGAGTTGTTGTTGTTGTTAAAAAGAGAGGAACATGATAATTTAAGACATAGGGAGGTTAGTATTGAATCTAAGACTAAGAATCAATTATCAATATTCATAAGACATGAAGATAGCACAAAGGGCTGAGGTTAATGCTCAATGGAATAGTAAAGAACATTTAGGGATGATCTCAGGTGCTTTTGGAGAACTTGTGAGGTTCCCTAGAACAAATAGATGAGACAGTAACAGAGATAAAAACAAGAGTGATAGTCCAAGATACAATTAATGCTATAAACCATAATAAAGAAATTAAATGATGAAAGTACTAATATTGTTTGAAACATCTAAGCAATTGGCTGATATTATCACTAAACCATTAGCTAAAGAAAGCTTTTTCTTCGTAAGAAGAGAATTAGGAGTAATTGATCCTACATATCTTTGATGTTTTGAATGATAAATGTGTGATAGCTTGATGTTTGTTGTATGTACATCGATTGACACATCGATTAGACTAGGAAAAATCCCAAATCTTAAAGCTGATACACAGATTAGATATATGTACAATCTAAAAATCTTAAAAATCTGACCTTACATCGATTGCATAATCGATTGACTCAAGCATAAATGGCTTTAAATGGTTGATACATCGATGCTGTACATCGATTGAACTAAAAATAAAAAAGATCGACTCTCTGGAAGTCATCATACACCGATTAGTTAATCAATTATTCTGATAAATTAGGTTCAGGACATCATGTACATCGATTGACCTACTATGAAATCTTGAAATTTTTTATCTAATATGCTATGCATCGATTAACATATCAATTAGGCAATAATCCTCAGATGCATCACTCTCTTTAAGTGCTTATACATCGATTGGTACATCGATTGAGTGATTGTTCCAAAACTTGGAACTCACTGTCACACCTTATACATCGATTAGAAAATCGGTTGAGTCATGTTTTTAAAACTTGGTGCTCTCTGACATTGCTCATACACCAATTAACACATCGACTGAGTTCAAGTCTCAGAACTGGGTACTCTCTGACTTAGCTTATACATCACTTGGTACATCGATGTACCTATCACAAAATTAAATCCTGAAGCTAAGTACATTGATTAGCACATGCATACAGGAGGAAAAATCCTTTAATACATCAATTGGGTAATCGATTAACTGATCTGGGTTTATAAATTTCAACCCTTCCCTCCAAATCTTTCAATTTTCAAATTCAAAATCCAAGAACCCAAACCCTAGCAGAGCTCAAAAATACTCTCCAAGGCTCGCGTGAAGTGTAACACCCCGTTTTTCGTTAAGTGATTTTGTTTGTGCCTTGTTTGTTAGGGAGGTTTAGAGTTGGGCTAAGTGGGGTTTTTAGTGGAAAAATCCCTTTCTTAGGCTTGTGTCTTGTGACTGTCAGAGTCACAAGCACGGCCGTGCTCAATAGAGAGCACGACCGTGCTAGTTGGGAAAGCACGTCTCGCTGACACTAAGTTAAGCACGACCGTGCTCAAGGGCAGACCGCACCTCTTAGGCGCTAAACTGAGCAAGGCTGTGATCAAGGTGGAGCACGACCGTGCTTTGGTCCGTGCCTTTAAAAAGAGAACAGTAACCGAGGGTTTTTTCATAAACCCTATTTTTGCAAAACAAAAACCCTGTTGCGGCTACAACCCTTTTCTTCCCTATTTTCTCTGAACCCATTACGTTGTTGGAGCTTTAGAGACTCGTGGGAACGTCTAGTTCGTCTGTGCCAAATTAATATAGGTAACGGTTTCTCCTCTTTTGGTTTCCTTTTCCATTTTGAGATTGGGGAACTAATTGGGTAATGTTCTTGTTTGACCAAGGCTTGGAAGCAGACTGAGCCACTTAAGGGAACGTGACCGGTTTGCCGTTTGGAGTTTTTTTTGTGGAATCTTCATACCAGGTATGGGGAGAAGGATAGTGTATTCATTAGGCAAGGGGGTAGCGTAAGATGAGGGGTTCCCATAGCCCTGTTGTTTGTTAACTGTTATCAATGCCTATGTTGTATATGAATCTGTCTGTGATGTATAGATTGGGTTTTATTTATGTTGTTTAGTTATGAGCATGCCTATTGTTGTAATTGTTGTTAAAATGTTCTTGAGATTGTATGCCAATTAATGTATGTTTGATGGTATGCCTATATCATGTTGTAATTGCTATGTTGAATGCCATTCGTTTATTAATGATGATATGATGAGAATGCTATTGGATGTTGTTATTGATGATATTGATTGACTGAGTTATGTCGTCGTTATGTTGAAACCGTTAATAAGACCCTAATTGGCTAAATTAGGATTCTTAATGAACATGATAATTAAAGCACTTAATTCCCTAAAATGTTTATAAAATATGGATTGATAGTAATGAGGGGTGAGTTCTATTTGATGGTCCTTGACTAGACCCTAGGATCTGATTTGAGAGTGTTAGGGAGTTTTGGCTCCAAGAACACGTAAGGAATTTTCCTAGAACAGTATGGCCATGCCCAGGAGCATGACCGTGCTGAACAAGGAGCACGCCCGTGCTCCCAGTTTGAATCTGGAAGATGGCCGCACATTGAGCACAGTCGTGCAGGACAGTGAGCACGATCGTGCTTCAATTAAGTGACAGCACAACCGTGCTGGGGTGAGCACGCCCATGCTCCCCCTACTAGTCAGAACGTTAACTTAATGAATTTAAGGGGTGATTAACCCCAATTGTCCCCAATAATGTGATAAAATACCAATTGAATAAAGAAGAGTTTGAAGTTGACACAGGCAAACACAAGAAGGGGGGTTGAATTGTGTTTGTTAATAATTTTTGAAAACAACCTTTTTCAAAACAATTTTCTCACACAAGAAAAGAAAGGCAGAAGCACACACAAAGAAAGTCTTTTTAAAGACTTAACAAAATCAAGTTCACATCCCCACAGTTAGTATAAACAAATAAAACTGAAGAGATAAGGGATAAGAAGATTCACGCAAGTCGTTTTATCCTGGTTCACTCTCTTCCAACCAAGAGCTACGTCCAGTCCCTTCCACTTGAAGGTTTTTCTCCACGATTTTCCAAATAGATTACAACAAGTATTCAACACCTCTCCAGGCTACAAGTATTCCTTTCTTACCAAGCCTCTTTAGGCTCTACCTCTAACAAAGAGATTTGGTTTCTTATGATCTTCTAACTCACTATGTGTGAGGGTATGAAAGTTTAAGATCAGTTGAATAGTATGACAATATTCAAGCTAAGGTATTATAGACTTTTTCTTTTTGAAAGAATAAAAGAATTGAACTTGTAAGAGATTTTCTTGCAAGAATTATGTATGGGCAAAGTTCTTTCTTCAAAAGGCTAGGTCTTCTATTTATAGTGACTTTGCTCTTCTCTTCAAAATCTTCAACGGTCCATTTTGAATTTTCCCGTTTAGGGATAGAATCAAATGTGTAATATCCGTTGTGACTCATAGCTTGGTCGTGGCAATTCTGAATTGTACCATATGTCAACATTCTTGCACAAAACGGGCACACCTCTGAGCAAATGCAACTTGAAAAACTGTCTTGTCTTCCGTGTACAAATTCCAGTCATTCCAGCGTTAAAGGTGACAGGGTACAAGTCGTTTTGCATTGTACTATTTTGCTTTTGCAATTCCTCATTTGTACTATATCTCTCTCAAAGAAACAAGGCAACAAAACCATCAAAACAAATATGAAGGACCAACATATACTTGAAATAAATATCAATCATTTGAAGTAAAAACTTCTATGTGGTCGAGATAGTTATTTTGATTATATAAAGGATTCTCAGTGAAGAGGAGCTCGACTACTTAATATAATGCGTCTATACGCTCATAGCTAAAAATTCTTTTTAGCTCGTCCAGTGATATGGCAAATTCTGCTCGTCTACTATCAAGTCTTTGGACTTGCTATATATCGGTGAGTAACTTAGATCTGCGTCTGCTGACGTGGCACACATGCTCGTCTACTCACATTAGTTAAGAGCTCGTCTACTAGTACTGTTCTATATTCCGTCTACTTAAACATATTCACATAATTAAATATACCATTTATTTTGAACAGCTCGTCTACTCGATTGGACACGAATAGAAACTCTTTAGAGATTTCCTTAACTTATAAAATTTCAAATATCCTGTAAGACTAGATAAAACATGTTAGATCTTAACTAACACTTTGCCATGTAAATTTAATCCTTTTTGTTAACATCAAAACTTAGAGATTATTTAATCCAAAAATACTTTGGTTCCAACAATCTCCCCCTTTTTGATGATGACAAAAATCAATTAAATTTGAGTGTGCAAAGTCTAAGAGAGCTTACAAAGCTCCCCCTAAGACAAAGTATTCAAACTTAACAGGAAAAGAATAAAGAATAAGATATGAGCAGAGAAACAGATAAGCATATATCATATATTACTTATCATATCAGTAGAGCTACTTATCAGACAAAAGATAGCATCAGAGCAATTAAATAATTATGCAATCATATAAGACAGATAACACACATACATATGCAGACAAAAGAATATTTTTCAAAAACTGACTTTCATATATATAAAATTTAATTCTCTCTCCATTCTCCCCCTTTTTTGTCATCAGACAAAAGGTAGGAAAGTGGACCATCATTGTCAGTAAAGAAAATCAAAAGAAAGACTTTAAGAAGATGGAGGTGGTGGAGGAGGTGGGTTTGGGTTTGGATTTGGTGGAGGGGCAGGGACTTGTGTTGGCAGATTCTGGCTTTATTGGAAACTTAGCATTATACTCATCATCTGGTTCATCATGGCATTGGTGGGAGCCAGAGCTTCTGCAACTTGTTCCTTCACTTGCTCTTTTACCTCAACTTTCACTCTCTCCTCTACAATTCTTCCAATGATTTATTCAAAGTTTGGAGGCAGTGAGAGTGTTGGTCTTGAACTTTCAGCACTTTCCTGAGCATGAGCTTGACTGGGAAGAGTGTCAAGAGCTCTTGAAGTCTGAGGTTTCTCTGGATGAATTACAGTTATTGCTAATGGTTGAGATGATGACTTTCCAGAAGTGCTTGGTCTGGAATCAGATTCAGCAACTTCCTCATTAGCATTGACTGGTGCAGCAGAGTCAATCTCCATGCCAGAGTCTTCAACAATGATTTCATCTTCAGTATGCTCAGAAGGTGGTGAAGGTGGAGGTGAGTCAATGATTTGCAGAACAGGTGGGGGCAACTCTTTAGCCTAGTGGAATTCTTCTTCTTCATAGATTGGACTGATGGTAGGAACACCTAGAATGTCCTTGTAGATGAAGTGTCTGAAGTGTGATAGTCCACACTTGCCTCTGACCTTAGGAATGAACTTTTTCTGCTCAGAGTTCAAACCAGATGAAGAGGCTTCTTCTGTGCACTTCACAATGTGAGCTTTATAGATATCAACAGCCACATCTTCTCTAACGACCTCAATAGGTTGTGCCTGTCAGAAGCCTATGATGTTTTGATTTGTGTCCCTAACATCATCAGGGTTAATCATACAGGACTCTGGAAAGGGCATCTTTCTAGTGTTCTTTTCGTTCTTCCTGCCTTTGGCCTTGTTGAGATCTATCATAGGCAATCTTGGACAAAGCATGTAAGGCTTGATTCCAATCTTTGTTTCCTTCAAAGTATGTCTCAGCCATGTTGGAGGTACAAAGTTGGCAGCTCTTACAACCCTGAAGAGCTCAAATTCTGACTTTAGCATAGTATACATGATATGATCAATAATGTCAGATGCCTTGCCATATTCCCTTGGATGAACGAAGGTCTTCCACTTTGTATTGTTATCCATAATGATGGGAACGTGTCTGTAGGATCTAGACCTTTTGTATATTACATCTTCCAGGTCTTTCTTGGCAGGATCCTTAGACCAGTCAGTAATTATGTGCCTTTCTACACCATCAGTGAAGGGTTTGAATGGAGGGTATCTTACAAGGTTTGGATAGATTTTTTTTCTGGGTGGAAATTTGTTTTGTGGTAGGTGAAAGACTAGGGGTCCATGTCTGTTGAACATTTTGGATGGAGGAGGGCCTTTGGGAATGTCAGGATGAGGTTTGTACCGAGGTTTTACAATTACTTCAGGTTCATACTCATATTCAGGCAAGGGGTACTAGGGTTTGTTTGAGACAGGTTCTGGTTCATGAGTATGGTATAAAATCCTCCAGTCCCTCTTAACTTTGGCTAGTGATTCAGACATGCCATCATACAATTCAGAAGGAGGAGTGTATGGAAATGGTATCTTTTTCATCTTTGGAAAAGGGGCACCAAGGATAATGCCATCATCTGGTTGGTTAAACTAGGGATCATCCTCAGAGATCAAAGGTGGGAATTTTGGTTATTGTGGTGAGGCTGTTTGTGGTTGTTGTGGTGAGGCTATTTGTGGTGAGGGTGGTGAGGGGATATATACATCATCAGGTTGGTTTACAGACACATCTGGTGCAGAGACAATATCAATCCTATCCGCTAGACTAAAAACTAAGGCATCTACTGCTAATTGAACAGGATCATTAGCAGGAAGAGTTACCTCAGTAGCCATGGCAGTCTTGGCTCTTCTTTGAGGTTGTTGTCTTCTAGTTAGAACAGCAGCACTGACAGCCTTTTGTTTCTTCAGGATAGCACTGATAGGAACTCTGTCCTCATCATCCTCATTGTGAGATAGGATCAAGTTTCTTGTCCTTTTTTGAGCTCTTGCAGGTTGAGGGACCTCTGTAGTAGGTTCCCTAATAACAATTCCAGCAGCAGGCTTCTTAGAAGCTTTTGACCTAACAGCCACAGTCTTCCTCTTGAAGGTTCTCTTCATTCCTAGAACCTCAGCATTGTTTTGTTCAATTTGTTCCTCTTTAACCTTGAGCATTTCTTCTTGCTTGGCTAGGGTAATTGCACTGTAAGTGCTCAAGTTCATATTTGCAATGTTCATTTTGCCAAAAATAGCAGTTGACATACCCTTCTGTGACAGAATTCTTTCTTGTTCCTCAGTTGGCTTAGAAGAAATAAAGTCATACAGCTTCTGAGACTTGAAGATTTTTTATAAAAGATGACAGTAAGGAATTCCAGAAATCTTCTTCCTTGTGACCACTGCATCTCTGAATCTTCCATAAAGAATTCTTGGAAGGTTGATTTTTGTCTCTGTAATAAGATGGCAGAGGCAAAACTTATGTAGGGCAGACAGATTATCCTTTGACCCCACTTTATGAAGAACAACCTTGTTCAATATTTGATGAAGAATACGAACATCGTCCTTCATTTTTACAGACTTCCATGAATGATTTCTTACTGTGTCTTGTCTCATCAGCAAGGCGGCTATTACTTCGGAACCACCAAGATCCTTCTCCCAAGTTTCAGTGATAACCTCTCCTTCTTGAGAGCAATTAATTGCATCAGCGATGGTCTTTTCAGAGACCACTATTCTTCTTCAAACTATAGTAGCAGAAATTTCAGAGACTGTCACCTGAGGGTTCCACCAAAACGCCCTAATCAGGTCTGGGTAAATAGAAACCCTTTCAACAAACATTCCGTACCAACCAGCAGCAGTAATAAACTTGCTTACATCCAAGTTGTAATCTTTCAGAATCCTGAAGTCAAAGTGATGTTCAAAGGCAAGTTTCAATTTTTCAACATTGAAAATCTCAGATGAGGAGGCCATGGTTGAAGAAAGAAGGTTAGGGTTTTGCGAGTCAGAAAACAGAGAGATGTAGTGTGAGTTTGAAGACAAAGTTTAATGTAAAGTTTCCTCAAAAGGAAGGGTTTCGTTTTAAAGGTTTTGAATTTCAAAGGATTTTCTTTTGGAAATAAATTAAAAAGGTTTAAAAAGAAATACTGACTCAGCAGAGAGAATATAAAATAAATTTGTCTTTTAGACAAAATAAATGCAGTTAATAAATAATGTGTGTATAGATGGGTTCAAGCGACAAGCAAGCATGGACGCGACATGCAATGGACGCGGCTCAAAAACAATGGACGCGATATGCAATGGACGCGCTTTAAAACCATGTAATAAGCTTGTAAGGCATACATACATCAATAGCAACATTTTTCAAGTCTGAATAACATACTCAATCCACACATAGCATGTTAAGATGTTTTCTAATAAAAATAAATTTGTCCTTAGCAAGAGGTTTAGTAAAGATATATGCCCATTGATGGTCAGTGTCTACAAATTGAATATCAAAAACATATTTTTGCACATAATCTCTTATGAAATGATGTTTAATCTCTATGTACTTAGCTCTAGAATGCAGTATTGGATTCTTAGATAGATTAATTACAGCAGTATTATCACACATAAGTATATCCCAGATTTCTTTTGCTATGTTACAGCTGTGAACCTTGTCATGTTCTAATCTGGTGATGGCACACATCAAATAATGTTTGGCTTTAAGATTAAGTTGATGTTTAGCCTTTTGATCTGCAGTCCAATCTGCTCTAGCCATGGCTGCTCCATTTTCACCTCTTGGCTCAGTATAGCCATTATCAATCAGTTCCCAGATATCTAAGTTTTGTGCATCCTGGAAGGCAATCATCCACTTCTTCCAGTAATCATAATCAGTTCCATCAAAGAGTGGAGGTCTGTTGATAGCTTGTCCTTCTGCATCCATAGTTGTTGGATCGTACTTCCTCAGCACTTGTTAGATGCTCAACCCTTTCGAGGCTGAGCTCTGATACCAACTGAAGTTGACACAGGTAAACACAAGAAGGGGGGTTTGAATTATGTTTGATAATAATTTTTAAACCAACCTTTTTCAAAACAATTTTCTCACACAAGAAAAGAAAGGCAGAAGCACACACAAAGAAAGTCTTTTTAAAGACTTAACAAAATCAAGTTCAAATCCCCACAGTTAGTATAAACAAATAAAAATGAAGAGATAAGGGATAAGAAGATTCATGCAAGTCATTTTATCCTGGTTCACTCTCTTCCAACCAAGAGCTACGTCCAGTCCCTTCTACTTGAAGGTTTTTTTCTATTATTTTCAAAATAGATTACAATAAGTATTCAACACCTCTCCAGGCTACAAGTATTCCTTTCTTACCAAGCCTCTTCAGGCTCTACCTCTAACAAAGAGATTTGGTTTCTTATGATCTTCTAACTCACTATGTGTGAGGGTATGAAAGTTTAAGATCAGTTGAATATTATAACAACATTCAAGCTAAGGTATTACAAACTTTTGCTTTTTGAAAGAATAAAAGAATTGAGCTTGTAAGAGATTTTCTTGCAAGAATTCTGTATGCGCAAAAGTTCTTTCTTCAAAAGACTAGGTCTTCTATTTATAGTGACTTTGCTCTTCTCTTCAAAATCTTCAATGGTCCTTTTTGAATTTTCATGTTTAGGGATAGAATCAAATGTGTAATATCCGTTGTGACTCATAGCTTGCTCGTGGCAATTCTGAATTGTACCATTTGTCAACATTCTTGCACAAAACGGGCACACCATTGAGCAAATGCAACTTGAAAAATTGTCTTGCCTTCCTTGTACAAATTCCAGCTATTCCAGCGTTAAAGGTGACAGGGTACAAGTTGTTTTGCATTGTACTATTTTGTTTTTGCAATTCCTCATTTGTACTATGTCTCTCTCAAAGAAACAAGACAACAAACCGTTAAAACAAATATGAAGGACCAACATATACTTGAAATAAATATCAATCATTTGAAATAAAAACTTCTATGTGGTCGAGATAGTTATTCTGATTATATCAAGGATTCTCAGTGAAAAGGAACTCGTTTACTTAATATAGTGCGTCTATACGCTCATAGCTAAAAATTCTTTTTAGCTTGTCCAGTGACGTGGCAAATTCTGCTCGTCTACTATCAAGTCTTTGGACTTGCTATATATCGGTGAGTAACTTAGATCTACGTCTGCTGACGTGGCACACAAGCTTGTCTACTCACATTAGTTAAGACCTCGTCTACTAGCACTGTTCTGTAGTCCATCTACTTAAACATATTCACATAATTAAATATACCATTTATTTTGAAAAGCTCGTCTATCCGGTTGGACGCGGATATAAACTCTTTAGAGATTTCCTTAGCTTATAAAATTTCGAATACCCTGTAAGACTAGATAAAACATGTTAGATCTTAACTAACACTTTGCCATACAAATTTAATCCTTTTTCTTAACATCAAAACTTAGAGATTATTTAATCCAAAAAGACTTTGGTTCCAGCAGAGTTAGATAACCTAATTAAAGATTAATTAAGATAACAAAGAATAATAAGCTGGTTAAGCCGGTGCCTATTGGGTTACCACACTTTGATAAGCTTTGGTGCTTTTTGGCCAAAGTGGCCTCGATGCTTTTTGGTCGAGGTGTTGATAAGTTGAACCTTGGTACTTTTTGGCCAAGGGGTCTTTGATCGAAGATTCAGGGTGTTGACTTTGATGTTGGTGATAACTCTTTTATAGAAGAGTTATTTATTACCTTTATACCTTGAGTTATTGTGATAAGCTCCGACAAGTGTACCGGATCGAAGCAAGTAATAATAAAACCGTGAGAAACCGAGTATTGAACTCAGGGATTGGGAAACCAAGTACCACTTTACAAATTAAACAACTATTTAGACTAAGAAAAAGATGTGAATAGATTTCAAAAAAATAAAAGAAACAATAAAAGAAATCAAATATTTTTCGGTTTTTAAATATGAGACGAGAGCTTCCAGGATCGGGACTACCACAATGGCCAATTATGAATCCTAATTGACTATGCCTTTGTTAATATCTAACTCAATTGAAGGTGAATCATCCTAACTTAGTTAATGTTCCCTCTCGAGATACAAGAACCGTGCTCAATTAAACTAACTCCTACTCTCGTGATAATTGTATTTAAATTGAACCCATTACGATTTATGATAATTTAATGGTACCCCCGAAGGACCGCTTCTAACTCTCATGATTTAAGTCCTAAGTTCAATTCCTATGGATTCAATACCTAGGTTCACTTCTCAGTTCATCCCTAGAATATCTAAAACATGCAAAAAGGTGATCAATCAATTTACATGGATGAAGCACAATAAGAACCAAATCAATGAGTGAAATATTAGCAAAAGGAAATATCAAATATTCATAATAATAAATTCAAAGGGCACTGTCCAATCCTAGAAACAAAATAACTAATCTGACATAAAAGAAAGAACAAGAAAAGAACAAGAAAACTACATTGAAGCTGTATTGCTCGGCCCTGTAGCATTCTCACTCCTGTGCAGCGCTCCCTGCTTGCTACCCCTACGCCAAGACTGGAACGGCACTCCGCTCTCACTCTCCTTCTGAGTGGTACTTTATATATTGCCAACACAAGTCTTCAATCTCCAAATTCAATTAGGCTCAAAATCATTCACGTGGGCCTAGTTGATTTGCTTCATACTGCTATCTCTAAATTTTAGTCAATCTTCAATTCATCAAATCAATTATACGTGGACCTCCACTAGTCAATAGTCAAATCCATATCTCTATTTCAATCCAAAATCTCATTCTTTTATTTTAGTGATAAATTGTTATCCAGATCTTCAAATTATTTATGTGGGCCCCTGCCACAATTTGCTTCATGTGATTTTATCAATTGCACTAGGAAATTCAATTCTTATTCTTTGCTTTAATTGGACGTGGGCCACCTTTTCAATTGCAATTCTCTCTTCTTGTTCTTCATGCTTTCCTAAAATTCACAAATTGCAAAACATAAGAAAATCAACTAAAATCTAATTAAAATTAAATAAATGCAAACATTGAATGATAAGCTAGCAGATTATCATATTGTTGCCTTTTTAGTTTAAGTTTGCATTTATGTGAATAAATTGCTAATTGGTAAATGTTGGTGCTGAAACATGCGAATGCCAGACACATGCTTTACTGTGCTTCATCATTGTCTCATATTTTTTCTACATGTTTAAACAGAGAGGTGCTAGAGCATGATTGAAGCATGGAAAATAGACTTCTTGACTGCTGTAGCAAAGCCTAACTTCAGCAGCTCTGCACTAGAAGACAAAAGCTGACTTGGACACATTTTCTCTCTCCTCACATGCGCTGATGCCCTGATATTGTGGAGCCCATGTGCCTAGGGATCATGCTCTCCAGCGTTTTTGGAAATGGGCCAGGACTCCATTAAATAATATTATTTGTTGGCCCAAAATGGACGAGAGAGAGTTGGGGGTATATATACTAATTAGGGTAACCCTAAAAAGAGGACTTTGGACACATTTATGACACAACCACTCTTGTCTTAACCTAAAGAGTTGCGCCGAGCTTCTTCAACCTCTAGTTGCTGCTCTTTTCTTTTACCTTCACCATTGTAATGACTTCTTTATTATTTTATCATTTTGATTTTCATAAGCTCAACATGAGCTAATCTCCTTGAGCTTTAGGTATGCTTATATAATGAATGCTTAGTTGTTTTTATGCAATGCATGTGTTCTGCATTTCCTTTATCATGTGTTATCTGCTATTTAGTTAAGATTGATCAACTTAGTTAAACTTCAAGCTTACTTGGTTTGGAAAAATTAAGTAAGTGGAAAAAGGTAAAGGATAGGGATTAAATCATTAATTAGAAAATTACATGATGTTAAATAGACTAGGAAAAGGCTTATTAAGATGATGGTGTAATTAACCTGAATCTAGGAATAGAAGGCAGATAATGAACCTAATCCTTAAGTGTTGGAAAACACATTTTCATTTCCTGGAGTTAATGCTGGAGCAAAGGCATAGCAAAACATAGGCTAAGCAGGATTTATGAAAGAGCATACCTAAAGCTATTTTTACCATATTTGACAACTCATGTCTTTAAAACCTCGTTTTCTTAAGTGTTAACTTTCTTAAGCTCAATTTACAATTACCTTGTACACACACCAAATTTTTGTTACCAATCTAACTGCTAGAGCATATAATCTAAAAAGGGATTTTGCTACAGCATTACTATCCTCATGGGAACGATATCTGACTTTCTTTCTATACTACTTGTTGTGATTGTGTATACTTGCACAAGCTTAAAGACAACTATTTTTAAGGCAACAAGTTTTTGGCCCGTTGCCGGGGATTGTTAATGGTATTAAAATTTTGCTTTTAGATTATTAGTTCTGTAGTTAGAATATCTAATACTTTGGGTGATTTGATGTAGCACCAAGTACTGAAACTGTATGCACGGGTTCCTGTCACCTGATTACATATTTGACCCAGAGATTAAAAGGACATTCAGGAGACTCAAAAGAGGTCTAACTACTCAGTCCTTACCTGAATTGGTGCTGAATACTCCGACAAATTCCACACTAACTTCTACAGAATCACCTTCTGCTGCTAGCTCAGAAATGGCTGAAGAAGAGCAGCAGGACAGCATGGCTATGGCCAATAACAGAAACTGTGCCATCAGACGGTATGCAGTGTTTGATCCTGAAGCCATGAATACTGGGATAGTGAGGACTCCAATTACTACACCTCAGTTTGAGTTCAAGCCAGTCATGTTCCAGATGCTACAAGCTATGGGACAATTCAATGTGGCTGCAACAGAGGACCCTCACCTTCATCTGAAACAATTTTTGGATTTTCTACTGAAGTGAAGAACAAGAGAATTGAGATGACCTTTGATGAAATTTTCTCATTATACTGGATTTGATTACCATGGGAGTAATCTAGCTTGAGTTAGACCTGAGAGTGCATGGTTAAGAGTTTGGGCAAAAAAGAAGCAAGGAAGGTGCTTCTAGTTGAAAATGCACCAGAAGGAAGGTTGATCTACATTAGCTCTATACATATACAGCATAGGCTCTTGCAGTATGTTCTAAGCAGGATATTGCTTCCAAGGTCTGGCAACCATGCCATTCTGCAGAATAATGATATACTAATGCTTTGGGCTAAAACTGTCTAAATAAACTAGGAATCAATCTATCTAATTTTGTCAAAAACAATCCCGGCAATGGTGCCAAAAACTTGTTGCGCTAAAACTGCACTGAAGGGCAAGTGCACCCTATCGCAAAAGTAATATAAGAATATTTGGAACACCAAGTATCGAACCCACAGGGATTGGTGACAATTACTAGATTAATTACTTCCTTATGTTATCCAGACAATCAAGTTCAATTTTTAATCAAATAATTAAAAAGAAGATGGTAGAAACCAAGAAAGAAAAAGAATCATAACCAAAGGTTTAATTATGGAAAGCCTAGGGTGTCTGATTTCACTTATGTCACTACCTATGATATTACAAAATTTCTCAATGATATATGTTTCTCATTGATTGCAAATCACTCGCTCTAAAACTATTAATACCCAATGGTCATGCAATATTAATATCCTTTCTCCTAATCAGTTACCTCCAATGGTCATGCAAGACAAACAGTTAAAAGAAGCACAAAGAACTGGCAAGTTTATTAATTCAATAACTGATTGAAAATAGGGATTGTGCTTGGTCCATGCAACCCTGAATTTGGTTAATCCTAGAGTTCCGTTAACTAATTGTGGTACGGTCGCCAAACAATTAATTAACTTGGTAAAGGATGATCAAGCCTTTTAGAAATTCAAACACAAGGATAAAACCAACCAATTAAGAGAAACACTTAATCAAATTAAAACTGGGAAAAATATCAATGGTATCAAGACATAAGATCCACCATACCCTACCCTAGGTATGGGTTTAGCTACGCATAGTCATAAAGATCACTATACAAATAAAAAACAAGTAACAATCCATAAAAGTGAATCAGAAAAACTAAAACGCGGAACATCCTTTTGATGTAAAGCAATCTTCGAATCAATTGGGAGACGGTCATTCGCTTGACGGCTCTGTCTCTCTCTCACTCTGCGTGTAACCAGCCTTTTGACGATGTGTGTCCAGCGGTTATGTGCTGCGGCGCTGTGTTCCCGTGCGTCCCTCCTTGTGCTGACGCTGTGGCCCTTTATATATTGCAATTGCAAATTCCCCATTCCTTTTCAGTTTAGAAAACTCATCATGCATGGGCCCTCTGCTTGCCTTTAAGCTTCTTCCCAAAATCCAAATCCAATTTTCAATTGGATTTTAATTCATCAAATGGGCCTTACGTAACTTATTTCCCAAATTCATTCAAAACAATGCTTCACGTCGGACCCGCTTGCAATTTTGTCTCATATAACCAATCTTCAATTTAATTGAAATATGCTAGCTAGTCCACGTGACCTTCCTGGAGAGTTTCTTCACTTGCAATTATAGGGCGCGTCTAAGGTGAAGTACCTTAGTAGGTGCCTCACCAATGAGTCATGTGTTTTAGCCATTAGATTTAATGATAAAATATTTAATGGTAGGGATTTCACTGTCCAAAAAAAAAACGTCAACCTTCAACTTATTATCCAGGTTTAATTAATTTTTGATTAACCAAAACTACCCCTCACCCATCCCTCCTCCATCATCCTGCCTTTCTTCCCCTACCGGCCAAGAATTGGCTCTTGAAACCAGTCTCCAGAAAATTGAAGAAACCCAAAACATTGAATCAATTGGATTAAAAGCTTTAATCAAATAATAATCAAAAGAACTTATTACAATCAGAACAACATATTGCCAAGGTAAAATCAAATATAAGATTAACCATGCCATCCAACCAGATGAACCTACAATGAAAAATAATAATCAGATATAAGAAATAATTTTGAAAGCACAAAATGGACCAGGAATAAAGCAAAGGGGTGGAAGATGTTGTGTGGAGATTACAAGAGCGATGGTGGTGATGCCGTATACGGTGGCGAGACAGGTGGCCTGAATCTTGAAAGCCACCTTCCGGAATCTGAAGCTTGCCGCTGCACAAGGACATTCCATTCCAACCCCCAGTTGTAGAGGCTTTGATGGCGGAGGCTACAGGGAGGAAGAAGGGTGGTGGAGAATGAGACGGAGTTGGTAGAGACTGTGGTGGCGAGAGAGCGGCAGCGTTGTCGGAAATATATGAAGACGACCCATTATAGAATCTGCGGTAGGCGAATATGGCATCGTGGCATGCGGAGAAAGGGCAGCGAGTTCGCGAGCGGCACTGAGTCGCGAGTCGCGCGGAGGGCGGTGGGTTCTTCTCGAAGTTCTAGTACACCACCATGTCTGGTCAAGGTGCTGGTACACCACCGGCGGGTTTTGCTCGAGGTTCTGGTAATCAGATCTGGGTTGTGCGTGATGGGGGGAAAAGGAAAGGGGTGATGGGGTTGGAGCCAAGATCTAAGCTCCTCACCAGCTGAGCCATGATACACCACCACGTCGTCGACGAGCCTGCCGTCCTTCCCCGCCGTCCTTCCTTGCCGTCAGCACAACCATGGCAGTGACCAGATCTGGGGTTATGGGGTGGTGGGTTGAATGTTAAAGAGGAGGAGTGGGAAGGGGCACAACAGGGGCAAAAATGAAATTTCAAAAATAAAAGAAAATAAAAAATAAAAAATAAAAATTGGGAAACCTACTACCACAAGTAAAACACATGACTCACTGGTGAGGCACCTACTAAGGTACTTCACCTTAGACGCGCCCGCAATTATATTGCAATAAAAGTCCCCTAGCTTCAATTCATTGCTTTTCTATTTGCAATTAAGAGCAACATCATTTACCACTTATTACAAATGACTCTTTTCTTTCTTTTCTTTCTTAAGTTATGCTTCTCTTGATACCTTCCTAAAAATAAAAATAAGAATAACATGAGAGGATTAACCAAAATCTAATTAAAGTTAATTAAATGCACAAATTGACTCTAAAATAATCAAAATAGGAAAACAAAGTCTAATTTGGGCTAAAATCAAGCATTCAACTCAATTTAATTGACTAAATTCACTCTAAAGTAATAGACAAAACATGATAAGTCAGCAGATTATCAAAGAGTTGATCCAGAAACAGTTCATTAAACCTAATGTGTCCCAGTGGGGAGCGCCAGTGTTGTTAGTAAAGAAGAAAGATGGTAGCACGAGGTTGTGTATCGATTATCGACAACTCAACAAGGTGACCATTAAGAATAGATACCCTCTATCTAGGATTGATGACCTTATGGACCGGTTGGTAGGAGCTTGCGTCTTTTCTAAGATAGATCTGAGGTCAGGATACCACCTGATTCGGGTTAAGTGTGATGACATCCCGAAGATTGCGTTTAGAACGTGTTATGGTCACTACGAGTACTTGGTTATGCCTTTTGGTGTGACTAATACTCCTGCTGTGTTCATGGGTTACATGAACAAGACCTTTCACCCTTACTTGGATAAGTTTTTAGTGGTTTTCATAGATGATATCTTAGTATACTCTAAGACTAAAGAAGAGCACGAGGAACACTTGAGGGTAGTCTAGATCCTTAAGGAGAAGCAGTTGTATGCTAAGTTGTCTAAGTGTGAGTTTTGGTTAGAAGAGGTGAGTTTCTTAGGATACAACATCTATAAAGAAGGAATAGTTGTAGACCCAGCTAAGGTAAAGATTGTGCTCCAATGGGAAGCACCGAAGTTAGTAACTGAGATTATGAGTTTCTAGAGTTTAGCAGGGTACTACAGGAGGTTTATAGAGGGGTTCTTGAGTTTTGCTGCTACCCAATTTTCACGTGTTTTGGTGCGTTCTGAGCCCGTTTGAAGTTCGATTGACCCTAAATTTGAAACACGAGTTCATTAGCACCTAAGGAACAAGATCAAGTCTTTGAACATGCTTAATTTGTTCCTTAAACCTTAATAAAGAAATAGAGTGTTACAATATATCCTGGTTCGGTAACAATCTACCCAATGACCTATATCCAGTTCCCAAGGCAAAACACCAAAGATTTTCACTAAATACCAGCTTAATTTTAAACAGACTCAAGTAGAAACCTTTACAATTTAGAGCACCCTTCACACAAACAATGGGATATAACCTTCCCTTTGAGCAAGAGTCTCAAAAACACTTGTGGGATCACACCCACGAAAATTCAGAACAAAAATTTACAAGAAGGAGCACTCAAAATTAGAGATGAATAAAACAAGTTGAAGCACAGTTACAAAACCACCTATATGGTGTATAAAGATCTCAAAGTAATATGGTCAAGATGCAATATGAAAAGTAGGATTGTTATTTCTGATAGTTGCCTTAGTCCCTTTTAAATAGAAAATGGGATAAGCTCAAGGAAAATAGGTCAAGCCCACTTAAAACACATTTTTGTCGCGTAATAATCCATTATAATCAAGTCATAATCAATCATTTAAATCAAATTTAAAAATTCGCTGAAGTGACAGACTCAGTATAATCGATTATGGGATCACTTTTTTAAATCCTTCGTGTACTTGAAAAGGCATAATCGATTATGCAATCGATTACATAAACTCTGTTTTGAATTTCAAGCATTCCAGCAAAGGCATAATCGATTTTTCAAATAGCATAATCGATTATACATATACTCAAATTCATTTGATTCAAAAACTTAAGGACTCTAAAAATTAATTACTCATTAAAAATCATTTAAAACCATTTAAGCCTATTCACAATTGAGTATTGACTAGCCATAATCGATTATTGCTAGTAGAATTTTTGAATTTGAAAAACTTAACAGCTGTAAAACTTATTACTCATTTAAGACCAAATATTAGCTAATTAAGTTTGATTTAAAAAGCTTATTAATATGTGTGCGTGTGACCAATTTTGGTTAGAGAGCTTTATTTACCATGTCGTGATCGAGATCGCGGCGGAGACGACGATAAAAAAGATTTAAAACAAAGAGAGTAGAGTCGCTACCAATTTTATTTAACTTGGAAAAAATTGGAAAACCCTTTTTTTTTTTTCAAAAAAAAGGGTCTTTGAAAGCAAAATCAAGTTAGGGAGTCGGTTACAAGTAAGAAAGATGTTAAGCACCCTACGTCGCCCATTCTACTACGAATGATACCTTAAATTAATTGTGCAAATTTATTAATTTTTAAATTGTTTATTTTACCCACAAATTTATTCATACAAACATAAATTAACATTTGCAGAAATATGACAAAGAAACCTAAAAAAAGTAAAAATAAAATAAAAAATTCAAGCATAGGAAAGTAAAAAAAAATAATTGTTTATAAGAGTGAATTAGCAAGCCTTTTCCATAGCCTTTTACCTTATCTCATTAAGTCACTTCATGAAGACGTTGCCTGGAATTATTATACTTGTTCTTAATCGAGCTAATGGTAGAGGACTGGAAAGATCAAGGAAACGTGAAACACCAGAAATCATTTCCAAGCACTCCATCAAGCAAGTTGTGCAAACTATATTAGGATGTTAAGGATATTATGGCATACAGATCACAATGTTCCATGAATGACAATGTGAATAATACAAACCAGCATTCCATCGCAAGTTCAACTGAGATGATAGCAATATCAACAACTGACAAGGAAAGTTAGCATACCAATCAAGGCACTAACACCAAGAATTCCCCTTTAAAGGATTAAGACATAATGTGTGCTATTACTTGCAAGCAAACAAAATCTGAGATATGTGGTGTGTAGAAATATGAACCGTTACCCATTAGAACAAATCAGATTATACCAAACCAAAAGACCTTATCATTTCATCTAAAAAGCCAAGTGCATGATTACCAAGTCTATATACCAAACAAAACAAGCAACAGACTAAATCCAAGTGCCACTCTGCACCCATGAGCATCATCCCACGTGCGATACTATCACATTCTCCAAGCTTCAATTAATGTGCTTGCTGCATATTTATCCTATTAAACCAGCATTGGAATAGGACCAACGTGCATAAATCTAAGCACTACAATAATTGAAAATCATGCTGATTTTTGGACCAATAAGATCACAAATTTTCAACTATAAAACCAGCAGAATCACGAAAATATAGATAAATATCAAAGATGATGTGGATGATTCACTAATAGATGAAAGTAACTCTTAGCAGGCATTTAAACAAACAAGTAAACATTCCTGAAAACCTAAACTCACCATTGAAACTTGTGAATATCCAACCTAGAGCAGCACACAAATCAGAAGTATAAAGCATCAACTTAACAGTTCAAGAACAGCATCTTATCACAAATATCTAGACACACCCAGAACTAAAACTTTGGAAGTTTTGAGTTAAAATTTGCAAGAGGAAGTGACTAAAATAGAAATATGACTACCAATGGACACAATAGAATGAATTAAGAGTAAAAGCAGGTTAAGCAACATCAAAATGATAACCATAAGCAAGATACATTGTTTCTTGAAGGTTCTTCAATACAAATGACAGTGAAAGAAATGAAGTCTCTGTTCCAGAAAAGAACAAAATACAACAAAGAAATACAAACTCTCTCTCTCTCTCTCAAATTTCGTTCTCCCTATCTCTCTCTCTTTTTGAGTTTTCTTCCTCTCCTCTATATGTGTTTTCCCCCTCTCTGTTGGTTCTCTTGTGCGTCTTCTGACTAGGCTCTTATAGACCATGAACATGCAATTATTTGATGTAAAAATCTCCACTAATCTGCAAATTAAACCAAGGAATCACATTAATTTCTGATTTAGAGGCAAATAAGGAAATCTATCTTACTTGCATTGAGTGATTGAGATTAAGGAGCGCGTCCAGCAAGGGGAGTCCCGGTTCCTGCGCAGTTTGCATCCGAGATGGAGCCATGAGAGTGATTATCGTGAATAGAAAGGAGAAAGGTGGGATTCTGAGAATGATTTGATGTTTGTATGGCAGTGTAGTGATACAAATGGGCTTCCCACACTTGGTCACCAGGATGCACAAAATGGGCCGTACACTGATGCTAGTAGGCCCAAGCGAATTCTGAAGGCACCTGCACATTTAAAAGACTATGTTTAAAATTGTTGTGCCAAGCATATGATAGGAAAGTTCTAGATGCATAGTAAATTTTAGATTCTCTGGTTGTAACAATTTGGGAATGGGCCAGCTGTCCTCCTAAATTCTAGGAAAGTTGTTATTTCAGTACTATTTATTTTTGTGGAAAGAATGAAAACGGTAACAATTGATTCAGAACAAAAATCTCTCTTCCCCCATTAATTTTCTTAGGAGAAACGTCCCTTCTCTAAGTGGGATAAAATCAGAACCATATCCATTTGCTATCATTTGGTGCTTTCATCCTCTTTCATCATGCCTCCACGCCCCCAACCAGAAAAAACAGATATGCAAATCCTCCAGGAATCCATACAAGCCCTCACTACCTCACTCTCAGATTTTCGCACCACCCAAGATGCCCGCCATGAAAATTACCTTGCCACCTTCTAACTTCTCCAAGACCAGTTCAATATAGAAGACTCACCCACACCTCCGCCCCCTCCTCCACCACCAGAACCCATTAAACCACCTAAACTCCTCCTCTAACCTTTTGATGGTTCTAACCCTCTTGAATGGATATTCCAAGTTGACCAATACTTCAACCATATTATGCTATTACCCCTGACCTATGCCTCTCTCGGATCTCTTGTTACATGACAGGCGATGCACTGGGATGGAATTTATCCGTTCATTGGAGCTGCGTTTTGGACCCTCGGCATATGAAAACCACCAACAAGCCTTATTCAAGTTACAACAAACAACCTCAGTCGCTGCCTATCGACTTGATTTTGAACGTTTATGCAACAGAGTTATTGGTTTGTCACATACCGCCATTCTGGACTGTTTCTTATTTGGCCTTCGCCCCGATATCCAAAATGAACTTGCTGTCATGCACCCAACCTCTATATCCCAGGCTATTGGGTTAGCAAAACTTGTGGAATCTAAACTCTTAGCTGCTAAGCCTTTACTAGCCTCTGCCCCAAGACCATTTCAGGCCAAACCTAACCTTCCCCTCCTTCCTACACCACCTACCAGACTAGCTCTACCATCACCACCACAACCAAAGCCTAAATACCCCATCCGCCTCTTATCACCAACGGAACAGCAAGCTCGCCGTCCTAAAGGCTTGTGTTTTAACTGTGATGAACGTTTCCATACAGGACACCGATGTAAATCAAAACAATTCCTCCTACTCCTAGCCTCGGACGAACCCACAGACCCACCAGATGACCTATTCCTTTTCTCAGAAGAACCCCTTCCTCTACCCAATACACTTTTAAACCAGCAACATCCAACCCCTGAACCTACAACCGAACCAGAACTGGATCAGTTTCATTTGTCTATGTAAGCAGTCTCGGGCTTACCTTCACCTCGTACACTTAGGTTCCTTGCACTAATTCAAGGCCACAATGTCTCAGTCCTAGTCGATATCGGCAGCTCCCATAATATCATGCAACCCCGTGTTGCTAAGTTTCTTGGCCTCCCTATACAAACACTTACTGCATTTTCAGTTATGGTTGGCAATGGTGCACGCCTACATTGCTCTGGGTTTTAGTCTGATGTTCCTATTGCTGTCCAACACCACACTTTTCATGTTTCTCTGTATTTATTACCTATACAGGGTGCTGATGTTGTTCTTGGTGTCCAGTGGTTGCAGACCTTAGGCCCATTTGTCTCTGACTACACTGTTCCTTCTATGAAATTTTACCATGAGGGCTCCCTAATCACACTTACAGGTGATAGCTCCCTTGGCCTATCCTTAGCCACCTTTCCCCAACTTAACCGTATGCTCCAAACTGATTCCATAGCTACCCTTCACACTATAACCATGGTCATTTCCCACAACCAACCTACTCCTAATGACCCACCTATTACTGACTTTCCCACACTTGAATCCTACCCACTAGACCTAGCCAACTTATTGCACCAGTATAGCCCTATATTTTCCCACTCCTCACGGCCTTCCCCCAAATTGGCCTCACGACCACCATATCCACCTCCTACTCGATTCTTCTCCCATAAACATTAAACCATACCACTACCCTCATTTCCAAAAGGAGGCCATGACAACCATGATTACCAAAATGCTACAAGAAGGGATAATTCTGCCAAGTACCAGCCCATTTTCTTCACCGGTTCTTAGTTAAGAAGAAGGATGGGTCATTGCGTTTTTGTGCGGACTATCGTGCACTTAATGCCATCACTATTAAGGATCGTTTACCTATTCCTACTATTGATGAGCTCTTGGATGAACTCAATGGAGCATACTAGTTCTCCAAGATAGACCTTCGCTCCGGATATCACCAAATCCGATTGGCATAAGAGGATATTCCTAAAACCAGGTTTCGGACATTTAATGGTCATTATGAGTACTTAGTGATGCCCTTCGGTCTCACCAACGCCCCATCCACCTTTCAAGCAACCATGAATGACTTGCCCCGCCCCTTCCTACACAGGTTTGCTTTAGTATTTTTTGATGACATTCTAGTTTTTAGCCCCACTTGGCAGCAGCACTTACTACATTTAGAGGAAATCCTTAATCTACTATATACAAATCAGTTTTATGCAAAATTCTCTAAGTGTTCTTTTGGGGTAAGCTCGGTAGACTATCTTGGGCATATTATCTCGGGTAAGGGACTGCAGGCAGACCCCTCAAAGTTGCAGCCCATTCTTGACTGGCCCACCCCATCTTCCCTAACAGCACTACATGCCTTTTTGGGACTCACGGGTTTTTATAGGCGTCTTGTTCAAAATTATGCCTCTATTGCTAGTCCACTCACTGATTTGCTAAAAAACTCTACTTTTACTTGGACACAACCTAGCAGCACAAGCATTTATTAAACTTAAAGATGCTATGACTAGTTTACCTGTTTTAGCACTTCCAGATTTCTCCCTGCCCTTTGAGGTTACTACCGATGCCTCTGGTGTTGCAGTTGGGGCTGTTCTATCCCAACAAGGTCATCCAATTGCATACTTCAGCAGAAAAATATGCCCACGACTTTGTTCTTCTTCTACCTATATTCGGGAACTTTTTGCTGTCACAGAAGCAATCAAAAAATGGCGTCAGTATTCACTACGGAACACTTTCAAAATCTTTACTGACCACAAGAGCATCAAGAGCCTAATGACACAGACACTCCAAACACCAGAGCAACAGAAATGGCTTACTAAGTTAATTGGCTACAACTTTGAAATTCATTACAAACTTGGCAAGGACAATGTTGTAGCTAATGCTTTGTCTCGTTTACTAGCTGAGAATACTGAAGCTGTTTGTGCTGCCCTCAGTTTCCCAGTTTGCCCTATGCTCAGTCGATTACAGGACTATTACCTCACCTCTCCCACGGGAAAAAAGTTGTTGTGCAAATTCCAAATCGACCCCACCTTGAAACAGAAATTTGTGTACAGATCTGGACTTTTGTTCTTTCAAGACCGTATTTTTGTTCCCAAGGACTCGGGTCTCATTCCATCACTGCTTGAAGAGTTCCATTCCTCCCCTATGGGTGGACACTCCGGGATTAAGGCAACACTGTCACGGTTATCAGCTTCATTCTTCTGGCCTGGCATGTACGCTGATGTCAAATCCTATGTTAACACTTGCTCAGTCTGTCAGTATAACAAATACAACACACACCCTTCCTTATGGGCTCTTGCAACCCCTACCGATTCCCAATCAAGTCTGGGAAGACATATCCATGGATTTTATCACAAACCTCCCCAGTTCTGCACATAAACTTGTTATATGGGTTGTTGTTGATAGTTTGACAAAATTTGCCCATTTTGTAGCCTTGCCCACTGTTTTACAACTTCATCCCTAGCCTCGGTCTTTCTAGCAGAGATCTACCGTATGCACGGGGCACCAAAGATAATTGTCAGTGATAGAGATAAGGTGTTTGTAAGCAAATTTTGGAAGGAACTCTTTCGAATTTTAGGAACCAACTTGGCCTTTAGTAGCTCCTACCACCCCCAAACTGACGGGAAAACAGAGGTCTTGAACAGATGCTTAGAAACATACCTCCGTTGTTTTGTTAGTGAGGAACCACAACATTGGAGCATTGGAATCGTTTCCTGCCCCTTGCAGAGTTCTGGTACAACACATCCTTTCACTCCGCAATTGGTATGACTCCATTCCAAGCTCTTTATGGCAGAGACCCCCCATCCTTGCCGAGTTATGTTGCGGGCAGCTCCAAAATTGCAACTATAGATGAAGCCCTGTCACAGAGAACCCAAATCATAAAACTCCTGAAAATCAATTTGGTAAGAGCAAGGAATAGAATGATCCAACAAGCTAATTCAAAGAGGAAAGAGAAGGAATTTACTGAGGGACAGTGGGTTTACCTTAAGCTCCAACCGTACCGCCAGGTTTCAGTGCACCGCCGCGCTTCACAGAAATCGGCCAAGCGGTTTTATGGCCCGTTTCGTGTCCTCCGCCGCATCGACACGGTGGCTTACGACCTCGAGCTTCTAGCTACGACTCAGATCCATCCCGTCTTCCACGTTTCTCTCCTCAAACCATGCCACGGCCAGCCAACAACCCAAATCCTCCCATTACCCGCGGCTGTTGCGCCTCAACCCCCTGGATCCACACCGCAAGCCATCCTCGACCATCGCCAAGTCCCACATGCAAATGGCCTTCATGAAGAGCTGCTGGTTCACTGGACCGGACAAACCGATGCTGAAGCAACTTGGGAGCTCAAGTCCACTTTAACTAATAAATATCCTCAGTTTGATCTTGAGGACAAGATCAGTTTTGGCGACATGGGTAAAATGATACAAATGGGCTTCCCACACTTGGTCACCAAAATGCTCAAAATGGTCCGTACACTAATGCTAGTAGGCCCAAGCGAATTCTGAAGGCACCTGCACATTTAAAAGACAATGTTTAAAATTTTTGTGTCAGCATATGATAGGAAAGTTCTAGATGTATAGTAAATTTTAGATTCTCTGGTTGTAACAATTTGGGAATGGGCCGACTGTCCTCCTAAATTCTAGGAAAGTTGTTATTTCAGTATTGTTTATCTTTGTGGAATGAATGAAAATGGTAACAATTGATTCAGAACAAAAATCTCTCTTCCCCCATTAATTTTCTTAGGAGAAACGTCCCTTCTCTAAGTGGGATAAAATCAGAACCATATCCATTTGCTATCATGTAGCTGCGAAATTTTTGCATTTTAGCAACTAGCGTAGTAACCCTTGCAAGGGTATAACAATAGTCGATAATAATGAAAAATATATAATTTTTAAAAATTCTTTGCAATTTGAGAATTAAAAAAGAAATACTCAATAGTCTAATTTTTAATATAAATACCATTCCTATAAAATTTATATAAAAAACAAAATTTAAATATATTTAAATTAATTATAATCATCCTTCATATAACATGACAACTTATGTAACACTTTAAGCCAAATATAAAAATATACAGGCCATGTGCTGAGCAGACTAAATAGTGTGTTAAGAGACATCAACAGGGGATGTGGCGGGTTATAAAGTGACATTAACATATGTTAAGTGTAACAGGTGATTAAAATTAAAAAAAAAATACAAAAAATAAAGTTGGATTTGCATTAGGGAATGCTACATTCCCTTCCTTTGAATGTTTGTTTCTCATCGTCAAACATGCGAAGAAAACTTATAGGCTTGGTTCACAAAAATTATTTTAGGACATATTTTATGCATGAGAATAATATAAAATATTTTTATTTTAAAAAATGAAATGAGTTGTCATCCAATATTAAATGAATGAGAAAGAGTAAGAGAGAAAGTGCATTAGAAACCACCTATTAGGAAGAGAAAGATGTATTGAAATTTGAAATTTGAAATAATATAAAGCTTTAAAATAAAGGAATGAGATAATATTAATAGTTGTCATCCACAACTTAAAAATAATTTGAAAACTCGCCGAAAATAGAAAAGCAAAAAAAGAATGTCCAATAAGCTATTGCTTGAGAAGATGACACCTTGACAAAGTTTCCATTAAATTGATTCGTAAATAAGTTATTTATAGATTAGAAATCACCTATTAGAAAGAGCGAGATGTATGGAAATTTGAAATAATATAAACTTTAAAATAAAGGAATGAGATATTATTAGTTGTCATCCACAACTTGAAAATAATTTGAAGACTTACCCAAATAGAAAAGCAAAAGAATCACTAGTGCAAAACAGCCTTTCTAGAATGGTTGGAAAAGGCTTTCTACATCGGTTGACCAACTGTTGTAGATACGCTCGATGTAGAAAGTAGGGACTTTCTACAACGATTGTCCAACTGTTGTAGAAAGTGAATTTCTACATCGGTTGGAAGACACAACCATTGTAGAAAGCTTGATTCTACATCCAAATCGTCGATTCTGGTGGACTTTCTACATCGGTTGTGTTGACCAACCGATGCAGAAAATTACCTTTCTACATCGGTTTTGTTGACCAACCGATGTAGAAAGTGCACTTTCTGGTTACTAGTGTGGACTTTCTACATCGGTTAAGGTCTCAACCGATGTAGAAAGTCTTGTATTTTTTTTATAAAAAAAAAAACCTCATTTGTTTCTTCCCTCACTTCATTTCCCTATTTTCATTCAGTTTTCAGTACACATCCAAAATCAACAATAACACAAAATCATCAAAAACTCAACAATTAACATTAACATCCATATATATAATTAACCACTAATTAATCTAGCTATATCAACAAAAAAAACTAAAACCATATAAATGTCAAACTAAATACATCTAAGATACAAATGGTTTACTATAATCAAGAAAGAAGTTCGCCCAACGCTCCTTGATGTCCTCAATTTCATCATAAGAGAATGGTTCCGCATTGTTGAATTTAAGCACGTTCAAATAACGTAAGATAAACAATATTAGAAAATAGAGTAAAACAAACATATGATAATTAACTCTTGTACTTAAAAACACTATTAATTACCTCCGCCCATCGATCGGTAATACTGGCAGAGACAATAGTGAACATATGTCTCAAGACAAAATATCCACACCCCCAGTTGCCTTGTTGTCGATTAGACTACAAATTATAGACAATAATGAGTAAACATATAATAATTACTATTATATATATAACTTCCAATTGAATCTCGGGTTAACTACTTACATTGCAACGAATCCATTTAGGCTTTCCTCTCTTAGCCTTGCTTTTACCTTCCAACCTACTATGCCTGCATAGCTCTGGGAATAAACATATCGATATTCACGTAAATTAATACATTCACATCAATAAGGTGATGCAATAATATTACAAATTAAGAGTGAAAGCTTGCTTGCCAGGACAAACGACCAGCAACTGCCAATGTTGAGAGTTGATGTATGGGGCTAGATAACACCGCTTTTTGCTTTTACTAATTGTATTCATGATGTAGGTCTGCACAGTTTGAAAATCGCTCCATTTAGTCAGAGTCTTGCTAGGGTCCAAGAATCCAAAAACCTGGTCCGTGCCATTAGACACACTTAGGCGATACAGATGCCTATAATTAAGATATTGAAATAAATTAATGCTAAGTATAAAAGATTGATATAGATTATATTATAAAATTGATTTACAAATAAATGAAGTACTTACATGCACCATAACTTTATAACCGTGACACAAAGCTTCCCATTCATACATACTTCAAGCATTTCAGTCCCAACAATTGAAAATGGGATGACTTGGTCAAACAATCCCTTGCTTCCATCATATTCTAAAGGCAGAAATAAATCTTTATCTGTCTTGTATTTTAAAAATGTAGAAAGTTGAGGTGGACTGGCTTTCTCAACATCCTAAACGATAATAAAACATTAGTATATATCCTGGAGTTAAATTATTCCAATTCAAGTTAAATACATAAAATGGGTTCGAGACAAAGAAAGATCAAGGCAACATATCATTATGAATTAATACCTTTGGAACAACATCCTTCCTATGTGGTTTCCTCAATGATGGACGACCAACTCTGTCGTCAACATCCTAAACAACAATAAAGCATTAGTATATATCCTGGAGTTAAGTTATTTCAATTCAAGTGAAATACATAAACCATTATGAATTAATACCTTTGGAACAGCATCCTTCCCATGTGGTTTCTTCAATGATGGACGACCAACTCCATCGTCAATATCCTAAACAACAAAGATAATACATTAGTAAAGACAGAAAAAGTTATTTCAATTGTACATATATATAGAAAGGATCATTGAGCAATTCCACATGAATGATTACGAATACCGTTACTGGCCATTTAATGAACTGGTCGACTGCCTGGCCCACTGTTTGAACCTCATCAGTGGGTACAAGGACTGGAGCTTTAATTTTGGCAAAATTTATTCCTTAGAATCATGCAATGGTATCATAATTGATAGAATCCAATGCTCTTGTAAGATACTACCATTAACACATTGTTTCATGAGCATAATGCAGAACAAATAGTTTGATTGCCATTCAAAAAACTGAAGGCAACAGAGTCTAAAATACATAGGCCTTAATATGTTACAATGCTCTGTGTGGTTAACAAGGGTGCTTTTTGCAGATAGATATTATAGCTTCCTTTTGTCAATTTAAGAGGCACATGCAATGGTAGGAGTATTAAATTTTCAACACTCAGATTTATAAATTGAAAGCTAACTCCATCTCTTAATAGGACTATCCTATTCTCCTTTACTATGGCTAGATCCTTTTAACATAAGATGTACGAAATAAATAATAAACATGGATACACAAGACACCTGAAATTACTTCCACTACCAACTTATGATTTTTCTATAAAATCTAGAAGATAAAAACCCAGGGAATAACTAATGAAATTACATATCTATTTGCTATCATTATTACTATTTTGCCTTAATGCTTTGTGATATGAGTCAATATTTGACAGAGAATGTTGGCCAAGATGATAAATTTATACATTGTCAAAATTGTAAATGTATTAAGAAACTCAACCTTGAATACCTACACTAAAATATGGCAAACAAATAAGACTCATGATCCCAAAAAAATCAGTAAATAGCTTAAACAAACCACAAGGCAGTCAAACATTAACAGGAATGAAGGAAACAAGGAAGCCAAGTGACCATTAACCCATAAACCTTATTTCAACCCCAGAATCATATATACCTCAAAAGGAAAGCCCAAGAGAACGAAATGGGTTCAGCAAGCAATGTTGACAAGGAATATATGAGAAATGGTGCAAAGCAGAAGCATAAGAGCAAGCTTAATGGGTTACTCACCGAAGGAATCGCTGCTCACGAAGGAAAATGGCTCGGGTTAGGGCAGCGAAAGGAATGACGGCAGCACGAACGATGGAGACAGCAAGCATGAACGACTAAGAAAGCGCGACAGAGAATGGCGGAGACAACGAGCACAAACGGAGGAGACAGCGAGCATGAACGTCGGAGAAGGGCATGGAGAAAGCGCGCGAATGACGGACTAACGGCGGAGAAGCATGACAGGGCTCTGGCGCAAGTAGGAATGAGTGAAATGAAAAAAGAGTGGGCTCTGGGGCAGTAGGAATTTGAAATAAGGGTTTCTACATCGGTTTAACATGTAACCGTTGTAGAAAGGCATGACCCAGACTTTATTTTATTGCAGAATTGCTACCGTGTTATTTTCTACAACGGTTGCAAAAGTAACCATTGTAGAAAGTCATGACCCAGACTCCATTTTATTACAAAAATGCCACCGTGTAATTTTCTACAACAGTTCCTTCTACAACCGAAGCAGAAAATCATTGCCATATATCATGTTATTACAAAAATGCCACCGCACTACTTTCTACAACGGTTCCAATGCAACCGATGTAGAATCCGCGATGCAAAAAGCATATTTTCCACTAGTGGAAGAGTGTCCAATAAGCTATTGAATGAGAAGATGACACCCAGACAAAGTTTTCATAAAACTGATTTGTAAATATATTATTTATAGATAGATTATAGATGGCGAAGCTGTAGCTAGGGTTTTGTGAGGGATTCTGGAAAAGAACGTATCTGATAGGATGTGGCGGAAGGATGGATACGAGTTTGGGTATAGAAGAAAGGAAATGGGCTTTGTCTAGTCTAATCCAACAGATTATGAATAAAATTAAAGCAAACAAATAAAAGGGTAAAATATGGTTTTGTGACTTTTTTGTTTTATAATTTTTTTTATTTTAATAAAAGATAAAACAAACTCTACTTTTTCTAAAAAAAATCAAAACTTCAAATATTTTAAAGACTTTGATTTTTTCAAATTTTTATTTTTTTGGAATTTTTATAAATTTAAGCAAAAAGGTAAAAAGGATCTACTCAAAATAGGGTATTCATAGTTGCCGCTCTTTACTTGTTACTTACTAGAGGATATGAAGAGTTTTGACTCTTTATGTGATTGTAGTAAGGAACGAGTAAAGAAAATGAACAAGTATTTTGTTCAGGAATGGATGAGATAAGTATCATTGAGCCTCAAAGTTCGAATATTAAATTGCGATGAGCCTCAAAGCTCAAAAAATAAAATTGCAGGGGTCCTCAGATCAAAGTTGTTGTGAGCCTCAGAACTCGAAAAATAAAATTGCAATGGGTCTCAGATCCCAAAACATATAATATGAAGCTGACCTTAGAACCCAAAAATTAACTTGCAACGTGCCTCGGATCCCAAAAATAAAATTGCCAAAAATTGCGGTCAGCCTCAGATCCAAAAATAAATATGTAGCGGGCTTCAATGTAACATTCTTGTTTTAGAACCTTAAATTATATGTTTGTTAAGAAGGTTTAAGTGTTTGAGACCATGCTCAAAAGATACGAGATCAGTTAGCTTCGAACCAGGCGAACGTGCGAAACCACTTTTTCTCACTAGGCAGCACGCTCAAGCGTGCCATAACCCAACGTCCTATCATGGTCACGCTTAAGCGTGGCCTTTGGGAACGCTAGAGCATTCTCAGTGATCAGTGACATGTATAACACATGTGAAGCAGTGGCATGTGGATGACGACACATGGCGAGAAAACTTCACGATGAAGCTGTTGACCAGGTCCACGCTCAAGGGTAGGAGTACTCCACGGCAAAGCGTTGGCACGCTCTAGCGTGGGACTCCAGCACGGTAAAGCGTTGGCATCAGAATTTTGAAAAAAAAAAAGGAAAAAAAAGAAATTCAAGATAAGAGGTAAATAAGTTACCTTACGAAAATACAGAGAACAGAAGGCAGAGAGCTCGTAAGGGAAGTCAGGGAAGAGTTTTGGAGTCCTGAAGCTTGGTGTGATCATACCGGCGAGTGTTATGAGAAACCAACTACACCGTTGAGTTTGTAACAATGTCTGCTTCCTCTCTATGTCCTTCTTTTCATGCTAGGGTTAAGGTAAGCCTATGATCGTAAGCACGTCGATAAGCCAACTATGTCGGTATGGAGGTTTATCTTTCGTTTTCCTTTCCAGTTATCTATCTGTTTACATATTGGGGTTACTGATGACGTCTGTTTTTTGTATCTATGTTGAGGATGAATTTAGGAGCAACGGGGAGCCACATATCACATGTGATAGATTTGAGACAGTAGTAGAGGTATTACGTTCGTGGTCCTAGAGACATCTACGTATACCTCAGGTGGGAGAAAGAAGCATCATGTCGTCAGAAATGGCAAAATACTGTAGTGTACAATAATGGTTGTAGGGGAACCTAAACAATTGAAAAAGAGTAAAAAAAGATATATTTTCTGAATTGCTTGTGTTTAATTCACACAGCACAAATGTATTATATTTATACACTTGAATAATTAATTACAAATGATAATTACAAGGCAAATAAATAAGTTAACTATTCCCTAAGTGCATAGATACTTCCTAAGTTCATGAACTAGAGAATACATGAATCTAATTAATCACAATTGCCACTTCCTAAGCTACTATGGACTGTGAATGTATTTGGACGGTGTGGACGGTGGATAAATGTGGACAGTGGAATGATAAGTGAGATATTCTAACACTCCCCCTCAAGCTGGAGAATGGATATCAATCATTCCCAGCTTGCAAGTGAGATCTTGAAACTTATTTTTAGGAAGACCCTTGGTTAGTACATCAGCTAGTTGATGTTCTGATGGCACGTACGATGTGGCAATCAGCCCACTATCAAATTTTTCTTTAATGAAGTGCTGGTCAATCTCTATATGTTTGGTCCTATCATGCTGAACTGGATTGTGAGCAATGCTAATGGCTGACTTGTTATCACAAAAGAGCTTCATTGGAGCTTCATACTTAATCTTGAGATCATCAAGAATGATTTTCATCCATAACAATTCACAAACTCCTTGAATCGTAGCTTTGAATTCGGGTTATGCACTTGATCTTGCAACAACATTTTTTTTTTTGTACTTTTCCATGTAACAAGGTTCCCACACAAGAATATACAATAGCCTGATGCGGACCTTCTATCACTCAATGAACCTGCATAATCTGCATCAGTATAAGCCTCCATAGTTAAGCTTCCACCTCTTTTGAACAAGAGTCCTCTCCCTGGAGTGACTTTGAGATACTACAGAATACGTTCTACAGCCTGCAAGTGTCTCACCCTCGGATCATGCATGAACTGGCTCACAACACTGACTGCATATGCTAAATCTGGTCTAGTTTGTGCCAAATAAATCAACTTCCCTACTAGTCTTTGATATTGGACCTTGTCAACCTTGGCACTCTCCTCTTCAGTGCTCATTCTGTGATTTTGCTCGATGGGAACACTTACAGGTTTACATCCAAGTTTGCATGTTTCCTTCAAAAGATCAAGCACATACTTCCTTTAAGAAATGAAAATACCTTTTTTTGAGTAGGCTACCTCAATCCTCAAGAAATACTTCAGTTTCCCTAAGTCCTTCATCTCAAACTCTGCAGATAATTTTTCCTTGAGCAGTTGCCTCTCAACCGGATCATCTCCTGTAATAATAATATCATCAACATAAACAAGAAGTACGGTCAATTTTCCTTCCTGTGAATGTTTGAAGAAAAGTGTATGATCTCCTTGGCTTTGCTTGTAGCCTAGACACACCATTGCTTTTGTAAATCTTCCAAACCATGCTCGAGGGGACTGTTTTAGCCCATGTAAAGCCTTTCTCAACCTGCACACTTTGTTTGTTCCACTTGTAGGACCAAATCCTGGGGGAATCTCCATGTACACCTCTTCCTCTAAGTCACAATGCAAGAAAGCATTTTTGACATCAAACTGATGTAGTTCCCACCCAGAGTGCACTGCAAGAGAGAGTAAGATACGAACAGTGTTCATCTTTGCCACTGGAGCAAATATCTTCTCATAATCGATGCCATAGGTCTGAGTGTATCCCTTTGCCACTAGTCTAGCCTTGTACCTATCAAGAGTGCCATCTGTTTTATGCTTAACCGTATAGATCCACCTGCAACTAACGGTTTTCTTGCCCCCTGGCCTCTCAACAATCTCCCAAGTTCCATTTCTTTCAAGTTCTTTCATCTCCTCATCCATAGCTTGAACCCAATTCTTATCCTTCACTGCTTCTTGAACTGTCTTAGGGATTCTGATAGAGTCAATAGTTGTAATAAAACTCTGGTGCTGCAAGGAAAGATTTTAGAGGAGACAAATTGAGAAATAGGGTACTTAACACAAGACCTTTCCCTTTTCTCAATGCAATAGGCAAGTCATCATTTTCAGGGTTAGGTTCACAAATTAAGTCAGGTTGTTTTTTCCGTCGATACACCTTTTCAGGTGAGCTGGCTCTAGTTCGAGTAATCACTTCAGGTGGATGACTAGTAGAAGGTGCTAATTCTTGTTTTTCAGAAAACATATCAATGGATGGAAGCAAGAGTATGTCGCTATCTTGAGAAAAAATCTTAGCTTCCAAAATATCATTATTGTTCTCCCCCTAAAGCTGAGAAGTAGTGAAGAATGGCAGATTTTCCTAAAAAGTTACATCCATGGAAACAAAGAAGCGTCGACTTGAAGGGTCAGAACATTTATATCCTTTCTTATCAGGAGCATAACCAATGAAAATGCATTTAGTGGCACGAGGGTCAAGTTTGCCTCGATGTTGCCGATGAATATGAACAAACACAGAACACCCAAAGACATGAGATTCAAGATTTTTCATAATAGGAACAGAGGGAAAAACATATTTCATGACATGGACAGGACTAACACCCCCAAGAACTCTAGAAGGTATTCTATTTATTAGATAAGCAGCAGATAAAATAGCTTCCCCCCAGTATGACTCTGGAACAGACATTTGGAATAAGAAAGCCCTGGTCATTTCAAGCAGGTGTCTGTTTTTTCTTTCAGCAACCCCATTTTGTTGGGGAGTATCAACACATGTGAGTTCATGAATAATACCTCATTCTTTAAGAAAGGTAGAAAGACTTTGATTCACATATTCTCGACCATTATCAAACCTCAAGCGCTTAATAGTTTTTCCAAACTAAGTATGAATCATATGATAAAACTGAGTGAATAATTTGTACATTTCAGATTTATCTTTCATCAGGAATATCCAAGTAACACGAGTGCAATCGTCAATGAAAGAAACAAACCATTTTGTACCAGAAATATTAGGAACGGTAGCAAGACCCCAAACATCAGTATGAATAAGAGAAAAAGGTTCATCACTTTTCTTAGCACTTGAAGGAAAACTTACCCGATGATGTTTGGAAAATTCACAAACATCACACTGAAAGGACTCAACTGATTCATTCAAAAACAAAGAAGGAAAACATGGACTTAAGCAAAGTGAATGGGGGATGCCCGAGACGCTTATGTTGGAGCCAAATTTGGGAGAAACAAGACTTGGATTGATGACAGGAATGTTGCAACTTCACACCAGATCCACCTGAAGTTTCCATCTCAAGGTAGTACAACCCTCCCTGGTCCTTGGCAACTCCAATCGACTTCCTCGTAGTAATGTCCTGGAATACACAATGAGAAGGGAAAAAGGTTACAGTGCAATTAAGGTCTTTGGTAAGTTTATGTATAGAAAGAAGGTTAGATGACAGTTTAGGAATATGAAGCACAATTTGTAAATTTAGAAAAGGACTAAGTTTAACATTACCAAATCCTGCAACTGATGTATGAGAGCCATCAGCAACAGTTATGTGATGATTACCAATGGTGATTTGATACGATGAAAAATGAGAAGAACAAAAGGTCCTGTGATCGGTGGCACCAGAATCAATAATCCAAAAATCCTCTGGGACAATACCATAAGCATGAGAAAATAAAGAACATAGATTCTTACCATTTACACCATGAGAAGAAGTGGGAGACTGCTTACTAGATTAATGGGTGATAGCTGAGATGCTGGTAATCTCAGTGTTAGACATGAGGTTGGTCGTGATAACAACCAAGAGTGCGATGAAGGTGTAAAAAACACAAGCTGCAATGAAGGCAGCAACAAAAAAGAGGGTTTGCGATGAAGATGACTTTGGGTACTGTAAATAAGAAAGATAAAGCACAATGAAAGTGCAGAACGTGCAATGAAGGCACAAGACAGAACAGGTCCTGCAATGAAGGCAAGGCACCTAAGGTCACTCAGCAAGGAAGGCTAAGGCAGCGGAAAAGCAAAGGCAGAGACACCTAGGGTCGGGAGCTATGATACCAAATTGAAAGAGAGTAAACAAAAGATATATTTTCTGAATTGCTTGTGTTGAATTCACACAGCACAATTGTATTATATTTATACACTTGAAGAATTAATTACAAATGATAATTACAAGGCAAATTCATAGATACTTCCTAAGTTCATGAACTAGAGAATACATGAATCTAATTAATCACAATTGCCACTTCCTAAGCTACTATGGACGGCGGATGTATTTGGACGGTGTGGACGGTGGATAAATGTGGACGGTGGAATGATAAGTGAGATATTCTAACAATAAACCCTACTAGTGGTCGAGTAATCGACAATGCCATGAAATAGACAACTATAAACACGAGAAGGGGGGTTGAATTGTGTTTATCAGACAAGTGTTTTCTCAAGATACAGACAGATCACCTGTCTGATTAGTTTTTCACAGAAAAACACACAAACATGCAAGAGTAAAACTTGTTTGTTATTCACACTTAAACCCTTTAGTTAGTTGATAAATAAAGATAATCAAAGTAACTAAAGAGATAAGGATATAGAGATTAAACACAGCTATTTATCCTGGCAGCTATTCACACTTTAACATTTTGGGTTACGTCCAAGTCCTTGGCAGCACCAAGTTTTCTCAACTATAACTGATCAGGTTATAGACTCCAAGTATTCTTTGCACACCTAGCCTCTCTAGCCTCCAAGACAAGTATTCTTTGCTCACCTAGCCTCTTCAGGTTCACTCAAGTTGTTTTGAGAAAAGATTGTAATAAATATAATTTGCAAGTCTTCACTAACACTCAGAAGAGTGAATTAAATGTGATGTATAGAAAGACTATGTAATAACTTCAAATGATTGAAGAATACAGATTGAAAGAATGAAGGAATAATTGCTCAGAGTAATGGCTCTTTAATGCTGTGTATTCTCTATCTTTATCTTCAATGACTTTTGTATTTATAAGCTCCAATCATTTTGGATATGTTAGAGACATTCCTTCAAAGTTTGGCTTCAAGCTAAACTCTATTAAATGCAATAGAGTCGTTCTGGGTAGCCATTAATGCAATAGGAACGTTGGTTGTACTCTAACACGTAAGTCCAGTGCTTTATGCTTTGTACAGTAGCCAGATCAGATTTGTGCAGGTTGCTTTTGTACTTTACTGAACACATTTTCCTTTTCGTGCAACTCCTAGTTGTAGTAGGAATAAAGCATATTAGAAGCACTCCTCTTTTGAGTTCCTAGGTTGCTTGTGAGTTTGACCTTCTGACTTTCTTGATATGCGTGAGACAGAGAAAGCATCAGTGACTTCTGCTACAAGGGACAACTCCTAAAAGCTTCTTTGTCCTTGTGTTCCTTATCAAAGGACCATAAACAAGTGAGAGCTTCAACCAGACAGGTTGAATCCTTAATGCAGATAGTCAACAATCCAGCCAACAGATAGGTTGACTCTTACTCATTAGACAGGTGATCTTGTGTCTATAGGCAGACAGGTTTAAAGGAACCATTCACTTAATATTCTGCACACTAGATAGACAGGTGACAACTCTTTTAATGAACAGTTATTTACTCTTTCTTAGCTTGAGTTTTTGTAATCTTTAAATTTTATATGGATGTTTTAGGTGTTTTAAGTTAGTTTAGTGTAATATGTCTCTCTGTATAAATTTTGTTTAATTATCTGTTTTTGAGTGTCTAGGAATATGCTTAATGTGTTTCTTGAGTTTTGTTAGATTTTTGTTGAAGTTTAGAAAAGCTGCTTGAAAATGCTCTGGGCATGCTGCAGCATACGGACGCGAATTCCTTATCAGAAAAGGACAAAAATGGGACCACTTTCTCTCTCCTGTGGGCTATCCTAACTGACGACGTGGCGCAGTCACATGCAGTGGCTTTTGTCCTAGTGCAATTAATGAAATGGGCCAAGACACTTATTTTAATGCCATTTTTAATGGTCCAAAAGTGTAAAAGAGAAAAAGGCCTTTGTAAAACCCTAAAAAGGGGATATTCACTTACTTTTTAAGAGGGGGCTGCAGAAGACAACAGCTAAGGAGGACGCATAGCAACAGCCAAGGGTCATCTTCCTCCTCTCCATTGTTCCATTTTCGTGCTCCCTTTGTAATGGCTTTCTTCTCATTTTTTACATTTTGTGTTTGTAAGCTCAACATGAGCCAAACCTCTTAAGCTTTAGGTATGTTATTGTAATGAATGCTTAGCTGTTTTTATGCAATGATATATTCTGCATTTTCCTTTATTATGTGTTGAATGTTATTTAGTTAAGAGTGGCCAACTTAATTAAATATCAAGCTTATTTGGTTTGGAAGAATTAAGTAAGTGGAAAGTGATAAAGGATAGGGATTAAATCATTAATTGGAAAATTAAATGGTGTTGAATAGACTAGGAATAGTTATTCAAGTCCCTAAACTAGCTGGAACATGCTTATTAAGAGGATGGTGTAATTAATATGAATCTAGGAATAGAAGGCAGTTAATGAACCTAATCCTTAAGTGTTGGAAAACACAGTTTTATTTCCTGGAGTTAAATGCTGGAGCATACGCAGAGCATAATCTAAGCTAAGCAGGATTTATGAAAGAGCATACCTAGAGTTATTTTCTCTATATTTGACAACACTCTCTTTTTTGTTTATTTGCCCAGGTCAAGTTTTATTTCAGAAATTCATTTACTTTCACTTGCACACACACAACAATTTTTGGTTACCTACTCTAACTCCTAGAACATATAATCTGAACTGGAATTTGCTACAGCATTACAATCCCTGTGGAAACGATATCTGACTTACTTTCTATATTACTTGATGCGATTGTGTATACTTGCACAAGCTTAAAGACATCTATTTTTAAGGAAACAACAGGTTAGCAACCAATATAAAGTTTAATTAAATCATTAACAAATGTTTAGTTTTCATCAAAACATAGGGCAAATGCATATCCGACATTTAGAGACTTAACAATCCCCCCCCCCCCCCCTTGATGATGACAAACATTAGATGATTTAATGAACATTAGAAAATATCAACAGATAAGACAGAAAATATTCAGCCAGGTTGAAACTTTCTTAATCCAGAAAAGGTTATGCAGACAGGTGTATAGAGGTTTAGTTCATATCAAAAAAACTTAGAGGAGAAAGCACATAGCACATTATCATAGCAGCATGCATGCATTAACTTAGATTTTACATCAGTTAAGATGAGTTAATCAGATATGCAGCCAGTTCAATTAAGCATTTTATGCAGCCAAGACTACAAGTTCAATTTTATTTACTGATATCATCTTAAGTTACTTTCTCTACTTTCTCCCCCTTTTGTCATCAACAAAAAGGAATAAAGCAGAAAGACAAAACAGTAAAGATAAGACAAAAAGATGTATAAATTTTTATTCATCATTAGCTTATACAAGCCAAGTTTTACAAAAGCTATTCAGACCTACTCAAAAGAGAAAACAGAGATCCTACTCTTGCTTCTAAAGCAAGCCTAGCATTCCTTTCTTCTTCCAATTGCTTTCTAGTGTCTTCTAGCAAAGCTTGCAGCTGATTGAAACGGTTGATATCCACAAACTCAGTAGTGGAGGCTTGCAGAGACAAGGTAGAAGACAGATCAGACTAGTTTGGATGCTAGGGCAAGGCTAGCATAGGGGGTGCTTTAAGAACAGAGAAAGGGGCAGAGATAGGAGGATAGAAACATTGTTGGATAGTTTGGTAGTAAAAGAAGGGTAGAAAGGCAAGCTTGAACAGGGGTTTGATTCTGACAAATTCAGTCTCAGGAAAAGAACAAACAGAAGCAAGTCTTTCAATGAGGGAAGGACGAGTGATTTTGTGATTCTAATTTTCTTAGGAGGCGGAAGAGTTATGGCAGCAAGAACAGAGGGGGGTCAGGGTAGCAGAGAGTCTATGTAGGAAAAGAAAGATGAAGAACCGGTGATAAGCAAGAAGAAATACCTTTATGGAGAGGGTAACATAACAACAGAGGCAGGATAGTGACTTCCAGCCAAAGTTCTAATGAAAACTACAATAGGAGGGTAAAAAAAAAAAGTTCCCTACAAGGGCTTAGAACATGAGGTGGAGGTGGAGGGATGACAGACAGGTTTGAAAAACTAGAAATCATAAGGGATTGCAGATCAAACAAGCAGACTTGATGATATGTTAGTTTGTTCCTTAGAGTTTTCATCCCTATGAACCACAGAATACTGACACATATCAGAAACAATATCATAAGAAGATGTTTGTGTTTGGTAAGAAGAGATGGGTGAAGAGGGTGGAGACACATGGGCTAGGGGTTCAGGAGACAGGGCAGGAAGGGAAGAGACAAGTAAGGTAAGGATACCTGGATGATGAGTGAAGGGGATTATGGTGCAGGTGAAAGAGATGGATCAAACACTTGGTTTTTAGCCATCCTTAGCTTCTTCCTTGGTGGAGGAGGATTAAGTGGATCAATCTCTGGATAGACAACTTCTGTTTCTCAACAGACAAGTCTTCAACAGTTGCAGCAGCAATTTCAACTTCTGCAGCTTGAGCTTTAGTAGCCACTTCTACTTTTGCAGTAGGTACCACAGCAGTAGGCATAGGGTAGCCTGACCTTCTCTTCCTGGGAATGGGTCCAAGAAGGAGAGTCTTCTTCTCCTTAGACTCCTCCAAGGGTCTTGTTTCTTGCTCCCCCTAAGCAAGTGCTTCCTCTTTGCTTGAAGCGGACTCCACTTGTCTGGTCACAGCAAAGGTCTTCACATAGTCCCTTATAAAGTGATGTTTGATTTCAATATGCTTAGCCTTAGAATGCTGAATTGGATTTTTAGATAAGCATATTGCACTTGAATTATCACACCACACAGATATATAATGCTCATATATAGAGTAATCCTCAAGTTGATGTTTTATCCATAAGAGTTGAGAGCAGCAATTAGCAGCAAAGATGTATTCTGCTTCAGCAGTAGATAGAGCAATTGTTGCCTGTCTTTTGCTTGTCCAGGAGACTAAACTGGATCCAATGAAGTGGCATCCTCCACTGGTGCTCTTTCTTTCTATTCTATCTCCAGCAAAATCAGCATCACAGTATCCTATTAATCTGTATTCTTTTGTTTTTAAATACAACAAACCAAGATTAGTGGTCCCAAGCAAATATCTAAATATTCTTTTAACAACTTTGAGATGTGATTCTCTAGGATCAGATTAGGCACTAAATTGAATATCAGGTCTACTTGAAGTTAAGTGCAGAAGAGAGCCAATCATACCTCTGCAGACAGTTTGGTCTACCTTTTTACCTTCACCATCTTTGCTTAACTTTGCATTGGGTTGCATAGGAGTTTTCATAGGTTTAGCATTCTCCATTTTATACTTCTTAAGTATCTCCTTGGTGTATTTTTTTGACGGATGTAGATTCCATCACTTGCCTGCTTGATTTGCAGTCCAAAGGAAGAACTTTAATTCTCCCATCATACTCATCTCAAATTCTGCTTGCATTAGCTTGGAAAATTCCTTGCACAACTTTTCATTAGTTGCTCCAAAAATAATATCATCAACATATATTTGGACTATAATAAAACTATCTTATGAGCATTTCTTAAACAAGGTTGTATCAACTTGTCCTCTAGTATATCCATTATGCATGAGAAATGAACTAAGTCTATCATACCATGCCCTAGGTGCCTGTTTCAAACCATATAAAGCCTTTTTAAGTTTGAAAACATGATCTGGTTTATCAGAATCTTCAGAACCATGGGGTTGTTTAACATACACTTCTTCTTCAATTATACCATTTAGAAAAGCACTTTTCACATCCATTTGAAAAAGAGTGATTTGGTGTTGTGCAGCATATGACATTAAGATGCGTATGACTTCTATTCTAGCTATAGGTTCAAAGGTTTCAGTAAAATTAATACCTTCCTGTAGGTTATAGCCTTAAGCTACTAACCTAGCTTTGTTTATGACAACCTTACCATCTTCATCCAACTAGTTTATGAAAACCCATCTTGTTCCAATGACAGACTTGTCTTTTGGTTTGGAAACAAGTGTCCAGACATCGTTTATGGTGAATTGATTGAGTTCTTCTTGCATTGTAAGAATCCACCTTTCATCATCAAGAGCTTCTTCAATGCGCTTTGGCTCCATTTATGATAGAAAAGCCACATTGCTTAATCCTCTTAATGTTGATCTGGTTCTAACTCCTTCTGAGGGATTTCCAATAATAAGATCCTTAGGATGATGAGTTTTGAACTTCCAGTCCCTTTTAAGATCATCATGTTGATCTTGACCAGTCTGTTGACTTGTCTGATCCACTTGTCTGTCAGACTCTTCAACAGGTTCTGCCTTAGATATGTCAGGCTGTTGACTATCTTGTCTGTTTATATTAAGACCTGCCTTAGACATTTCGGAATATCCAATGAAGATACCTTTATCCACTTTGGAATCAAACTTTCCAAGTTGATCCTTAGTGTTTAGAATGAAACACTCACATCCAAATGCATGGAAGTAAGACATGTTGGGTCTTTTACATTTCCACAATTCATAGGGAGTTTTCTCAAGAAAAGGCCTTATAAGTATTCTATTCTGTACATAACATGCAGTGTTTACTGCTTCTGCTTAGAAGTACTTAGGGAGATTATTTTCATTAAGCATTGACCTAGCCATCTCTTGCAGAGATCTGTTCTTTCTCTCAACCATTCCATTTTGATGTGGAGTTTTTGGTGCAGAGAAATTGTGAGAGATCTCATTCTCTTCACAGAATAGTTTGAATTATTCATTTTCAAATTCTCCCCCATGATCACTTCTAAAAGGTAGAAATATAGAAACCCTGCTCATTTTGTACTTTCTTACAGAATACATAGAAAGCCTTAAAAGACTCATCCTTATGGGTTAAGTGGAGTATCCAAGTAAATCTAGAATATTTATCAACTATGACAAATCCTTATTTCCTTCCAGCCAAGCTAGCAACACTAAGACCCAAACAGATCTATGTGTAACAACTGAAGAGGTCTAGAGGCTGATACATGGTTCTTAGATTTAAAACTTAATTTTACTTGTTTACCTCTCTGACATGCATCACACAAAACATCTTTCTTCAAACTAATGTCAGACAATCTTCTCGAAAAGGTTATCCTTTTTAATTTTAAAATTAGTTTCATACTAGCATGTCCTAGTTTTCTTTGCCATCAACATCTTTCATCCTCTTTTGACATCAGACAGGTTACACTTTGATCTGAGAGATGTGTCAATTCAATCTTATAAAGATTTTGCTGCCTACTAGCTGAAAAGAGTGTATTGCCACTCTTGTCTCTGACTATACAAGCATCCTTAGTAAAGAAGACATCAAATCCACTGTCACATAATTGACTTATGTTAAGCAAATTTTGTCTTAACCCTTTAACTAAGAGAACATTAGAGATTGAGGGAAGAGGGGGTTTACCAATAGTACCAATTCCAATAACCTTCCCTTTCTGATTGCCTCCAAAGACAATATGTCCTCCTTTCTTGAGTTTGAGGTCTAGGAACATAGACCTTTCTCCTGTCATGTGTCGCGAGCAGCAATTGTCTAGGTACTAACAGAGGTGTTTTCTTTGTCCTATTGAGGACATCTGCAACATGAATTATTTGATCTTTAGGTACCCATAGTTTTCTGGGTCCTTTTCTGTTAGTTCTAGGAATCTGTGAAGACTTCATTCTCTTCATGTGAATACACTTAGACATAACATGTCCAGCTTTTTCACAGAAGTTATAGACAAGTATGGATTTAATGGAAATTGACTTAATAGACACTTTAGAGGTTTTTGTTGATACTTTATGATGTGTCTCATGGACATATCCAATACATTCTTTGTTAAGGGATTGTCTCTAACAGCCAAGCAGCTTGGTCAGATTTTCTCGACCATTAACAAATTTGGCAAGATCAGAAGTGAGATCTTCCACTTTCTGTTGAAGTTTGACAACTTCTTCAGACTGTGATGTTTCACTAATAATCTTAGCTTCATTAGACTTTGCAGTCTTTAGCTCACTGTTCTCCTTGGCCAGCTTCTCACACTCTTGTGATTTCTGTTTATGCTCACTAAGGAGCTTTACATACTCTCTCTTAAGGGATTTGAAGGCTTTAGATAAGCAGTTGGATTCCTCCAGCAACTCCTCATAGGCATCATGCAACTCCCCAAAGTCAGGGTGTACCTCATCATCAGATTCTGAGTCAGTGATGGCCATCAGAGAGAGATTAGTTTCCTCCTCTACTTCCTCATCTTCAGATGATGTTGACTCTAGATCCTCCCAAGTAGCCATCATTCATTTCTTCTTTTTGAAGAACTTTTTATAGGTGGCTTTCCTGAGTTGAGGACACTAAGCTTTAATGTGACCAGGCTTCTTGTACTCATAGCAGACAATTGGACTCTTATCTGTTGAATTGGATTCCTTGAAGTTTTTCTCCTTGTGGAACTTTCTAAAAGGCTTCTCCTTTCTTTTTAAGAGCAGCTTTATCTTTATGGTTAGGAGAGATTCTTCATCACTTTCAGAATCCTCGGGCTCAGACAAGTCTGTATCACAGGATGACTCATCTGCTTTTAGTGCGTTTGAGGCTTTTGATGATTTTTTATCAGCTTTTAGAGCATTAGATTTGCCCTTTTTTGTTGTCGCATCATCACCAAGTTCTTGCTCATGAACAGTGAGGGTGCCAAGAAGTTCATCCATAGTCAAGCTTGTGAGATCCTTGGCTTGAAAGATGGCAGTGACCAAGGTTCTTCACTGCTTTGGAAGACTTTTGAGGATCTTTCCAACTTTCTCAACATTTGTATAAGTTCTGCCAAGAGACTTTAAACCATTTATGATAGTTTGGAATCTTCCAATCATCTGTGCAACAGATTCACCTTCCTTGATGATGAACAGTTCATACTTTCTGACAAGTATGGCAATCTTTGACTCTTTAGTTTTGAAAATTCCTTCATGTGTGACACATAAGGTGTCCCACATTTCTTTTGCAGAGTCACAAGCACATACTTTCTCAAATTCTTTAGGACTGAGAGCACAAATGATGTTGTATCTGGCTTTATGATTCAATTCCCATTTTGCCTTTTCAGCATAGGTACTGAGCTTTTGGTTTGTCAGTATTGTCATAATTCTTAGGAATGAATGGACCTTCAGTAATGACATCCCAAAGATTAGAGTTTGTTGATAGGATGAACCATGGGAATCTATTTTTCCAATAGTTGTAGTTTTCTCCATTGAATAATGGAGGTCTGGTTAGGGAGGCTCCTTCAGTCTGGTGACTCCCACTTGAACTAGCTCCAGCAATCATGTCTATTCTACAGGATCTTTTCCTCTACACTATTAGATGCTCAAACCAGAGCCTAAGCTCTAATACCAATTGAAATAGACAACTATAAACACGAGAAGGGGGTTGGATTGTGTTTATCAGATTTTGAAATAAAGTTAAAAAAAATTCGCATATAGAAGCTAAGTTCAGAAAAGTGTTTTGTCAAGATACAAACAGGTCACCTGTCTGATTAGTTTTTCACAGAAAAACACACAAATATGCAAGAGTAAAACTTGTTTGTTATTCACACTTAAACCCCTTTAGTTAGTTGATAAATAAAGATAATCAAAGCAACTAAAGAGATAAGGATAAAGAGATTAAACACATCTATTTACCCTGGTTCACCCTTTAACAAACTAGGGCTACGTCTAGTCCTAGGCAGCACCAAGTTTTCTCCACTATAACTGATCAGGTTACAGACTCCAAGTATTCTTTGCACGCCTAGCCTTTCCAGGCTCCAAGACAAGTATTCTTTGTTCATCTAGCCTCTTTAGGCTCACTCAATTTGTTTTGAGAAAATATTGTAATTAATACAATTTGCAAGTCTTTCACTACCACTCAGATGAGTGAATTAAATGTGAAGTATGGAAAGACTGCTTAATAATTTCAAATGATTGAAGAATACAGATTGAAAGATTGAAGGATTAATTGCTACGAGTAATGGCTCTTTAATGCTGTGTATTCTCTATCTTAATCTTCAATGGCTTCTGTATTTATAAGCTCCAATCATTTAGAATCTGTTAGAGACATTCCTTCAAAGTTTGGCTTCAAGCTGAACTCCACCAAATGCAATAGAGTCGTTCTGGGCAGCCATTAATGCAATAGGAACGTTGGTTGTACTCTAACACGTAAGTTCAGTGCTTTATGGTTTGCGCAGCAGTCAAATCAGATTTGTGCAGATTGCTTTTGTATTTTGCTAAAAACATTTCCTTTTTCATGCAAATCCCAGTTTTACTAGGAATAAAGCATATTAGAAGCACTCCTCTTCTGAGTTCCTAGGTTGCTTATGAGTTTGACCTTCTGACTTTCTTGATATACGTGAGAGAGAGAAAGCATCAGTGACTTCTGCTAGTAGGGACAACTCCTAAAGGCTTCTTTGTCCTTGTGTTCCTTATCGAAGGACCATAGACAGTGAGAGCTTCAACCAGACATGTTGAATCCTTAATGCAGATAGTCAACAATCCAGTCAGTAGACAGGTTGACTCTTACTAATAAGATAGGTGATCTTGTGTCTATGGGCATACAGGTTTAAAGGAACATTTGACTTAATATTCTACACACTAGATAGACAGGTTAGCAACCAATATGAAGTTCATTTAAATCATTAACAAATGTTTAGTTTTCATCAAAAACATAGGGTAAATGCACATCAAACATTTAGAGACTTAACATGCCAAAGTCAAGATGACGACTATCTCGCAGTACCACTAATGACTTGAGATTGTAGGTTTATTGCTATTAGATTAATTCTACGTAAATCAAGGATGTCTGCTTTTATTGTTGAACTGCTTGATATGTGCTGGTTGATTTGATATGCTTAACATGTTTTATATGCTTTTTATGATAACATGTATATTTTATTATTAGTTATGCCTAACCTAATAAAAGGTTGAGGCATGAGGTAATGACCTGGTAAGAGTCGGGAAGACTTATATTAGTATGCACAATGTTGGTCATAGCCATATGGGTGGAAACATGAGGTCGGAGTATCTAATATAGATACCGAATATTACGGGATAGTTGATTCATGATGTCCCCGTGATACTCTTGGACATCCTGCTACGGCTGCTCTGAGTTTATTATATTTTTTTATATATGTGCCACTATTCCCTAACGGGAACAGAGGAATATTTTCATTCCTAACGGGAATGGGGAATGGTCATCCTAACGGGAATTTGTAGGTGGCCACGTCTGCATACAGGCATAGTTGCATGAGTGTAAGGGTAGATGATAACACAATATAGTGGGGATGGTTGATATCTATATGTGATACATGTTTGTGTACTGTTATTGTATTTTATACTATGTACCCTTTCCACTGCATGATGATAGAATAGTTTCTTATCTCCATATCCCTTTCTCTGTATGTTTTGTTATCGGTTCCTGGAGCAGACACAGCTGATCAGGATACCTTACATCCATCATCCCTAGATGACGGGACCACCGAGGGTCCCAGTGATGGGAACTTTTGAGATGGAGTTCCATGATGATAGGGGATGGCAGATCAACCTAGCTACTTTCCTTTCTGTATACATTGGGCTGGTTAGTGTGTACATACGTTTTGGCGATTCCCCTACATCTACCTTTATGGGTGTGTTCCGGAAAGGGCAGAAACCTTTCCTTTCTGTATACATTGAGTTGGTTAGTGTGTACATACCTTTTGGCAATTCCCCTACATCTACCTTTATGGTTGTGTTCCGGATAGGGTAGAGACTTCCTTTCCCATAGTTTTGGCATCCACCAAGGTAACAGCAGCATCCGTAGGACTTGACTCGGTGTTCGGAGATACTTACCAGTTTGAGTTGTGCCACGTAGACGTGTGTTGCTTAGCCTGCAGTACTAGCGTATGCATCAACTAAGACGTGTGATCATCTCAGAGTAGTAGATCTAGTAGTGTCTTCTGTGACGATATCGGTAGTGATCTCAAATAGAGTTCCCACTAGACCTCATCATTTGGTTTGTCCTTCTCACGATGTATGAGAAAGGATAATCTTTGTTTACGTTTAGTTTGGCCAGCTTAGGATGTCTAGGAGTTATTTTATTTTTTGAGGAGTTCCGTCTCCAAGTATCTTATGTTTCAGGAGCTGTGTCTCCATATCTTTAGGTAGGGTCTGTATCTTTGTATGTTTTCTTTCTATGAGTTGGATTGGGTGTAACACCCCGTTTTCTCGTCTCTTGACCGGTATTTATACTTTGTATTTTTATTTGAGATCAAGAAAATGATTTTGAGAAAAACAAAATCATAGTTGTTACTACTATATCGTAGGAAGTTACGGTTCAATTTTGGGTTTAAAACTTATACGGAAATCGGTCTGTGTTTTTACTGACAATATCATTTTATACCGGCAGAAAACCCTATTTTGACCCGAAACTGAAAAATTTGAGATCTAATCACTAATCTGGCGAAATTTTGAAGAAAAACGTGTGAAAACACTAATCGGGTAAAAAGTCGGAGCCGGATACAGAACCGCAGAGGTATACAGGAGGGCCGGGAGGATGATATCACATGGACAACTCACTCCATGAGTCATCAAGTGAGTCACCATGTTGAGTCACAAGTCATGATGACTTTTATGAAAATATCCTAAAATATCTAAGTTAATCTTATCCTATGGACTAACCACCCTTGTAGCCATGGTTAGACAACCAAGATGACATGTTGGCCTCCCTAGGACCCTTATTAATTTTGTCCATCTCCACCTCCTCACACCTATTCCATTTCATTTTTCATAAAAACACATTCTATGCTTAAGTCTTAAACTTTCAAGATCAAACTTATCATTTTCATTTTCTCTCCTTTGTTCTTGAGAATGTTCATGCTTGTTCTTCATTTCTCCTCCATATTTCCATCAACTCAGAGACATGATTTCATGATTCTTAATTCATGAAACTTGTTCCGTGGATCGTTGTCTTCAGTTTGAGCTATCATGTTCTTAAATCCAAGAACATTCAAGTTCATTTCTTTTACTTCTCAAATTCGGCCAAGCCGTTTAAATCCTCCTCCAAGTGTTGTTTTGATTTTCTAAGACCATATTCCTACTCCCCTATATGATCTAGACACTTGCTATTTCACAGAAAAATCCATTTGGAGCTTGTTTGTGAAATGGGTTTTTTTCTAGCCTACACTTTTTTCATCAATTTCTCATCAACCAAGGAGTAATCTCTCTTGAGCCATGATGATAACTTTGTTCCTTGCCTCATTATCTTTATTTTCATGTAACTTATTTCAAGTTCCATACTTTCGAAAAATCATGGAAAAATTCATAGGAATTTGTATGATGTAACTTTTAGCCTTTTTTTTTTATGCAAAAAGGCATGCAAAGGCATCACTGTAGAGAATGGCCATCCCAACTAGGTTGGCACCACCACCTCCACCCATCATTTGCAGCATACCAAAGATATATTAAGAAAAAATGAAAGAATACAAAAACATGGGGGGACATTGAACCAAGACCCATGAAAGAAAATTAAGAGAATCTAAAACTAGGAAGACCTTATCTATTACGGTTATAGTCCTCTAGAATAAAACTAGGGATGGAATCCCACCAAGTAAAACATTTGGAGGAAACTCCAAAAGAAGCTAACTTATCTGCACAAGAATTTCCTTCCCTATAAATGTGAGAGACTCCAAAGACCATGGTTCTAGTCAAATTGACACAATTCCTCCATCTAGTCCTTAAGTTCCAAGGGACCAAATCATGAGATGTAAAAGCAGCAACTACAAGGGTGGAGTCACACTCTAACCAAAGCCTATTCCAACTTCTATCAACAGCAAATTCAATAGACAAAATGACAGCCATAAGCTCTGCAAAGAGAGCATTGGTATTGCCCAAAAAATAAGAAAAACAGCCAATCAAAACTGCATTACTGTCCCTAAAAATAGCTCCACTAGCTGTTGGACCAGGGCAGCCTCTAGTAGATCCATCTGTGTTGCATTTAATCCATCCACACTTAGGTGGAAACCAGCTGACTTGCTTTATTACAGGAGCCTTGGGGGCATGACCAGAAACTTTGAAGCTTTTCAAAATGCTAAACTCATCAATAGAGGAAGACATTAAGCCTTTAGTCTGATTACCTGACAGAGAAATAGAAGCTGCTGCTATGCTTATAGCTGATCTAAGAGGAATCTGCTTGTTGTCATACCTAAGTTTATTTCTGCAGAACCAAGTGATCCAAAACACATTCACTATGCTGGCCAGGATGACATCCTTCAGCTGAGAACTACTCCAGTTTCTGTTCAAAACAGAAAAAACTGATCCAAAAGATGTGGAGTCAATTGGACAGTTGATGATTAAGCTAAGCCAGGACCACAATTTCTTGGCAAAAGGGCAATTCATAAACAAATGCTCAGTAGACTCCTCAGACTGACCATATTATTGCAAACAGACACAACAATGCAACCTCTCAACCTAAGATTTTCATCTGTTGGCATCTTATTATAAAATATCCTCCACACAATGAATGCCTTAGAGGGAGGGACAAAACCATTCCAAATTTTACACCATGGGACAGCAGGCTTGATAGAGTTAAGATGAAGATATGCATCCTTCAAAGACAGTGAACCTGAGGCAGACTTAGTCCAAACCAGCTGATCAGGCTCCTCAAAAACTGGAATAGCAGTATTTGAAATAGCATAGGCCAAGACTGGAAGTTTAGAGGAAAGCACTGCAGTAATAAACCACTTCCTATCAATAATGAAGTCAGAAACTGAGCATTGTAGGGAGCTATGATATGCAGCTGGAAGGTTCATATGCTCAACAATAGGCTTGTCCAACCATCTATCAGTCCAGAAATTGATGAACTTCCCATCACCAATCTGCCAACAACTATGCTCCATAACAGATTGCAGATTGCTTCTTAAAGCTGGCCATAAAGAGGATTTAACATAATAGGAAACAGGAACATTTTTCCTTAAGAACCTAGCTTTGATTATACCTGCCCAATCATTCACCTCCTTCACTGAGAGGAGTGCAGACTTGATTCCAACTTACTGTGACAATTTTCCTGACTAAAACATCTCCAGCCCATATGAAATTTCTGATTGACTGATCCAACTTCTTCAATAAACCAATAGGCCATGCATAAACTTGGAAGCTGTAAAGCAACATACTCTGAATTACTGATTTCACAAGCTGAACCCTGCCCATTATGGACAATAAAGAACCTTTCCAAGAAGCCAATTTGCTGATAATTCTGTCTGCAATGGGTTGTAGGTAGACTTTCTTTGGTTTTCCTTTGAAAATAGGCACACCAAGGTAAGTGAAGGGGAGCTGACCAGCAGAAAAGCCAAGAACACTAGCAATTGCCACTGATCTATTACCACTTGCATAAAATTTACACTTATCCTGACTTAAAACCTGCCCTGAAGCTTGACCATAAAGCTCAAAAATAGACATGAGGTTCCTAAGATTTCTTTTTGATCCTTTGCAGAAAACTAAGATGTCATCTGCATAGAAGATGTGAGTTGGAGGCTTGAAACCTCTAGGACCAGAAATGGGGGCCAATTGACCAGAATCTAACAAAAAAGTGATGCTTCTACTGAGCACATCCTCAGCAAGACAGAAGAGGAGAGGAGAAAGAGGGTCTCCTTGCCTCACTCCTCTAGTACAAGAAAAGAACCCAACTGCCCTGCCATTTAAAGAAAAGGATAGCTTTGCTGAATGAAGAATGGTACAAATCCAGTTACAAAATCTTCCATCAAAACCAAAAGCAGTTAAAACCTTTAGGAGGAAGTTCCAATCTAAAGTATCAAATGCTTTCTTAATATCAAGGTTAATTGCAACATTACCACCATGAGTTTTAGAATCCAGCATGTTAATGACTTCTGAGGCAGTACAAACACAATCTGATATGCTTCTGCCCTTGATGAACCTTTTTTGCTGATTAAAAATGATCTTTGGAGCTTTGATTGCCAACCTGTCAGCTAAGATTTTAGTGATGACCTTAAACTGAAAATTGGCCAGGGCAATGGGCCTAAAATTCTCAATCCTGTCAGCCCCAGGGAACTTTGGAACAAGGACCACCAAGTTTGAGTTTAAGTTAGGAAGCAACCAATTTTGTTTAAAGAATTGCAAGACTGAGCTACACACATCAAGACCTACAATACTCCAGCACTTCTGAAAGAAGCATCCACCAAAGCCATCTGGGCCAGGAGCACTAGATCCACACATTGAGAACACTGCACTTTTAATTTCCTCCAGAGATGGCAGATTGGTTAGCATTAGGTTGTCCTGCTGAGAAACTGAGGAAGGAATCACCTTGTCTATAAGATCATTAGAGATACAGTTGTTTTCAGAAGCATACAAGGATTTGTAGAACTGAACAACATGCTGCTCAAGATCTGCATCATCCTCAATAATAGAGTCTCCTTGTTTCAAAACTGTCATTCTTTTAGAGGCATTCCGAATCTTGGCCACTCTGTGAAAAAATGCTGTATTTCTATCACCAAATGAATGCCAATTAAATCTAGCCTTATCTTTCCAAAACTGCTCCTGAAAAGACAAAGCTTGCTGCAGAGAGGCATGTGCCCTTTGTTCCTGAACTTGAAGGTCATCAGAATAACCATGAGCATCAATTTCAAACTGAATGTCATCCACTTCTGCCAAAGCCTTTTCAACATTCAGATGGACATCACCAAAGACAACCTTGTTCCAAGTTTTCAACTCAGATTTAAGAGCCTTTAACTTCTGAACCAAGATAGACATAGGGCAACCAATGTAAGACCTGCTCCAAACCTCAGAAACAATCCTCAAACAGTCAGGATGATCCAACCACATTTGCTGGAATTTAAAGGAGGATGGGAAACTTCTATCACCTCTTTTAAGGACTAGAAGAAGAGGATGATGATCCGAAAAAATTCTGGTTAAAGTACAACAGTAAGAAGAAGACTAGAATGAGAGCCAAGCATCATTGCATATGGTCCTGCCTAGTCTCTTCACAGTGTGAGCTGCTGCTCTTATACCATTTGTCCATGTGAATTCAGCACCCCTTGTAAGAAGATGAGTCAGTTGATAGCTATCTGACCAAGCCTTAAAATCATCACAGGACACTTGCAAAGGATTCCTACCACCCCTCATCTCATGAGCTCCAAGGATAGCATTGTAATCTCCAATAAAACACCAAGGACCTTGAAAATTCTCTTGCAAAGAAGCCAATTCCAACCAGAGGTCTCTTCTAGATACATGGCTTGTACTAGCATAAATGGCAGCAATGTAAATAACTTGCTTTTCCCACATGACAGAAAAGGAAATATGCTGGGCAGAAGAAGCAACAACCACAGGATCCATAGACTCATCACACAAGGCCCAAAGGTTAGGATACTGATTATTCCTACTATTAACAGCAAAAGGCTTCAGATGAAGCTGGTTCCAAAAATTAAGAGGGACCTGGGATGGAGCAATCCAAGGCTCTGATATAAGAACAAAATTTGGTTTATTAACTGAACAAAAGCTTTTTAAAGCAAGCCTAGAGTCCTCATTCCCTAGACCACGAATATTCCAATAAAAGACCTTCATTAAGAGCTATTATTAACAACTGTCCTTAATTAAAAGGAGATAGATGTGGACCCTGCCCTTGATCGAGTGTTGTATTGATCAGCTTTTTGGACAATTTTCTTTTTCTGCTTAAGTTTCTTTTTCTGAGATTTAGTGAGAGCAACCTGAAATTGACCCTCATTCTCTAACTTCTCAGTTGAAGCATCATCCTCTTCAACCTCATCACCCCAGAATTTCCCTACCACCCTTAAATCGTTAGCAATAGGAATTGGAATGTGATCAGTAACCATAGGAGGAGGAGTAAAAGGGTCTCCAGAAGAACCAGAAGCCTGAGCTTTAAATTGAGCAAAAGAGGCAACTTCAAGATTTTTGCCAGAATTGGCACTTTCAGAAACTGAATCAGAGACTACCTCCTTGTAAGAGATTGAGACACATGAGTAATTTGCAAAGGAGAGTGAGAAACACTCTTACCAGAAGCTGACTGATCAGAGTTCACACTACCTTGCGGATCCTTATTAGACAAATTATCAATAAATCCTAAAAGAGGATTGACACATGATTCCTGGGGCATAGGAACATTGTTTACACCAACAAAGCAAGATCTATCCATAACCCCCTCCTCTATAAACACAAGGTTAATTTCAGCCATAATTTGCTTACCTTTATCAACAACAACACCAGAAGCATCACCTTGAATTTTAAGACCTGTCTGATTATCCACATCAACTACATTGGTTTGGACCTGATCACCTACATTTGGCACATCATCACAATTAGGATTGCAATGATCATACTTATCAGCTTGCCCTTCATCAAGATCATGATAATTCACATCTGCAACATTATTTTTTGGAACAAAAACCTTCTTGGAAAAAGGTTTACGAATATTGTCTTTGGCCATATCTGGCATAGCCGCACCCTTCTTTTTACAATTCCCTAATGAATGACCAACCATCTTGCAACTGGAGCAAAAATCAGGGAGCCTTTCATACTCTATCTGCACTAAGAAAGCAAAATCTTTTCTCTCTACCATCAATTTGTCTCGCAGCTGTGATGATAGATCCAGGTCCACCAAGATTCTTGCATAGTGGCCCAAGATTTTATTCTTGGTTGCATCATCCAAAGAAAGTGGAGTGCCTATGCCCTTAGCGATTGAATATAAGATTCTTGGCCTCCAATATTCTTGTGGAAGACCAAAAACTCTAATCCAACATTGCACATTTGTTTGTTTAACCAGTAAGGGATTGAAATCTGGAGTCCATGGGAACAATCTTAAAACACCAGGTTGAAGATTCCAAGAACCAGCTGCAAGGATTCTATGCATATCCTCTATAGAAGAGAATGAAAATTCAAAGAAACCTCTTCCTATCGGGACAAGTTTCCACTGGGCAATCGGACTCCATAGAGTTGCTAACTTAGCCTTCAAGTCATTGGTTTTGATGGGAGAATCTCCTTTGGACAGTAATAGCCTACCGTGCAGATTATTTTTAGACGCCTCTAGGCCTGCAAGGTATTCTTCTTCCAGGATCACGATCGTGACTTCCTTGTTCTTGATACAAGGAATAGGCAGCTGGCTAATTGGAACCACGCAAGCATTATTGAGAGCTTGAGCGAAGGACTTCTTCTGGGGTGGCAACGGAATCTGATGAGAGGAAGGAGGGGAAGAAGAAGAAGAAGGAAGAGGAATTGGAGGGGCAATGGACTCTGGAAACAAGCATTGCCATGGTGCAACGCCCATGGTGCCGCATGCAAACCCTACACCCTCATGCAAAGCAAAACCCTAGCAGAGCTTTTTTCCCACTTTTAGCCTTTTGATAATTTTTCTACCATGGAAATACCTTTGTCTTCATGTCTATCAAAGGGTTTTAAAAAGAAATCATCCTAGCCCTACCTTTCACTCCCCACTTACCTCTTGTAGACAAGGGAAGATCATCTCCTTGGTGCTTCAACAATTAGTTTCCTTCAAAGTGAAGCTGCACAAGGCTAAAACCCAGCTAACAACCCGACTCGACGTTCCAGTTTCCTCTGACACCTTGCAACATGTGCAAGCAACTCCTGTCAGCTCTCGAAAAATACAAATCATGTTCCTCAAAACATGACAGGCACAACCAACATCCCAGAGAGTTCATCCAAGCGTTTGCAACAAACAAACAAATCACACAATCAATCACTCATCATCAAAACTACTAATTTAATTTATCTATATACTTAATTTCACCAAAACAAGGTGCCTTTCATTAGAAATCAGATTGGGGAAAAAATAGTGTTCATCACCAAAAATTGGGGAAAAAAAAGATTTTATCATAAAAATACAAAATCAGTTTAGTAAAACATCAATTAACAGTCTCAATTGCATAAATACATAGTTAATTTCATAATTATAAAACCAATTTCAAGAGAAAACTGATTTGGGACTTAGGGTTTCATACAATTTGGGGAAAAATCAATCTAACCAAAAAATGATAAAATTAGTTTAGGGATACATTAATTCACAGTCCCAATTGCATAAAAAACATGAGTAATTTCATTTTTAACAACTGAAATCAAAATATTAAGGGTTAGGGTTTGAGGAAAAGGAGTTTTCACATCTAGAAGAAATCAGGGTGGACCACTCACACAAAATGAAGGGGAGAAGACGCGGCGGCCTGACGGAGGTGTGGCGGCGGCAGCGTCACTGCGACTCCGGCGTGGTGATGCAGCCACGATGGAAGGCCGTAGAGCGTTTCCTATGACTATTCACCATCCAAAGTGAGAATAAACTTTGGATAGGAAGAGAGGAGGTGCAACTGACGAAAATGGTGGAAAACCACCATGAAAGGCGCCTGGAACAGCTCACCCGCGGTGGAGACGACGATGCATAATGGCAGAGTCACTGGAACAGGCGCATGATTGTCTTGCCTTGTCCAGGCGGTGACCGGTGGCGCTCCAGGGCGGCCGTGGTTGGGAGAAAGAGAGAAGAAGGAGCAAAATGAAACTTAGAGAGAATGAGGCTATGTGTGTATTTTGCTAAAGAAGCAAAACGTAAAAAGAAAGAAGGTGTGGTCGTCTATTGAAATGGGAAGGAGAGGAACTTTCTTTTTCTTTTTCATTTACTTGGTGGGTAGGTACAAAAATGAGTGGTTAAGATTGGGTCTAGAAAAATGATCAATTTTTAGCCCCTGGATCTAAAAACAAAGAGGAAAAAAAATCTAAATGTTCAAAATTTGAAATGGAGTAGTAATTAATGGTTGAATTGGTCAAACAAGAAAATCAAAGATCCAATATTAATCTCCGATTAATGCTAAACCAATTTATTTTTAAATCTAAAACTAAATATAGTAAAATCTGAAATAAATTTCTTTCAACCATATTATTTAAAATATTTTTCTAAGCAAATACTAATAGCGAAATATTATTGTCCTGCAAGCACGTAAACACTGCAGTAACGCACCCAATAAAATAATTTAAATCAGTAAATTAAACTACTCAAACTAAACAACATAAAAATAAACAAAAATAAACATCCAGAAAATTAATCACTCCAATAAAATTATTAAACATATATATAAAAAATGGGTTGTTACACCAGCACCCTAGCTAGATCAAGTCTACGTTTCATCGATGTGTTCTCATCCATAACAAAAAAATTTCCCACAGAAGAGACCAGAGAATTAAAAACATCTTCCCTCCATGCAAAGATGGGTACCCCTATAATCCTTATTCACACGTTCCTCTCCCTAGCAACCGCTTCACTTTTCCACGGGACAAAAGCACTAAACCATTTTTGGAGGCAGTCCATCTCATCTTCCAAGGTCTTTGAAGTTTCTTTATCCCCAGAGGAAGAGATGAGGACCAGTTTTCCACCCATTGGGATGGTTCTTAAAGAGAAGATTCCCATTCTGTTAAGTTTCTCCTGAATGTCTATCACGTCCTCGAAGTTATGAGCATGACCCACAAAAATTCCCTCTATAACCATTTGAGATCCTCCTCTAAAGCATTAAATTTTAACCCCATCCACTCATTCTTAGAAGCTGTCTTTACTACGGAGGCCCTCTCCTCTGCCATTTATGATTGGCATTGAATGAACCATTGGCCACTGCATTGGCGTAAGATACTCGGCTTTTGACTTTTTAGTTAACTGGTGGACCATGCTGAACGTGACGACCGCAATATGAATTAAACAAAGGTTTTCCTTGATCGAACGTTGGTAGGCTCATATGTAGTCTCGTTCCTCTAATTCTGATAGCATCTAGTTTGGATTCCAACCATCTTGGATTTTGTATGTTACTATATCTTACTAGTACAAACCCAAAACGGTTCCCAAACTTGTCTCTCTTTTTTGCAAGCTATAGTTCCTTGATCCTTCCCCATTTATAAAACACCTCCCCAGATCCTTAAAACCAAAGCTTTTTGGAAAATGTGTGAAAAAATACGATGTGCAGCCACCACTCGCCCTCACCCTAACGTTCTCCCTCCCCCTCTCTCTCATCTCATCTCATAGGGGTACGCTTCGAAAGGGGTTCCCCACCCACTCCTTAATAACTGACTATCCCTTTTCTGGTATGCTTGATAACCCTTAATGCAATGATATTTTGAAGTATGTAGAATTGGGGGAAGAGGGAGTAGATACTTTTGTTGTATGTATTATGCATTTATGGCATTTTATGTTAATAATTTCGTTTATAATTTTTATTATCTTTTTTCTTGATGTTCAAATATGGTGAAATTGTGTTTCTAGAAAAGCAGCGGAATGTCAGGAAGAACATTGTTGAACTGTTCATTGGAGCTTCATGTATCAAGTAAACTTCAGGCCACGCATGTGTTATGTGGACTTGCAGCTTCCTTAATATTTATTTCTTCATTAAATTAGGTTTTTTTTGTATTCCAGAATCCAAGAATGCCACTGCTGACATTTCAATCTCCATGCAATTCAATGATGTGATATCTCCAATACCAATCAGGGATTACTCAATGTTCTCAAATACTTTTCCCAAGTAGTACTTGCCATTGTATACAGACTTTAGCTATAGAGCTATTTAATCTTTTTTTATGACTCCTCATTACATGGACATTGGCCAAAAGTCACTCTTATTAATTATTGTAGTTTACATTATCACTTTATCATGTGCCTTTACATTTTCCGTGGATGTTGTTATGGAAATGCAACAAATAGAGAATAGCCAAACCCTCATCACATTGTTCTAGCCATTTAAGCATTTTTTAAAATGATAAGATTTATTCCAACGATTATCCTAATTTGCTTTTGTATATGCATTTTTGATATTGATACGGTAGAGAAGTTCCAGACACTAAAGAAGCAAGAACAATAGGTTTATTTTAGTTACACTCAAGGTTTTAAATCGCGGTCATGGTTGCGGTTATGTTGCGTCATGGATTTTAAGGGAAAATGCGGCAGATGCGGTTTCGGCGATTGCCAGAACCAACACATCACGACCCAGATTTCGATTTCGGACCCTGATTTGAAACCTTGGTTACACTTATGCTTTGAAAGTTTGTTGATTTTTTCTACAAGGCAAGTGCATATTAAATATGAGCTATGACTGTTGTTTGTTGTAAGATATTCTTCTATGCCATCAACAAAGCAATTATGATATTCGGACACCCGGGATTGACACCCGGGTGCGACACCAAAACACTGTAGTGCTACAGTAGCGTACTGTAGCGCTACTGTAGCAACCTCTTTTTTTTGTTGTTGCCAAATTTTGCCTTTTTTGTATAAAAATAAAAATTTAGTTTTTTTGATACTAATATTTTTGGTTAATTACGTGTAAATATCTGATTAATTCAGTTTATATGATTAACGGGTTTTTTTTTTTGGACAAATTTCGACTTTTTTTAAAACCAAAACACGTGGTTAATCCTTTGAAAATGGTTGGTTAATTCAGTGTATTCTGTGGTTAATCGGTTATCCTGAAGCTTACAATCATTTTTCACAACCATGTAAATATTTGATTAATCACATGCAAATTTCTGGTTAATTCAGTTTATTATATGGTTAATGGGTCTTCTTTTTTTTTGGGACAAATTTCGACTTTTTTTTAAAACAAAAACACGTGGTTAATCCTTTGAAAATGGTTGGTTAATTCAGTGTATTCTGTGGTTAATCGGTTATCCTGAAGCTTACAATTATTTTTCACAACCATGTAAATATTTGATTAATGACATGCAAATTTCTGGTTAATTCAGTCTATTATATGGTTAATGGGTCTTTTTTTTTTTGGGACAAATTTCGACTTTTTTTTAAAAACAAAAACACGTGGTTAATCCTTGGAAAATGGTTGGTTAATACAGTGTATTCTGTGGTTAATCGATAACTCTGATGATTCAACCATTCTATATGGTTAATCACGTGCAAATATTTAGTTAATTCAGTTCATTATATGGTTAATGGGTTAACAAAAAATGTTGTATTTAAAAAAACAAAATTTTTTTTATAAAAAAAAGTCAAAATTTGTATAAAAAAAAAAAAAAAAACTATTGTAGCGCTACAGTGCCCGGGTGTCGCACCCGGGTGTCCGAATATCAGCTCTCGATTCAGAATATCTTTCTATTTTTGGTTCTATTTTGTGTAATGGAGATGTAAAATCCCCCCCACAAAATGACAAGAGAAAACATAAGAAGAGAGGGAAAAAAAAAAAAAGGAGAAAATACACTTTTCTCTTGTTTGGTGGAGGAGAGAAATAGGGAAGAGAAAAAAAAATTGGTGGGACACCCCTCAAATTTTTTTCTCCCTCAAGTGAGGAGAAAATGGAAGAGACAAGGAGTGTTTCATGTAAAATGACTTTTGTACCCTTCTTTTTGTGTTCTTATTCAATTATTTAATAAATTTAAATAAATTGAATTAAATTATTCATTTATTTGATTAAATTAAATTGAAATAAATAAAATAATTATATTAAACTAATAAATTTTATTTAAAATAACTTAAATCAATTTAAATTATCTGATTAGTTAAAATAACTTAAATCAATTAAATTTAAATATTTTTATATTTATTTTTTAGTTAAGGATATTTTTGTTTTTAAAAAAAAAATACTTTTCTCTCTTCTTATTTTCTATCCAACCAAACAAAGGGAAGAGAGAGAAAACACATTTTTCTCCTCTTTTTCTCTCATATTTCTCTTACACCAAATAACACATAAAATCTACTCTATTTCTCACCATTTTCTCTCTTCTCATACTCTTTCTCACCTCTTTCTCTATTTTCCTTTTTTTCTCACAACCAAACAAAGCCTTCGTGATGAGATGAAGAAGAATAGAAATTTGCTCTAAAAGATCCCTTCCCAACCCAAAAGCTTCTCACCCTTTGTATGATGTTTCTAACTCCTCGCATCATACCTCCCACAGAAGAATTCACCAAACACCCTCTGTATAGAAAGAGTTTATAATGATGCAAAAACGTGACGAGGGGCGGAGTACTTGGGTGTGAGAGGTACTTATGTCTATACCACTTCCTTCAACTGCTTTCTTCTTTTGTTACAAATTATATTAATTGCTTACTTCCTTTAATTGCTATCAGTTTTAAGGAGATCTTATTGCAAGCCATTTTTTATGTTCGGCAAATTTTCTTAACTAGTGTAATTTGGTAATGGAATTACGTGAATGGTGTCATTTTTAAAATAATTAAGGAAGTGGGGTAAGTCGTAAGTAGTAGTAATGAAATAAGACACAAAAGTCGTACACCCTACTTACGATTCATTTTTAAATTCATAAAATAAAAAAATCAAGGGAGTCGTATGCATCTTATACGACTTGTATTTTTTATAATTTCTTTTGGCAAGTCGTGTATTACAATTACGACTTTAGTGTTTTTTATTTTTTTTATCATTTTTTAAACAAGTCGTATTCAATCAAAGTGGTTGTTCAAATTTTTCGAGTAGCGCAGTTTGGTAAAAAAAAAAAGGACAATTTGGTCCCCAAATTTTAAAAACAGGGGACAATTCGGTCCCTCCGTAAGGATCAGATTGTCCCCCGTTTTAAAATTTCGGAGACCAAATTGTCATTTTATTATTTTTAGGGACCAAACTGGTTTACTCGAAAAATTTGAAGGACCACTTTGGGCCTTTACTCCTTTTTTTTTTTGAAAAATATCCAAGAAGTATGTCATAATAATGCCATATATATGACTCTAATGAATAATTTTTTTTTTAATTAATAAAGAAGTCGTGAGTGTATATTACGACTTATTTAAAAAAATTAAATGAAAAATCCAATTCCCAAGTCGTAATTGTTACTTACGACTACTAAAAAAAATAATAAAAAAATAAGTCGTAAAAGATGGTTACAACTCCCTTGTTTTTTTATTTTATTAATATAAAAATGAATCGTGAGCAGGGTATACGACTTCTGTTTTGATTTCGTTATTACTACTTACGACTTACCTCACTTCCGTAAATATTTTAAAAACTACACCATTCACGTAATTACACTACCAAATTACACTAGTTATGTGATAAACCGGGTTCTCAGTTTTTTACACATGCTAGACAACACTATCGAAGTACTCTTTTGGGTCTTTTATGTTTTTTAGCCTTTATTTGTTACATAATAAAGAAACAGAACATTATGTTGTTGTTCTAACATATCAATAGATCACGTTATAACTTTCTTAATAGAAGAACGTTACCTTTTCAAGTAGTATGCAACATATTATAATCTATTATAGTTGAAGGATACACAAACAAACTTTTAAACACACAAAGTTGCTCATTGTTGTTGCCTGTTTGCACTTGCTTGACAGTATTTGGTGAGAAAGCCAATTGAATTGGAACCAGTTTGAATAGTTGTCAAGTTAAGCCACAAACCAAATGAATAATATTTAAGACATCCCAATTAAAACAATCATCTAATTTACTAAATGCTTCACCATTTAGTGAACAAAGAAAGGATACATACCATTCAACTAATTTATGAGAGCTTAATCCAGACAGTTTCCATTTGGATCCAATGGATCTTTGCATAAGTAGAGTTAATTTTTTCTACTTTCCTTTTCTTTCTTTATTGATCTTTTTACTACCCACCGTTTTTGGTTTAGTATTTTTTTTCACATACAGGCACATTGGGTGGTAGGAGCATCACACCTTTGATTGGTAAAGGTGCTACATTGTTTTTCAATGATAATCATTATTTTGTTATAATTTTCTCCACTCCATGAGATGTTGTCATATACTCCTCTCCCATGCTTAAATTTTCAGTTAATAAGTTTTGGTTTTGTAAGAAATGGTCCTACAAGCTTTGATTCAAATTGGATGAGTCAAAGTTCAATGCACTACCCCATGGCCATGCATATGATTGGTCCAGAAGGTAAGCATACTCCAGAGTCTAGATCTTCAAAACATTTCTACAATAGAGGGGCTCATTAAAATCAAAAATGTTTTTTAGACAACTGCCAACGACAACTCTACGGTGACAACCGTAGAGTGCTACTGTAGCACACTGTAGCGCTACTGTAGCGCGTACTGTAGCGTTTTTTTTTTTCCTTCCAATTTTTGACTTTTTTAAAAAAAAATATATATTTTGCTCTTTTTTTTTTTAATATCTGGTTATTCAGGTACAAATATCTGGTGAATTCGGCTCATTATCTGGTTAATGGGTTTTTTTGAGAAATAAATTTTTTGGTTAAGTATGTGTAAATATCTGGTTAATCTGGTACAAATATCTTGTGAATTTAGTTCATTATCTGGTTAATGGATTTTTTTAGAAATAGATTTTTTTTTTAAAAAGTCAACATTTGTTAAAAAAAAGAAAAAAAAAAAAGAAGCACTACTGTAACGCTACAGTAGGGCTACAGTGTACTACAGGACAAAAAGTTGTCCCGTAGAGTTGTCTGGCCGGGTTGTTCAAATATCACGTCTGCATTAAAATAGACTAGAAGACAAACTTTGTTAAGATTCTTCCCGATATTATCCTTTATCATTGACCAGAGGCTGACCCGTGTCTTTCTCAGCAGGATCAGGTAACTTCTTTCCTTGCCTGACACGATGACAATTAGATCCAACAGATCCAATAGGCAACTTTACATAAAATGTATTATTAGTAATAGGCTCCTCACTTTTAGAATTAATTCAGGATCTCTGCTGGTGAGTTTCATTTCTTTTATCAGAACATGTTGAAAGAATGTCACATGTATCATAGAATGCATCGTAGTTGTTTTCACGCGAATTAATAGCACTTCCTTCTGTATTATATCATAATAATAGTAAAAATCATTTAAAATGTGTAAACTAGGTTCTCGAGAAATATTTAAAAAACTAGCTTAACAACATTAAAATAATAAGGATAAAAACAATTAAGTTTAGGAAATTTCTATGGTGCCCGGGATAAATTAGCTGCACCAATACAGTTTGTTACTGACCAATAGTTGAATAGGAGTTCATTTAATGTAGTCATAGCATCCTTGACCAAAAGTTTTGGACTTTACAGTTTAGTCCTTGTACAAAACTTTTTACCTTTTTTTAATCTTTAATAAAATTTATTTATTTTTTTAAAGGTTTATTTATTTATTTTTGAAACGTCATTTATTTAAAATTTTAAAAAATAAAAATATGTTTTATGCTTTTTTTTTCTCCTTGGTAAGATGTGCTGTTGTCGAACCTTAATCGCAATGTGTACTCCTCATGGGTCACCTCGGGAGGTGGAAGCAGTGGCGGTCCGGGACGACGGCACGGCTAGAGACAGTTGTGTGACTCACGGAGTGTGGTGGCGCCGTGGTGACTGAGGCGGCGCGGCATGACGAGGTTGCTGTTCCTGGTGTGGCGACAGAGGCGTTGCGCAAGACGGTGTCCGCGGTGGCGCAACGGTAGTGAACAATGATCACGAAGAACAGGGGGCAAAGTGATAGGATATGGGCTATTGATGAGAGGAATGATGGGGAAACTTTGGGCCAACAACCAGAAGTTGTTACTACTCACGAAAGGCCCAAGAGGAAGATTAATATTATTCCACCGAAACATCTAGAGGATTGCATTCAGTAAAGGTTTCATTATTTCTATTAAAGAAATGCCTTGCTGGCATAGTAGTATTGGTTAGCGTGAATTTAGGAATGTAGGTACTGGATTGCACTTTATCATTTGCATTTCTGTTATTTGCTTTATGTTATTTACCTTAGAATCTAGAGTGCTATATATGCTGATGTACCCATTCGAAGAAAAGCAGAGAAAAGTATTAATCCAAATTCCCATCTCCTCTTCTCAGGAGGCTCCTAGACCTCGAATTCTAGGGATTATCTCTGTTACCTAACTGTTTCCCTAACAATTTTGGTGCTTTCATTGAGCTTGAACCATGGCTGACAATACACGTTCCAAGAAACAACATGGATCATATTGAAGAAGCTATCACCAGACTTACCCAAAACCAACTCACCCTCACTGATACCCAGAACCTGATGGCCACCAAGATTGATGAAATCCTTGACAAAATAGCCACCCTTGAACCACCCACTTCACCCACCTCTTCCACCACATCCCACAGCCATAAGACCCTCCCCAACAAACCCCACCGCATGAAGTTGGATGTACCTCGGTTTGATGGTACTGATGCCATGGGTTGGATCTTTAAGATCAACCAATTTTTGAATATCATGAAACTCCAGAGAATGAACGCCTTACCGTCGCCTCTTTTTACATGGAAGGGCCAGCCTTAGGATGGTTCCAATGGGTGTCACGCAATGGCCAAATCACTTCATGGCCGAGCCTCCTCCTGGAAGCCCGTTTCGCTCCTTCACAGTACGACGACCCTAAGGGAGCTCTGTTCAAGCTCACCCAAAAGGGGTCCGTCAACGATTACCTTTCAACCTTCGAGACTCTTGCGAACAGAATCGTCGGCCTACCCCCGAGTTTTCTGTTGAGTTGCTTCATCTCGGGTTTATCGCCGGACATTCGCCGCAAGGTACAGGCGTTGCAACCCTTAACACTGATTCAGGCCGCCCCCCTTGCACGCCTTCAGGAAGAGAAGCTGAACGACGCGCGCGGATTGTACCGAGGTAAGGGGCTCCTTCAAACCCCCCTTCAAACCAATACCTACCCAACCACAAAACCCCACTGGCTCTGTTACCTGCCCCCCCGAAACCGCCCCCACCCCACTTTAAACACCTCACCCCGGCGGAAATGGACGCCCGCCGTGAGAAGGGTCTATGTTTCAATTGTGAAGAAAAGTTCCACCGTGGCCACAAGTGTGTGTCCAAGTTCATCCTTTTGATTACAGAGGATGAAGATGATGCGCAGGGAAACATCTCAGTGACACAGGCACATGTGGATTCTCAACTTGAAACGGACCCGAACCCAAACGAACACACTCAGGCCCAAATTAGCTTTCATGCCTTATCGGGCCATTTGGCACCTGAAACACTGCGCCTAGTAGGCCGCATATCCAACCAGAAAGTGGTTATCCTGATTGATGGAGGGAGCACACACAACTTTGTGCAGGAAAGGCTAGTCAAGTCCTTGGGCCTCAAGGCCCAGTCCACTAATTCTCTTAAAGTTATGGTAGGGAATGGTAATGAAATAGAATGTCATCAGTTATGTATGAATGTTGTTGTCCATATCCAGGGTCAAGTCTTTACTGTTGATTTGCATGTGTTACCCTTATGTGGTGCGGACCTGGTATTTGGGGTCCAATGGATGAAATCTTTGGGGCCCATACTTACTGATTATAATGATTTAACAATGAAGTTTGTACAAGCTGGTAAACTAATTGAATTGAAAGGGGATAGCGATAATGGGCTCCATCCGGTCACGGCCCACCAACTGCGCTGCATCATCACCACTGATGGTGCAAGTGCCTTCTTTCATATCAGGATCGTACCCCTAGAGCCCCTTTTAACCCAAACACCCACCCCACTACCTACCAACCTAGATATCACAAACTTAACCCAAAAATTCCTAACCTTATTCCAGCAACCCTCCACCCTCCCACCCTCTCGAACCACCAATCATGCCATTCATTTACTCCCAAACTCTCAACCTGTGAACGTACGGCCCTATCGCTACCCTTATTTTCAGAAACAAGAGATTGAGAAACAGGTAGAAGAAATGCTAGAAAATGGGGTCATTCGTCCTAGTACAAGCCCCTTCTCTTCTCATGTTCTTCTGGTTAAGAAAAAAGATGGAACCTGGAGGTTTTGCGTTGATTACAGAGCCCTCAACGCGATCATGGTAAAGGATCGTTTTCCCATACCTAGCGTGGATGAGCTTCTGGATGAATTAGGGGGAGCCAGTTGGTTCTCCAAACTGGACTTGCTCCAAGGGTACCACCAAATATTAATAAAGGAGGAGGATGTGTGCAAAACAGCATTTCGTACACACCAAGGCCATTATGAATTCAGAGTAATGCCCTTCGATCTCTGCAACGCACCGTCAACATTCCAATCCACAATGAACAGTACCTTCAAACCCTTCTTGCGTAAATTCATTATTGTCTTTTTTGATGATATTTTAATTTATAGTAAAACATATGATGAGCACTTGTTACACTTGGAAAGAGCATTTTAGGTTTTGTAAGAGGGTCAATTCTTCCTTAAAAAGTCCAAATGCTTATTTGCTCAAAGGCAGGTGGAGTATTTGGGTCACATAGTCTCTGAACATGGAGTTGAACCAGTTTCAAGCCAAAGTCCAAGCAGTTCAACAATGGCCAGTGCCTCGTTCTCTTAAGGCACTGAGGGGATTTCTGGGCTTAACAAGATTCTATCGCCGCTTTATTAAAGGTTATGCGACCATTGCAACCCCATTAACACAGTTACTGAAGAAAGATCAATTTGGGTGGTCCCCTGAAGCCCAACTAGCATTTGAAGCCTTGAAGGACACGGTCAGCCAAGCCCCAATACTAGTACTTCCTGATTTTTCTCTGCCTTTTGTCTTAGAAACAGATGCATCGAGCGTCGGAATGGGAGCCGTATTGTCACAGCAAGGGCATCCCATTGATTTTTTCAGTAAACCTTTTGTCCCAAACTACTGCATTCCTCAACATATGTCAAGGAATTGTTTGCAATTACAGCTGCGGTCAAGAAATGGTGCCAATACCTCCTCGGGCACCATTTTACCATTCTCACAGACCACCGCAGCCTAAAGGAGTTGATGTCCCAAGTGGTACAAACACCGGAACAACAGATGTATTTGGCAAGGCTGATTGGGTATGACTACACGATTCAGTACCGATCCGGCAAATCCAACTTAGCAGCAGATGCACTGTCCCGGATTCCAGAACAACCTGGTGCCGAGTTACTAGTGCTATCAGTGCCCAGTTTTACCTTTTTGCAAGAACTAAAGAAGGAATTGTCTAGCAGTGCTGATTTTATTGCAAAACTAGAGGCAATTAAGAAGGAGCCCACAGCCCACTCAGAATATCGGATTGCTCAAGATTTGATTTTGCATAAAGGGTGCATTTGGTTACCAAAAAGGCTCCCTTTCACTAAGATACTATTGGAGGAGTTCCACAAAACCCCTACTGGGGGGCACATGGGAACCGCAAAGACCCTGGCACGATTGGTGGAGAATTTTTCTTGGCCGGGTATTAGAGAAGATGTACAGAAGTTTGAAGCCGTATATGCTGATTGTCAACATACTAAATATGAGACAAAGAAAGCTGCAGGACTGTTTGAGTCCACTACCCATACCCTCTAGACCTTGGGAGGATTTGTCTTTGGATTTCATTGTGGGGCTTCCACCATTTCATGGTTACACTACTATACTGGTGATTGTGGATCGTTTTTCAAAGGGAATCCACTTGGGCATGCTGCAACCACATTACATAGCCTATAAGGTAGCTTTATTGTTCATGGAAATTTCTGGCAAATTGCATGGCATGCCGCGCAGCCTTGTGTCTGATCGGGACCCGTTGTTTATCAACCATTTTTGGCAAGACTTGTTCAAAATGAGTGGGACGAAACTGCGTATGAGTTCCGCATAGCACCCGCAATCCGACGGGCAAACCGAAGTGCTGAATCGGGTCATTGAACAGTATTTAAGAGCCTTCGTTCATCACAAACCATCTTCTTGGGGAAAGTTTTTAATGTGGGCAGAGTGGTCTTACAATACTTCAAAGCATTCAAGCACTGAGATGTCCCCTTATGAGATTACTTTTGGGAAGAAACCACCAAGCATTCCACAGTATTTAGCTGGGTCTTCAGTTGTTGAGGCTACTGATGAGTTTTTGGTAAATCGAGACACCATGTTGGCAACTTTACAGAAGAAACTTTTGAAGGCTCAAGAGAGTATGAAGCGGTTTGCTGATGCGAATAGGAGGGAGGTGCATTTTCAGGTTGGCGATTGGGTTTTGGTTAAATTGCGGCCTTAGAGGCAGGTCACTGCTACAAATACACCTTATTCCAAACTTGCCAGACGTTTCTATGGCCCATTTCAAATTATGGAAAGGATTGGCAAGGTGTCTTACAAACTGAAACAACCAGATCAGTCACGCATACATCCGGTTTTTCATTGTTCCATTCTCAAGCCATTTCACAAATTACCCAATGATCCAATTCCTGTTGCTGCCTTGCCAGAAACTGAAATTGGCAACCAACCCATGATAACCCCTCTGGCCATTGTCAATACTCGTTGGGATTACTCTACTGCGGATCCACGTTTAATGGTGTTGGTACAGTGGACAGGGTTATCTCCTGATGATACATCATGGGAGGAATGGACTAAATTGAAGACTGATTATCACCTTGAGGACAAGGTGCTTTTTGATGGCATGGGGGATGATAGGATATGGGCTATTGATGAGAGGAATGATGGGGGAACTTTGGGCCAACAACCAGAAGCTGTTACTACTCACGAAAGGCCCAAGAGGAAGATTATTCCACCGAAACATCTAGAGGATTACATTCAGTAAAGGTTTCATTATTTCTGTTAAAGAAATGCCTTGCTGGCATAGTAGTATTGGTTAGCGTGAATTTAGGAATGTAGGTACTGGATTGCACTTTATCATTTGCATTTCTGTTATTTGCTTTCTGATATTTACCTTAGAATCTAGAGTGCTATATATGCTGATGTACCCATTCGAAGAAAAGCAGAGAAAAGTATTAATCCAAATTCCCATCTCTTCTTCTCAGGAGGCTCCTAGACCTCGAATTCTAGGGATTATCTCTGTTACCTAATTGTTTCCCTAACACAGAGGCAGATTTCATTTCCTTCTTCTTTTTTTGATTTCTACCTTATGTGTATTCCTTATTCTACTCAGAATTTTCTCTCTATTGTGTTGTGTTCAGAGCATTTTTTTTTTCTCTTGTTTTTTTTTCCAAAAGATCCCACTTTCTTTTTGCTCTAAACGTCCTTATAATCTCAAACCCTAGACCCTTGACTTCCTTTAAATCAGCAAAAATCCAAATCAATCCTTTGGTTTGAAACGAAAAAGGAAGGAAACTAATGAAATATCTGAATGAACTTTCTTGTATATTGAATTTTGTGTTAACAATGAATTGAGTTATACAAACTCCTCTAGGCTGTATATATAACAGCTAATATCACCTAGAGGCCTAACAAACTAAACAGAACTGAGGGAATAACAGAAAAATAGAACTAACTGCCCAACTGAAATACAACAACTAATACAACTACATACTGAAATACAGAACCTAATACAACTACTAAATCAGTATAAGGCAGTAGCTATTTTAATACTCCCCCTCAAGATGAAGTGTGACATGGTTTGAACACCTATCTTGCTAGTTAAGTCTCTGAACATTTTTGCTCCTAGAGCCTTGGTAAAGATGTCTGCTTGCTGTAGTCTTGTTGATATGTATACTGGTTTTATTGCTCCTGATTCCAAGTGTTGTCTAATGAAATGACAATCCACCTCAATATGTTTTGTCCTTTCATGATATACTGGATTTGCTGCCAAATGTATAGAGGCTTGGTTGTCACAGTATAAAGTAGTAGGTCCTTTGAGATCAACTTGGAGGCTTTTAAGAAGACTATGTAGCCATAGAACTTCACAAGTGGCATGAGCCATAGCTCTGTATTCGGCCTCACTGGAGGATTTAGATACTGTATTCTGCTTCTTGGTCTTCCATGAAATTGGTGCTGTCCCTAATTTCATTAAATAACCAGTGATGGATCTCCTGGTTATTGGACAGGTTGCCCAATCCGAGTCTGAGTATGCTGTGAGTTGTAGGTCATTCTCCTTTGGTAGCATGATTCCTTGCCCAGGTGTGGCCTTCAAGTACCTTAGAACTCTAAGAGCAGCATTCCAATGTGCTAGCTTTGGGGCCTGCATAAATTGACTCAAAATATGGACAGAAAATGTTAGGTCAGGTCTTGTTATGGTCAAGTAAATCAGCCTGCCAATCAATCTCCTGTATTGAGATGGATTGGAATATGCTTCTCCCTGTTCTAGAGATAGCTTTTGATTCTGTTCTAAAGGGAAAGCAGCTGGTTTACACCCTAGCATTCCACACTCATTTAATATGTCCAAAGCATACTTTCTTTGGCACAAAAATAATCCAGTGTCATTTCTTGCAAGTTCTATGCCTAAGAAGTATTTTAGGGATCCTAAGTCTTTCATATGAAACCATCTACTCAAATATTCTTTAAATTTGACACAAGCCATAGTGTCATTTCCTGCTATAACAAGGTCATCCACATAGACTAGAACTGCAAGAAAGGCATTATCATGATTATAAATGAACAGGCTGTGATCAGCCTGTGACTCAACAAAGCCATATGTAACCAGAGACTGTGAAAGCTTAGAGTACCAATTTCTAGAGGCTTGCCTAAGACCATACAGAGACTTTCTTAGCCTGCAAACCATTCCTTTCTTAGGTATAAAGTAACCTTGTGGAGGTTCCATATAGACCTCCTCATCTAAATCTCCATGGAGAAAAGCATTACTCACATCCATTTGATGTAGTTGCCACTCTCTAGCTACAGCAATGGTAAGTAAGCATCTTATAGTAGTCATTTTGGCTACTGGGGCAAAAGTTTCATTAAAGTCTTCTCCCTCAATTTGAGTGTAACCCTTAGCAACTAATCTAGCCTTGTGCTTTTCTATTTCACCAGAGGCTTTGTACTTAAGTTTATAGACCCATTTACACCCCACTGCTCTCTTATCCTTTGGAAGATGCACCAACTCCCAAGTATTATTTTCTTCAAGAGCTTTGATCTCTTGATCCATAGCTCTCTTCCATTCTACTTTCTGTACTGCTTCTAGGTAATTTCTTGGCTCATCCTGCTGAGCAATGGAAGCTAAGTATGCCTTATGTTGATCAGTGAAGCCATTATAGTCTATGTACTTAGATATAGGATAATCTATGTTAGCCTTAGATGAATGTTCTAAGGACTTATAGGTAGGGTTACTGACAGCATGATCACAATAATAGTCCTTCAAGTAGGAAGGTGGCTGTCTAGTCCTAACTTCATTCCTAACAGCCTCTTGAGTAGTCTGTTGGATCTCCCCCTGAATCTGAGTATCAGAATCAGTGATATTGGACCCCTGTTCTTGCTCTGTTTGTTCAGGAATATTACTATTCTCTTCTTCTTCCTCACTTTCATGAGGAGGAGGATCATCATTATCATAAACTTGTGGAAAATAGGAATCATAAGGCATATCACTGTGAGTGTTTTCCAAGGTGTCTGTGCAGAAAGGAAAGCTATTTTCATAGAATATTACATCCCTAGAGACATAGAACTCCTTAGTTCTCAAATTGTACACCTTCCATCCTTTTTGTCCTAGAGGATACCCTATGAAAACACACTTTTCAGCCCTAGGGTCAAATTTATCTTTATGTTTAGAGGCATTTCTAACATAGCACAAACATCCAAAAACCCTCAAATTGTTATAGGAAGGACTCTTGTTGAATAACATCTCATAAGGGTGTCTTGCCTTTATTGGCTATAGTTGGAGTTCTATTGATAATGTAGGTGGCAGCTAAGATGCATTCTCCCCAAAACTTCAAGGGAAGCTTCCCTTGAAATCTCAATGCTCTTGCCGCATTGAGAATGTGCCTATGCTTCCTTTCCACTCTCCCATTTTGTTGAGGAGTTGCCACACAAGATGTCTCATGGGCTATTCCTTCTTGTTGAATGAAATTTCTAAGAGTGGAATTGAGAAACTCAGTGCCATTATCACTCCTTAGTCTTTTAATGTTTTTATTAAATTGTGTCCTTACCATGTTATGAAAAGATTTAAGAGTGTTGCATGTTTCAGCTTTATCCTTCAACAAATAAACCCAAGTTCCCCTTGTGTAATCATCCACTATAGTGAGAAAGAAATGGGAACCATTGCTAGAGGCAGTGTGATATTTACCCCACAAATCACAATGAATGAGATTGAAAGGCTCATTCTCTTTATTTTTACTTTCATCAAAAGTAATCCTACATTGTTTTGCCTTGTGGCATATATCACAACATTCTACTTTATTGAAATTGAAATTGCTATTTAGCAGAGGAAAAATACACTGTAAAGATTGATTTGATGGATGTCCCATTCTTGCATGCCACAAGGAAGTAAGATCCTTTCCTGTCATTGCCAAAGAACCAGCATGTGCATCTATCTTGATCACATAGACCCCATCCTTTAGCCTACCCAATCCAATCCTCTTCTTCAGTACTTGGTCCTGTATTTCACAAGCATCAATAGTGTAAGTCACTGTGCAGTTCATATCATATATCAACTTATGAATGGATATTAAATTGCAATTAAAATTTGGGACATATAACACATTATGCAGAATTATATTTTGGCTTAGATGAACTGTTCCTATTTTCTCTACTAGGACTGTGTCACCAGTTGGCACAATAATATGAAAGGGCTTGTCAATTCTTCTAACTTCCTCTAAAAGAGTAAGTAGGTGGGTCATGTGGTGTGAAGCACCACTATCCAAAACCCAAAATTGACTCTTATGCCTATTCATATTACCAGCCATGCTATCATGGATCTTCAAAGTCCCATGGAGGGCATGTCCTGTAGTATTGTTATCAGGTGATTCTCTGCCTTGTGACTGATCTGCATATGCAAAACCAGCTGAATTCTGCCCTGGAGGCTTGTTATAGCCTCTTTGAGTCCTTCTCATGTCCCAATTTGCCGGGTACCCAACAATTTCAAAGCACTTGGCCTTAATGTGGCCTATCTTTCCACAGTGCTCACACTTAGGCTTGGGACCATCACGATTCTTCTGTCTGTTATTGTTGGTGTAAAAGGCTGCAGCAGAGTCATTCTTGTTGCCTCTTTCTTTCTCAGCCAAGAATCTTGCTTCCTCCCTCAACACATGGTTAAAGGTTGTGCGTAGGGTGGGTAGAGGTTCTGTATTCAGAACATTGGCTTTTACATGAGCATACTGCTCATTGTCCAAAGCACCTAGAAAAAGGTGAACATGGTTCTCCTCTTCTCTTTTCATCAGAGCCCTCGATGCTCCACATGAGCATTCAGGTAGGGCTTGTAGCTCACTCAATTCATCAAGAAGACTCTTGAACTGAGTGTAGAAGTCTTTCACGCTCACACCCGGTTCTTGCTGGATCAAACAGAGATTACGCCACAGCTGGTGGATCCTTGGAGCACTTCTTTGGGAAAATCTTTCTTCAAGATCATCCCAAATTTCCTTGGCGGTAGTGGCATGAGAGATGCTGGCGTGGAGTTTTGGATCAACAGAGTTCAAGATCCAGGCTAGGACCATTGAATCTGCTTTATCCCAATTCTGAAAATCAGATGCATCCAATGATGGCTTCTGGATGCTGCCATTGATGAACCCTAATTTGGTTTTTGCCCTAAGCGCAGTTCTCATTGATTTGGCCCAGGTTCTGAAATTATCGCCATTAAGGGTTGCAGCTACAAGGGGAATTCCCGGATTATCCGAGGAATTAAGGAAATAGGCTGGGTTTTGTGCGGAACTTGATTCAGCGCCGTCGCCGGAGGTATGCTTCTCCTTCTCCGATGAGGGCTTCTTCTCCGTCTCAGGATCAATCTCGCTCTGAGATACCATAATGAAATATCTGAATGAACTTTCTTGTATATTGAATTTTGTGTTAACAATGAATTGAGTTATACAAACTCCTCTAGGCTGTATATATAACAGCTAATATTACCTAGAGGCCTAACAAACTAAACAGAACTGAGGGAATAACAGAAAAATAGAACTAACTGTCCAACTGAAATACAACAACTAATACAACTACATACTGAAATACAGAACCTAATACAACTACTAAATCAGTATAAGGCAGTAGCTATTTTAATAGAAACAATACTTACTCTGCTAAAATCACGGGATCTGATGAGATTCAATTTTACTGCCAGGAGGGGGAGTGGGCTGCGGGAGGAGGAGGAGGAGACATGGAGATGAAGATCTCAGTTCTATTTCTAAATGTTTTATAATCCAACAATATTTGATTTCAATTTTACATAAGAAAAATATTTTTTGATTTAAATTCTGATAATTAATTAATATTTTAAGTTATTAGAGTAAAAAAAAAGTTTTAAAGGACATAATTATAAATGAAGAAGATTGGTATTTTGAATAATAAATGACAAGTATAAAATCATTAAATGCTATCCTTCAATCTATTGGTTCATATCAAAACTGCACCAATACAGTTGAATTAGCAAAGGCATCATAGAAGGATCCTTACGTTTAACTTAAATAATATTTGTTTCAGTATTTAGCTATCATTTACAACAGTGACTATAAGAAACAATGTGAAATGCGTATATTAAATTTAAGCTTGGCTAGATTGCCATTTTTCTAAAAGATCATAGGAATATCCAACGTGATATTCTGGCATATCATACCTAATTTGCCTAAGGTAATTATTTCTTGGCTAAATTGTGGCTTCATATTTTGCTTTTCTCTTACTATAGATAGATGTCAACATGCAATTGGAAATAATCCATGCTGCTGTACCTCTCACTCTCTCTTTGTTTTTTTGTTTGTTTTACTTTTTAGCTTATTCTTTGACATGCATCCAAATCATTGTGGTTTTGGCTTTATGGATGTGGTTGCAGCAGCTGAGACAAGCGAAGAAGCCATTGAAGGCATTAAAATTGAGTTTGTTGACATTTCAACCATGTCTATGTTGAACATTGATCTTCAAGTTGCAAATTCCGTCGTAATCCATTCATTCGAAATCACCGTCTAGGCGTCAACCATCAAGAAACCTGGGGAACCATGGTGGAGAGATTGTTAATGTCGTTTTGATTTACACATCTTTTAGAATGCTTTGCTTGACATAAATTTTCAAAATCTCTAATTGTATACCTATTTCAATATGATATCAATTTAGGATACTTTGTGAAGGAATCAACAGATTCAGTTATAAGTGGTTAAGAGTAGTTAGTCAGTTAAAATTCAGTTGCTAGTTAAATTCAGTTACAAAGTGTAAAACTGTATGCTCAGCTTCTATGCTATCAAGTGTATATAAACCAATGTACACAATCAATATCTCTCAATGAAAATGAAATCAATTCATTCAATTTCTCTCTCAGTTTTCTTACATGGTATCAGTCTATCTTCTTGATCCCTAAGCTTCCGCAACCGAACTATCTTCTTCTTCTTCTTTGCCAACAATGGCAGCTTCTTCTACAACTACACCTGAAAACCCTCAAGATCCAATTAGTCCGCTATTACATTCATCCAAATGAAAACCCTTCCTTGGTTCTTGTATCCCCAATTCTTGAAGGCCCTAACTATCATTCTTGGGCTCGAGCAATGCAAATGGCATTGGAAATGAAATGCAAATTTGACTTCATAGATGGCACGATCAAGAAACCAGCTGCAAATGATGCACTTTTCCTAGCATGGAAGCTTTGTAACACTCTGCTCATGTCTTGGTTGTTTCGGTCTCTTGCCCTTGCCATCACCACCAGCATTCTTTGGATTGATAAAGCTTCTGATGTTTGGAAGGAGCTACATACTCGCTTTTCTCAAGGTGATTTACTACGGGTTGGTCAATTAAAGAAGCAACTTTCTTCTCTTCAACAAGGTAATATGTCAATCACCGAATTCTTCACCAAGCTCAAGATTCCATGGGATGAACTGTGTAATTTTCAACCAATGCCTGAATGTAAATGCACCACCACTACTACTTGTGGATGTGATGCAATTCTCAGAGTTTTTCAACAGTATAGAGACAATGATGCAATCTTGTACTTTCTACAAGGATTGAATGAATGCTATTCAGCCACATCAACTCACATCATGATGCTTGACCCATTGCCCGAGTTAGCCAAGGTTTTTTCTGTAGTTTCTCCTTCTCTAACACCTCTTGTTCAATTCAGGATCATACTTCCTCGAAGATGATTGGCAGAGCTGAGGCAAAAGAAGGCTTGTATGTGTTGATAACTCCCCAACCCCCATCCCAATTCTTTGTTTCAGATGTATATGCTGCTGCAGCAAGCACTACTCCATCCCCTTGTAATTCTCAATTTGATTTGTGGCATTTTCGTTTAGGCCACCCTTCTCCTTCTTGTAGTTCATACTTACATAAGCAAAATCACATTCCTGTACCTAGTAATAGGGCCTGTGACACATGCCATTTTTCAAGACAAAAGAGACTAGCTTTTCCTCTCAGTAATTCTGTATCCAAATCTGTTTTTGATCTAATACATATTGATATATGGGGCCCTTTTTCAACTCCTTCTTTAAATGGTCACAAGTATTTCCTAACCATTGTGGATGACAAGTCTAGGTACACTTGGACTATTCTAATGAAACTAAAGTCAGAAACTAGAACTCACTTAGTTAATTTCATTACAAAGATTGAAACACAATTTCAAACCAAAGTTAAAATCATTAGATCAGATAATGGATTGGAGTTTGCCATGCCTCAATATTACTCATCTAAAGGCATAATTCATCAACACTCATGTGTTGAAACACCTCAACAAAATGGGATAGTGGAACGAAAACACCAACACATTCTCAATATTGCTAGATCACTTATGTTCCAATCCCACCTCTTTTTACAATTTTGGTCCTATTCCATCCTTCATGCAGTTCACATCATGAATATGCTACCATCTGTCAAATTAGGACAGCAAATCCCCTTTTCCATTCTTAACAACAATGCACCAGATATCTCTAACCTAAGGGTATTTGGCTCATTGTGTTACTCCTCTACACTCACTGCCAACAGAACCAAATTTGATTCTAGAGCCAGAAAATGTATTCACCTAGGTCATCAAAATGGCACAAAAGGCTTTCTGCTCTTTGATCTCAACTCTAGAGAAATTTTCATCTCAAGGCATGTAATTTTCTATGAAAACATATTTCCCTTTGTCACACAATCCACCATCCAATCCCAGCAAGATCCTTTTCAGATATCACTTCCTTCCTACTCTCCAAATACTGATCATATTGATCAAATCTCTGTCACAAACCCTGCACAACAAGCTATGCAGCCAAATGAAAATACTGCTGTCATAGAGGTTGACACTGTCCCTAATCCTATTGTCACCACCCAACCAAACACAAATCTCTCCTCCAGACAATCAGCTAGAACCAGAAATCCACCAAATTACCTCAGGGATTATCATTGCAACTTGCTTACTGCTGCCTCATCTCAATCAACATCTTCAGGTACTCTTTATCCCTTATCTCAATTTCATTCGTATGACAAATTGTCATCTGCACACACTCACTACATTTGTTCCATTTCCTCTAATCCTAAGCCTAAAACCTATAAACAAGCCATTAAGCATGATTGTTGGAAAAAGGCTATGGACCTTGAAATTGAAGCTTTGGAACACAACAACACTTGGGTCATTACTGATTTGCCACAAGGGAAACATCCCATAGGATGCAAATGGGTGTTCAGAACCAAGTTTAAAGCAGATGGCAGCATTGAGAGGCATAAAGCACGCCTTGTAGCTAAAGGCTATACTCAACAGGAAGGTGTGGACTATTTTGAAACCTTTTCTCCAGTTGTCAAACTTACAACAGTTAGAATTGTTCTTGCTTTAGCTGCTGCCAAGCATTGGCACTTGCACCAACTAGATGTCAATAATGCTTTCTTGCATGGTGACCTCAATGAAGAAGTTTACATGACCATCCCTCAAGGATTCCAACCATCTAAGCCAAACCAAGTATGCAAACTTGTGAAATCCCTTTATGGCTTGAAACAAGCCAGCAGGCAATGGAACCATAAAATCACCACTGCATTACTCTCTTTGGGCTATAGTCAGTCAAAATCTGATTACTCCTTATTTGTTAAGTGTTCTGGTTCCTTGATCACACTGCTCCTAGTTTATGTTGATGATGTAGTCCTTACAGGAAATGATTTGAATGAGATCTCCTCTGTCAAGCAATTTTTGGACTCTCAGTTCAAGATCAAAGACCTTGGATCCCTGAAATTTTTCCTTGGCCTAGAAGTGGCCAGATCAGTGGATGGCATCATACTTTCACAAAGAAAGTATGCCCTTGAACTCATTGATGATGCTGGACTGCTTGGATCTAAACCAGCCACCACACCTATGGCCTTTGGACTCAAGCTCTCCAAGTCACAAGGTGAACCCTACCATGATCCTACTGCCTATAGAAGACTAGTGGGAAGGCTGCTATACCTGACCACCACAAGACCAGATATCTGCTTTGCTGTACACCAGCTAAGCCAATTCATGTCCAATCCAATGCATGATCATTACTTAGCTGCTACTCGAGTCCTAAGATATCTCAAAAGTTCTCCAGGGCAAGGCCTATTCTTCTCAGCAAATTCAAACCTAAAGCTCACTGCATTCAGTGACTCAGACTGGGCCTCATGCCCTGACTCCAGAAGATCAGTGACAGGCTTCTCCATCTTCCTAGGACCTTCTCTGATCTCATGGAAGTCAAAGAAACAACAAACCATATCCAGGTCATCCTCAGAGGCTGAGTACAGGGCCTTAGCTTCTGCCACTTGTGAGATCCAATGGCTCCTATATCTGCTTTCTGACATGCAAATTCCAACCCCTCTTCCAGTTACATTGTTCTGTGACAATAGATCAGCTATTCACATAGCCACCAACCCAATCTTCCATGAAAGAACTAAACATATTGAACTAGACTGTCACCTAGTTCGAGACAAAGTTCAATCAAACACCATCCATCTTATGCCAATCTCCTCTGCTGATCAGATTGCAGACATACACACTAAAGCCTTGGAACCAGCTCCTTTTCAAGCCCTTTTGTCCAAGCTGAGCATGAAGGACATCTATGCTCCAGCTTGCGGGGGGATGAAGGAATCAACAGATTCAGTTATAAGTGGTTAAGAGTAGTTAGTCAGTTAAAATTCAGTTGCTAGTTAAATTCAGTTACAAAGTGTAAAACTGTATGCTCAGCTTCTATGCTATCAAGTGTATATAAACCAATGTACACAATCAATATCTCTCAATGAAAATGAAATCAATTCATTCAATTTCTCTCTCAGTTTTCTTACACTTTGCATGGATTGTATTTAACGAAATCTTCTTTTTTATTGCACTACAACAAACACAGCTTGTAATTATTCCAAAATGTATTTACCTTCTATTGCATAAATGTTTGTCTATACTTTAACAACAAAAATCACATTGTTTTTTTAATTTCATAGACTCATAAAAAATATATTAAATTCTACGTGCGGATTAGCTTCTAGTTCATTTGAATTTTGGTGTCGACAAGAAACATGTGTGTTAGGATATAAGTCTCTGAATTCAAGGACAGAAGGAATGGACTAAATTCTCACTGATTCATTCTCATGTCATACAAGGGAATATATAAAGCTGCAACATGCATGCAGCATTGCATTCTAACGGATGGATAGAAAGATACGCAATACAGCTAAGCAATAACAAACTAACAATATGCTAACAGATCCTTTCTAGAATATTACAGAGTCATCACCACCTCACTTGTATAGGATGAAATCAGTCCAGCGATTGGGTTTGTTGATAACCCTCTTGGGCCTTGTTTCTTTGTTCTCAGGTTGGACCTGTGTCATTGGGCTTTTGCTGACTGCCATTGTCCATAACAATGTGATGTGAAGGTGTATATACCAAAATACAAGTAACAAATAGTTATAATTCACCGTTATACTTATGCGAACTTTATAATTATATGCATGTATTTTTTATCATCAACTCCGTATTATTAATTAATTTGACGCTTTTAAATAAAAAACTCAAAAGGAGATTTCCTTTCAAGGTTGGCAACTAAAATCAAAGATTTGTCAAACCACAAGGCTAATATAATCAATTAAGGAAAAGATTATGTGCCTATGTAAAAATAATATTTCATGATACAATTATTTTAAAACTAATATGAGAGGAGCTTTTTCTAAACATGATTTGCAAATTTAAAACAAATCGACACATGTGAAGGGTGTAGTAAATGAGTTAACGTGGAATACTACTTGGTTAGTACTAGTAGAGACGTAGAGTCTTCGTCATACGGTTGTCATTACTCATATGGTACATGCATGGAAGAATGACCTAGCTTAGTCTTCGTCAACGTCAACGTGCATGTTGTCTTTTCTCATATATGATGAAGGCGCAACTAGTATAGAATGTGTTACCCAAGTGACACAATCTGGATCATTCAAATTGTCACTTGGGGTGTATGGTCAAAGTTCAACTAACCCATGTGATAATTTGAATGATCCAAATTGTGCTACTTGGATGGTACATCATTGTACCACTTTAATGGATGGTATATGTTAGACAACACCCTCATGTATACCGTCCATGGGCAACACATTAATTTAGAGAAGTGATACCATGACACAAAAATTTACACTTACACCGTATAGTGCCGCACTGTGCGGCACTGTAGCTGCACTGTGTGGCACTGTAGCGGGGTTTTTTTTTTTTTTTATTTAAATTTAGTTGTTTTTATAAAAAATAAAATTTTATTTATAAAAAAACCGATTAACCAGATAATGAACTAAATTCACAAGATATTTGTACCTAATTCACCAGATATTTGCACATACTCAAAAAAATCCATTCACCAGATAATGAACTGAATTCACCAGATATTTGTACATGATTCACCAGATATTTGCACATACTTAACGAAAAAAATTTATTTCTCAAAAAACGCATTCACCATATAATGAACTGAATTCACCAGATATTTGTACATGATTCACCAGATATTTGCACATACTTAACAAAAAAATTTATTTCTCAAAAAAACGCATTCACCAGATAATGAACTGAATTCACCAGATATTTGTACATGATTCACCAGATATTTGCACATACTTAACAAAAAAATTTATTTCTCAAAAAAAACGCATTCACCAGATAATGAACTGAATTCACCAGATATTTGTACATGATTCACCAGATATTTGCACATACTTAACAAAAAATTTTATTTCTCAAAAAAACACATTCACCAGATAATGAGTTGAATTCACCAGATATTTATACCTGATTCACCAGATATTTACACATACTTAACCAAAGAATTTAACTAACAAAAAAGAACATTTAAAAAAAATTAAAATTTAAATAAAAAAAATAGCTACAATGCCGCACAGGCAGCTACAGTGCCGCACTGTGCGACATTATACGATTTAAGTGTAGATTTTTGTGTGAAGGAAGCATTTCTCTTGATTTTAAGTCTTCGTGAAGCGTCAACTCGTCTGTCACGTACTAGAATTGCCTGCTGCCTGCTGCCTGCTGCCTGCTGCCTGCTGCCTGCTGGAGTGTATCACAACAACTAGCATCATTTTAATGACACACAACTAACACTAGAGAAAAAGTGTTCATTTTGTTGAGAGACAAGAGGCTGCTAGCTAATACGTCATCTTCCGATCGATAGCTATATGTGTGGCACATTCGTTCCCTCTATTATTTTATTGACTTAAAAATACTGGAGGCAAACATATATTGTATATATTATATTGAATTTGAATTTTAATTACCACAACCCAAAAAGAAAAAAAGACTAACATCCTTGATCTATCTCGTTTCTATACAGAGGGCTCATAAGTATTATGTTTGGGTATGCCTCCATCATCTTATTCTAAAGCTCCCATGTAGTACTTTCCTCAGTTGTCCCGCTCCAAACGATTTTAACCAAAGGAATCTCTTTGCCTCTCAGCTGCTTCACCATCCGATCCTCAACTTGAAGGGATACCTCAAAAGTCAAGTTATCTTTCAACTGTATCGTATCGGGTACTATCATATGGCTAGGATCATGAATGTTCCTTCTAAGTTGTGACACATAGAAAACATTATGAAGGTTTAGACAAGAAAGGCGGCAAGGCTATTTGGTAAGCAACTTCACCGACTTTTTTAAGAATTGGGTAAGGGCTGATGAATTTGGGAGTAAGTTTCTTTGCTTTCATCACTCTACCAACTCTAGTTGTTGGAGTAACTCTCAAGAATACATGATCGCCTTCCTGGATTCGAGCGCTTTCCGCCTTTTATCATGGTAGCTCTTTTGCCTACTCTGTGCCTCTTTCATCTTTTCCTGAATCATCCTCACTTTTTCTGTAGTTTCTTGTACTATCTCAGGTCCTAGCACCACATTGTCACCAGGTTCATTCCAGCACAAGGTTGTCCTACATCTCCTCCCATAAAGTGCCTCATAAGGTGTCATCCCAATACTGAAATGGAAGCTATTGTTGTAGGTGAACTCTATCAGGGCAAAAACTTGTCCCAACTACCAGACTGTTCTAGCACACAAGCTCTCAACAACTCCTCTAAGGACTGGATGGTCCTCTCAGACTGTCCATCAGTCTGTGGGTGATAAGCTGAACCCAGCCTAAGCTTGGTCCCTAAAGTTTCACGTAAAATATTCTAGAACCTAGAGGTAAATATAGGGTCTCTACACTATGCTAGAGGGTACACCATGAAGCCTAACAATTTCTTTGATGTACAGCCTGGTCAACTTTTCCAAGGGGTATTCCATGTTCATAGGGATGAAATGAGCAGACTTAGTCAATTTATCCACAACAACCCATAACGCATCACAACCAGCTGGAGTCCTAGGGAGTCCAGACACAAAATCCATGGAGACACTATCCCATTTCCTTTCTGGGATACTCAAAGGTTGCAACTTTCCTGAAGGCTTTTGATGTTCTATCTTAGCCTTTTGGCACACTAAGCATGCATAAACAAACTCAGCTACATCCTTTTTCATCTAGGCCACTAAAACATGGGCTTAATATCCTGATACATCTTAGTGGCACCTGGGTGCACACTCAAACCACTCATATGTCCCTCTGGTCTAAGAGAAACTTATCTATCTTTTGGCCTTCTCTCACTTGATCCATCAAACTGTTGGTAACCTTTAAGGTTCCAAGCCTAATACTCTTAGGGGTAACTTCCCAAGCTAAACTCAGATCTCTAAACTCCTCAATCAAATCCATCTCCCTAACCATCAATGTAACATCCCTGGCTGCTTTATGGATTGACGATTGTCCCCACAAACCAACACGGGTCTTTTCAGCATGCTTTGTCCTCACTCACATACTTCCTGGGAAAACTTCCCAAGAGGTCACCCATCCTTGAATTGCTCCAAGTCAAGCATGCTTAACTGTGGAGTTCTTAAGTGATGGGCTCCCGAAAAGAATATGCATCTTGTTGGTATAGGTAGTACCAATCAATTCATATAAGTCATCCTCAACTGTATAGTCCCATACCTACACAGTCTCAGGATCCATCTCATTTCGGTGTGTAATCGATTCATTCATGTGTCCCTCTGCCTAGAAGCCTGCCAAGAGCCGCTCCTTGTCCATGCCTTCTTGCACTGGCGACCACTCCTCGCCCTCGTCGGCCCCGGGTGTCACATGCCCACCATCTTCGGCTTGGTTCATCCCCGAACCACACCGTACTGGGAGAGGTGCCGCTCTGATACCATTTGTAACATCCCTGACTGCTTTATGGATTGACGATTATCCCTACAAACCAACACAGGTCTTTTCAGCGTGCTTTGTCCTCACTCACACGCTTCCTGGGAAAACTTCCTAGGAGGTCACCCATCCCAGAATTGCTCCAAGTCAAGCACGCTTCACTGTGGAGTTCTTAATTGATGGGCTCCCGAAAAGAAGATGCATCTTGTTGCTATATGTAGTACCAATCAATTCATATAAGTAATCCTTAACTGTATAGTCCCATACCTACATAGTCTCAGGATCCCTCTCATTCCAGTGTGTAATCAGTTCATTCATGTGTCCCTCCGCCTAGAAGCCTGCCAGGAGCCGCTCCTTGTCCGTGCCTTCTTGCACCGGCGACCACTCCTCGCCCTCGTCGGCCCCGAGTGTTACAATTAAAGCGGAGACGTGTAAGGTTTTCCTACTCAAAGCATCGATCACTACATTAGCTTTTTCTGGGTGGTAGGTCAACTCAAAATCATAGTCCTTAAGGAATTCCATCCACCTATGTTGCCTCATATTGAGCTCTTTTTAGTCAAACAAATATTTCAAACTCTTATAATCACTAAAGCCCTCAAACTTAGCTCCACACAGATAATGCCTCCAAATCTTTAAGGCAAACACCACAGCTCTAAACTCTAGAACATGGGTAGGGTAGTTCTTCTCATGGGTTTTCAAATGCCTAGAAGCATAAGCCACTACCTCATCCTGCATCAACACTCCACCTAAACCTTGCTTAGAAGCATCACAGTACACTACGAAAGGTTTACAAGGCTATGGTAAAACTAACACTGGTGCTGATGTCAACCTATCCTTCAAGGTTTGGAAACTCTCCTCATACTTAGAGTCCCACACAAAGAGTTGTCCTTTCTTGGCGAGACGGGTCAAGGGTACGACTATCTTAGATAAACCTTCTATGAACCTCCTATAGTACCCTGCTAAACCCAAGAAACTTCTAATCTCGGTCACTGACTTTGGTACTTCCCACTGGGGCACCATCTCTACCTTAGCCGGATCTACGGCTATCCCACCTTTAGAGATGATGTGACCTAAGAAACTTACCTCCTCTAACCATTTAATAAATTAAAAACAACAATTTAATAAATTAAAAAAATTATAGAACTCATACTTGTTGCAGAACAATAAGGAGGCAGTGGTGGCTGCACAACAATAAGCAAAAAAAAAAATTTAAAAAAAAAATTGTACGAATAATGTGGGACATTGTCAAATGCAACCAAAACAATCAACGAAAAAATCATGGCGGAGAGGCATGGCAAACATGTGGCAGTGCTGGCAGTGGCAATGGGGGGCTGGTCAGGTGGTGGCAGGCGCGGTAGAGGGTGTGGCAGCGTGGTGGAGGGTTTGGGCAGTTGCGAGGGAGCAGGGAGAGGGAGAGGGAGAGAGATGAGAGGGAGAGAGAAGAGAGGGAGAGGGAGAGGGAGACGGTGGTGGCTTGCGGTGGTCACGACGGCGGAGGGCACGAATGAGAGAAGAGAGGGAGCAATGCTTGGCAATCCATAAGCTGACTTGTAATCCTCTGCTCAATATAAAGATCTCATTTAAATAAGCCCATTAACTGAAAGCATAACCCAATATTCATCCAGCCGAATCTCAATCTTTCAACATCGGCTACACATTTCTTCGGCTATTCCTCCAAGCTAATTAACTATCAGCCATTCTCGACTATCACCTAATTTAGGATTCGTTTGTTACAGATTAAAAAAAATTGATTTTGACCTTTAATAATTTAGAAATTATCTTTTAGAGATTTTAAAGAAAAGCAGAAGTTGTTTTGCGTTTGTTTACAATGATAAAAATCATTATTTTAAAAGTAGTTAGTGTTTTTTTTACAAAAGTTAATGAAAATAGCTTCTCATTTTAACCATAAAAATAAAAATCATTTTTATGATAAGCTTAGACAAACACAATCAAACTCCTTAAAAATGATTTTGTTATTTTTTTTCATCAAATAATCTGTAACAAATATGCTCTTAATTTATTTTGGGTGATAACAAAATGCTTAATAAGTCACGATAAATACAGTATCATCTGGAGTGTCATTAAAGTTCACCTTAAAAAATACGCTTAATTAAGGCCACTCATCTTTTGGAGTGTCATTAAAGTTCCCTTTAAAAAATAGGCTTAATTAAGGCCACTCATCTTTTGGAGTGTCATTAAAGTTCCCCTTAAAAAATACGCTTAATTAAGGCCATTCATACCCAGCAGTTCTTCAGATTTTTCATTAAGTTGAGTCATTCATTGCATGTAGACTCAACTCAGTTACTGTAGGTAGGAATTGAAGACTAAGGTCCAGTCTGACAAGTCAAAGAGGGTGCAGAATTATTAGGAAGGAGTTTTGTTATTTATACTCCAATGTTTTGAGTTAAACTCACCAGCCTCCACTCGCTAAACCCTTTTCTATTGAACGAAGCTTAACAACCATGGTTGGCTTCAGTACACATATTTCAATTGTTTTTCTGCTGTTGTTATCTGCAACTACATTCCACAGAAGCATATGTAGTTCAAAAAGGGACCTTCGTTGCAATGGAAAGGATCATTCTGCACTTTTGATATTCAAACAAGGTGTCATAGACCATTTTAACAACCTTTCCTCATGGTCCAGTGAAGACTGCTGTGCTTGGAAAGGAGTCCAGTGTGACAACATCACAGGCAGAGTTACAAAACTTGTTCTACAGCAAGAAAACTTGGAAGGTGAAATCAACCTATCTTTGTTTGATCTTGAATTTCTGAACTACTTAGACTTGAGCTTGAATGGCTTTACAGGACTAAGTATCCCACCTAGTCATGGAAACCATTCACTAGTCATTGCTTCTAATGCTCATGCTAGCTTCTCTAAGCTTCAGTACCTGGACTTTTCCTATAATGAAGATCTTCAAATGGGTAATCTTCACTGGCTATCTCCACTTTCTTCCTTGAAATATCTCAACCTCAGTTTAATTAATCTTCAAAATGAAACAAACTGGCTTCAATCCATGGCTATGATGCATCCTTCTCTGTTAGAGTTAAGATTGGCAAGTTCTCATCTAACCAATATCAGTCCTTTGGTTAAGTATGTGAATTTTACATCACTTGTAACTCTTGACCTGTCTGGAAACTATTTTGATTCAGAGTTACCTTATTGGTTGTTCAATCTTAGCACTGATATCTCCCACATAGACCTTGGATTCAATGCTTTACATGGTCAAATTCCCAAGAGCTTGTTAAATCTTCGAAAGCTTAAAACTTTAAGATTGAATAACAATAAACTTAATGGCCCGATTCCAGATTGGTTGGGACAACATGAAAATCTGCAATATCTTTCCCTATCTGTTAACTTGTTTCATGGTTTCTTTCCGTCAACTCTGGGAAATCTCTCATCACTAGTTGACTTCGCTGTCAGCTCCGATTTCTTGAGTGGTAATCTTTCAAGCAGCATTGGGCAACTCTATAACTTAAGGAGTTTATTCATTGGAGGTTTCCTCTCTGGTGTTCTGTCTGAAAAGCATTTTTCTAGACTCCACAGTTTAGAAGCACTGGCTCTGAATTCAGCTTTTGCATTTGATTTGGGTCCCAACTGGATTCCTCCTTTTCAGCTTCGTGCACTTGGTTTGAGAAATACACTTCTAGGTCCTAATTTCCCATCATGGATATATACACAAAGGGCACTAGAATCTCTGGATGTTTCTAACTCAGGAATTTCATTCATAAATGGAGACATGTTTTGGAGCTTTTTGGCTAATATTAAAGAGATTATCCTGTCCGAAAATTCAATAAGTGCTGACTTATCAAATGTCACACTAAATTCTGAATTAATATTCATTGATCATAATAAGTTCAAAGGAGGGCTCCCACATCTATCAGAAAATGTCGTCTTTTTTAATGCAGCTGGCAATTCCTTATCGGGACCCTTATTATGCCATAAATCGGTTGGGGAAAATATGATGAATTATTACGACGTATCATACAATCAATTAGTTGGTTCAATTCCTGATTGTTGGGAGAATTGGAAAGGTTTATTTTTCCTGTTCCTTGATACTAATAATCTAACTGGTGAAATTCCTCCCTCTATGGGTTCATTTCAGCAACTCATTGCAATGGATTTGCATAACAATAAGTTGTCTGGCAAATTTCCACTTGACCTATCCAACTTAAACACAACGGTATTCATCCACCTTGGACAAAACAACTTTTCTGGAGCCATTCCAGTGAAGATGCCACAGAGTATGCAAGTGATGATGTTGAACTCCAACCAGTTTAGTGGCAATATTCCACCACAACTATGCACTCTCTCTTCTCTAATACATTTGGATCTTTCCCAGAATAAACTTTCTGGACATATTCCTCAATGTTTGTACAACATTACTCCCATGGATGCTGCAAGAAACGTGAGTCATTTTAAGTTCACATTCAATTTGTTTTGGAAAGGTCAAAAGTTAGATTTTCAAGACACAGGGCTGTTGAGGAACCTTGACCTTTCTGGTAACAACTTGTCAGGAGAAATCCCTCCTGAACTCTTTGGTCTCACTCAGTTGCAGTTCTTGAACTTGTCTCATAATCATTTCATGGGAAAGATAGCAAGAAGGATTGGAGTCATGAAAAATTTGGAATCCCTTGATCTATCCAGTAATTATCTTTCAGGGGAAATTCCTGAAAGCCTATCTAATTTATCTTTCCTAAGTTACCTTAATTTGTCATACAATGATTTCACTGGACCAATCCCATTGGGGACTCAGCTTCAGAGTTTTGATGCATGGAGCTATATTGGGAATCCTGAACTTTGTGGAGCTCCTCTGACAAAGAATTGCACTGAAGAAGATGGCAATCTTGACAAGGATGCAGAGCAAAGTGGAGAGAATGAAGATGATGAGTTTAAAGAGTCACTCTACCTTGGGATGGGAGTTGGATTTGCTGTGGGGTTTTGGGGAATATGTGGTTCTTTGTTCCTCAACAGGGCATGGAGGCACACATACTTTCGCTTCTTTGATCATATCAAAGACCAGTTTTACTTGACCGTGACTCTCAAGTTCAACAAGTTTCGTGGAATTGGAGCACGTTCTATTTCTACATGAGGTAAAGTAAAAGCATACTTTCTTCTGCTTGTTGAATCGTTTTCTCTATTACTTTTTTCTTTTTATTTTGGTAATAAAACTATATTTGGACTCGTGCTATTTATTTATTTAAACTACAAGCTTGCTAATTGCTATCAACTACTTGTTTCTGTGACATGCTTTTGGGTGTAAATTGTCTAGATAATTCTAGAATTTTTTTTTTTTTTTATAGTTCTGAGTTTTTTCTATAAAATATCAATTTAAAAAGCTTGTCGTATGATTTGAAACAGGAACTTTTTTTTAATATATTAAAAATATAAAATTTCATCTACTTCGAAAGTCTCATTAGAAAAGTCTATCGAAAAGTCTATAGACTTTTCTATAGACTTGCAATCACAAACACTTAGGAGCTCCTAAGGAACTAACCAGAACTGAACATATCAACAATGCATTGATAACAAATCTAAAAGCATTTATAAACAAAATTTATGCAATTCAAGGATTTATCTTATTCAAAATCTATCAACCAAAATTTTCAACAATTTACGACAGAGATTTCTACACTAAAACTGAATCAAATTCCGAAATTCCAAAGCCTATATTATTACAAATTCTATCTATTTTCTATTAGCACAAAAATTAACTAAATCCAACATTTGTAAAATTTATTACAAATTAAACACAGCAACAGTATCAGTACAAAGTTCCTAATACGAACAAAAACTTGCATGTCATTTTTATCCCTCGATACTGAATGAAATTGAACCATTCCAGAGTCTATTTCGAAGGGAAACGAGTCTAGTTTCCAATGGTGTAAGAATCATTTCAAAACAAGCTTTGTAGAGGGAGTTATGGATGAAATACTGACAGGGGTGCATACAGGTTTAAGAGATTTTTAGAACCCCTTATCAATTTTCATCAAAAACAACCCCTAATAATGCAACCAAAAGAAAATCGGTTGTTTAAAAATCATACATGAGTTTTCAAAACAAGCATTCTACAGAGGCAATTTAAACATTTAACAAGTAATTGGAATTTATGGTCACCCAAGGTAACAAACTACAAAACTCACCATTAGAGAAGAAAAAGTAGAAGAACAGGGAGTCTCCTTAGTTGGTGTCTCCTTCTACATGTTGCCGCCTATTTAATTTCCTTTTTATCTTTGATCTTTTCACTTTCTTTTCTGCATGTTTCCCCTTCTTCTTTCTATTCCTTCTAAGTGCTGGAAAAAAAACTAGGTTCCTCTTCCTTCCTTCCCCTCATCATGATCTCTCCCTCTCTCTATTCTTCTCCTTCTATCTTCTCATATAGATGTCGTGTGTGTATGTGGGTTAAAAGAAAGATGGAGACTTTTCTATAGTCTTTTGGGAGGTGTGGGTGTCGTGAAAATTGCATAAATTTTGTTTATGAATGCTTTTAGATTTGTTATCAATGCATTGTTGATATGTTCAGTTCTGGTTAGTTCCTTATGAGCTCCTAAGTGTTTGTGATTGGATGTGTGGGGTGTGAATTAAAGGGTGTGAATGGTAACCTTAGGCTTTATCCTCCAAATTGTGTTAGTTTTTGCAAATTGTGAATATATTGATGGTTTTGGGTTATTACTGTAATTGATCCTTGTTATTTTTTATTTTTTTTTGGTGATTGGATTTTAATTATGAGAAAATGAATTATAGTAGGGCACTAAAAATCTAAAATGGTTTATTTTTTGTGAGACATATGTTTCGAAACCAAATCTAGTCATTAAGACCACATTATTAATTGTGGGTGAGATATGTTTTTCGTAAGTTCTTCATTTTCTTGAAGGCTAGGATATGATACTAATAATTAAGGGATGCCTGATTGTTGTCATAGAGCTCTGACTGGCATATCAAAATCTTTTAAACCAAAGTACTTAAAGTCGCTTGAAGCTATCTAGTGAATGTTTTAAGTTAAAGTGCCCATGCTCATATTCATTTTTGATTGCATATTTGGTTTTAAATATTCATATATTCTTGCTTCAAGCAAAGCTCACTGAGAATTAATTTTTCTCACTAGGCTTCTTATTGTTTCAGATAAGCAGGTTTAGGTTCCTCAGAGGATATTTTGAGAGTTTAAAGAAGGAATCATTCTTTAACTCAATACGTTATTTGGGAATCTTCAATATGTAACTGTCGGCTTCATAAACTGTTTTAATGAAGTTCGAGAGTAATTTCTTTATGTAATGCTTTTATTTGAGTTTTGTAAGGTCATGTATGACAATTATGTTAAGACTATCAGTTTGACTATCAATTCATGTGGATGTCTTGTATTGGATTGTAAACACTAACATAAGGCATTACATTTATGGTATCAGAGTAGTCTGATCCATCTGGACTGTGAGTCTAGGTTAGGAAGGATTAGGATACCAATAGTAAGTTAAGTAAAATGATTTAGTGTAGGTCAAAATAGCGATCTTAAGCTAATCCGTACAATTATTATATGATTGATCGCTTTGAACCCAGATTGTTGGGACTGGTCAACCCAATAAGTTGTTCAAAGCGTTAGGAAATATAATAACTCACGGATTTGAGCATGGATTAGGCAACATTGTGGTTGAGTAACATAGCCCAAGTATGAACCCGGTAAAAAGAGTCAGTGAGGAAATGGGGCATTGCTAGGGCCACCTAGAAGATGAATGACAATAGTTCAAGGTTTTCGATGACCTCTTGTAAATACTATTATGTGAACATTTATGTACCTTGAGCTTGAATTTTTGTGAGTTGATTGCATGCAAGTTAGTTCTGATGTGTGTACATGAAGATCTTATGTGTTCCTATAGATGTTAACATGCTCTAGGAATGTGGTTTAAATTTTTATTTTTATTTTTTGCTGGATGTGAAATGACATTAGAAAAAAATGGATGCATGCATGATGCATGGAAACCAATTTTTTTTTGGGTTGCTAGAAATTTCTGCACGTGTTCTTGCTATGCTATTATAGAAACTTTTTATTAGATTCCTAATCCTATGATTCTAAAGCTTGTTTTGTTTTATTTTTGAACCAATTTATGAGTATAATAATGGATCTGGACTTGTGAATTTGGTGCTGAAATTTCGAATTAAATGGAACTAAGGCATGGGTTGATGAATGAATGAGTATGGCAAAGATCGTGGTTGCCTGTAACTCCTTTGATAATGTATGAAATTGAATGATTATTAATGTGAGAGGTGTGACAAATGATATTAGAAAGCTAAGTTTTAAACCATGAATATGATGAACTTTTCTGTAACACCCCGTTTTCTCGCGTCTTGAGCAGTAATTATATTTTATATTATTATCGGGGATCTAGAGAATGATTTTCAGGAACACAAAATCATAGTTGAGGCCTTCTATATCGAAGGAAGTTACTGTTAAATTTTGGGTTTAAAACTCAGACGGAAACCAGTCTGCAATTTTATGGACAGTACAATTCTGTATTACCCGAAAACCCTAATTTCGCCCCGAAAACAAAAAATTTCAAAATGTTGCCACTTGTTGGGCACAAAATATATTTAAAAAATTTCTACTCAATGATAAAATATTTTATTTTATCGGGTGAAATTTTAGCGAAAAACGGGCGGAAAACCTAATCGGGTAAACGACAGAGCCAGATTCGGATCTACAGAAATATGTTGGAGGATAGGAATATGATTCAACTTGGACAACTCACCTACATGAGTCACCTAGTGATTCACCCTACTCATAAATGACCATAAATGAAAGAGGGTGAATCACTAAAGTCATAAATGAAAAGTAGTGAATCATTATCTTGCACATGTTAAGAGTTTGTGTTCAAATTCTCTTCCTCTTGCTCTATTGTTTATAAAATTCAACTAAGCCCTCCTAGCCACACATAAGTCACCTAGTCATCATGACTACCTAACAAATTATTTTAATATCCTTGCGAAATGACCAAAATACCCTTTGATCATTTTATGAATTCCTTTGATGTCCAACAAGTGTTTTGACAATTTTGCTTCCTTCTACCATGTATAATTTCGACCAATCCTCTTGAATAGGCATTCTTTCACTCCATTCTAGATGACCATGATGGTTATGAAGACACCTAAGTATTTGAAGTTATTTTCTAACCTAACCTAAAACTATGGTTACTACCTAAGGTTAGTAACCAAGACAAAACCAAATTGGCTTCTTCTTCCTCCATGTGATGCACATACGGCCACATCACTCTAGACACACCTTCACCACACATTTCTCTCATCCATCTATGTCCACTCATTTGCCATGACTCACCTTCATCATGATGACTTGGTACAAAAATATCTAGATATTTACCTTATAACCTAACCTAGCTTTGGTTAACATCAACTATGGTTGTCATTTAAGGTTAACAAAGCAAAGTTCTCCTCCTCATTTGGCAAGAGTATCACACGGCCAAGCCACCTCCACATACATCTTCACTTCATTTTTCATTACCTCCACCTAAATTATGCATTCTTTCATTTTTCTCTCCTAAAATCATTTGTTAGACAACCAAGTTTCATCCTTTCCTTTCCTTTCTCCATAGATTCGGCCACAACCATGTTCTCACCTTCCAGTTACTCTCTTGAAAAACCAATACCATATTCATCATCCTCTCATCATCCTTGTTCATGAAATAAAATCCATTCTTTCCTTTCTTTCTACAAGGATTCGGCCTCCACCTCCAAACCACCACCTAAGAGCTTGTTTCACAAATCAACCATAGATCCATGATCCTCTCATCAATCTAAGATCATATTATCTCACAAGTCTTTCATTTGGAACTTTCTTTTGAAATAGGTTTCTAAGCTTCAAGTTGGCATAAGCTTGATCATCAACTTCTAGCTTTCAAGTGAGTGATCCAAGCCTTGATCTATCTTCTATATTTATGTCTAAGCATAGTTGGATGAATCCTTGTTCTTTTGTGTGAGTTTGATAGGCTTTTGAAGCCAAAAACCGTGGCCTCCTTGCTTGCTTTAATGTAGATATGTGTGTGGTTTAAAGTATTTATATATTGTCTTAAAAACCCTAAGTGTTAGGTTATGTATTTATGAGTATATGTGTGTGATCCTCTTGGAGGAATTGATTTTGTGCTTGGTTGTGGTATGATATTCCATATGGTTGTTTTGGTTCCAATGATCTCAAGTTGGAACCTTGATTTTTGTTTATTTGATTTGATATAAAAATTGCCTAATATTTGTATTTTTGGACCATTTGGCCATATCTGGTTGAGGGGTTCCATGTTGATTTAATCTGTTTAGATAATTTTTATAAGGATTGAATGAGTATATAAGAGTATTGAAATTTGTTTGAATTGGTTTTGATATGTATGTGAAAAGATATGAATTTATGAGTCTTTAAGGACTTTTTTGCAATTTCTGGAAAATTTGAGGAACTGAATTATAAATATGAAAATATGGGATATAGTCGAATTGAATGATGATATAGGAATATAGAAATTGGTTTGACCTGAATTGGCTGATTATATTGAAAGTTATGAACTTTTGAAGATATAGGGACTAATATGCAAATTCTGAGAATTTCAGGGGCTGTTATGAAAATCATATTCTTATGTGTTGTGATTGCAGCCCTTGGACGATATAAGGCCATAGAAATTGATTTGATGTCATTTGAACTAATACATAAAAAGATATAAGCTTTTTACTACACAAGGACCTTTTTGCAAATATTGTAAAATATGGGGCAGAAATGTAATTTCTGGAATTTTTATGGTGATTCCAAAATATTTCTATAGAAATTGGTTTGGTGTGATTTGAAGTTATAGATAAAAAGTTATAAGGTTTTAGGTGATTTTAAGTAAATAAGGATCATTTTGCAAATAATGAAAGTTTAGGGACTAAACTGTAATTCTCGAAAATATATGATGGTTGGACAGTTAGGGACTATTTTCTATAAAATATCAATTTAAAAAGCTTGTCTTATGATTTGATAAGGAACTTTTTTTTAATATATAAAAATATAAAATTTGATCTACTTCGAAAGTCTTATTAGATCTCATATATTACATGGTAGTATTCATGTATGCCATTTTTTTTTAGGCAATATATGTATGTATTTTTTTGTCAGAACTCACCGTAATTAGGGCCTTTGGCACCCCAGTGAGTCCATGAAGTACCTCACGGCTTATATCATTTGGACCCGCTATGAAACTAATCTCCGCTCGGGGTCCAGTAGCAGCTTAAGGTCCAACCCCCTCCCCAAGGATGCATAATTATATAGTCTTTCACAAAACTTTAAAAATAACATATATAACATATATATTTGTTAGGCAAAATTACACTTTTGGTCCTTTAAGTTATTTGTTTTGTTCAAAATTGGTCCCTTAGTTAGGTTCAGGATTCAAAATGGTCCCTTAAGTTTTTTTTTTTTGACAAACTAGACCCTTAAGTTATGTTCGGGTGACAAATTGGTCATTTTGACAAATTAAGGGACCAATTTGTCACCCGAACATAACTTAAGGGTCTAATTTGTCAAAAAAAAAAAAAAAACCTTATGGGACCAATTTGAAACCTGAACCTAACTTAGGGGTCTAGTTTGTCACAAAAAAAAAATTTAAGGGACCAATTTGAACAAAACAAATAACTCAAGGGACCAAAAGCATAATTTTGCCTATTTGTTAAATAAATAACATTTAATAGACTAAAATAAATTAAACTGTAATGAACCAATGATGGATCTTTTACCCCATTCTTATTCCTATAAACATACATTATGTCATGTAATAAATTACTTCCAGCACCTCGAAAGTCCAAGATGTAAGTTGACACCACCAACAATTTGCGAAACTAATGCTTATAAGCATGTTTGTTTTAAATTTTATAAATAGAAAATCATGTTTACAAATCACGTTTGGGGGAAGCTTATAACTTATACTATTGGACACAAATCAAGGAGTCTAGTATAATTGTTATCAGATCTTTCAATTATTAGGATAATAATAAATCAATTGTTGACTAGGATATTGGGCACATATCAAGGATAACATATTTTACATTGATTAGAACTGATTAGCATATCAATAAAAATCATACGGTTCACGATTCTTACATGGTATCAGTAGGTTCATGTGTTTCTTCATCATGTCTGACCAAACTCCTCCTTCTGAAAATTCACCATCAAAACACCACTTATCAACACAGATCCTTGTGTCATTCATCACTCAGACAGTGTAACACCTTGCTTTATAGCTATACTGTATTACCGGTAGCAAGATAATTATTTATATTTTTAACTGAGACCAAGAAAATGATTTTGGATAAAACAAAATCATATTCATAGTCTACCTTATGGTAGAGGTTTACAGTAAAATTTTGGGTTGAAAATTCAGAAGGAAACCAGGCTGCGTTTTCACTGACAGTAAGATTTTACTGATCAGAGAATCTAATTTTGACCCGAGAACGAAGCAGTTTACTTTTATATGATATTTCCAACGATATAGCCTATTTTGAAATTCTTGCTCAAACATATATTACTATATTTTATTCGGGCGAAGTTTCGAAGAAACGCGCGTAAGAAAACCTAAATCGGAAAAACAACGGAGTCGGAAACGGAACTGCAGAGACCCACCAAGAGATTGGGACAACGAGTCATACATGATGACTCATGTAGGATGAGTCATCAAGTCATGATGACAACTTCAAAAATATCTAGATATTTAGGGGTGAAAAGACCAAAATACCCTTAAATTCCTAACTAATTTCCAATCTGTCCCAAGATATTTTTGGACCCCGAATTCCTCGTCAATTTCATGCAGTCCTCTCCTCTTCATCACTTGATGCAATCCATTCATTCATTTCATCAAATTTTCTCTCAAAAACTTAAGACTTCATTAGTTCAAAGCTTGCATCTTAGATCATTTTTTCCTTCATTCCAAGGTGAGGATCCTCTTCCTCATCACCTTAGCTCTCTTTATCATCCACTATTTCGGATCAGAGGAGAAGAATTGAGATAGAGTCATCAATTGCTACAAGAAGCCATTGTTAGAAGCTTTGAATCATGGTTGGAGCAGTCACAGTGAGAGCGTCGCCAAACACTCTTCAACCATTGGATTGTTCTCAAATTTCATAAGAAGGTTCAAGACTTGTGGTTATTCATATCTAATGGTCATAATTATGAAAAAGCCTCCAGGTATGAGATATTTAGTTCGGACAATGGACTGAAAGGGTAAGAAACTCAACCGGATACCACCTAACCTGCAACCATAGAACTATCATCTGAGATCTGTTAACCAATGGATCAGGCTGAAACTTTGTGAGAAGGTTTAGGAAAGATATTTCTTTGTTGTCACCGTTCATTTTTGTAATTAAAGGTATGTGGCCAGAGATATGGAGCTTGAACTGTAGTTCTGTTTTGGTAGCTTTTCCCTAGGATTCTTGAGCTCAATTTTGAATCTGATTTCCCCTAAGTCCAGCCATGGTTCTCGTAAGTTTTTCCATCGATTTTGTCTCTTGATTCAAATAGATTTATTTATTTGAAACCCTATTGTTGATTCAGTTGGTATTTTGTGTTTCCGGTGCGACACCCCATTCTAGGGTCATCACATAGTTACCCAAATGCGGGAAATAAAATTATTAATCGCTGGTTACTTTCGGAAAATAAACTTTAAGTTAAACGTCTTTTCACGGAAATGGTGATAATTTTTTTTTTAAAAACATCGAGAACATAAACAAACATATATATCTATATATATGCATCATCAGTTAAATACATACTACATCGCTAATAGGATATTACAAAAGAGCCCTCATAAGTATAGGTCATTCTCCATAAAACTAAGTAAGAAAAATAAAGACATATACACATAAAGTATCGAGCAGTCTAGAACCATACCAAAAACTCACGGCTCTCAGGTGTATCCCGTGAAGATACCGAATGAAAACCATTGGGGAGATCATGATGATCACCCCCACCTACAGCAGGTGTATCCGGTGAAGATACCTCTACTCCCGCTCCATCGTCGGAAGAGTCATCATCATCAACGGCAGGAGGGTGAAACTCAGGATCATCCTCAAGGTACTCATCGGGGTCCTCCTCGATCTCAGGATCCTCTACCACCTCGACAGGAGGTGCTGCTAACTGAAGAGGCTGAATCGGCTAAGGTGGAACAAGTAACCTGTGCTCAGCCAAATACTGTAAGTAAAGCCAAACTGGAGGTAGAGATACCTCAACAGTCTCCACGACGTGCGTCCTCTGCTGTGGTCCCGCAACTACTGTGCTGGCGACCTCTCGACTAGGGCCAAAATACGTGGCGCTTAGTGCCCTCGGGTTAATCTCCCAAGCGCCAGCATGGTGTGCGTCATCAAACGTGATCGAATGCAGACTCGAATGTGCCAGAGGCAAATCCAGGTCCATCTAATCTCAGATGTAAATATATATGCACAAGTAGAGAAACCACAAATAAAACATGCAACAGTGAGAAACCAATATATGGATTTAACTCGACAACTACATGCGCAACACAACAGATAACCTATACACACATACACATTATATCAACATAAGCATTCATACCAAGCTAATAATTTATCAACGGGTTTCACACCCCACACATCATCATTTGAAAAACTATGCACGAACACTTCAAATACATCGTCTAACTTCGCACTTAATCTCATGAGATATCTTAACTGTAGTGAGTTGATCAGGATCGATTGCCATACAAGGCAAAAAGGCACACAACCATAGGCACACAGCCAAAACCCATTGCACACTGTCCAAACCCAAGGCACAATGATAAAACCGTAAATGGGGTTTCATTGTCCAACCCGGGCACAATGAAGAAAATCATAGCATGAGATACCTGACTCCGCAAGGTACTGACACATAAACCGTGGGCATGTCTGCCAAATGCATGCAAAAACACTTTGTTCTTGACACTTTTCTTTGTGTTCAATCTCTCCTTGCCGCAGCCAAAATGGCTTATGGCTAATTATAGTTTTAAACATCTTTAAAACTTTCATTAACAACACAGGACCTCAAAGTCCGAATGCTCAATCACGACACCCCTAGACCGATGCACCAGCCCTAAGTTTGTGGTAATAGAAAACTTCTTAAATGTTTTAACACAGTAGACCCCAAGTCTACAGTACCTCAAAGTCCAAAGGACACCACGTCCATAACACAGTAAGAACCTTAGTACCCCGACGTCTCGGTTACTAAGTTCAAAAACCCTTTTAACACAGTTGAGTTCAACTTGATTTTGGAAAATCATTTCAAATAGGAAATAAAATCACCAGTTAAAAATTTAGTTTTCAGAAAAGATGGTCACTTGAGGCTCAAAGTTAGTTTAAAACATGTACTGCCGCTTTAGAATTACTTGCCATCGATATTTTTCCAAATTGCCGTCGTTTAAACTTTTTAAAGGCATTTAAGCCAAATGTTAGCTTCTTCCACTTAAATCATTTTCTAAATTCATAATTAAGTTATTTTCAAAAAATAATTTTATAAAATAATTTTTTATAATATTCCGGAATTTCTTACGTAAAAATTAGCAATGCAAAAATAATTTCACGGTTACATCCTCACTATGACTCATAATTTACTCTTACACCGATAAATCATTAAAATAATGATATTTTCCAATATTCCTTATTTTTCCCAAATAAAATTTTCCAGTAATATTATATTCCAATATTTTACCGTTAAAACATTGAATATAATTTACGAAGTTTTTCAAAGCTTTTATCTGATTAATTGATTGGGCACTGACCACTGTCAGGCTTCTCAAGCAACAATCAACAACAACATCATAGTAATATTCCCAGGCAGATCATGCATCACAGTATTATAATAAATAACTACAGATAAACAATTATACACAGATAAACCATCACAGATAAAAATATCCCAACTTAAACAACTTAAACAAACACCAACAGATAAATAATTACAGACAACAACAATTGGCACGTAGCCATCGGATAAATCCCTCAGGCAATCCCCTCTTACCTCTTGAAGAACTTACCTTCCGATGAAAAACTTTGTCGCCGATCCAGTTTCAGGTACAACACAAAGTCACTTAACCTTTAAAAACCACAACCAAACAATTACTAATCAAACAATTAAAACACCTAATTCTCTATAATAGGTCATGGCCTCCTTAGGGTTTAGTGGCTAAAAATTTCTAAAATTGTCTAAGTCATTGGATTAATGATCCTAAGTACTTAAGACAATGGATTAGTGATTAATCAACAAAGTTTGAATCAAAAACTTCTAAACCTTCAAAGACCTAGATTCGGCCATGAGAAGTAAATGGAGTTAGAGGTTTTTGTTTGATGAACAAACTTGGATTCAACATGAGTACATACTAGAAAGATAGTATATAAGATCATTTGTACAAGAAATGAACAAAATCTTCCTCCAACACCACCAATATGGTCGGCCTTGGCAAGAAGTGTAGGGAGGAAATTTTGGATTTCAACATACTCTTGGATTATGAACATATGTATTATGACAAGAACATAGAAATTGGTTTCACATTTGTAGGATTTTTCTATGATTTTCTATGAGTTTTCAAAGTTAAGAACATATATGATGAACAAGATGAATAAACCTCTAAAACAAGAAACGAATTGAAGAACATATAACTTAAAGATGATGAGGAACATGAATCACCTCTTGGAATTTGAAAATGGGCAAGGAATCACCAAGTTGCTTCACAAATCAAGCTTTTGTGTGTTAGAGAGAAATGGAAGAATGGAGAACTTTGATGAAGAGTTGAGAATGTGTGAGACTGAACTAGAATGCACTTGACTCTCATCAAGTTTATGAGCCAAAGATGGGCTTGGACTTGAAGAAGTCCAAGTCCATTTACTAAATTTTCAACATAAAATGCTTAAGTCTTAATACTTGACATAGGAAAGTTCATGAGTCTTGGGCATGAGATTGGACCTTTTGGGCGCAGTCCTTGATAGGTTTGGATGAGCCAAAATTGATCCACTTAACTTAGTGTATCATGGAAACTAGTTTAGGGACTAAAATGAAATTAATAGAAAGTTTAAGGACCAAAAGGCAATTATTAAAAATTGCTAACATAACCTTAAGCCACACTAATCCTCTCACATGGATTACTCATTTATAAGAAAACATAGGGTTTATCTACTTATCGATTCCCGAAACTCCCGTAATCGGCTCCGTCGTTTACCCGATTGAATATAACACCCGTAAAACGTATATTATTTCATTTTTAATGAAATAATTCTAAAATTACACAATCGTAGGAAATAAAATAAAAACCTTAAGTTTTTCGTTCACGAATTAAAATTAGGTCTTATGATCATTGTAAATATATTGTCAGTGAAATTCGCAGGCCGGGTTTCGCCTGACTTTTCAACCTAAATTTTATTCATAGCTTTCTACGTTCAAGTAGAGTTGAGTGATGAACTCTGTTTATTTAAAATAATTTTCTAAAACTCAATTAACCATTTAAACATATTTGTATGCATTTCTGTCATTTAAAATACTAAAAAGCAGGGTGTTACATCCAGCGAATTGTGATACTCGTACGTGTAATCGGGACGAAAAACGGAACGTTGGATGTGTGAGTATGGATGGTGGAAGATTTTTGGACGTTGTGGGAAAGTGTGTGGAGGTTCGTGTCAGTAGCACGGACACATTCGGAGCTGGTACAGGAAAGCGAGCACGTCGATTAGGTGGGGCAAAGAATCAACCTGTCGTCGGAATGGATAAGTAGAATATATTATAATAATGGTGTAGGGCAACCTAAACCCTACTAGTGATCAAGTAATCGACAAGACCAAAATCACATTGGCGACTACCCCGTAGTACCAATGATGATTTGGGGATTGTAGGTTTATCACCGTTAGGATAATTTTATAATATTCGAGGATGTCTGATTTTATCACTGTTGAACTGTTTGGGATTTGCTGGTTATGGTAAAATGTTTTATGTGATGTTTCACAATATCTGAATATTTATTATTATTTTACTGTGCATAATATGCTTTGTCTGGTAATCTGCAATATATGTTGATTTATGCTTAGTTAGGCAAGATTATGTTGTTCGGGAGATATACATGTGGGTGAGAGGATGAATGTGACTTAGAGGTGCCTATCCAAATTAAATTATTTTATAGATAAGATGTGACATGAATTGTGTGTTGAGACTGTGATGGAAGGTTGAGGCATTAGGTTGTAACCTATGTGAGTCAATGAGATTCATATAGATGCATTGTTATTCATAACCGTGTAAGTGGAACACACGAGGTCAGGATATCATATTTTGGATACTGGATATTGCGGGTGAGTGCCCTATGGATGTTGATGCCGAGGTAGACTACCGTAATACTCTTTTAGTCCTTGACGCGTTGATCCGTTCTATCCTATCGAAAGATAGATGTACCAAGTTCTATCCTATCGAAAAATAGATGTACCGAGTTCTATCCTATCGAAAGATAGAAGCACCGAGTGCTTGACACCAGACCGTTCTGGACTACTGACTAATGTGACAGGAATAGAGATGGTTAAGTCAGCATAACGGTTTAATTGCATGAGATTGAGGGTAGAAGAAGATATCATGATTTAAGGATGATTGTTAGTTTTGTGTGATTCTTGTCTTTGACTGTTATTAAATTATATGCTATGTATTCTTTTCCGCTTATGATGATAGAACTGTTTCTTATCTCCCTACGTTTGTATATTGTGTATGTTTACTTTATTCCATGAGAAGACTCTTTGGAGGAACTAGTTGTTGAGGAGTTGGACGGAACTCCGTATTTACCTGATATGAGAGGAAGAGCTGTGGATTCTAGTAATAGAGTTTAGTGTATAAGGCCAGTGGGTCTTGTAAGACGTTTTATTTTTCGCTAATTATAATAGTTTGTATAATTTTGTATCTGCGAGGGATCCTACTGAAAGGAGACCCTAAACAGTATTTTGCATTGTGATGGATAGACATATGAGTTTATGTGTAATATAATTATGCTGTGGTATGTTAACTTTCAGAAGTTGGATGTGTTATATTTAAGATTTTAATATTTTCGTATTTTTTGAGTTACGTTTAATGCTAAGAACGCGAGTAAGTTTAAATAAATATTTAACACAACGGGGCACAATGGGGTGTCTCATTTGGTGGTATCAGAGCAGTTCGATTCTCATCGGACTGTGGGGTCGAGGACGTTGTTACTCATCGTGTCTAGTTGAACCCGCACAGGGTATTAACTATGTTTAGAAGTTGGATAGTATGTCCGGATTCGATAGATTTGATGTGACAGGCACGACATTTTAACAACATTAGTATGGCATATAGTATTTATATACTTGTTTATATAGTATTATATGTCATACGGATGTGAGCTGACGGTTGCTCTTACCAGTAATCTATGACTTAGAGAGCTCATAGTGAAGGAAATGGTAAGGCTAACCAAAGTATGTATCAGAGGACTGATCATGCTTCATGGAATATCTTCAAGCATCGTTTCAGATGTAGACCCAAAGTTTACTCCACGTTTTTCGGTAAGGTCTGCTCTAAGTGTTGAGGACCAAGTTGAGGCTAAGTTTAGTTTATCACCCTCAGTTCGATGGACAAGAAAGAAAACGAGCTGATCCTTAGAGGGATGACAGGGACTAAGTGTAGTATCTCATTACGATCAACCCTTTAGCAGGATAAACAAGAGGTGATAGGAGTTTTGTTAAGATTTAATTGTGAATGGTAAGAAGAGAACCGTTAAGTTCAACATCATTAAGTAAGAGGATGTTGGTAGATCTTGTTATGATCGAGGGAGATTATCACTAAGAGATTCTAAGGTAATGATCAAATGCTCATAGTTAAGATTGATAGTATGAATTTGGAAGATTAAAAGGAAAGTATCTATAGTAGCTTTACCTAAGCTGAATGTGAGCGGAAAAGAGGAGTTCTTGAATAAAAACTAAATGGTTAGAAAATTTCAAAATTTATGAGTTAGATAATCCTACCCTACGTGATTTCTTTTGGTTTTAGTTGTATTAAGAGGTGCAATAATGTTCTATTGAGGTTGAGATGTGTGATTTTAATATCAGATAGAGTGGTGAATTAAAATAAAAAGGAACTAAGACTTCGATTGGATATCTTGGATAGGAATTGATGAGTGTGCTGCGAAAGAAATGTGAATCTCAGTTAAAGTCTTGTAGTTAACAATAAGAGTTAAAGATGTCGAAGGAAGATTTTTCTAACAGACTAGTATTGAAAAGGAAAGTGGTTAAGTTTTAATTATACCTTTCAAGGTTGATAGATTAAGGTGAAATGTTAAGGACAATGAACATAATGTAGTGGTGGATAAATTTGAGTATAAATAGGACGATATAAGAATGAATACTATTATGAAGTTACCGATGTCACTTAGGGGGAAGACAGTGACGGGAAATACAATGGAGGATCTTTAGATTAAGATATGATTATTAGATACTGTCTAACTTCGAGTCACGAAATTATGAGATACGTAAATTCCGAGGACGAAATTTTGTTCTAAGTGGGGTAGTAATATAACACCCTGCTTTTTAGCTACGCTGTATTACCGATAGCAAGATAATTATTTATACTTTTATCTAAGATCAAGAAACTGATTTTTGGATAAAACAAAATCATATTCATACTCTAACTTATGGTAGAGGGTTACGGTAAAATTTTGGGTTGAAATTTCTGACAGAAACCTATCTGCATTTTCACTAACAGTAGGATTTTAATGAGTAGAAAACCTAATTTTCACCCGAGAACGAAGCAGTTTAGTTTTATATGATATTTCCAACGATATAACCTAGTTTGAAATTCTTGCTCAAAAATATATTACTATATTTTATTTGAGCGAAGTTTCGAAGAAAATTGCGTAAGAAAACCTAAATCAGGAAAACGAGGAGTTGGAAACGGAACCGCAGAGACCCGCCAAGAGATCGGGACAACAAGTCATACATGATGACTCATGTAGGATGAGTCATCAAGTCATGATGACAACTTCATAAGTAAATATCTAGATATTTAGGGGTGAAAAGACCAAAATACCCTCAAGTTCCTAACTAATTCCTAATGTGTCCCAAGATATTTTTGGACCCCAAATTCCTCTTCAATTTGGTGCAGCCCTCTCCTCTTCATCACTTGATGCAATTCATTCATTCATTTCATCAAATTCTCTAAGTCATTTCTCTAAAAAACCTAAGACTTCATTAGTTCAAAGCTTGCATCTTGGATCATTTTTTCCTTCATTCCAAGGTGAGGATCGTCTTCCTCATCACCTTAGCTCTCTTTATCATCCACTATTTCGGATCGGAGGAGAAGAATTAAGAGAGAATCATCAATTGTTTCAAGAAGCCATTGTTAGAAGCTTTGAATCATTGTTGGAGCAGTCGCAGTGAGAGTGTTGCCAAACACTCTTCAACTGTTGGATCGTTCTCAAATTTCATAAGAAGGTTCAAGATTTGTGGTTCTTCATATCCAACAGTTTGAATTGTGAAAAAACCTCCAGAGTATGAGATATTTTGTTCTGACTATCATCTGAGATCCGTTAACCGTTGGATCGGGCTGAAACTTTGTGAGAAGGTTTAGGAAAGATATTTCTTCGTTGTCACCATTCATTTTTGTAATTAAGGATCTGTGGCCAGAGATATGGAGCTCGAACAGTAGCAATGTTTTGGTAGCTTTTCCCTAGGATTCTTGAGCTCACTTTTGAATCCGATTTCCCTTAAGTCCAGAAGCGGTTCTCGTAAGTTTTTCCATCGATTTTGTCTCTTGATTCAAATAGATTTATTTATTTGAAACCCTATTGTTGATTCGGTTGGTATTTTGTGTTTCCGGCTAATTGTGATACTCGTATGTGTAATTGGGACGGAAAACGAAACGTTGGATGTGAGTATGGATGGTGGCAGATTTGTGGACGTTGTGGTAAAGTGTGCCGAGGTTCGTGTCAGTAGCACGGACGCACTTGGGGTTGGTATGGGAAAGCGCACATGTCGATCAGCTGGGGGAAAGAATAAACCTGTCGTCGGAATGGATACGTAGTATATATTATAATAATGGTGTAGGGCGACCTAAACCCTACTAGTGGTCGAGTAATCGACAAGACCAAAATCACATTGGCAACTACCCCGTAGTACCAATGATGATTTGGCGATTGTAGGTCTATCACTGTTAGGATAATTTTATAATATTCAAGGATGTCTGATTTTATCACTGTTGAACTGTTTGTGATTTGCTGGTTGTGGTAAACTGCTTTATGTGATGTTTCATGATATCTGAATATTTATTATTATTTTACTATGCATAATATGCTTTGTCTGGTAATCTGCAATTTATGTTGATTTATGCTTATTTAGGTAAGGATATATGTTGTTCGGGAGATATGCATGTGGGTGAGAGGATGAATGTGACTTAGAGGTGCCTAGCCTAATTAAATTATTTTATAGATAAGATGTGACATGAACTGTGTGTTGAGATTGTGATAGAAGGTTGAGGCACTAGGTTGTAACCAATGCGAGTTAGTGAGATTCATATAGATGCATTGTTATTCACAACGGTGTGAGAAGAACACACGAGGTCAGGATATCCTATTTTGGATACTGGATATTGCGGGTGAGTGCCCTATGGATGTTGATGCCGAGGTAGACTACCATAATACTCTTTTAGTCCTTGATGCGTTGATCTGTTCTATCCTATCGAAAGATAGATGTACCGAGTTCTATCCTATCGAAAAATAGATGTACCGAGTTCTATCCTATCGAAAGATAGAAGCACCGAGTTGTTGACACCAGACCGTTCTGGACTACTGACTAATGTGAGAGGAATAGAAATTGTTGGAACCAAAGTAACTTGGAATAATTAATCTCTGAGTTTTGATGTTAACAAAAAGGATTAAATTTTAATGTCAAAGTGTTATTTAAGATCTAACATGCTTTATCTAGTTTTGCAGGATTGTTCATTTTAATAAGTTATGGAAACCTTGAATGAGTTTCTTAATATCTGCTTCCACCCATATAGACGAGCTGCTCAAAATGAATGGTATATTTATTTATTTTAATATATGTGAGTAGACGAAATATAAAGTAATCTCAGTAGACGGGAATTTTAACTACTATGAGTAGACGAGCTTGAGTGCCACGTCAGTAGACGGAGATCTAAGTAACTCACCAATATATAGCAAGTCCAAAGACTTGATAGTAGACGAGAAGATCTGCCACGTCACTAGACGAGCTAAAAGAGTTTCTAACTATAAGCTTGTAGATGCACTTTGTTGAGTAGACGAGCTCTTTTTCTTTGTGAATCTTTCATATGCTCTGAAGATGCTACCTCAACCACGTAGAAGTATTTATTTCAAATGATTGATATTTATTTCAAGTATATGTTGGTCCTTCCTATTTGTTTTAATTGTTTTATTGCCTTGTTTATTTGAAAGAGACATAGTACAAATGAGGAAATGCAAAAGCAAAATAGTACAATGCAAAAAGCCTTGTACCCTGTCACCTTTATCGCTGGAATAGGTGGAATTTTTACAAGGAAAGCAAGACAATTTTCAAGTTGCAATTGCTCAGAGGTGTGCCCGTTTTTGTGCAAGAGTGATAACCTATAGTACATTTCACATTGGCCACAATCAAGCTACGAGTCACAACGTATATTATGCATTTGATTCTATCCCTAAATGGAAAAAATTCAAAAACAACCGTTGAAGAATTTCAAGTGAAGAGAAAGGTTACTATAAATAGAAGACCTCAACATCTGAAGAAAAAACTTTTGGAAATATAGAAATCTTGCTAGAAAAACTCTTGCCATTTACAAGCTCAAAATATTTTATTCTTTCAAGAGCAAAAGTCTGTAATACCTTAGCTTGAATATTGCTATAATATTCAACTGATCTTAAACTTTTATATCCTCACACATAGTGAGTTAGAAGACAAAAGAAACCAATCTCTTTGTTAGAGGTAGAGCCTGAAGAGGCTTGGTAAGAAAGGAATACTCGTAGCCTGGAGAGGTGTTGAATACTTGTTGTAATCTATTTGGAAAATAGTGGAGAAAAACCTTCAAGTAGAAGGGATTGGATATAGCTCTTGGTTGGAAGAGAGTGAACCAGGCTAAAACGCTTGCATGAATCTTTTAATCCCTTATCTCTTCAGTTTTATTTGTTTATACTAACTGTTGGGATTTGAACTTGATTTTGTTAAGTCTTTAAAAGATCTTTTTCTGTGTGTGCTCTTCTGCCTTTTAATCCTTGTGTGAGAAAGTTGTTTTGAAAAAGGTTATTTTCAAAAATTATTAACAAACACAATTCAACCCCCCCTTCTTGTGTTTGCCTGTGTCAACTTTAGTTGGTATCAGACCTCAGCCTCGAAAGGGTTGAGCATCAAACAAGTGCTGAGGGAGTACGATCCAATAACCATGGATGCAGAAGGACAAGCTATCAATAGAGCTCCTCTCTTCGATGGAACTGATTATGACTACTGGAAGAAGAGGATGATGGCCTTATTGGATGCAAAAAATTTAGATATATGGGAACTGATTGAAAATGGATATACTAAGCCTAGAGGTGAAAATGGAGCAGCCATTGCTAGAGCAGATTGGATTGCTGATCAAAAGGCCAAACATCAACTTAATCTCAAAGCAAAACATTATTTGATGTGTGCTATCACCAGATCAAAACATGACAAAGTTCATAGCTGCAACACTGCTAAAGAAATCTGGGATACTCTGGCCCTTGCTCATGAAGGTTCATCTCAAGTGAAGGAATCAAAGATAAGCATGCTGGTTCACCAGTATGAACTATTTAAAATGGCAGATCATGAAACTATAGATCAGATGTTTGGAAGATTTCAAACAATCACCAGCAGTCTCAGATCTCTCGAAAAAGTCTATGAAAATAGAGACCATATTAGAAAGATTCTGATAAGTCTATCCAAGCAATGGAGACTCAAGGTTACTGCTATTCAGGAAGCCAAAATTATGAATACTCTTTCTCTAGAAGAGCTTCTCGGGTCACTCAAGGTTCATGAACTTGAACTGAATGAAGAAGACAATTCCAGAAAAGGAAAGTCTATTGCCATAAAGGCAAAGAAAGCCAGTTCATCAAAAGTCCTCAAAGCTGCTGAATCTTCAGATGATGCTGAACCTTCAGATAGTGATGAAGGATCAGATGAAGATGAACTATCTTTCATCTCGAGAAAAATTCAACACATGTGGAGAAAGAAAGGTAACTTCAGAAGGAAGCAGTTCAACAAGAAGTTTTCCAAGGAGAAATCAGACTCCAAGGAAAAAGGTCCACCCTTGTGCTTTGAATGAAAGAAGCCTGGCCATTTCAAAGCTAATTGCCCTGATCTAAAAGAGAAAAAGAAGTTCTTCAAGAAAAAGAAGGGCTTAATGGCTACTTGGGAGGACTTAGACCTATCTTCATCTGATGAGGAAGATGAAGCTGAGGAAGAGGCAAATATCTGTCTCATGGCTGACACATCATCAGAAAGTGAATACACTGATGATGAGGTAATGGATTCTGACCCGTCCACTCTTAAAAATGCTTTTGATGAATTATTACATGAATCATCCATACTGTCTCATGAATACAAAAGTCTTAAAAAGAAGTTTACAAAATTAACAAAAGAGTATGATAGAGTCTGCATGGAGAAGCAAAACTTAGCACAAGAAAATGATAAGTTAAAATCAGAGAATGTTAGTCTAACTAACAAACTAGTGTGTGAGCCTGATGATTCTTGTGAAGTTGCAAAACTAAAACAAGATGTAACATATTTGACAGACACTCTATCAAAGTTTGTAGGTGGCTCAGATAAGCTCAGTCTTATTTTAAGGTACTTTAGGTCACCATATGATAAATCTGGCCTTGGCTATGACAAGGAGAAGCATGAAGCATCTTATAATAAGTCAAAACCATATATACAACCTAGAGCTTCAAAAGCTCCAGCCAAATATGTTAAAACTAAGCTAGGCCCGTCTAACACCTTTTGCAAAGTGTGTGGAAAAAGTGGACATGTTACATATAGTTGCATACACAATAAGCATGCTAAACATTCGCGTCCAATGAAAACTAACATGAAAAGACCCAAGTTAGTTTGGGTACCTAAGGATAAGATAATACCTGTTGCAGATCTGTTTAATAACAGGAAAGAAACAAACATCTTGGTACTTGGACAGTGGGTGCTCACGTCACATGACGGGAGAAAGGTGTATGTTCCAAGACCTAAGACATAAAGATGGCGGCTTGGTTACATTTGGAGGAAACCAGAAAGGGAAGATCATTGGTATAGGTAAAATTGGTAAATACCCTTTTCCCTCCATTGATAATGTTTATTTAGTAAATGGATTAAAACATAATCTGTTGAGCATAAATCAATTATGTGATAGTGGATATGATGTTTCCTTTAATAAGAACATGTGTAATGTCAAGAAAAATGATGGATCACTTTTATTCATTGCTAAGAGGCAAAACAATTTGTATAAAATTGACTTGGGGGACCTCTCAAATCAAAGTGTATCATGTCTAGTGTCCATTGAAGATGAGCGATGGATATGGCACAAAAGGCTAGGTCATGCAAGCTTGAGATTAATCTCAAAGCTAAATAAGCATAACCTTGTGAGAGGGCTACCAAACCTTAAGTACAAATTTGATGCTCTCTATGATGCATGTCACAAGGGAAAACAAGTCAAAGGTTCTTTTGAATCTAAGAATGTTGTTAATACCAATAGACCAATAGAACTGCTACACCTTGATCTTTTTGGTCCAATAAGGACTGCTTCTGTCAGTGGTAAGAAATATGGTCTAGTCATTGTAGACGACTACACTAGATGGATATGGGTTATGTTCCTAGCTCACAAGGATGAGTCCTTCAAGATTTTCTCTATATTCTACAAACGTATATAGAATGAAAAAGGCATGTGTATCACTTCAATCAGAAGTGACCATGAGGGAGAGTTTGATAATGAGCTATTTCATAAGTTATGTGAAGAAAGTGGTATTCTTCACAATTTCTCAATACCTAGAACACCACAGCAAAATGGTGTGGTAGAGAGAAAGAACAGATCTCTTCATGAGATGGCTAGAACTATGCTCAATGACAACTCTGTCCCTAGACACTTCTGGGCTGAAGCTGTTAACATTGCCTGCTACATTCAGAGCAGAATATACATTAGACCAATCTTGAACAAGACTCCTTATGAATTGTGGAAGGGATGAAAACCCAACATTTCATATTTTCATCCTTTTGGATGTAAATGCTAAATTCTAAATACTAAAGATCAACTTGGTAAGTTTGATGCAAAAGTAGATAATGGAATTCTGTTAGGATATTCTGAAAGTTCAAAAGGCTTTAGAGTATATAATTCTAGAACTCTAGTAGTAGAAGAATGTATACATGTCAAGTTTGATGACAAGCAGTCTGATAAGAAATTATCAGAGCTAGATGAAGCTTTTGCAGATCTTGATTTAAATATCTCAAGAGATACAACAGAGGTAAAAGCTGATGATCAAGTGGAAGACCCTCCTCAACAACCAGAAACCTCCACCTCTCAACAAGACACTGTTCAGAGATCTTGGCACTTCAAAAATTATCATCCACAAGATCAAATCATTGGAAACCCCAATGATAAGCTAAGAACCAGATCAATTTTCAGAGAGCAGGAAGATACTGCACTAGTCTCTGAGTTGGAACCAAAGACAGTAGACGAGGCTCTGCTGGATAATGGCTGGATTCTAGCTATGTAAGAAGAGCTAAATCAGTTTGAGAGAAGTAATGTTTGGACTCTGGTACCCTTGCCTAAGGACAAATCGGTTATAGGAACAAAATGGGTCTATGCTAGCAAAAACATTTTCTTCAATTTGGGTCTCTTGCGGCTTTTCCGCTAGCAATTTGTAAATTTCACTAGCTTGCTCTTCAAACCTCTGAAATTGGTCAATTAGCCATGCCGTTATATTTCTAGTATGTTCCCCCACTCGCATTTTACCCTTCTGAATTATGGGACTAATTTCCTCCATGTAACGCTCTATGCTAAGGCCCAAAAGAATAGCTTCTGCATCCCAAAGAAACTTTAGCAAATCGGGATCAAAATCGAAGTGTGGTGGTGGTTGCAAAGATGACAAATGGGAATTCCATTCCTCTTTTAAATATATCTTCACATGCTTATCGACAATCCCATTATACACGATCCAATCAAGTTGATCTTTCCAACTTGCATAGATACGATAGTCCATGTGTGGCTTCTCTTCCTTCTCTCTCTCTCTCTCTTTTTTTTCTTTCTGGGTCCTACGACTTTCTGGGTTGTATAGCAAATCTCCCGGCTAAAAGAGTACCTTGCATACACAAAAACTCACAAGACCAAGTGAAATCAAAGAAATTAAAGAGAAAGGATAATAAAAAAAAATTTGACTTGTTCAAAGATAATTATTTCCTTCAAATAAAGAAAATTGGCTAAGCAAATCCCCGGCAACGACGCCAAAAACTTGTTGACGATCCGGCAAGTGTATCGTTTCGTTGCAAGTAATAAAAACACGGTAAGAAAATACTGAGGTCGAACACAAGGATTGGAAGACCAATTTAACTAAATAAGAAATTCAAATCGTTTACCCAAGTCAAAGAGGAATCTTTATGAAGAGAGAGAAAATCAAATCAAAATTGAGATCAAAACAAGTAATTAAAGATCCTAAAAGATTATGATGAGATTTGATTAAGATTAAGGTTTCTAAGGTCACGAATCCACCTACCCTATCAAGCAAGTTACCCAAGTGTACCGGATCGAAGCAAGAAATAATTAAAACGGTAAGTAATTACCGAGTATCGAACACAAGGATTGGGTGACCAATTTATCTTAATTTGAAGAAGACAACTAATATTTGACCAAGTCAAAGTTGAGAGAGAAGGAGAGAGAGAGTGTGTTTGTTGGGGTAAATCAATTATCTAAACAAATATCTAATTAAAGCAAGATAAAAAGAGTTATCTAATCAATTATTTAGATTATGATAGTGAGCTCTAAGATCACGAATCCACCTACTCTATCAAGCAAGTTATCCAAGTGTTTATCTCCTTATCCCTATGTTCAATTTAATTTCTTTGTCAACCAGGAACCCTCAATTATCCTAATGTCACTGCCGATTTTCAAAAGGAAATATCTCAAATTGTGAGTTGTCAATCTGCCAATCTATTCAACCTACGATTAGATTCATTAAGTTCTCGGTTCCCTATAGCGATTGCAGCGCTTTCCTACCCTATCCCTAGCAATATTCAAACGGTGTTCTTAATTCAAGTCCTAAGCACGAATTGCCTGCTAGCCTCAACGCACTAGACTAGTTAACCACCACGGGCCTTTATGATTAACACAAACAAATCAGAATTAAGAAACAAGAAAAGAGACAAGGATATAAGAAAATATTACTTGATTTCACTACGCCATCAAAGATGGCTTCATCGTTCCCTCAGAGAAAGAAGATTAGATTCTCATCACGTTCATAACAAAATAAATGAAAAGAGAACAGAAAATTATCCTAAAACTAATGGAGACGCAGCTCCAAGAGAAACAAGAAAAAGAAGAAGAAGAAACTAAAACTACACTACTGTGCTACTGTGTTGCGCGCCCCCCGGTTACTGCAACTGCGTTGTGGCTATCTATTTATATTGCAATCACCGGTCTTCTAATTTAATGGCCAAAATCTTATTGATAATGCACTTGCTAATTTTGCTATCCAAATTGATTTGCTGCCAAACCATCACGTGGGCCCTTGGCATTTTCTATTTACGTTGGCTTGCTCTGCTGCATTCCAAGTAACAGAGCAAGTCCAACTCCATTCAAATATCCACTATATCCTCAATTTAATGACTTGCGGCCCCCACTTGCTCCCTATTTTAATATCAATTTGCCCAATTCTCATGCTGCTGGAGCTTTCTAAATTTGTTTCAAATATTTCCATTCCAAATTAAATTGGAATAATCCAATATCTTCACTCCAGAGCCTCACGTTTTATGGCAAGATATTTATCTCAATGCCAATTAAATTCACGCGTGGGTCCAGTTTCCTCTTTTAATTCCAATTGAACTTAATATTTCATGATTGCACTCACAAAGTGATAACGTGGGCCCAAGGTAAAATGCAGCACTTTTGCCCACTAAAATATTGATCATGTAACACGTTGCTGCTCCATGAATTTTGAATCCTTGCGGGTCGAAGATTGTCTTCCGGGACGAGATAGAATGTCCTCAGATTTCCTGTGTCTGGATTGCGGGACGAATCTTTGCTCTCGGGGTGAACCTGAAAGATACCAAATCCTTGCTCAGCATCAGCTTTGGCTCGCGGGGCGAGCACTGTCTTGCGGGGCGAGACCTTAAAATTCTTCTTTTAGCTTGTTTTCTCTATTTTTCAAGTTCTCTTGAGCTTCACTTTTAACCTGAAAATATAAAATAGCATTAAATGCTTTATTTGACTCAAAAATAGCATAAATTACTAAAAACTACTTAAAAGACTCAAAACATTACTAGGGACAATTAAAGCTAAATTTGGGCGAAAACGAGATTAAACTCGAACAATTAGCACAAAAATCGTGGCCTCACTAGCTATAAAACTAGATGAGCTAGAGGCTTATCAGTCTACAGAAATAAACTTGATGAGAATGGTAAGGTTGTAAGAAACAAAGCAAGACTGGTTACACAAGGTTATTCTCAAGAAGAAAGTATAGATTACACTGAAACCTTTGCACCTGTTGCTAGATTAGAAGCAATTAAGATTCTACTTTTCTTTGCTGCACACCAAAATATAATGCTTTTTCAAATGGATGTTAAAAGTGATTTTCTAAATGGCTTTATTAATGAAGAAGTATATATAATGCAACCTCCGGGTTTTGAAAGTGAAACCCAACCTGAACATGTATATAAGCTTAAGAAAGCTTTATACTGCCTAAAACAAGCCCCTAGAGCTTGGTATGATAGACTAAGTTTATTTCTAATGGAAAATGGCTTTAATAGAGGAAAGGTTGATACGACCTTGTTTAGAAAGTCAGTTAAATCCAATCTTATAGTTGTACAAATTTATATTGATGATATTATATTTGGTGCTACTAATGAATCTCTGTACAAAGAGTTTTCTAAGTTAATGCAGAAAGATTTTGAAATAAGCATGATGGGAGAACTCAAGTTGTTTCTTGGACTTCAAGTTAAGCAAGCTATGGACGAGGTGTACATCTATCAAACCAAGTATACAAAGGAACTCCTAAAGAAGTTCAAAATGGATGATTGCAAACCAATGAATACTCCTATGCACCCCACGTCCATACTGAACAAAGATGATAAAGAGAAAAAGGTAGACCAAAAGGTATATAGACGTATGATAGGATCTCTTCTATATCTTACCGTGTCTAGACCTGATATAATGTTCAGTGTATGTTTATGTGCTCGATTTCAATTTGATCCTAGAGAATCTCATTTATCAGCAGTTAAAAGAATATTTAAATACTTGAAAAGTACTACTAATCTGGGTTTGTGCTTTAAGAAAAATGAAGAATACAGATTAGTTGGCTTTTGTGATGCTGACTATGCTGGAGACAAAATTGAAAGAAAAAGTATCAGTGGAGGATGTCACTTCATTGGAGCTAACCTTGTCTCATGGTCCAGCAAAAGACAATGTACCATTGCATTATCAACTGCTGAAGCTGAGTATATTTCAGCTGCTAGTTGCTACTCACAACTTCTAAGGATTAAACATCAATTGGAGGACTACAATGTGTTTGTAAGTAGTATTCCACTTATGTGTGATAATACTGCTGCAATTAACTTATCTAAGAATCCAATACTACATTCTAGAGCTAAGCATATAGAAATTAAACATCATTTTATAAGGGATTATGTGCAAAAAGGTGTTTTTGATATACTATTTGTAGATACTGACCATCAATGGGCAAATATCTTTACTAAACCTCTTGCTGAGGACAGATTTATTTTTATTAGAAAACATCTCAACATGCTATGTGTGGATTGATTATGTCATTCAGCGTAGAGAAATTTTGTTATTGATGTATGTAAGTCTAAAGCATTTCAAGTTAATTACTTGTTTTAGTGTGTGTTCATTGCATATCGCGTCCATTGTATTTGTGTGCCGCATCCACTACATGCCGTGTCCATACTTGCTTTTTGCTTGAACCCATCTATACATACATTATTTATTAACTGCATTTATTTTGTCTCAAAGAAAAATTTATCATATATTCTCTTTGCTGAGTCAGTAATTTCTATCAATCCCATCTAAACCTTTTTAAATTTTCAAAACAACAAAGCCGTGTTATCTTTTATGACATGTCTTGTCAGACATTTTCTTTTTGATTTATTTCCTATAGAAAAACCTTTGAATTTCAAAACCTTTAAAGCATGCCCCTTCCTTCTGAGGAAACCTTTAGTTAACCTTCGTCTTCGAACTCTCACTTTAACTCTCTGTTTTCTGCTTGCAAAACCCTAACCCTCTTTCTTCAACAATGGCCTCCTCATCTGAAAATCTCAATATGGAAAAATTGAAACTTGCCATTGAGCATCATGTTGATTTCGGGATATTGAAGGAATACAACCTAGATGTAAGTAAAAACCTCACTGCTGCTGGTTTGGACGGTATGTTCGTAGAGAAGATTTCTATTTACCCTGACCTGATTAGGGTTTTTTGGAGGAACCCTCCAGTAACAATTGATGAAATTTCTAGTGCTATTCTTGGGAGAAGGATGGTAGTTTCAGAGAAGACCATTTCTGAGGCAATCAACTGCGCTCAAGAAGGAAAGGTCATTACTGAAACTTGGGAGAAGGATCTTGGTGGCTCAGAAGTAATATCTGCCTTACTCATGAGACAAGATAAAGTTAGAACTCATGCATAGAAGTCTGCGAAAATGAAGAATGATGTTCGCATTCTTCATCAGATACTGAATAGTGATTCTTCACAAAATAGGGTCAAAGGATAACTTGTCTGCCCTACACAAGTTTTGACATTGTCATCTTATTACAGAGACAAAAATCAATCTTCCCAGAATTCTATATGGAAGATTCAGGGATGCTGTAGTGACTAGGAAGAAGATCACTGGTGTTCCTTATTGTCATCTTTTATCAAAGATCTTCAAGTCACAAAATCTTTATGATTTTATTGCTTCTAAGCCTAGTAAAGAACAAGAAAGAATTCTGCCAGAGAAGGGCATGTCAACTGCTGTGTTTGGTAAAATGAACATTGCCAACATGAACTTGAGTACTTACAATGCAGCTGCCTTAGCCAAGCAAGAAGAAATGCTCAAAGTCAAAGAAGAACAAATTGAGTAGAACAATGCTGAAGTTCTAGGGTTGAAGAGAACTCTTAAGAGAAAGACCATTGCTGTTAGGACAAGAGTTCCTAAGACACTTGTTGCTGGCATTGTAATTAGGGAACCTACAGCTGAGGTCCCTCAACCTGCCAAAACTCAGAAAAGGACAAGGAACCTAGTCCTATCTCATAATGAAGATGATGACGATGATGAGGACAGTGTCCCCATCAGTACAATTTTGAAGAAACAAAAGGATGTTGGTGCTGCTACTCCAACAAGAAGACAGCAACCTCAAAGGAAACCCAAGGCTGTTATGACTTCTGAGGTATTTCTTCCTGCTAATGATCTTGTTCAATTAGGAGTAGATGCCTTAGTTTCTAGCCTAGAAGATAGAATGGATATAGTCTCTACACCTGATGGGTCTGTAAATCAAACTGACACTTTTGATGATGTATATGTCCCCACACCACCTTCACCACAAAACACTTCCCCTGACCAACCACAAATAGCCTCACCACAACAACCACAATTCCCACCACTGATACCTGAGGATGATTCTTGGTTCAACCAACCAGATGATGGGATTATCCTTGGTTCACCCTACCCTAAAATGAAAAAGATAAACTTTCCATACACTCCCCCCTCTGAACTTTATGATGACAAATCTGAATCATTAGCCAAAGTAAAGAGGGATTGCAGAATCTTGTATCATACTCATGAACCAGAACCTGTTTCAAACAGGCCCTACCCCCTTTACCAAAATATGAGTATGAACCAGAAACAACTATCAAACCCTAGTATAGACCTCACCATAACATTCTCCGTGGCCCTCCACCATCCAAACTGTGCAATAAACTTGAACCTCTCATCACTCACTTACCACAAAAGAAATTTCCTCGCAGAAAAATATATCCAAACCTTGTTAAATACCCTCCTTTCAAACCCTTCACTGATGGTTTAGAGAGACACATAACTTCTGACTGGTCTGAGGAACCAGCTAAGAAAGACCTGCAAAATGTCATATACAAAAGGTATAGATCCTTCAGACACGTTCCCATTATTATGGATAACAAAACAAAGTGGAAAACTTTCATCCATCCAAGGGAATATGGCAAAGCAGCTGATATCATTTATCACATCATGTATGCCATGCTGAAGTCAGAATTTGAGATGTTCAGGGTTGTAAGGACTGCTAATTTTGTGCCTCCAACTTGGTTGTTCCATACCTTGAAGGATACAAAGATTGGAATTAAGCCCTACATGATTTGTCCAAGACTTCCAATGATAGATTTAAACAAGGACAAGGACAAGAAGAAACAAAGGAATACTGGAAAAATGCCTTTTCCAGAATCATGCATTATCAATCCTGAAGATGTCAATGGCACAGATCAGAATATCATAAACTATTGGTTGGCACAACCTGTTGAGGATATTGAAGAAGATTTGGCAGTCGATATTTGGAAAGATCACATAGTGAAATGTACAGAAGAAGCCTCTTCATCTGGTTTAACTTTGGAACAGAAAAAATTCATTCCAAAAATCAGAGGCGAATGTGGACTCTCAAGCTACATATACTTCATCTATAAGGACATTTTGGGTGTTCCTACCATCAGTTCTATTTATGAAGAAGATCCAGTCCACTGGGCTAAAGAGCTTCCCCCACCTGTTCTTTAACTCACTGACTCACCTCCACCTTCTCCACCTTCTGAGCATACTGAAGAGGAGATTATTGTAGAAGACTCTGCTATGGAGATTGAATATGCTCATCCAGTTACTAAGAATGAGGAAGTTGCTGAGTCTGATTCTAGGCCAAGCACTTCTGAGAAGCAATCATCTCAGCCATTGGCTCTGACTGTAATTCATCCATCAGAGCAACCTCAAACTTCAAGAGCTTTAGACACTCTTTCAAGTCAAGCTCCTGCTCAAGAAAGTGTTGAAAGTTCAAGACCAACACTCCAAACTTTGAAGAAATTATTGGAAGAATTGTAGAGGAAAGAGTAAAGGTTGAGGTCAAGGAGCAAGTGAGGGAACAAGTTACAGAACCCCTGGCTCCAACTAATGTCATGATGAACTAGATGATGAACATCATGCTGAGCTTTCAACAAAGTCAAAATATGCTAACACAAATTCCTGTTCCTCCACCAAACCCATATCCAAATCCAAACCCTCCTCCTCCACCTCCACCATCTTCTTAAGCTTTTCTTTTGATTTATTCTTTACTGACAAAGATGGTACACTTCTCTTACCTTTTTGTCTGATGACAAAAAAAGGGGGAGAATGGAGAGAATTAAATTTATATATATGAAAGTCAGTTTTTGAAAGTATTCCTTTGTCTGCATATGCATGTTTGTTATTTGTTATTTGTCTTACATGTTTGGTATAGTTGTTTATATGCTCTGATGCTATCTTCTAACTAATAAGTAGCTAAACTGATATGATAAGTTATATATGATATGTGCTTCTGAGTTTATGTCTTATTCTATTATTCTATTCCTGGTAAGTTTGAATGCTTTGACTTAGGGGAGCTTTGTAAGCTTTCTTAGACTTTGATCACTCAAATTTAATTAGTTTTTGTCATCATCAAAAAGGGGGGAGATTATTGGAACCAAAGTAATTTGGATTAAATAATCTCTGAGTTTTGATTTTAACAAAAAGGATTAAATTTGCATGGCAAAGTGTTAGTTAAGATCTAACATGGTCTATCTAATCTTGTAGGATTGTTCATTTTAATAAGTTATGGAAATCTCGAATGAGTTTCTTAATATCCGTGTCCACCCATATAGATGAGCTGCTCAAACTGAATGGTATATTTATTTATTTTAATATATTTGAGTAGACGGAATATAAAGTAATCTCAGTAGATGAGAATTTTAACTATTATGTGTAGACGAGCTTGAGTGCCACGTCAGTAGACAGAGATCTAAGTAACTCACCGATATATAGCAAGTCCAAAGACTTGATAGTAGACGAGAAGATCTGCCACGTCACTAGACGAGCTAAAAGAGTTTCTAACTATAAGCGTGTAGACGCACTTTGTTGAGCAGACGAGCTCTTTTTCTTTGTGAATCTTTCTTATGCTCTGAAGATGCTACCTCGACCACATAGAAGTATTTATTTCAAATGATTGATATTTATTTCAAGTATATGTTGGTCCCTCCTATTTGTTTTAACTATTTTATTGCCTTGTTTCTTTGAGAGAGATATAGTACAAATGAGGAAATGCAAAATGCCTTGTATCCTGTCACCTTTATCGCTGGAATAGCTGGAATTTGTACAAAGAAGGCAAGACAGTTTTCAAGTTACAATTGCTCAGAGGTGTGCCCGTTTTGTGCAAGAGTGATAACCTATAGTACATTTCACAATGGCCACGATCAAGCTATGAGTCACAACGGATATTATGCATTTGATTCTATCCCAAAACGGAAAAATTCAAAAACAACCGTTGAAGAATTTCAAGTGAAGAGAAAGGTCACTATAAATAAAAGACCTCAACATCTGAAGAAAAAACTTTTGCAAATACAGAAATCTTGCTAGAAAAACTCGTGCCATTTACGAGCTTAAAATCTTTTATTCTTTCAAGAGCAAAAGTCTGTAATACCTTAGCTTGAATATTGCTATATTATTCAACTGATCTTAAACTTCATATCCTCATACATAGTGAGTTAGAAGATCAAAAGAAACCAATATCTTTGTTAGAGGTAGAGCCTGAAGAGGCTTGGTAAGAAAGGAATACTTGTAGCCTGGAGAGGTGTTGAATACTTGTTGTAATCTATTTGGAAAATAGTGGAGAAAAACCTTCAAGTAGAAGGGATTGGACGTAGCTCTTGGTTGAAAGAGTGAACCAGGATAAAACGCTTGCGTGAATCTTCTAATCCCTTATCTCTTCAGTTTTATTTGTTTATACTAACTGTAGGGACTTGAACTTGATTTTGTTAAGTCATTAAAAGATCTTTTTCTGTGTGTGTGCTTCTGCCTTTTAATCTTTGTCTGAGAAAATTGTTTTGAAAAAGGTTGTTTTCGAAAATTATTAACGAACACAATTCAACCTCCCCTTCTTGTGTTTGCCTGTGTCAACTTCAGAGATGGCTAAGTCAGCATAAGGATTTAATTGCATGAGATTTAGGGTAGAGGAAGATATCATGATTTAAAAATGATTATTAGTTTTGTGTGATTCTTGTCTTTGACTGTTATTATATTATATGCTATGTATTCTTTTCCGCATATGATGATAGAACTCTTTCTTAACTCCCTACGTTTGTATATTGTGTATGTTTACATTATTCCATGAGAATACTCTTTGGAGGAACCAGTTGTTGAGGAGTTGGACGGAACTCCATATTTACCTGATGCGTGAGGAAGAGCTGTGGATTCTAGTAATAGAGTTTAGTGTATAAGGCCAGTGGGTCTTGTAAGACGTTTTATTTTTCGCTAATTATAACAGTTTGTATAATTTTGTATCTGCGAGGGATCCTACTGAAAGGAGACCCTAAACAGTGTTTTGCATTGTGATGGATAGACATGTGAGTTTATGTGTAATATAATTATGCTGTGGTATGTTAACTTTCTGAAGTTGGATATGTTATATTCAAGATTTTAATATTTTCGTATTTTTCAAGTTATGTTTAACGCTAAGAACGCTAGTAAGTTTAAATAAATATTTAATGGCACAACAGGGCACAATGGGGTGTCTCATTTGGTGGTATCAGAGCAGTTCGATTCTAATCGGACTGTGAGGTTGAGGATGATGTTACTCGTCGTGTCTAGTTGAACCCGCACAAGGTATTAACTATGTTTAGAAGTTGGGTAGTATGTCCGGACTCGATAGATTCGATGTGACAGGCACGACGTGATAACTACATTAGTATGGCATATAGTATTTATATACTTGTTTATGTAGTATTATATGTCATAGGGATGTGAGCTGATGTTTGTTCCTATCGAAAGATAGATGTACTGAGTTCTATCCTATCGAAAGATAGATATACCGAGTTCTATCCTATCGAAAAATTGATGTACAGAGTTCTATCCTATCGAAAGATAGAAGCATCGAGTTCTTCACACCAGACCGTTATGGACTACTGACTAATGTGACAAGAATAGAGATGGCCAAGTTAACATAATGGTTTAGTTGGATGACGTTGAGGGTACATGAAGATATCATGATTTAAGGATGATTGTTAGTTATGTGTGATTATTTTCTTTGACTGTTATTATATTATATGCTATGTATTCTTTTCCGCTTATGATGATAGAACTGTTTCTTATTTCCCTACATTTGTATATTCTGTATGTTTACTTTATTCCATGAGAAGACTCTATGGAAGTACCAGTTGCTGAGGAGTTGGACGGAACTCCGTATGAACCTGATGCGGGAGGAAGAGATGTGGATTCTAGTAATAGAGTTTAGTGTATAAGGCCAGTACGTCTTGTAAGACATTTTATTTTCCGCTAATTATAATAGTTTGTATAATTTTGTATCTGCGAGGGATCCTACTGATAGGAGACCCTAAACAGTGTTTTGCGTTGTGATGGATAGATATATGGGTTTATGTGTAATATAATTATGGTGTGGTATCTTAACTTTCAGAAGTTGGATGTGTTATAATTAAGATTTTAATATTTTTGTATTTTTCGAGTAACATTTAATGTTAAGAACGCGAGTAAGTTTAAATAAATAATTAATGGCACAACAGGGCACAATGGGGTGTCTTAGACAGCCCTTCAACTGTTCTTGTTACACCTTTACTGATAGGAGACAGTTACTCTTCATGGAGTCATGCTGTGACAATGGCACTTCGTGCTAAAAACAAACTTGGTTTTGTTGATGGATCACTCCCAACTCAGAAGAAGAAAGATGAAATTCCAAATTGGCAACAATGTAATGATTTGGTCACCAGTTGGATTCTTAATTTTGTCTTTCCTGAGATCCGTCCAAGTATTTTGTATGCTGAAAGTTTAGCACAAATCTGGACTGATTTAAAGGATCATTTCTATCAATCAAGTGCTCCTAAAATCTATTAACTGAAACAATCCATTTTTGCCCTCAAGCAAGAAGGCATTGTCAGTTTATCTATATTTCACACAACTTAAATCTTTATGGGATGAACTTAGTTCCATTGCTTCCATCACTCCATGTATCTGTGGTAATGCTAAGAGCAATATTGATCAACAAAATCAAGATTGTGCCATGGAGTTTCTTCAAGAACTTCATGATCGTTTTTTAGCTATTCGTAGTCAAATCTTCTTGATGGAGCCTTTCTTTTCCTTCGATTCAGTGTATCTATAATCTGGTCCATCAAGAAGAAAAACAACAAGAGATCAAATTTCAAGTAAATCCTACTGTTGACTCTGCCGCGCTTCAGGCTTCTAAACCGTCATCTCGGTCTTTCGACAAGCGCCAACGTCCTTTCTGTGAACATTGTAATAAGCATGGTCATACCCTTGCTACTTGCTTTCAAATCCATGGCTTTCCAGATAAGGATAAGCCGATAAAGAAAGCATGGCCATCTCCATCTGCTTCCGCTAATCCCGCTAATATCGCTAATCAGTTATCACCTGAACAATACCACAAGCTTCCGACACTTCTAGCCAAGGAAGACACCACTAGATCATCAGTAAACTTGGCAAGTACAACTTTTGCTTGTTTATCCTCTTCATGTATTATTGACTCAGGTGCTTCTAATCATATTTGTACGTCTCTTTCTTTCTTTTTTCTTCATATTCTATTGTTCATAAACATATCTTTGTTCAATTACCTGATGGTTCTCAAGCGCTTGTGACACACATAGGCACTGTCCATTGTTCACCATCACTCACACTCATGAATGTTTTTCATATTCCGACTTTTAAATTCAATATATTGTCTATTTCACAATTAATAAATTCATCTAATTGTAATGTAATTTTTCATCTTCTTAATGCCTATTTCAGGGCCAGGCAACAAAGAAGATGATTGGTCGGGGTAGTGTGCGAAATGGACTCTTTTATCTCAATGCAGATTTAGTATCATATTCTACTTTTCTTTTCAAGTGTCCTAATAAGCATGATCAGGAATATTCTTCCCTTGGTCATCCACCTAGTTCTTGTTATGGTTTTAAGCATTGTAATAAATTTGACCCATGGCATTCACGTCTAGGTCACCCCTCCAAGTCTCGTTTCAATTTCATTATTAGACATTCTCCCATTATTAATGCTAATAAAGAATTTGTTTGTGAAGTATGTCCGCGTGCTAAACAGTCACATCTACTTTTTTCTCAAAGAACATCTTGTTCCACTCATTGTTTTGAATTAATCATGTTAGTATTTGGGGTCCATTCTCTATACCGTCTAAAAATGGATCGCGTTATTTTCTAACTATTATCGATGATTATTCAAGATGTACTTGGATCAACTTAATGACACACAAATCTGAAACTTTCAACATGATAGTTCATTTTTTTAATCAAATTCATCATCAGTTTAATACTAAAATTGATCAACTCAACTCTGGTAACGGGACATTTTCCTTCCCTGGCTTCAAACCATTCCTTCCGACAATGGTTCATAATTTCTATCTAAAAAGATGCAAACATGGTTTCATGATCATGGAATTATTCACCAGCGTAGTTGTGTTCTGACTCCTCAACAAAATGGCATTGTGGACGTAAACATCGACATCTTCTTGATGTTGCAAGAACTTTACGATTTCAAGCAAACTTGCCTCTTTCTTTTGGGGTGAATGTATTCTCACTGTTGCATATCTTATAAATAAACTTCCAACTCCGGTTCTTCAATATAAATCTCCCCATCAAGTTCCACTTGGATCTTCACCATCATACTCATCACTACGTGTTTTTGGATGTTTATGTTTTGCTAAAAATTTGAATATTCAACATAAATTTGATTAGCATTCCAAACCTAGTATATATATCGCATATATGATTTGAAAACCCATCAAATCTATGTTTCTCGTGATGTTCAATTTCACGAAACTTTTTTTCCATTTCAAGATCTTTCATCTTCACCATTTAATAATGCAATTAGCATTAACACTCCAATTGATGATGATGAAACATTTGACTCACACACTACACCACCACTTCATACTAATTCAAATGGAAATATTCAGGTTGGTAATTCAAAAGGCACAATCGTGACTATTTCCCCTATTCAATTCTCAGGATGATATCTCATCCAATTCTTCGTCCATTTCTGCCGATGCTCCATCAAATAATTTTCCTTCTGTAGAAACGAATCCAAAATACTAATCCCTCTCAACGTCTTCGTCATCCACCAAGTCATCTCAAGGACTACATTTGTAATAGTATTACATCAAAAACTAATTTTCCTTTAGCAAGATATTTTTCCTTATCCACTCTAAGTAATTCTCATCGAGACTTTCTCACAAATATCATTGAGAACAAAGAACCAAGATCTTATTCTCAATTCATGAAATCGGTTGAATGGCGTGAAGCTATGACCAAAGAAATTCAGGCCCTAGAATCAAACAACACTTGGTCTTTATGCCCACTTCCTGAAGGCAAATTGCCAATTGGTTGTAAATGGGTCTACAAAATTAAATATCGATATGATGGTTCTATTGAGAGATATAAGGCTCGTTTAGTTGCCAAAGGCTACAATCAAGTTGAAGGTATCGATTATCATGATACTTTTGCACCCGTGGCTAAACTAGTCACTGTCCGACTTTTTCTCTCCATTGCTGCCGTTAAAAGCTGGTCATTACACCAACTTGATGTTAATGATGCTTTTCTTCAAGGAGACCTCAATGAAGAAGTATATATGAAACTACCACCCAGATTTTCCTGTAAAGGGGAGATTTGTGTATGCAAATTACATAAATCCATTTATGGTCTTAAACAGGCTTCTCGTCAATGGTTCTCTAAATTTTCCACCACTCTTATTCAAAGAGGCTTTCGTCAGTCCATTTCTGATTAGTTTGTTTACTTATACTTGTGGTCAGACATCTGTTTTTGTCCTCGTCTATGTTGATGATATTATTATCACTGGCAACAATGATGGTGCCATTTCTGATATAAACAATTCCTCGCTCAATCTTTCTCCATCAACGATCTTGGAAATCTTTGATATTTTCAGGCATTGAAGTCTCTCGCTCTAAAAAAGGATTTTGTTTTTATATCAACGAAAATATACTCTTGACATTTTATCTGACGCTGGTATGACTGGTTGTCGACCAACACATTTTCCAATGGAGCAACATCTTCGTTTACGGCCAAATGATGGCAATCCCCTTCCTGATCTGACAGTCTATCGCCATCTTGTTGGAAGCCTCTTATATGATGTAAACACTCTTAGTCAATTCATGCAATCTCCATGTTCCTCCCATCTTAATGCAGTCACACGAGTTCTTCGTTATCTTAAGGGAAGTGTGGGTAAAGGTTTATTTCTTTCTGCATCTAGTTCTATTAATTTAGTTGGATATGCAGACTCGATTGGGTTGGTTGTCCTCTTACTCGCTGATCTACTACTTTATCATGCTAGGTTCAAGTCCAATTTCTTGGAAAACCAAGAAGAACCAACAGTTTCTCATTCTTCTACTGAAGCAGAATATCGTTCATTTGCAGCCCTCACTTCTGAGTTGCAATGGTTAAAATCCCTATTCTCTGATCTTGATATTGGTCATCCACAGCCAATTACAATTCATTGCGACAGTCAAGCTGCTATTCACATCGCCGAAAACTCGGTATTTCATGAACGCACCAATCATATTAAGATTGATTATCATTTTTTTCGTGAAAAAATTCAAACAAGTGTTATTGCTCCTTCCTATCTTCGATCTCGTGACCAATTGGCAGACATTTTTACCAAACCACTTGAAGGAGTGTCAGCGGCTGCTGTGCAAGTTGGTTGTTCTTGACATTTCAATTCCATCTCCAACTTGAGGGGGAGTATTGGACGCAAATCAAGAAGTCTAGCATAATTGTTATCAGATTTTTCAATTATTGGGATAACAATATTGTTAATTGCAAATATTGTAGCAGTTACATTACTTTTAAATTTGGATTTCAAATTGCTTGTACATTAACCTATTTATTCTTACCATATCAATAAAAATCATACAGTTCACGATTTTGGAAGTGTTATGTTCATGTTTACATTGAGAATAACTTTTACCAAGGAGGCATAGGTATGCACTTAAAAGTAGGCTTAGACTCTATCTGCCAAAAATAGTTGATAAGCAAGCATATAGTTGATATGTTAATTTTTAGTCGAAAGCTTATGGCTGATTGAATTTAAAGCATTTGGTAAAATTAGCGGGTGAGAGACATGATAAGCTAGTTAAAAAAGTTATAAGTTATAAGCTTGCCAGATAAGCTATAAGCTAGCTATTGGACTTGTCATGGACTTGTCAAATAGAGCTTTAGAAACATTATACATAATTTAATCAATTTAATTGTTATATATTGTCAGTGTAATTTTTTTTTTTTATTTTTACACTTTTAATCAATCACAAATGATGCTGTAGTGATTTCTAAGGTAATACGATAAGAGTATGGTTGATAATATAAATATCTTTACAATAATAATGCATATCAATTAAATCCTAATATAATAACTAAAAGTGTAACTATTTTGATTATTGTAACTAATTAAGTGTTTATTATAAACATACCTTTTTAATTTTCATGAGATAGAAATTAAATTTTAAATAATATTTAATTGTTATATAAATTTAGTTTAAAATATATAATGTATTAGAAGGGACAAACATATACAAATTTTGATATCTATATCTATATTATATATAAAAGGAATAATATACTTCAATCTATTGTGTTCAACTCATTTTTGCCATGTAAACTGCGATTGTAACATTTAGCTTCAGTAATAGATGTTATTTGGTTAAATAAATGCACAATACCATATGTGGGACAAACATATACAAATTTTAATATCTATGTTACATATAAAAGGAATAATATACTTTTTTTTTTTAAATCAAACTTCAATCTACCTTGTTTAACTCATTTTTGCCATGTAAACTGCGATTGTAACATTTAGCTTCAGTAATAAATATTATTTTCTTCATTAAAAAAAAAAGTAATAGAGATTATTTGGTTAAATAAATGAACAATACCCTATGTGATTTGATTACTGTTTTCTAAAAACTTTTTAGATTATTTTTCGGTTCCTAGATTACCCTCTCATCTAATATGTGAGAGATATCTTGGAGTATGGTTAGACGCTTAAGATGAGACCTTTTCCAACAATATTTTTTTCAATATATATGAATTCAAGGATCAAATTCAAAAAAACATGTAATTCACATATCTAAATCTGAGCTTCCACTTATACCAACATACTGGTAACTTTTAGATTATGTAAATTAGCATATTGTAATTTTTATTTTTTGGTTTCTTATCAAAAGGTTTACTTTTTATTTTATTGAATAAAAAGGTATAACTTTTATTACTATGTAAGATCTCAGTACACTTAGAAGGTGTTTGATGGGAAGACTTCTGATTGTTGGCATTCAAAATGCCTAAGAATGTTGAGTAAGAAGCATATTTTTGTACATTCCATGATTTTTTATTTGAAGTTGCAATCATTTACTGCAATTATGGATATAATGAAAAAGGGGTGTTACAAATATAACGACAATCTCATGGCTTAATCAACATAGCCATTAACAAATCATATCACCAACAAGAATCATGCCAAAACAAAACTATAACATACATTCATATCAACCACCACTATAGCATATTCACATGTTTTCACACAATTGAATCCATTTGTTCATTATTAAGGTTCATTGCTTCTACAATGAATATGTCATCTTAGAATCATAAACATCACAAATACACTTTTATTCATACAAGGATTCATCACTCAATCAAAGTAAGCATAGAAGCACAAAAAGGAATTATGTGAAAACCCCTAACCATCTCAATTCTCTCTCAAATCCCATATAGAATAAACATTCTCTCCCCCCATACCTGAAATTAGATTTCGCAGCACATGGAAAAGAGTAGAAGGGATGTTCACAATTTCGTTTGAATGCTTCTTCACCACGGCATGAAAAACAACGACGAAAGACACCTGTAATCAATCTTTATTACAAGAAAACTCATAGGAGAAATAAGAAGAACATAGGGCATGATTATTACCTTTATTTGAGACCTATGGTGTAACACCCCCCTTGGGTATTACCTTGTGAACACGTGCATGAATAACATAAAAAGGAATTTGCTGGTTTCTTTTCGGAAAATAAGGCTTAAAATAAGGCTTATAATTTTGTATAAGTCCGAAAATGGGAGTAAATTTTTTTTTCTTCAACGGAACACATTTGAAAATTTGCTTCACATATCACAACAGTTACATTATATAATGTTCATCAACACCGAAATATAGTATATTCAAAATTAAATCTTTCACAGCGTACAAGTTTTTCCTGAAAGTATTTCAGGATTCCCAACTAAAAACTGAACCATATAAAAGGTCTCAAGACTACGTTTACCGACTTTCTGAAAAACACACACACCCCAAGAAAATCCTAAGCTGGTCACTCTAGACAACATCCACTGGAAAGACCATCATGGTCCTTACCACTATCACCGACCTCTTCAAGGATCAAAACTAAGCTCCTCAAGTGAACGGGAAATCCTCTGCATCATCTGCTCTCATGTACAAAGGTATAACAGAAACACCAGAAAAACAAATATATTGCAAGGGTGAGATACCAATATATGAGTTTTGATAAGACAACCGCATGCGCGACACACAAAACAGCATATACCAAATATTCACAGCATATAAAAATTATCCAAACAACAGAATAACTTTATCAAAAAGGGTTTCATACCCGACAGTCATCATCATTTTATAAAAATGCATGACACTTCCATATACCACGTCTAAATTTAATACTTAATATCCAAAGATCCCAACTTTTCGTTGAGTAAATCAGGCTCAATTGCCAAATAAGGGTACAACGTTCAACGTTCCATGTTACAGTGTCGGATAATCCACCTCAACCTCATGTGACCATTGCTCAAACAGCTATTGCAACTGCTCACACGACCTCTCTGTGATAACCAGTCAAACAGCTATTGTAGTTATACACAGATACATAACCACTCAAACAACTATTGCAGTTATGTATCACATACTACCCCTCTGTAACAACTACTCAAACAGCTATTGCAGTTGTACACAGATACATAACCACTCAAACAGTTATTGCAGTTATGCATAAATATTATTTCACATTACGCCTCTGTGGCAACCACTCAAACAGCTATTGCAGTTATACGCAAATACATAACCACTCAAACAGCTATTGCAGTTATGCGTAAATATTATCCGACTTCGTATGATAGCCACTCAAACAGCTATTGCAACTAGTCATACAACCCTTTGTGACAACTATCCAACTATTGTTGTAGTCATACACATGGTAACTCAGGCACGTCTGCCAAATAATGCATGTAAAACATTTATTTCGTTTTGTTTTTCTGTTTCGTTCATCTTTCCTTGTCGAAACTCAAAGCTCACGACCATACTTAATTTTGTATTAAGACCTTTTCACTTTAAACAAACACAGGACACATCAGTCTAAGTGTTTTAAACTCAACACAGGACATAAAAGTCCGAGTGCTCAATCGCAAAGCCCTAAACTGATGCACCAGTCTTAGGCTCGCGGATATGGAATTCACGTTCTCCACATCAAATTTAGGACACATAGTCCACAAAACCTTTTCAGGATACTCAGTCCAATGACACAGATCCCTGATCTACGTGTCAACAGAACACTAGAACCCCGACATCTCGGTCACTAGGTTTGTTTTTCCTTTTTAAAACATTTCGCTCAGTGAAATAACAAATACAAAACCAAACCTCCGAAAACTTATCCAAGTTTAACGGAATTGTTTTCACTGAATAAAACTCCTTTACAAAAGTTCTTTTCTGTTAAAACGTTTATTAAACGTGAAATCATAGATAAATTTTTTTCTTCCAAATCCTTCATTTCTGAATATCGTTCTCACAAATCATAACCAAAAATTAACAAAATCAAACAAAACTCATTGTGTTCATGATGGTCTATGGTTCGGCCTTCACTAGATTAATTAGGCTAGGGATGTTGAAAATTTCTCAACTCATAGATTAATGATCCTTAAGCAAGATTAAGGCATAAACAAAGCTTACTTAACAAAACTTGAAACAAAATCATCTTAACCCCAAGGTTAAGGGTTTTGGCCACCAACCAAAAATATGGGTTAGAGTATGTTTTGATCATCTATGTGAAGAGAAAGACTTAGATAGTTGAGATGAGGTGAGGTTAGCTCTTGGAACAAGACGAAATGATGATGATTGATGATGTTCTTCACAAAATATGTTTGGTGTTCTTGGTGTTCATAAGAAAGAAAAGACAAAGGTTGAAGATGATGAAGTTGCAAAGCTTATTTGGAGGTGATGGGTTTGGAACATTAACAAGGAATGAAAGGAGAAGAACTTTGTTTCTTGATGATGATCAAGATGAGGACGATGATCAAGTTTCTTCACAAAATTCACTAAGTGTTCTTGAGAGAAAATGAGAGGAAAGTGAGGAAGATGAAGATTTTGAGCTGTTTCGGTAATTTGGGCATATTTCCCAATCTACTTATCCATTTTTGATGATCTTTAGCTTGTTTGAAAGAAGAGAGGAAGAGGAACAACTTTCATGTAGAAAGTTGTTCGAGTTTCTGAACATAAAAGGGTCAGAATTATGAACATCAATGTATGTTCTTAGAGTTCTTAAGAGAAAATATGAACTTTGAAGATGAAGATGATACAAAGTGAAGCAAAATTTGTCCAAGTCATGCCAAAGGAAGGAAATGGCAGTGCACATAAGGCTGAAATGAGGGGTGATTTGGTCCAAAATTTGTTACTTAGGGACAAAAGAGTAAAATCACTTAAGGACAAGCTTGTAATTCCTTAAAAAACTAAGGGCATTTTGGACATTTCACACTCAAAGCGATCATGACAAATGAGTGGTCATGGTTGAAGGAGATGTGGTTGAATTGTGACCACAAGAAGCTTATGGCACACTTGAGAATTGATAGAAAACTAGGGACATTTTGGTCTTTTCACGCACAAAATATCTAGATATTTAGGAATCGTTATAAATGCGTCATAAATGTTCGATGACTCACCTCTGTGACTCGTTTCCTTAGGTGGCAAGATGACTCATCATCCTCGTCCACCCGGTTTATCTCTGCAGCTCCGTTCCTGACTCTGTCGGTTACCCGATTAGGGTTTTACGCCCGATTAGGGTTTTTGAGAGAAATGAGTTTTGGTTCATAAAGATGATATAAGTGCATCGAAAAATTGGCTAAGTGTAGGGTTAAAGGGGTAGAGCCGTGTAGAGGAGGGCAAAATGGTCCCAAAATTTCAATGGCAAGCCTTGTAATTTCCATAGAAAACCAAGGGTAAAATGGTCATTTCACCATAAAAATATCTAATGGCATTTATGTGCCATTATGGCCATTATGATTCGGATATGATCGTCATAAATGCTCATCACATCAGTCACATCAGTCATCTCTGATATGTTCATCTTCAATGACTTCTGTATTTATAGCCTTCAAACATTTAATATCCGTTAGAGATATTCCTTGCAACGATGGTTTTAAGCAGAGCTTCATTAAATGCAATAGAGTCGTTCTGGGAAGCCATTAATGCAATGGAAACGTTGGTTGTACTCTAACATGAAGGATCATGGCTTTATGCATCGTGCAGTAGCCAAATCAGAGTTGTGCAGAATGCTTTTGTACTTTTGCAGAGTACATTTCCCTTCTTGTGTAATAACCGAGAGTACTAGGGAATAAAGCATGTTGGAAACATTCTTTAACTGGAAGTTTGTCTCTGACTTCCTAGGTTGCTTGAGAGAGTAACCTTCTGAATTTCTTGATAAGCGTGTGAGAGAGATTCAGAGTCTTCTGCATGAGGGGACAGCTTCTAAAAGCTTCGTGTACTCGAGTTCTTAACAAAGAACCTTAGACGAGTATGAGAGCAGGGCAAAGACATGTTGAAACTGATTTGTAGAAAGTCAACAATCCTAGTCAGCAGACGGGTTGACTTTTGCTTATCCAGACAGGTTGTTATTCAAGTAGACAGACAGGTGAGCTTTGCTATTTTATGATCTGTACACTCAGTAGACAGGTTAGCAACCACAAAGTAGGTTAATTAAATCATTAACCAATATTTAGCTTTCATCAAAACTTAGGGAAATGCACACAGACATTTTAGAGACATAACAATCTCCCCCTTTTTGATGATGACAAACATTCAGATGATTTAATAACAGATTTCAGACAGGTTGAAATTTTCTACACAAGATGAAATGTGCAGACAGGTGCACTTAGGTACCAATTTGAATTTTTAAGCAACACATTATCAGAGATATGCAACTTATGTTCAAAGGATCAAAAGTTCAATTTTAACTTTATCTTAGTTTCTCCAATCTTAATCATCTTATACTTTCTCCCCCTTTTGTCAACAACAAAAAGGAACATACAGAAAACAGTAAAGAGAAGAAAAGATAACATAAATCTGATTTTCATTCATCATAAGCTTCTTATGTACAATGCAGTTTTTACAGAAACAGCTACCTAGACTGATCAAAAAGGAAAACACAGAGAGTCAACTCTCTTTTTTAACAGCAGCCTAGCATGCCTTTCTTCATCCAATTGTCTTCTGACTTCTTCTAGCTCAGCTTTAAGTAAATTGAAGCTATTTGAGTCCACCATATGAGAAGAGGAAGCTTCTTTAGACAGGCTGGTTGAAGCAGTAGACAGGTTTGGATACCAGGGTAAGGCTAATACTGGGGGTGCCTTAGGTACAGAGAAGGGTGAGGAGACACGGGGAAAGATATACTGATGAATGGTTCTGAAATAAAAGAAAAGGAGAAAAGCTAATTTAAACAAAGGTTTGATTCTGACTAGGTCAGTATCAAGAGAAGGAAAGACACATGAGAGTCTTTCACATAGAGACAGACAAGTGACTCTAATTTGTATAGGAGGGGGAAGAGGTTTGTTAGCTAAGACAGATGGAGGTAAGGGTAAGAGATAGTCTATATGACAGAAAAACGAATTTGACCCTGTTATTAAGAGAAAGAAATACCTAGACCTAGTAGGTAACATTACAAGAGAGGCAGGATAGTGAGATCCTTCCAATGTTCTAATGAACACAATAGTAGGGGGACAAAAGAAAATTTCCCTACAAGGGTTAAGAATTTGAGGTGGAGGAGAAGGAATAACAGATAAGTGAGAGACACTTGCAGTCATCAAAGATTGCAGATCACTCACAAACAGTCTTGATGATATGCCAGATTGTTCTTTGGGAGTTGAGTCCCTGTGAACAACTGTGTACTGACACATATCAGACACAACATCAAATGATGTTTGGGTGTGGTGTGAAGAGACAGGTGAAGAAAGAGGAGAGGCAACAGACAGAGGTTTAACAAAAAGAGCAGATGGGGATGAGACAGCAAAATTGGGGATACCTTGGTGAATGGGAGAGGATGGTGCAGAGGGAAAAGAGAAAGACTGAACTTCAAGGAGCCTTGGCTTCTTCTTTGAAGGGGATGAAGAAGCAGCTTCAGGGTGAACAACTGTCTGAATCCCACCAGACAGGTCAGCAGATGTTGCAGCAGCAGCTTCAGCAACATGTCCTTCTGCAGGGATTTCTTCCCTTCCAGCAAGAGCCACTAAAGGCATTGGGTAGCCTGGCCTTCTTTTTCTGGGAATGATTGCCAAATCAAGAGGCTTCTTCTCCTTTGGCTCCTCCAAGGGTGGAGTTGTCTGCTCCCCCTGAGCAGATGCTTCCTCTTTACTAGGTTCAGACTCCACTTGTCTGACCTTTGTAAAGGTCTTCACCAGTTTTCTCTTTTTGCTGGGTTGTGCAGATGCACCAACAGATTCCCCAGCCTCACTTGTCTTCCTCTTGGGAGAGGGTTTCTTCGGCTTGAACCTGAGAGGCTCAATTGTCTCAGCAGATTCTTCAGAAGTTGAAGGTTCCTCAGGCCTTTGGTCTTGTCTGGCTACATTTCCAGCAGGTTTCCAGATTCTCTCAGAGATGGGAACTTCTGATTTACCAGTAGAATCCACTGGTTCTTCTATTTTCTCTTTCTGCTTCTACTTCTTCTCAGCAGCAGGCTTCTTCTTCTTCTTCTTCTTGTCTTCCTCTTCATCCTCCAGAGGGATTCCTTTAATCCCCATCATAGACAGGACCTTCCTGTCAATGGGAAGTGACATGTCCACAAAGTGAACATCACTTGGAACAAACAGCTTGTTCCTGAACACCCTTGTCAACTGCATTCCATAGTGATAGGTCTGCATGTTGGTCCTCTTGATCAGAGACTCAAGGTACATGTAGATGAGGTCATTGATGTCTACCTTGATTTTGTGAATCAAGTGGTACAGAGCAAATCTGTCCATCTTGGTCACATTGTCTCCTGATCCTTTCCTTGGCATCACACACTCCAGCAGCAGCTTGTGCAAGAACCTGTACTTGGGCACCATGCTGATAGGCTTCTTGTTCTCAGGGTTTGGAACACCATAAACAGCAATGTTTACATTTGCAGCTCCTACCTGATCTTCCCAGTTAGGTTTACAGGAAGTTCGAATCCTTGGACATCTTGTAGCTAACTCCAAAGATCCAATAGGGAAAAGAAGGGTTTTGTCAGACATTTGAGCTTTAAAGCTCTTGGTTCCATCAAGCACGCTGGTGATGACCACAGCATTCCTCCAGAAATCTCTGACAAGCTTGGGATGAACAAGCTCCTTGATGTTAAAGAAAGCAGTCCACTTAGAGTATTCCAACTCTTCAGTGACATCCATACCCCATTTCTTCATTTGTTGGAGGTCAACAGTTTTGCCAGGAAGAATTTTCTCAACATCAGCCACTCTCATCTCGTATTTCTCAGCAATTTCTTTTGAATAAAGACGCTTTGAGATGCCATTGTTAAGAGAAGAGGTTACGAGGGTTTTGGAAGAGACAAGGGTTTGAGAGAAGAGGAGACGAAGATCGAACGACTTTAGGGATTTGAAAAAGGTAAAGTTTGAACCTTTCTGAATATTTGCCTTTTATAGCAATAAAGGCAAGAGAGAGAAATAAAACATTTTTAATTCAAAACGGCACGATTCTTGTGGGGAACTGTAGCACCCGCTTAAGACATAATGAAAACATGGTTTCAAGATTAAAACTGCCGTGCACATGATTAGCTTCAGATTAATAAATGGTATTAAATAAATAATAACCATTTTAATAAAACTGTTGAGTTTCAGCACAGTGACTCAGCAGAGACAGACAGGTAATCACAGACAGGTGATATAAAACCATAAGACAGGTAGCATGGACAGTTCAAAAACTCAGACATTTCATTCAACAATGCAATGCATGTTTAAATTATCTCTAATAAACAAAAATCTTTCTTCTGCTAAGGGTTTAGTGAAAATGTCAGCCCATTGATTTTCAGTTTTAACAAACTTAATATCAAAGATACCTTTCTGAACATAATCTCTTATAAAGTGATGTTTGATTTCTATATGCTTAGCCTTAGAATGTTGAATTGGATTTTTAGTTAAGCAAATAGCACTGGAATTATCACACCATACAGATATATTATGCTTAAAAATAGAATTCCTCAAGTTGATGTTTTACCCATAAAAGTTGAGAGTAACAACTAGCAGCTGAGATGTATTCTGCTTCAGCAGTAGATAGAGCAATAGTTGTCTGCCTTTTGCTTGGCCAAGAGACTAAATTTGCTCCAATGAAGTGACATCCTCCACTGGTACTTTTCCTTTCTATTCTGTCTCCAGCAAAGTCAGCATCACAGAATCCCATTAATCTGTATTCTTTAGTTCTTAAATATAGCAAACCAAGATTAGTAGTCCCAAGCAAATATCTAAATATTCTTTTAACAGCTTTAAGATGAGATTCTCTTGGGTCAGATTGAAATCTAGAACACATACAGACACTAAATTGAATATCAGGTCTGCTTGAAGTTAAGTATAGTAGAGATCCAATCATACCTCTGTAGACAGTTTGGTCTACCTTTTTACCTTCATCATCTTTACTTAGTTTTGCATTGGTTTCCATGGGAGTTTTCATCAGTTTAGCACTTTCCATTTTATACTTCTTAAGCATCTCCTTGATATACTTTTGTTGATGGATGTAGATTCCATCACTTGTCTGTTTGATTTGTAATCCAAGGAAGAACTTTAACTCTCCTATCATGCTCATCTCAAATTCTGCTTGCATCAGCTTGGAAAAGTCCTTGCATAGCTTTTCATTAGTTGCTCCAAAGATAATATCATCAACATATATTTGGACAATGATGAAGTTCTCTTTAGAACTTTTCTTAAACAGAGTAGTATCTACTTGACCTCTAGTAAAACCATTATGCATGAGAAAAGAACTTAATCTATCATACCATGCTCTCGGTGCTTGTTTTAAACCATATAATGCCTTTTTAAGTTTAAAAACATGATCTGGTTTATCAGTATCTTCAAAACCAGGGGGTTGTTTAACATATACTTCTTCTTCAATTATACCATTGAGAAAAGCACTTTTCACATCCATTTGAAAAAGAGTGATTTGGTGTTGTGCAGCATATGACATTAGAATGTGAATAGCTTCTATTCTAGCTACAGGTGCAAAGGTTTCAGTATAGTCAATAACTTCTTGTTGGTTATAGCCTTGAGCTACTAACCTTGCCTTATTTCTGACAACTTTGCCATCCTCATCCAACTTGTTTCTAAAGACCCATCTTGTTCCAATGACAGACTTGTTTTTGGGCTTGGAGACAAGTGTCCAGACATCATTTCTGGTGAACTAGTTGAGTTCCTCTTGCATAGCAAGAATCCAGCTTTCATCATCAAGAGCTTCTTCAATGTGCTTTGGCTCTATTTCTAACATGAAGGCCACATTGCTTGATTATTTTAAAGTAGATCTGGTTCTTACTCCTTCTGAGGGATTTCCAATAATAAGATCCTTAGGATGATGAGTTTTGAATTTCCAGTCTCTTTTAAGATCATCATGAAGATCTTGACTTATCTGTTGACTTGTCTGCTCCACTTGTCTGACTGGTTCAACTTCAGGTTCTGACTTGGTTAAGTCAGGTTGTTGATTTTCTGACTTGTTTATATCAAGACCTGCAAGATCATCTTCTAGATCTGATAATTCCTTATCAGTCTTTAAACTATCATTAAATTTGACATGAACAGATTCTTCAATAACGGATGTTCTAGAATTGTAAATTCTAAAAGCTTTAGACATTTCAGAGTATCCTACAAAGATACCTTTATCTGTTTTGGAGTCAAACTTTCCAAGTTGATCTTTAGTATTTAGAATGAAGCATTCACAACCAAATGCATGAAAGTAAGAAATGTTGGGGCTTTTTCCTTTCCACAATTCATAGGGTGTCTTCTTTAGAAAAGTCCTAATGAGTATTCTGTTTTATACATAACAGGCTGTGTTTACTGCTTCTGCCCAGAAGTACTTAGGGAGATTATTCTCATTGAGCATAGATCTAGCCATCTCTTGTAGAGATCTGTTCTTTCTCTCAACCACTCCATTTTGTTGAGGAGTTCTAGGTGCAGAGAAATTGTGAGAGATTCCATTCTCCTCACAGAACTGTCTAAACTGCTCATTTTCGAATTCTCCCCCATGGTCACTTCTAAGAGTAGAAATACAGAAACCTGCTCATTTTGTACTCTTTTACAGAATACTGAGAAAGCCTTAAAAGACTCATCCTTGTGGGTTAAGAAGAGTACCCATGTATATCTAGAATAGTCATCAACTATGACAAATCCATATTTTCTTCTAGCCAAGCTAGCAACACTAACTGGTCCAAACAGATCCATGTGTAACAACTGAAGAGGTCTAGAGGTTGATACTTGGTTTTTAGATTTGAAACTTGATTTTACTTGTTTACCTCTCTGACATGCATCACACAAAACATCTTTCTTAAAACTAATATCGGCAATCCTCTTACAAGGTTATCCCTTTTTAATTTTGAAATTAGTTTCATACTAGCATGTCCTAGTTTCTTATGCCATAACCATCTTTCATCCTCTTTAGACATCAGACAGGTTACACTTTGATCTGAGAGGTCAGTCAGTTCAATCTTATACAGATTTTGTTGCCTTTTAGCTGAAAAGAGGGTTTTGCCACTTAGATCTTTAACTATACATAAATCCTTGGTAAAGGAGACATCAAATCCACTGTCACATAATTGACTTATGCTAAGCAAATTGTGTTTTAATCCTTTAACCATAAGAACATTAGATATAGAGTGAAAAGGAGGTTTACCACCAATAGTACTAATGCCTATAACCTTCCCTTTCTGATTTCCACCAAATGCCACATGTCCTCCTTTCTTAAGTTGGAGGTCTAGGAACATAGACCTTTCTCCTATCATGTATCGCGAGCAACCACTGTCCAGGTACCAGCAGTGGTGTTTTCTTTGTGCTGTTGAGGACATCTGCAACAGAGATTATTTGATCTTTAGGTACCCATAGTTTTCTGGGTCCTTTTCTGTTAGTTCTAGGAGTTTGTGAAGACTTCCTTCTTTTCTTATGAATACACTTAGATATAACATGTCCAGTTTTTCCACAGAAATTACAGACAGGTATGGATTTAATGGAAGTAGATTTAGCAGACACTTTAGAGTTTTTAGGTGAAACTTTATGATGTGTCTGGTGGACATATCCAATGCCTTCTTTGTTAAGGGAGTGCCTCTGACAACCAAGCAGCTTGGTCAGATTATCTCTACCATTAACAAATTTGTCAAGACCAGAAGTGAGCTCTTCCACTTTCTGTTGAAGTTTTTCAACTTCTTCAGATTGTGATGTATTACTAGAGATCTTAGCTTCATCAGACTTTTCAGTCTTCAGCTCACTATTCTCTTTGGCAAATTTCTCACACTCTTGAGATTTCTGTTTATGCTCACTTAGGAGCTTAACATAATCTCTCTCGAGGGATTTGAAAGCCTTATATAAGCAGTTGGATTCCTCCAGCAATTCCTCATAAGCATCAAGTAATTCCTCATAGTCAGGATGTATCTCATTATCTGAATCTGAGTCAGTATTGGCCATTAGACAGAGATTAGCTTCTTCCTCTGTCTCTTCATCAGAAGATGTTGACTCAGATCTTCCCAAGTAGCCATCATCCCTTTCTTCTTCTTTTTGAAGAACTTCTTAAAATGGGCTTTCTTGAGTTGAGGACATTCAACTTTGATGTGACCTGGCTTCTTGCACTCATAGCAGACAATTGAACTCTTGTCTGTTGAAGTGGATTCTTTGAAGTTCTTGTCCTTGTTGAACCTTCTGAATGGCTTATCCTTTCTGAACTTCTTTTTCTGTAAATGAAGCTTTATCTTTCTGGTTAGGAGAGATAATTCTTCATCACTTTCAGAATTGTCGGGTTCAGACAGGTCAGCATCACTGGATGACTCCTCTACCTTCAGAGCTTTAGAAGCTTTTGAAGATTTTTGATCAGCCTTCAGAGCAATTGACTTGCCCTTCTTTGTTGTGATTTCATCTCCAAGTTCTTGCTCATGAACAGTGAGAGTACCAAGAAGTTCATCCATAGTCAAGGAAGTAAGATCCTTGGCTTGAGAGATAGCAGTTACCAAAGGTCTCCACTGCTTAGGTAAACTCCTTAGTATCTTTCCAACCTTCTCAGCATTAGAGTAAACTTTGCCAAGAGACTTTAGGCCATTGATGATAGTTTGGAATCTTCCTATCATCTAAGCAACAGATTCTCCTTCCTCCATGAGAAACAGTTCATACTTTCTGACAAATATGGAAATTTTTTATTCTCCTTCTCTGACTTCGGCTGTTCCTTCTGTAAATGAAGCTTTATCTTTCTGGTTAGGAGAGATAATTCTTCATCACTTTCAGAATTGTCGGGTTCAGACAGGTCAGCATCACTGGATGACTCCTCTACCTTCAGAGCTTTAGAAGCTTTTGAAGATTTTTGATCAGCCTTCAGAGCAATTGACTTGCCCTTCTTTGTTGTGATTTCATCTCCAAGTTCTTGCTCATGAACAGTGAGAGTACCAAGAAGTTCATCCATAGTCAAGGAAGTAAGATCCTTGGCTTGAGAGATAGCAGTTACCAAAGGTCTCCACTGCTTAGGTAAACTCCTTAGTATCTTTCCAACCTTCTCAGCATTAGAGTAAACTTTGCCAAGAGACTTTAGGCCATTGATGATAGTTTGGAATCTTCCTATCATCTAAGCAACAGATTCTCCTTCCTCCATGAGAAACAGTTCATACTTTCTGACAAATATGGAAATTTTTTATTCTCCTTCTCTGACTTCGGCTGTTCCTTCATGTGTGACAGCTAAAGTGTCCCATATTTCTTTGGCAGAATCACAAGTACAAACCTTTTCAAATTCGTCAGGACTGAGAGCACAAATGATGTTGTATCTGGCTTTGTGATTCAGCTCCCACTTTGTCTTTTCTGTAGGGGTCCACTGAGCTTTTGGCTTGTCAGTGTTGTCTTCATTTTTAGGAATGAATGGACCATCTGTGATGACATCCCAGAGATCAGAGTTTGTAGCTAGAATGAACCATTGAAATCTATCTTTCCAATAGTTGTAGTTTTCTCCATTGAAGAATGGAGGTCTGGTTAAGGAAGCTCCTTCAGTCTGGTGACTCCCACTAGCTCCAGCAGTCATGTCTATTCTTCAGGACCTTTTACCTCTACACTGTTAGATGCTCAACCCAGAGGCTAAGCTCTGATACCAACTGAAATAGACAACTATAAACACGAGAAGGGGGGTTGAATTGTGTTTATTAGAAATTAAAATAAAGTTGAAAACTTTTCGCACACAGAAGCTAGGTTCAGACAGGTGTAAAAAGTTACACAGACAGGTCACCTGTCTGGTATATTTTCACAGAAAATCAGGTAGTCACAAAGATGAAAAATAAGCTTAATATAAACACTTTTAACCCCTTAGTTAGAATGCAAATGATATATAACCAAAATAACTAAAGAGTTTAAGGGAAGAGTGTGACACCCTTCTACCCCTCATGTTATAAGGCATTTAAATATAAAACAATTAAAAAGAAAAACATGCATTTAACTGAATTAAATAAAACAGTTGTCCATAGGTAGAAAAGTCCCACATGAACTCGTTTACAACGCGGAAAAATAAAAATAAGTTTAATCAAATAAAAACGTCATCAAATAAATAACCCAACCCCGATGTCACAATTCAAAGCTGGTATAACCGTTCCGGAAATAAATCCTCGGAATACAACTAGAAACAAACTATCTAAACTTAAAACAACCCTACTATGACTGGCGGCTCCTCAGAGTCACTCCTCTCCGGGCTGCTCGTCATCCTCTGCAAATGCCAATCAGGCCAAACACAAACAATACAGGGAGTAAGATTCATGTAATCATATAAACAGCAGGGGAATAGTACGCAAGGTAAACATACACATAAGCATACATCAACATCCAACAGCATCATAACAACCAAGTATGCTATGCTATGCAATGCATCAACTACTCCGCTACTCCGACTATGCATGTGGATCCAAACTAACTCAGGATGAACGACTTTGGAGTTACATATCCGTATTGGCCATAAAAGCACCAACACCGGCAGTTCACCAAACCTTGGGTGAACCCCATGGATAGCCAATGCATCAAACCGTGGATGCCTCATCACGGGGGGCCTCGGTCACCAAACCTTGGGTGACCTACCGTGGATGGCCAGATCACCGTACTCTCGGGCGATCTCCCCTTTGTCGAACCTCCCCCATCAACTACTCCAATGCTTTATGCAAATGGCATAACAACAAACAATCTCAACCACCTCCTTGCTTGGGTCATGAAGCTCCAAAGACTTTCAACATCAAACTCAACGTAACCTTAGACCCAAACCGTGGGGTCAAGGCTCCCTTGGTCAATAAGCACCAAGGTTCAACTCAACGTGCTTGGGTCAATAAGCACCCAAGACTTAACTTAGCAACGTGCGGTAACCCAACGGATACCGACTTAACAGCTTGTTATCTTAATTATCTTATATAATTAATAACCAAGTTTTCTAATCTTTATCTTTGATTAATTATCTCAACTTATCATCATAGGGAAATGGGGTTTAAAACCCCTTAAGTCCTTTAATTGTATCACTGTCCAGGAGGTCAGCACGGTCGTGCTTAGACCTTAGCACGGTCGTGCTTGGACACGTGAGGGCGTGCTGCCCTTTTAAGTGAAGCACAGTCGTGCTTCACACTCAGCACGGTCGTGCTCATCAGCACGATCGTGCTATTTGACCTGCTCGGCCGTGCTGAGCAGCGCGGCCATTTTCCAGAATTTAAATGGGAGCACGGTCGTGCTCCCTGTTTAGCACGGTCATGCTCAACGCACGACTGCACTGTTCTGGGCAGGAACAGAAGCCAAATTCTAACAAAAAATTTAGGATATTCCAGCCATCAACTCATCACGATTTTAATCCTATTTTATCAGTTCATATCTTAACTTTGAATTCCAAACAGCAACATCACAATATCAACCAATCATCCAATATCATGCTCATATCAATCAAACCACATAACATAAACGTATTATGAACATAACATGTAAAACTTCAATTCACATCAAACATATTATCACAACAGTTAATCATTTACACTTACAATCATATAACAATCGGGGTCATGGAACCCCGTTACCTTACACTACCCACTGCCTAATGAATACAATCCCACTTCTCCCCATACCTGGATTGAAGGTAGCTCTTACACTGCTCCTACTAGCAAACTGGTACCGTTCCCAAAGCGGCTCACTCCAATGATGAACCTTGGGCAAATAAGAACGCAACCGGTTAGTTTCCAATCCCAAAACACGAAAGGAAACTAAAAGGGACGAAACCATTACCTACCAACACTGAAGCAGGTCAAACAAATCTCCCAAACGGCTCTCAGAACTCCACTACGGCGATGAACGAAGGAGAAATAATCACAAGAAGTGTTCTGGCCGCAGCTGCACCAAAAAGTAGGGTTTCACGTCAAACCCTCGGCCTCTGCAACGTTTATATCATCCGGACCTGAGCACGGTCGTGCTTAGCATTGAGCACAGTCGTGCTCCACTTAGCATCAGCGAGACGCGGTCCACGCATTGAGCACGGGCGTGCTCACTATTGAGCACGGTCGTGCTCAACTTAAAATCAGAGACACGCTTCTGACTTTAAGCACGGGCTTGCTGGCTGATGAGCACGAGCGTGCTCATGTACCAGAAAGGGTCTTTAAGCTAAAATCCCACTTAGCCCTTAACCAACATTTTAAAAAATATAAAACTAGCTTTATTAAAAACATTTTACGAAAAACGGGGTGTTACAATGAGAGATTAACACAGTTGTTTATCCTGGTTCACTCTTTAACACAAAGAGCTACGTCCAGTCCTTGGCAGCACCAAGTTTTATCCACTATAATTGATCAGGTTACAGACCCCAAGTATTGTTTGCACACCTAGCCTCTTCAGGCTCCAAGACAACTATTCTTTGCTCACCTAGCCTCTTCAGGCTCAAACAGGTTTGTTTTAAGAAGTTTGTTTGTAATAAATACACTCAGACAGACAGATCTTTCACTAACACTCAGAGAGTGGATTAAATGTAGACTTAGGAAAGACAGCGTAATAACTTCAAATGATTGAAGAATACAGAAAGAAAGAATGAACAGAGTAATGGCTCTTTAATGCTTTGTAATCTCTGATATGTTCATCTTCAATGACTTCTGTATTTATAGCCTTCAAACATTTAATATCCGTTAGAGACATTCCTTGCAACGATGGCTTCAAGCAGATCTTCATTAAATGCAATAGAGTCGTTCTGGGCAGCCATTAATGCAATGGAAATGTTGGTTGTACTCTAACATGAAGGATCATGGCTTTATGCATCGTGCAGTAGCCAAATCAGAGTTGTGCAGAATGCTTTTGTACTTTTGCATAGTACATTTCTCTTCTTGTGTAATAACCGAGAGTACTAGGGAATAAAGCATATTGGAAACATTCTTTAACTGGAAGTTTGTCTCTGACTTCCTAGGTTGCTTGAGAGAGTATCCTTATGAATTTCTTGATAAGCGTGAGAGAGAGATTAAGAGTCTTCTGCATGAGGGGACAGCTTTTAAAAGCTTCGTGTACTCGAGTTCTTAACAAAGAACCTTAGACAAGTATGAGAGCAGGGCAGAGACAGGTTGAAACTGATAGAAAGTCAACAATCCTAGTCAGCAGACGGGTTGACTTTTGCTTATCCAGATAGGTTGTTATTCAAGTAGACAGAGAGGTGAGCTTTGCTATTTTATGATCTGTACACTAAGTAGACAGGTTAGCAATCACAAAGTAGGTTAATTAAATCATTAACCAATGTTTAGCTTTCATCAAAACATAGGGAAATGCACACAGACATTTTAGAGACTTAACAACACTATCTTGATTTAAATACTAAATCGCATGATATCTCATACTATCATTCTTTTTAATCAAAAATAGGCATGCAAAAGCATCACAATGATCACAAGCATCCCAACTAGGTTGGCACCCCATAGACCACCAATCATCTGCAGCACGACCTCAATTTATTAAAAAATAAAAAGGAAAAACAAAGCATAGGGGGACATCAACCAAAACCTATGCAAACATTATTTAAATCTATAGGATGGCATACCAATCCTATTACGAACAAAATCTTCACTAATAAATCTAGGCAAATAGTTCCACCAATAAAATCCCTAAATAGAGAGACCCTGATTGGCAATTCTATCAGCACAGCTATTACCCTCCCTGTAAATATGAGTACAGCCAAATCTCATTCTTTGAGTCAAGTATAAGCAGTTCTTCCATCTATTTCGAAGTCTCCAAGGAACCACTTTTAAAGAGCTGAAAGCATTGACAACAATCTGATAATCACATTCAATCTAGAGATTGTGCCAACCTTTTTCAAAGGCCATTTCAATGGCCATCATGACACCTAGTAACTCAGCATGAAGTGAAAAATCAATGCCTAAATTGGCTGAAAAACACCCCAGAAAAGATGCTAAATGGTCCCTAAAGATACCACCACAAGCTGCTGGTCCAGGGGCACCCCTAGCCGCTCCATCAGTGTTGCACTTGATCCAGCTCCTGAGGGGAGGGTGCCAAGTTACTTGTTTAATGAGCTGAGCATTTGTAGGCTTAACAGTGACTCCAAAAGCTTTTAAAATACTGAAATCCTGAAAAGAAGCATCCATATGGCCTGTACTAGAATTGCCAGCCAGGTGAACATTGGCAATGACCATGTTGATTGCAGCTTGGAAGGAAATTTTCCTGTCATTGAACCTCAAATTATTTCTACAATGCCAAATGATCCAAATGCAATTAAGGACAGCAGCTAGAATCACATCCCTAACCTGAGTTGACCAATTCTTATCTAGAATTAACAACAGACTTTGAACTGAAGAATGATCAATGTTGCAATTTAACAATCCTGCTAACCAATTCCAGATCTTAACAGCAAAAGGGCAGAAACAGAACAGATGCACAGTAGTCTCTAATGCCATACCACAAAGACAGCACATGGACACCATGACACAGCCTCTCAACCAAAGATTGTCATCAGTTGGTAACCTGTTTTGTATGGCTCTCCAGGTTAAAAAGGACTTAGCAGGAGGAATTGAAGCTGACCAAACTGATTTGCACCAAGGGATTACAGGACCAGCAGGTTGCAGGAACTGGAATGCATCCTTTAAAGACAGCATGCCCGAGTCAGAGCCATTCCACATTAATTTATCCTCACCATTGGACTTAGGGATGCTTAGGTTCTGAAGATCCTGCTGCAGAGATGGGATTCTATAGAGAATAGCCTCTGGAATGTGCCAGCAGAGATCTATAATAAAATCTTTAACTTTGGCTTTTAACAATTTGTGCAGACTACAGGGAATGTCTAATCTGTCAACCATCGGAGCATGAATCCAGCAATCTGTCCAGAAGTTCACTTTGCTGCCATCTCCAAGAAGCCAGGTTGAATTTTGCAAAACAATTGGAACAAATTCCTTTATACCAGACCAAATTGATGAACTAATATGGTAAGAAATAAGGGAGTTATTCTTATAAACTCTGGACTGAAGCAATTCAGACCATTGGTTTTCTTAATCACTTATTATTAATAAAATCACATATTATATATTAACATATGAAATCACATACAAAATCATATATTCATAAAATATCACACGTTAATACACACAATCTCATATTAATACAAATAATCATATATCAACATACATATATATAATTATAAATTAGTAGGTAATTATAAAATAACATTCATGGTTACACTTTAATTAATATAAATATAATTATATTTTAACACATATGTATATCACAACAACATGGGTAAACATACTATCATATATATATATATATATATATATATATATATATATATATATATATATATATATATATATATATATACACACACTGTAATAATAGAAACAATTACTTATCGATTATATTAAAATTAATACTAATGTCATTAATAGTAATAATAATAGTATTGATAATAACGACAACAAAAATAATAATAATCTTATTAAATAATAATAACAATAACAATAATAGCTAGGCATCCATAGCAATATATACCCTTATGCGAAAATCAGGGTGTTACAACAAGCCGCTTGGACGACTGACTAAGATCCCTAACGGGAAGATGTATTCACTTCCATTGAAGGCAGGGCCGCAGGGGGCACGCAAGGGAAGCCCCTTCATTCAAACAATCATTTGAAGCCATTATCTTGAAGCTGTTAGGCCAGACTCAAGAGTTTAGCTCTTATGCCACTTGTTGGTGTGGCTTCAAACACTCAAGAGGGGAGGTGAATTGAGTTTTCTAACTCTTTTCAACAATTAAAACTTTTTACAATTTATCCAAAACTTTGCCTCATGATCTTTATAAAACAGAGAACATGTTTTGAAAATTCTTAAATTGATTAAGAAGATAAGATGGATCAAGAACATATTTAACACAATTCAAATAAAGTTCTAAACTTAACAAAACAGTTTATATAGAATTCAATTCAAACTTTAAAGATCAAGAACAGAGTATTTCTCACATAAAGAAAATTAAGAAGTTTAAGTTGAGAGATAACCACACAACTAGATTTATCCTTATTCAACCACCACCACTTGTGCCTTACATATAGTCCCTACTCCATACGTGGGTTTTCTCCAATATATCGACAAGCTTTACCTAGGCGCTTGTAAGCCTTCACACCACAAAGCACTTTTCACCTATGGGATACCATACCCTTATGAAAAAGTCTTAATCAATTGTTCTTTCTAACTTTAGGGATGCCTCACCCTAATCACACACAAAGAGATTTCCCACTCTCTTACAATCAAAATCGAAACAAAGATTTGATCTAAAACTCTCAAAAGTCAGATTACACAATTTGAAGAACTATGAGAAGAACACTTTCTTTTTCATAAGACATAGCTCAATGAAGAATATGAAAATTTTCGAATTGATCTTTTTAGAATGATTTCATATTTTTTTTATTTTATAAGTGTTCTATCAATCTCCATTTATATAGAAAACAAAATGTGAACATTGGGATTAACTAAAAACATATCTAGATTGATAACAAAATTTGTTATGCAGTTCCAGTTTCTTGAACATGGGTTATGTACAAAGATGTATTAACCAAGATTCATACTGATAATAATCGTACACCTGTATAGTACATGGCTGTACATGTTTTTCAAAACTTGTTCTTGATTTAACAACTAGTACACTCATTCAGTACATCTATGTAATAATGAACCTCAGATTCTTCAAAACTTGAATAAGCGCGTACATAGATTATGTACATGACTGTATTCAGTTATCCTTTTAATAACAGATCTGATTTCATAAACAAAATTCTCTTGTTTGTTTATTTGTCAGTTCCAAAAATGATATACAACCATTAGGTACATGGCTGTATTGACAAAGAACTTTGTTAATTTTGTAAAAATCATTTTCTTTTTAAAACTTATTCTTTTTATGCATGATTTGAAAATGATTTTCTTTATGCATTTTCAAAGAGCTATCATTTGAGTAATAGAGGTTTTCCCCTTACAATTATCTAAAACTTAAAAATTAATCTTCCTTTGAACTTTGTCTTGATGATTCCATGATCCTTGTATTTGCTTGGTCCTCTTTGAATTCTTCAAGTTCCCCTTTGAATATTCCTGTTAAATTGCTCATTGAACTTGACATAGTTAGCTTGATACCTGTCTTTGCAATTGGATACCAAAAACACTTGCACACGCATTAAATTATATGTTTGTCATACATCAAAATCAATTGTTCATTAAGTCTTACACTCTATTTATTTTATCAAGTTCATCCACGGATATAAGCTATATTTAGAAAATTTGAGTGTAATGCCTATGAATGCATATCTCTTCTTTGAAATCCCAAGTGTTCGGTGCTAGTGAACATTGTGAGACAATTCTTGATTTTTATGGTATATATATTCATGAGAAATTCTCTATTTTTTGCAACATCAATCAATTTTGTTTCATAATATCTGGTGTTGCCTGCATGATGTGTATTTATGAATTTGTTCAAGTTGATAGTGAAATATGGGACATACGTTGAATGTTGTTTATTAAATATGAATGTAGAAGTATGTGGAGAAAGTAGCAAAAATACTTTTAAAAGAAAAATAGATAATAAACAATGCTTCTCCAAGGAAACGTTATCTTAGGCCCAACTATGATAGCGCTTTCTTGAACAAGTGCTATCTTCCTGGGGAACTAAGATAGTGCCTCTTAAAGTAAGCATTACCTTAGTCTAACCCTACAACATAGCTTCTTATTAGACACACTACCTTAGTTTTCAAAACAACAATATTTCCTTGAAAAGGTGCTATCGTAGGAACATCTATGATAGCACATTGAAAGTGCTACCTTTGAATACCCATATAATAGCGAAAAGACAAATAACATTCAAAAGCGCTATCAAATCCCAAAAGTAAGTGTTATTAATGGTTTTTCCTTGCATAGTGAAAATAAAAACGTGTTCTTTAATCAAAACACATTGTTCACAATGAAGAGTCTTAATTTATTGTTGAAGCCTAAAATAACGGAAACTAAAGTTTGAATGTAAGATAAAGATAGATATGCCCCAAAGAAAAGAGTAGCTAGTCTCGGCAGCAATATAAGTAGTAAGTGGTAAGTAAGTAGTCTCAAGACAATAAAGGTTACCACTGCTAAGCTTGGTCCTACATATTTTCCGTGTCTGAGTTTCTTGCATGAAACACTTGGTATCAAAGAAAGTCAGATGAAAACCTAGATCAAACAATTGGCTTATAGAAACAAGACTAGTCATAAATTGTATTACTATTAAAAGATTAGCAAGAGAATTATTGGAAGACTAAACATATGCTGAAAGTTTATAGGAAAATAAAAGGAAACAAAAATAGATTATTTAAATCCAAAGGAAACAAAAATATATTCTTCGAATCCATGCCTCATTATATGACTGTTTTATGATTTTAAATTGTAGTTCACAACTGTAATTATGGCTGTAATATTTTGATTTTGATAGTTTGTGCAAGTATACTGTGACACCCTACTCCCGGGTCATCACATGGTTACCCGTTTGCGAAAAAATAAGATTTTATTTGCTGGTTGCTTTCGGAAAATATTAATTTCTCAACGTGAATCTCTTCAAAATATGGTGATAAAATTTTTTCCTTTTAACTCCCTAACAACGACATAATCATAACCATACTTAGATATATAAGCATATACAGAAGTCATACTACTATACTACCTCGTAAGTTTCACACTTAGATCTTTATCAACTTCGTTTATTTCAACACATGACATCACATAAAAAGAACCTAAGCTAGTCTTAACTAACAGACAGTTATTGAGAATACCCTTATGGTCATTCCCACTAACAGATACTTCTCCAAGCATCTAGGAGTTAAGTCCTCGAGCGACTTAATGAATCCCTCCGCTTCGTCCATGCTAGTATACCAAAGGAATACGATAGACTAGAGTAACCTGTTATATTGTAAAGGTGAGACGCCAATATATGGATTTAACACAATAACTAAAAGCGCGACTCACAAAACAGCATATACACACATACAATTATAGCAGCATACATTCTCATAACTAAACAAGTACTTTATCAATGGGTTTCATACCCCAAACATCAACGTTTGAAAACTATGCATGAACACTTCAATATATAGTCTCTACATTTCGCTAAATCTCCGGAGATCACCCAACGTCGTATGAATGAGTTGATCAGACTCGATTGCCAAATAAGGCACGTCGTTTTTTTTCCATAGCCCATTGTCCAACACAAGGCACAATGAGAACGTCGTGTATGGTTACCATAGCCCATTGTCCAACACTAGGCACAATGAGAACGTCGTGTATGGTTTTCATTGACCACCAAGGTACAATGATACGTCGAGACATGAATATCGCCATGATACCATGATTAACAGATACGTCGAGACATGAATATCATCAAGATACCATGATTAACTTCGTAGGCACGTCTGCCGATCATGCATGTAAATCATTTTGTTTTCGTCGTTTTTCTTCGTGTTCAATCTTTCCTTTGTCAAAGCTCAAAAGCTTACGACTATCGTAGTTTTCAATGTCTTAAAATCTTCATCATTAACACAGGACACAAAGTCTGAGTGCTCAATCACGAAACCCTAGACCGGTGCCCCAATCTTAGGTTCGTGGTAATAGAAAACAACATTAGTCTTTTAACATTGTTTATTACTCCACAAAGTAGACACAATGTCCATAGGACATCAAGTCCTTAACGTCGTAAGAACACTAGTACCCCGACGTCTCGGTTACTGAGTTCCATTTCATCATTTACATCCTTTTCGTCCTGTGAAAAACAAATCTAAAACCAACCCCCACAACTTATCCAAGTTGCCGGAAATACCGTCGTTGAGTAAAATTTGATTCTGCAAAATCATTTCAACTAACACTTGAAACCTTTTTCTGAAAATATTATGATTCAAAAAGAGAGTCACTTGAGGCTCAAACTCAGTTTAAAACACATACAGCCGTTTTAGAAACAGTTGTCGTCGATACTTTTCCAAATTACCATCATTAAACATTTTTTTAAAGACATTTTTAAGTATTTTAAGGTAAAACTGAGCTTTTTCCGCTTAAACAATTTTCTAAATTCACAGTTAAGTTAATTTCACAGATTAATTTCACAAAATAACTTTTTATAATATTGCGGAATATCTTATGTAAAAATTAGCAGTAGTAAAATATTTTTACGGTTTCGTCCTCACCGTGACTCATAAATTGTTTTTGTTGGGGTTTTCATGAGATAATCCTCTTTAAAATCATATCTCAAGGCGGAAGAAAACCAACCCATGGATCGCGCATTACAAAACATGAATCACATAAAGGGCTATTTGTGTTTACCTCTTGAAGCGTGCTTTCACTGTGATCACAAGTGCCGCAAAGGAGAAGCACCTCTATTCAGTCCACGCGAGCAAACGGACGTCGGAGCTTTGCGTCTTGTGCTAGCTGACGGCTGTGGGAGGCAAGGTTAGCAAGACTAGGTTTAGAGCAAGACTAATAGTCTATTTATAAACCACATACTCCTCTTGACCTAACTGCCTACTTATTGGGCCTTGTACGCTACAAGCCCAATAACCTTTAAATTAATTAAATCATATTTAATTAATTGACCCGCTTCGCATTTGCTCTATGCGTGTGACCCTGTAGGCTCCCACTAAGTTGGCAATAATATTAAATATTACAATAATATCAAATATTAATTATAATATTAAATATTATAAATAATGAGTGGCATCTAGCAATGCATCATTACTACCCAATTAGCAAGAGTATCGGTGATCCGATTTTAGCCTTACTGCGACCAAAATTTACCGTGCAGTAAATGTCCCTTCGTCCATATGTCTTAATTGAACACAAGGCATAAGAGTGTCGTCCTTGTTATATTCAATTATTTATTCCTCGATCCCCGAGAAGACGTGTAATCACAAACGGGCCCAATATCACATATTGGCCCACTTCCGCGTGGCCACGCATATTTCACGTCTCACTCTATCGAGGGGCCCAAGACATTACCCCTGTTATGTAGGAGGGACGAATCCTGTCTACATCACTCACACTCCTCAACATGATTTATTGCAGACCCAATAACTACCTTTATGACCACCCTGTTACGCATGATGTTTGATAGCATTAAAGCCTACAACTCCTCATGTAGGAATCGTAGTGACTTCAAGTCGAAGGACTACTTCACTATGGTCGCCATAAGAATACTTATGACACTTACATAATTATTATGAAGTATTCTCATAGTGGGTCATCCGGTATAAATATTACTCCTAATATTTATACCCGTGTGCCGACTTGATATCACATATCCATGACCCGTGAGATGTGGTCATCAGTCTACTCACACAATAGTCTCTATGTATTATTGTCATCCTAATTAACAATAATACTTGATTACGGATATTTAAGAATAGCGTTCTATTATTCAATGAGGTCTCACAATTAAGTCACATACTTAATATCTCATTGAATGAACTGCCTATTCTAAGGACTTTATTATGCTATAAACTAATAACATAATAAATGAATGCCTTATTCATATATCAAATATATGATGAAATTCATGATACAAATAATGATCTATTCAAAATAGATTGGCCTCTAGGGCTTACACCAACAATCTCCTACTAGCACTAGAGCCAATCGGGCATCAATCTAACACTCATTGATCTAGTGTGAGTGTCAAGCTACCATTGAGCAAGAAACTCTATTAGCGGATTATTTAGTGTTCTCATTCTGCATATCTTCACATTTCTCCTCTATCGAATGAGATGGAAGCAACTAAGTATATGTTCGGATCGCTGGTGAGATCATGTTTCCTTAGCTTATGCGATTACTCCATCATCATCGCAACGAGATCAATGGAGTTCACAAAGTTAGGAATCATTCCTAGTTCATAAATGAACTTACCGATCCAAACGGCCTTTAAATCTACATTTAAGGCAACTATATACTTGGCCTCTGTAATGAAATCTGTAACTGCCTTACGCTTGGAACTTTTTCAAGCATACAGTGCCACCATTAAGATAAAACACAAATCCAGACTGCGATCTGGAATAATCTTTATCGGTTTGGAAACATTGTCTATGTAACACCTTACAATGACTTCTTCCTCACCTTCATCTGTCACGAATGTATCCTAAGTTCTTCTCAGATACTTAAGGATATTCTTGACTACAGTTCAGTGACCTTCACTGATATCAATTGGTACCTTCTTGTCATGCTCAAAGCATACAAGACACTTGGCGTAGTACATAACGTACTCTGACTAAGGTCCAACAATTTCAGCGATCTGTCTCTATAGATCCTGATTCCTAACATTTAGCGAGCTTCGCCCAAGTCCTTTATTGAGAAACAATTCCCAAACCATGCTTTCGCATTTTGCAGTGTAGGGATATCGTTTCTGATAAGTGGTATGTCATCCACATACAAAATGAGAAAACAATCTCACTCCCACTAACCTTCTTGTACACACAAGGTTCATCCTCGTTCTTGATAAATCCAAGCTGTCTTACAACTTTATCAAAATGAGGATTCCATCCTCTGGAAGCTTACTTTAATCCATGAATGGATCTCTGCAACTTACATATCTTTTCAACATCCTTTGGATCGACAAAACCCTCGGGTTGTGTCATGTACACATCCTCGAGGAGATTCCCGCTATGGAATGAAGTCTTGACATCCATCTGTCAAATCTCTAGTCATAGTATGCAGCAATAGCAAGTAGAATCCGAATAGATTTAAGCATCACTACTGGGGAGAAAGTTTCATCATGGTCTACACCATGAATTTGATTGAAACCTTTCCCAACCAGTCACAGCTTAATGGTACCCACTTTACTATCCATGTCAGTCTTCTTCTTGAAGACCCATTTGCACCCTATGGGTTTTACCCTTCGGGTGGCTCAACCAAGGTCCCTACCTGGTTCGTGTACATGGATTCCATCTCGGATCACGTGGCCTCAAGCCACTTCTCAGATTCTGGGCCAATTACGGCATCTTGGTAGGTTACAGGCTCATCTTGATCCATGAACACCACATCACCTTCTTGAGTAAGGAGAAGTCCATATCTCTCAGGTTGGCGATGTGGCCTGTTAGACCTACACATGTCTTGTGTTACTTGAACCGGCGGTTCAACCACAACATCTTATGGAACCGGTTCCTGTTCCATTGTAGGCGGGTCAATATTTTGTGGTACTTGGATTTCTCCAAGTTCTACAATCCTCCCACTGTCTCCTTTAGAGATATTCCTTCTCAGGGAACACTCCAGTTCTAAAGAGAAACACTTTGTCCTCGAAGGGGTTGTAGAAATAATATCCTTTGGTTTCCTTAGGATATCCCACAAATATACATTTATTTGATTTGGGCCCAAGTTTATCTGTCATAAGACGTTTCACCCTAACATACCCAAATCCTCATAAATGACAAATTAGGCCTTCGGCCCATCCATATCTCATATGGAGTCTTTTCAATCGCCTTAGATGGAACACGGTTAAGAGTGAATCCAGCTGTAAGTTGAGCAAAGCCCCAGAAAGAGTCAAAAAGGTCTGAATGACTTTTCATGGATCGTACCATGTCTAACAAGGTGCGATTCCTTATTTCGGACATACCATTCCATTGTGGCATTCCAGGAGGAGTGAGTTGGGACACTATCCCACACTCTCTCAGATAGTCATCAAACTCTTGGCTTAAGTATTCATCACCATGATCTGATCGTATGACCTTAATACTTTTGCCAAGTTGGTTCTCTACTTCATTTTTAAACTCTTTGAACTTTTCAAAAGTTTCTGACTTGTGTCATACACAAATCCATGTCTACTGAAGTCATCAGTAAATATGATGAAGTAAGGAAAACCACCTCTAGCAAACTTGTTTAGGGGCCCACAAACATCACTATGTATCAAGCCCAAAAGATCACTGACTCTTTCATCTTGCCTGGTGAATAGGGTCTTAGTTATCTTCCCCAACAAGCAAGATTTGCATACATCAAACCATTCACAATCGAATGATTCCAAGAGGCCATCCTTATGGAGCTTGGAGATGCGTTTCTCACCTATATGGCCTAATCGGCAATGCCAAAGGTTTTTGCATTTATATTATAGATGGACATATGAGGATTACGGACGTAAAGTCCATTATCCAAATACTTGCTAGTATAGAAAATATCATGTGACTGATGTTTCTGCCAATAGCTAGAACTTAATAACATTTATTTAGTTCCAAAACAAGCCCCGGAGGCAAAGTCAAAATCTTCATAGTTAATACAGCAACTTTTGCTCCATTTCCTATTCACAGGTTGACTTTGCCTATAGTCAACGTCCTACTCCCTTTGATCCTTCACATTAATGTGAGATCCACATGCGGTATCAAATACCCATGATCTTGAAGTAGGTTGACTTCTACAACACAATGCTCGAAGAGGAAGTCGTACTTCCTTTCTTTTCTCATACTCTTTCTTGTACCTTCTAACAGTTTTTCATTGTCTGGTCTAACCACAATGTAATTAACTACCTTCCTTTACAACCTTGCCTATTAGCTTCAAGACAGAAGTGCTGGACCTTAATTTGTTCTTGCCCTTGTTCTTCTCCCTAGCTTAAGACTTTCCTTTTCAAGACTATCACAATAGTCTACCCTTTTCTACTATAGAGACCCTGCCCGACAGTTCTCAACTTCCTTGCAATCTCTAGTAGAGCTCTGTCAGAATCGTTCACAACGATTTGACTATAGCTATCCAGCAACAATTGCAAGATCATATCACTGGCCAACATTTGGCCTAAAGGAAATCTCAGTTTACTAAGTTCTTAATGTACTCAATAATATGAAGCACATCATAACTATCGGGATTTCCCTTCTCTTAGTTCGCAACTAAAAAATAGGGTCGGGATGACTTGTGGTTCTTATGCATTGCATGCTCTCAATAGAGCATCATGAGGTGCATGATCATATCATGCGCCTTCATGGTTGTAAGCATGAAGAATCCTACATCCAGGACATCGAGTTGATGCTTCATAAGCATCCTTTTCGATCCTAGTAGGAACTGGTTGCTCAGGAATCATTTGCTCAAGACAAACAACTTTTTCTCGTTCTTGAGGACAATCCTCAAAATCTTGTACCAATTCAGAAATTTAATTCTGGATATCTTGTCCTTCTTAAAGACAAATCGAAGTAATAACTTATAGTGTTTTATTTCATGGTAATTCTAATTACAGAAACATGCAGAAGATAAGTATCATGATAAAACATATTTAATAGGTCTTTTATTAAATACGCTCCCACTATTTTACTCAAATCAATGACCCTCATCATTGACTCGAAAAATCCCGTTGGAAGATTTTCTAGTGAGACCAAGATCCATATTTCACCTCGTTTTGAGTCAACTTTGGCTGATCTCCCAAAACTTAGTTATTTAGGTAGGAAACTCATTTCCAATTACATCTCATGTAACTCTTGGATCAGTTGGGTGAATAACTCTTATTCTAATTCATCTATATGAATGAAAGCCCAACTCTTAGCCTCTAGGCCCATTTCAATCCTATTGAATTCGACCTAGTTAAGTCAAGCCCAATGGTTGGCAGTTGGACATTACAATTGTCCCATCGCACCTTACTAGTATAGAAAAATGCACTCCGCTTTGGCTGACCTACACTCATTTGATATTAGTCTTGATGAGTGCCACGCATTGGAAGGCTCTTAAACTTAATATTTCCTTTTGAGGGATTTTTATTAAAATGATCTCACCGGCGTTGTATCACATACAAAGCGTCTCTCAGCATACATGCATACATGCTATCATACATTTAACAAACATATATAACATTTAAAACATACATGTATACATACATTTCATGCATCACATACAAAAAACATATATCTCATATATTTCATGCATCTCATACATAAATATATAAGATAAGGTACTATGGTTATGGCCTCCTAATGTACAAGAATTAAATAACTAATTTATTACAATTCTTTGACCCTCAGCAAGCTTTTCAAGCTTCTCCCACGGCGTCATGGTGTTGCCTCCTCTTCAACTCGAGCAATTACATTTATTTAAATAAATTAAAAAGGCACGGTATGCAGACCGTATTTAAAATAAATAAATCACGACACGCAGGTCGTATTTACTCTAAATAAATAACACCAAAATCTAGGGCCATAACCATATACCTTAAAATAAAATTAATAACAATCAATAATAATAAAATAAAACCCTTTATATTATTATTATTATTATTGAATAATTTTAAATGAAAATCTTTTGAATTCAAATAAAATCAACGAGCATTGAATTTTATCATTAATTCACGGATCTTACTTCAAAATGAGCAATTCAGGATCCTTGCTCTTATTATCAATCTGAATTCATGGATCCGTAACTGATCTTGTTAATTCAAAAGCCAAAGAATTAGAAAAAGCCAATGAAAATTATAATTAAAGGCCATCAATCAATATACTTTTATCATTCATCACAATGACGTACAGAGATTGATCCACTTGATCCACATTAAAATTCCAAATTCTAACAATTGAAATATTTAGAATAATTTGAAAGTAAATCTTTTGAATTCAAAGCATGGATCCTTGTTTCACGAATTCAAGACATTTTGAAATCAAAACATGCTATCACGGATTCTTCAATAACTTGTTATTAAAAGAAAACGAATGCCCAGCCAGAACAAGAGAACGTGCACGTACTCTATCATTCCAAATTGAAATCATAATTGGATGGGAATTCATGCCATTTGTGCACTCACTTTGACGCAACAGCAGTCAACACTCTTCACAAGAATAATGAATTGAACGCCCATAAAGAGATACCATGCATTCAATTGAATCCCATTCAAAGGGAATAAACATGTTATCAATCAAGATAAACAAGCATATAGGGATTCAAGGTAACTACGACCTGGCTCTGATACCACTGTTAGAGTTTTCATGAGATAATCCTCTTTAAAATCATATCTCAAGGCGGAAGAAAACCAACCCATGGATCGCGCATTACAAAACATGAATCACATAAAGGGCTATTTGTGTTTACCTCTTGAAGCCTGCTTTCACTGTGATCACAAGTGCCGCAAAGGAGAAGCACCTCTACTCAGTCCACGCGAGCAAACGAACGTCGGAGCTTTGCGTCTTGTGCTAGCTGACGGCTGTGGGAGGCAAGGTTAGCAAGACTAGGTTTAGAGCAAGACTAATAGTCTATTTATAAACCACATACTCCTCTTGACCTAACTGCCTACTTATTGGGCCTTGTACGCTACAAGCCCAATAACCTTTAAATTAATTAAATCATATTTAATTAATTGACCCGCTCCGCATTTGCTATATGCGTGTGACCCTGTAGGCTCCCACTAAGTTGGCAATAATATTAAATATTACAATAATATCAAATATTAATTATAATATTAAATATTATAAATAATGAGTGGCATCTAGCAATGCATCATTACTACCCAATTAGCAAGAGTATCGGTGATCCGATTTTAGCCTTACTGCGACCAAAATTTACCGTGCAGTAAATGTCCCTTCGTCCATATGTCTTAATTGAACACAAGGCATAAGAGTGTCATCCTTGTTATATTCAATTATTTATTGCTCGATCCCCGAGAAGACGTGTAATCACAAACGGGCCCAATATCACATATTGGCTCACTTCCGCGTGGCCACGCATATTTCACGTCTCACTCTATCGAGGGGCCCAAGACATTACCCCTGTTATGTAGGAGGGACGAATCCTGTCTACATCACTCACACTCCTCAACATGATTTATTGCAGACCCAATAACTACCTTTATGACCACCCTGTTACGCATGATGTTTGATAGCATTAAAGCCTACAACTCCTCATGTAGGAATCGTAGTGACTTCAAGTCGAAGGACTACTTCACTATGGTCGCCATAAGAATACTTATGACACTTACATAATTATTATGAAGTATTCTCATAGTGGGTCATCCGGTATAAATATTACTCCTAATATTTATACCCGTGTGCCGACTTGATATCACATATCCATGACCCGTGAGATGTGGTCATCAGTCTACTCACACAATAGTCTCTATGTATTATTGTCATCCTAATTAACAATAATACTTGACTACGGATATTTAAGAATAGCGTTCTATTATTCAATGAGGTCTCACGATTAAGTCACATACTTAATATCTCATTGAATGAACTGCCTATTCTAAGGACTTTATTATGCTATAAACTAATAACATAATAAATGAATGCCTTATTCATATATCAAATATATGATGAAATTCATGATACAAATAATAATCTATTCAAAATAGATTGGCCTTTAGGGCTTACACCAACAGTTTTTACACTAATAAATCATTAAAATAATAATATTTTCAAATAATTCCTTATTTTCTCAAATAATTATTTAAACCGTTTTATCCTCCAATGTTTCTCAATTAACTGTTGAATATTCCTTGTAAAGTCTTCTTAGAGCTTTTACCTCGTTTAATTAATTGGGCACTGACCACTGTCAGGCTTCTCAAACAACACTCAACAACATCATCAGAATTATATCACCAGGCAGATCATGCATCATAGCAATATAATAGACAACTGCAGATAATTAAATAAATTAAAAGCAGATAAATCATCTAACACAGATAAACAACACAACGTAAACAGCATAATCAAAGCACCACAGCCACATATCAAGTATACAGACCACACTAAAGCTAATAGTTATTGGGAAAAATCCCTCAGGTAAGCTCCCCTTACCTCTTGAAGTCACAAAGAACTTTGTCACGTATCGTCGGTTTTGGTTGCGGCACGCGTCAAGGAATTTCGGCTCGCGTCAAAAGCTTAAACAAACCAAAGCTATTGTCAAAACACAACCAAACAACACAAAATCCAATAAGTCCTCTCCTAAACTATATGTTAGATTCGGCCAACACTACACAAAAAGAGACAAATTCCAAATATTGCTTAAGTCATGGATTAATGATCCTAATGAACTTAAGACTTTGGATCAAGGATAATCAACTAAGTTTTGACTCAAAATCCTCCTAACCCTCACAAAGCTAGGTTCGGCCATCAAGAGTATATAGGGTTAGGGTTTTCATTTTAACAAACCAACTAGGATTCAACATATGTACATACATGTATGATAGAAGACATGATCATACATCAAAATAAAGAACAAAACTTCATTCATTCTTTCCTCTATAGGTTAGGCCATGATCCATTAAATGGGAAGGACATTTTGGATTACAACATGCTCTTGGATTATGGTAGTAGAGATGATAACTAACTCATAGAAATTGATTTCATATTTTTAGGATTTTTCTATCATTTTCTAGAGAATTTCAAACTTCTAGATCTAAGAATGGAAAAATATGATTCATGGCATAAACATGAGAAATACATGAAGAGGAAAGCTTAGATGATCAAAGATATGAGTTTTTACCTCTTGAAGATTGAAGAAATGAATAAAATGATCAATCCAAACTTGATGGCTTTTGAGACAGCTTTGAGGGTGTGGTGGTTTTGGGAGTGTATCTCACAATATACTCATCCAAAAATCACAAACTTTGGCTTTTTAGAAAGATAAGAAGAAAAGGAACAACTTTTATGTTGAAGGTTTCATTTGGTTCGGATCATAACAGGGGTAAAAATAGGCTTCTGTCTGCTGTCTCGCATGGATCTGAGGATTCTGGGCAGTTTCTGTATTTTGGTCATAACTCTCAATATACTAATCCGTTTTTGATGATATGTAGCTTGTTGGAAAGAAGAGAGAAATAGGAACAACTTTCATGTTGAGAGTTTTTCGAGTTTCAGAACATAAAAGGGTCAGAATTTCGGTGGAAGTTCTGCTATCATGAACACCAAGGTGTGTTCTTAGAGGAAGAAGATGAAGTTGGAGAAGATGAAGAAGATTGTGGAAGAATGGAGAAGGATGTGGAGAATTCTTGCACTTATGGCAGCCAAGGAAAGGCTTGGGGAAAGGCTTGGGCCTTGTGCCATTTAGGCTTGATGAAAATGGGCTTGAATTCAATTGTTTTGGCCCACCAAATTAAAATGCTTAAGGCATAAACATAATCTAGGAAACTTATATGATTTCAATTGGTTTCATGAAATTTAATCCATGGACAAAGAATTTGGGCCTCAAGGCCGCAGCCCTCTAATGGGTTTGGAGCAAATATTCTGGCCCAATTCACTTAGAAAAGCATAGAAACTAACTTAGGATCCAAAGTGCAATTAAGAGAAAGTTCAAGGACTTAAGTGCAAAATCCTTCAAATTCTAATCCTAACCTTGTAGAATCTTCTAGACTCAAAAGTGTGACTCATCCATATGAATCATCTCAAAATTCTAGGATAAACTCTTTATCCGCTCTTGGAAAATCCGTCGTTCGCTCCGTCGTTTACCCGATTGAAGATTCTGCCCGAATAAAATATTATTATTTCAGAGCTCATGCAATTTTTTTGAAACGTGGAAAAAGGACCGGGGCAAAATATAAAACCTAATGGTTTCGTTCGTAGATAAAAATTAGGTCTTCTGAGTAGTATAATTATACTGTCAGTGAAATTAGCAGACCGGGCTCCGTCTGACTTTTCGACCCAAAATTTAATCATAAGTTCCTTCACTCAATTGAAGCTGAGTGGTGAACTCCGTTTAATTAAAATAAATTTCTAACGTTCCAATAAATATATTAACATAAATTCACTCATTATCGAAAAAGGAAAACAGCGGAAAATCGGGGTGTTACATATACTATGATAGTAATTGTAATCATATGGGAGTGATAAGGTGGTCAAGGTGGTTTGGTGTGTGGAACAAAGATGTTGGGAGATATAAGGTGAAAGGTTCAAATCTCACCCATTACTAACATAATAAGATAACAACTAACATTTGTCTATATATAAAAAAAAGTAATAAAAATCATATTGGCTATATTTTTTTACGTAATTCTCAAACGCACCAGCAAATAAAAAATCATGGAATGTACAAAGATATGCCTCTTTTTCAACATCCTCAGGCATTTTGAATGCCAATAATCAAAAGTCTTTCCATCAAACACCTTTTATAAGTGTCCTGAGATCTTAGATACTAATAAAAGTCATATCTAGCTTTTTCATACGAAATCAAAAAACAAGAACTACAATGCTAAGTTTAAATAATCTAAAAATTACCAATATGCATTGGTCCAAGTAAAAGGGATTTGGATGGTGATATTGAATCCGATACTTGGATTCATGTGTACTGAAAAAATAATGTTGGAAATGAAACTCTCTTAGGCCCATGACTGTACCTTAAGATATTAGTCTCTCGTGTGTATTAAAAAGGTTTCCGAAAAAAGTAATCAAAATCACATGTGGTGTTGTGCATTTATTTATCTATTACTGGAGCTGAATGTTAAAATCGTAGTTCACATGACAGAAATGAGTTACACATGATATATTGAAGTAAATTATTCATTTTATCTATAATATAGAATAATATAGATATTAAAATGTATATATGTTCTTCCCATCTCATGCATATAAATATTTTAAATTAAATTTATATAACAATTGATTATTTTTTAAAAATTAATTCGTTACCTCATAAAAATTTAAAAAATATGTTTATAATAAGCATTAAATTAGTTAGAATAATTAATATAGTTACCTTTTTATTTATTAATTTAAGATTTAATTGATTTATTTTTTAAGTATAATTTTTTTAATTTTTACACGGTCAACCATGTATAAATTATAATATGATTTGTGATTAGTTAATAATATATAAAATTTTATACTGACAATACATAATGATTAAACTGATTAAGTGATGTATAATGTTCTACAAAAAAAAAAAAAATCAGCAAGATGTATATGTAAATATATTGACGGTGGGACACGACAGGACAGATTAACCCCAAACCCAGCCCCGCGATGCGGCAAAGCAAGTTTAAAACCCACTCTATGAGATGGAATGGAGTTGACTGACTTGGGGGCAGGGTGTGATTGCGAAGCCTACTTTTAAGTGCAAAATTTTTTTTTTTATGAATTAAAAAAAATATATTATATTTTTGATCCGTTATTTTTTATTTTTTATTTCAATTTGATCTTTCTTTTATTTTTTGTTTTAAAATGATCCCTTATCTTACAAAGTTGTATCGATATGGTCCTTCTTTTATTTTTTGTTTCGAAATGTTCTCTTATTTTACAAAAGTTAAACCTATGTGGTCAATTTTTTTGTTTCGAAGTAGTCCCTCTTTTGTTTTTATTTTGTTCTAAAATGGTTCTTTTTTTTCAAAAGTTATATCAATTGAGTCCTCTCCGCACCATAATTTAAACGAAAAAGCCAAAATTGAAACCTAAAATAAATATAAGAGATCATTTGGAAACAAAAAATTAAAGAGGAACCAAATTGAAACCTAAAATAAAGATAAGGAACCAAAAATATAATTTATCCAAATTAAATTAATATATTTCAATGTAAAAAGTTTAGGCTTAATTGCACTTTTGGTTCCTCAACTTTTTCAATTGTGCGATTTTGGTCCCTCAAAAAAATTAATTACACATTTCGTCCCTCAACTTTTTCAATTGTATGATTTTGGTCCCCCAAAAATTTAATTGCATATTTGGTCCTCTAATTTGTCGAATTGTATAAAATCAGTCCCTCCGTCCATGACTAGTCAATGTGCAATTAAATTTTTGAGGGGATCAAAATCGCACAATTTTAAAAGTTTAGGGATGAAATGTGTAATTAAAATTTTCGAAGTACCAAAATTGTACAATTGAAAAAGTTGATGGATCAAAAGTGCAATTAAAATTTTTGAGGGACCAAAATCACACAATTGAAAAGGTTGAGGGACCAAAAGTCCAATCAAGCCAAAAGTTTACATTGACATCCACTAAATTTTGATATGTGTGCATTTATTTTAATAAGTAAAAGAGAAATAACAATAAAACTGTTTTATTAAGAAATTATTGAATTCCAGTGATAGCGCACAGAAATTAAACTCTATATTTATTTGGTAGAGATTATTTTTAACAAAAATATGAAAATAACCCTACCAAAAAAAATATATGAAAAAAACTATTTCTGATACAATTATTTTAAAAATTATAAGTGAGAAGCTTTCCTCCAACGTGATTTGTCAACATGATTTTTTTTTTTTTTTTGCAAATTTTTTTTAGGATAAGGTGATCCTATGTCACCATAAATTTATTGAAAAAAGAAGAAAAGACAATGAAAGCAAAACCATGATCATTTAAACCTATAACTAAATCATCTATTCTTTCTCAGGTTATACTTTTGAAGTTTAGACAAAATCAAAGTAAATTATAATTATCATCAGTAGCATTATTCTTATTCAATTGCTCTGCTGAGAGAGAGAGTCATTCTGTATGTCATCATCATTCTCATCTCCCAAATACTTGGCAAATACTTTCAAATCATGAATAACATTAGGATGTATATGGGTTGAATTAATCACATGGGGTCTCAATATCCTTCCCACTAATTGTAAAACCAACAGTACCAAAAGAAGGAGATTTATCAACTCTGGAATCTGCAGAAATAACATCTTCATCATGATCATTATTAGGTCCCTGCGAAGGAGAGTTATTTGTAAAATTTAAAGCAAACATGCTTATAATCCTTAGTTTCATAAATTCTTTGTGGTGTCAATTACATGTTAGACTTTCGAAGTGCTAGAAGTGATTTATTACATGACATAATGTATGTTTATAGGAATGAGAATGGGGTTAAAGATCCATCATTATAGTTTAATTTATTTTAGTCAATTTAAATGTTATTTATTTAACAAATAAGTTATATTTAGAGATTTATGAAAGACTTATTTAATTATGTATATTAAATAAAAGCATTTAAAAATGATATTTAACTTACTAAACTAATTTAATTAATTAATTAACATTCATGCATATAATAAAAATTTATAGTATTTATATAATTTACTAATTATATATGAGTTTAATTTCTATGCACTATTAGTGTACATTAATTTTACACTGACATCCAGTTATATCTTAATAAATTAGGATCATTATTATTTTTCTCTCTTAGTTATTAAAACAAAAACACGTATGTCAGAATGTTAATGGATGCGGCGTAAAACTTTTTTTTATGAAAGTGCACATTACTTTAATCCATTATAAATTAGTATAATATATCTATTTTACATATAATATAAACATGTTATATATTAAATATTATACTTATTGGAATTTAATTGGTATATAGTGACAGTGTAAAGTTTTTTTTACACTGTCAACCAATCAGAAATTGACACACCATTGCAAATCTTTGATTCTTGTCCTAACCATCTTAAAAGTCATTAATTTTGTGATTTCTGATTGGTTGTCAGTGTAAAAATCTTTACACTGACAGTGTATAGAAATTAAAGTCATACTTAATTTAAAAAAAATACGTTTGTTAGCATACATGAGAGGTGGCAAAACGGGCTACCTGGCCCGCTGCGGGCTAGCCCGATGCGGGTTCGGGCTTTAGAGGGCAGGGCCAAAAAGGTCCGGGTTCAATATGGGCTGTAAAATAGGTACCCGGCTGGCCTGATATATCCAATAATGAAGGAATAAAAAAAATTTTGAATTTTTACACTAAAATAAAAAAAAATTGTATATAAGAAGGGAATAAGAAAAAGAAACAAATCGTGGGATCCTTTTCTTTTCATTGAACTTTGATGTGAATATGGACTAAGAAAGACGTAGTTACTGCACTATGCACACATGGTTGCAATATATAATTAACTAATAATAATAATAATTTTAACAAAGTTGGTTGCAACATATAAACTAATTTGACGCACTCTGCAATATGACTCGTGCGTATGAGGCTATGAGCGTATATGCGCTGCTTGCTGCGTATAGTCTGAGGAATTCAACATGCGTTTTTGGGCCTCTTGGCCTTTTTCTTTTAATCATTTATATTTTTAGTCAAATAAAAATAAATAAAAATTAAAATATATAAAATTGACTAGGCAGGCGGGCTACCCGAGCCCGATGCGGGCTAGCCTCGGGTTTGGGTTTCATCGGATTGGGCCAAAAAGGCCCAAAATTAAAATGGACCCAAATTTAGGTGCCCAAACCCTACAATTCATCGGGTTTTTTCAGCCCGGCCCGGTCCATTTTGCCTCCTCTAACTATCATGTAATATATGAAATCTTACAGGACTTTCGAAGTAGATCAAAGCTGTATCAAATCATAAGACAAGCTATTTAAATTGATATTTTATAAAACACATGCTCAACTCAAGCCTAGCAAAAATCTAGAATAATCCTGGTTCTAGACTATTTAGAGCATGTTTTGGAAAAATGAATTATATGTATTTCAGCTATTTTTATTATTTTATTTTATAATATAAAAAGTTGTTTTGATAAATTTGTTATGTTTGGTATCTAGCTTAATTTTTTAAATAGCAAATTTTTCTGTTATTAAAAGTTATTTTGAAAACATCTTTGAGATAGGACTGTTAAATTGTTTTAGATTATATTATTTTCTAATATATAGACTCATAACCCGTATACCCTATTCCCTTTCCACCAAATATTATAAAACAAATAACTTTACTCCCTTTTTTATAATTTAGTATGTAAAAGTGATTTTTTTATATCATCCAAATGAAATAGATTATCTTAAAGTTACTTTTCAACAAATATATCCAAATAAAAACAGATTTTGATTATAATCAATTTTCACAATAGTCAATTATACATAATCTATTTTTTCAAGTTTTTCGAATATACTCTTAAACTCCAAATTTTTGGCTGAAAGCATGTCTCGGAAACAAGTGATAGCAATAGTGAACAAAGTATCCAAAATAGAATTTTATTAAAAAAAATAAAAATAGTAATAGAGCAAATGAGTCAACAAGCAGAAGAAAGTATTGATCTTTTACTCTACCTCATGTAGAACTAGAACGTGCTCCAATTCCACTAAACTTGCTGAACTTGAGAGTCAAAATCAAGTAAAACTGGTCTTTGATATGATCAAAGAAGCGAAAGTATGTGTGCCTCCATGCCCTGTTGAGGAACAAAGAACCACATATTCCCCAAAACCCCACAGCAAATCCAACTCCCATCCCAAGGTAGAGTGACTCTTTAAACTCATCATCTTCATTCTCTCCACTTTGCTCTGCATCCTTGTCAAGATTCTCATCTTCTTCAGTGCAATTCTTTGTCAGAGGAGCTCCACAAAGTTCAGGATTCCCAACATAGCTCCATGCATCAAAACTCTGAAGCTGAGTCCCCAATGGGATTGGTCCAGCCAAATCATTGTATGACAAATTAAGGTAACTTAGGAAAGACAAATTAGATAGGCTTTCAGGAATTTCCCCTGAAAGATAATTACTGGATAGATCAAGGGATTCCAAATTTTTCATGCCTCCAATCCTTCTTGCTATCTTTCCCATGAAATGATTATGAGACAAGTTCAAGAACTGCAACTGAGTGAGACCAAAGAGTTCAGGAGGGATTTCTCCTGACAAGTTGTTACCAGAAAGGTCAAGGTTCCTCAGCAGCCCTGTGTCTTGATACTCTAACTCTTGACCTTTCCAAAACAAATTGAATTTGAACTTAAAATGACTCATGTTTCTTGCAGCATCCATGGGAGTAATGTTGTACAAACATTGAGGAATATGTCCAGAAAGTTTATTCTGGGAAAGATCCAAATGTATAAGAGAAGAGAGAGTGCATAGTTGTGGTGGAATATTGCCACTAAACTGGTTGGAGTTCAACATCATCACTTGCATACTCTGTGGCATCTTCACTGGAATGGCTCCAGAAAAGTTGTTTTGTCCAAGGTGGATGAAAACCAATGAGTTTAAGTTGGATAGGTCAAGTGGAAATTTGCCAGACAACTTATTGTTATGCAAATCCATTTCAATGAGTTGCTGAAATGAACCCATAGAGGGAGGAATTTCACCAGTTAGATTATTGGAAACAAGGAACAGGAAAGTTAAACCTTTCCAATTCTCCCAACAATCAGGAATTGTTCCAACTAAATGATTGTATGATATATCCAAATAACCCAATCTATTTTCCCCACCTGATTTATTGCATAATAAAGGGTCAATGGGTCCAGAAAAGGAATTGTGAGATGCAAGAAAATAGAAGACATTTTTTGATAGATGTGGGAGCCCTCCTGTGAAATTATTTTGAGACATGGATATGGATTCAGAATTTAGTGTGACATTTGATAAGTCAGCACTTATTGAATTTTTGGACAGGGCAACTTCTGTAATGTTAGCTATAAAACTCCAAAACATGTCTCCATTTATGAATGAAATTCCTGTGTTAGAAACATCCAGAGATTCTAGTGCCCTTTGTGTATATATCCATGATGGGAAATTCGGACCTAGAATTGTATTTCTCAACTCAAGTAGACGAAGCTGAAAAGGAGGAATCCAGTGAGGACCCAAATCAAATGCAAAAGCTGAATTCAGAGCCAGTGCTTCTAAACTGTAGAGTTTGGAAAAATGCTTTTCAGACAGAACACCAGAGAAGGAACCTCCAATGAATAAACTCCTTAAGTTATAGAGTTGCCCAATGCTGCTTGGAATATTACCACTGACGAAATCGGAGCTGACGGCTAAGTCAACTAATGATGAGAGATTTCCCAGAGTTGAAGGAAAGAAACCATGAAACAAGTTAACAGATAGGGAAAGATATTGCAGATTTTCATGTTGTCCTAACCAATCTGGAATTGATCCATCAAGTTCATTGTTATTCAATCTTAAAGTTTTAAGCTTTCGAAGATTTAACAAGCTCTTGGGAATTTGACCTTCTAAAGCATTGAATCCAAGGTCTATGTGGGAGATATCAGTGCTAAGATTGAACAACCAATAAGGTAATTCTGAATCAAAATAGTTTCCAGACAGGTCAAGAGTTACAAGTGAAGTAAAATTCACATACTTAACCAAAGGACTGATATTGGTTAGATGAGAACTTGCCAATCTTAACTCTAACAGAGAAGGATGCATCATGGCCATGGATTGAAGCCAGTTTGTTTCATTTTGAAGATTAATTAAACTGAGGTTGAGACATTTCAAGGAAGAAAGTGGAGATAGCCAGTGAAGATTATCCATTTGAAGATCATCATTATAGGAAAAGTCCAGGTACTGAAGCTTAGAGAAGTTAGCATGTGCATTAGAAGCAATGACTAGTGAATGGTTTCCATGACTAGGTGGGATACTTAGTCCTGTAAAGCCATTCAAGCTCAAGTCTAAGTAGTTCAGAAATTCAAGATCAAACAAAGATAGGTTGATTTCACCTTCCAAGTTTTCTTGCTGTAGAACAAGTTTTGTAACTCTGCCTGTGATGTTGTCACACTGGACTCCTTTCCAAGCACAGCAGTCTTCACTGGACCATGAGGAAAGCTTGTTAGAATGATCTATGACACCTTGTTTGAATATCAGAAGTGCAGAATGATCCTTTCCATTGCAACGAAGGTCCCTTTTTGAACTACATATGCTTCTGTGGAATGTAGTTGCAGATAACAACAGCAGAAAAAAAATGAAATATGTGTAGTGAAGCCAACCATGGTTGTTAAGCTTCGTTCAATAGAAGGGGGTTTAGCGAGTGGAGGCTGGTGAGTTTAACTCAAAACATTGGAGTATAAATAAATAACAAAACTCCTTCCTAATAATTCTACACCCTCTTTGACATGTCAAACTGGACCTTAGTGGGTAATGCACAAACAAGTCTACGGTCAATGAATAATTCAACATGGTTGACCTTCGAACAGATAATTCAATTGAGGGTGTTTAACGAGTGGAGGCAGGTGAGTTTAACTCAAAACATTGGAGTATATATAACAAAACTCCTTCTTAATTCTACACTCTCTTTGACATGTCAAACTGGACCTTAGTGGGTAATGCATTAGTCTACGGGCAATGAATAATTCCACTTAATGAACAATGTAATACGTTGCACCAATGTTATATTTTGAAAATAAAAAATGGGACAAAAATCGATAACTAGTTAATGAAGTTCAAAATTATGATTAATGACGTGTTGAATTGATTAATCGGTATCTCTAGATAGCTAACCCATTAACAATCTACTGAGTTGCATTAACCCAGAATTTGTATATCATTAATCAAGTTGTTAGAAAACGAGCTACCGCATCTTCTACAAATGTATCCGTTAACCAAATTGAAGATATTATTAATTATGCTTTTGAATCTCATTAAGCAGTTATCGATTGTTATCCTATTTTGATGTCTAAATAACATTTTTGATGTTATATATTGACTTGAATGTTCTAAAGAACTGAAGGTATGAGTGGCCTAAATTAAGAGTATTTTTTAGGAGAACTTTAATGACACTCCAAATGATACTATATACTATATTTATAGTGAGTTATCAAACATTTATTTAGTATTAACTTATTATAAATATTTTAAAATATTCATCGTGTATTATCAATTTTTTAATGAACTTTTTTATTTTTATTTTTGACGAGAAGATAATGGACATTTTTATTAAAAATAATTACTAACTAGTGAAATACTTGCAAGTCAATCTACCTACTAATGTCATTAAAAATCAATTTTGTATGCTAGTTATGATATTCTTTAATTTTATATTTCAAATCATGAAAATATATTGGGTTAAATATGTTTTTAGTCCATAGAAATATAGGGTCTTTTGTTTTTAGTCTCTATAAATTTTTGTTGGCAATTTTAGTCCCTACAAAATGTTCTGTTACCTTTTTGATCTCTGCTATTAACTTGATCTGTTAAGTGATGACATGACATTTGCCATGCGGAACATTTTAATGACATGACAGTTGAGTCAATTTTTCTTGGATTAAATTGGTTTGCACTGACAGTGTAAAAAAAATTTACACAGTCAATCAATCAGAAATTGTCACATAAGTTAAAATGTATGACTCTTATTCTAATGACCTTAAAAGTCATTTATACCTTGATTTCTGATTAGTTAAGTAAAAAACTTTGCATTGACGATACATAAAAATTAAACTTTTTTAATGATAATTATTATTAATATTAAATTATTAAAAAATTATTTAATTCACTGAAATCCTTAAGGCCATCCGCATCGGTGTGAAATAGTGAGGTTCTTAACTCACAAGCACCGATGATTAAAATTCTGATGCGATGGAGCTGGTGCTTCTCTTGATGCTTAACGAGCACGGATCTTGCACAAGTACTCGGTGCTTATGCTGGTCCGTGACATTTTAATTTTATTTATTTATTTTTAATTGAAATTAATTGAAACTTGCAGGGGAAAAGTAGCTGTTTGCGCCAACGGCTGAAAATAAGACCGTTTGGTCTTATTATTATTTTTTAAAAATTTACCAATTACTATGTATAAATATATGATGAACTTCCATTTTTTTTTTTACATAAGCAAACCTATCTCAATTTTCTCATTCATATTCTGATAGTTTCTCAAAATTTATCCTTCTTTTTTTTACTCAAACTTTCATCCCACACAATGGATCCTCCTGACCAAGCCAATATCAATTCCTTCTTAAATTTCATGCAAAACTATCAACAGCTTAGTAGTCCAAATTTTCAAAATACCAAACCCTCAATATAATCCAAATATGGGTAATTTTCAATTACCTACACTCCCATTTCCATTTCAATTTCCCACAATGGGGACCATTGGTGGGCAATCTTGTGAAAAAGACCAAGAAAAAACAGTCGAGTTCGCGACAGAATCTCAATCTCCAGCATTTTCCACGCAAGTCGGGTTGGATAATATTACTCTCGATGAAGAAGAAGATCAGCCAACTCAAAAAAAAAAAAAAAAAAAAAGAGCATGGTTCAGCCCAGAGGAAGATAAAGTTCTCATCCAATCATGGCTAATTGTTTCCAAGGAAAGGGTTGTGGTGGTAAACCAAAAAGCAGATTCCTTCTGTTAACAATTAGAGATGGTTACAATGAGAATCGCAGTCATTTGAAAGCGAGGGAATTGACACAATTAAAATGTCGATAGCAGAAGTTGAATAGCATAGTTCACATATGATGGTCATTTTGATTATTCTTATGATCATCCCAACAATGATGGTCATCATCCACATCTTGCATCTTACTTACAAAGGTGAACACTTGTGCAAGATAGGCAAAATCATCACCAACTTCAAGCGGACCTTGTGGAACATATCTAGGAACGTTTTGGGCATGTTAATCAACAAAATTGAATTTTCAGTTAATTATGTAATTTCATCATTTTAATGTTTTGATTTTGTAAGTTTATCGTCTGTAATTTCATAATTTTAAATTCTATCATATGTTCTAATTTTTATTACAAATTTTGTAATTTTAATTTTCTATTTTTAATAAAAAAATATAATTTTTATATTAGGAGTTGTTGGTGGGGTCTATTTAAATAAATAAATGGTTGTTAAGCTTCGTTCAATAGAAGGGGGTTTAGCGAGTGGAGGCTGGTGAGTTTAACTCAGAACATTGGAGTATAAATAAATAACAAAACTCCTTCCTAATAATTCTACACCCTCTTTGACATGTCAAATTCTGGATCTTAGTGGGTAATGCACAAACTAGCCTACGGTCAATGAATAATTCAACATGGTTGACCTTCGAACAGATAATTCAATAGAGGGGGTTTGGCGAGTGGAGGCAGGTGAGTTTAACTCAAAACATTGGAGTATATATAACAAAACTCCTTCCTGATTCTACACTCTCTTTGACATGTCAAACTGGACCTTAGTGGGTAATGCACAAGTCTACGGGCAATGAATAATTCCACTTAATGAACAATGTAATAAGTTGTAACAGTATTATATTTTGAAAATAAAAAATGGTCAAAAATCGACAACTAGTTAATGATGTTCAAAATCATGATTAATAACATGTTTAATTAATTGGTACATCAAGATAGCTAACCCATTAACAATCTACTGAGTAGCATTAATCAAGAATTTGTACATCATTAATCAAGTTGTTAGATAACGAGTTACCGCATCTTCTACAAATGCATCCGTTAACCAAATTCAAGATGTCATTAATCACGATTTTGAATCTCATTAACCCAGTTATTGATTGTTGTCCTATTTTTATGTTCAAATAACATTTTTGATGTTATATATTCACTTGAATGTTCTAAAGAACTGAAGGTATGAGTGCCCTAAATTAAGAGTACTAGTGTAATGTACGGCAAATTGACCAAAGTAGTGTTGTTTTAGAAACTATTTACCAGTTTAGGGTTGTTCTGAAACAATTTACCAATGGGGGGTCCTTTTAGCCACGTGTAATTTTTTATTTTTATTTTTCTCTGACTGGTCAAAGGCGCCAGTCAAAGTGGCTCCTTTAAAGGCGCCACTCAGACTGGCGCCTACCATAAAAAAAAAAAAAAAACATAACCTGACCCTGCAGCGCCACGTGGTGCAAGCAGGGAAGGCGCCACTGCGGATGGCGCCTTTAAAGGCGCCAGGCGCAGTGGCGCCTTCCCTGCTTGCGCCACGTGGCGCAGCAGGGTTCCCCCCCTCCCCATCAGAATGCCCCCCACCCCCAATCTTTTTCTACCCGTGTCCCCTCCCCCTAACATACCCACGCCAGGCCCTCACCCCTCCCTCCCAAGACCCTTCTTTCCTTGCTCTATATAAGGAATGGCATACCCTCCCCTCCCAACGTCCTTCTTTGTTTATCCCCTCACTTATTTTACTTCGGTGATAAATTTGTTTTGATTTTTTAGTGTAATACTAATAATAATACCGATTATGATAACGATAATGATGATAATAATATAAATAATACTAGAAACAATGATACTGATATATATTAACAATGATGATGATGATGATGATGATAATGATGATGACAACATTAATAATAATAATAGTTGTAGTAATAACATCAGTGTTAAAAATAACAATAATAGTAACAACAACATGGCATAACTACTACTACTACTAATACTGAGCATACAAAATAATAACAAGCTAACATCACATTTTTAACAATAACAGTTACAATATTAACATAATATTAATAAATATTTAAACTTAACTAAACTTTCAAATAATAGCATATTGTATCAGTATTAAAAATTAAAAATAATAACATGATATTTTAAATTATTACCTTAGAAACAATACCTATTGAAGAAAAAATTTTCGTTTTGCAGGAGAGACACAAAAATGGTTTGTTTATTACGAATATAAAAAAATGATTTTCATCTTTTGTAATTGAGATATTATTTTTTTAGAGATTTTAAGAAAAATAGAATCTATTCAAAGTTTGTTTACAATCATAAAATAACTTTTAAAAAAATACTTAGTAATTTTAAATTTTTTTTTCTCAAAAGCTCAATAGAGTTGTCAGTTGTGTGATATCATTAACATGGATCCTAGGTATCATTCTTCAGCTACCTTATTATTCATGTCACCCATGGATATGCTTTATGAGGTTTTTTTTTTTTTTTTTTTTTTTTTTTTTAGATAAGCATTTTTCAGTCAATCTATATATTGGTTTTAGTCGATCTATATACTTTTTTTATTATAATAACTCCTTTCTTCTTTCCTCAGGTGATCAAAATTGAAAAATTGAAATGCACTCTATTAAAAGGAAATGCCGACGCTACAAGAAAATACATTTTTTGTAATGACAAAAATCGTCATTAAAAGCTTTAAAAATCGTCACTATGATCATTTTGTGACGATATTTTATTTCGTCACCGTTCGTCACTATAACTCAAGTCACTATTTAATTAGTGATGCTTTTTTCAATTGCCACTAAAAATAGACATTTATTATGACGAAAACAACGTCACTAATATTTATAAATAACAATGACAAACATGAATCGTCACAAATACATATCACAATAATGATGATTTATCATCACTATTAAAACTTATAGTGACCAATAAATTGCAAGTATTTTAACACAATTTACTTTTAGTGATTGGTAATATTTGTCACTAAAAATATTAGAAATTATGGCCATTGCCTTAGTTGTCACTAAAACATATTACTATTTTTTTTTTAAAAAGAAAAACAAATTACTATTGTTGTCACTTTAAATTATTATAGTAATACTTTTTTATAACCAAAATGAATATTCCTAAGATGAGTACTGAGGGTACTCAAACCCAAGTACAAAAGACAAAATCAAATACATAAAGATACATACATACGAATTGACCACAACCAGTCGTGTTACTCTTAAAAAAGATAAGTGATTAAAAAGTCTTCTCCAATGCTAAACATTAACATAAAATTCTGCATTACAGCAAAAGAAACCCCACTTGCAACTTGAAAAACTAGCAACACCAACATACACTACTCTCATGACAATTAGGTAAAGTAGACCAGCCCTCAACTTCAGCCAGAAAGACATCTAACAATAGCAAGAAGTATCCCATTTGTTGCATCACTACTAGCACAACTCTTATCCACCAAAGCCTTCACACACCTGCAATGAAATGTTCAAATAAGATTCATAACTATGAGACGTGCAAGTTTTTTTTGGCAGCTTTAAGAAATTCGAAGTCAGTACATATCAATCTGCTACCAGATATTCCCTTGTCAATTATACCAAATACATCGGCTGCAACTAATTTAAATCCCCAAGTGACGATCTACATGAGAATGATTCTGCATCTCACCATACAGGCTTGACATTAAAACATATGTATACAATTTAGAAAGGCAAAAAAAGAAAGTTCAAATACATCAATTTCAATTGCAGTATGCACAGATGTTTCTTGCAATTTCAGGAATACAAATTATAAAAGGAATAAGGTACCATTTCCATGCTGGTCTGGTCCGGTTATATAAAATTATAGAAATTAACAAAAGGCTGCTAAGTGCTAAGATTGTGTTTTATCAGAATAAAAGTAACTTCAACTATAGATTTGTTGAAGATCTTGAGCATTTGTATCTTATATGTAACTTTACTAACTGCCTGTGGAACTGTTGTTTATAAACAATCTACATTTACTTGAAAATTCAGAACTGGAAATGGGACCTAAATAACATGTTAGAAAAAAAGTGTCTCACAAAGGTATATTGGTGTACTGCAAAGGATTTACATTTATAGGCAAATCATATTTGGCAACGGTAGCTTAATTGGATGCCAAGGATATGATGCCCCCGAAGACTTGTATGATGTTGTGCTTATTTTGGATTGGGTTGCTGATTTACAACAATTATATGGAATAATTGATGCAAAAGTCTCATCTTTTTTTAGAATTGGACCAATCATATATCATTAAAGAAGTTGGTAAAGATCTAAAATATAGAATTATGACTTTTGAAAATTTACATATAGACTATAGTAGGGTAAATAAAGACAAATGTAGAAGTAGATTAGAGAAAAAGGAAAATATTTGTTAAGAGTTTTAGTTTCTAAAAGATTTGTTAATGATTGCATGTTAGAGTGCCCTGTTTGCTACGTGTGTGTCCGATTCAACCAAAATAATAGCATAGACTTAGTAACCATATATATCATTATAATCAACATACTAAATGCATGTTAAGAACAAATCAGTGCCATTTATGACACTAGTTTAGAAGATGAGAAGGGAGGAAATAAATTGCGCTACCTCTTGAAGAACTCATAAACATAGCATAGTACGAACCACATTAATACAATCACCAAAGTATCTGTCAAATTTAGAAACTCAAATAAGCAGTACCACAACAGACATTATAGCATATGAATTGATGAAATTCTTCAACTTTTTCGTAAAAAATCTCTGACATGGTTTTGGTTGTGTACTTGTGTTTCCCACCAGAAGACTTGACAAACAATTCACAATAATTGATGAGTCTCAGTTTCACTCTTTAAAAAATCCGCACATAAATATCTAGAAATGATAAAAACTTTGCATTTTAGGAAAATTACAAAGGAAAAGAGATATATGGAGGAGTTAAATCTATATAAAAGAGAGCGAAACAAAGGATACTGAAGGTATAACGCTCCCACCAATCCAACATAAAAAGCCCAAAAGTCACGTTGTAAAGGTAGATCTTGCGCTGAATCCAATTCATATCTTCCATAGCTGCAAAAACATTTCCCCCTTTTTGTCAGAATCAAGAATATAGATTTCTCAACCCAGAGATGAGAACGATGAGGGAGATGAGTGAACATACAGAAGAAGACAATATTAGGAACAAATATATCCGAGAGTTAGAGTAGTACCTATTGATGAGAAGATCATGGAAAATCTCTTAAGGTGGCTAGGTTAGGTAAGTAAAAGACCAAGTGAGATTCTAGTGAGTAAATGAATCAAATGAAAAATGACAAGGTTAAAAACGAGTACAGAAAGACAAACATTAGAAATTGAAGGTTTTTGTAACCAAAAACCAGAAATTGAAAGGGGGAAAAGCAAATAGGAACCTGCAACTGACGCCTGATGATGCAGCTCCAGGGGATGGGCGGCGTAAGGCAGAAAGAGCGATGGGAGTCGGGAGAGACGAAGGATGGAATGAAGGACACCGACACAGAGATGTGTGCGATTCAGAGCTACAGTGTCGCAGTTGGGTGCGATTTGGGGATACAACGTCGAACCGGTGTGCGATTTGGGACTACGGCGTCGTGGTGGTGGCTGAGACGTTCCAAAGGTGGTGGCTGAGACGTTCCAAACGTCGTGGCATTGGCACAACGAGCTATGGCATTCTGAAGGTTGGACGATTCTGTGTGGAAAGGCTCACAAGATGACGCAGTGGGTGGCGCCGGAGCGTGCGGCGGCTTGTGGTGGTTCTTGAGCGTACAGCGGCAGCAGTGAGTGGAATTGAAGAGAGAGCGGCGGCAGCCCAGCGGCTATGGTAGTCTAGGGAGCGAGAGGAAACTGAGAAGAAAGATAAAAGTTAAAAGAGATAAAAAAGAAAGAATGAAGAAAAAAGAGAGGGGAGTGGAGGGGGGAAGTTTTCTCTCGAAAAAGATAGCCAAATCTTCGGCGCTACATCCCGCGCTTTGGAAAAAATAATTTAAGTTTTTTATGAATTTTTTAAAATAATTCATGAAAAATTAGATTAGGTAACACATAAAAAACAATTGTAAAGTAAATAAATTCTAAGTATATGTATTTAATTGATTGCAGCTTTATAATTCTTTTTTTTTATGTTTAAAAATACTAGTCTACACTAGGGATGTTAATTTTACTTGTACTCGCAGAAAAAATCTGCAACGGGCACGGGGCAGGTAGTTAAACGGGTATCTGCGGGTAAAATAAACGGGTAATTTCAATACCCGTTTATAAACGGGGCGGGGCGGGGCGGGTATCACACTATCCGTGCCCGCGGATACCCGCACCCGTTACTTAAATTACTATAATGCCCTTTATTATATATATATGTACTAATTGCTAAACCTAATTTCTCAAAATCCAAGTTTGTTTCAAGTGGATCCTAGATTTTGTAGCTTTGGTATTAGGAGAAAAATATAATCCAAGGGTGTTTCAAGTGGATCCTAGCTTTTGTAACTTTTATTTTTGGAGAAAACAAATGTATTGGATTACTTTTGTTAGTAACTTTTGTGACTAGATAATACTTTTGTACTTTCGTAACATCTATTTGTATGAACATGGTTATTTTAAATTGAATTACGCATATTTTAGCAATTTTTCAAGCAAAAAGAGCATATATTTTTTTATAGAAAAAATAATCTGCGGATACCCGCAAACCCGTGGATATCCGCGAAACCTGTTGGATACCCGCCCGCAGGATACCCCCACAGGTAACGGGCAGGGAAGGGTACGGATTTCACCCCGCGGGTATGGGGGTGAGGGGAGTGCTACCCGTGCCTGCCCCGCCCCGCTGCCATCCCTAGTCTACACAAGGAAGAATTAAAAAAAGAAAATCCTTAACAAGTGGAACAGAGACATGAAAAAGAATTTTACAAATGGTTTAAAAGATATGTACGTATGATTTTAGATTTGTCTACTATTATATAATTATAGCATTTATATGATTTATATGATAACTTATGCATTTTGTTATTTTTTTTTTTGATAGGTTACATTTTTGAAAAAGAACAAAGACAAAAGTATGAATGAATCATTATTTGACTTGGCTTGTGGGCCTAATTCATGTGTTTTTCGATATACAAGTTATCTCATAAATGGTTGGAGATTTACTGTAAAGGATCGTGATATATACATTTAAAATCACAGAACAGTGGGGTCTTAGTTACAGATGATGAGAGTACAGGTAACTTAGATTATTTTGGTGTCTTGAAAGATATCGTTGAATTAACCTATTCTGGTGGAAATAGTGTTATTTTATTTAAATGTGATTGGTGGGATGTGTCTTCTAATATGATTGTGCTGATTCCTAAACCCTAGAAGCAGACAGAATTGAGATGTACATGCCTATTGCCTTGGCTAACTTCAAATTCAAGATCATCTCCAAGGTGTTGGCTGATAGGTATGCCAAAACTGCTCCAAGTATTGTTTCGGTCAATCAAAGAGGATTTCTTCAAGGAAGGCATATTGGTGACTGCATTTGTCTTACCTCTGAAGCAATTAATCTTTTGGACAAAAGATCTTTTGGTGGCAGCTTAGCTCTGAAGATTGACATTAGAAAGGCTTTTGATACATTGGATTGGAAGTTCTTATTGAAGTGTTGCACTCCTTTGACTTTAATCATCAGTTCTGTAATTGGGTGGAGGCAATTTTACATTCAGCCAAGCTATCAGTTTCTGTGAATGGTAAAGTTGTTGGTATTGCACAAGACGGGTTAGACAAGGAGATCCATTGTCGCCCCTCTTGTTTTGTCTGGCTGAATAAGTCTTGAGCAGAGGTATTTCTAAATTAGTTAGGGAAAATAAGCTGCAGCTTATGTCAGGGCTTAGGGGAATGCAGGTTCCTTATCATGCCTTATATGCAGATGATGTGATGATCTTCTGCAGAGCTTCAAAACAGAATATGCTGAATTTGAAAAAATCTGTTTTCTGCCTATGGTGTAATTTCTGGTCAGATCATTAATGCTAACAAGTACACATTCTATTTTGGTATTTCTTCTGCTAGAAGGCTGCAACTTATGACTGATATCTTAGGATTCAAGATTGGAAAGCTCCTTTTCACTTATCTTGGGGTTGCTATCTTCAAAGGCAGACCAAAGAAAGCTCACTTGATGCCTATTGCTGATAGGATTCGATTGAAATTTTCTGCTTGGAAGGCATCTCTCTTGTCAATTACTGGAAGAGCTCAGCTAGTGAGTTCTGTTATACAAGGAATGATGTTTCATAGTTTTTTGATATATGCTTGGCCACTAAGTCTGCTTAAAACATTGATAAGTGAGCTAGGAATTTCATTTGGTCCGGGGATATTAACACCAAAAAGGTGGTGACTGTGGCTTGGCACAAAGTTTGCAAGTCTACAAGGGATGAAGGGTTGGGAATAAGATCCTTCAGAAAAGTCAATAATGCTGGCATGCTGAAATTGTGCTGGGATCTATTTGCCAAGGATTATCAGTGGATTTGTCTCTTAAAAGCTCGGGTTCTTAGAAGTAATACCCCAGTCTCTTATCATGTTTTCCTCTTCTATTTGGCTAGGTCTTAAACCATATGTTACAACAATTTTGTAAAACTCCTGCTGGTTGATTGGTAATGGACTTAGTGTGAATTTTTGGAAAGACAAATGGCTTCCCTATCCTTTGATTGATAGCTTAAGAATTCCTGAAACTGTGCATAGTGATTTGAACTCAGTAGTTACCAATTTTATTAGTAATGATTACAGGTAGGGGTGGGAATAGGCCAGGCCGCCCGACATGGGCCTATGGCCTGGCCTGTTTTGCAAAAAGGCTAGATTTAGGCCTTTTAAAAAGCCTTTTTAAAACCCAGGCCCAAACCTATTAAAAAGCCTTTCTGGCCTATCAGGCCGGCCTGTTTATATATATGAGTTTTCAAAAAAAAAAATTATTATATTAAGAATATTTATTTATATATTATTAATATTAAAATAAAATGAATTTTTAAAATTTTGACTCCCTATCTCCCATCTGTCATTTTAGAAGCCCTAATCTGATTTCTAAATATTACTAACACCACTCTGTCTCCACTCTCCAGCCCTAAATCCCCATTTTCCCTTTCTCCCATTGCAGCCGCTGTTCCTGTGCTCCCTGGGTTCCGCCGCTCGCCGGTCGGTTCCTTTGTCCGCTCGCTGCTCATCGTGATGTGCGCTACTGGTTCTCTCGACGGTCGTCGTGCTTCGCCTAATCGTTCGTTGTGCTCCGCCCCGACGTTCGATGTGCTCCGCCTCGACATTCGCGTGCTCCGCCTCGACGCTCGCATGCTCCGCCGTTTGTCGTGGTCTAAGAAAAAAGCTTAGCATTCAGCAACCTGTTTCACTGCTCGTCGTGGTGCACGATGCTGGTTCGCTTGACGCTTGTCGTGCTCCGCCTCGATGCTCACCGTGTTCCGCCGCTCGTTGCGGTCCCGATTTGTTTTTTGTGATACCATGTACTCATCATCTTTTTTTTTATTGTCATATTGTCTGTTTTCTTCATTTTTCTATTTGATTAAATGAATGGGTTCTTCAGTTTTTATTTGAAAACGTTCTTATCTTCATTTTTTTTTATTGTGATGCCATTATCAGCTTTCTTCATTTTTTATATTTGATAAAATTGTTTCTTCATTTTTTTTTATTTGAAAAAATGGTTTCTTTGTTTTTACTGTTCTGGTTTTGGTTGTTTAGTTCACCATGTTTACTGCTCTTTCTGGTATGTACAGGACCTCAAAAAATGTCCTCTGCACCTTAGCCTATTAGCCTATTTAGAATTTGAAAGTCTTAATAAGAAATAGGCTTTTAAAAAGGCTAGTAGGCCAGGCCAGGCTTAAAAATAAAGCCTTTGACAGGTCACAGGCCAGGCTTAGGCTTTCAATTTTTTAATCAGGCCAGGCCTATTTAAGCAAAGCCTGGCCTGGCCTATTCCCACCCCTAATTGCAGGAGTATCCCAGAAGAAATGTTACTCAAAATTCCACTTCTGTCTAAGGATCTCCAAAATTTGACTATTCTGATATACTGGTTTGCAGTCATTTGGATTCAGGTTTGCTAACTCTAAAAGAGGCATTTTTATTCCTTAAACAGCCATCTCAACTCATTTGGCATAAGAATGTTCCTCTTGCCAAGTCTTTCTTAGTTTGGAGAATCATGCACAACAAGATACCCACAGATAAAAATCTTTGGGAAAGAGGTTGTGTTATTGTCTCTTGGTGCTGTCTTTGTGGCAGGGCAGCTGAGTCCACAAATCATATGTTTTTTGACTGTCCTTTTGATGCTAGAGTTTGGAATTGGCTCAGTTATGATCTTGGCTGCACTATTTATCACTCTTCTATGCAAAGTTTGCTTACTTTTTGTGATAGAAGTTGGTCCTCTCTAGCTAAGGAGGTGGTTCTAGTTAGTATTTCAAATGCTGTTTGGATTATTTGGATGTGCAGAAACAAAATGAGATTTGATAACAGGCATATCCCTTTTCAATCTGCTGTTAATATGATTATTGCCAATGTTTCTTTATCAAGGAACCTTAGCACTAGTCATATGAATTCTAACATACAGGAATTCAAGCTGTTGAAGTTCTTTGGTGTGTCCTGTAAGCCAGCTAAGGCCCCTATGATTAAGCAGGTTACTTGGCAGCCTCCTATTTGCAACTGGGTGAAATGTAACACATATGGGGCTGCTAGAGGTGCCCCTGGTCCAGCAGCTTGTGGAGGTATTTTTAGAGGCTATAGAGGTTCGGCTCTTGGTTGTTTTTCTGCAAACATTGGAGTTAACTTTGCTTTACAAGCTGAGTTAATTGGTGTTATGCTTGCCATTGAAATAGCCTTCAAGAATGGTTGGCTAAACCTTTGGCTTGAGTGTGACTCCCTACTGGTGATTCAAGCTTCCAGCTCTCTAAGTATTGTTCCTTGGAAGCTTAGGAATAGGTGGCAAAATTGCCTTATCTTAACTCAAAATATGAGATTTGTTTGTTCACACATTCTTAGGGAAGGCAATAGTTATGCAGATACAATTGCTTCCCATGGTTTTTTGATTAAGGATTTTTGTTGGTGGAATACTATTCCCAGTTTGGTTAGGGAGGAATTTTTTAGAAATAGGATGGGGCGCCCCTCCTATAGGTTCAAATAACTTTTCCCATGGGTTTTGGTTTATGTCCCCCCATGCTTGTTTTCGTTTGTTCTATTTTTTATTTTTGGAATAAATTTGTGGGTGTGCTGCAAATGATTGGTGATTACTGAGGTGCCAACCTAGTTGCAATGTCAGTCATGATGCCTTTGCACTCCTACTTTATTTGCTTAAAAAAAAAAAATCAATAGAACGAAGAATGATGGAGACAATTATTTCATCGGGTTTCCATGAACGCGCTAAATTGCATCTCCCAAAACATTGTCACTGTCTCGTCCGATTGTTTGTTCAAGTAATAGCCCACTGTCATTATCCTTTTTTCCTATCAAGCAATCTTAAAAGTTTTGTAGAAAAAATTTGATTGCCAGAATAAGATATAATTTATATTATATAAATGAAACAATGTATGATTATTAATTTATAGTGGCAAATTGTCGTTAGTCATTGTTATGAATAATATTAGCGATAAATTTTTGTGACGCATATTTTGGTCACTATTATTAAGTTTATAGTGACGAATTGTCGCTTAATCACTATTCTAAATAATATTAGTGGTGAATTATGTGACACATATTAGTCACTAAAAATAAAATTGAGTGACGAATTGTCACTTAATCACAATTATGAATAATATTAGTGACGAATTAGTTGTGATGCTTATATTTTGGCCATTAATAATAAACTTATAGTGACGATTGTCGCTTGGTCACTATTATGAATATTATTAGTGATGGATTATTTGTGACGCATATATTTTGGTCATTAAAGACATAATTATAGTGACGAATTGTCGTTTAGTCATTATTGTAGATAATATTAGTGACGAAGTAATACATAGTCACAAAATAATATAGAATTAGTGACCAATTTTATATTCGTCACTAAATTTTGGTCACTAAAAATCACATTTCTTGTACCTTTATTTATAAATCAAAATTTTGACAGATCTATTGTTATTATTGTACAATTTTCCAGAATGAAAATGTTTAAAGATATCATTTTTTTTTTCTTTTGAGTTTTATCGGTATGTTTTAAATTATTTCATTTTTTATACAGGTTGCAAATTTTGGAAAGCATTAAACGGTTAAAGATTTATAAATTTAACACATTAATATTAAGTATAATTTAATAGCAACCAAAACTCAATTATAAATGTCCAAAAATTATTTTATATCATCAATTTATTTGAAATATATATACGTTTTCGGGTAACACACGAATACATTAAAATCCAATTCAATGTCAGGAATGAAATTCACTTATGATTCAATCCAATTAAAAGTTCTCATAATTGTGAACTCTAATCTATTTTCAGCAACCTCAATTGTTAATGATGTCATATCAGATATCAATGAGACAATCATACCTTGAAAATAATATATCACCCAAAAAATAAATAAACAAAATCAGCTCCTCCATCGTATGGATTTTAATTATGCTACATGATTTGTAGATAATTTATTACACACTGAATGTTCCTTTTCTACTTCTAGTGCTTAGTTGCAAACTCTTTGCCAATTGATTTTACATTTTGAATTGCGGTCACCTTTTTGGTATCTTTTGGTGTTTTAGCACCTAAGCAAAAAAAGGTCAACATCTTCCTGTTAGGAAGACATAGAAAAATGCATGTCTTGAAATTCTTCCAGGCTCTCAAATTAAACATACTCATCATTTGATAATTGATGCCTAATATGATAATTTAAATATTTTGAATAGAAGTAGCATTTTTTTTCAGGAGAAGCAAGAGCTTAACATTGAAAAGGTCATACGCCTTTTTCATTTCCTTTAGTTATTTTTTACATTGGTGCCATCAATATCAATAATTGAGTCTCCTCCATTCCATTTCAGGCGTCAAGCTCAGTGAAATTTCAAAGAAACTTGGGAGAAACTTTGCCACGGGAGCCTATGTCATAGGACTTGCAAATTAACTCAAGATGTGTTGAAATCATATATGTACCCCAATCTTCCATCACCATCTGCAATTACAATAACTGACAGTATAATATTTATCCCTCATTGTTTTGTCTATCAACTTTCATACTAAAACTGTTAACATGGCCAACAAATTAGTATTATCCATCTCAACATATTGGTAGTCATTTTCTTCTCATTTACTACATAACGTGCACCTTGGCTGGCACAATAATACTTCAACACATTAATTAGTATGAAGCATAAACTTTGATGCCGTCAATTGATCTATGTAGTTGGCCCAACTTAAAGGGATAAAATGTCTATTAAAGTACCATTATTAAGTATTCCCACATTTTAAAATGTTCAACCCAATAAGCCGCCATTTATCACTGCAAGACGCACTTCGTTGGTTCACGTCGTCGTCCCCCACGTCCGAACCGCCGTATGCCGACACGCATTGTTGGAACCAAAGTAATTTGGATTAAATAATATCTTAGTTTTGATGTTAACAAAAAGGATTAAATTTGCATGGCAAAGTGTTAGTTAAGATCTAACAACGCTCTATCTAGTCTTGCAGAGTTATTCAAAATTTAATAAGTTATGGAAACCTCGAAAGAGTTTATTAATATCCGCATCCACCCATATAGACGAGCTGCTCAAAATGAATGATATATTTATTTATGTAAATATGTTTGAGTAGACGGAATATAGAGTAGTCTCAGTAGACGGAATTTTAACTACTATGACGAGCTTGAGTGTCACGTTAGTAGATGGAGATCTAAGTTACTCACCGATATATAGCAAGTCCAAAGACTTGATAGTAGACGAGAAAATTTGCCACGTCACCAGACAAGCTAAAAGAGTTTCTAACTATGAGCTTGTAGACGCACTCTGTTAAGTAGACGAGCTCTTTTTCTTTGTGAACCTTTCATATGCTCTTGAAAAACTACCTCGACCACATAGAAGTTTTTATTTCAAATGATTGATATTCATTTCAAGTATATGTTGGTCCTTTCTATTTGATTTAACTGTTTTATTGCCTTGTTTCTTTGAGAGAGACATAGTACAAATGTGGAAATGCAAAAGCAAAATAGTACAGTGCAAAACGCCTTGTACGCTGTCACCTTTAACGCTGGAATACCTGGAATTTGTACAAGGGAGGCAAGATAGTCTTCAAGTTGCAATTGCTCAGAGGTGTGCCCGTTTTGTGCAAGAGTGATAACCTATAGTACATTTCACAATGGCCATGAGCAAGCTATGAGTCACAATGGATATTATGCATTTGATTTTATCTCTAAACGGGAAAATTCAAAATCAACCGTTGAAGAATTTTAAGTGAAGAGAAAGGTCACTATAAATATTAGACCTCAACATCTGAAGATAGAACTTTTGTAAAATACAGAAATCTCGCTAGAAAAACTCTTGTCATTCTACGAGCTCAAATTCATTTATTCTTTCAAGAGTAAAAGTCTGTAATACCTTAACTTAAATATTGCTATAATATTCAATTGATCTTAAACTTTCATACCCTCACACATAGTGAGTTAGAAGATCAAAGAAACCAATCTCTGTGTTAGAGTTAGAGCCTGAAGAGGCTTGGTAAGAAAGGAATACTTGTAGCCTGGAGAGGTGTTGAATACTTGTTGTAATCTATTTGGAAAAGAGTGGAGAAAAACCTTCAAGTAGAAGGGATTAGACGTAGCTCTTGGTTGGAAGAGAGTGAACCAGGATAAAACGACTTGCGTGAATCTTCTAATCCCTTATCTCTTCAGTTTTATTTGTTTATACTAACTGTGGGGATTTCAACTTGATTTTGTTAAGTCTTTAAAAGGATCTTTTTCTGTGTGTGTGCTTCTGCCTTTTATTCCTTGTGTGAGAAATCTATTTTAAAATAGGTTGTTTTCGAAAATTATTAACAAATACAATTCAACCCCCCTTCTTGTGTTTGCCTGTGTCAACTTCAATTGGTATCAGAGCTCAACCTCGAAAGGGTTGAGCATTTAACAAGTGCTGAGGGAGTACGATCCAACAACCATGGATGCAGAAGGACAAGCTATCAACAGACCTCCTCTCTTCGATAGAACTGATTATGACTACTGGAAGAAAAGGATGATGGCCTTCTTGGATGCACAAAATTTAGATATCTGGGAACTGATTGAGAATGGATATACTGAGCCTAGAGGTGAAAATGGAGCAGCCATTGCTAGAGCAGATTGGACTGCAGATCAAAAGGCCAAACATCAACTTAATCTCAAAGCAAAACATTAGTTGATGTGTGCCATCACCAGATCAGAAGATGACAAAGTTCACAGCTGCAACACTGCTAAAGAAATCTGGGATACTCTGGCCCTTGCTCATGAAGGTTCGTCTCAAGTGAAGGAGTCAAAGATAAGCATGTTGGTTCACCAGTATGAGCTTTTTAAAATGGCTGATCATGAGACTATAGATCAGATGTTTGGAAGATTTCAAAGAATCACCAACAGTCTCAGATCTCTTGGAAAAATATATGAAAATAGAGATCATATTAGAAAGATTCTGAGAAGTCTATCCAAGCAATGGAGACCCAAGGTTATTGCTATTCAGGAAGCCAAAAATCTGAATACTCTTTCTCTGGACGAGCTTCTCGGGTCACTCAAGGTTCATGAACTTGAACTGAATGAAGAAGACAATTCCAGAAAAGGAAAGTCTATTGCCCTAAAGGCAAAGAAAGCCAGTTCATCAAAAGTCCTCAAAGCTGCTGAATCTTCAGATGATGCTGAACCTGTAGATAGTGATGAAGGATCAGATGAAGATGAATTATCTTTCATCTCCAGAAAAATTCAACACATGTGGAGAAAGAAAGGTAACTTCAGAAGGAAGCAGCTTAACAAAAAGTTTTCCAAGGAGAAATCAGACTCCAGGAAAAAGGTCCACCTTTGTGCTTTGAATGCAAGAAGCCTGGCCACTTCAAAGCTGATTGCCCTGATTTGAAAGATAAAAAGAAGTTCTTCAAGAAAAAGAAGGGCTTAATGGCTACCTGGGAGGATTTAGACCTATCTTCATCTGATGAGGAAGATGAAGCTGAGGAAGAGGCAAACTTCTGTCTCATGGCTGACACATCATCAGAAAGTGAATACACTAATGATGAGGTAATGGATTCTGACCCGTCCACTCTTAAAAATGCTTTTGATGAATTATTGCATGAATCATCCAAACTGTCTCATGAATACAAAGGTCCTAAAAAGAAGTTTGCAACATTAACAAAAGAGTATGATAGAGTCTGCATTGAAAAACAAAACTTAGCACAAGAAAATGATAAGCTAAAACCAGAGAATGTTAGTCTAACTGACAAACTAGAATATGAGCCTGATAATTCTTGTGAAGTTGCAAAACTAAAACAAGATGTAACATATTTGACAGACACTCTATCAAAGTTTGTAGGTGGCTCAGATAAACTCAGTCTGATTTTAAGGTACTCTAGGTCACCATATGATAAATCTGGCCTTGGTTATGATAAGGAGAAGCATGAGGCATCTCACAATAAGTCAAAACCACATATACAACATAGAGCTTCAAAAGTTCCAGGTAAATATGTTAAAACCAAGCCTGGCCTGTCCAACACCTTTTGCAAAGTGTGTGGAAAAAGTGGGCATGCTACATATAGATGCATACATAATAAGCATGTTAAACATTCGCGTCCAATGAAAACTAACAAGAAAGGACCCAAGTCAGTTTGGGTACCTAAGGATAAGATAATACCTATTGCAGATCTGCTTAACAACAGGAAAGAAACAAACATCCTAGTACTTGGACAGTGGGTGCTCACGTCACATGACGGGAGAAAGGTGTATGTTCCAAGACCTAAGACATAAAGATGGTGGCTGGGTGACATTTGGAGGAAACCAGAAAGGGAAGATCACTGGTATAGGTAAAATTGGTAAACACCATTTTCCCTCCATTGAAAACATTCTTTTAGTAAATGGTTTAAAACATAATCTGTTGAGCATAAGTCAATTATGTGATAGTGGATATGATGTTTCTTTTAATAAGAACATGTGTAATGTCAAGAAAAATGATGGATCAATTTTATTCACTGCTAAGAGGCAAAACAATTTGTATAAAATTGACTTGGAGGACCTCTCAAATCAAAGTGTTTCATGTTTAGTGTCCATTGAAGATGAGCGATGGATTTGGCACAAAAGGCTAGGTCATGCAAGCTTGAGATTAATCTCAAAGCTAAATAAGCATAACATCGTGATAGGGCTACCAAACCTAAAGTACAAATCTGATGCTCTCTGTGATGCATGTCAAAAGGGAAAACAAGTCAAAGGTTCTTTTGAATATAAGAATGTTGTTAGTACCAATAGACCACTAGAACTGCTACACCTTGATCTTTTTGGTCCAACAATGTCTGCTTCTATCAGTGGTAAGAAATATGGTCTAGTCGTTGTAGATGACTACACTAGATGGACATGGGTTATGTTCCTAGCTCACAAGTAGGAGTCCTTCAAGGTCTTTTCTATATTCTGCAAACGTGTACATAATGAAAAAGGCATGTGTATCACTTCAATCAGAAGTGACTATGGGGGAGAGTTTGAAAATGAGTTATTTCATAAGTTCTGTGAAGAAAGTGGTATTCTTCACAATTTCTCAATACCTAGAACACCACAGCAAAATGGTGTGGTAGTAGAGAGAAAGAACAGATCTCTTCAAGAGATGGCTAGAACTATGCTCAATGACAACTCTGTCCCTAGACACTTCTGGGCTGAAGCTGTTAATACTGCCTGCTACATTCAGAACAGAATATACAGTAGACCAATCTTGAACAAGACTCCTTATGAATTGTGGAAGGGATGAAAACCCAACATTTCATATTTTCATCCTTTTGGTTGTAAATGCTATATTCTAAATACTAAAGATCAACTTGATAAGTTTGATGCAAAACCAACAATTGGCATCAGAGCTAAACTCTTAAGTTTGGCTTAACAGTTATAAGAGTATGGCTTCCAATGACTGTTTGAATGATGGGGCTTCCCTTGCTCGCCCTCCTGCCTTCAATGGAACTGAGTATATCTATCGGAAGGAAAGGATGATAATTTTTCTTGAGGCAGTAGGTGTTGACATATGGGATGCAGTAGAAAATGGACCATTTGTCCCCTCTACTGTAGATGCTAATGGTGCTACAAGAATAAGCCTAAAACTGAATAGAATGAGGATGATAAGAAGAGAGTTCAATATAATGCACGTGCTAAGAATATTATAACATCTGCTTTAAGCTGTGATGAGTTTTTCAGGGTTTCAAATTGCAAGACAGCAAAGGAGATGTGGGATACATCCCTAAACAACATCTCCGATGCAATGCGTATGCAACACAACAACAACGGCAACGCCACCTCCATAACTCCAACGGAATCGACCGAAGATAATAGCGGAATCGACCGCACAACTTGCCTCGCGGAATCTACCTGAGGACTTAACGGAATCAACCGCAACACTTGGGGCAAACTCTCGGCCACCAAGGTACAACAACAACACCTTAGACCCAAACCGTGGGGTCAAGGCTTCCTTGGCCAAAAAGCACCAAGGCACAGCTCAACAGCTTGCGGTATCCAATGGGCACTGACTTACCAAACTTAATACCTCACCATCTCATCATCTTTAATTATCTTTAGTGGACATTAGTCAAGTTATCTAATCAACTTATCATTATTGGGAAATGGGGTTTGAAACCCCTTAAATTCCTTTAATTCTGTTCTGTCCAGTAGGGTCGAGCACGGTCGTGCTTAACCCTCCAGCACGGTCGTGCTTTAACACGTGAGGGGCGTGCTGCCCTTTAAGTGAAGCACGGTCGTGCTTCTTATTGAGCACGGTCGTGCTCTTTGTCCTGCACGGCTGTGCTCATCGCACGACAGTGCTGTTCTGGGCAGGAACAGAGACTGAGTTCTTAAACAATTTTTAGGTTTTTACATCTATTAATCCTAAATCCATTAACAGTGCGTTTTAAGGATTAAAACACAGTAACAACACCATCATCATAAACATGGTATCAACCATTTAACCAACAACATATGCCAAAAGCAACCATCACATATCAACATGCTCATTTAACCACATAACCTCAATAGTATAACATGAACTTAGGTATATAACAGCATGTTGAACAATCAAATCATGTTATTAACATAACCAACAGCTTAATATATCAATCACAAATTCATACAAATCAAACCGGGGTATAGGAACCCCGTTACTTTACCCTAACCCCGAGCCTATGAGTACACTACCCTTCTCCCCATACCTGGATTGAAGGTAGCTCTAACAGCAGTCCTAACAGCAAACGGTTCCTCCCCTTTAAGCGGCTCACACACGAACAAGCCTTGAACAACCAAAACATAATCAACCATTAGTTTTCCAACCAGAAAACCAAAAAGAATTGAAAAGGAAAAAGAGACCGTCACCTCTAAACCAAACTAGATGCACAGGGTTCCTCTACGGCTCCAAAAACTCCAAGAACCGGCTGAGTTAAGTGGAAACAAGGAAGAATACTGTGTCAGCCGCAACAGGGTTAGCAGCCACCAAAAGTAGGATTAAACATAAACCCTCGATTCTGTTTTTGTTATATAAAACTCGGACCTGAGCACGGTCGTGCTCTCCCTTGAGCACAGTCATGCTCCACTTAGCGTCCCCGAGACGCGGTCAGCGCATTGAGCATGGGCGTGCTCACTGTTGAGCATGGTCGTGCTCAACTTAAAATCAGAAACACGCTTCTGACTTTAAGCACGGGCGTGCTGGCTAATGAGCACGGTCGTGCTCATCTACCAGAAAGGGACTTTTGAGCCAAAATCCCACTAAGCCCTTAACCAACCAAACAACTTCACAAAAAGTATTTAAATGAAAAAGCAGGGTGTTACAATTCCACCCCCCTTATAAAAATTTCGTCCTCGAAATTTACACATACCTCAAGGGAAAAGATGCGGGTACGCCTCCGTCATCTTGCTCTCCAGCTCCTAGGTAGCGCTTTCCTCAGTTGCCCCACTCCAAACCACTTTGACTAAAGGAATATCCTTGCCTCTTAGCTGCTTCACCCTCCTATCCTTGACTCGAAGGGGTAACACTTCAAACATCAAGTTCTCTTTCAACTGTATGGCATCGGGTACTATCACGTGACTAGGGTCATGAATGTACTTCCTGAGTTGAGACACATGAAAAAACATTGTGGAGGTTTGACAAGAATGGGGGTAAGGCTATTTGGTAAGCGACTTCGTCGACTCTTTTAAGGATCTGGTGAACCTTGGAGTAAGTTTCCTCGCCTTCATCACTCTACCAACCCCAGTCGTCGAGGTAACTCTCAAGAATACATGATCGCCTTCCTGGAATTCGAGCGCCTTCCTTCTTTTATCATGATAGCTCTTCTGCCTACTCTGTGCAACTCTCATCTTTTCCTGAACTAACCTGATCTTTTCAGTTGTTTCCTGGACTATCTCTGGCCCTAGCACCACACTGTCACTAGGTTCACTCCAACACAAGGGTGTCCTACATCTCCTCCCATAAAGAGCCTCATACGGTGCCATCCCAATGCTGGAATGGAAACTGTTGTTGTAGGTGAACTCTATCAGGGGCAAAAAATTGTCCCAACTACTAGACTGTTCTAACACACAAGCCCTTAACAAGTCCTCTAAGGACTGGGTGGTCCGCTCAGACTGCCCATCAGTCTGTGGGTGGTAAGCTGAACTAAGCCTAAGCTTTGTCCCTAAAGCCTTTTGCAAACTATTCCAAAACCTATAGGTAAACCTCGGGTCTCTATCTGAAACTATACTAGAGGGTACACCATGAAGCCTAACTATCTCCTTGATGTACAACTTAGCCAACTTCTCTAAAGGATATTCCATGTTCATCGAAATGAAATGGGCAGACTTAGTCAGTCTATCCACGACAACCCATATCTCCTCAAAACCAGCTGGAGTCCTAGGGAGTCCATACACAAAATCCATGGAGATGCTATCCCATTTCCATTCTGGGATACTTAAAGGTTGTAACGTAACTGACGGTCTTTGGTGTTCTATCTTGGCCTTCTGACAAACTAGGCACGCATACACAAACTCAGCTACATCCTTTTTCATCCTAGGCCACCAAAACATCCTCTTAAGATCCTGATACATCTTAGTGACACCTGGGTGCAAAGTCAGTCCACTCCTATGTCCTTCTTCAAGGATCAACTTCCTAAGCTCAGGAACCTTTGGCACACAAACACTATCCTTGAACCTCAAGATACCATCACTTCCATCCTTAAAACTTAGGTCTCTACCCTGAGCGAGTAATTCTCGCTGGTCTACGAGAAACTTATCTAACTTCTGACCCTCTCTAATCTGATCCATCAGACTGTTGGTAACCTTCAAGGTACCAAGCCTAATACTCTTAGGGGTAAACTCACAAGCTAGACTAAGGTCTCTAAATTCCTCAATCAGGTCCATCTCCCTAACCATCAAAGCGGAGACATGCAGGGTTTTCCTACTCAAGGCATCGGCCACCACATTGGCCTTTCCTGGGTGATAGGTCAGCTCGAAGTCATAGTCCTTTAAGAACTCCATCCACCTACGCTGCCTCATGTTCAACTCCTTTTGATCAAAGAGATACTTCAAACTCTTATGATCGCTAAAAACCTCAAACCTCGCTCCATACAGGTAATGCGTCCAAATCTTTAAGGCGAATACCACAGCTCCTAACTCTAGGTCATGGGTAGGGTAGTTCTTCTCATGGGTTTTCAATTGCCTAGAAGCGTAAGCAACTACCTTACCACTCTGCATCAGCACACCACCTAACCCTTACTTAGAAGCATCGCAGTAAACTATGAAGGGGTTCACTAGGATCTGGCAAAACTTACACTGGTGCTGATGTCAACCTATTCTTAAGGGTTTGGAAACTCTCTTCACACTTAGAGTCCCACACAAACAACTGTCCCTTTTTGGTGAGACAGGTTAAGGGTGAAGCTATCTTAGAGAAACTTTCTATAAACCGCCTATAGTACCCGGCTAACCCCAAGAAACTCCTAATCTCGGTTGCAGACTTTGGCGCTTCCCACTGGAGCACCGTCTCTACCTTAGCTGGGTCCACTGGTATGCCACCCTTAGAGATGACATGTCCTAAGAAGCTTACTTCCTCTAACTAGAACTCACACTTCGACAACTTAGCGTATAACTGCTTTTCCTTAAGGGTCTGCAAGACAACCCTCAGGTGTTCCTCATGTTCCTCCTTACTCTTGGAGTACACTAAGATGTCATCTATGAACACCACCACATACGTATCCAAGTAAAGGTGAAAGGTCTTGTTCATGTAGTCCATGAAGACCACAGGAGCATTGGTCACACCGAAGGGAATAACCAAGTACTCATAGTGACCATATCGCATCCTAAACGCTGTCTTCGGGATGCCCTCAGACTTAACCCGAATCTGATGGTACCCTGACCTTAAATCTATCTTTGAAAAGACGCAAGCGCCCATTAACTGGTCCATAAGATCATCAATCCTAGGGAGGGGATACCAATTCTTTATGGTCACCTTGTTGAGCTGCCGAAAGTCGACACACAACCTTATACTACCATCGTTCTTCTTCACCAACAACACAGGTGCTCCCCACAGAGACACACTCGGCCTAATGAACTGCTTCTTCATCAGGTCCTCCAACTGTTCCTTCAACTTAGCTAGCTCTAGAGGAGACATTCTATAGGGTGCTATGGAGATTGGCCCGGTGCCAGGCACTAAGTCTATGGTAAACTCAACATCTCTCTCTGGGGGTAAGTTATAAACATCCCCCGGAAACACTTCAGGAAATTCCCACACAACAGGCACGCTGGCGACATTAGGAGGGCTGCTCTCTACTTCCAGGGAAGCTAACATCATGTACACTTGGGCTTCGTCTCTCATCGAAGCTTGAACTTGGCTGGCAGAGAGAAGGTCCGGATTCTCAGACTCTTTTGGAGTTCCAAAAATCAAGGTTCCGTCAAAACAATTCAGAAGGACATGGTTGGAAGATAACCAGTCCATGCCTAGAATCATATCCAGGTCTTTCAAGGGTAAGCATACAAGATCAGCAATGAAGGTTTTATCATTTATAACAATATGACAGTTCTTGCATGCATAAGAAGTAGAAACAGGTTTATTTGTGGGTGTAGAAACCAACAAATCATACTCAAGGAAAGTAATAGGTAATTTAAGACTCTTGACCCTATCATGCGATATAAACGAGTGAGTAGCACCCGAATCATACAATACAGTTAATTGAGTTCCATCAATAAAACATGAATCTTGGATCAAGCATCAGACTCGGAGGCTTCGGCTCCACTAAGAGTAAAGACTCTTCCAGTGGTCTTCAGTCTGTTGGCCTGGGACTTCTGATTCTTGCTAGCGCTGGGAGCCTCGGCCTTGGTTCCATCACACTCGCGGCTGATGTGTCCTGGCTTGCCACATTTGAAGCAGATGACATGTGTTTCCTTGCACTGAGACGAATAATTGTCCTGTGCTCCACACTTTCCACATCTCATAGCTCTAGGGGCATCAGAAAACCCACCCCTGAAGCTACTCTACTGAAACTGGGGCTTCCTGCCGCTCTGCTTGAAGTCCTTGCCCGTCGGGGCATACCGCTGCTTGCCCTTGTCCCTCTGATCAGTCCTCTTGCCACTCTGACTATCAGATCATCGGGAACTGGCAACTCTGAACTGACTAGCATCCTCGTAAATCCGGCACTTGTTGACCAGAATCGGAAAAACTCGGATCTCCTGATAACTGATGGCCTGTTTGATCTCAGGCTGGAGTCCCGCTTCAAACTTCACATACTTGGAGCGATCGTCTGTCTCATGCTGGGAAGGAGTGTAGTACCTAGCCAGCTCCTTAAACTTGGCTGCGTAGTCACCAACTGACAACGACCCCTGCCTCAGAGACAAGAACTCCATATCTTTCTTGTCTCTGATATCCGCTGGAAAATACTTCTCCAGAAACCTCTGTCGGAACACAGCCCATGTAACTGCTGTGCCCTCAGCCTGCATCCTCAGCCTGCAGTTATCCCACCAATGCTCCACCTCCTCAGTCAACATGAAGGTGGCGAAGATGAGCTTCTGCTGATCATTACAGTCCATCGCATGGAAGATCTTCTCTGTCTCCCTCAGCCACAACAATGCTCCCTTTGGGTCGTAAGCTCCGTTGAACGACAGAGGGTTGTTCCTGTAACACCCCGTTTTTCGTAAAATGTTTTTATAAAGCTAGTTTTATTTATTTAAAAATGTTGGTTAAGGGCTAAGTGGGATTTTAGCCTAAAAGTCCCTTTCTGGTACATGAGCACGCTCGTGCTCATCAGCCAGCAAGCCCGTGCTTAAAGTCAGAAGCATGTTTCTGATTTTAAGTTGAGCACGACCATGCTCAATAGTGAGCACGCCCGTGCTCAATGCGTGGACCGCGTCTCGCTGACGTTAAGTGGAGCACGACCGTGCTCAATGGTAAGCACGACCGTGCTCAGGTCCGAACGTTAAATACGTAAACAGAGTCGAGGGTTGACATATAACCTTACTTTTGGTGTAGTACAGCAGCCGTAGTGCGGCCAGAGTACGTTCCCACTCTGCTCCCTCTTCGTTCTTCATTGTTGAGAGTTTTTGGAAGCCGTTTGGGAAGCCGGTTTGGTCTGTGGTAGTCTAGAGGTAACGTTCTCTCCCTTAGTGTTTTCCTTTCATAATGGTGTGAATAGGAAACTAATGTTTGTGTTCGGTTTGGCTAAGGCTGGGTTGAATCGAGCCGCGTTGGGGAACCGTGACCGTTTGCGTTAGGAGCTAACGTTGGAGCGACCTTCAATCCAGGTATGGGGAGAAGTGGATTGTTTTCATTAGGCAGTGGGTTAGTGTAAGGTAACGGGGTTATCCATAACCCCGGTGTCGTTGTATGTATATGATTATAATGTTTGATCGATATATGGTTGTTTCTGGTTTATATGTTCATAAATATGCATTTTATGTTCATGATGGTTGTGCCATGTTTATGACACTATGAAAATAATTGTTATTGGCATATGCTGGTTGAATGATTGATGACTGAATTATGGCTGTGGTGATGATGAGTTTTGACCCCTAAAACACGTTGTTAACTAACTAGGAATGACCAGTTAGGAACTTAGGTTTTTGGCTAATAATTTGGTTTCTGTTCCTGCCCAGAACAGTGCAGTCGTGCATTGAGCACGACCGTGCTGAACAGGGAGCACGACCGTGCTCCCACTTAAATTCTGGAAATGGCCGCGCTGCTCAGCACGGCCAAGCAGGTCAAACAGCACGATCGTGCTGCTGAGCACGACCGTGCTGAGTGTGTAGCACGACCGTGCTTCACTTAAAAGGGCAGCACGCCCTCACGTGTCCAAGCACGACCGTGCTAAGGTCTAAGCACGACCATGCTGACCTCCTGGACAGTGATACAATTAAAGGACTTAAGGGGTTTTTAACCCCATTCCCCTATGATGATAAGTTGAGATAAATAATCAAAGATAAAGATTAGACAACCTGGTTATTAATTATATAAGATAATTAGATAATCAAATATTAAGTCGGTATCCGTTGGGTTACCGCACGTTGATAAGTTGAAGTCTTGGGTGCTTATAGACCCAAGCACGATGAGTTGAACCTTGGTGCTTATTGGCCAAGGGAGCCTTGACCCCACGGTTTGGGTCTAAGGTTACGTTGAGTTTGATGTTGAAAGTCTTGGGAGCTTCATGGCCCAAGCAAGGAGGTGGTTGAGATTGTTGTTGTTGTGCCATTTGCATAAAGCATTGGAGTAGTTGATGGGGGAGGTTCGACAAAGGGGAGATCGCCGAGAGTACGGTGATCTGGCCATCCACGGTAGGTCACCCAAGGTTTGGTGACCGAGGCCCCCGTGATGAGGCATCCACGGTTTGATGCGTTGGCTATCCATGGGGTTCACCCAAGGTTTGGTGAACTGCCGGTGTTGGTGCTTTTATGGCCAATACGGATATGTAACTCCAAAGTCGTTCATCCTGAGTTAGTTTGGATCCACATGCATAGTTGGAGTAGCGGAGTAGTTGATGCATTGCATAGCATAGCATACTTGATTGTTATGATGCTGTTGGATGTTGATGTATGCTTATGTGTATGTTTACCTTGCGTACTATTCCTCTGCTGTTTATATGATTACATGAATCTTACTCCCTGTATTGGTTGTGTTTGGCCTGATTGGCATTTGCAGAGGATGACGACCAGCCCGGAGAGGAGTGACTCTGAGGAGCCGCCACTCATAGTAGGGTTGTTTTAGTTTAGATAGTTGTTTCCAGTTGTATTCCGAGGATTTATTTCCGGAACGGTTATACCAGCTCTGAATTGTGACATCGGGGTTGGGTTATTTATTTGTTTATGTTTTTATTTGTTTAAAACTCTTTTCTTTATTTTCCGCGTTGTAAACGAGTTCATATGGGACTTTTCTACCCATGGACAACTGTTTTGATTTAATTCAGTTAAATGCATGTTTTTCTTATTATTTGTTTTATATTAATTGCCTTATAACATGCTGGGTAGAAGGGTGTCACAGTTCCCCTGGAACTTATCCAGTCCCTGGAACTCAGCCGGCCCACCGTTGTTGTTAGGGTTAACCTTCCCGATAGCATTGGCCAGAAGTGCCAATGCATCCGCGATCGCCTGATCGTTGCGTCCTCTACCGGCCATTAGTTCCTGTACATGTCCAACACAACTCTTAATACAGAAACTTAAGCGAGTAAAAGCTACAGGCAACTAACTTAAAACATCATTACCTATAACGAGTATAGACAATTCAAACAAGAGTCATACAACAGACTTACAACAGACTCATACCACGTCCGAACATGGTCGAACTGCTTTGATACCACTAAATGTGATACCCTTCTATCCCGCATGTTATAAGGCATTTAATATAAAATAAGTTAAACAGAAAACATGCATTTATTGAATAATATAAAATATTTGTCCATGGGTAGAAAAGTCCCACATGAACCAGTTCACAATCGCGAAAAAATAACAAGTTTTAAAACAATAAAACATATCAATGAAATAAACATATCCCAACCCCGATGTCACATACAGAGCTGGTATAACCGTTCCGGAATGAAATCCATGGAATTACAACTGGAAACTATAAAACTAACTGAACATAAACTAGCCCTAACTATGAGTGACGGCTCCTTAGAGTCAATCCTCTCTGGGCTGCTCGTCATCCTCTGCAAAGTGCCAATCAGGCCAAACACAAACAAACAAAGAGATATAGGGAGTCAGAATCATGTAAACATATTAGCAAGGAAGTAAGAAGTAAAGTAAACACAAACAGACATGGCACCAACATACACCAACAACATCAACATTCAACATGTTATGTAGTGCAATGCAATCCTACTCCGCTAAACCAACAATGCATGTGGATCCACTAAACTCGGAATGGACAACTTCAGAGTTAAATATCCACATTGAGAATTTACTCAACGCTGGAGAATCTACTCCTTGGATAGCCAACACATGAAACCAACGAATGCCTCCTCACGGGGGCGCTAGGAGAATCTACTCCAACATTGGATGGCCAGATCGCCGTACTCTAGGATGACCTCCCCTATGTCGAACATCCCTAAACAACATCTCCGATGCAATGCGTATGCAACACAACAACAACGGCAACGCCACCTCCATAACTCCAACGAAATCGACCGAAGATAACAGCGGAATCGACCGCACAACTTGCCTCGCGGAATCTACCTGAGGACTTAACGGAATCAACCGCAACACTTGGGGCAAACTCTCGGCCACCAAGGTATAACAACAACACCTTCGACCCAAAAAGCACCAAGGCACAGCTCAACAGTTTGCGGTATCCAATGGGCACCGACTTACCAAACTTAATACCTCACCATCTCATCATCTTTAATTATCTTTATTAGACATTAGTCAAGTTATCTAATTAACTTATCATTATTGGGAAATGGGGTTTGAAACCCCTTAAATTCCTTAAATTCTGTTCTGTCCAGTAGGGTCGAGCATGATCGTGCTTAACCCTCCAGCACGGTCGTGCTTTAACACGTGAGGGGCGTGCTACCCTTTAAGTGAAGCACGGTCGTGCTTCTTATTGAGCACGGTCATGCTCTTTGTCCTGCACGGCTGTGATAAACAGCGCGGCCATCTTCCTAGAATTCAACTGGGAGCACGGTCGTGCTCCCTATTCAGCATGGTCGTTCTCATTGCGCGACAGTGCTGTTCTGGGCAGGAACAGAGACTGAGTTCTTAAACAATTTTAAGGTTTTTACATCTATTAATCCTAAATCCATTAACAGTGCGTTTTAAGGATTAAAACACAGTAACAACACCATCATCATAAACATGGTATCAACCATTTAACCAACAACATATGCCAAAAGCAACCATCACATATAAACATGTTCATTTAACCACATAACCTCAATAGTATAACATGAACTTAGGCATATAACAGCATGTTGGACAATCAAATCATGTTATTAACACAACCAACAACTTAATATATCAAACACATATTCATACAAATCAAACCGGGGTATGGGAACCCCGTTACTTTACCCTAACCCCGAGCCTATGAGTACACTACCCTTCTCCCCATACCTGGATTGAAGGTAGCTCTAACAGCGGTCCTAACGGCAAACGGTTCCTCCCCTTTAAGCGGTCACACACGAACAAGCCTTGAACAACCAGAACATAATCAACCATTTGTTTTCCAACCAGAAAACCAAAAATAATTGAAAAGGAAAAAGAGACCGTTACCTCTAAACCAAATTAGATGCACAGGGTCCCTCTACGGCTCCAAAAACTCCAAGAACCGGCTGAGTTAAGTGGAAACAAGGAAGAACACCGTGTCAGCCGCAACAGGGTTAGCAGTCACGAAAAGTAGGGTTAAACGTAAACCCTCGATTCTGTTTTCGTTATATAAAACTCGGACCTGAGCACGGTCGTGCTCTCCCTTGAGCACGGTCGTGCTCCACTTAGCATCACCGAGACGCGATCAGCGCATTGAGCACGGGCGTGCTCACTGTTGAGCACGGTCGTGCTCAACTTAAAATCAGAAAGACGCTTCTGACTTTAAGCATGGGCGTGCTGGCTAATGAGCACGGGCATGCTCATCTACCAGAAAGGGACTTTTGAGCCAAAATCCCACTAAGCCGTTAACCAACCAAACAACTTCACAAAAAGCACTTAAATGAAAAAGCGGGGTGTTACATACTGCACTATGCTTTGTGTAGGATCCTAATTCCAAGAGGTGGAAACCACTCACTTCTGCAGAACAATGATATAATGCTGATGTGGGCTATGCTAAATGAATATCAAATCAGCTGGGGATACTGTGTTGCTACACATATGCTAGAATGCAAGAAGAGCAAGATGGCTCTTGTGTACCCTGGACTAGTGTGCAAGCTGTTAGATCACTTTAATGTTCCTCTGGATGGAGAAGAAAAGAAGCTTTGTAGAAGAGTGACACATAAGTTTGATGAGGATATAGTGAGTAAAATGAAACTGCAGAAAGTTGATGGAATTTGGATTAGAAAAGCTGGAAATGAAGTGAACACTGCAGCTGAACTTTCTAATGCACAAGGAAATGTTGCACCTGGTTTTGCTTAACAGATATTAAATATGCTAAGAAATATGGATGGAAGACAAACTAAGAGACATCTTGTGCAAATGAATGCAATGACTAATCTGAACTTAAGGATGTCTAAGTTGGAAATGAGTGTTGACTCAATCAAAGAAATGCTAGGAGTTGACTTTCCAAAACCTGCACCTACTGCTCAAAACCCAGAATCTGTGAATGGTGCAGACATTGCAAGAGCTCCTGTGGAAGAAGCTGAGCAACATGTTGAAGACACTCCTACTGAACCATCAACGAAGGACCAAAATTCTATCTAGTTTTAGGACTTCTATTTAGTTCTTAGAACTTTATTTTGAACTTGTTTGAAACGCTAAATGCCTTGGTCTGTACTTGTGTGATGGATTCTGTTTTTTAATTTCCTGCACCTATCCCTCTGTTATGAACATATTTTTAATATGCTATGCTATGTTTGAATATCTTCTCTACTGTTTTGAATGGTTATTTCTTTACCTTTTTTATAATGCTAAAAGGGGGAGGAAAATGTATGATATAGAGAAAGGTAAATAACAAATTAAAATGCACATATTGAGGGGGAGCTTATATGATTCAGGGGGAGCTATCACTTGTTTTCATTTGTTTGTTTTAAAAGCTTTGATGCCATGTGCTCATATACTCTGATACCATGAATTATGGATTGATAAAAACACTTAGCTTCTGCTATATTACACTCTGATTTTATAATTTGTTAAAAGGTTTGTCATAATAAAAAAGGGGGAGTTTGTAAGACTCAATTACTTAGAGATTTTGATGTATGACAAATATACAATTTAATGTGTGCAAGTGTTTTTAGTGTCAAATTGGAAAGACATGTATCAAGCTGTGAGTAACAAGTTCTGTGAGCAATTAAAGGAGAATATTCAAGGAAGAACTTGAAGAAATCAAAAGAGCTACATGGAGGAATCAAAGAGCAGGGACAAAGATCAAGGAATCATCAAAACAAAAGCTTAAAGGAGAAATTAGATTTAAGTCTTAGATGTTTTTGTAAGAGAAGAAATCTCTTATTCACAAATAGCTCATTTAAAAAGATGCATGAAGAAAATCATTTTTCATAATCTGCATTAAAAGGAATAAGTTTTAATGAAAATGATTTTTTGGAAATTAAGAAAATTATTTGTTAGTACAGCCATGTATTCAATGGGTGTATATCCTTTTCTATAACTGATAATGAATATAAGGTTTTTTATTCAGTACATAGATGTACTACACCTATGCACAACATGAAATCAGATCAGTTATAAATGGTTAACTGAATACAGCCCTGTACATATGCTATGTACGCGTGTATTCAAGTTTTTGGAAAATCTAATGTTCATTAATACATAGATGTACTGAACAGGTGTACTAGTGGATTAACCAAGATCAAGTTTTGGAAAAACACGTACAGCCATGTACTACACAGGTGTACAGAGACTATCAGTATGAAAATGGTTAATACATCCTTGTACTCAACCCCTGTTCAAGAACTTGAATCAATTTACCAGATTCTGCTATTAAACCCAAATCTGTTTTAATTGATCCCAACGGCTATAACTTGTTTTCTATATATACTGGGATTGAAAGAACACTCATAACAAATCAGAATAACACGAAATCAATTTGAGAGATCAATTGTGAAAATCATTCATCATCTTTCTTGAGCTTATTGTGAAAAGAGTGTTTCATTCTCATTAGAGCTTCAACTTGTGTATCTGACTATTGAGAGTTTAGAATCAAATGTTTTTCTTTCTATTTGAATTGTAAGAGAGTGGGAATCTCTCTGTGTGATTAGGGTGAGGCATCCCTGAGGTTGAAAGAACATTGAGGCTTTTCACAAGGGTGTGGTATCCCAAGGTGAAAGAGTGCTCTGTGGTGTAAAGATTTTTCAAGCACCTGGGTAAAGCTTGTTTGTTAGAGTGTGAATACCCACAGGTGGCGTGGGGACTGGATGTAGGTCACAGTGGTGGTGACTGAACCAGTATAAATCTGGTTGTGTAGTACACCTGTGCTCAATCTTTTTAATTTCTGTGATCAAAACTGAGTTTATTAAATCTATCTTGAACATTGAAACTGAACCTATACAATTTGGACTTGACTGATTTATGGTTAGAACTGAATCTTGCATTACAAGTGATCAAATCTGAATCAATTTGTTTATGTTTTTAAACACTGAACAGAACCAATATCACTTGTTCTTGATTGTTGATGTTGAATCTGACTTATGCATAACTTGTTCTTAAACTGTAAATGCTAAACTGAACTTTGCATGATTGGCTTTACTGAGTTTGGAACTTGATTTGTATTGTATCAATTCTGATCCTGATTCATCTTATCATCATTGTTCAATTCAAGAATTTGTAAAAAGCCCTTCATTGTTTTTGATAAAGATCCTGAGGCAACAAACTTGCTTTGAAAAGTTTTAAGAGGGATTTTTTTTTTTAAGAAAACTCAATTCACCCCCCTCTTGAGTATTTGAAGCCAATCCAACAGTTTGTACTAGTATGTATATTATGGGACCCTACTGATGGGGTACCCTAGACAGTTTTTGTACCTTTATGGTTATATATATTTGTGTGGTGTACTGCTTATATTTATCTATTTTATGCTTAATGTTTTTAATATCTACGTCTTCTGTTATATATACGTTTAATGTTCATATCGTAATTAAGGTTAGTTAATTAGGTTTTTCTTTAATGGGACATCGGGTGCCTCATTTAGTGGTATCAGAGTAGTTTGATTCTGTTCATACTATGAGGTTAAGGTGTCTGGCCATTTTAGTTGAATCCACATCGGATATTGACTATGTTTAGAAGTTAGGTAGTGAGTCGGGACACAAAAGTTAACATTTGTATGTCATATAAATATGAGCTAATGATTTCTTGTTACAGGATCATGGCTCGAGGTATAGGACGATGTGGACGAGGTGGCGGTAGAGCCACAAAGAGAGTTGGTGGAGGTGGCAACGGAGAGACTTCTCATACCAGCAGAGGAGCAGGTGGTGGAGAAGAGTCATTTGAGACTCTCCAGACTATACGTGAGTTAGCCAAAGCTATGCTACAAAAAACACAGCAGAACGCGTGGATGCTCCAGATAATTACGGAGCAGCAGGACCAGCTTAATCAGCGGCAGCAGAGGAGTAGAGGTCCGATCCGATTTAGGGCTTTTTGACTAAACTAGTGTCATTTTAGAAACTATTTACCAGTTTGGGGTCCTTTTGAAACAAATTACCAATGGGGGTCCTTTTTGAAACGGTGGCATATTTTTGCCTGACAGGAGGAAGGTGTCACTCTGACTGGCGCCTCCCTTTTTTTTTTAAAAAAAAAAAAAAAAGTCAAAGCCAGTGGCGCCTCCCATTTAAAAAAAAAAAAAAAAAAACCAAAAACATGCCTCACCAGAATAATGAATTTTCACTAAGGATATTTTCACTAGAATTCACTAGAATATTTTCACTAAGAATATTTTTACTAGAATTCACTAATGAATTCACTAGAATATTTTCACTAGAATTTACTAGAATATTTTCACTAAGAATATTTTCACTAGAATTCACTAATGAAGGATGACTTTGTTATGTGAGTGCTTATATCCAGGATTCACCTCCCTGCTAGTAGCCTATAGCCTACTGCCTTTTGAAAGGTGACTTTGTTATGTGATTGCTTATATCCAGTATTCACCTCCCTGTTAGTATTATTATTATTATTTTTTTGGCTTTTACCTGTACAGATCCAACTTATTGGAAGACTGCTTCATTGTTTTTTTAAAAAAATAGTAGTATATCACCTAATGAAAAATCTAACTTCTAACATCATCTAAAAATATTTTTAGTAAAATAATTATTAATGTTTTTATAATTTAAAAATGGAAAATGGGAAAAAAATGAACGGTTCATATCATTTTTTACCACCGATTTTTGATCGATTTTACTGGCTCCACACCGGTCTGATTGGTTCTTAACCAGTTCTATACAATTCTAAAATCAGTTACTTTTTTTATGACTAAAATAATAATTAGCGATTATTTAATGGTGATTATTTATGAAGAGTAACAATGACGCTAATCACCATTTTATACTGACAATCAACTATCAAAGAGTGAGAGGATAACTTGGTGAGGCACGTTTTTTTTTTAAATGGCAGTGGTGCCTTTGACTTTTTTTTTTTAAAAAAAGGGAGGCGCCAGTCAGAGTGGCTCCTTCCCCCTGTCTGGCAAAATATGTCACTATGTCAAAAAGGACACCCCCCCCATTGGTAATTTGTTTCAAAAGGACCCAAAACTAGTAAATAGTTTCTAAAAGGGCACCAGTTTGGTCAAAAAGCACAGATTTAGTGCTCAGAGAAGAGGTGGCAGTGGTTCCCAGTGGAGACGGGAAGTGCTGGACAACATCTAGCGCTGAGCGCAGGCTTCATGTTGCTGAGCGCTGGTCCTTGCCACGTGGCGCACCACGGTTGGCGTGCTAAGGCGGTGCAGAAGCACCAGCGTTGCGCTGGTGCTGGGGTGCTGAGCACCCAGTACTAAAAAAAAAAAAGTTTTAAAAAGATGGGATTTCGTGGAACATGTGAGAAAGTGGTAGAAACTCAGATTTTAGAGTGAGAGGGAGAGGAGAGAAAGAAAGAGAGAGAAAATTCTAGAGCTGATTCCGATCAATCTGTTCGTCCTATTGAAAAAGCAATTATACCATTGTGATCCTCGCGACTTCTACTTCATCATCCTACCTTTCTTTTCTTGGTTAGGCTAAGGTAAGTCTATGTTTTTATGCCGAAATGATGTCCGTGATAGTATTGAAGTTATCTCTCAATCAGTTTAACTGATCTCAATTCTGTTTTTAGATTTGAGCTACACATAACGTGTACTTCGTGAATATGTGTTCAGGTGAATTTTTGGAGCCCCGGAGGTAGGAGAACCTCACGAGGCAGATTTGAGGAGTTAAGAGTGGGCTCGTCTCGTTGTTCTAAAGCTAGCCTACAACATCTCAGGTGGGGGAAAGAAGCTTCTTATCGTCGGAATTGGCTAAGTAACATATTTTTCAATAATGGCGTAGGGCGACCTAAACCCTACTAGTGGGCGAATAATTGACAATGTCAATATCACATTGGTGACTACTTAGTGGTACCAATGATGATATGGAGATTGTAGGTTTATTGCTGTTAGGTTAATTTTATAATATTTGAGGTTGTCTGATTTTATCATATTTGAACTGCTTGCTGTGTGTTGTTTGGATTAACCTTTTAATTATAGTTTATTATGTTTGTTTGAATATGTTATCATTATTTTATTATTATTATTATGATTTTATTATTATTATTTTATTATTTTATTTTGATTATGATTGATAATATGTATTGAGTGATAATATGCTTTAGCTGCTATGACTTACCTAGTTGGTTCCTAGGCATTGAGATATGATATTTTAAAGTGATGCATGTTTGGGAAGAGTATGATATGTGACTTAGTTGTGCCTAACCTAAGTAATTAAATATTATATTTATGATGAGATTAATGATACGATGAGATTTGAGATATTATATGAGATGGTGATGAAAGGTTGAGGCACTAGGCCATGAACCAATACGAGTCGGTGAGACACATATAGATGAGTGGTGTTGATCACAGCCATGTGAGTGGAACACACGAGGTCAGTGTATCTGATTATGGGTACCGGATATCACGGGTCAGTTTCCTAACGGAAATGGGGGAGACTACTGTGATACTCTTGTAGTCCTTGACGAGCTGCTCTGAGTGCTTAAGCACTATTTCTCCATAGGACGCGTTGAGGTCTTTTGGACGCGCTGAGGTCTATGGAGAATATGGGCGCACCATTATGTGCTTATAGTGCTATTCCCAATGGGGGAATAGTGGCGCACCGTGCTTATGCACTATTCCCTACAAAGATGAAGGAATAGGGGCGCACAGAAATCTTTGGATACGCACCGCTTGGACGACTGACTAACATCCCTGACCGGGCAAGGGATGTGTGACAGGATTGGTGGTGGCCACGTCAGCATAAGTTGCATGAGTGCGATGGGTAGAGGATGATAATATATCTCGAGGATGATTGTGTATAATTCTTGTATATATATATGTGATGCATGTCTATGTGCCTTTATTGTTTATATGTTACATACCATTTTCCATATATGATGATAGATAGTTTCTTATCCCCTACTTCTTTTATATGTATGTTTCTTTGATGTGCTCGTTTTGAGAAGACCCTGCGGATGAGCCAGCTACACAGGAGCTTGATGGGACTCCTTATGAGCCAGATACTGGAGGACGAGCAGTGACCTCTAGCCATTGAGTATAGAGTCTACGACCAGTGCGTCTTTTTGTGACGTTTTAGTTTCCATTGCTTATATCATTTTGTATCAGTATGTATCTTTTGGGACCCTACTGATGGAGTACCCTCTTTAGTTTATCAGCACAGTATGTTTGTATTTATATATATATGTGTGGTGTGATATTTAATTTTATTCTTACTTTTAAGTTTTTTTATATTTATGATTTTCTATATATGTTAACACTAATATTAAGATTAAGTTTTAGATAATTTAGGTTTTTCTTTAATGGGACATCGGGGTGTCTCATTTGGTGGTATCAGAGCAATATGATTCTGTTCAGACTATGAGGTGAGGGTGTACTGGCCATTTTAGTTGAATCCACATCGGATATTGACTATGCTTAGAAGTTGGGTAGTGAGTCCAGATGCAATAGTTAACATTTGTGTGGCATATAGTATTTATATATCAGATTATGTAATATTATATGTCATATAAATGTGAGCTAATGATTTCTTTTACAGGATCATGGCTTGAGGTAGAGGTAGAGGACGATGGGGACGAGGTGGTGGTAGAACCCCAGAGAGAGTTGCCGGAGGTGGCAATGGAGAGGCTCCTCACACCGGAGGGGGAGCCAGAGCCAGAGGTAGAGGAGAGTCATCTGAGACTTTCCAGACCATCAGAGATCTAGCCACCGCTATGTTGCAACAGACACAGCAGAATGCTCAGATGATGCAGCAGGACAGAGAGCAGTAGGAGCGTGAGAACCAGAGGAGAGCTGCTGAGGTAGAGGGATGCAGGGATGGCTACTTTCCTGAAAGGGAAGCCACCCCAGTTTAGAGGTGACTATGACCCAGAGAGGACAGAGTGGTGGATCCAAGAGCTGGAGAAAATCTTTGACACCATGAGATGCAGAGATGACAGAAAAGTGACTTATGTTGGTTTCATGCTGTCCGGAGGAGCAGAGTCATGGTGGAGAGGCAAGAGAAGGTTGTTGGAGGCCGAGGGTCGTGTGATTAACTGGTAGACTTTCAAAACTTGCTTCCTGGAGAAATACTTCCCACGTTTGGTTAGACGCGAGAAGGAGAAAGAGTTTATGAGTCTTCGACAGGGTAACATGTCTGTCGGGGAATATGCAGCACGGTTTAAGGCTCTGATTCAGTTCTCAGAGTTTTACCAGAGGTTCCCTGATGAGGATTGGATGTGTAAGAGGTTCGACGATGGCTTGAGGCATGGGTTATAGAGAGCTATAGCGCCGCTTGACATTCAAAGTTTCCCAGAGTTGGTTGAGAGATGCATTGCCATAGAGGGCATAGATCGGAGGCAGCCTGCTGAGACGGGGACCCTATATTAGAGCCGTGTGGAGTGTTCAGTCATCTGCATCAGTACCAGCTGCTACAATACCAATTAGTGGAGTTGGCCAGCAGCAGAGAAGCCCAGTTTGTTACAGATGCGGAGGTTCGCATTATGTTAGATATTGCATAGAGAGGCCGAGTTGTTTCCACTGTGGGAAACCAGGCCATATGGCTTGGGATTGCAGGCAGAGATGGATACAGCAGCAGACAGCTGCTGGTAGAGGAGCTGCAGGCTATAGAGGTGGAGCTGGGAGAGGAGCCCCAGTAGCAAAACCGTCGGTGGCCAGACCTCAGGCCACAAGGAGGGTGTTTACCGTGAGGGGAGCTGAATCCTCTCAATCTGCAGATCTTATCCAGGGTATATGCTTGATATCTGGTAGACTCTCGTCTGTGTTGTTTAACTCAGTTGCTACACATTCATTTATTTCGCATGAGTGTGTGGATCATTTACATTTGCCTGTTTCTCAGTTACCTTATACCCTTACAGTATCTACTCCAACCAATGATTCGTTGACTACCATGTATGTTTGCTTACAGTGTCCTATAGTTGTTAAGAATAGGAAATTCCTTGTGGATCTTTTCTGTTTACCTATGCAACAGATAGATGTTATCCTTCGCATGGATTGGCTTTCGGCTGACCATGTAGTGTTAGATTGTTCCAGCAAGACCTTGTCATTTCTTGAGCCTTCTAGCATAGTATCTGCCAATGAAGGAGTATCTATGAGGAGTGATGATTCTCGACTGTATGTGATGCTTTTCTTAGTGGAATATAAGGAGACTCCAAGTATAGATTCTATGCCTATCGTGAGAGAATTTCTTGAGATTTTCCCTCCCAATGTTCCGGGTTTGCCCCCACAGAGGGAAGTGGAGTTCACCATATATCTCATACCAGGGACAGGACCTATATCTATAGCACTTTATCGGATGTCACCCGTAGAGTTAGCCGAGTTAAAGAAACAATTGGATGATATGTTGAAAAAGGAATTTATCAGGCCCAGTGTTTCACCGTGGGGAGCTCCAGTGTTGTTTGTTAAGAAGAAGGATGGAAGTGCTAGATTCTGCACAGATTATAGGCAGTTGAATAAAGTGATGATCAAGAATAAGTATGTGTTGCCTAGGATAGATGATCTGATGGATCAATTAAAGGGAGCTTCGGTATTTTCCAAGATTGATCTGAGGTCTGGGTATCACCAGATTAGAGTAAAGAAGGAGGATATACCCAAGACAGCTTTCAGGACGAGGTACAGACACTGAATATTTAGTTATGCCTTTTGGTATGAGTAATGCTCCAGCAGTGTTTATGGATTATATGAACATGATCTTTAGACCGTTCCTCGATAAGTTTGTGGTGGTGTTTATAGATGATATCCTTATTTATTCCCGTACATGGGAAGAGCAAGAGAAACATTTAAGAACAGTGTTACAGGTGTTGAAGGATAGACAGTTGTATGCCAAGCTTTCTAAGTGCGAGTTTTGGTTAGAGGAGGTTCAGTTCCTAGGTCATGTGATTAACAAAGAAGGAATAGCAGTAGATCTTGCTAAAGTTGAAGCAGTGCTTAAGTGGGAACGACCTAAGTCAGTTAGTGAAGTGAGGAGTTTCTTGGGATTGGTTGGATATTATTAGAGGTTTATCGAGGGTTTTTCAAAAATTGTGTTGCCTATGACTTAGTTAACGAGAAAAGGTACAGCGTTTGTTTGGACGGAGGAATGTGAGGAGAGTTAGAAGTTGAAGGAAAAGTTAACCACATCACCTGTTCTGACTTTGTCAGATCGTTTAGGACAATTTGATGTATATTGTGATGTGTTATACCAAGGATTGGGTTGTGTCTTGATGCAAGAGGGGAGAGTTATGGCTTATGCTTCCCGACAGTTGAGAGTTCATGAGAGGAATTATCCGACCCATGATCTGGAGTTGGCAGCTATAGTGTTCGCATTAAAGATATGGCGACACCATCTTTATGGAGCTAGGTTTAATGTGTACAGTGACCATAAGAGTTTGAAGTACCTGTTTGATCAGAAGAAGCTGAATATGAGACAGCGTAGATGGATGGAGTTTATCAACGATTATGAGTTTGATCTACAATACCATCCTAGGAAGGCGAATGTGGTGGCGGATGCCTTAAGTAGAAAATATTTACATGTGTCGGCGATGATGGTAAAGGAAATGGAGTTGATTGAACAGTTTAGAGATATGAATCTAGGGATGGAGTTGTGTGAGGATAGAATATGCTTAGGTATGATCACTATTAATATGAGTTTCTGAGGGATCTTAAGGATAAACAGGTTTAGGATCAATACCTGTAAGAGGTGAGTAGAGGCATAGATGAGGGTAAGATTTCAGAGTTTAGTAGAGGGCCAGATGGTGTGTTGAGATTTAGGGATAGGATATGTGTGACAGAGGACTTAGAGTTTAGGGAAATGATTTTGGAAGAGGCACATAAGAGTAAGTTAAGTTTTCACCCCGGAGCCACCAAGATGTATCAGGATTTCAAGAAAATGTTTTGGTGGCCGATAATGAAGAAGGAAGTGGCAGAATATGTTTTATCTTGCTTGGTTTATCATAAAGCTAAGATAGAACATCAAAAGCCTGCTGGTTTGCTACAGTCCTTAGATATCCCAGAATGGAAGTGGGATAGTATAGCTATGGATTTTGTGGTTGGATTACCACGAACTCCTAAGAGGCATGATGCGATTTGGGTTATCATCGATAGGTTGACGAAGTGTGCTCACTTCTTACCTATTGGTGAGAGTTATAGCTTAGAGAAGTTGACCCAGATCTACATCAAGGAAGTTGTTAGGCTACATGGTGTACCGTCGAGCATTGTTTCCGACCGAGATCCTAGATTCACATCTAGATTTTGGAGACAGTTGCATAGTGCTTTGGGGACGAAGTTGAGGATGAGTTCTGCTTATCATCCTCAGACGGATGGACAGTCTGAGAGGACAATTCAGTCATTGGATGATCTTTTGAGGGCGTGTGTTTTAGAGCACATTGGTAGTTGGGCTGAGATTTTGCCGTTGATTTTGTTTACATATAACAACAGTTTCCATAGCAGTATCAGGATGGCACCGTATGAGGCTTTGTATGGCAGGAAATGTAGGACTCCGTTGTGTTGGTATGAGACTGGTGAAAGCCAGATATTAGGCCCTGATGTGATACAGCAGACGACGAAACAGGTTAGAAAGATCAGGGAAAAGATGAAGGAAGCGCAGGATAGGCAAAGGAGCTATAGTAACAGGGGGAGGAGACCCTTAGAATTCCAGGAAGGTGATCACGTGTTTATGAGAGTCACTCTGAAGACTGGAATTGGCAGAGCTATCAAGTCTAGAAAGCTTACTCCTAGATTCATTGGACCTTTCCAGATTCTTCGATGGATTGGTCCAGTAGCCTACCATATTGCCTTACCACCTAACCTTTCTAACCTTCATGATGTCTTTCAGGTATCCCAGTTGAGAAAATATTATCCCGATCCTTTTCATGTACTTGAGCCTGAGTCAATACAACTCCGAGAGAATTTGGAGTATGAGGCTTCACCAATTAGGATCGCAGATAGAATGATTAAGGAACTTTGCGGTAGATAGATTCCTCTGGTCAAGGTCATTTGGGATGACACTACAGGAGATGCTACTTGGGAGCGTGAGGCAGATATGCAGCAGCAGTATCCACATCTTTTCTGAGGTACACAAAATTTCGAGGATGTAATTTCTTTTAAGGGGGGTAGTAATGTAACATTCGTGTTTTCAGGAATTATTTATATATTGGATAACTAAGTTTAAGACTTTCATTTTAGGTCTAATATGCATGTTAGTGTTGGGAACCATGCATTGAAAGTACGAAATTAACCGGCATTGAATTAAATGAGAACGCGTTCTAGAATTTCCGTTGTACAGTTTAGAACGCTTAAGAATGCACAATATGGAATTTATTTTTTGAAAGAGATTAGGTATTTTTGAAGGCTTAGTCTTATTCCTTAGGTATAGAAGAGTTTATGTTTCAAATTTCAGGTCAATTGGACTTCGAACGAGCTGAGGTGGTGCACCACGGTTGGCGCGCTGAGGTGGTGCATAAGCACCAGCGCTGCGCTGGTGCTGGGGCGCTGAGCGCCCAGTACTAAAAATAAAAATAAAAGTTTTAAAAAGATGGGATTTCGTGGAACATGTGAGAAAGTGCCAGAAACTCAGATTTTAGAGTGAGAGGGAGAGGAGAGAAAGAAAGAGAGATAAAATTCCAGAGCTGATTCCGATCAATCCGTTCATCCTATTGAAAAACCGATTATACCGTTGTGATCCTCGCGACTTCTACTTCATCATCCTACCTTTCTTTTCTTGGTTAGGCTAAGGTAAGTCTATGTTTTTATGACGAAAAAATGTTGTCCGTGATAGTATTAAAGTACTCTCTCAATCCGTTTAACTGATCTCAATTCCGTTTTCAGATTTGAGCTACACGTATCGTGTACTTCGTAAATATGTGTTCAAGTGAATTTTTGGAGCCCCGGAGATAGGAGAACCTCACGAGGCAGATTTGAGGAGTTGAGAGCGGGCTCGTTTCGTTGCTCTAAAGCTAGTCTACGACATCTCAGGTAGGGGAAAGAAGCTTCTTATCGTCGGAATTGGCTAAGTAACATATTTTTCAATAATGGCGTAGGGCGACCTAAAACCTACTAGTGGGCGAATAATTGACAATGTCATTATCACATTGGTGACTACTTAGTGGTACCAATGATGATATGGAGATTGTAGGTTTATCGCTGTTAGGTTAATTTTAAAATATTTGAGGTTGTCTGATTTTATCATATTTGAACTGCTTGCTGTGTGTTGTTTGGATTAACCTGTTAATTATAGTTTATTATGTTTGTTTGAATATGTTATTATTATTTTATTATTATTATTATTATTATTATTATTATTTTTTGATTATCATTGATAATATGTATTGAGTGATAATATGCTTTAGCTGCTATGACTTACTTAGTTGGTTCCTAGGCATTGAGATATGATATTTTAAGTGATGCATGTTTAGGGAGAGTATGATATGTGACTTAGTTGTGCCTAACCTAAGTAATTAAATATTATATTTATGATGAGATTGATGATACGATGAGACTTGAGATATTATATGAGATGGTGATGAAAGGTTGAATCACTAGGCCATGAACCAATATGAGTCAGTGAGACACATATAGATGAGTGGTGTTGATCACAGCCATGTGAGTGGAACACACGAAGTTAGGGTATCTGATTACGGGTACTGGATATCACGGGTCAGTTTCCTAACGGAAATGGGGGAGACTACTGTGATACTCTTGTAGTCCTTGACGAGCTGCTCTGAGTGCTTATCCACTATTTCTCCATAGGACGCGCTGAGGTCTATGGAGAATAGGGGCGCACCATTATGTGCTTATAGCGCTATTCCCAGTGGGGGAATAATGGCGCACCGTGCTTATGCACTATTCCCTACTAGAGATGAGGGAATAGGGGCTCACAGAAATCTTTGGATACGCACCGCTTGGACGACTGACTAACATCCCTGAGCGGGCAAGGGGTGTGTGACAGGATTGGTGGTGGCCACGTCAGCATAAGTTGCATGAGTACGAAGTGTAGATGATGATAATATATCTCGAGGATGATGGTATATAATTCTTGTATATATATATATATATATATATATATATATGTGATGCATGTCTATATGCCTTTATTGTTTATATGTTACGTACCATTTTCCATATATGATGATAGATAGTTTCTTATCCCCTACTTCTTTTATATGTATGTTTCTTTGATGTGCTCGTTTTGAGAAGACCCTGCGGATGAGCCAGCTACACAGGAGCTTGATGGGACTCTTTATGAGCCAGATGCTGGAGGACGAGCACTGACCTCTAGCCGTTGAGTTTAGAGTCTATGGCCAGTGCATCTTTTTGTGACGTTTTAGTTTCCATTGCTTATATCATTTTGTATCAGTCTGTATCTTTTGGGACCCTACTGATGGAGTACCCTCTTTAGTTTATCAGCACAGTATGTTTATATTTATATATATATGTGTGGTGTGATATTTAATTTTATTCTTACTTTTAAGTTTTTCTATATTGATGATATTCTATATATGTTAACGCTAATATTAAGATTAAGTTTTAGGTAATTTAGGTTTTTCTTTAATGGGACATCAGGGTGTCTCATGCACCGATGCAACTATATATTGATGCTCCGCTAGGACACTGACTGATATCCCAGATCAGATATGGGATGTGTGACAGGATGGTAGTGGCCACGTCAGCATATAGGACCAGTTGCATGAGCGCGAAGGGTAGAGGAATATAATCTATTTCGAGGATGATTGTTATATTTATATGTGGATATTATGTGATGCATGTCTGTGTGCTGTTATTGTTTATATGCTATGTACCTTTTTTTGTATATGATGATATCTAGTTTCTTATCTCCCTATTTCTTTCTGTATATGTTCTATTTATGTGATCGTTATGAGAAGAACCTGCAGAGGAGCCAGTTACTGAGGAGCTATATGGAACCCCTTATGAGCTAGATGTTGGAGGACGAGCAGTGGACCATAGTAGTTGAGTATAGAGTCTATGGCCATTGCGTCTTTTGAGACGTTTTATCTTCCGTTGCTTATGGCAGTTTGTACCAGTATGTATATTGTGGGACCCTACTGATGGGGTGCCCTATGTGACACCCAACTACCCCGCATGTTATAAAGCATAAAAGATAAAGATAAAACATAAAGCATACGTCCTTTAATAAAAGGTTCATGGGTAGAAAGGTCCCACATGAACTAGTTCACAACGCGAAAATTAAAACATGTTTAAAACAATCAAAACATAACAAAGATAAACAACATAACCCAACCTCGATGTCACATACAGAGCTGGTATAACCGTTCCGGAATAAAATCCTCGGAATACAACTAAAACTAACAAACTAACTGAAAGGGGAAAACCCTGACTATGAGTGGTGGCTCCTCAGAGTCACTCCTCTCCTGACTGCTCGCCATTCTTTGCAAGGTGCCGATCAGGCCAAACAAACAAACAAACAACGGGGAGTAAGAATCATGTAAACATATACGGCATGGAGATAGGAAGCAAGGTTAAACAAACAGTATAGCATCATCATAACATACATCAGCACATATATATATCAACATCATCAACATCAAGTATGCTATGTAGTGCAATGCAACGCTACTCCACTACTCCAACTATGCATGTGGATCCAACTAACTCAGGATGAACGACTTTGGAGATACATATCCGTATTGACCATAGAAGCACCAACACCGGCAGTTCACCAAACCTTGGGTGAACCCCATGGATAGCCAACGCATCAAACCGTGGATGCCTCATCACGGGGGGCCTCGGTCACCAAACCATCGGGTGACCTACCGTGGATGGCCAGATCACCGTACTCTCGGACGATCTCCCCTATGTCAAACCTCCCCCATCAACCAACTCCAAAGCTATATGCAAATGGCACAACAACAAACAACCACCTCCTTGCCCGGGCCATGAAGCTCCCAAGGCTTCAACATCAATATCAACGTAACCTTAGACCCAAACCATGGGGTCAAGGCTCCCTTAGCCAATAAGCACCAAGGTTCAACTCAACATGCTTGGGCCAATAAGCACCCAAGACTTCAACATTAACAACGCCTTAGACCCAAACCGTGGGGTCAAGGCCCCCCTGGCCAATAAGCACCAAGGTACAACTTATCAACGTGCGGTAACCCAACGGATACCGACTTAACCATCTTAACATCTCACCATCTCATCTTCTTAATCATCTTTCACCGAGTTGTCTAATCTTTATCTTTGATTAGCTATATCAACTTATCATCATTGGGGAAATGGGGTTTGAAACCCCTTAAGTCCTTTAATTCTGTTTCTGTTCAGGAGGGGTGAGCACGGTCGTGCTTAAACCCCATCACGGTCGTGCTTCAAACATTAAGGGCGTGCTGCCGCTTAAGTGGAGCACGGTCGTGCTTCCTATTCAGCACGGTTGTGCTCAGCTGCACGGTCGTGCTCCTCTACTATACGGCCGTGCTTAATGCGCGGCCATTTTTCAGAATTCAAACTGGGAGCACGGGCGTGCTCCCTGTCAGCACGGTCGTACTCATCGCGTGATAGTGCTGTTCTGGGCTGAGTTCTAACACCGGTTCTTAACCAATTATTTCAGGGATTAAAACCATTAATCATCAACTCTTATTAGAACCTAATTAACTAATTAAATATTTTATCAACCAAATCATCATCACAACAGCCACAGCAACAACAGCATAATCAAATCATAACATCAACCAATCGTGACGCACATCATCCACTAGTGGAAATAATGTAATATACGGGAACGATTTACGTCAGTTAACCATATGTTTGACTTTAAAAAGGAGGCGGTGGCAGTTTTGTAAATATTAAATCACTATTTACGTTAGTTGTTTAATGAACTGACGTTAAAAGTGACATACAAGAATGATTAAACACTTTTAACATCAGTTATTTATAAAACTGACGTTAAAATTGTGATTTTTACTTCAGTTAAATAAAAAACTGACATAAATAATCATATTCCTCTTTGAAACTCATTCCTATCTTTCTTTCGTTGTCATCTCCCTCGTTGTCACTCTTAACGCAGATAACTCCATATATAGTGCTTTTTATTTCTAATCTTAATTAGCTTGAATTAATAAACAAATTCATGTGCAAATTAAAATAAATAAACACTTAATATAAAACAAGTTATATATATAATCAAATCGTATCTCATTGAAGTGATTCATAAGTTACAATTACATGATTAAAAGATAAAAAATTTCTGCAACATAGCCCTAAAATATAAAAAAGTTTCTGATTCAACATCAGTTTCTTCTCAGTCCTGTCCTCAGAAACTCCAATGGTTGCATCCCCTTCGTACCCCTCAGTTGAAGTCCTTGATGCTCCATCTGAGGCCAACATCTTAAACATTTGTTGAGGCTTCGTTCCCTTCACGGGTGAGCAAGAGAGAAGAGTCGAGCGGCTGAGCAAGGGTGCACTCGATCTGTTTCAGCAATGGTCCTGGAATAGTCACTGGCTGCCAAAGCTAAGGTTTTGGAACTCTAGCCGTCGATTCTCCTGAAGGATGATAAGGTGAGCAACTCACATTATGTGATTTACCCAACCTCAGAAGTTGCTGGCTATCAAAACCGGGGTGAAAGGGAAACCTTATCATCCATGTTATGTGATTTACTCAACCTCAGAAGTTGTTTGACCATTAAGACAGAAACCTTTGAGTCTAGGTATAGGAAGAAATAATAAAAATCTCAAATATGGCAGAGCCATATTGTGAAGAAATAGAAAACGAAATATAGGGGAATAAGTGTGTATTATAGAGAAAGAATGGTACTTTATATGGAGAAGAGACTGCCTGATTTTCTTCAAAACTGAGTCTATAAACTTAATGTTCATTAAGAGGATTAAGTTACAAGACGCATGGGAAGGTAGTATAGTAGTCAAAGGTATAAATGTTTTTGCAGAAACTGATAAACCTTTAACGTCAGTTGTCTTAAATAACTGACGTTAAAACTATTTTTAAAATAATAAAATATATTTTTAACGTCGGTTGTTTAATACAACTGACGTTAAAAAAAATGAACTTTTAACGTCAGTTGTTGTACATAACTGACGTTAAAATTTAAATTAACGTCAGTTCTTTGTAACAACTGACGTAAAATATTGTTGTTTTTTTTGGTTATAACGTTTACACCCGCGCGCTCTGTATGCCTTCTTCACTAAGCTTTGTCTCTGTTCTTCTCTTTTCATCACTCTCACTCTCACTCTCACTCTGCCCTAATCGCGAGCTACTCTCCACCGCCACCACCGCGAGGGCTTCTCCACCACCACCGTGAGGTACACTCTTTCTCTCTCTTTCTCTTAACCCTAACTCAGTCTTTCTTGCTCACTCTCTGCCTTGTGAACATTGGGCGCACTAACTCTCCTTGTCCCTCTGACTCTCAGCAACCACATCGAACGTTGGCCACCACTCGAGCTCCCCTCCCCACCACCACGCGAGCACCTATTTCTGGTGAGTTCTTTAGGGCACTAATTTTTTTTTTTTTTGGTTTTGAGTGTATGTTGAAACTGTAGTCTCTGTAGTTGAAACTCAGAGTTTGAGTTGTTTGGAATGTCTCTATTTCTGGTCGAGGGCTTTGTGTTTTCTCTTATTTTTCTTCTGCTGTCATGACGTATTTCAAAATGGGAAGAAATTTAGAGTTGCTTGTAGCATGTGACATCAACAATTGCTCATTGGAATTCTGTTTTGATAATTTATCTTAATCTACTTCTTTCTTTTCCGTGTTAAGAAACCTGAAAATGGTATAAATTTGAGAGAATATTTGACCACCTAGCTTGTATCATGCTCTCTGGATTGATTCATATGGCTGAGTGGTTATAGTACTGGATATAGCAATAGTCCTAATATGTGTTGTTGCCTGCTTGATGAGAAGAATGATGTGAGATTACTGTGGAAATAAACCACCTAGCTTGTATCATGCTCTCATCTATCATTTTTCAGAAACTAGTTTTCAATCTCCCGTATTGTGCTTATATTGGATATATATTTGTATATCTACAAAACCTATCTAGCTATGGATCGTAGTTGGATGGTTTGTAAGCGCACAAGTGCTGAGTATTTGAAGGGAGTAGGAGAGTTTATAGAATTTGCTCAAAGGAATGTTCTGTTGTCCTTGTGTCAAGTGTTTGAATACGAGGAAATGTACAGTGAAGGATATACGTACTCATTTGATTTGTGAAGGGATTTGCTTGAGTTATACAAGATGGATATGGCATGGTGATGTGTTGTTGAGTACTAAGGCAAGTGTCTCCCAAAGTAAGGACGTTGATGTAGATATGGAGGATGATCGAGTAGAGGACATGATCCGTGATATTGGACAAGAATCTTTTCATCGAGCACATGTGTATGATAGGTTGTGCGGTGATGCAGATAAGCCTTTGTATCTAGGGTGTACTACTCATACACGGTTGTCGGCGGTGCTAAAATTGGTTTGTGTGAAGGCGAGAAATGGTTGGACCGATAAAAGCTTCACTGAATTGCTTGAAGTGTTGAAAGACTTGCTTCCGGAGGACAACACATTGCCTGATCGTAACTATGAGGCCAAGAAAGTATTGTGTCCGATGGGTATGCAATATAAGAAGATACACGCATGCCCCCAATGATTGCATATTGTACATGGGTGTTCATGAAGACAATCACGATTGCCCCAAGTGTGAGTTATCACGATACAAAGTGAAGGGTGGTGATGATGGTGATGATCTTGATGATTCGATTTGTGATGCGAGAAAAAAAGGGTCCTCCTGCGAAGGTGTTGTGGTATCTTCCAATAATTCCAAGGTTCAAGCGATTGTTTGCCAATGTGAAAGATGCGAAGAATCTTAGATGGCATAATGATGAGAGGAAATGTGATGGAAAGATTTGTCATCTTGCTGATTCTGTGTAATGGAAGAATATTGATACTATGTTTCCTGATTTCCCCGATGAGCCAAGAAACCTAAGGCTTAGACTTGCTACGGATGGAATGAATCTATATGGTAACATGAGTAGTATTCATAGTTTATGGCCTGTTCTGTTGATAATTTACAACCTGCCCCTTGGTTGTGCATGAAGCGCAAATACATGATGTTGTCTATGATGATTTCGGGCCCAAAGCAACCTGGAAATGACTTAGATGTTTATCTAAGTCCCTTGATTGAAGACTTGAAAACGCTGTGGGTGGAAGGTGTTGATGTAGTTGATGGGTATTCTCACGAGACTTTCAAGCTTCGTGCCATGTTATTTTGCACTATCAACGACTTTCCAGCATACGGTAACTTGTCCGGGTACAGTGTCAAGGGGGCATAAACCATGCCCTATATGTGAAGAAGGCACATGCTACACTCAGTTGCATCATGGAAAGAAGACGGTTTACCTTGGGCATCAGAGATTTCTTAGACGTGATCACCCATATTGTAAGATGAAAAAAGCTTTTAATGGATGCCAAGAGACTTAAGATGCTTCGACAGCCTTAAATCGAGAGCAGGTTTATCAGAGAGTAAAAGGCATCGATGTTATATTCGGCAAGTCCAAAAAGAAGGGTAAAACTGCTGAGAAAAACATATGGAAGAAGAGGTCGATATTCTTTGATCTTTCATACTGGCGCAAGCTTGATGTCAGACACTGCATTGATGTGATGCATGTGGAGAAAAATGTGTGTGATAGTGTGATCGGGACGCTTCTCAACATTCAGGGCAAGACAAAGGATGGTATGAATGCTCGTCTCGACCTCGTTGATATGGGTATACGAAAGCAGTTACCTCCAGTTGTTGAGGATGGTAAGTGGACTTATTTGCCGCCAGCATGTCATACTTGTCAAAAAAAAAGAGACAAAGTTTCTGTGGGTGTCTTCAGGGCATCAAGGTTCCACATGGTTACTCTTCAAATATGAAAAGGCTTGTCTTCTGCCCGTTGCTATTCGTGGTATTGCTCCAAAAAATGTGAGACATGCCATTACTCGGTTGTGCTCATTCTTCAATTCTATATGTAGCAAAGTCGTTGACACCCGTATGTTGGATGACTTGGAAGTTGAGGCTGCTACAATCTTGTGCCAACTGGAGATGTATTTTCCTCCTTCCTTTTTTGACATCATGGTTCACTTAATTGTTCATTTGGTGAGGGAGATTAGATTATGTGGGCCTGTTTTTCTGATATGGATGTACCCAGTTGAGCGCTACATGAAGATCTTGAAAGGGTATGCGAAGAATCCATATCGCCCGGAAGCATCTATTGTTCAAAGGTATGTTGCAGAAGAAGCTATTGAGTTTTGTTCGGACTACCTTCATAACACGGATCCTATAGGGGTTCCTAAGCCTCGGCATGATGAGATAAGATGTCAAGGTAAGGGTACACATGGTTTCAGAATTAATAGCAAGGGTCAGGAGGAAGTGCTTCAAGCACATTTGTATGTATTGAACAACATCGATTCTGTTCAACCTTACTTATTTGAACATAAAAGAAAATTCAACCAAGAAAACCCTCGAATGAGCGAAAGGTGGTTGTTGAACAAGCATAACAAGACTTTCTTACAATGGTTCAAGGAAGAAATGCTTAAGGATGGTAGTACTGCTTCTGATGACGTAAGATGGCTAGCACGTGGGCCTAGCTTCAACGTCATATGTTGGAGCGGATACGACATCAATAACTTTTCCTTTTATATAAAGGAACAAGATAACAAGAGTACCATGCAAAATAGTGGCTTTATGATCGTGGCCGAAGCAATGCACTTCTCTAGTGCAAAGGACACAAAACCCGTTAAAGTACCGACACCTTACTTTGGATATATTGAAGAGATTTGGGTGCTCGATTAAACTAAGCTTACGGTGCCAGTTTTTAAATGTAAGTGGGTTGATAGTAAAGGTGGTGTACAAACCGAGGAATGGGGGTTCACATTGGTAGACCTCAACAAGTTAGGTCATATAAATGAACCTTTCATAATGGCTTCCCAAGCAAAACAAGTGTTCTACATCACTGATCCTTCTAACAAAAGGTTGTTCGTGGTTCTCCAAGGAAAAAAGCATGTATAATGGTAGTGATGAAAATCAAGATTCAAATCTTGATATTCCTGAGATTCCTTCTTTTTCAACAAATATGCCTACTATAATTGAGGAAACACAGGTAGACGATGTACATGCCACTCGTGATGATCATTACGAAGGGATATTGATATAGGAAGTTTAAACTTGATTATAGTGTGAGTTTTTTTCTTTTAAGGAAAATGTTTTATTTATCCAGTTTAGTATAGATTTATTTTTATTTATCCATCTGTATTTATTTATCCAGTTTAAATTATATTGTTTCTGAACAGGCATACATATGGATCAGTCAGATCACCCACATGCACGGGAGGACACTGTGGGGCCTACACAGGACACGATGGCTCCTACGCCTGATGTTAGTGTAAGTTGACGTGTTATATACTATCTTTAGTCCTTTTTTTTAATGTAAGTTTATAATGTTATAACCCTCTAATTTAACATTTTTTTGTCCATACAGAGGGATATGGAAGAAGGTAATATTTAAACAACTTATTAAATTATATATTATAGTTTTGGTGATGACTTTCGTTAATGTTATTGTTATTATTTGAACGTGTGCAGGCATTTAACGACCAATCACCTCTTCATAAAGATGAGTTTAGACACTTGAGGATGTGCTTGGCAGAATTCTTCTTCAAGTATGCTGCCTGAAAAAAGAATTGAGAAAATACCTCCTGAATACTTAGATGAGTAGTTTTGTTTTTAGACTTTTTAGAGACTAACATTTATATATACTTAGATTGGTAGTTTTGTTTTTAGACATTAGAGGCTAAAATTTATATATATATATATATATACTTGTAGATAGTTATATTTTTCCTATACATGGGTTTTGGTTTTAAGTTCCCCCATTGTTCCTTTGTATATTTCTTTTCTTTTAGTAATATTGAAATTTAAGGGTACACTTTATGAGACCCTATTTTTGCCAAAGTTGAGTGTTTGCAATTCTGTAACAATATTCTCTGTGTTGCTGGGATGTTTACTGAATGCAGGGACAGCTGGGGGTAGTGTTATTTTAAAACCGAATTTAAAAAAAAAAAAAATCTCTTAACGTCAGTTGTTTCAAACAACTGACGTTAATAGTATTTTTTTAAATAAAAAAAAGATACTCTATTAACGTCAGTTGTTTAATAAAACTGACGTTAAAAATAAAACTATTAACGTCAGTTCATTAATACAACTGACGTTAATTTTACACTATTAACGTCAGTTTTATTAAACAACTGACGTTAATAGTTTACTTTTAACGTCAGTTAAACAACTGACGTTAAAATGTTAACTATTAATGTCAGCTGTATTTACGTCAGACATTATTCTGACGTGTAAAATCAATTTTGACTAACGTAAAAAGCACTTATTGCACTAGTGATCATATCATACTAATAACCAACATGTCCATAACATACATATAAAAACATAATCAACCAAATAGAGCATGTCATTAACATAAATAGCATTTAATATATTAATCATACAACATAAAACAACACCGAGATCATGGGGAACCCCTTTACCTTACACTAACCCCATTGTCTATGGTTACACTACCCTTCTCCCTATACCTGGTATGAAGATTCCAACCAATGAATTGGCAACCCAAACGAAGGACCAACGCGTTTCCCTCAAGCAGCTTGACTAGCTTTCCAAGCCTTGGTCAAACAAAATGTTAACCAATTAGTTCTCAATTCATAAACAAGAAAAGGAAACCAAAGGGGGAAAGAACCATTACCTTCTATGATTGGCACAGACCAACCAAGACCTCATAAAAATAGAGCAAGAACACCAAGGCATCAAAGGGGCTTAAGGGGAGGAAGAGAGAAGAGGTCTTTGCCCCAAAAAAGCTGCCCAAAGTGCCAAAATAGGGTTTGGCTCGTAACCCTCACGAAACTGCTCTATTTTTAGACTCTGATATTTGAGCACGGCCTTGCTTCCTTTTGAGCACGGGGCGCTCAAAGATGACCTTTCGATATCCCTTATATGACCTATTTTTGAAAAACGCTAGAAATAAAACTTGTAGATAATTCTCTTAGCTTTCCAACGCCGCAAAGATCACCTCGATCAGACATCTAGAACTCAAGATATAGCCAAAACGGTGAAACAGGTTACTAGGAGTCTAAAAGGGTTGAACTTTTCTAAGACTAAACTTTCCCAAACACGAACTTAGGCATCAAAAAACAAACTTAACAAGCATATGTAAACATATATATAATATATATAAATGCATTAAGCTTATTTATGAAAAACAGGGTGTTACAATTCCACCCCCTTATAAAAATTTCATCCTCGAAATTTCTATCACCTTAACAGGTTAAACTCTCACCAATTAGGCGCATACCTTGGGTTGAGTCCATGAGCTCGGAGGTCCAGCTCCACCATGCTTCCGCTGCGCACTCTGATTCCTGCTGGCACTCTCTGGTTCTGACTTTCCTCCTTCACAGTTCCGTCCGAAGTGGCCATACTTGCCACACTTGAAACAGATGATATCCGGCTTCTTGCATCGATGGGTATAGTGACCTTCTCCACATTTTCCACATCTTGACATGTCTAGGAGAATCCCGGTCCTTAGGCTCACCTACTGAGAACTGTGATCCCTTGCCATTTTTCTTGAAGTCCATGCCGACTGGGGCTAGACATTGTCTCACCTCGTCCTTCTGGTCTTCGTCCTTACTGCTTTGAACCTCTGAAGTTTTGTGGCTTGAGATCCTGGCCCTGTAAGCATCCTCGAAGATTCTGCACTTGTTTACCAAGGTAGAAAAGACTCGGATCTCCTGATAACAGATGTCTTTCTTGCTTTCATCACTCTACCAACCGCAGTCGTTGAAGTAACTCTCAAGGACACATGATCACCTTCCTGGAATTCGAGCGCCTTCCTCCCTTTGTCATGGTAGCTCTTTTGCCCACTTTGTGCCACTTTCAACTTTCCATGAATCATCCTCACTTTTCTGTTGTTTCTTGCACTACCTCAGATCCTAGCACCACACTGTCACCAGGTTCATTCTAACACAAGGGCGTCCTACATCTCCTCCCATCCAGAGTCTCATAAGATACCATGCCAATACTGGAATGGAAGCTGTTGTTGTAGGTGAACTCTAACATGGGCAAAAACATGTCCCAACTACCAGACTGTTCTAGCACACAAGCTCTCAACAAGTCCTCTAAGGACTGGATGGTCCTCTCAGACTGCCCATCAGTCTGTGGGTGGTAACATGAAACTAAGCCTAAGCTTTGTCCCTAAAGCCTGCTGCAAGCTCTCCCAGAACCTAGAGGCAAACTTTGGGTCTCTATCCGATACTATGCTAGAGGGTATACCATAAAGCCTAACTATCTCTTTGATGTACAGCTTGGCTAACTTCTTCAATGGATATTCCATATTCATCGAAATGAAATGGGCAGACTTAGTCAATCTATCCACAACAACCCACTTCTATGTCCTGCCTCAAGGATCAACTTCCTAAGCTCATGAACATCCGGTACACAAACCTTATCTTTAAACCTCATAGCCCCATCCCTTCCTTCCTTAAACTAAGGTTTCTACCATGAGCAAGCAACGCTCTGGTCTAAGAGAAACTCATCTAACTTCTGGTTCTCTCCAATCTGATCCATCAAGTTATTGGTAACCTTCAAGGTTCCAAGCCTAGTACTCTTAGGGGTAAACTCACAAACTAGTCTAAGGTCTCTAAACTCCTCAATCAGATCATCTCCCTAACCATCAAAGCAAAGACATGCAAGGTTTTCCTACTTAAGGCATCGGCCACTACAAGTCTACTTTCTAAGCGACTAGTCTCTACTCGGTTCGTGTCTAAACGACTAAGGCCACTAACCTCACTATCATAAAGCTCACAACGATTATCATTACTTCGCCTACCGGTGACGAGTAATTGGGGTGATCAGTCCCTCCTACTTGTCCAGCACAGTGACATAAGCAATAATAATTCCATGAGTCATTCTCTCTCTACGAGGGTCTCTGACAGGGGCTCGAGTGCAACTATGTCCGCGCAACATAATTGCCCTCTCGTCTCTATTAAAGATCCCTCTTACGGCAACCACCAAGAAACTCCTATTATTGGTTACAGACTTCGGCGCTTCCCACTGGAGCACCGTCTCTACCTTAGTTGGGTCCACTGCTATGCCACCCTTAGAGATGACATGACCTCAAAAGCTCACTTCCTCTAACCAGAACTCACACTTAGACAACTTAGCATACAACTGCTTTTCCTTAAGGGTTTGCAAGACAACCCTCAGGTGTTCCTCATGTTCCTCCTTGCTCTTGGAGTACACTAAGATGTCATCTATGAACACCACCACAAACTTATCCAAGTAAGGGTGGAGGGTCTTGTTCATGTAGGCCATGAAGACGCCAGGAGCATTGGTCACGCCAAAGGGCATAACTAAGTATTCATAGTGACCATATCACGTTCTGAACGCTGTCATCGAGATGTCCTCAGACTTAACCCGTATCTGATGGTACCCTGACCACAAATCTATCTTAGAAAAGACGCAAGCACCCATCGACTGGTCCATGAGATCATCAATCCTAAGGGGGATACCGATTCTTTATGGTCACCTTGTTGAGCTGCCGATAGTCGACACACAACCTCATACTACCATCCTTCTTATTCCCGACAACACTGGCGCTCTCATGGGGACACGCTAGGCCCTAATGAACTGTTCCTGAACCAGTTCCTCCAACCGTTCCTTCAACTCAACTTGCTCTAGAGGAGATATTCTATAAGGTGCTATGGATACGGGTCCTGTTCCGTCACTAGGTCTATGGTAACTCATCATCTTCTCAGGGTGCAACTCAATAACATCCACAGGAAAACTTCAGGGAATTCTCTTACTATTGGCACATTTCCAACATCAGGTTGCTCTCTACTTCCAGGGAAGACAACATTATGTAGACTTGGGCCTCTTCTTTCCTAAGAGCCTTAACTTGATCGGCAGAGGGAAATCTCGGATCCTTAGACTCCAAAGGAGTTCCAAGAACTATGGTTTTATGGAAGCAATCGAAGGGAACATGGTTGGAAGATAACCAATTCATTCAAAGGATAACATCGAGCGGTTTTTAAAAGGTAAGCGCACAAGATCAGCTGTAGAGTTCTTATTATCAAAAGGTAATAGAACCGCCTTCCTAAGCACAAGAAGCACTCGCAGGCTTCTTGGATCGTTCAAGACAAACCATCAAATGCAGTAAGTCGAGCCAAAACGGAACTATAGGTACTTAGTACCACGTAACATTGTCTATATAAATATAGACAATTCAAACAAGAGCACACAACAGACTCACAACAGACTCATACCACGTCCGGACAGGGCCGAACTACTCTGATACCATTGAATGTGACACCCAGCTACCCCGCATGTTATAAAGCATAAAATATAAGGATAAAACATAAAACATACGTCCTTTAATAAAAGGTTCATGGGTAGAAAGGTCCCACATGAACTAGTTCACAACGCGGAAATTAAAACATGTTTAAAACAATTAAAACATAACAAAGATAAACAACATAACCCAACCCCGATGTCACATACAGAGCTGGTATAACCGTTCCGGAATAAAATCCTCAGAATACAACTGAAACTAGCAAACTAACTGAAAGGGGAAAACCCTAACTATGAGTGGTGGCTCCTCAGAGTCACTCCTCTCCTGACTGCTCGCCATTCTCTGCAAGGTGCCGATCAGGCCAAACAAACAAACAAACAAACAAACAACGGGGAGTAAGAATCATGTAAACATATACGGCATGGAGATAGGAAGCAAGGTAAAACAAACAGTATAGCATCATCATAACATACATCAGCACATATATATATCAACATCATCAACATCAAGTATGCTATGTAGTGCAATGCAACGCTACTGCACTACTCCAACTATGCATGTGGATCCAACTAACTCAAGATGAACGACTTTGGAGTTACATATCCGTATTGGCCATAGAAGCCCCAACACCGGCAGTTCACCAAACCTTGGGTGAACCCCATGGATAGCCAACATCAAACCGTGGATGCCTCATCACAGGGGGCCTCGGTCACCAAACCATCGGGTGACCTACCGTGGATGGCCAGATCACCGTACTCTCGGCCGATCTCCCCTATGTCGAACCTCCCCCATCAAGCAACTCCAATGCTATATGCAAATGGCACAACAACAAACAATCTTAACCACCTCCTTGCCCGGGCCATGAAGCTCCCAAGGCTTCAACATTACTATCAACGTAACCTTAGACCCAAACCGTGGGGTCAAGGTTCCCTTAGCCAATAAGCACCAAGGTTCAACTCAACATGCTTGGGCCAATAAGCACCCAAGACTTCAACATTAACAATGCCTTAGACCCAAACCGTGGGGTCAAGGCCCTCTTGGCCAATAAGCACCAAGGTACAACTTATCAATGTACGGTAACCCAACAGATACGGACTTAACCATCTTAACACCTCACCATCTCATCTTCTTAATCATCTTTAACCGAGTTGTCTAATCTTTATCTTTGATTAGCTATATCAACTTATCATCACTGGGGAAATGGGATTTGAAACCCCTTAAGTCCTTTAATTCTGTTTCTGTCCAGGAGAGGTGAGCACGGTCGTGCTTAAACCCCAGCACGGTCGTGCTTCAAACATTAAGGGCGTTCTACCGCTTAAGTGGAGCACGGTCGTGCTTCCTATTCAGCACGGTCGTGCTTCCTATTCAGCACGGTCGTGCACCTCTACTATACAGCCATGCTTAATGCGCGACCATTTTCCAGAATTCAAACTGGGAGCACGGGCGTGCTCCCTGTCAGCACGGTCGTGCTCATCGCGCGACAGTGCTGTTCTGTGCAGAGTTCTAACACCGGTTCTTAACCAATTATTTCAGGGATTAAAACCATTAATCATCAACTCTTATTAGAACCTAATTAACCAATTAAATATTTTATCAACCAAACCATCATCACAACAGCCACAGTAACAATAGCATAATCAAATCATAACATCAACCAATGGTGACGCACATCATCATATCATACTAATAATCAACATGTCCATAACATACATATAAAAACATAATCAACCAAACAGACCATGTCATTAACATAAATAGCATTTAATATATTAATCATACAACATAAAACAACATCGGGGTCATGGGGAACTCCTTTACCTTATACTACCCCTATTGCCTATGGTTACACTACCCTTCTCCCCATACCTAGTATGAAGATTCCAACCAACGAAAGCCAACTGGCAACCCAAACGAAGGACCAACACGTTTCCCTCAAGCACCTTGACTAGCTTTCCAAGCCTTGGTCAAACAAAATGTTAACCAATTAGTTCCCAATTCATAAACAAGAAAAGGAAGGGGGAAAGAACCATTACCTTCTATGATTGGCACAGACCAACCAAGACCTCATAAAAATAGAGCAAGAACACCAAGGCATCAAAGGGGCTTAAGGGGAGGAAGAGAGAAGAGGTTTTTGCCCCACAAAAGCTGCCCAAAGTGCCAAAATAGGGTTTGGCTCGTAACCCTCATGAAACTGCTCTATTTATAGACTCTGATACTTGAGCACGGTCTTGCTTCCTGTTGAGCACGGCCATGCTCAACTTCTGAGCACGGGGCGCTCAAAGATGACCTTTCGAGACCCCCTATATGACCGATTTTGGAAAAACGCTAGAAATAAAACTTGTAGATAATTCTCTTAGCTTTCCAACACCGCAAAGATCACCTCGATCAGACATCTAGAACTCAAGATATAGCCGAAATGGTGAAACAGGTTACTAGGAGTCTAAAAGGGTTGAACCTTTCTAAGACTAAACTTTCCCAAAACATGAACTTAGGCATCAAAAACAAACCTAACAAGCATATGTAAACATATATATAACATATATAAATGCATTAAGCTTATTTATGAAAAACAGGGTGTTACACCCTAGACACTTTTTGTACCTTTATGGTCAAATGTGTGTGTGTGTGCGTGTGTGTGTATGTGTGTGTGTGTGGTGTATTGCTTATATTTATCTTTTTTATGCTTATTGTTTTTAATATCTACGTTTAACGTTTATATCGCAATTAAGGTTAGTTAATTAAGTTTTTCTTTAATGGGAGATCGGGGTGTCTCATTCTTTCCAAGTCCATTCAGTTGATTCACTATGTGAGTGTATCTCCTTTGCATATCATTGATGTTTTCTCCATTCTTCAGGTGACTGAGTTCATACTTGTTCATGAATGAGTTCATTCTTGATCTCTTTACATCGTGTAACACCCTGTTTTTCGGTTTAATTTTAATTAAGTTGGATTTATCGTTTAAGGGCTTAGTGGGATTTTTGGCTAAAAGTCCCTTTCTGGTACATGAGCACGCCCATGCTCATTAGCCAGCAAGCCCGTGCTTAAAGTCAGAAGCGTGTTTCTGATTTTAAGTTGAGCACGACCGTGCTCAACAGTGAGCACGCCCGTGCTCAATGCATGGACCGCATCTCGTGACGCTAAGTGGAGCACGACCGTGCTCAAGGGTAAGCACGACCGTGCTCAGGTCCGGAAGTTATATACGTGAACAGACCTCGAGGGTTTACGTTTAACCCTAGTTTTTGGTAGCAGCAGCCTTGTGTGTGCGGCCAGAACGAACTTTCTTCCTTCTTCCTCCTTCTTGAGCAGTTTGGTGGACAGTGGAGGCTCTGGGAGACTGTTGGATCATCGGTGTTAGTTTCGTAGGTTTGTTCGGTGTAAGTCGCTGTAAAGGGGAAGAGCCGGTTCATTGCTTAGGATATCGAAAGAGCTACCTTCAATCCAGGTATGGGGAGAAGGGTAGTATATTCGTAGGCTTGGGGTTAGAGTAGAGTAAGGGTTCCCATAACCCAGTTGTTTGTGCAACTATCTGTTGACATGTGTTACTTTTGATAACATGCTCTAGTTGGTATTATGATTTTTATGCTTTCTGTTCATATGATGCTATTATGATGATGATTATGTTGATTGGTTGATATGAACATGAAAATGTGGATGATTATTTGGTTGATGCCAATACTGTATGAATGCTGATGTTAACGCTGTTGTCAACTCTTAAAACGTGTTAAGAATGGACTTAGGATGTTAAGTGATCAAATCCTTAAAATTGGTTGAGTATCAGCCTCTGTTCCTGCCCAGAACAGCACTGTCGCGCGTTGAGCACAACCGTGCTGAACAGGGAGCACGACCGTGCTCCCAGTTGAATTCTGGGAAGATGGCCGCGCTGTTGAGCACGGCCATACAGGACAAAGAGCACGATCGTGCTGCTGAGCACGACCGTGCTCATTAAGAAGCACGACCGTGCTTCACTTACAGGGGAGCACGCCCCTCACGTGCTTAAGCACGACCGTGCTGGGTTACGAGCACGACCGTGCTCAACCCACTGAGACAGAATACAATTAAAGGACTTAAGGGGTTTTAAACCCCACTTCCCCATGATGATAACCGATTAGACAACTTGGTAAATGTTATTAAAGATAATTAAAGATGATGAGAGGGTGAGATGTTAAGTCGATACCCTTTTGGGTGCCGCAAGCTGATGAGTTGTGCCTTGGTGCTTTTTGGCCAAGGAGGCCTTGACCCCACGGTTTGGGTCTAAGGTGTTGTTGTTACGTACCTTGGTGGCCGAGAGTTTGCCCCAGGTACTGCGGTTGATTCCGCTTAAGTCCTCAGGTAGATTCCGCTTCTGTTCATATGGAGGTGGTGTTGCTGTTGTTGTTGTGTTGCATACGCATTGCATCGGAGTTGTTGTTTAGGGATGTTCGACATAGGGTAGATCGTCCTAGAGTACGGCGATCCGGCCATCCACGGTTGGAGTAGATTCTCCTAGCGCCCCCGTGACGAGGCATTCGTTGGTTTGATGCGTTGGCTATCCAAGGAGTAGATTCTCCGGCGTTGAGTAGATTCTCAATATGGATATGTAACTCCGAAGTCGTTCATCCCGAGTTTAGTGGATCCACATGCATTGATGGTTTAGCGGAGTAGGACTGCATTGCACTGCATAGCATGACGATGATGTCGATGTTTGATGTGATGCTGCTATGCTTGCTGTTTACTTTACTGCCTATTCCCATGCTATTATGTTTATACGATTCTTACTCCCTATATATGTTTGTTGTTTGTGTTTGGCCTGATTGGCACCTTGCAGAGGATGACGAGCAGCCCGGAGAGGAGTGACTCTGAGGAGCCGCCACTCATCGTAGGGCTAGTTTATGTTTCGTAGTTATTAGTTTCAGTTGTAATTCCGTGGATTTTATTCCGGAACGGTTATACCAGCTCTGTATGTGACATCGGGGTTGGGTTTGTTGGTTATGTTTTATTTGTTTAAAACTTATTTAATTTCCGCGTTGTAAACGGTTCATGTGGGACTTTTCTACCCATGGACAATTGTTTATTTTATCCAGTATTTGCATGTTTTCCTTTGATTGTTTTTTAAATTAATTGGCTTTTATACATGCGGGGTAGAAGGGTGTCACATTTAGTGGTATCAGAGCGGCACCTCTCCCAGTACGATGTGGTTCGGGGACGAACCAAGCGGAAGCTGGTGGGCATGTAACATCCGGGTGCCGACGAGGGCGGGGAGTGGTCGCCGGTGCAAGAAGGCACGGACAAGGAGCGGCTCCTGGCAGGCTTCTAGGCGGAGGGACACATGAATGAACCGATTACACACCCGAATGAGAGGGATCCTGAGACTGTGTAGGTATGGGACTATACAGTTGAGGAAGGCTTATATGAATTGATTGGTACTACCTATACTAACAAGATGCATCTTCTTTTCGGTAGCCCATCACTTAAGAACTCCACAGTTAAGCGTGCTTGACTTGGAGCGATTCTGGGATGGGTGACCTCCTGGGAAGTTTTCCCGGGAAGCGTGTGAGTGAGGACAAAGCACGCTGAAAAGACCCGTGTTGGTCTGTGGGGTCAGTCGTCAATCCATAGAGCAGCCAGGGTTGTTGTAAATGGTATCAAAGCAGTTCGACCTTGTTCGGACGTGGTATGAGTCTGTTGTGAGTCTGCTGTGTGACTCTTGTTTGAATTGTCTATACTTGGTATAGATAATGATGTTTTAAGTTAGTTGCCTGTAGCTTTTACTCGCTAAGTTTCTGTATTAAAGGCTGTTTTGGGCATGTACAGGAACTGATGGCCGGTAGAGGACGCAACGATCAGGCGATTGCTGACGCATTGGCACTCCTGGCCAATGCTATCGGACAGGTCAACCCTAACAACGGTGGGCCAGCTGAGTTCCAGGGACTGGATAAGTTCCAGAGGAACAACCCTCCGTCGTTCAAGGGAGCGTATGACCCAGAGGGAGCATTGTTATGGCTGAGGGAGACAGAGAAGATCTTCCGTGCGATGGATTGTAACGATCAGCAGAAGGTCATCTTCTCCACCTTCATGTTGACTGAAGAGGCGGAGCATTGGTGGGATAACTGCAGGCAGAGGATGCAGGCTGAGGGCACAGCGGTGACTTGGGCTGTGTTCAGGCAGAGGTTTCTGGAGAAGTATTTTCCAGCGGATATCAGGGACAAGAAGGAGATGGAATTCTTGTCTTTGAGGCAGGGGTCGCTGTCAGTCGGTGACTATGCGGCTAAGTTCGAGGAGCTGGCTAGGTACTACACTCCTTACCAGCATGAGACGGACGATCGCTCCAAGTGTGTGAAGTTCGAAGCGGGACTCCGGCCTAAGATCAAACAGGCCATCAGCTATCAGGAGATCAGAGTCTTCCCTATTCTGGTCAACAAGTGCAGGATCTATGAGGATGCCAGCCAGTTCAGAACTGCTAGTTCCAGGGGATCGGACAATCAGAGTGGCAAGAGGGTTGATCAGAGGGATAAGGGCAAGCAGCGATATGCCCCTTCGGGCAAGGACTTCAAGCAGAGTGGCAGGAAGCCCCAGTTTCAGCAGAGTAGCTTCAGGGGTGGGTTCTCTGATGCCCCTAGAGCTATGAGGTGTGGGAAGTGTGGAGCACAGGACCACTATTCGTCCCAGTGCAAGGAAACACAGGTCATCTGTTTCAATTGTGGCAAGCCAGGCCACATCAGCCGCGAGTGTGATGGAGCTAAGGCCGAGCTTCCTAGCGCTAGCAAGAATCAGAAGTCCCAGGCCAACAGACTGAAGACCACTGGAAGAGTCTTTACTCTTAGTGGAGCCGAAGCCTCCGAGTCTGATGACTTGATCCAAGGTACGTGTCTAATTGATGGAACTCGATTAACTGTATTGTATGATTCGGGTGCTACTCACTCGTTTATATCGCACGATAGGGTCAAGAGTCTGAAATTGCCTGTTACCTTCCTTGAGTTTGATTTGTTGGTTTCTACACCTACAAATAAACCTGTTTCTACTTCATATGCATGCAAGAACTGTCATATTGTTATAAATGATAAAACTTTCCTTGCTGATCTTGTATGCTTACCTTTGAAAGACCTGGACATTATTCTGGGTACGGACTGGTTATCTTCCAACCATGTCCTTCTGAATTGTTTCGATAAAACCTTGATTTTTGGAACTCCAAAGGAGTCTAAGAATCCAGACCTTCTCTCTACCAGCCAAGTACGAGCTTCGATGAGAGACGAAGCCCAAGTATACATGATGTTAGCTTCCCTGGATGTAGAGAGCAGCCCTCCTGATGTCGCCAGCTTACCTGTTGTGCGAGAGTTTCCTGAAGTGTTTCCGGGGGATGTTTATAACTTACCCCCAGAAAGAGATGTTGAGTTTACCATAGACTTAGTGCCTGGCACCGGGCCAATTTCCATAGCACCCTATAGAATGTCTCCTCTAGAGCTAGCTAAGTTGAAAGAACAGTTGGAGGACCTGATGAAGAAGCAATTCATTAGGCCGAGTGTGTCTCCGTGGGGAGCACCTGTGTTGTTGGTGAAGAAGAAGGATGGTAGTATGAGGTTGTGTGTCGACTTTCGACAGCTCAACAAGGTGACCATAAAGAATCGGTATCCCCTCCCTAGGATTGATGATCTTATGGACCAGTTGATGGGCGCTTGCGCCTTTTCAAAGATAGATTTGAGGTCAGGGTACCATCAGATTCGGGTTAAGTCTGAGGACATCCCGAAGACAGCGTTTAGGACGCGATATGGTCACTATGAGTATTTGGTTATGCCTTTCGGTGTGACCAACGCTCCTGCGGTCTTCATGGACTACATGAACAAGACCTTTCACCCTTACTTGGATAAGTTTGTGGTAGTGTTCATAGATGACATCTTAGTGTACTCCAAGAGTAAGGAGGAACACGAGGAACACCTGAGGGTTGTCTTGCAGACCCTTAAGGAGAAGCAGTTGTATGCTAAGTTGTCTAAGTGTGAGTTCTGGTTAGAGGAAGTGAGCTTCTTAGGACATGTCATCTCTAAGGGTGGCATAGCAGTGGACCCAGTTAAGGTAGAGACGGTGCTCCAGTGGGAAGCGCCAAAGTCTGTAACCGAGATTAGGAGTTTCTTGGGGTTAGCCGGGTACTATAGGCGGTTTATAGAAGGTTTCTCTAAGATAGCTTTGCCCTTAACCCGTCTCACCAAGAAGGGACAGTTGTTTGTGTGGGACTCTAAGTGTGAAGAGAGTTTCCAAACCCTTAAGAATAGGTTGACATCAGCACCAGTGTTAGTTTTGCCAGATCCTAGTGAACCCTTCGTAGTTTACTGCGATGCTTCTAAGCAAGGGTTAGGTGGTGTGCTGATGCAGAATGGTAAGGTAGTCGCTTACGCTTCTAGGCAGTTGAAAACCCATGAGAAGAACTACCCTACCCATGACCTAGAGTTAGGAGCTGTGGTATTTGCCTTAAAGATTTGGAGGCATTACCTGTATGGAGCGAGGTTTGAGGTCTTTAGTGATCATAAGAGTTTGAAGTACCTCTTTGATCAAAAGGAGTTGAATATGAGGCAGCATAGGTGGATGGAGTTCTTAAAGGATTATGACTTCGAGCTGACCTATCACCCAGGAAAGGCCAATGTGGTGGCCGATGCCTTGAGTAGGAAAACCCTGCATATCTCCGCTTTGATGGTTAGGGAGATGGACCTGATTGAGGAGTTTAGAGACCTTAGTCTAGCTTGTGAGTTTACCCCTAAGAGTATTAGGCTTGGTACCTTGAAGGTTACCAACAGTTTGATGGATCAGATTAGAGAGGGTCAGAAGTTAGATAAGTATCTCTTAGACCAGCGAGCGTTGCTCGCTCAGGGTAGAGACCTAAGTTTTAAGGATGGCAGTGATGGTATCTTGAGGTTTAAGGATAGAGTTTGGGTGCCAGATGTTTCCGAGCTTAGGAAGTTGATCTTAGAAGAAGGTCATAGGAGTGGATTGAGTGTGCACCCAGGTGCCACTAAGATGTATCAGGACCTTAAGAGAATGTTTTGGTGGCCTAGGATGAAAAAGGACGTAGCTGAGTTTGTGTATGCGTGCCTAGTTTGTCAGAAGGCTAAGATTGAACATCAGAGGCCTTCGGGTAAGTTGCAACCCCTGAGTATCCCAGAATGGAAATGGGATAGTATCTCCATGGATTTTGTGTCTGGACTCCCTAGGACTCCAGCTGGTTTTGAGGCAATTTGGGTTGTCGTGGATAGACTGACTAAGTCTGCCCATTTCATTCCGATGAACATGGAGTATCCTTTAGAAAAGTTGGCAAAGCTGTACATCAAGGAGATAGTTAGGCTTCATGGTGTACCCTCTAGCATAGTTTCGGATAGAGACCCGAGGTTTACCTCTAGGTTTTGGAATAGTTTGCAAGAGGCTTTAGGAACAAAGCTTAGGCTTAGTTCAGCTTACCACCCACAGACTGATGGGCAGTCTGAGCGGACCATCCAGTCCTTAGAGGACTTGTTGAGGGCTTGTGTGTTAGAACAGTCTGGAAGTTGGGACAAGTTTTTGCCCCTAATAGAGTTCACCTACAACAACAGTTTCCATTCCAGCATTGGGATGGCACCTTATGAAGCTCTGTATGGGAGGAGATGTAGGACACCCTTGTGTTGGTGTGAACCTAGTGATAGTGTGGTGCTAGGGCCTGAGATAGTCCAAGAAACAACAGAAAAGATTAAGTTAGTTCAGGAAAAGATGAGAGTTGCACAGAGTAGGCAGAAGAGCTACCATGATAAAAGGAGGAAGGCGCTCGAATTCCAGGAAGGCGATCATGTATTCTTGAGAGTTACCCCGACGACTGGGGTTGGTAGAGTGATGAAGGCGAGGAAACTTACTCCGAGGTTCATTGGTCCTTACCAAATCCTCAAAAGAGTCGGCGAAGTCGCCTACCAAATAGCCTTACCCACGTTCTTGTCAAATCTCCACAATGTTTTTCATGTATCACAACTCAGGAAGTATGTTCATGACCCTAGTCACGTGATAGTACCCGACGCTATACAGTTGAAAGAGAACCTGACGTTTGAGGTGTTACCTCTTCGAGTCGAGGATAGGAGGGTGAAGCAGCTAAGAGGCAAGGAAATTCCTTTGGTTAAAGTGGTTTGAAGTGGGGCGACTGAGGAAAGTGCTACCTGTGAGCTGGAGAGCAAGATGATGGAAGCGTACCCGCATCTTTTCCCTTGAGGTACGTGTAAATTTCGAGGACGAAATTTTTATAAGGGGGGTGGAATTGTAACACCCTGTTTTTCGGTTTAATTTTAATTAAGTTGGATTTATCGTTTAAGGGCTTAGTGGGATTTTTGGCTAAAAGTCCCTTTCTGGTACATGAGCACGCCCATGCTCATTAGCCAGCAAGCCCGTGCTTAAAGTCAGAAGCGTGTTTCTGATTTTAAGTTGAGCACGACCGTGCTCAACAGTGAGCACGCTCGTGCTCAATGCGTGGACCGCGTCTCGTGACGCTAAGTGGAGCACGACCGTGCTCAAGGGTAAGCACGACCGTGCTCAGGTCCGGAAGTTATATACGTGAACAGAACTCGAGGGTTTACGTTTAACCCTAGTTTTTGGTAGCAGCAGCCTTGTGTGTGCGGCCAGAACGAACTTTCTTCCTTCTTCCTCCTTCTTGAGCAGTTTGGTGGACAGTGGAGGCTCTGGGAGACTGTTGGATCATCGGTGTTAGTTTCGTAGGTTTGTTCGGTGTAAGTCGCTGTAAAGGGGAAGAGCCGGTTCGTTGCTTAGGACATCGAAAGAGCTACCTTCAATCCAGGTATGGGGAGAAGGGTAGTATATTCGTAGGCTTGGGGTTAGAGTAGAGTAAGGGTTCCCATAACCCAGTTGTTTGTGCAACTATCTGTTGACATGTGTTACTTTTGATAACATGCTCTGGTTGGTATTATGATTTTTATGCTTTCTGTTCATATGATGCTATTATGATGATGATTATGTTGATTGGTTGATATGAACATGAAAATGTGGATGATTATTTGGTTGATGCCAATACTGTATGAATGCTGATGTTAACGCTGTTGTCAACTCTTAAAACGTGTTAAGAATGGACTTAGGATGTTAAGTGATCAAATCCTTAAAATTGGTTGAGTATCAGCCTCTGTTCCTGCCCAGAACAGCACTGTCGCGCGTTGAGCACGACCGTGCTGAACAGGGAGCACGACCGTGCTCCCAGTTGAATTCTGGGAAGATGGCCACGCTGTTGAGCACGGCCATACAGGACAAAGAGCACGATCGTGCTCACAAAGAGCACGATCGTGCTGCTGAGCACGACCGTGCTCATTAAGAAGCACGACCGTGCTTCACTTACAGGGGAGCACGCCCCTCACGTGCTTAAGCACGACCGTGCTGGGTTACGAGCACGACCGTGCTCAACCCACTGAGACAGAATACAATTAAAGGACTTAAGGGGTTTTTAAACCCCACTTCCCCATGATGATAACCGATTAGACAACTTGGTAAATGTTATTAAAGATAATTAAAGATGATGAGAGGGTGAGATGTTAAGTCGATACCCTTTTGGGTGTCGCAAGCTGATGAGTTGTGCCTTGGTGCTTTTTGGCCAAGGAGGCCTTGACCCCACGGTTTGGGTCTAAGGTGTTGTTGTTACGTACCTTGGTGGCCGAGAGTTTGCCCCAGGTACTGCGGTTGATTCCACTTAAGTCCTCAGGTAGATTCCGCGAGGCAAGTTGGTGCGGTTGATCCCGCTGTTACCTTCGGTCGATCCCGTTGGAGTTATGGAGGTGGTGTTGCTGTTGTTGTTGTGTTGCATACGCATTGCATCGGAGTTGTTGTTTAGGTATGTTCGACATAGGGGAGATCGTCCTAGAGTACGGCGATCCGGCCATCCACGGTTGGAGTAGATTCTCCTAGCGCCCCCGTGACGAGGCATTCGTTGGTTTGATGCGTTGGCTATCCAAGGAGTAGATTCTCCGGCGTTGAGTAGATTCTCAATGTGGATATGTAACTCCGAAGTCGTTCATCCCGAGTTTAGTGGATCCACATGCATTGATGGTTTAGCGGAGTAGGACTGCATTGCACTGCATAGCATGACGATGATGTCGATATTTGATGTGATGCTGCTATGCTTGCTGTTTAATTTACTGCCTATTCCCATGCTATTATGTTTATACGATTCTTACTCCCTATATATGTTTGTTGTTTGTGTTTGGCCTGATTGGCACCTTGCAGAGGATGACGAGCAGCCCGGAGAGGAGTGACTCTGAGGAGCCGCCACTCATCGTAGGGCTAGTTTATGTTTCGTAGTTATTAGTTTCAGTTGTAATTCCGTGGATTTTATTCCGGAACGGTTATACCAGCTCTGTATGTGACATCGGGGTTGGGTTTGTTGGTTATGTTTTATTTGTTTAAAACTTATTTAATTTCCGCGTTGTAAACGGTTCATGTGGGACTTTTCTACCCATGGACAATTGTTTATTTTATCCAGTATTTGCATGTTTTCCTTTGATTGTTTTTAAATTAATTGGCTTTTATACATGCGGGGTAGAAGGGTGTCACACATCGCTTGTTCATTTATGAGTAATTTGCAGTGTATCCCACATTTGCTTGGCTGTCTTACAATTTGAAACACTGAAAAATTCACCATAGCTCAAGGCAGTTATAATATTCTTAGCTTTAGCATTATAACCTTCTCTCTTTTTTTCCTTATCATCCCTTTCACTTCTAAGTTTTTCTTTCTTGGTGCCATTTGCATCAAGAGTGTGAGGGATGTATAGACCATTCTCAACAGCATCTAATACATCAATGCCACTAGCCTCAAGGAATATTAACATCCTCTCTTTCCAATACATATAGGCAGTGCCATTAAAAGCAAGGGGTCTTGCCAAGGAAGCCCCTTCTCCCAATATGTCATTTGAAGCCATCCTCTTAATCTGTTCAGCTTTACACAAGAGTGAAAGCTCTACTGCCACTTATTGGTTGTGGCTTCTTACTACTCAAGAAAGGGGGGTTGAATTGAGTATGTTAACTTTTTGAAACTTTTCCTTTTTTTGCAAAAACTGATTGTTTTTCTTAACTTTGAAAAATATTTTGTCAACCAACAAACCAAAATGTGTTTTTGCAAGATGTAATTCTAACAAGACTTGAAACTTATAAAAGAAAGATTAACATGACTATTGATTTCAGATATGAACAAGATCATAAACTAATCAAATCATGCAAGCATCCCTAACGTGTTGCTTAATTCGTACATTTAACAATAAAGCAAATAAAGAGTTTAGGAAAGAGAAAATTCAAACCAAGTTTTATCCTGGTTCAACTACCTTCTCTGGTAACCTACATTCAGCCCCCACATCATTGTGAGTTTCATCCACTATCAGAAATCAATTTACAAGATTCTTTACAGAAGCTTCACTCTTAGGTTCCTTCTACCCAAATGACAGCTTTTCCCCAAGCAATCTTGCAAACCCACAAGAGTTCCTTCTACTCATGCACAACATCAAGAGTCCCTTCTACTCTTGAATCAACCAGCGAGAGAACCTTTTCTCTCATCACAGTTCTTACAATTGAAAAGATTTGAATCAGATTCTAGAAAATCAGATTTTACAAATTGAAGAAATACATAAAAATACTCAGTTTTTTTCTATGCTAAGCTCTCTCAGAATTTCTGTGATTGATCTCGTATATTCAATGAAAAGTTATGAAAAAGTGTTTGCTAATTTCCTTATATAGTTGTATTTCAAAATAGATCCGTAGAACACACTTTACAAGTCAGTTAACATCAAAACAAACTGATCTGAAAAATTATGTTATCAGTCAATCGATTAGTACACAGATGTATTAAGCAAAATTTCTCTTTTATAACTTGTGTACATCGATTGATCAATCGATTATGTTCCTGGAATTTCTTGATCTTGAGTGATACACACATTAGTACATCGATGTTGTTATTGAAAAACACTTGTATTGAAGCCCAGAACCACATACATCGATTATCCAATCGATTGTGTTGCTATCTCAAAAACTTATTGGTTCTGTTTTTGCTTATATATAGATGTACTAATCGATGTATAGTTGCAAAAGTATTTTCTGATCAAGCAAGTCCAGAATCAATTGATGTATACATAGATGTATAACACTTATACATAGATGTACACTCAAGTTTTCATTAAAAGTTAGTTAATTAACTGAAAATAAATCGATGTATACATAGATGTACTGATTCATCAATTAACCTTTTTCATTCTAAGTTCATTTTGAAAACATGTTTACTTTTGAAAATCATTTTCACTTATTTTAGAGAGCTTAACTAAGCGTTAAACTAAGTACTTTCTTTACACAAATTCCTAATGATCCTCTTTAAATTCCTTGTACATGATGCTCCTTGCTCCATGGTCCTTTGCATCCACTTCCCTGCTCTAATATTCTCATTGAAAACTCAAGCTTTGCAAGTTGTTAGTAATCAAAGTAATAATCAAATCATTGTTATTGATCATTAAGTTTGGTCATTAATCAAAACATAAGAGTCATTTATCCACAAAGCGTGCTTCAAGGAACTATATTAGATGGTAGGTTGACAACAAGATTGAATTTGTCTGATTTTAAAATTAGAGCGACCCGATTTAAGCAATTGAAAATTTTAGAGATCAAAATCACTCATTTGTGAAATTACAAAGACCAAACTGCTAATAAGCCTTTATTTATATATAAAAAAAAACATTTATTGAAAACATTATCTCATTCCACTCATGCCAAACTAATTACGAAAAAACTAGTATTAAATTATATTAATAATTTCGTACTATTTTTCATAATTTACTTTACAAATAGAATTTTTTTATACAACTCAAACCAGATATATTATTATCTAAAAATCGCTTTTTAGAAAACAAATCCAAATATTGGCAAAAAAAAAAATCCAAATATAAAAATGATCATATTGTAATTGATCAAAACAATAATAAATTATTAAAATAATTAAATTTTTAAACAATTAACCCAAACTCATGATAAAGAAAAATTCACAAATATACATAATATGAACAATTTGCCTAAATGAGATTGCTTTAAGAGACTCGGTCAATTTCTCATACACGCGTATGAATATATAATCATCGAAATTGAAATTTAGTAACCAATAAAATTAGCTCAATTGAATGGCCATGGAACTTACACCGTTCCCGGGGTTAATGGTTATGTAGTCAACCGTGACTAACGCATTAGAGAAAGCTTACAATCATGGTGGCTTCTAGGGTGGAATAGTAACACAAATGGTCCACCGGTGCATCACTAATTTCGACCACAAGATTTATTGATAAAATAAGTGTATGGTTAGGATTAAAGTTGGGTATTGAGTTGATAAATTATCAAATAAAATATTAAATGAGACTTTACAATTTTGTCCTTGTCTCTAACCCACACCTTATCCAAGCTCCTCCACTAGCAACCACGGTCACCGACCCATCTTTACCATCATGCCACTTTGACCAAATCAGTACCATCAACATTCGATGGGTGACTCGATAGTGAGGGAAACAAACACGTTTGAGGTGTGTGTTCGATGGCATCGTTTGTGTTTGGAAAGTGAATCTTAGCACCAACGACTGGAGCCTAGGATTGTAGATTGGCTATCGAGGACTTTGGTTGGACATGAGCTGAATCATTAGTGAAAAATGGGTACGCGCGGGTGCTGCTCCGACTGCCTTCCTCCGTGTTCTCGACCACCACTTTCCGTCTGACTGCCCTTTCCTTGAATGGGTGGTTACGCTGAATGGATTATATGGCGTGGAAATGACCTTATGCCGAAATAATCGATTCATTAAAGTCATTTTAATCGATTCTCAAATGTTACATTGATTACCTTAGCCGAAATAATGGATTCATTAGAGTCATTTTAATCGATTATCAAATGTGATCTTCAGCAAAGAAACATCGATATGAATCGATTACCAGTAACCCCTTTATTCCATGAATCGATTACACGGAATAATTGTTTCATTAAAGTCATTTTAATTGATTCTCGGTCTGAAACATGGATATGAATAATCTAATATTCATACTTCATACTATGAATCGATTACCCGAAATAATCTATTCACTAAAGCCATTTTAATCAATTATAATGAATCTATGTTGCGTCATTGACACAATTTTACTCGATTCGAGTCAAGAAATTCGGATATGATACACACGCATGGTAACACTAGTTGGGAAGCGTTAACACGCTCGAACAAAAGGACATCAGTACAATACACTCACATGAGACTGTCCATACACATGAAAATTGGAACAAGGAGTTTTCCACATTTGTCCATAAACGTAACTTAGTGTCTCTAATTATAAGTTAACCTTCCATCATGATCTTCAATGATACATCAGTCTGACCAAAGTTACTAGAGCCCGAGATTGTAGATCGATTACCCGAAATCCATTGTATTTTTATTGCATGTGATAATACTTTAAACATTGTTGTCACATTAAAGGTCAGAGATATGTGAGTGATAAGGGTACAAATGGATTTTCACAGGGAGAAAAAATGATCCATGAGTGGATCACCTATTTGCTCATCCACCCTAGACGTCAACTACAATCATGATGAAAATTGAAAATTTTTAGTGACCACCTCCAACCCATGTTTCAGTCTAGAATCTAGATTGATCCACTGCCTTTGGTCTTTCGTGAACATTTGTCAACATTTGCATTTAATAGCATCACCGTATACGTATTATAAAAAGGTCATACTAACTCTTGAAAAACAAGTTTTTTATTGAAAAACTAAGAATGTATTTCATTTTTTTAAATAAAAAAACTAATTTCTCATGTAAATTTTTTTTTCTTGATTTCTTAACGAGTATCATTTTCCTTATAAAAAACAATTTGCTAATCAATTCCCTTAGGGCATCTTTAAGAAAGATAAAATAGATAAGCTATCATATCCTGTTGAAAACTATTGTTGGATGAGCCGACAGGATATGATAAATCAATCTTGTCACCTATCATATCTTATCAGTCTATCTTAAGGGAGGGCTAGATTAGAAATCAAAAAGATAGTATAGGTGATTTAACGTAAAATAAAATATGGAAATATTTTATATATAAAATAATATTTTAAAGTATAATACAATATAACATGATTAAAAAAAATATAATAAAATATAAAATATTTAAAATAAAAAAATTATTAATAATTATTTGTAAAAAAAAAAAAATTTTGTTATAGGGCTAATTTTTCTTATTTCATATTATTTTATAAAAACTGAAAAATATAAAAAAAATTTATTCTAATAATTTAACTATATGTAAAATAAAAAATAAAAATGAATATTTAAAATTATAAAATTTAATTTAAGTAAAAAAATATTTTAAAAAATTAAAAGACCATATGTAATTTTATCAAAATAATTTAAAATATTAAATTAAAATTATAAATAAAACTAAAACCTAATAAAATATGAAAACATTTAGAATAAAAATGAAAATTTTAAAATTTATACTAAAATTACCATCCAGTTGGTCATCTAGTGGACATTAAATGTCGGATAGGATAATTGCTTATCTTGCTCATATCCTATCATACTATATCCTACTCTCTTATCCTATTTGCCCCTATCATATTCTGACCATCAAACGAGTCCTTAGGACATTGGTTAAGAAAAAAAAGAGACAAGTTCTTATTGGAATTTCGCACTTTTCAAAATATTCAAATGTATCAATTTCCAATGGATTTATACTATTTTTTGCTCTTTAACCAGGGCACTGGTTAGCATTCTTATAAAAAAAATCATGCTAATGAGTATCCTTATGACACTTTTTAAAAAATCAAGAAAAATAAGTTTTTATTTAAAAATTAAGCATTTCACTTTTTTTTAAAATTAAATACATCAATTCTTTCAATAAATATTTTTTTTTGGTTGCTTAACATTATAACACTCGTTACCATTTCCAAAAAAATAAAAATAAAATGCTAAATCATACTGTCACGTCTTCGTGAAATGACGTGAGAATTTAACATTTTCAACCCAGGTACAATGCATTTTAAAAGGAGTAACGATAAGTGAACATCTAAATGGGACATCTTATTAATCATGTTTAAATATTTGGTTAATTCAGTTCATTATATGATTAATCACATTAATGGGCTTATTTACCATAACCATGTAAATATTTGGTTAATCACATGCAAATATCTGGTTAATTTAGTTCTTTATATGATTAATGGGTCATCATGAATTAACCAAATATTTACATGTAATTAACCATATAATAAACTGAATTAACCAAATATTTATACATGATTAACCAAGTGTCCCAAATAGATGTCTCATTTGGGTGTTCACTATCATTATTCTTTTGAAAGCCATAGTTTTTATTTTTGTTTTTATTTAATTAAATAAAAAAAGTGGAAATAACAGCTCAATTGATTTGAGTTAATGATATAAAGTACTCTATTACTGAGTTATATGTTCAATGTTTAAATCTCGATAAAGTAAAAAAATTAACATAATATTTAACTTATTAATATTGACCTATAAAAAATAAAATAAAAATAAAATAAATAAAAACTGCAGTGTATTGAATTCGTCAAATTTGACGAAACAAGTTCTGACTATCCAGGCTCGTATTATACGTTAGGAACTGCCATCAAGTTCGTGAACCGGTAAAAAATTTCTTCGCTAAGATATAAACAATCCTCGTCAGTCTATTAGTCCATTGAGAGCGGAGCGTCCATTGTAATTTGTATATATTTATTTATTGTCATTTTTATTAAATGTTTGTTAATTTCTTAAGATGTCATTTTTTTCGATAGCTTGCTCTTTATCAGTTAATAAATGTATTATAGGTAACTATTTTTAGTAAAAATATTTAAATAAAATAAAAAAAGCAACTTGTTAGAAAAATTATTATTCTGAAAAAGTATTTGGGGAATGGTCAAGGAAGAAAATATTTCAGTCTATTATTATTATAAGGGTTAGGATATTCATTATTAAATACATCAATTCCCGATATAATCTTTCTTTTATTGGTTACTCAACGAGTGTCCTTAGCATTTCCCTTATTATACATAATGAAAAAAAAAATTGGGTTTGTATCAGTGCATGACAGTGAGAATGTTAGTCCTCTCAAAGTCTTAATTGTCTAATTAATTCTATATTAATTAATATAATTTAAAAAAACTAAAATAATAATTAATTAATCAATAGTACGTGAATAAAGAATTTGAAGTACCAGTAATATTAACATGTAAATGAATATTTGACTTGATAAATTTAAATTAATTGCTCTTGATAAAAGTCATTCCTGGCCGCTTGACCTTGATTGGTAGTATTTTTTTGTCTTCGGTCTCCGCGATTGTTTCTTTGGGGAGTGGAAAGTGAGAAGTAGAAACCCTTGTCTGTGTGGACCTCTCGACCAATTGATATTGCCACATAATGGATGAGTCAAAGTCTTCTAATTATGTCCAAATTTCAATTCCCCAATCACATTTGCAGATTGTGGATCCAACTATTCTCTACAAGGAATTAGAAGAGGCTGCTGATAATGAGAACATGACTTTTATGCATCCTAATGTAATTGTACTTGCTTGTTTAGTATTCCCTCCGGACCTAATTATAAGCAAAAAAAACTAAATTCACACATATTAAGAAAGTTAGTTAAGTTAGTTTAATTATCTTGATTTGTGTAAAAAAAAAAGAGTTAATTGTCTAGGGAATATGCAATGCTCCTGGAAAAGTAAATGGAGAATTGGTTTGATTGGTTAATTTTCTTGATTTTTACAATACTAACATTTAATAGTGTTGACTTAATTGATTTTTGCTTATATTTAAGTCCAAATAATGTAGTTACTTTTTTTGCTTATATTTAGGTCCGGAGGTAGTACAATCATCAAAAGAAAGACTTGAGTATGGTTGATGTGATCATGAAGCTTAATCTAATCAAAAGTTCCTTTCCTTTTGTGAGTTTGATCTGAAGAAGGATGCATCGTACTTTTCCCATCCCCAAATGCATTAAAAGGAGAACATTTTACTGAACATAATTTCGAATTGAATATTATAACATAAATTTCAAACTACTCAATAGAAAATTGGAGAAGAATAAAGTAAGTGCAAGACATCTATCATTATCAAAAGCATACCAGTTAGTCTAGATCTTTACAAATTAAAGGACCGCATATAGTCATATGAATTAGCAATAGATAAGTTTTCTATGCTTCTGCTGAAATATATAGAAGCCTTTGTTCTGATTAAGCAAATTCATAGTCGAAATTAGAGATCGTCTACAGATCGGTAGTGATATTTATGCTCTAAATATTAGGTTAACCTGATGCGAAAGCAATAAAGAAGGTTTAAATAAGCTTTTAGTCCCTCGAAAGTTCACCAATTTTGGTTTTAATCCTTGTAAAAAAAATTCTTAGGATCTCGTCCCTGTATTTTCGAAAATTCTGTAAATTGTCCCTATTATTACCCCTGAGTACTAGAAATCATACTAGATGAATAATTTTGTCAATTTTAACCCTATGGCCCTAATATATGATTTTATTTATACTTTCTATCCAAATTTTGGAGCAAGTCGGACAAGAACGATAAATTACCTTGGTACCTCCTGAGTACTAGATATCATACAAAATGAAGGAATTTAGCAATTTTAACCTTATGCCCCTAATATGTGATTTTCTTTCTATTTTATGGCCAAATTTTATAGCAAGTTGGACAGTAAAACAAAATTATCTAGATACCTATAAGTAGTAGATAACGGAAAAAGATGAGGGTAGGGACTATTTGCAAAATTTGTGAAATTACAGGGACGAAAACCTAAAAAAAAAATTCATAGGGACCAAAACCAAATTTGATGAACTTTAATTATTTAAGTATGAGAGAAATCTGCTGTAGTACATTGTGATTCAAAGTCAGTGGCATTATATATATATATATATATATATATAGGGAGCGACTCAAGTGAGAGGAGTGTCTTATTGTGAGAGTGAGAGTATCAAATCTGGGCCATTAAACCATACATGGATAGTCAGGATTAGAAGTTAGTAGGTGGTCATATGATCACTTAAAAAAGTCACATGACTTTATGTTCTAATCTTGACCATTCATATATGATCCAAAAGTCTATATTTACTCCTCTCATCTCTCAATAACATACTACTCTCACTTGAGTTGCTCCCTATATTATATATATATATATATATATATATATATTTTAAATGATATTTAGCCTATGGCCTATGGATCCTTCTTGATGATGATGGCATGATTGCATGTTGGGGTTATTTTGGATTTATAAGACTTCTCTCACCTTTAATTTAATGGCAGGGTGACATGTATAATGATAACTTTCAGAGCATAGGCAAATTTGAAACTTAGAGTATGGAATTGTTTTTATGAGTAGCGATTCTCTCCATTTCTTATGAGAAATGAAGATGTCAATTATTATAGTTTTGGGATAATAAATGCACGGAATGACTATATACATATGTAATTTGTACTTTTATTTTCCTAAAACTTTCGAAATGGACAGAAATGGAGATAATATTTTTTCTGTTTCTATTTCTAAGGTTTCCACTTTCCACACTTGGAACCATTTATATAGGTTTGGGAATTTTTAAAGATGGTCACAATTGTTGGGTAAAATCGCACGCGCCAACGGAATTACCCACACGCCCAAGGATCTTCGATGAGAACATACACAAACACGCCACAAAGAAAGCAATAGAGAATACACAAGAATTAACTTGGTTCGGCACCTCTTGTCTATGTCCACGGAAACACCTCAACAAAGTGATTCACTATCTCAAATATGATTACATGATTTGTAACCCTCCCCATTTTGTGTATCACCCTACAAACCCGAGTACCCCACTCAAAGAGTTACAAGGAATGATAAACACTCATTTCACTACAAATAATCACCCCACACTTGGGGATGCTTCCACTCTTCACATGATCACCCACACTTGGGGATACTTCCACTCTTTACATGATCACCCACTACTGGGGATGCTTTCACTCTTCCCATGATCACCCATACCAATCCTCCTCTCTAGGACATGGTAGGAGATGCCTCAACTCTTCACATCATCACCCTTTATATAGTGAAGGGATATGGCTTCATTCATGAACATAGCATAGTGGATATTAATTGCTTCTCACATTTTCAAGACCATTAATATCCACTCATTCCTTCAAAGATGAATGTAGACTCCCCATGAGTCAAAACATTGAACTTCAGTTCCTCTTGAATTGTGCCACTTTAAATTCCATCCACTTGAATTAATATTTGGAAATTTGAATTGATTTTTCCAACAATTCCTCCCTCAATTCACATTTCCAAATTTCGACAACTTCTCAAAATTGAACCTTCCTTTCACTTTGCTACCACCGCTTGCCCTTCTCATGGCTTGGCCTTCTTCGTCATACTTGTACCGCCGTTGTCTATCATCCACAACGGAACACACCGCCTAGCTTCAACATTGCTAGGAAGACTTTCGACACAAGGGACCCCATACATGGATCCAACGACTACCACCTTCTCTTCAATAAATGTCCCAACCGAACCATTTGGCTCTGATACCACTGTTAGGTAAAATCGCACGTGCCAACGGAATTACCCACACACCCAAGGATCTTCGATGAGAACATACACAAACACGCCACAAAGAAAGCAATAGAGAATACACAAGAATTAACGTGGTTCAGCATCTCTTGCGTACGTCCATGAAAACACCTCAACAAAGTGTATTCACTATCTCAAATATGATTACATGATTTGTAACCCTCCCCATTTTGTGTATCACCCTACAAACCCGAGTGCCCCACTCAAAGATTTACAAGGAATGATAAACACTCATCTTACTACAAATGATCACCCCACACTTGGGGATGCTTCCACTCTTCACATGATCACCCATTTGGGGATGCTTCTACTCTTCACATGATCACCCACACTTGGGGATACTTCCACTCTTTACATGATCACCCACTACTGGGGATGCTTTCACTCTTCCCATGATCACCCATACCAATCCTCCTCTCTAGGACATGGTAGGGGATGCCTCAACTCTTCACATCATTACCCTTTATATAGTGAAGGGATATGGCTCCATTCATGAACATAGCATAGTGGATATTAATTGCTTCTCATATTTTCAAGACCATTAATATCCACTCATTCCTCCAAAGATAAATGTAGACTCTCCATGAGTCAAAACATTGAACTTCAGTTCCTCTTGAATTGTGCCACTTTAATTTCCATACACTTGAATTAATATTTGGAAATTTGAATTGATTTTTCCAACAACATTATATTAATAGGTTAGTGAAAATGATATTTCCAAGTAACATAATTAATTATCAGACCAAGTTATTCTCAATTAGAAAATTTGAAGGAATAGAGGCAGCAAATGCTGGGGAAACTAGCCGTAATCCATCCTAATGCAAAGATGTGTTTTTGTCATTGTCTAGGTTTGGCTTGCTTGTTCAATGGAATTGAGAGCCACAATTACACTATTGTCACCAAATATTTTTTGTCTTAAACGTTTCATATCATATTATTTCTTTCTTTTGCTTCTTTCTGTATGATTTTCCTAGTCGAAGTTTATCTTTCCATTGTTTTCTAAGTGATTTTCCTAATCTAAGTTTACCTTTCCATATTTTCTAATAAAGTGAAACAAGAGAGGAGCCCTTCAAGAAGGGAGAATAGAACAGCAAACAGAGTCTTTGTCTTGCTTTTCAGCTAAGTTTGATCCTTCTTTTTAGTTCTCTAATTGGTGTATTAGCTCATTTGATTGTATCAAGCAATTGTGGCATTATGTAGACTTGGTTTGTATATGGTTAGAGTACCTCCAGTACTTCTATAATGTAATTGGCTTTTCAAAAAATAAAAATAAAAAATAGAACAGACTAAATTACTATTTTGATTCCTTATTTGTTTTAAAATATTTATTTTGGTCTCTCAATTTTTATAATGTTCAAATTGGTCCTCTATTATAGTTAAAATATTCAATTTGATCCCTCAATTTTTAAAATGTTCAAATTGGTCCCTCATTTGTTTTAATTTATTCAACTTGATTCCTCATTTGTTGTAATTTATTCAACTTGGTTTCCAATATTTTATTCAATTTAGTTCCTCATTTTCTTTAATTTATTCAACTTGATCACTTATTTGTTTTAATTTATTCAACTTAACGGTGAAACTTAACAAAGAGGACTTTTTTGCTTAACGTTTGATAATTGAGGGACTAAATTGAATATTTTAAAATTAATAAGGAACAAATTTGAACATTTTAAAAATAGAGGGACCAAATTGAATATTTTAAAATAAATAAGGGACCAAAATAGTAATTTAGCCAATAGAACAATAAGCAGAAGTTTATTCACAAGAGTACTTCAGTCTCTCTATATTCTTAAGTTTACTTTCAAGTTACAAAAACGATTGATTCTATACCTCCGGTCACTATTATAAGCAAAAATTAAATAAAACACACATATTAAGGAAGTTAATAAATCTCATTTAATTTTGTTAAAAAATTAGGCTTATTACTTAAATTACCATTCATCTAAAATTTCAATTTTCATCGTTAAAATACATCTACATTAAATAGATCCCACTTTCAATAAGGATGAGAGGGAAGATGACCTTTTATATGTCAAGGAGTATTGGAAAATAATGTCAGCATTAAATTGGAAGATGACCCTTTATATTCAGCATTAAATTGAGAATAATTTCAAGGACTATTGGAAAACACAATTTATATTAAGTGGGGGGTATTTTGGGAATAATAGTATTAAATTGGATGGAAGTACAAAAAATTTGCTTATATTTTAAACCAAAAAATTTAGGGTATTTTGCTTATCGGAGGGAGTATATAATGTCGGCCTTAAGATTTTGGGTGTCATGAACTTAGAAATTGATGCACTCATAATCATTTGAATATTGTCCTCATTGCACTTTTTGCTACAAAATCATTAATAAACCGTTCATAATCAATGTTTTTAAAAAAAATACTCTCGGTAGAAATAAAAACCAAGACTATTTAATCTAACTTGTTTTATTGGCTTGTTGTGTCGGAGGAGTAAAAAGAAAGACAAAGAGTCAAAAAGAGGGGAAAGAGAGAAGGAGAGAAAGAGGGAAAGAGGAAAAATCTAAATCAAATAGGAGATAAATTCTTGAAAATGTATTTATTTAATTTTTTGAAATAATTATTTTTTATTGTTAAAAACTTAATTCTATAAATTTTTTATTTTAATATTTATATATACTAATTAATTAAATTCTTGCATACTATCCCCTCAAAATGAGACCCTATACTCTACCCCAAATTTGCTGAGAACTATTCCTAATTTTGTACAGGATGAAAAAATGTCACGGAAGACCGACAACAATTCATGATTTTTACCATATAAGGATCACCATTTGTAACATATAAACCACTAGAGATTGTGCCTATAAAAAAAATTTAAAGAATTCAATAAATAAATCCTCATTAATAATGCCAAAAAATTTCATGCCCCATGTGTTTTTGTATTCTCTTTCATTCTTTATTAATAAAATTTTGGTCTGCTGTAAATGATTGGTAATGCTTGGGATGTCAACATAATTGAGATATCTTGCATTGTCGTAATGTTTTTGCATATCATTTTTTTTTTTTAAAAAAAAAATCCTAATTAATAATCTAATTGAAAAATAATTTGAAGTCAAGGGTACATTTCCTAATTTTCATTCCGCGAGGCAAAGCACAGGTCTGAGTATGGGAATCATACCATGTGGAGGTAAGGTGTCAAACATTCATTCAGCTCATGTAAATGGTTCTGTGATGTAGCAATATCATTACAAGCCACATAGCATGGCAAGAAAACCTCACCCACCTTCTGCCCCCAAAGAAATTAACAATTGTCAAGTCAATATAAAAAATAAAAAAATAAAAAAATATTAGTCAAGGTGAAGCGGACAAGCATATACCTTCAACAATTTTTATGTTAAAATAACAGAATTACCAAGATTTTACGTGGTTGGGAACGTATAAACCAGGGCATGACTACTGACAAGTAAAATTAGAGAAAAATCAGACGGAGATGAAAAGTGAAGAGTGAGAAAAGGCGAATTAAGTCTTTAACATTTAAAATAAAAAAATTCACACACACACACAAATATATATATATATATATATTCAGGTTAGTACATTTAGCTATTGAAATTATATTTATGAACTTAATTTGTCAATTCCTATGTGACATGCTATGTTTTGATTTAATTGTTGTATTATTTGTTTAGCTTGTGACCTTTCCCTTATTTTATGTTAACTGCTCCAAATAAGGTGAAATTGACTAAGTACATGATGAAACAGAAAATGCTCCAAGTACATGATGGAGACGTATCCCAGGCACAAGGTGTCATTAAGATTTTGAATAATTTAATTTTAATGAAAGGAAAATTGTAATTATTTTTGTACACAATTAGGTCAAGCCACGCACATATAATAAGTTAATTATTACAAAAATTCATGTTTGTCTTTTTAAAAAACAAACTACAAATCCTTATTGATAGTGTATACTAGCGACACATCTGTCAATTTGCAGAAGAAAAAGGTAGGTAGGTTTGAACCAAACATATATAAGACTTATGAGCCTCTGTGTAGAAACGAGATAGATCAATTGACTTGACTTAAGGATGGTAGTCTTTTTTATTTTTGGGTTGTGGTAATTAAAATTAAAATTCAATATAATATATCACAATATATGTTTGCCTCCAGTATTCAAGTCGATAGAGTAACAGAGGGAAGGAATGCGCTTCTTTTGTGTTCCCACCCAAATAGCTATCATCATAAGATAACACCCTTGCTAGCAACATCTTGTCTCAACAAAATGAACATTTTTTCTCTATTGTTAATTGTATTTTGGTGTATACATCTTCACATGTTTCTTGTCATTACTTTGAACTCGTTGTGGTTCAGCCCAAACAGCATTGTCTTTGCATTAGGAAATTATACTGATCATTCAGCATTGCTGAAATTCAAGGAATCAATATCCAAAGACCCTTATGGAGTGTTGGACTCTTGGAATAGTTCTATCCACTTCTGCAACTGGCGTGGAATCACATGCAACCCCATGCATCAAAGAGTTCTCAAGTTGAAGCTCGAAGGAAAACAGTTGTATGGATCCGTATCTCCTCAAGTTGGCAATCTCTCTTTCCTGAGAATCCTCAATCTCAGAAACAACAGCTTCTATGGAAAAATCCCACAAGAATTGGGTCGTTTAGTGCAATTGCAGGCACTCGGTATCACCAATAATTCACTGGATGGGGAATTTCCTACAAACTTGACAAATTGCTATGAACTCAAAGACTTACGCTTGGAAGGGAACAATTTGATTGGCAGAATACCGGTTGAAATCGACTCTCTTAGAAAGCTTGAGGTGTTGAACATTGAGAGAAACAAATTAACAGGACAAATCCCAGCATCCATAGGGAATCTTTCATCCCTTTCTGATCTCGAGGTGGGTTTCAATAACTTAGAGGGAAATATTCCACAAGGAATAGGTCGTTTGAGACACTTGACATTTATAGCAGTGCATGCCAACAAGTTGTATGGTACGCTTCCATCTTATCTTTACAATATGTCAACCCTCACTGTATTATCTGCTACACTCAATCAATTTAATGGCTCTCTTCCATCCAACATGTTCCAAACCCTCCCTAATCTCCAATTTTTTGGAATTGCTGAGAATCAAATCTCAGGTCCAATCCCCACTTCCATCACAAATGCATCTGTCCTTCAAACGCTTGAAATTGGTCGAAATTATTTTGTAGGACAAGTTCCAAGTTTAGGGAAGCTACAGGATCTAGAGCACTTACATTTGTCATACAACAATCTAGGTGACAATTCATCTAAGGACTTGGATTTTTTAAAGCCATTGACAAGTTGTAGTAAGTTGGGTTTGCTCTCTATATCCAACAATTATTTTGGAGGTTATTTACCTAATTACATAGGAAATTTTTCGACGCAATTGAGCCAACTACATGTTGGTGGTAATGAAATATCCGGAAAAATTCCTACAGAATTAGGAAATCTAAATAGCTTAATTCTCTTGAACATGGAATTTAACCATATTGATGGGATTATCCCAACTGTTTTTGGGAAATTTCAAAAGATGCAAGAGTTATGTTGGAGTGGAAATAGATTATCAGGAGATATACCAGCTTCCATAGGAAACCTTAGTCAGTTATTTTATTTGGATTTATCACAAAATATGCTCCAAGGAAATATTCCTCCAAGTTTTTGGAATTGCTGAGAATCAAATCTCAGGTCCAATCCCCACTTCCATCACAAATGCATCTGTCCTTCAAACGCTTGAAATTGGTCGAAATTATTTTGTAGGACAAGTTCCAAGTTTAGGGAAGCTACAGGATCTAGAGCATTTACATTTGTCATACAACAATCTAGGTGACAATTCATCTAAGGACTTGGATTTTTTAAAGCCATTGACAAGTTGTAGTAAGTTGGGTTTGCTCTCTATATCCAACAATTATTTTGGAGGTTATTTACCTAATTACATAGGAAATTTTTCGACGCAATTGAGCCAACTACATGTTGGTGGTAATGAAATATCCGGAAAAATTCCTACAGAATTAGGAAATCTAAATAGCTTAATTCTCTTGAACATGGAATTTAACCATATTGATGGGATTATCCCAACTGTTTTTGGGAAATTTCAAAAGATGCAAGAGTTACGTTGGAGTGGAAATAGACTATCAGGAGATATACCAGCTTCCATAGGAAACCTTAGTCAGTTATTTTATTTGGATTTATCACAAAATATGCTCCAAGGAAATATTCCTCCAAGTATAGGAAAATGCCAAAAGTTACAACTCCTAAACCTTTCGCAAAACAACCTTAGAGGACCAATACCCTCAAAGGTATTTAGTATTCCCTCTTTAACAAACATATTGGACTTGTCATGGAACTTATTGAGTGGCAAACTACCTGTTGAAGTGGGAAGGCTAAAAAATATCGATTGGTTGGATGTCTCAAACAATCATTTGTTCGGTCACATTCCTGGAACTATTGGAGAATGCATGAGTTTGGAGTACCTTTATTTGCAAGGAAATTCCTTTCATGGAATTATACCATCATCTTTGGCTTCATTGAAAGGTCTTCGAAAGTTAGACTTATCACGAAACCATTTGTCTGGATCAATTCCTGAAGGTTTGCAAAATATTTTTGTTTTAGAATACTTGAATGTTTCTTTTAACATGTGGATGGAAAGGTACCAACAGAAGGTATCTTTCGAAATACAAGTGGACTTGTCATGTCTGGTAATAGAAAGCTTTGTGGAGGTATTCCAGAGTTACATCTACCACCATGTCCTATCAAAGGTAGTAAACTTGCAAAACACCATAATTTTAAAAGGTTGATAGCAGTGATAGTTTGTGTGGTTTCTTTTCTTTTCATACTGTCATTTAGCCTAACTACCTACTGGATGAGGAAAAGAAACAAGAAACCATCTTCAGACTCACCAACAATTGACCAACTGGCTAAGGTTTCATACCAAAACCTACACAACGCTACCAATGGGTTCTCAGCTAGAAATTTAATAGGTTCTAGAAACTTTGGATTAGTATACAAAGGAACTCTGGAGTTAGAAGACAAACTTGTTGCGATAAAGGTCCTAAACCTTCAAAATAAGGGAGCTCACAAGAGTTTCATTGCTGAATGTAATGCTTTGAGAAGTATTAGGCATCGAAATCTGGTTAAGATTTTAACATGTTGTTCCAGTACTGATTACAAAGGTCAAGAATTTAAAGCTCTCGTTTTTGAGTTCATGTCAAATGGAAGCTTAGAAAGTTGGTTGCATCCAACAATAGAAGCTGCAAATCATCCGAAATCTTTGGGTCTTAGGCAAAGATTAAATATCATTACCGATGTTGCTTTTGCATTGCATTATCTTCACTACGAATGTAAGAAAGCTGTCATTCATTGTGATTTAAAGCCTAGCAATATCCTTCTCGATGATTGCTTTGTAGCTCATGTGAGCGATTTTGGTTTAGCAAGATTGCTCTCAAGTATTGATGTCTTGCCAAAGCAATCTAGCACAATTGGAATAAAGGGGACTCACTACAAAAAATCATCTGTTTAGCGACCGACAACATCGGTCGCTATATCCGATAAATCGGTCGCTATTTAATTTAGCGACCGAATTAGCAACCGCTTCAAGGTGGTGGCCAATTACCTGGTCACTAAGATTTTAGCGACCGAATTTATATATCGGTCGCTATATGGCGACCGTATTTTCGGTCGCCAAATAATAAAAACCGGTCGCTACTCGTTTGGTCGCATTGATTGGTAACCATTTTTAGCGACCGATAATCGGTTGCAAAATTCGGTCTCTAAATCTGGTTTAGAGACCGAATACTTGGTTTCAATTTCGGTCGCTATATATATATCAGCGACCGAATTTTGGTTGCTATTTTAGTCGCTAATTCTGGTTACTGTTAAGCTATATTTGCGACCGAATTGTTGGTTGCTAATTCGGTCGCTAAATTGATTTTACTATTTTTTTTTAATTTTAAATTTTTAAATAATAAATTTTTTTTTTTGCTTTAAAGTTTCGCAAAATTACTAATAAAACACACCAAATTACTAATGAAATGTAAAATTATAAAAAATAATGAATATATATATAAAAAAATAATACAAAGTGTCGTACATGAATGGTTTAAAATCGAAAAAATGAAAAAAAAAAAGATTTCAGTCATGATGAGGTGGAGGTGGAGGTGGAGGAACCCAATCATCCTCAGCGTCCGTGCCGCCAACGTCTGCAATCTGATCGTCCTCTGGAGTAGCATCATCAGTAGCTGGCGGCAGAACTGGAGGAGCGGCAACAGGCGGCACAATCGTCGGAGCATCACCCTGAGCAACTGGAGGCTGGATCCTCATCTGCTCCAACACCAACCGCAGTGTCTGGCCCTGCTCGATGCTCGTCTGCATCAGTTGCTGGTGTGCCTGAGTCAACTGTGCAATCTGGTTCGCCATCCGCTGCTCTGTCTCCCTCTTCTCTCGAAGCTCCGCGTTCAGCTGCGTGATGGTGTCCTGCATTTGGTTGAACTGCTCCTGAGGGACGGTATCGGTGTAGGAAGGAGCAGGCGTGCCGGATGATGAAGCTATAAACTCGCCTCCCAGGTGTCCGAGGCCATACACGTGCCCCTTCTTGTTCCTGCCCCCGACAAACCTCCAAATAAATGGCATTATCGTCGACGGAGATAGGAGGGCTGGGCCCACCATCAGTCAAGGCCTCATCCTGTGACTGTGAGGCACGTGATATGGCATCGTCCTTCTTCTCGTTGAAGCCCACCTGCAAAGTATACATGTAGAGATTTAGTTAAAATTATAATCAATATTAACAAATCAATTATAATAAATTACAAGTAAAGACTAAATTATTATTTTTGCTTACAGCATAGTTACGAGCCTTGTTGTTGACCCATGCCCCCGACTTCAACTTCTTCGTCCTCTCCACCAACTCCATAGCAGTGGGGGGCCGCTGTTTCTGTGCTTTCTGCACAGAAAAATATAATCTTAAATTCATAAGAATATTTAAAAATGAAAACACATTAAATAGTATACTTAGTCAATAAAGTTTTAAGTATTACCAGCTCGTCGTAGTGGGCGGCGGCTGATTTAGACCCGCCGGTCCAAGCACATGCGCCACCATCAGAAGCTCGATTACGCCGAGCTGTGGACTGGATCTCCTGGAACTTCTTAGTAGCCCAGTACTGGTCAAGCTGCCTCCTGATCTCAGGATCCATCCACCTCCCCTTATTCTTACCTTTCCTCAGCTTGTTCGTCAGATTCTTCATGACCAGTGAGCCTTTATGCTCAAATATGTCCCTGACGAGACCCTCTAAAGCTGCGTCCCACCTATACTCTTTCTGCAACTTACAGTTGTTAGGAAATAAAAGTGTGTGTGTATATATATATATATATATATATATATATATATATATGTAAATTTAATTTAAAAAACTTAATAAATTGTTACCTTAAACTCTTGAAACAACTGATCCCTATGGCCATCTGGGATGGCCTTCCATGTAGGCCATGGACCATCAAACTTGCGTCGCAAGATCTTCGATATCGAATCAGAAGGGCCCTTCGCGGGCAGAAAGCTGCAGTAAAATTAGAGCATTAATAAATGTTATAAATAAATTAAAAACCAGTAAATAGAAATTAACGATACTTTATATATATTAATTTGATTAAATTAGCTTACTCGTTAACCCCCCTGGGGATAAGAAGAATCCTCCTGTCGGATGGACCACGGCTCTCCTGCCCCGCTGATGATGATGGTCCTGTCATAGGTGTGGATGATGACGGTGCAGCCTGTGTCCCGACCACATGAGGTTGGGTAGGGGGTGCAACTCCATCATCCTGATGTGGCCCGTCCACAGAGGTGCTGGTAGGGTGGTCTCGATCTGAAGGCCGTGGGTCGACCGGCGAAGGAACTCTCGCAGCACGACCTCTGCCACGACCTCCTCGTCGACCACCACGCTGCCCTCTACCTCTAGAGGAATCTGCCATCTGTGTAAAAAATGAAAAGACGATTACACCACAGTGTAAATAATACAAAAATAAATTACCTAAGTAGAGCGAGCTTGACGCAATGAATTATGACATAAATAAATTACCTAAGTAGAATCTCCGTCACTAAATTCACCCTCACTCTCATCAGTCTCACTTGATTGGAAAGTGGCTTCGCTAGATGCGTCCAACTCAGATTGATCCATTAACTCTCTTTCAACCTCTTCCCCATCGCCTGAAATGTCCGCCAGAGAATTAACAATAATGTCCGGCGTAATTTGCAATGGTATGTGGGGTCTTGAAAACTCATCGTCTTGGTACGGAGCATCTTTTTCAGGCTGGTTGATTACATTATCAGTAATTGTACTGCGAGCCTTTATCTTAATGACACCCAACCAACCTTGATGTCCTTCGGGATATGGCGAGTAATAAACCTGATCTGCCTGTTGTGAAAAAATGAATGGGTCGTACGCCTTGTTATACCTACGAGACAGCCTAACTTGAACAATACCATATTTTTTATTGATTTTTGTCCCTACGTCAAGAGTAGGATCAAACCAATCACACTTGAAGAGAACCAACTTCATCCCGGGGAAACCGGTATAATCGAGTTCAAGGATGTCAGTTAGAACCCCATAGAAATCATCCTCTACGTTCCCATCAGTGGCTTGCACACAAACACCATAGTTACACGACTGCATTCCTTCATTCCATGTTTTTGTGTTAAATTTATATCCATTTACAAAGTAAGTATTCCATGATGTAACCCATCTGTTAGGCCCCCATGCCAAATTTGTCAACAATGGATTTTGAACATTGTTTACTGGATCTAGTACCTAAAAAATCGAATATTATAATATTCTTATACATGCTATATATTTAAGGAGATAAAATGTATTGCAATAAATGAAGATGCTTCACCTACATATTTACTGAACCACGTAGCAAAGTGAGAAGTAATTTCTCGATCAACCTGATTGTTTGAAATGTCAGGTTGGAGATCCCTTAGAAAGTTGCCGTACATCCTACATATGGGAGATTAACAGCAGGACGATTAATAATCATAAATGTCAATTGAACCTATAAAAGACATTGTAGAAACTTACTCTAAATATGGCGCCACCTCTTCACAATTTTGAAGGATATACAGATGAGCAGCATTAATGTCACGCTGCTCCAAGAAATATCCTTTTGATTTGCCACTAAATCTGCCCGGATAGTTGAATATTGATATAGGAGGACTAGTTGAACTTCCTTCGCCCGAATAAACATTTCTAGGCATCCTTGTCCTTTTCGTGTTAGCTTCGTCCGGATAGTAATAAGAGGCAAAAGTGGAAGTCTCCTCTACTAAGTATGCTTCACAGATGGAACCCTCCACTCGTGCCTTGTTCTCGACTTTGTGTTTAAGGGAGTGCAGGAACCTATTAAAGATGAATACATACAAATAATTACTAGTTTTAGGGAAAGCTAAACTACGATTTCGTGTTCGTGAATTTCATATGTATTAAGTAAAATAGTTGATGTTGTATACCTCTCAAATGGATACATCCAGCGGTATTGGACTGGACCACCAACTCTTGCTTCGTAAGGTAGATGAACTGGAAGGTGTTCCATTGAATCAAAGAAACTCGGGGGGAAGATTTGCTCCAGCTTACATAACAAAATGGGTATCTTGACTTCCATATCCTTTAATTGATTCACATTGAGTGTTGTCGACGTAAGCTCCCTGAAAAAGTGGCTCGGCTCAACTAGTGGGTTCCAAATTGGTTTCGGTAATGCGTCGAACGCAATTGGAAGCAACCGTTGCATGAACACGTGGCAATCATGACTCTTTATTCCATTTAACTTTGCTTCCTTAATGTCAACACATCTACCCAGATTGGAAGCATACCCATCTGGTAACTTTAATTCTTTAACCCACTTACAGACAGCCACTTTCTGTGTTTTGCTTAATGTATAACTTGCCTTCGGTTTGATAAGTCTGCCACGACCACCATCCTGCAACTCAAGCTCCTTCCGATTACAAATTTCAGCCAGATCCAGTCGGGCTTTATTTGTATCCTTTGTCCTCCCCTTGATGTCCATCACAGTGTCAAACACATTCCTCTCAGTATGCATGACATCAATGTTGTGACGGAGTAGCTGCGTCCTCCAATATGGCAACCTCCAAAATATACTTTGTTTTGTCCAATTATGGTTGACACCATAATCAGGGATATGTTCTCCTTGGGATTCATGGACGAGCGGTAAGTACTGTACTCTCTGCCATACATTTGGACCAGACAAACGTGGTGGAGGCGGTGTTGTCTCAGCACAACGCTTCTTGAATGCATTCTTGTTCCGCCTATAAGGATGATCTTCTGGAAGGAATTGACGATGATAATAAAAATATGAGATCTTTCGACTATTTTTAAGCGTGAATGCCTTCGATCGCTCCATACATATTGGGCAACCAAGCTTCCCCACAGTCATCCAACCCGACATCATCCCATAGGCGGGAAAGTCGTTGATCGTCCACATCAAAGCTGCTTTCATCATGAAATTCTGCCTCAAAGATACGTCATATGTCAACACACCATCATTCCACAGCATTGCCAGCTCATCTATCAGCGGCTGCAAGTACACATCAATCTTCCCTTTTGGGTTAGACGGACCCGGAATTATGACTGTTAGGAACATAAACTCCCGCTTCATGCACATCCCTGGGGGAAGATTGTACGGAGTCAGGATAACCGGCCAGCAAGAGTATGCTTTTCCTGACTGCCCGAAAGGATTAAATCCATCCGTACATAACCCCAATCGGACATTCCAAGGGTCCTGCGAAAATGCCATATGAACCCTATCAAAATGCTTCCAAGCTTCTCCATCCGATGGATGACACAAGACATCTTGCTCCCTCTCATGCTCACTATGCCACCTCATGTGAGCTGCAGTGGCCATCGAAGAGTACAATCTTGCTAGTCTTGGCACGAGTGGAAAGTACCACATCTTTTTTAGAGCGGTCTTCTTCTCAATGCCCCTCCTAGTAGTTGTCTTATACCGATCCGCACCACAAAATCGACAACATGCTATGCTCTTCGCTGAATCATCCTTATAGTACAACATACATCCATTCGGGCAACAATCAATTTTCAAACACCCCAGACCCAAATTCTCCACAGACTTCTTAGCATGATAAAAACTAGTAGGCATCCGATTGTCTTTCGGCAACGTCTTGGACACTGACATGGCGAGGCGATTAAAACAGTCTTCTTGCATATTGTAGTCAGATTTGATACTCAACCATTCCATACACATTGACAACTCTGTGTACTTCCGACATCCTTCCCACAATGGAAATCGTGCAGCACTCAGCATATTATAGAATCTTTGAGCTTCGGGATTCGGATTCTCCTCTATGTATTGGGAACCCATTCCACCATCTTCTCCCCCATCTTCTTCTAGTGCAACACCAACCGAGGGTCCAGCATGATCCATTATCATCTGCTCGTATGGATTAAATTCTTCCCTCCGGTCACCACTTCCATAGTACGAACCTTCAAACACAACCGGGTTTAAATCAGGCAACGTCTCACCATGGTTACTCCACCAATAGTAATCAGGCATGAAGCCCTTCTCATAAAGATCGGCTACAACTCCATCCACGCTTTTGAAAGATTGACACTTGCATCTTATGCAAGGACACCTCAAATGATCACCGCCCAGCCGTATAAATCTCTCTTGGCTAACAACAAACTCTATAAACTCACCCACTCCAACTCTATACTCTTCCCTAAGACGTTTATTCCGATCCAACCTACGGTACATCCATTTCCGATTCTCCGGAATATCCATTCCTGCCAATTAAAAGCCTAACCAACCCTACAATAACACTTATATATTATGGTGCATTCCAATAACTACATCAATCTCGTTCTTATGACAAGGTATGAACCTATCCCATTCGAGAAGAAACCTTTACCACACTCGGCTTATAATAGTTATTCCCTTATTCAAATACCTTATACCTAACAAAATTTCGGCAGCATTTCCCATCGGTCTCCAAGTATACGACTCGAGCACGGTGAGAATCACCACGATCAAGTATGCACCCGGAGAATAAAAGGAAATGCATCAGACCGAGATTTCAACAAGTATATAAGGCATTTGAACATGGAAATGACTATTGTACGAGTGTGAAAAAGGTTTTTTCCCAAACTGTCCCACTTGGACAATTCAAGATTCAAGACAATGAGCATGCGTACCTTGGGAAGGTACATATACTCATTAATATTGAATCTCAAACAGGAAACTAAGGCTTTCGTAACTTAATAATTAACTCTAGCAGAAAATAAAACCATTGACTTATAAGGATTGCAGCATACTTCAACAAATATATATTGAAGCATAATTCAATACAAACTTAGATAAAATATAGTAGCAAACATCCTATTGAGCTCCGCTCTCCACTAACAAGTAACACATAATTGTCAAACACATGCATAACTTCTTAATTAACAGCACACAACAAGCATCTCGCCTTTTGGACAGGATCACATCCTATTGAGCTCTGCTCTCCACTAACAAACAACACATAATTGCAAATACATGCATAAATATTAAATTATCAGCACACAATCAAGACGGATACCATCCTATTGAGCTCTGCTCTCCACTAACAAACATTACATAATTGCAAATACATGCATAAATATTAAATTATCAGCACACAATCAGCATCTTGCCTTTCAGGCAGGATACAATCCTATTGAGCTCAGCTCTCCACTAACAAACAACAAGATATATAATTCACATAACACATTAAAAGCACCATACAATCAGAACCTTTTAGACAAAGTAGAACCTTAAAAGAGAGTATTGAGAGAACTTACCTATGCGACAAAATGCAAAAACAAGTAAGGATAAGGGGAGGAGCCTCAGACAAGAAGATTGGGAACTGATAAATATAATAAGACAATATGAAAGCAAATTAATATCCTTAGAGCCAACTTAAGTGTATTCAAGTCTGTAATATAAAATTAAAGTTCAACAAATTGTCATTACGACCAATTGATTACCTGTGGAGATGGAGAGGAGACGAAGGGACTCGGTTTCAACTCAGGTCATGAACTTTTTCGATGCCCAGCTCCTAATAACGTTGTAAAAAGTCTACAAAGTGACATAAACAACATATGAAAATCAGTCTGACAAATACTTCAGATGTAAAAAAGCAGAGGATTTCTCATATGCAACTAAAAAGAAATGGGATAGGTAGCATAGCTCTTGTTAGGTATTCAAACTCATGAAAAGTCATTAGTTCCATTCCAATATAAATGAATGCAAATCTCAAAGAAATTTAGAGAGGTGTTCCTAATGAAATAACACAGGTCCCCTACAGATCGACTTTCTGCCTCATGAATTTATTGTACGAGCAGGGTATGCATGTGGACTGCCATTCATTTGTCTAGCAGGGGAAAATACTCTGCCTTCTTATTGCAATGTTATGCAAGAGGCCATTGTAGTAGGAGGCATGCATGTTTCTGTTTTGTCTATACAGTAATATTGACTAAATGATTAGTTTAGCAAACAAAAAAATGATTATGTAGTTCAGTGGCTTTTAAGAAGTAATGGAAAAATAAGATAATTTATGATATAATATTGGATGGCAATTAATGCCAATGAGAAAGATGCTCTTGGATTGGGTTTAATTAACTAGGACTGGTTAATTAATGAGTTTCATTCCTATACCTGAGATTGGCAACCTAACATCAATTGATTTTCATGGAGATAGTGGAAATTTTAGAGAGGTTCCATATCATAGGTACATTTGCATCATCAACAAGTAAAAAAGGCATAATATTTTCTTTTCCTTATAGTCAACTAGTATAAGAACCCGTGCAATGCACGGGACATGTGTTGGCTTCTTAATGTTTATATAAAATATTTTGTTTTATACAAGATGATCCTATGTCAACATAATTTATTAAAAAAAAAAGAAAATAAAACATGAGGAGCATAAACCAAAACCTATTGAAAATAAATCATTTAAACCTAATATTAGGTTTTCTATTCCTCCTCAGGATCAGAATCAACTTCAACAGCATTATCATTATTTAACTTCTTTACTGAGAGTTATTCTTTAAAATATTTGATTTTTAAATTTAAATTTTTTAATATATAAGAATAAGAATTTTGTAAACATCTATCTTGCTAATGTGTTATACATGGGATGCATGGAGTACAACGATGATTGACTATAATATAAAAAGTACACAATTTGAAATTTATTTTCAGTTTTGAAATATAAAAGGAGGGTTTAATAGGCAAATTTTAAATATCAAACTAGACATTAAAGAGTGACAAATGTAACACATCTAAATAACTTCCAAAAACATCGGTATGAAACATCTGTTTAAAGAGTATGACATATGTGACACATCAAAAAACAAAATGGAAAGTTTCAAATCCAATTACATCACAAAACAATTCATTAAGGCAGACTAAAGCATAAAAGAAGAAAACTTCAAATGATAAATGCGCCTACTGGAGAAGGAAAAGATTCATAGAAGGAATCATTTAATATTGGTAGCATTAGTACTAATCATTGGAATAACTGAATCAATTAGGCCATTCTCTTGGGTATGTCAAGTCTTAGACCACAATTTCATCATCAAATTTAACCACAATTTCTCTTGGGATAACTAAATCAATTAGGCCATTCTCAATATGTAACTTCACTAATTTTCTTGCTCTTCTTCTGGCTATGAGAATCTCCAGCCTTTTATTTCTCTCCATCCCAGCAAGCCCAAGATCCATGGGATTTTTTCTGGTCATCATCTTTCAACTATCACACCATTGTATAAATAACAAATGTTCTCTAAAACCGTGTCTAACATACTTTAATTTTCACTACCTCTTAATATCCTATCCCATCACATCAATTTGCATATGTATAGAAGGATGCAGCTGAATGTTATAAAACAGGAGAATAGATTATTGACTATAACCATATGAGCAGCAAAAATAATTTATTGAGCTTAAAAGCCTGCATTCAACTTTATACACTCAGGTAGAACTAAGTTGCTGCAAAACTAAGTTCTTCCATTAGGTTATGCATTCTTTATTAAAAGAACAATTTAACAGAACACTAAGAACTGAAAACTCTAAACTTAACCAACTCCATATCCAGTGACCTTACTCAGAAGCACAACCTCAAGAGAGAGAGAGAGAGAGAGAGAGAGAGAGTAAGAGAGAGAGAGAGAAAGAGAGAGAGAGAGAGAGAGACAGAGATAGCTTACCTATGGAAGAGGAGGATAGTGGTGGTGGTGGTGGTGGCCGGAGGCAACCTGAGAGAGAACCTGCGAAAGAGAGAGAGAGAGAGAGAAACAGAGTGAGAGAGAGAAATAGAGTGAGATAGAGAGAGAGAGGGACAGAGAGAGACGAAGAAGATAAGAGGATGAGAGCTTACCGGAGGAGAGGACGACGGTGGTGGCTCGAGGCGTCCTGTGGTGGCCGGAAATCGCGAGACGGAGAGAGAAACAGTGAGAGAGAGTGAGAGTTCGGGGAAAAATGAGGAAGAAAGGGGGTTCTGCAGATTTAGGGATTTTAATTTTAGCGAATTCGGTCGCTAAATCGGTCGCAAACGTTATTTTGTCATTTCGGTCGCCAAAACGGTAGCTGAGAAGGTTAATTTGAATTTTGAATTAATAACTTTAGCGACCGAATAAAAACCGGTCGCTAACACGCGCTACTTTAAATTTTTTAGGCACCATTTAGCGACCGAATTAATATCGGTCGCAAATATAAATAAAATTGTATCCGTTGCATTAAACTCGGTCGCCATTTCGGTCGCCGAAAAGTCAGTAAGTTTTGACTTTTGATTTCCTTTATTTAGCGACCGAAATAGAGACCGATGACTCTGCGACGCTCTATTTCGGTCGCTAATTCGGTCGCCGAAACAACTATAACAAGTGTCTCTTGTATATCCTTCAATCGGTCTCCATTTCGGTCGCAAACAGCAACCAACAAATTCGGTCGCTAATTTCGGTGGCTAAATGACCTTTTTTTTGTAGTGACTGTTGGTTATGCTCCTCCAGGTATGGCATGACATTATTTAGTTTGATTGTAAAATATTTGAAGTTCTACCTTTTGTTTTTGGACCTTTTATTTCACTTTGAGTTAATGTTCTGATTATAACTTTAAAGACTAATCGATTTTATATTACATTTCAGAATATGGAATGGGTTCAGAGGCGTCAATTGAAGGCGACATATATGGTTTTGGAATTCTTATTTTAGAAATGTTAAATGGAAGGAGACCCACAGATGAAATGTTTAAAGATGATCAAAATCTTCATAACTATGTCAAAATTTCAATTCCAAATCACCTTTTGCAGATTGTGGACCTAACTATTCTCCCTGAGGAATTAGAACAGACTGATGACAATGAGAATTTGAACTTTATGAATCCCAATGTAAAGAAAAGTTTACTTTCACTTTTTAGGATTGCACTTGCTTGCTCAGTGGAATCACCCAAAGAAAGAATGAGTATGACTGATGTCATCAAGGAGCTTAATCTGATCAAAAGCTCCTTACCTTTAAGTGAGATTAATGGGGGTAATATGTTACAACCATAAACTAGATAATGTAGAGGTTCCACTTATACTCATCTATTCTTGGTAATTGTTTCATATCATTTCCCTCTTCTTGCTGTCCTTTCTTTAAATGTTTTCCATCTAGAAGTATAACTTTGTACTTTTTAAAAAAATTTAAAAATAAAAATAAAAATTAAGTATGATATTTCCATATTGTTTATGGGTGTAACTATAAGATTCTGCTAATCACATATCATTCCCCTCTTCCTGTTGTCTTTTCTTTAAATGTTTTCCATCTAGAAGTACAAATTTGCATTTTTTTAAATAAAGAAAAAAAATTAAGTATGATATTTCCATATTGTTTACCGGTTTAACTATAATATTCCGTGCTACTACCACTACAGGACTTATTAGAATGTTGATATTTCTCAATTTTTTTTCTAAATTTATAGAGATAACATCTTCTTTTTTAAATTTCAAAACTTGGAAAATATTCAATATGATATGTACAACAACCCCTACCATGAATTTGGAAATTCGACCTGTGTGTATGTACTATTTAATATCTATGATGTAATTTCAATTGATTGCTTTTATCTATATCCAAGTCTATCCTTCATACATGCTTTCTTTAGTGTACTTAAACTATGGTTGTAATATATACAATGCACTTATTAAATATTCTGTGTATCATATCACCTATGTATTTTTTTTCTATTTTTTGTTTTTTAGAGTAGCAAAATATGATGGGATTAATTGTTGTCAGTGATGTGACTTCTTTAAACCCATATCCTGCTTCTCCCATTCATCCTATTGGCTAGGATCGTGAAAAAAAAAATGAGATTAGATCATTGAACATAATACTAAAATGAATTATAATATAAATATCAACTTATTCAATAAAAAGTAAATTATTACCTTACAAAATATATAAAAGGTGAAGTCGTTCGAAGCTATATCAAAATCATATCCGCTAACTTACGCATCCTAAAATGTAAGCACAATCCAATGCTTTGTTCTATTCTAATTTTATCAATATATTTATAATATATAATTCTGCATATGACGCTAATACATCAAGTTTTTATTTTTATCTTTAGCCGACTCATCTTTAATTTGAAATTTTAATTTATTTTATTCTTTTTCCTCTTTCACTTAGGTGACATTTGGTTCATAAAATGTTTTATTCTCATATCAACTATACTTTCACGAATTTCATTACTAGCAATATTTCTTTCGTGCCTCACACATGGGAATGCAATTTTCAACTTTCATTTACAAATATTATTCCTGAACATTTTTTATGTCTGAGAATGATTATTTTCCCTTGCACCAAACATAGGAAACTTTTATTCCCACCCAACTTTTCTGAAAATATTAAAATATGCCTAATACCACACTCTACCTAAATCAACTTACAACTTGCTCTCTTTGCCTTTCCATCTCATTAATTGACAACATCACTTTTTCAATTATTGAATGTTATAAATGCACAGAAGTTGTTAAATTCTCCCTTTAGCATGTTATTTTCGAATAAGGATTTCTTGTCCCATTTTGGTGTACCGCATTATGTCCTAACCAATAATATCCTGCCATGTAAGTTACAATTTTATTTAATGTTAAAAAATTGAATACATGGCACGATATTATTGGTTGGGACATGGTGTGGTACACCAAAATGGTACAGAAGATCCTGATCGCTATTTTCTTGGTGATTCACACCCTTTGTATCCATCCATCCCTGAATTCTTTAACTAACATGCAAGATAGCAACAGGGAACATATGATATCACTACATGTCGCCAACCACCATTTTAGGTAACACACCTCAAAAGAAATTGTAACAGGTGATAGACCACCAAGAGATTCACTAACTCACTATGTTTTGTACAAGTTCTTGCATACAAATTGGATGACACCAGCATAGAGTTGCTAGAATAGCGATCCCGTATTGCTGCTACTAATAGTGTTCTTCCTATAATCTTCAATAGAAAATTGATTCTTGATTATTGCACCATTATATTTTTTTTAGTATGAGATTTTAATAGGATAAATGTACCATTTGTCCGCGCAACTCTTATGTTTACTTCAAGCAATTGGCGTAGAATGGACCATGGTATCAATAGAGTGGTTCTCTTTAGGTGGGATGAAGCCAAAATATCTCACCTTTTGATTTTGTATAAAATCTGAAATGATTAAAGGTAAACATGAGTAGGAGGTTGAATTTTTTGAAACACACACTCATACTTCACTAATTCACACACAGAAGAATAGAGAGAATATTGAGAGGAAGGAGAAAGATATATAGAAGAACGATTTTTTGAATTGAAAATTTATTCACACTACTTGACAATCACGTCACACTACTATATTATTTATAGTGCACAGTACAATAGCCAGTTCACTAACTAACTAACTAACCAACTACATTCTCACTTTAGCTACAATGAACTAACTAATTAACAAATACTAACTAACACATTTGAATTACCTAATCTGAATTATATTCCAACACACCCCCTTAATTCAGATTAGCGAAAAACACAAAACACAATAGCTAATATATCTCTAAACACAAATTTCCCAGATCCCATATTTTGAAGCATGAAGATCCATCCACCGTAGAAATACACAAATGTCCACAGGGGTCCCATTGCAATTTTTCAAAGCTAATTGAAAAAAGCAACGGTTGTTGCTTCCATTCTTGGTGACTCCAATATGCCTTGATGCCTCCAATAATTGCTTTGCTTTTGGGTTGTGGTCCATTATTGAAAGAACTATGAGTAATGGTCCCAATATTTGTTGCACTCCCAACACCAGTCACTACAAAAAATAAGGCGTTTACCGACAGCCAAAACCCGTCGGAAAGGCAAAGAAGCCGTCGGAAAACACCGTTTCCGACGGAATTTCCGACGGACGGTCAACCGTCGGAATCCAGCGCGTCGGAAAGCATTTCCGACGGAACGGAGGTCTGTCGGTAATGTTACCGATGGATTATACCGTCGGAAACTTACAACGGATTTTCCGACGGACTTATCCGTCGGAAACTCTTCCGACGGAAAACTCGGTGGGAAATTCTGAGCCTTGGTTTCCGACGGACTTATCCGTCGGAAACTCTTCTAACGGAAAAGTCGGTGGGAAATGCTGAGCCATGGTTTCCGACGGATAATTCCGTCGGAAATGTTTTCTGAATTATTTTTTATTTTAATTTTTATTTATTATTTAATTTTTATTTTAAATAGTGATTATTATTTTATTTTTATTTTAAACGTTAAGTTTAATTTAATTTTATTATAATTAATTAAATATAATAATTTAAATTCAAAACTGAAATTACAAATTAAATTTAAAAATGCAGTTACATTAAAATAAAAACAAATACATAAATATCCGTCAATGTATTAAACTCAGCTACATCTATATAACTATTCTAATAGTCATCATAATAATGGGTAACGTCGTCATCCTGTCGGGGGGATGTCGCCGGTGTCAGGTGACCATCATCCTGCGGCCCAATAGGCGCATCGCCATCATGCGGCTGCGGCGGTGGATCGGTACGAGTAGTGGAGGGCTCGCCAGTATCGAGTACCCCCTGCATAGCGCTGCGCCTCTCAGGTGGAAGCAAATCGATCAGAGTGGTCATCACCTGCGACCATGACTCCATCCGCTGCTGCATGCGCTCTGAATTCCGCCTATGCTCCTCCAGCTCCTGCCTCATCCGCTGCATCTCCTCCGTGTCCTGTGGGCCGGAGGGTGGAGTCTCCCGAATGGTCAAGTTCGACGACGACCCCCGACGGATGGTACGAGCTAGAGACGCGGTACCGTAGATCCGCCCTTTCTTCTTCCCGCCCGTGACATCCATCCAGACCTGGGTCTGTATCCGCTCAACCTCAACAGGGTCTAGCTTAGAAGGATCCGAGGCACCAGAGCAGGAGGCAACCTCAGATGCAACCCGACTGAACCTGGCATTGTACTCCTCCTGTGATGAATACATTACAAAAATTATGTTATTAAACTATAACACTAACATATACTTTAAATGTGATAGCACTTTATATATATATAGCTCACCATGGTCTGCCTCGACCTCTCATCAACATACTGGCCGGTGTCCGAGCGAATATGCGTCTGCTGAAAGACGGAAGGGACATCGACGGTCCGGGCAAGCTCTCCTGCCTGCAATCAACACATGAATAAAATCAATTAAATATTTTTTAAATTGTTAACAAAAATGTACAGTTTATATATTAAATTATTTATATATACATACCATGTTAATGGCATGCTGAATGTGGCTAATCGAGCCACCGGTGTGCATGCTCCCACCCCTCTCTGAAGCCCGATTCCTCTTCGCCTGCAGACACTTCAGCTTGTAAGCTGGAGTGTCCCAGTAGGCACATAGCTGGGCCCAGATGTTGGGCCCGATGTAATCCCGACGTATCCGATCCTCCCTACACTCCCGGAGCATGTCCCTCAGTCGGTGCGGTGCGCGCTCGTTAAAGATAGCGCGTATCTCTGAGTCATGCTCCGGTAACCAACGCACAAGCTCCTGTGGACAAAGAAAAAAACATTAATAACATTATACAAAAATATATATATAATACGTGAAATAATTAAGGGACAATTACAGGAAATAATAAACAACAACTTACCCCGAATCGTCGGAAGATACGATCCCTGTCGGCATCGGGGATCACCCCCCATGATGGCCAGAAGCGACGATAATGCTTCTTGATGGCCCAGGTAACGTGCTTGGATCCCACTTTCGATGGGATCCCACCTGAAAAATTTATAAATTTTGTAATACAATAATATGGCAACCAACAAATATACACTTAATGAATAGTAACTAAAGTAGTCAAAGTTAAAAAACACTAAATTAAATGAAACTTACGTGTGAGAAACTGGCCGGATCCATGGTCGATCCTCAGGAGCGGGAGTCCTCTCAGGAGTCTCCTCTGCCGCGACTGACTACTGTGCAGTCGATGAGGATGGCATGGTGACATCGTGATCGTGAGCGGCCGTGGATGATGCGGATGGAATGCTAGTATCTGGCTGTGGTCGCCTCCCAGGAATCGGCATAAATGACAAGCCTGGTGACTGTGTGGCCGGTGCAGTCGATGATGGTGGTGGGACTGGGTGTGGGTGTGGTCTGGGTCCAGTAGGGGGCGGCGAGTAGCCGGCTGGTGCGTGTCCTGGCGCAAAACGACTGGACGAAGGGACATAGATGGAGGGTGGTACAGTATGGGTAGGGGATGGTGTCGTATGGGTCGGTGAGGGTGTAGAATGGGTGGGGGATGGTGTAGAATGGGTGGGGGAGCCTGCTGTAGATGCCGCTGGTGTGGATGAGGCGGGGAAGGGGGTAGGTACGGTGGGTGCGGAGGTGGCTGCAACAAAACGAGCAAGCACCTGGGGCCTGATGGTGTATCGTCCCCGTGCCTTAGCCTTCCCCTTCCCCTTATCACCGCTGGGCGGTGGGGGACGGGGCGGCTCTCCTCCTGATGCTGACATATCTATTTTTATAGCACAATTATAAATCCATATATATAAATTTAGTAAATCGATCGACATTTAAGTCACTAATTAGGCACATATTTAAAATACAACAAAATCTGTCAACTCTTACATTGAAGTGCATAAGAAAATATTTAAAATACACTAAATTTAACTTAACAGAGACATTCCTATTCAGTGTCAGTATCATCATCTGATTGTAAGTCTGACTCTTCTTCTTCTTGCATTGAGTCATCACTTTGGACCTCTTCCTCTGGTGACTGATTGCCAATGACCACTTCTTCCCCTTCATTTGCAGATCCCAACATGCCAGTAATACGCTCGATCTCAATGACTTCATTGACATGTGACGGTTCATCCGCCTAGAAGGGCGTCTCATCCTCTCCATCATCGATTTCTATGCGACCCCTAGGCTTAGTAGTGACAGCAACGCACCAACCTCGTTTGTCCGTTCTCATTGCTGGATAAGGGACATAGTATACTTGTTTTGCATTCTGAGCAATTATAAACGGATCAAACAGTTGATATCTTCTTTCCATGCGAATGTCCACAGTTCCATACTTGGGATCCACCTTTGTTCCTACCCTTGATGGATCAAACCAGTTACAATAAAATAAGACTACTTTTTTAGGATAAGTAGTAGTATTGTATTGTAACTCGTATATGTGTTTTATGATCCCATAAAATGCACCAGTACCTTCACCCTGTACGACAACCCCGCTATTAACTGTCTTTTTGCCCACGTTCCATTCATCTGTGTGGAATTTGTACCCATTAACAAAGTATGTATGCCATGATCTAACACAGCTATAGGGCTCGTATGCTAAATCTCTCAAGTGTTGAATAGTCACGCTTAATGGTTGCTGATAAACCTACGAATATGTAAGTCATAGTAAATAATTACCTTATCAATTAGAACTTAAGCTTAATATATATTGACACTTACTTGTTGCTTGAACCATTCAGGAAATTCTGCATGTGTACGAGCAGAACCATCTTGTTCACTTAGTTGATTAATTTGCAGGAACACACTGACAAATAAAATGAGTACAATGTGTTTACAGAGAAATTGATATAATATGTATATGTTATGTCAAAATTAAGTCGTTGAAACTTACTCGTGGTATGGTTTCACCTCGGTGCAATTTATCAACACATGAACATGGGCCGATGTATACTCCTCATCACTTAACCAGTAAGTTCCTTGCCAGCATGACGACCAGGAAGGTTAAATACGGACAGCATATAAGGATACCCTGCACTATCAGCACTTACCTCGTTCCTAATATTTCTTGGGGCCAACATGAAGTTATTGAAATAGTGGGAACAAAAATGGGTTGTCTCACGGTGTAAGTAAGAAGCACAGATTGATCCTTCCACCCTAGCCTTGTTTTTAACTGATCGTTTAGAGTCACCCATGAATCTAAGTAATAAAAAAATGAATGACAAGTCATTATCCAATGCATGGACGATCTAAGAGTTTAATGTGAAAATATAATAAAATTACCTTTCAAACGGATACATCCACCTATATTGTACTGGTCCACCAAGCTTCGCCTCATATGCAAGATGGACAGGGAGATGTTCCATTGAGTCAAAAAATCCGGGGGGAAATACCCTCTCCATCTTACATAGAATTATTGGAATGTTTTCTTCCATCTTATTCAGACCATCCGCGCTTAAAGTTGCAGAGCATAGATCTTTGAAGAAATGACTGATTTCAGTAAGCGTGTTCGAAACAACCGAGGGTAATGAGCCGAAAGCAATAGGAAGCAAACACTCCATGAACACATGACAATCATGACTTTTCATCCTATGAAGCCTTCCCGTTCTTACATCAGCACATCGTGCCAAATTAGACGAATAGCCATCAGGCATCCTAAGGTCTTTTAACCACCGACAAATTGACTTTGCTTCATCGGCAGTTAGACTGTAACAAGCTTTTGGTTTGACCATTTTTCCATTAGGCTGCGGCTTCAGCTCCAAATCCTTTCGTCTACAGTACAGAGCTAAGTCCATCCTTGCCTTCTCATTGTCCTTCGTCTTGCCGGACACATTCATAACCATGTTAAAAATGTTATCAAAGAAATTCTTCTCGATATGCATCACATCAAGATTATGCCTTAACAGATTATCCTTCCAATACGGTAGTTCCCAAAAAATACTTTGTTTTGTCCAGTTATGCCATTCTCCATACCCTGGTAATTTTGAGACACCTGCTTCAGTGACCTTAGGAAGATCCCTAACCCGACCCCAAATTTGTGCAGGAGTCAACAAAGGCGGTGGACCTTCCTCTTCTGTCTGATTCTTTTTGAATGCTCGGGTATTCCTCCGGAAGGGATGATCACGATCTAAGAACCGACGATGAGAATCAAACCAGGAACTTTTGTCACCATATCTCAGGGTAAAAGCCTTTCCATGTTCCATGCAATACGGGCACGCCAATTTACCATGGGTCCCCCAACCAGATAACATGCCATATGCAGGAAAATCATTGATAGTCCACATCAGTGATGCCCTCATCATAAAGTTTCGCTTCTTTGAAACGTCATAAGTCACCATACCATCCCAACACTTTTTCAGATCATCGATAAGAGGCTGCAAATATACATCTATCCCAGCCTTCGGGTTAGATGGTCCCGGTATGAGACAAGTCAGAAACATATATGGTTTTGACATGCACATCTCGGGAGGAAGATTGTACGGCGTAACAATCACTGGCCAACATGAATATGGCGAGGCTGACGCTTGAATGTACGGTGTGAAACCATCCAAGCACAGCCCAAGTCGTACATTGCGAGGATCTGCTGCAAAATCAGGATGTACCCGATCGAAGTGCTTCCAGGCTTCACCGTTAGAAGGGTGGCGTATAATGCCTGTACTTCTTCTATTTTCATAATGCCACCTCATCTGTCCCGCAGTCTGCGATGATGCAAACAGTCTCTGCAACCTTGGAATTATAGGCAGATAGAACATTACCTTCTCAGGAACTCGTTTGTTTTTACTATGGTCACTACTTTGAACGCGGTACCTGGATGTCTGACAAAATTTACATTGATCGAGCGTGCTGTCATTTGTTCCCGAAGCACTATCATAATACAGCATGCACCCGTTCGGACAACAATCAATCCTCTTAGCCCCCAACCCAAGTTTCGACACCAACCGCTTCGCATCATAATAACTTTTTGGCAACAACTCTTTGAAGGGGGTCACATCTTGAAGCATTTTACAAAAAAACTCCAAACACTGCTCGGGGACATTCCAATTGGACTTGCAAGCTAGAAGCCTAACACAAATTGATAATTTTGAATCTGACGCCCCTTCAAACAATGGCTTATTTGTCTCTAACAATAAGTTGTAGAATCTCTGTGCCGATTCATTAGGAGGCTCTTCCATGTCATCAGACTCATCCGCCTCGAAATTCCCATGTTGCCCAAGACAATGATCCACCATCATATGCATTGACTGGAGTTGTTCGACATAGTCATCGTGTAAGCCACTGCCTGATGCACCCATGTCAAGATCGTCACCACCGACTTCATTCATATCAATATCCGCCAACTCCTCGCCATGATCAGTCCATATCCAATAATTAGGCTTGAACCCACGTCGGTATAGGTGTAACCTCACGTTGTCATCACTCAAAACCGTCATACAATTGCACTTTATGCACGGACATCTAATCCCCCCCTCTTCGACATAATCACTATGTTGCTTGGCTTTCGATATAAACTCCTCGACTCCATCTACAAATGATTGTTTCAGAAGTCGTCTCCCAGACTCGTTCCTATCATACACCCAACTACGGCTCGGGGGATAATATTCCATCATTCTGCATTTCCAGATAAATTAACGTATTTTTAAACTTGATACTATAACCCCGAACCGCTCCCTTTCCTTAAAAGGTGTGGCCCTATCCCATTCGAGGAAAAACTTTTTCAACACTGTATTATACTAGTTACTCATCGCTTCTCATGCCTTATAGCTAACGAAATTTCGGCAGCATTTCCCATTGGTCTCCAAGTACACGACTTGACCGCGGTAAGATACAACAATCAAATATGGACCCGGAGAACAAAAGGAAATGCTTCGACCCGAAATTTCATCAACTATTTAACATATGAGAATCAGTGAGTAATTAGTATATCAGTGGAGAAAAAGTTTCTTCCCAAACTGTCCCAATTGGACAATTCAAGATTCAATAAAATGAGCGATACCATGACCACGAGTACACATGCTCAATAATATTGAATCTTGAATGGGTGACTAAGGTTTTTATCAATGTCGTATTAAATTATACTCAAAAATAAACTAAAACATTTTTAAGTAACAGAGATAATTTGCATAAAGTTTAACCATAATATTAAACAATTAAACACATAATTAAACAAAGCCTTGTCCAAAAAAATTTCGCATTATTATTTGTCTAATGTTTTATTAAATCATTTATGTTTTAAATTAATTTTAATTAACAAAACATTTTATTGAATCTGTTAATTACTTATGTTTGTTTACTTGACTTTTAATTATTTATCAACTTTTAAAATCTATTATTAGTATATCAGTTAATTGTCTGAAATAATTGTTACTAACAAATTTCTTTTTAAATATTTTTTTTATTCTTCCCACTTATTACGTTACTTGACTATTTAAAATCCTATGATGTTAATTACTTAAATAATATTTAGTAATTCTTCCCATAAGATTGATTTATTCAAATATGATATTTTTAAATAATAACTAATTACTTTAGTTTAAATTAATGATTTAATTAATTAACTTCTTCACTAATATCAAGTATTACATAACCAAGAACTAATTACTCATTATTATGTAATTATTTTATTGATTAATTAAACCATAACTACGTACAAACGATCCCGATCACGCTTAACCGATCACCATGAGCTACTGGCAAATCTACTCATTACTGTCGAATCTGATTTAATTAATTAACTTCTTAAGTATTATTTAATCACTCCATTATTTATGTACAAATAATCCCGATCATGCTTATAATCGATCACCATCGCTACGTCGAATCAGCTAGCTTCATCACTACTGCTGCAAGTATATGTGGGAGGAAAACAATTTTACCGGTAAACTAATCCTAGCTATGTCTCATCCTATCAACGGTACTTGTCCTTATGATTTTATATTAGACTAAATTCATTAATTAATCTACATTAATTAATGAATTTATGCAATTAGCAAAAACAATAGCTTACTAAATTTAAAACTAATAAAGACAATTTTGTTAATTACAACTACACAAATATATATATAATATATAAAAATACACTCAAACAAATTAAACAGGTATATACAAATTACAACAAATTAGACAAATAAATTTATACAATTTCTTTAGCATGCATTGAACAATTATAATTAATATCCCAAAATATAAAACCGCCAGTACCTCTAGGGGCCCAAGAAACTGTTGTACGCAAAGGAGGTGACGGTGGCTAGTCTCAACCTCTGGTAGCCCTCAAAACAAAGAGCACAAAAACAACAAAATAAATCAGATTCACAAAATTTCAGACATCACAACAACAGCCAACAAAACACAAAAAATAACCTTAATCAACATTAATTATAATTAATCAATAAAATCCAATTTTTTTTTACAAATAAATAAGAACAAAATTAGGAGGATACATACACTGTGGTGGTGGTGAATCTGGTGGTGGTGGTGGTGGTTTTGCAAGGGAATGTGGGTCTGGTGGGAATGGAGGGGACAGGGAGAGGGGAGGAGAAGGAGAGGGGTGGTAGTGGTTCGGTGGTGGTTCGGTGGAGAGGGGAGGAGAAAAGGAGAGGAGGAAATGAGAGGAGAAAGGGGTGGTGGTGGTTCGGTGGAGAGGGGAGGAGAAAAGGAGAGGAGGAAATGAGAGGGGCTGTTCACGTCACGAACGGAGGCGGCGACGGTGGTGTTTGGTGGCTGCGACAGTGGTGGGTAGAGAGGGTGGTGGGCAGAGAGCAGAGAGGCTGAGAGAGCAGAGAGCAGAGGGAGAAGTGAGGGAGGGGGGAGAAGGGTCGTTACGGTGATGATAAATAGAAGTTACCGACGGCTTCCGACGGAAAAAGCCGTCGGAAATTCAAAAATAAATGATTACCGACGGAAACGTCCGTTGGAAACTCAAAATAAATGATTACCGACGGAATGTTCCGTCGGTACTGACATAATATTTCCAACGGTTTAATCCGTCGGTAATTACAATTCAAAATTACCGACGGAAGTATCCGTCGGTACAGTTTCCCGCCAAGAATTAGTCATTCTTGTCGTCATTTCCGACGGAAACGGCCCTCGGTAATGTTACCGACGGAAATTCGGTCGGTAATGAGTGCAACTGTTGATATTCTTAGTTACCGACGGCTATGTCCGTCGGAAATTAACTATCTACCGACGGAAACTCTGTCCGTCGGTAATCGTCCGTCGCTAATATAATGTTTTCTGGTAGTGAGTTCTGATAGACTTTTACTCCTTCCCTACAACTTGGGCCTAGCCCATTAGGTCAAAAGTTGGACCTAATTTCAGCAATATACATCCTACCCTAGCTCCCTCCTTTCTCCCATCTGTGTTAGATAACTCAACCGCCAGTAAGAATAGCAGCTTGAGCAGTGCGTGTGACGGCCCAACCTCCACCGTGTGCGCCTCTCGATTCGGCGGCTCCGGCAGTGGTACTCGCCCACCATCGATCGTTGTCTCCACCAAACTACCCCAGCACCACCTTCACAGCGGCCGTCATTGATACGAAAAGGGTCTGTGTCTGGCGGTTCTGATGGCGCCGGTGGCAGCATCTTGGTCGACCCGCCCTCCTTCATATTCACGTCCACATTTGGTGGCTCTGGTGGCGGTGGAGGCAAGGCCAAACATCGTGACACTTGGATCACTCTTGCTGCCACTCATAGCTTTTGAGCCAGCGGTTCCGATGGTGGCACATGATTGACACCGAGATACTCTCTAGCTGGAAAATTGTTTTTTAGCGACCGAATTGAATCGGTCGCTATAGAGACCGAAATTGAGACCCATTTTCATTTAAAAAAGACTGGTCACTTATATCATATTCAGCGATCGAATTAGCAACCGAACAGTTCGAACGCCATATTTTCGGTCGCTAGTTAAGAAAATTTGACAGTCAATATTTTTCACCACTTAGCGACCGAGGTAGCTACCACCTAACGGTTACATTTAGCGACCGAATTATGCTAGGTGGCTAATTATAATTTTTTTTAAAACAGCGACCAATTTGGTCGCTAAATTCTAAAATCCCTAAATTAGAAATCGCGCTCCATTGCCCCCATTTCCCTTATCTCTCCCATATCAGAGCTCTGATCCCCTTCTTCCCCCTTCCTCAACTCCGGCCACCACCGTGTAACACCTCGTTTTTCTTGTTAAGCCTTTAAGTGGTTATGTGTGTGCTATATATGTTAAGTTTGACCTTAGGGGTGTTGTAAAGGGCTAAGTGGGACTTTTCCAGTGAGAAATCCCTTTCTGATGCATGAGCACCGCAGTGCTCATGTATCAACACGCCCGTGCTCAAGGCACGTGTCTTGTGGCTGTCTAGGCCACAAGCCATATCGGAAAATGCGCTCGTTGACACTAAAGTTTTCTGCCCGTGCTTAAGTGAGCATGACCCCGTGCTCATGTTAAGCACGAACGTGCTTAGGGGGAGCACACCCGTGCTCGGGTCTGAATTTATAAATAGAGAGTAGTTTGTGAGGCATTGAACGCTGATGTTAATAAGACATTAAAAGACGTGAATATTGATGTTTAAGAATTAAGGGATGTTTCCCAATTGTTCATAAGACTGGAACGATAGTAATGAGAGGCAAGATTAATGCCCAAGGGCTTAGTTAAGACCCTAGGATTGATTCTTGAGTGTTTAGGGACATTAATAATGAAGCTGGAATTAAAGGATTAATTCCCCAATAAGTGCAAGACATGGAGATTAACTAATAGTAATGAAACTGATGTTGATGATTAGTAAAAGCCAATTAGGATTGATCCTTGAATGCCCCAGAAAACTTAGGAAGGGTTCTTCGACCCTTCTGCCTAGAAACAATACGACCACGCTCTTGTGAGCACGGCCGTGCTCAACAGTCAGCATGACCGTACCGGACTTAATAGTCGCTCCCCTAGGCAGAACAGAACGCAGAAACATGAAACAGGGGTGTTTCACCCCAAACGTCCTCAATGATGTAATAAGACACCAAACGAAGTAAAGGCAAGCTAGATAACTCAATGAAGACTCAATGAAGATAAATAAATAACAAGCGATAAGATGTTGTACCTTAGTAGCCGAGTGGCCAAGTCGGCCTTGTTGCTTATTGGTCAATGTGTTGAGCTCTGGTGCTTTTTGGCCAGAGTGTTAAATGTTGTTGTACCTTGGTAGCCAAGTGGCCAAGGGGTCCTTGATGCTTAATGGTCAAGGTGTTGAGCTCTGGTGCTTAATTGCCAGAGCGTTAAATAAAATATTAAAGATTAAAAGATAATGTTGAACCTTGGTAGCCTAGTGGCCAAGGGGGTCTCGATGCCAAGTGGTCGAGGTGTTAATGGTGATAAGACTTAGGTAGCCTAGTGACCCAAGCGGAGGTGGTGATTGTTTTGTTGTGTGCTATTTTGTTCATGCATTCACGCATCGGAGATGTTAGTTGGGGATGTTCAACATATGGGAGGTTGTCTGATAATTAGGCTATCTGGCAGTCCGCGGTGATTCATCTGAGAGTTAGGTGAATATGGCCCCCCGCGGTGGCGAACCCTAGAGTACAACGCGTCGACTATCCAAGGGATTCACCAATGGTTTGGTGGACCCTTTTAAAACTTGTTTTATATTTCCGTGTTGTTGAGACCTTGTTCATGTGGTACATTTCTACCCATGGATCTTTATTATACTTAATAAATGAATATGCATGTTTTAATTTATTAATTCCTTTTATATGCTCTTTTATGCTTTATAAATACGTGCTAGGGGTAGAGGGTGTCACATTTTGTGGTATCAGAGCAGGTCTGTCCTATCATGCCGTGGTATGAGTCTGTTACGAGTTTTTTGTGTTCTCTTGTTTGATTATATATATTTATTATAGATAAAGATGCTTAGTGTTAAGAACCTTTAGTTCTTCCTACTTGATTCTCTGTACTTAATAGTTGTTTTGGGCAAGTGCAGGAACCAATGGCAGGAAGAGGTAGGAACGATCAGGATATCGCTGATGCATTGGCACTGCTTTCCAATGCTATAGGGCAGAACCAACACAACAACAATGAAGGACCAGCTGAGTTTCAGGATCTGGATAAGTTCCAGCGGAACAACCCGCCCTTGTTCAAGGGAGCTTATGATCCTGAGGGTGCTCTTTTATGGATGCGAGAGATTGAGAAGATCTTCCGAGCTATGGGATGCAACGACATACAAATTGTCATCTTTGGAACTTTCATGCTAACAGAGGAAGCTGAACATTAGTGGGAAAATTTCTGCAAGGGCATGGAAGCTGCGGGTACAGTGGTTACTTGGAATGTCTTCAAGGATAGATTCCTAGAGAAGTACTTTCCAGCTGACATCCGTGACAAGAAGGAGATGAAGTTCTTGGCCCTGAAGCAAGGGAGTATGTATGTGGGAGAGTATGCTGCAAAGTTTGAGGAGCTCGCTCGCTACTACACGCTCTACCAGTACGTAAACGATGATTGCTCCAAGTGCGTGAAGTTCGAGGATGGTCTGCGTCTAGAGATCAACCAAGCCATTAGCTATCAGGAGATCCGAGTCTTTTCTGTCCTGTTGAACAGGTGCAGGATCTTCGAGGATGCCTACAAGTCTAGAGTGGCAAGCCGCAAGAGTTCAGACTCACAAGGTAGTAGGAAGAATGACCAGAAAGACGACGGAAAGCAGCATCTAGCTCCAGTCGGCCTGCACTTCAAGCAGAGTGGCAGGGAGCCACAGTTCTCAGCAGGCAAGCCCACGAATTGGGATTCTCCTATTCCTAGGTCTATCAAGTGTGGAGAGGGTCTCTATACCAGACAGTGCAAGGAGACAGACGTCATCTGTTTCAAGTGTGGCAAGTCGGGCCACATCAGTCGGGAGTGTGGAGGAGCAAAGTCTGAACAACAGAGTGCTAACAAGAATCAGAAACCCCAAGTCAATCGACTAAAGACTACTGGGAGAGTCTTTACTCTTAGTGGAGCTGGAGCCTCCGAGTCCGAGGACTCGATCCAAGGTATGTGGCTAATTGATGGAAGCATACCTGCACCTTTTCAATAAAGGTGATAGAAATTTCGAGGACTAAATTTTTATAAGGAGGTAGAATTGTAACACCCTGTTTTTCGTGTTAAGCCTTTAAGTGCTTATGTGTGTGCTATATATGTCAAGTTTGACCTTAGGGGTGTTGTAAAGGACTAAGTGGGGCTTTTCCAGCGAGAAATCCCTTTCTGATGCATGAGCATGGTCGTGCTCATGTATCAGCGCGCCCGTGCTCAAGGCAAGTGTCATGCAGCTGTCTGCCCGTGCTTAAGTGAGCATGACCCCATGCTCATGTTAAGCATGGTCGTGCTTAGGGGAAGCAAGTCCGTGCTCGGATCTGAAATTATAAATAGAGAGTAGTCTGCGAGGGTTTCGTGTGAAAACATTGAAATTGGTACTTTGGGCAATCCAAGTGTAACAAAACCTCTTCCCTATTCCCTTCCCTTGAACCCTTTGAAGTTTTTGGTGTTCTTAAGTACGTTTGGGAGAGAAGTCACACGTGCTAGTGCCATTAAGGTGATGTGTTCACCCCTCTATTAATCTCTTATTCATTCTTGTTTAGATCTGAGATTATTGTTTGCCCTTTTGTGTTGGCCAAGGCTTGAGGAACTCATCGAGCCGCTCGAGGGAATGTGTTTAGCTAACCCGCATTGTCGTTGTTGGGAATCTTAATACCAGGTATGGGGAGAAGGGATAGTATGAACATGTAGGCATTGGGGGTAGCGTAAGATGAATGGTTAACCCAAGACCCTATCGTATGTTATTTGCCTACTTGACGTTGTTGCTATATGTATGATATGATTTCAACGTTATTGGCATGCTTTGATTATCATACTCTTTGTGATTAATTTATGATGATGATGTTGTTATGTATTGATGATGATAGTGCCATGGATTTTTGATTTGACTGTTTGGTTGATGTTGCGAGGCATTGAACGCTGATGCTAATAAGACGTTAAAAGACGTGAATATTGATGTTTAAGAACTAAGGGATGTTTCCCAGTTGTTCGTAAGACTTGAACGATAGTAATGAGAGGCAAGATTAATGCTCATAGGCTTAGTTAAGACCCTATGATTGATTCTTGAGTGTTTAGGGACATTAATAATGAAGCTGGAATTAAAGGATTAATTCCCCCAATAAGTTCAAGACATGGAGATTAACTAAGAGTAATGAAACTGATGTTGATGGTTGGTAAAAGCAAATTAGGATTGATCCTTGAATGCCCCAGGAAACTTAGGAAGGGTTCTTCAACCCTTCTGCCCAGAAACAATACGGCCACGCTCCGGCCGTGCTCAACGGTCATCATGACCATGCTTGACTTAACAGTTAGCACGCCCATGCTGGGGAAAGCACAACCGTGCTCCCCTAGACAGAACAGAACGCAGAAACATGAAACAGGGGCGTTTCACCCCACACATCCTCAACGATGTAATAAGACACCAAACGAAGCAAAGTCAAGCTAGATAACTCAATGGAGATTCAATGAAGATAAATAAATAACAAGCGATAAGATGTTGTACCTTAGTAGCCGAGTGGCCAGGGGGCCTTGATGCTTATTGGTCAAGGTCATGAGCTCTGGTGCTTTTTGGCCAGAGTGCTAAATGATGTTGTACCTTAGTAGCCTAGTGGCCAAGGGAGCCTTGATGCTTAATGGTCAAGGTATTGAGCTCTGATGCTTAATGGCCAAAGTGTTAAATAAAAGATTAATGATTAAAAGATAATGTTGAACCTTGGTAGCCTAGTGTCCAAGGGGGCCTCGATGCCAAGTGGTCGACGTGTTAATGGTGATAAAACTTGGGTAGCCTATTGGCCCAAACGGAGGCGGTGATTGTTTGATTGTGTGTTGTGTTGCTCATGCATTCATGCATCGAAGATGTTAGTGGGGGAATGTTCAACATAGGGGAGGTCGTCCAAGAGTAAGGCTATCTGACCGTCCGGGGTAATTTATCCGAGAGTTTGGTGAATATGGCCCTCCGCGGTGGCACACCCTTGAGTACGGTACGTCGGCTATCCAAGGGGTTCACCCATGGTTTGGTAGACTCCCATTGTTGGCGCTTAATGGCCAATGTGGATATGTAACTCCGGAGTTAACATTCTGATGTAGATTGGATCCAAGTGCCTAATGGAGTAGTGGAGTAGAGTTGTACCTCATAGCATACATTGATTGAATTGTTATGGAAGATGTATATGTGTTATGCATGATGATTTGTGATAATATGCTATGTTTGTATGATGTATGCTCATCTTGCTAACTGCATCCTGGTCGTTATGTTTCTATATATATTTCGTACTCCCTATCTTTGTTGTTTGCTTTCCATGTATCTTTTTGGTTTGGCAGAGGACGGTGAGCAGCTTGCTGAGGAGTGACTTTGAGGAGCGGCTACTCGTAGTCTTGGATTTCTTAGTTATGTTGTTTGTCTGAGATGTTTCGGACTATGGTTATACTAGCTCTGTAATGTAATATTGCGGTTGGGTTTCGTTTATATGTTTTAGTTATGTTTCCTTTTAAAACTTGTTTTATATTTCCGTGTTGTTGAGACCTTGTTCATGGGGTACCTTTCTACCCATGGATCTTTATTATACTTAATAAATGAATATGCATGTTTTTAATTTATTAATTCCTTTTATATGCACCTTTATGCTTTATAAATACGTGCTGGGGGTAGAGGGTGTCACATTTAGTGGTATCAGAGCAGGCCTGTCCTATCAGGTCTTGGTATGAGTCTGTTACGAGTCTTCTGTGTTCTCTTGTTTGAATTATCTATATTTATTATAGATAATGATGCTTAGTGTTAAGAACCTTTATTTCTTCCTGCTTGGTTCTCTGTACTTAATAGTTGTTTTGGTCAAGTGCAGGAACCAATGGTAGGAAGAGGTAGGAACGATCAGGCTTTCGCTGATGCATTGGCACTGCTTGCCAATGCTATAAGGTAGACCCAGAACAACAACAATGAAGGACCAGCTGAGTTTCAGGGTCTGCAAAAGTTCAAGCGGAACAACCCGTCCTTATTCAAGGGAGCTTATGATCTTGAGGGTGCTCTTTTATGGATGTGGGAGATTGAGAAGATCTTCCGGGCTATGGGATGCAATGACATTCAGAAGGTCATCTTTGGAACTTTCATGCTGACAGAGGAAGCTAAACATTGGTGGGAAAATTTCCACCAACCCAAGGAAGCTGCGGGTATAGTGGTTACTTGGAATGTCTTCAAGAACAGATTCCTGGAGAAGTACTTTCCAGCTGACATCCGAGACAAGAAGGAGATGGCGTTCTTGCCCCTGAAGGAAGGGAGTATGTACGTGGGAGAGTATGCCGCAAAGTTTGAGGAGCTTGCTCGCTACTACACGCTCTACCACGTGAACGATGATCGCTCCAAGTGCATGAAGTTCGAGGATGGTCTGCGTCCAGAGATCAAGCAAGCCATTAGCTATCAGGAGATCCGAGTCTTTTCCATCCTGGTGAACAAGTGCAGGATCTTCGAGGATGCCTACAAGTCCAGAGTGGCAAACCGCAAGAGTTCAGACTCATAAGGCAGTAGAAAGAATGACCAGAAGGACGAGGGAAAGCAGCATCTAGCTCCAGTCGGCCTGCACTTCAAGCAGAGTGGCAGGGAGCCACAGTTTCCAGCAAGCAAGCCCACGAATTGGGATTCTCCTGTTCCTAGGTCTATCAAGTGTGGCAAGTGTGGAGAGGGTCACTATACCAGATAGTGCAAGGAGACAGACGTCATCTGCTTCGAGTGTGGTAAGTCGGACCACATCAGTCGGGAGTGTGGAGGAGCAAAGTCAGAACCACAGAGTGCTAACAAGAATCAGAAACCCCAAGTCAATCGACTAAAGACCACTAGGAGAGTCGTTACTCTTAGTGGAGCTGGAATCTCCGAGTTCGAGGACTCGATCCAAGGTATGTGCCTAATTGGTGGAAGCATACCCACACCTTTTTAGTAAAGGTGATAGAAATTTCGAGGACTAAATTTTTATAAGGGGGTGGAATTATAACACCTTTTTTTTCGTGTTAAGCCTTTAAGTGCTTATGTGTGTGCTATATATGTTAAGTTTGACCTTAGGGGTGTTGTAAAGGACTAAGTGGGACTTTTCTAGTGAGAAATCCCTTTCTGATGCATGAGCACGGCCGTGCTCATGTATCAGCATGCCCATGCACAAGGCGTGTGTCTTGTAGCTGTCTCAGCCACAAGCACGGCTGTGCACGGCCATTTCGGAAAATGCACTCATTGACGCTAAAGTTGTCTGCCCGTGCTTAAGTGAGCACGACCCCATGCTCATGTTAAGCACGTTCGTGCTTAGGGGAAGCACGGCCGTGCTCGGGTCTGAAGTTATAAATAGAGAGTAGTTTGCGAGGGTTTTGAGTGAAAACACTCAAATTGGTACTTTGGGCAATCCAAGTGTAACAAAACCTCTTCCCATTCCCTTCCCTTGAACCCTTTGAAGTTCTTGGTGCTCTTAAGTCTGTTTGGGAGAAAAGTCATGCGTGCTAGTGCCATTAAGGTGATGTGTTCACCCCTCTATTAATCTCTTATTCATTCTTGTTTAGATCTGAGATTAGTGTTTGCCCTTTTGTCTTGGCCAAGGCTTAAGGAACTCATTGAGCCGCTCGAGGGAATGTGTTTAGCTTACCCGGGTTGTCGTTGTTGGGAATCTTAATACCAGGTATGGGGAGAAGGGATAGTATGAACATGTAGGCATTGGGGGTAGTGTAAGATGAATGGTTAACCCATGACCCTGTCGTATGTTATTTGCCTATTTGACGTTGTTTCTATATGTATGATATGATTTCAATGTTATTGGCATGCTTTGATTATCGTACTGTTTGTGATTAATTTATGATGATGATGCTGTTATGTATTGATAATGATAGTGCCATGGATTTTTGATTTGACTGTTTGGTTGATGTTGTGAGGCATTGAACGCTGATGTTAGTAAGACGTTAAAAGACGTGAATATTGATGTTTAAGAACTAAGGGATGTTTCCCAATTGTTCATAAGACTTGAACGATAGTAATGAGAGGCAAGATTAATGCTCAAAGGCTTAGTTAAGACCCTAGGATTGATTCTTGAGTGTTTGGGGACATTAATAATGAAGCTAGAATTAAAGGATTAATTCCCCCAATAAGTTCAAGACATGGAGATTAATTAAGAGTAGTGAAACAGATGTTCCTTGAATGCCCCAGGAAACTTAGGAAGGGTTCTTCAACCCTTCTGCCCAGAACCAATACGGCCACGCTCCAGAGAGCATGGCCATGCTCAACGGTCATCATGACCATGCTTGACTTAACAGTTAGCACGCCCATGATGGGGAAAGCACAACCGTGCTCCCCTAGACAAAACAGAACGCAGAAACATGAAACAGGGGCGTTTCACCCCACACATCCTCAACGATGTAATAAGACACCAAACGAAGCAAAGGCAAGCTAGATAACTCAATGGAGATTCAATGAAGATAAATAAATAACAAGCGATAAGATGTTGTACCTTGGTAGCCGAGTGGCCAGGGGGCCTTGATGCTTATTGGTCAAGGTCATGAGCTCTGGTGCTTTTTGGCCAGAGTGCTAAATGATGTTGTACCTTGGTAGCCTAGTAGCCAAGGGGGCCTTGATGCTTAATGGTCAAGGTATTGAGCTCTGATGCTTAATGGCCAGAGTATTAAATAAAAGATTAAAGATTAAAAGATAATGTTGAACCTTGATAGCCTAGTGTCCAAGGGGACCTCAATGCCAAGTGGTCGAGGAGTTATTGGTGATAAAACAGGGGTAGCCTATTGGCCCAAATGGAGGTGGTGATTATTTGATTGTGTGTTGTGTTGCTCATGAATTCATGCATGGGGAGGTCGTCCGAGAGTAAGCCGTTCTGGCCGTCCGTGGTGATTCATCTGAGAGTTAGGTGAATCTAGCCCTCCACGGTGGCACACTCTTGAGTATGGTGCGCCGGCTATCCAAGGGGTTCACCCATGGTCTGGTGGACTTTCGGCTTTGATCCTTAATAGCCAATGTGGATATGTAACTCCAAAGTTGACATTTTGAGGTAGATTGGATCAAAGTGCATAATGATGTAGTGGAGTAGAGTTGCACCGCATAGCATACATTGATTGAACTGTTATGGATGATGTATATGTGTTATGCATGATGATTTGTGATAATATGCTATGTTTGTTTGATGTATGCTCATCTTGCTAACTGTTTCCTTGTCGTTATGTTCATATATATGTTTCTTACTCCCCGTCTTTGTTGTTTGCTTTGCATTTATCTTTTTGGTTATGCAAAGGACGGTGAGCAGCTTGTTAAGTGAGGAGTCGCTACTCGTAGTCTAGGATTTCTTAGTTATATTGTTTATCCGAGATGTTTCGGACTATGGTTATACCAGCTCTGTAATGTGAAATCAGGATTGGGTTTCGTTTATATGTTTTAGTTATTTTTACTTTTAAGACTTGTTTTATATTTCCGTGTTGTTGAGACCTTGTTTATGTGGTACCTTTCTACCCATGGATCTTTATTATACTTAATAAATGAATATGCATGTTTTTAATTTATTAATTCATTTTGTATGCTCTTTTATGCTTTATAAGTACGTGCTGGGGGTAGAAGGTGTCACACACCGCACTCGGTCGCCCGCCACTGCCCCCTCCTCCTCCTCCTCCCTTCTCTTTTCCTCCCTTGTCTCCTCCTCCCTTCTTTCTTCCTCCCTTCCCTTCTTCCTCTCCGCGCACCCCCGCACACACATCACCGCGCACCACCGTGTACACGCCACCATCATCAGGTGCAAGCCACCCTCCACCGTCAGTCCTGGTAAGCCACCCTCCCTCTCTGTCCTCTTCTTCCTCCACTCTGCTGTTTGCTTTATTTTTATTAATTTTTTGAATTAATTTTTCTTTTGGTAACTAGGGTAGAGGACCGCCACAATACAAGCTCTTCACTCTCAAGCTCATCCTCTGGTAAGTGGGTTTTTTGCACTTAGTTAATAGTTTGTTAGCTTAGTTCCTTGTTATCACCAAAGCAAGAGGCAAAACAAGTAAGGATGATAGTTTAATAACCTAGTTAGAATTAATGTTATCTTCGTTGATATGCTCCATTTCTACCAGCATTTTGATGTATGGACTTTTTTTTTTTCCTTTTCGTTAAAGATGTATGGACTTCAATTTAACTGTAGTATGAAGTGTTAATATCAAGAGAAAAAAGGCTCAATATGTATGCATATGCTTGTAAACTTGATGAAGTGTATGCTTGTCAAATTGATTTTAACTAACTGCTTGCTGTAATGAATGAACTTCTTGTTGTTGTTTAGTTTCATTTCATTTTGTTAGATTAAATGGAAGCTTAAATTGAATCCTGTGTAGCTATTAAGAGGTTACTTGATATGCTATTGGTTAGGATGAATGCTATGGAAAACATGTTTTAGGTTGATTAAAATTATTAGGTATGCCACAGGGATATTTGATTTGAACATATATGTGTATGGGACATACTAATTTTTTGTTGCTACTACCTCGGTTCCAATAAAGGAGAATACTGGTTGGGGACTGTCTAGGCATTAGTTGGGGACTTGCCTATTTGATTTGTTTTTGTTAGTAGAGAGCGGTGCTCAATAGGTTGATTTTCAAGTACAAAGGGTAAATAAATTAGCAAAGCCTTAGTTTTTCATTTGAGATCCAATATCAATGAGTACGTGTACCTTTTCAAGGTACTACTCATCTTTATTATTAAAAGGAAGGAAGTGATTGGGGGCATATCTGTAAAATCACTTGAGAATAAGGAAGGGAGTGATTGGGGGCATATCTGTAAATCCACTTCTAAAAAATTGTAATTAATTGTAAAATTGTCTCTCTTCCATTCAAATTAACACAACCTTAATTGATAAAATAATAAATGGTTTTCAGTTCTGATAAAAAAAAATATATATTAATAAAATTATAATGTATGTCTCAAAAAAAATTACAATGTAGAAAAAAAAATTATACAAATTTAAAAAATTAAATACTATAAAGTAAGACACTTTTCTTGGATTTCATAAACCTTTCTAAATTACCTCTACCTATTTGAATTAGTAAACTATTTCAATTACATTATTCAAACAATTATGCAGAATGGATTTTGCTTTAAATTATACAAATTTTTAAAAAGTAAATACTATAGAATAAGACACTTTTCTTGGATTTCATAAACCTTTCTAAATTACCTCTACCTATTTGAATTAGTAAACTATTTCAATCACATTATTCAAACAATTATGTAGAATCGATTTTGCGTTAAATTTTTAGTATCAAGTGAGGGAAAAATTATACAAATTTTAAAAAAATAAATACTATAGAGTAAGATACTTTTCTTGGATTTTATAAACCTTTCTAAATTACCTCAACCTATTTGAATTAGTAAACTATTTCAATTACACTATTCAAACAATTATGTAGAATGGATTTTGTGTTAAATTATACAAATTTTAAAAAATTAAATACTATAAAGTAAAACACTTTTCTTGGATTTCATAAAAAAGACACTTTTTCTTGGATTTCATAAACCTTTCTAAATTACCTCTACCTATTTGAATTAGTAAACTATTTCAATTACATTATTCAAACAATTATGTAGAATAGATTTTGCGTTAAATTATACAAATTTTAAAAAATTAAATACTATAGAGTAAAACATTTTTCTTGGATTTCATAAACCTTTCTCAATTATATTATTCAAACAATTATGTACAAATGGATTTTGCATTAAATTTTCAGCATCGAGTGAGGGAACATTACAATCATATCAATTTTGAATGGATTTATTATATAACTTTTTTTAAATATTTGATTTTTAAATGTTAAATTCATGTTAAATTTCAAGTAAACTTTCTAAAATATATTTTTATGTCAAATTTTAAAAATATTAAATTTCCAACTAAATGATTTAGTTGTGTAAAAAAAAAAAATAAAGGATTTAGTAAATTATTAAGATTTGATTTTAACTTGAATTTTCTTCATCAAGTGTCAACACCATTAAATTACAAATGACTATTTAAATTATTAAGTTATTCCAATTAAATAATTTAATAATTTTTTAGATTTGATTATAATTTGAATTTACTTCATCAGGTGTTAATTATATCTTTTTTATTTTATTTTTTTGGGCAGAAATTATCCTAAGTTTATAATTTTATTTCCTCCTTTTTGTCCTACTCAATATTTTTGGATCTGATTATTCAATTTATTGTTCACTAATTGGTTATTTCACTTAGAACAGTGGCTTCTTGACAATTTGAATTCTACGATTTGGACACTTTCTTTTTTATTTTACAAAGTTGTAGCATGAGGTCGTGTTGGGGTAACTATAAGTAAAGATTTAATAGATTTATGTTGTAAGTATATTTGTTCATTTTTTTTTTTTTATGGATATATATAAGTTCGGATTTAAATTTTTTTTGGTGTTGTGTCAAATTTTTTTTTTGGTGACTATAAGTAAGGATTTAATAGATATACAAAGACAGTATAAATTTTTTTACACAATTATCCAATCATATCTCATCACATAAAAATAAAGAAACATGTGATAAGGATTAAACCAATTTTTCATTTTCCTATTTAAAGAGTCATTTATACCTTTCAGATTTATATGATTTTTACCTTTTTATAAATGTGATCTTAGATGTAATACCTTTCATGTTGACAATTTATACAAATTTACATACCATTTATAATTTGATTATTTATAAATAAATCATCATATAATCGTGCTTTGATGTTGGGATACTTTTTAGTAACAAGCTAAATCTTTAAAAATCTGAGAATTTAAAAAAGTTTGCAATTTTATTTTCTATTTGTAACTGTATGCTCTAAAATTGGAATAAATTGCATTTAGAGACAAATTTTTACAAACATTATTTATAAAATAAGATAAAACAATAAATAGAGATAAGTGACAAAATAAAGAAATGTTTCATTTCGAAATTCTTTTAAATTATCATTCATCCACCAAAAAGAACAGGAAGTCTTCGTACGATTACGTTCAAAATCCATCCAATTATTTAATATATGTAACTCAATTTTTTAACTATAGTTCTCATTTATTTTCTTTTTTTATGAACATATTTCTCATTTCAAATATAACCCATATATAAAATATAAAAAAATACTATTCATACCTCGAAAAATTTCGTGCATCGCACGGGTAGCAGTACTAGTTATATTGAATCTTGAATTGTCCAAGTTGGACAGTTTAGGTAAAACATTTTCTTCAGAAAGTTATGGTTATTCTTTGGATTCTTGTATCTTACACTTGATTGAATTATGGTATGTTATATTTCCTATTGTTCTCCGGGTGCATATTTGATCGTGGTGGATGTCGGTGCATTCAATTCGTGTATACCGGAGACCAATGAGAAATGCTGCCGAAATTTCGTTGGGTATAAGACATGAGAATTAAGGAATAACTGTTAACGGAGTGTTGAAAATGTTTGTTCTCGAATGGGATGGGGCCATACCTTGTAATAAAAATTTGAGAATGATGGAGATCTGGGATTGAGAATTCTTGTGGTAGTTTCCAATGATGGAAGCACCTTAGAATCGAAAGTGGATGGATAGAAGGAAGGATCATGGAGGACTGACGCGCGAGTTCATCGAGGGAGTGAACGAGTTCGTTATTTATGCAAGCCAGCAAGAGGAATATTTATGTCAACATAATCCAAAAATGAGGAGTCCTTGTAAGAAGTGCAAATGTCTAAAATTCCAGTACGGGGATGATGTGATGGAACATCTCTACGAGAAGGGGTTTATGGAGAATTATTATTATTGGGTCAACCATGGTGAAAAATTGCCATTGGTTCCCCCGGTTGTGATGGAAGATGCATATTATGGATTATTTTTTTTTATCTATTTTGTTTTTCTCATATTTGTTATGATATATAATTGTTATGTTTCACTTATTTGTTATGATGCATATTTGTATACTTCATGTATTACTTGTGTTTTAATTCTAGACAGATGACTGATGATGCTAGATGTGGGGGTCGTATTCCCTGTGGTAGCGAGTCCCGTGGCCGTGGGAGATCAGCACCCACCCCACCCGTGACCCGTCTGTTCCTGATGCCTTTGGCGAGCCGTAGGATGCAGATGATCATGAGTCGATGATCATTGGTCCCACCCAGTTGGCTTGTAGTTTGTTTTTTATTTGACAGTTTGTAATTAAATTTTTGACTGGAATTTAATTTATTTTATATATATTATTTGAACTTTTTAGTACCTTCTTGAGTATGCAGCAAGTTTCTAATTTGTTTAAAAAAAATCAATTTACCAAAAAAAAAAACTAGCGACCGAAATATCTCGGTCGCTAAAATGTGGTACCATTAAATAAAATGGCAACCCAAAAAATAAAAAATAAAAATAATAATAAATTAGATACCGAATTAGTTCGATCGCTAAAACGGTCGCAAGTGGTACCAAAAAGTGGCATCTGGGACCAACATTGGCGACCACCCTTTTTTTATTTTACGACAATTTTATTCAGTCGATAATTAGCAACAGACACTAAAATTCGGTCTCTAATTGCTTAGCGACCATGGTTTGCCTAGTCGCTAATTCGGTCGATAATCCAGTTAGCATCCGATTTCAATGAATTAGTGACCATTATATTCGGTCATTAAATGGCTTTTTGCATGTAGTGTTCTGTCATCAGCTTTCTGCCCAAAACGAACTTTGTTATCCAAATCATAGATAAGTCCCAACTCCCTTTCTTTCTGCAGTAATATTGCATGTGTACTAGTTTGGTCTTAGCAAACTCCTTTTAATGCTTTATTTCTCATTTGTTCGTTCTCAGTAATGGGTCTGTCAGATCATGCTTCTGTCTCTACCTTCTTGCCTTCTTCTTTGCTATTATTCTTTATCTTGTCACTCATTCTTGCAGCACCTCCATAGGCTTTGTGCAAGATATCCTAGGCTTCTTTAGCATTCTTGGCAGTGGAGATCTTCTCAAAATTGGTGGAATCCACACATTAATAGAGGATGAAGAGAGCCTCACAATCTCTCTTCTTGGAAGTACTATCTTCCACATCTTCGATTCCTTCCTGCACAATTTCCAGTACCTCATGGAAATTAAAGATAACTCTCATCTTCACCACCCATTGATGGAAGTTCTTACCATCAAGATCTGGTACAGGAATTGAAAATACCCACTCATAATCTCTACATCCATGAACACACAGTCACAGGTCCCTAATCTCTGTGGTCTAGATACTATGTTGAAACACACACTTATACTTCACTAATTCACACATAGAAGAATAGAGAGAATATTGAGAGGAAGGAGAAAGAGATTTAGAAGAATGATTTTCTGAATTGAAAATTTTATTCATACCACTTAACAGTCACATTACGCTACTCTATTATTTATAATGCACAGTATGCAATAGGTAGTTCACTAACAAACTAACTACCATCTAACCACTTTAGCTACAACAAACTAACTAATTAACAAATACTAACACATTTTAATTACCTATTTGAATTACATTCCAACAGAATTATGTTTACTCAAACTTTTTTCAAAAGCAGGATTTAAAATAGAAACAACAAAAACAGATGCAAGAGAGAAAGAGCAGACGCTTGCAGGCATTTGAGTAGTTTAAAGAACTTGTCTAAGACAAGTGTTTTCACAAAAGCGCTAATAAAAGTACGCACAATTTAACCCCACAGTTAGTCAAAGATAAATAATAAAAACCAATAACTAAATGTTTAAGGGAAAGAGGAGATACACTCAAGAGTTTATCCTGGTTCACCAACAACCTTTCGGATATGTCCAGTCCTTGGCTAAACCAAGATTTTGCACTATAACTGATCAGGTTAGAACAAAGTATTATTTTTACATCTAACCTCTCCAGGCTCCAACAACAGCGAGTGTTACTTTTCACACCTAGCCTATCTAGTCTCAATTAAGTATTTGGTGGGAAAAATCCTCAAGTATACAGTTTTGTCGTCAAGTAATAAAAGGATTGAATCCACAGGGACTATGCCTATGACTACCCAATAATTATAATAATTCGATTAATTAAACGAGAATAATTAATTTGGTGAAAATAATTTTTGTAACAACGGTAAGGTAAAGAAATAGAAAAGAAAGAAATCGAGGACGTAATAACAAGAATTCAAGAAAAGTGTTTTCAATATCAAGAAAGGTTTCCAATATTGTTACCACAATGACAAATTATAAATCCTAATTGACTATCCCTTTATCACCAGCAAACTCTTTTGAAGGTGAATGATCCTAAAATAGTTAATGTCCCCTATCGAGATACAAGAACCATGCCTAATTTAACCAATTCCTACTCTCGTTGTAATTGTATTTAGATTGAACCCATTATGATTTGTGACAATTCAATGGAATCCTAAAAAGATTAAACCTACTCTAGTAATTTATGTCTTAAGTTCAATTCATATATTTCCAATATAGGTTCAGCTCTCGGTACCTCCCTAAACATCTATGACATGCAAACATGTGATCATCAAATTCACATGAATAAACATAATAGGAACCAAATCAAAGATATTAACATTAATATGAAGGGAAAGAAATCAAATAATCACCATAAGAGTAGCTCAATTGGTTTGAACTAAGGGTTCAAGGTGTTGGAGGTCCATGGTTCAAACCCTGGCAAAAGAGAAAAAAAAATTAACAGCTAACATCACTACAACAGAATGGACATTTAATAACGGTCTTTTAATAGCGTTTGTAATACGAAAATGTTATAAAAAGTGTTTGTAGGCTTTTAATAGTGTTTTTACTCGGAAGCGCTATTAAAAGTCAGAACATAAGATAGCGTTTCTGTTAGGAAGCGCTATCTTTTTTTTCGAAAAAATAATAAAATATCGGGTGGCCTTAGATAGCTTTTGTAATAAATAAAAGCTATTAAAACATATAGCTATGATAGCGCTTATAATTTTAAACGCTATCTTTTCTAATTTTATAACTTCCAGCAAATATTTCCTTCACATCCCGCATTGTTCCTTCCCGCAAATACCCTAACTCTCAGAGCTGGTAGCTGCCCACCGCTTCGCTCTGCCCTCCGGCCCACTGCCCTCCGCCCGCTGCTTCGCTCCTTGCCCTCCACCCTCCGCCCACTGCTTCGCCTTCCGCTTCGCTGCCATTAACGTTTTCCCTCCGGCGCGGAAGAGGTGGGGTTTTGGGGAAGAGGGAACCGCCACCTCAGTGCCTTCCGCCTCGCTCAGTTGCCCTCTCCCTCCTCTCAACAGTGCCTCTTGCCTTCCGCCTCCGCCGCTAGTGTGTACCCTTACTTCTCTCTTGTTTAACTTTCTTGTTAATTTAGCAATTAGCTAGTTTGCTGAGTAGGACAGAACAGGAACTTGGTGATAGCATGAACCTCCCTGATTCTGAAAAAAGACACATAACAGGAACGATGCACTAATTTCAATTTTGACTCATAAGTTACAAGTATGTCTGAACTTTGAGTTTTTGCTGAAAGTGTCTCTCTAGTGAAAATGCTCCATCCAGAAGAAGTGATACTTTTGTTGCATAAATAGTGATGGACAAGATTGAGCACTGTACATTTCATTCTACTTCCTTTTTGTAGTGGTGAAATTCCACTTCAAGATTATTTCACATTCACAAGATTATGCTTCATTCGGAACCTAACCAAATAGAAACAGCTATGCATGAAAAAACCTTTTTAATTCCAATCTGTTATTAATAACAATGTCAGCATAATTAGCTTGACTATTATGTATGACTCTTAGTACTGCTCAACTAAGAAACAAATGACAGACATTGTTTTCTTGGAACACATTCATTAGGAGGATTGGGTTTTTATTTAAGTCCTGCAGGTGCAGCAGTATTTTAAGTCCTTGCTTTTATTTCTCAAAATGATGTAGGACCTATTTAGTTTTCCCAAAGCAATAGATAACTTTCTATATTTAAGCAGCAAGTCCTTGATAGTCCTATTTTCTTTGCTTCAATGATTGAAGGTCGTCCTTTGAGGAGGTTCTAAGTAGAGAATTTATGCAGCTTCCTCTGACAGTAAATTTGAAAACTTAAGGGATGATATCTCATACTTCCTCTTTTTGTTTCTTGATCAACGTCTTAAGCATGCACTTTATACATAATCCTCATCATTGAACAAGATGTCGCATAAATCAAGATATTGGTTTGGAAGTTAAATAAGCTACATAAATTCATAATTCAGACATAGCTAAAACTATGGTGAATAACAAAATACACAAAGCCACAAAATCTATACAGAAATAGTCACAATAGAAGTTTATTAGTCTTGAAACGAAATCAGAATTTTGTGTACTAAAGATCATGACATTTAGAAGGCTAGCACCATGTAGTTTCCTCTTACTGTTCAATCACCAAATGTCCAATGCTAATTGTTAGCATTAACTGAAACTAAAAGCTCGGTTTCATATCATCCAAATTCACTTATGACTTAATTATTGTTATTTTGCTATTGTCTCTTTAGACTTAGTCCAACATAAATTTATTCTTGTAATCTAAAACAGACTCATAAACTTCCTTCCCATCTGCAAGAGTCTTTTAGTAAGTTGGTTGAATTTTTTTTTTCCAATGAATAAGGCTATTTCTACAATTGTAGTAAGAGTTTTTTAAGGAACTATTTTTTGTTGAAAATTGTCTTAGCCCATGAGACAAAACAACATTATCCAACCTGAATTTGTCTTAGGGGATTTTTATATATTGGTTGGGGTTTTAGCATGGCATTGCTACAAACTCATGTCATATTTATATATTTTCATTCTTGCAGATTTCTATTGTTGTTTTTGCTTTAGCGTGGCATTGCTACTTTGCTTTACGATACTGGTTGGCTGAAGATATTGCTAAGTTCACAATTGAGTTTGTTCTCTATCATTTCCCACCCCCAAAGGATTTCTTCTACCAGGTATTTGCTTTTTATTTAATCATTTAGTTGTAGCATTAGACATCAACCACTTTAAACTCAAGGTAAATATGGTTAATAAATATTTTCGTAGATCGGGATAGCATGGATCGGAAATGGATGTCTGCAAATCATTTAATGAATGAGTATGAGGATGGGGTGAACGAGTTCATTAGGTTTGCAGTTCGGCATGCGGAAAACCCTAGTAGAATCATATGCCCTTGTTTAGATTGTTGTTATGCAAGGCGAGTTAGTGCAGCCGAGTTGGAAGAACATTTAGTGTGTAATGGCATCGATCAAAGTTATACATACTGGACAAAACATGGTGAGACAAGAGATGAGTCTAGTGAAATGAGGAATCGTGTGAGATATTCATCAAACGATACCGACACAAATACTTATGAGGGCGATTGTTTTGAAGACATTGCAACTGTGGTTGAAGAGGATCTTCGAGATTGTCCTCAAATGTTTGAGAGGTTGGTAAGTGATGCCAAGCAACCATTGTATGATGGTTGTACTAAATTCACAAGATTGTCGGCGATGTTAAAGTTGTATAACTTGAAATCGGGCAATGGATGGACTGATAAGAGCTTTACGGACTTACTCACACTATTGAAAGATATGTTGCCGGAGGATAATGTGCTTCCTAGTCAGACATATGAGGCTAAACAAATGTTACGCTCTATTGGCATGAGCTATGAGAGGATACACGCTTGTCCTAACGATTGCATTTTATTTCGGAATGAATATGCATCGTTAAAGATGTGTCCTAAATGTAATTCTCCACGATATAAGAAGAAAGAATCAGATCCAGAGAAGGTTGTGTGGTATTTTCCCATAATACCCAGATTTAGGCGCATGTACCGTAGTTTAGAAGATTCAAAGCACTTGACATGGCATGAGGATGAAAGGATCAAAGATGGCAAGCTGCGGCACCCGGTAGATTCTCCTCAGTGGAAAAAATTTGATCATGATTATCCTGATTTTGGTCAAGAATCAAGAAACCTACGACTTGCATTTGCCACAGACGGATTTAACCCGCATGGTGTTCAAAGTAACTCCCACAGTACATGGCCTGTGATTTTGGTGATTTATAACCTTCCTCCATGGCTATGCATGAAGTGCAAATTTATGATGTTATCTATGTTAATTTCTGGGCCCAAACAACCAGGAAATGATATAGACGTATATTTGACTCCTTTGATTGAAGACTTGAAACAAATGTGGGAGACAGGTGTAGAGGTGTATGATGGGTATAAGGAAGAAAGTTTCAAATTGAGAGCTATGTTGTTTGGCACAATTAATGACTTTCCGGCGTACGGTAATCTGTCGGGATATAGCATCAAGGGTCAATGTGCATGTCCTATATGTGAAGATGGTACAGATTGGATGCGGTTGGAACATTGTAAGAATAATGTCTTTCTTGGGCATCGTAGATTTTTGCATCCAAGTCATCATTATCGGTGGTGGAGAAAGGCGTTCAATGGGAACTCGGAAGAAGGTAGAGCTCCTTCGCCATTGACGGGTGATCAACTTTTTGAAAAGGTAAAGGATTTGAACATCCAATTCGGTAAACCATTTGCGAGAGAGCTTGTCACAAGAGGGTGGAAGAAAAGGTTGATTTTCTTTGAGTTGCCATATTGGAAGTCATTATATGTAAGACATTTCCTCGATGTGATGTACGTTGAAAAAAATATTGTGATAGTGTCATTGGTACGTTACTCAATGTGCCAGGGAAGACTAAAGATGGCATCAATGCAAGGTTGGACTTGGTTAGTATGGCCATAAGAAGAGAATTGGGATCGACGAAGAAGGGCAAAAGTACATATCTTCCTCCGGCTGCTCACACTCTATCTAGAAAAGAAAAAACTGTTTTTTGTAAGTTTCTTGAAGGAGTTAAGGTTCCGGAAGGGTACTCTTCAAACATTAGGAACCTCGTATCAATGAAAGATCTCAAGTTAAAAGGTCTAAAGTCCCATGATTGTCATGTTCTCATGGAGCAGTTGATACCAATTAGTATACCGTCTATTTTGCCTAGCAAAGTGCGGGGGGCCTTAACTAAACTTTGTTTCTTCTTCAAGGCAATTTGCAGCAAAGTGATTGACCCTGGGAAGTTGCCATCATTGCAAAGAGAAATTGTTGTGACTTTATGCGAGCTTGAGATGTACTTTCCACCTTCATTCTTTGACATAATGGTTCATCTAACCATTCACCTTGTTAGAGAGACACAACTGTGTGGGCCAGCTTATATGAGATAGATGTACCCGATTGAGCGTTATATGAAGATATTAAAAGGGTATGTGAAAAACTGATCACGACTAGAAGGTTGAATTGTTGAATGGTATATTGTCGAAGAAGCTGTTGAATTCTGTACCGAATACCTATCCAATGTCGATTCCATAGGGCTGCCAAAGTCTCGTCACACGGGGAGAATGATGGGGCAAGGAATTGCTGGAACTGAAATAGTGACTATATCAAGGACGGAATGGGAGCAAGCACACTTATATGTTCTGCACAATGCCGATGAGGTTGAGCCATATGTTGAAAAACACAAGGACATGCTTAAGAGTTTGTATCCAAATAAGAATCAAAATTGGTTAACTAGAGAACACAATCGTTGTTTTATAACGTGGCTAAGAGATCACATTTTTGCAATGTTTACTGAAAATGCTATTTCAGTTTCAGAAAGATTGAGATGGTTAGCGAAAGGTCCAAGTATGCATGTCTTCTCTTACCACGGTTATCAAATTAACGGGTACACATTCTATACAAAAGAACAAGATGATCGGGTACAATGCAAAACAGTGGTGTGACTCTTGTAGCTCAGTCTATGCATATCTCAAGTGCCAAAGACAGAAACCCCATATATGCGAATATGTCATACTTCGGCGTCATTGAACGCATATGGGAGTTGGATTACACAAAGTTTAAGGTGGGTGTGTTTGGTTGCAAGTGGGTTGACAATAATAACGGTGTTCGGATTGATGAGTCAGGGTTCATGCAGGTGGATCTTAACAGGGTGGGGTATAAAGATGAGCCTTTTATATTAGCATCTCAAGCTCAACAAGTGTTCTATGTCACTGATTCCAGCTGATATGAAAAGGTCCATTGTTCTTTTGACTAACAAAATAATTGTTTCTAAGATTGATGATGAAGACCATGGAGATGTTGGTATTGAAGATGATCCTTTCATTGGGACATTACAATCACTTGAGATTGATCCAACTAGAGATGATGGTATGTATATGAGAGATGACCATGATGAGGGGCTTTTGGTCAATCCACCATTTCGTACAAATAAAGGACAAACAAGTCTCAATCCAATGAGGAAAAGAAAAAGGTTGACTTAAACATATGTATATATGTATTGTTTAGCATCTTCCTGTAATGCTAGTGCTGTTTTTGTTGTCTAGTGATGTTTTCTATTTAGCATCAATTTATATTATATTAATGTCCAATGATGTTTTACTTGTGAGTTTAATTTTTTTTATTTTTGTAGGTAAATGGCATCTTCCGATAGTGCTAGTTCTAGTGCTCCCAAAGTGAAGCGACGTGGGCCAACTGTTACGAAGGCGATCATCCGCGCTAGGAGTAAAGGACTAAAATTTGATGTAATTTACTTACTAATCTAAGGATTTCATTATGTTGTTTGTTATCTAGATTTAATTACTTTATTATTTTTATTAGGTTGAATGGAATTATTTAGACCAACCAATTGGTGCCATATGCAAAAAAATTGAAGAGTTACATTGGGTCTGTTGTTCGGCAAACGGTCCCAATTATCTGTTCTAGTTGGAAGGAGGAAGCTTTGGATGCTTTTAAAGAGAACATATGGGCCGAGATACAGGTAATTATTAAAATTAGTGAGTTATATTGTTAACTATGTATACATACTTACTTTGACATGTTTACATTGTTTTGCAGACTTTTAATGTTGATGAATCTCGACGGAAATTTGTACTTCAGGAAGCCGGAAACCTACATCGGGCATTCAGAACTAGATTGACAAAAAAATTTCTAAGAGATTCTGACGGGAATATCAACGAGGAACCTCCATCACAATATGCACACATCATATCAAGGGATGAGTGGGTAGATTTTGTAGCAATACGCACAGGAGATGCACGATTCCTGGTATGTTTTATATCACGTTAGTCCTTTTAATTTATATATATATATATATATACATATATATGACATTAACCATGTATTAATATTACTGCTATGTGTCTGAATAGAAATTAAGCAATGAAAATCGTCAGAGAGTGTTAGATCCTAATCACCCTTACAAAGCATCACGTAAGGGGTATGCTGACCTTGAGGATGAAATGGTATGTATATAATTAACTGTATGGTAATTATGACTTTCAAATAATTTGGTTAATATATATTATCTCAATGTACAGATACAGGAGGCAGGGCCAGGAGTTAAAAAAATTGAACGCCATATTGTGTGGAGGAAAGCCCGCGAGAACAAGGCAGGTGTGATTGAAAACAAAAATACCCAGAATGTGTGGAATAAATGTGTACGTAGAATAACGTTTACATTTTCATTTGTTATTTTCTTATGACAATATATAATAATGTTAACATTTGCATTTCACCAATAACTATGTGTCAGGTGGAACTGACACAGTCTGCCTCAGAGGGAGAGATACAAGATAATGGTCGCCAAGATATTCTTGCTAAAGCCCTGGGCGTGCCAGAGTACCCTGGTCGTGTTAGGGGTGTGGGTTTTGGTGTCTCTCAAAGAGACTACCTCCCACCTGAAGGTCGTCAAATACATAAATGTGAAACGAAAAAGCGGGAGACGTTGGTGTGTCAACTCTCAGAAAGATTGACCAATTTGGAAGATAAGCTGAAAAAAAGGAGGATGAGGAGAGGCAGGCTAATTTCACATCCCCAAGCGTCAAAGATAGTTGCACTCTAGCATCTGCCATCAAGCTTCCAGAGGTAATGCATGTTTTTTTTTTATCCTAGTTAAATACATTCAATTGGATACCTTAATTCATAGCTTATTCATCTATCATTGGTTTAGGGCGTCAACTCATGTCATCTATATTTATCAACCCCAACGCATGGTTGGTAAGGGTAAAGTATATAATCAACCAGGTGTTACACTGCACACCGGACCACTACCCCTCAACCATGTGAAAATTGGAGTTGAGGTTGCAATTGAGGGGGATGCGCCATTGCCGGTACCTATTGATGATGCAGATGTAATGACAATAAGAGATGCAATAGGTACCTATTGGTGTCGTTATAATGTTGAAAAATTTATTTAACCCAATTGTCATATATGGTCTAAACTATGTACGCATTGTGTATTGGGTCAAGTAACTTAGATGTTTGAGTTCTGTTGCACATACTATTGATTGCTACCTATAATTTGGTTGATATGTAAACTTTTTGTTTTTGATGAACATGCAGGGTGTATGTAAAGTTATGAAATTAGTAAACTAAAAAAATATATCTATATGGGAATATATAGCATTTGTGTAAACAAACGCTATCTAAAGCCTTCCCTTTAGATAGCGTTTGTGTTAAAAAATGCTATCTAGAGGCACATTAGTGCCTTGCCAAATACGCGATAAACACACACCTTAGATAGCGTTTGTTTATAAGCGGAAACGCTATCTAAAGTCATCTTTTAATAGCACGTCTTAAATGCTATCTTTACTAGCAACATTTAATAATGGGAGCATAGATAGCACTTAAAAACACTATTAAAAAGGCACACGGAAATGCTATCTAAAGCCTTTTCTGCTGTAGTGCATACTAACATATACTAACATTTGCCTATAAAAAAAAAAGATAGCACTCAAAATCACAATAAAATACCAAAAATAAATGCTATTAAAAGTTGAATATGGCTTAGTGATTTTCACCTTTGCTGACAATTTTTGGCACTGGACTTTGATATTTCCCATGAAAATTATTCTGAACTTTTTTTTATATTTAAATTAGTTAGGCTCACTACTGGAAAATATGGATTAAACGACCAGATTTAACGTTTGTTAAATAAAAATTGACGTTAAAAATACGTGGTGGCAGAACCATAAATAAATGGTTCATTTAAATCACTTTTAACATCTGTTATTTAAACAACAGACTTTAAAAAGTTTGAGTGTCACTTTTAACGTCTGTTATTTAAAGAACAGACGTTAAAAGTGATACTCGAATTTTTTTTGGTATAACGGTATGTCCCGCTTGTTGCTTCATCACTTTCACTCGGCCCCTGTTCACCACAGCCTTTTGCCCTAACCCTTTCTCTCTTCTGTGATCACCACTGCGAGCTACTCTCCTCCACCACCGCGAGGATCTCTCCTAAGGTACTACCTCTTTCTCTCTCTCTCTCTTTCTGTTGTTGGAATATCCCTAACTCTCCAGTCGTCTCTCTCTGTCCCTCTCACTCTCAGTCACCACATCGAATGGCACCACCAGTGGAGAGCCAACACCGAGCCGTCGCACCACCACCCTGGTAGCGCCACCACTGAGCCACTCTCCTTCTCCTCTCTGTGAACGCGGTAACGCCCTAAACCCCCAAATTTCAGTTTTACTTTCTGTCATTTTGGTGCTATCAAATCTTCCTGGTTTTATATTTGTGTACCTTTGGTGTTTGTTGCGGCTGTGTCATCAGCACGCCTCACTTCTTGTCTAGGCATCGATTCGAGGAGCTCGAGATCATTGACTCAGGGTATGCTCTGCAGTGCCAACCCCGAAGTTTGATATCTCCAATATTTGTTTTGTTTTCTATCCGTAAGCAACTTTTGCTCTTCATGTATATTATTATATATTCTCTGTTTTACTCTTACATTCGTTGTCCATGCCATAATGTAAAACTTGGGCCTCACTTAATTTTTTTATAATGATAACTTTGAATGTAAGAACCATCATATCCCATGGTTATTTAGAATTTTTATCTGAGTTGCTTAGTATGCTTGATTGAGTGGTGGGAACTGGGAAGTGGGAAAATTTGGAATGCAAATTGCTTTACACTTGCATGGTATAACCAAAAATATGAAAACAAAATGAACTCATTTCGCTCAAGTTTCAGTTGGTACTTGGTCATCTAGTTTTCACCTAATCAACCAAGAAGATAAAACTGTCCATTTTTACATTATCATTGCAGAATCTTCAACCCATGGAAATATGAAGTCGTGTGTATGTTGATAGTGATATGTGTTAACATTTTTTTTTTTTTTTGTTCAGTTAGTTTGTGCAATCTAGATTTCTCCTAGGTGAAAAATCAAGCTATTGGTGTCTAAAAGGGTGAATTATGAATAACATTATACCCTTTCTTCTTATTATTATTATTTTGGCTTTTTCCTAAATGTGTAAGTAGTTGCAAACTTGCATGTTTCCATCTTCTCATTTTGTGTGGACCTGTGAAACAAATCATTATGGGAGGCATGCCTTGCATTGTAATTTTTGTTTAAATTCCAGCTAGTTAAACATTTTAGTTCAATGTATACTTATATACTTAATTAGATGATTCTTGACATAAGTTACAAATTTACAGTATGTAGCTTTATGAATTTATATACTTATAGTATTGATTGTACAGGCGTGGGAAAACCACAGATGCCCATCACGGTATAGGGTCTCTGGTGCCCTTTTCAGCACTACCCTCTTTAAATGGTACACATACCTTATTTAACATATTTCCTGCACTTTTGTTGTTTTCTCAAGTTTTCCCTTCTAGTCTCCAACATGCTCAATGTGGTGATTTTTTTTTTTTCCAAAACAAAAGACTATATAATCTTTAAATTTTTTATACTTAAATGGACTAGCTTATAAGCAAACCAATATTGCATATGAAAACAACCCTTGATAAATGTTGAATATTGTCACTGGTTTCTTAGAAAGTAGGCAAGTCATGTCTTGTTGAATAGTAATGGAATGTTGAATATTGTCTCTGGTTTCTTAGAAAGTAGGCAAGTCATTGGAAACACTTGCTGTGAGGATATATCATGTCCATTTGAGGTCCACATGGGTATAGTTTTTTTGTTGGGGTTGGATTTCTAGTTTACTCGGTAATAGGCTTATTGTTGGCATTGAAATGATGATTAAGATATATTAGGATGATGTTTTAGCCAATTACTCAATTAAGATATATATGGTTGTTAGGTTTTCAAATACTAGTACTTTTCCAATCTCCCCTATTGTGCTTATATTGGATATATGTGTGTATATCTACATAACCTACCTAGCTATGGATCGTAGTTGGGTGGTTTGTAAACGCACAAGTGATGAGTATCTGAAGGGAGTGGAAGAGTTTATAGAATGATGCAGAAAAAGGAGTAGAAAAGATAGACCTTGCATACTTAGATATTGAGTAGTTTTGTATGAATTTACATGTATATATTTATATATTGGACTTGTGTTAGCTACTATAGAATATATTCTGAATTCTTCATGCATAGTGGACTAGCTAGTATATATAGAATATATTCTGAATTGTGTTAAGGAAAATTCTGTATAATTGTGATTAGTTCTAAATTGGAATGCAAATGCATGAGTTAATTTATGTGCAAACTTTGGACTTGTTAGTGTGTGTTCTGTGCAAATTCTGTAATCTGTGTAAATTTTGTGTAATTCTGTATTTTCGACTTGTTAGTTTATGCAAGGAGCTGGGAAAGGGATATATTGCATAACCAGTATTCAAAAAAAAAAAAAACTTTTAACGTCTGTTTAAGCTTTAACAGACGTTACAAGATTACTTTTAATAACAGACGTTAAAAATGTTACTTTTAACGTCTCTTAGAGAGTGAAACAGGTCTTTTAACGTCTGTTGTATAAACAACAGACATTAAAAGTAAACTTTAACGTCGATTCTTAATAGACGTTAAAAGTGTGACTTTTAATGTTGGCTGTATTAACGTCTAGTATTTTTTGACGTTAAAAGTCACTTTTAACAGACGTTAAAAGTGCTTCCTACACTAGTGGCTATTACTCTCATTTATAAAATTATATATCTCGTTCTTAATTTCTCTTTTCTAAATATTTAAATTTAAGAATTGATTATGCATAAATATTATTTTGTTAAATTTAAATATTTTCTCTTTTAATTTATACTTGATAATTATGTATATTATTTATAATTCTAAATATCTTTTAAAAGTATTTTTACTTTTTTTATATATTTTCTCTAAATTTATAAAATACTTTGCAATACAATGAATACTTGTTAGTATATACTTAGTTTAATTGGTATGACTTTTCGAAAGTGTGCTTATTTTCAAAATGAGTAATTAAAATGTATGTATCCATAAATTATTTAGTGGAGTTGAGATCTTAATGCATTTTATCAAATTAATGGTAAATAGACTCTTACTTATTTTAAATACAAGTTCATTTCTATTTTAATATGTAACTAGGTAAAAAAAAAAAAATCGCAGAAATGAATTATATATTTTAGTGGTTAACTCATTTCGTACTATGTTAAGTGGAAATAATTTCGCAAGCCCACTAGAAGCCCGTCTTGGGGACTGTAGATGGAAAGATGGGCCAATGGCACTGAAGAGGTCCCAATTGTTGTGACATATAGGACATTGCATTGCATGGTGCATGATCTGCATGGTGAGATTTGAATAGTTAAATATCACGTTAATGTGTAAAAAGAAAGAGTTTGTTGTATGTTGTAGGAAGCAGGTGTGGCAAAAGAAGAGTGGATATTAGTGAAGCATAGCTGGAGCTTACCGAAAAGTTACACTCTCTAACGAAGAAGTACGGAAAGTAAATGGGGTCCCCTCCCAATCCCCACTTCAATTTCTCGACTCTTCTTCAGCGCGTCCCAATTTCTTGAGATTACACGACACAGCACGTCACACAATTAAACGTCATAAACTATGCAACATTAATTTAAGGAATAAAGTTGCTCAATAGGAAGTATGGCTCCTTTGTGTAAAAAATAAAAAATAAAAAAATTTGCTCTGTAATGAGTTTGAGTTTAAAGTGATAAAATAATTATTATATTTATTTTTAGAACAAAATTTCGGTACATTTCCATGAGTATATTATATGTTATTTTTCAATGGTAATAAGATATCTATAAGAGTTGCTGTCAAAAAAAAAAAAGACATCTATAAGAGTTGTTACACATTATATTTTCATTGATAAGCTGTTATATATGTCATATTATTATTAGAAAACAATACCTAATATATATATGGAATTGTACCGTTTTGTCTTTATTTTTATTAGTTAAATTGTATTAAGATTTTAACTCATTATAACAAATAAAAGGTTGATATACATTTACTTTTTCATTTTACAATCAAAGTTACTTTAAGAGCCTAATCCTTAATTTAATATTGCTCTCTCACTCTCTTTCATAAACAAGAATGTCGGTTTAATTTTAAATGTTAATTAATTTAAATAATTTATTTATATTAATTTGAATTTAATTGATTTAGTTATATTATAAAAATTGAATTAATATAATTTTTTTTGCAACCCATAGTGATTAGGGTCTTTGATTTTTAGTATGCCCACAAAGTATCCTACAAGTTTAAATCCTTTGAATCCACTATAGGACTAATATTTGTTCTGATACTTAGTTATAGTTATAAGGTAGCTTGGTGGTTTGGGGGGAGGGAGATAGGGTTTGAAGTGATAAGGTGGAGGTCATGGGTTCAACTCCCCCAATAACATAACAAATACTAATTAACAATCTAACATTTGTCTATAAAAAAAACAAAACAAAACAAAAAGATTCTTCGGCCCCTCTCAAGGATGTGTTATGCAGGATTTGAATTCTCCCCACAAGCTCAATATACGCATCCAATTGAGTCACACCTATTGAGATAAATTGTTTCAATTGATTTTATCTAAAAAAATATTTTACGCCTAAAGTTTTTAAGTCAAATGTATTTAGTTTTCAAAATTAGAACTAAGAAATAAATGAAAATAGAAAATAAAAATATCTCATTCTTCGTGTCTAAAATAAAATTTATTCATATAAAGTGAGAAAAGTATGTTAACAGTTAGAGTATACATAAATAAAAATATTAATTCAATATTAGAAAAATATCATATAATATTTGGTGGGTTGAATTAGATTACCAATTTTGGAAATCAAAATTGAAACTGAATTTTAATTTAATTTGCTCGGGTATTCACATTTTTATTGAATTTTGATTCTATATTCGATTTTTAATTTAGTTTTCACAACAAATTTTTACTTTAATATTTGAAACACGTTCAAGAAAGGAACAAGTTGTTATATCCTTTAATTTAGAGTTTGTATTTGGAGAGAAATGCTCATTGTGAAAGTCGTGTCAATAAGAAAACTTGAAAGGAACTAAACCACGAGGACAAATGACGAACATAACTAATAAAGGGCTAATCAAGAATGTGCCACAAGTCCAAAAAAATCATGAATAAACAATCAAAAGAAATAGGCAAAATTGCACTTTTGGTCCCTTAAGTTATTTATTTTGTTCAAATTGGTCCCTTAAGTTTTTTTTGTGACAAACTAGACCCTTAAGTTAGGTTCGGGTGACAAATTGGTCCCTTAAGTTTTTTGTGACAAACTAGACCTTTAAGTTATGTTCGGGTGACAAATTGGTCCCTTAATTTGTCAAAGGGACCAATAAATTAGACTTTTAATGTATTATTTTTATTATCTTAAAGGACCAATTTGTCACCCGAACATAATAACTTAACGGTCTAGTTTGTCACAAAAAAACTTAAGGGACCAATATGAAACCCGAACCTAACTTATGGGACCTATTTGTCACAAAATAAACTTAAGGGACCAATTTGAACAAAACAAATAACTTAAGGGACCAAAAGTGTAATTTTTCCAAAGAAATAAGACGATGAAATGATTATTTACAAATTTGTATTTTTGCTTTTCTATAAAACACAATTAATATTATTAAGGTTTAATCAATATTTTGATCTTGTAAATAAGGTGAGATTTGGTTTTAGTACCCAAAAAATTTTTTTTTAGATTCTGGTCCCTAAACTTTTTAAAATTTTGAAATTTGTCCATATCGTTATAGTACCTTCGTTAAGTGATGGCTTGCCAGACGAAGTGCCACATCATCAATTTCACGTGTACAAAAATATTACTTTTTAATTCGACAAATTTTTAATATTAGTTTTTGGTACCTGAAAAGTTCACCAAATTTGGTTTTAGTCCCTGTAAAATATTTTCTTAGAATCCTTGTAATCTCAAAAATTTTGAAAATAGTCCCTACCGTCACCTCTCTCTGTTAACTTTTGTTGTGACAAACGGAACACTACGTTGTTAAAACCAAAGTGGTTATAGTTCATGATCCCTCAAATTTTAATGTTAACAAAAGGATTAACATCTATGGAACTTTAACATATAGCTTCCACATATATGCTTGGCATGTTGCTTTATTGAAGTCCATTGATAAGTGCATTCGAAATTTTATCTGGACTGGTGACATTAATGCAAGGAAATTGGTCACTATATCATGGAGCATTGTCTACAGACAAATTGAAGAAGGAGGCCTTGGCCTAAGGTCCTTAAGGGCCATTAATAATGCTGCATTACTGAAGCTCAGTTGGGACATTTACAGTGCTAATTCAGATTGGTCCTATTTCATCAAAGCAAGGCTCTCCTGGTCATGCAGCTAGTGGTGGCATTTTCAGAGGGTCTAAAGGTGAAATCTTGGGTTGTTTTGCTAAGTACATTGATGTTTCTCATGCTTTACATGCAGAATTGATGGCAGCTATTTTGGCAATTGAGATTGCCTTTCAAAGGGGTTGGAAGAAGTTGTGGCTAGAATGTGATTCAATTTTAGTAGTTCATGCTTTTAAAAATGACAGCTTGGTGCCTTGGTTCATCAAGAATAGATGGAATAATTGCTCTCTAATGATAGCTAAGATGGAATTTGTGGTTACTCATATTTTTAGAGAAGGAAATGCATGTGCAGATAAGCTGGTTAACTATGTGTGTAAATAATCATGATTTTCATTGGTGGGATTTGTCTCCCAAATTTATTAGGGATATTTTTTTAGAAATAAGCTAGGATTGCCTAGCTATAGATTCAAATTATTTCTTCCATGGGTTTTGGTCTGGTCCCCCCACGTTTTTGTATTCTCTTTTCTTTTCTTAATAAATTTTAGATGTGCTGCAGATGATTGGTAGTTTGTCTGGTGCCAACCTAGTTGGGATGATTCATTCTACAGTGATGCCTTTGCACATCTTAACCTTTTATCGAGAAAAAAAAGCATAACAGCCCCATAGTCAATTATACCAAATCATCAATGTGGCATGGATTTAAGGCACACATGAATACTGTGATTCAGAACTCAGTTTGGCAAATTGGCAATGGTCAGTTGGTGAATTTTTGGAAGCATAGGTGGCTGGATTGCCCTATAGTGGAAATGTTGCACATTCCACATCAAGTCCATGGTCACCTACACTCTACTGTTGCAACTTTTATCAGAGATAACTCCTGGAATATTCATCAGGATTTGGCTCACAGGTTCCCTAATTTTGTTGCAGAAATCAAGCAGATCCCAATTCCACTGTTTGACACAAATGACAACCTGGTTTGGATTGGTACTGATTCTGGTTGCTTGTCTTTCAAGTAAGCTTTCAATTTCCTGTATCCAAGGCAAAACACAATTCCTTAGTGTAAGGTTATCTGGTTTGTTGTGATTCCTCCCTCTAGGTCTTTTTTGGTTTGGAGAATGCATCATGGCAAGCTTCCAACATATGAGAATTTGATGAGAAGGCATTGTAATATAGCTTCTGTTTGCAGTCTCTGTGGCTGCAGTGTAGAAACCACTCAGCACCTGTTTCTTGACTGATGCTTTGCCAGGTTCATTTGGAATTGGGTCAGCAGCTCCATCAATGTTCCTCTGGACCTGACTTCTATTATTTCCATCCTATCTATTTGCAATAATGATTGGTCTACTCAATCAAAAGATCTTATCATTGCAGTGATTATAAATACCTGTTGGTTCATCTGGCATCACAGAAATAAATCCATTTTTGAAGCTAAGAAGATTCATCCAAACACTGCCATTAGCTGGATTAAAGCCGTCACATCTATTTCTGGGAATCTTTCTAAGGGAACAACTTCATCTTCCATCAAAGAGTTTGTTCTGCTCAAAGTGTTTGCTGTCTCGGGTCATCCTGGTAAAGCACCCTCTATCACTCAAGTGAATTGGCTTCCTCCTCCTTGTGGTTGGATAAAATACTACACTGATGGAGCTGCTAAGGGTAGCCCTAGCCATGCAGGTGGTGGTGGTATTTTTAGAGGCATGAATGCTGAAATAGCTGGTTGCTTTGCTCATTACTATGGCATTACCTTTGCTCTTCATGCTAAGCTGCTAGCTGTTATTTTTGCCATTGAAACAGCTCATGACAAAGGTTGGAGAAAACTATGGATTGAATGTGACTCTAGCTTGGTTGTCTTGGCTTACTCCAAGCCTAATTTGGCTCCTTGGAGACTTAGAGTGAGATGGTTGAATTGTATTCATTTAACCCAAAGCATGTGTTTTAGAATCTCTCATATTTTTAGAGAAGGGAACAATTGTGCTGATAGGCTAGGCAATTTTGGTATTCTTTCTAGTAGCAACTCTTGGTGGGGTCTTACATGCTTTCATTAGGAATGATTTTTTCCATGATAGATTTTCCTTACCTAATTACAAGTTTCGGTAACTTTATTGGGTTAAGGCTTGATGTCCCCCGATCTTGTATTCTTTCTTTTCTTATTATTTCAATAAATTTAAGGTTTGCTGCAGATGATTGTTACGGCTCTTGGTGCCAACCTAGTTGGGATGATTTGCCTTATTATGATGCCTTAACATACCTTAGCCTTTCATAAAAAAAAAAAAGGATTAAATTAGAAGAACAAAGATCTCTTATGAATTAGTATGTCTTCTTATAGTGTGCAGGATACAGAAGTTCAATGACTTAACTTAAAGTCTATCACTTTTATCTTATTCGATTGATGGACTTTAAGACAAGTGAGCGTCCAATGCTTTATGTTTTCTATCACACAAGCTCACATCAGCGTCCAAAGATGTCTCTAGTTTCTATTGTTTTTCACTCGTCCAATATGCCACGATCAATTTTTATTAATCATCAGTCTTTACTTTTATATTACACTTCATGTAAAATGAAATATTTGAAATATTGTCCTATGTAAAAGTAAGTCTGAAACATAGTACCTTCGATTATATAAATGTCTATCAGCTCTTGTCACATAGCCTCATTCAACTAAGTTAACTCTATTAAATAAGGAAAAACAAAAGGCAACTTTTGGATACAACAGAGAAGTGATGGTTCTACTTTTTGCTTTCTGATAACCAGAAGTGCTTTTCAGAAGAACAAAGACAAGTTATCAGACTCAACAGACCTTAGCAATAAATGTTATCTCTAAATGAACATATTTTGAAGATCATTAAAGAAAATGAGTTGAAGCTGTGATGGGCTTCGGCAAGTGTACCGGATCGAAGCAAGTAATAATTAAAACGGCAAGTAATGCCAAGTATCGATCTCAGGGATTAGGTGACCAATTTGTCTAAATTCAAAGATAATAACCAATTTTGACCAAGTCAAAGGAGAGAGAATATGGTGATGTAATCAATTAAGATAACAAATCAATTATCTAATTAAAACGAGATAAAAACAAATCGCAAGCAGTTAAGAAGATTGAGATGATGGTTGGGAGAATCTAAGGAAACGATTTCACCAATCCAATCAAGCATAGATCCAAGTGATTATTTTCTATCCCTAATTCAATTTCATGCTAACCAGGAACCCTAAATTATTCTAATCTCTCGTTTGAGCACAGAGAAAACACCTAAACATGGCAATCAACTATATCTCTATTTGAAGACTAACATGCAAGATTCATTAAGTTCTTGGTTCCCTATAACGATTGCACAAATCTCCTATTATATCTCTATCAATATTCAATTTGTGTTCTTAATTCAAGTCCTAAAGCATGAATCTCCTGTTGGACTCATCACATTTCACTAGTTAACCACGAGCTCATATGATTAACGAAAATAAAACAAAATTAAGAAGCAAGAATTAAGAGTAGGGAGTAGAAAACATCACTGTTTCACTATGTCGTCATGAGCGACTTCATCACTTCCGTAGAAAAGAGGATTAGTTCCTCATAGCATGCTTCAACATAATAAAATCAAAAGAAAACATAATATACAACTAAGCAATTTGTTTGTAAAACTAAACGAGACGCAGCTCAGAGCAAACTAGGATTGGATATAAATTTTGCACTGAAACAAGCTATTTATAAAAAAAAATGGGCACGCACGCTAGCGGGGCGAGCACTTGAAATTGGCGCCAATCTGATTTTGAATCTTCATGGGGCGAAGCCTGTCTCGTGAGGCGAGACAGAATATCTTCAACTTTCCTGTGTCTGGTGAAATAACCAAAGTGAACACAAGAAGGGGGGTTGAATTGTGTTTACCAACTTTTTCGGTTACTTAAAAAGGATTTTCGCAGGCACAACAAGAAGGTTTGATAAAGATAGGATTAGACGAGTGAAACGTCTAATATTAAAACAGAATAGCACACACAAATCAAGAAGGTTAAAAAGAGTTTGATAACCACAGTATTAACTCCCCAAGTTAAAAAGCTAAGACTGAAACAATACTCAAACAAATTAAAAGATAAGGGAGAAGAAATATCACTCAAGAGATTTATACTGGTTCACCCCAAAATCCACAGGGCTACGTCCAGTTTCTTGGCAGCACCAAGTTTCCACTATAACTGATTAAATTACAGTACAAGTATTCTTTGCACACCTAGCCTCTTCAGGCTCAACACTCAAACAAGTATTCTTTTCTCACCTAGCCTCTTCAGGCTCAAAAACAGTAAGAGATAGACGGTTTGTATAGTTAATACAACTTGCAAGTCTTTCAGATCACACTCAGAGAGTGGAATAAATATGAAGTATGAAAGACTGCGAATTTATATCTAATGATTGAGTATGTATTCAATGAAGGAATGAAGAAGTTAATGAAGAGAGTAAATGCTTCTGTGCAGAGTTCTTTTGATATTCAACTTCTTATCTTCATCTTCATTGTTTGATCTATTTAAAGGCTTCAATCAAGAGATCCGTTTGACACAGCTTCAGAAAGTGTGTTCATCTGACTTGAGCTTTCTGAGACACCATTTAATGCCAAAGAGTCGTTCTGAGTATTTATTAAATGCTTGAAAACATTGGGCATTGTCAAGAGTGTCCAAGAGTACACTTTAAACTGAGTAGCTGTTCTTTTCAGAGTATATGGCAGCAGGCTTCTTGTACTTGTTGCAGAGAGCTTTCCTCTTTCAGTGCAACATCAGTTTACTTTTCAATAAAGTACTTTCACTTTGTACTGGAATAGGCAAAAGGTTACTGCAGTGGTGCAGAGATAGCGTGTTTATTCCTTAAAACCTTGAAACAACGTTCTTTTATTCTTTGTCCTTCGAGCTATTATCCAGAGGTCTTCGAGGTCCATAAGGATGGCCTATAATTTTGAATATGGTGACTTGGACTTGATTTCTGACATACTGACTTGGTGTCAGCCATGAGAATTTTAGACGGGTGAAAGTCATCCAAAAACTTAGACGGGTGAAAGTCATCCAAAAACTTAGACGGGTGAAAGTCATCCAAAAACTTAGACGGGTGAAAGCTTGATCCAAAAGTTAGACGGGTGAAAGCTTGATCCAAAAGTTAGACGGGTGGTCAGCTGAGCCAAACTTAGACGCATGCTTCTTGCCACGTCATCAACTGAGCTTAGTCTTTCTTGAGCGTTGACTTTCTTTGACTAACTTTTTAGACGAGTGAAACTTAGACGAGTCACTGCTGAGCTTCTACTAAAAAGTAGACGGGTGAAATTTAGACGAGTGACTTCAAGTCTATTTTCCTGCACACTTATCAAATATATCAGTAATTTCATTTGGTTCAATATTACCATACTTGAACTATTTGGAATCATCAAAACATATAGGATTTACACTTTGAATGTGTTTTAGACTTATGAGGTCTCAACATCTGGCTCGCGGGGCGAGCCAGAAAGATTTCAAAATTTGCTCAGTTTCTGCTTCTGGCTCGCGGGCCAGCATTGTCTCTCGGGGCGAGACCTTGAATTTCTCCTTTTGCTTGTTTTCTTCAATTTTCTATGCTTTTCTTGAGCTTCACTTTTAACCTGAAAATATAAAATCGTACCCAGTGCTTTATTTGACTCAAAAAATAGTAAAAATTCATAAATATTAGCTAAGAGACTCAACATTGCTTGTGGATAAATAAAGCCTAATTTGGGTGAAAACGATATTAAACTCGCAAAATTGGTATCAAAATTGTGGTCTTTCTAGTCATAAAACTAGATGAACCAACGGTTTATCAAGCTGCATGAAGCCTATAAATATCAGACGACCTCCATGGAAGAACATATAAAATTGATTCTAAGTGCAAAAACTCTGCTCGAAATTCTCTCTTAGTCTCTGCAAAAGTGATAAGTTTCTTCGAGCTTAAAATTGTAATATCCTCACACATAATGAGTTATCTTTAGCTCAAAGCCTTAAATTTTTAGTTAGAGTGAGCTTGAAGAAGCTTGAGTGAAAAGAATATACTTAAGTGCATGGAGAAGTGTTGAAGTTAAGAAACACAATTTAACCCCCTTCTTGTGTCACTACAAAAAAAAGTCATGTTTAGCAACCGAACAAATCGGTTGCTATTCATGGAAATTCGGTCACTATTAGTGTTAGCAACCGAAATAGCGACTGATCTCGCAGGGTCTCTAAAACCCTAGTCGCTAATAAGTTAGCGACCGATTTTTCACACATGTCGCTATTACCTGTTGGTTGTGGCTTCTTAATACTCAAGAAGGGGGGTTGAATTGAGTATAGATACTTTTAAAAACTTTTCCCCTTTTTGTAAAAACTAATTCCTTTCTTTAACTTTGAAAAGGTTTTTGTCAACCAAAGAACCAAAAAGTGTTTTCGCAAAAGTAATTAACACAAGACTTGAAATTTAACAAGAAATATTAACAAAGAGATTGATTTCAGATATGAACAAACAGATTATATCATGCAGGTTTCCTTAACCAATTGCTTAAACATGCAATCACCAATAAAGCAAATAAAGAGTTAAGGGATAGAGAGAAAATGCAAACCGAGATTTTATCCTGGTTCAGCTACCTCCTCTGGTAACCTACATCCAGTCCCCACATTATTGTGAGTTTCGTCCACTAAATCAATGATCAATTACAAGATTCTTTACAAGCTTCAACTCTAGGTTCCTTCTACCCAATGACAGCTTTTCCAGACAAAGCAATCTTGCAATTCCCAAGAGTCCCTTCTACTCTTGTCAAACCACCAAGAGTCCTTTCTACTCTTGATCTAAACATCGAGAGAACCTTCTCTCTTATCTCTCTTTTACAGTAAGAAAAGATTAGATTCAGATTCTAAGAAACCAGATATCACAATTTGAAGTTCTACAGAAAAGCTCTAAGTTTCTCAATGAAAAGCTCACTCAGAAAAATTCGTGTTTAATCTCAGTATTGAATGAATTGTTATTGAGAAAGTGTTTTCCCATGCCTTTATATAGTTATATTTCAAAATAGATCCGTTGGGCACACTTTGTATATCAGTTAAGATCAAAACAGACTTTATCTGAAAAATTCAGTTTACCAGTCAATCGATTGTGTAATCGATGTATTAAACAAAGATTTCACTTTTTAGCCTGTGTACATCGATTGCCCAATCGATTGTGTTCTTGGATATTCTTGATCTTGAATGATACACAGATGTGTACATCGATTGTGTTCTTGAGGAACTCATGCGTTTTCAGCCCATAAGTCTTTACATCGATTGATTCAATCGATTGCATGATGATTATCAAAAGTCCTTGCCTCTGTTTGGGCTTATGCATCGATGTACCAATCGATTGTTTCTTCATTTCAAAAAGACCTTGCTTCTGTTTTGGCTTATGCATCGATGTACCAATCGATTGTATGCTTATTTCAAAAAGGCTTGGATTCTGTTTTACCTTATACATCGATGTATCAATCGATTTACAGAAGCTAATTTGCATACTGATCAAGTAAGTCTGGAATCAATCAATGTATACATTGATGTATAGCATTTATACATAGATGTATACATAGGTTTTCATTAAAAGTTAGTTAATTAACTGAAAGGACATCGATGTACACATAGATGTTCAGAACTTTCAATTAATCCTTTTTCATTTTAAGTTCATTTTAACTTGTGAAAACCATTTTAATTAGTTTTGAGAGCTTAATCAAAGAGAAAAACTTAAGTGCTTTCTTTACATAAAAGTCCTAATGATCTTGCTTGAGGTCCATCTTCATGGTGCTTCATCTTCAAGCCTTTCTTCATGATCCTTGCTTTGCTCCATGATCCTTTGCATCCACTTTCCTTGCTCCATTGAAATCTTATTGAAAACTTAAGCTTGGCAAGTAGTTAGTGAATCAAAGTAATAATCAAGTTAAGTTTAGTCATTAATCAAAACATACTAGGGTCATGTATCCACATTAGCGACTGAGAATTAGATCGTTGTTTTGGTGGTTAACTTGTTGGTCGCACGTTCATGGCAACCAAAATAGCGACCGATACGGTAGTGGCTAATTTGGTCGCTGTTGTGCATATATCCTAGACATAGTTAGAGACTTGTTTATCGGTAGCTAGTCCGGTCGTTATTTTTCACATATTCTAGGCATATTTAGCAACTGATTTTTTAGTTGCTATTTCGGTCGCTAATTTTTTTATATTTTTTTAGTTTTGTAATAAATGATATAATACTATATTAATTATGAAAATTATTTTATTAATGTTATAATATTCTAATTAACCCTAATAATAATATGTAAACGATAAATAAAATTGCATTTAAATAAAATTGTAACCCAAATAAATAAAAGTACTTTCATCCATAAAATTGTAACCCAAATAAATAAAAGTATTGTCATCCATGTAAGCAAAAATTCGGGACATAAATAAACACCCACAAAAGTACTAACAATCGATGAAAATGTAAAAGTACAACAAAAATAATAAAGATCATGAAGGAGGTGGGTCGTCCTGTTGTGCATTGGCGTCGACATCCTCCTTGTTGTCCTTTGTAGTACTGGATGCTAGACCTGGCGGTGGTGCAACAGGCGGCTGAAGATGCAGGTGCTGCAAGATGTATCCTGTGGTGCCTCTCAGCTCATCAATCTCAGCCTCCAAGGTCTTCTGCCTGGCATCCTTCTCGGCGAGCTCCTTAGTCAGTTGTGTAATATGATGTTGCATATGCTCTACGACCTTTGGAGGAATGCCTGTGCCAATGTCTCCAGCCGGACGGGACGACAAGGCCACATAATGATTGTCCAACTGCCCAAGCCCATACACGTGCCCCTTCTTATTTTTACCTGCAACCACCTCCAAAAATATTGCATTCGAATCAACAGAGGCTGGAGAGTGCTGCTCCTTGCTAGAAGAACCACCTTCCTGTGAGGCATGTACATAAGCATCCGCTAAGGCATGATCATATTTTTCCTACAAAATAAAATTGATTATCATATTATTAACAATTATTAACAAATAATAAGCTACAAGTTAATTAAACTAATTAATTTTGTAAGTAAGGTTTCCTTTTTATACTCACAGAAATGCTTTTGGCCTTATCGTTCACCCATTCACCTGACTTCAGCTTCTTGATTTTTTCGAGGAGCTCATAAGTAGTAGAGGGTCGGGCAAACTCCTCAGTTTGCAAATTAAACTAAATTAGCACAACGTGAGTCACAATAAAATAATTAAATAGAAAATAAATTAAAATAAACTACATTACATACTATCCTTTCAAAATGATCTCAGCCGAGACCGACCCTCCGGTGTAAGCTGATGCTCCACTATCTACTGCCCGATTCTATCTGGCGATGACACTCCTCTTTTAGAAATCCTTACTGGCCCAATGTTGTTGTAGTCCCTATAGCACTTGAGGTTCCATCCACTTCCCCTTATCCTTCCATTTCCTCAACTTGTGCATTGCGTTTTTCATAATGCAACCACCCCTGTGATCAAAACCCTTCCCGATGTCATTCTCATGACGCAGGTCCCAAGTCAATGCTTTTTGCATAGGATATGTACATATTAGACAAACATAACATATATAATAATTCAAAATATAATACAAAGTATAAACTAAATGTGCGCAAGTAACTAAATTTTAATTTACCTTAAACTCTCTGTACCACATGTCCTTCACGTCACCATCTACTGAAGTCCATGTGGGCCACGAGTACTCGAACTTCTCTTTGATGATCTTAGAAATCCCATCAGCAGTTTCCTTCTAAGAATACAACCTAAGATTGGAAAAACCATCATGCAATTATGTTTTTAAACAATGTCATAAAATTTATAAAATTTAAATAAAATAGCTTACTCTAAGTTGCCGGTGCCTGGCCTAATCACCCTCCTCGGTAAAGCTCTATCCGTGGCCTCTGACTGCGACGATGATGATGGTGGTGGTGGTGGTGGTGGAGATGACGTCCCGACATCATGGACTGGGGTAGTGGTCACCGATGCAACACTCGGCATCGTCTGTCTTGTCTCAATGTCCGTCATATGCTGGTCAGATGAAGGTGTGTGGGTCGTGGGAGATGATCTCCCAATACGACCTTTGCCCCGAGAAGAACGACCTTCACCCCGCCCTCCAGTACGGCCACCTCTACCACCCCTAGTCGATTCTGCCATCTGTTTCGATGAAATTGTTACATATCACATTTAAGTTACTTAAGAAAACAATATATAAAAAATGCAATGTAGATCAATTTAAAATAAACAATCAATATAAAAAAGTAATGTATACATGAGTTACCTAATTAGATGTATCTGTATCACTGAAATCACTCTCACTCTCTTTCTCACTTGATATATATGTAACCTCTTCTGATTCATCCAAGTCAGACTGATTCAATAACACCATATCAATTTCCTCCCAGCCGCCCCCAACATCAACAAGAGATTCGTCGATGATATCGGCCTGACTGACTGTATTATCTGAGATTGTATTGCGAGCCTTTGTCTTGATGACATCCAACCAACCATGATGACCTTCGGGGTATGGCGTGTAATAAACATGTTTGGCTTGTTGTGCAAATATGAACGGGTCATATGCCTTAGTATATCTTCGCAATTGCCTTACTTTGACAATTCCATACTTATTATCTACTTTTGTCCCTATATCTGGAGTATCATCAAACAAGTCACACCTGAAGAGAACTATCTTCAACGACGGCAAACCGGTATACTCCATTTCAACAATTTCAGTTAGTACTCTGTAAAAGTAACTTTCTAATTGACCAGCTATGCCACATACACACACACCATAGTTAGATGATAGCATGCCTTCACTCCATTGTTGTGTACAAAATTTATAACCATTCACAGTGCATGTGTGAAATGGGGTAACTTTTCTCTTAGGTCCCCACGCCAGATTAAGCAATAGTGGTCCTTCAACATTATTTGCTGTATTTAGAGTCTAATACATTACAAATGATTATAACATAAGACGTTACAACACATGTATAATATATAATAAATAACAAAGTGTTAACCTACATATTCTTTGAACCACGTGGGAAACCGTTTGGTAATATCCTGTTTATTCGATCCTCTGAAATGTTTGGGAGGAGTTCCTTTAAAAATTCAGAATAAATACTACAGGACAAAAACTAGTTACTTTAGTACAACATTGTTAATTATTGAACAAGGTGTTAAAAACTAGTATGAACGCAAACTTACTTTAAATATGGCTCAACCTCGACACAGTTTTGCAAAACATACATGTGGGCAGCATCAATGTCATGTTGCTTCATGAAATAGGATTTTGATTTGCCACCAGCCATGTCTGGGTAATTGAAATATGATAATCGAGGACTATATGAAGAACTTTCGCCTGCATCTACATTACGTGGCATTCTAGTCCTTCTTGTTTCCATTTCAGGTGGATAGTAATAAGTGGCGAAGGTAGACGTCTCCTCCACCAAATAGGCTTCATAAATGGAACCCTCTACCTTAGACTTGTTCTTGACTTTGCTTTTGAGGGAGTGCAAGAACTTAAGCAGGAAGAATTTTGGAATAAATGAGGACAACAATAGATAGAATAAATAATTGCAATAAATGAGGTGAATTGGACCGGTCTGCCAACTCTTGCTTCGTACGAGAGATGAATTGGAAGATGCTCCAATGAATCTAAGAAGCTAGGCAGGAATATATGCTCTAACTTACATAGCAACACAGGTATATTGTCTTCCATTGGCCGTAATTGTTGCACATTTAGTGTTATCGACGTCAACTCCCTAAAAAAGTGGCTAAGCTCAACAAGTGGCTTCCAAATAGGTTTTGGTAATGAGTTGAACGCAATAGGAAGCAAATGATGCATGAATACGTGACAGTCATGACTTTTCATTCCATGTAACTTTCCTTCCCTAACGTTGACACATCTGCCCAAATTTGAGGCGTACCCATCAGGAAACTTTAGTTCTTTAACCCATTTACAAACAGCTACTTTTTGTGGTTTGCTCAGAGCATAACTGGCCTTCGACTTGAAAAGCCTGCCACCACCACGGTCTTTCATCTCAAGCTTCTTCTGGTTACATATTTCTGCTAAGTCCAACCGAGCTTTATTAGTATCATTCGCCCTCCATTTGATGTCCATAACAGTATCAAACACATTCATAATAAACACGTTCCTCTCAGTGTGCATGATATCAATGTTATGACGGAGTATGTGTGTTTTCCAATAAGGCAAACTCCAAAATATACTTTGCTTAGTCCAATTATGCTCAACACCATAGCCTGGATTCTGTCCTCCTTGCGATTCATGGATGGGAAGTAATTGGCTCACTCTCTGCCATGTGTTGGGACCAGGCAAACGTGGAGGAGGGGGTTAGTTCTCAGCACATCGCTTCTTGAAAACATTTTTATTCCTCCTATAAGGATGATCGGCAGGAAGGAATTGGCGGTGATAGTCAAAATAACATGTCTTTCGGCTGTGCTTAAGTGTAAACGCCTTTGATCGCTCCATACATATTGGGCACTTAAGCTTCCCCGTAGTCATCCAACCCGACAACATCCCATAAGCCAGAAAGTTAGTTATCGTCCACATCAATGCTGCCTTTTATCATGAAATTATGCCTTAAATCAACATCATAAGTCTACACCATCATTCCGCAAAAATGTTAACTCTTCAATGAGCGACTGCAAGTACACATCAATCTTGGATTTCGGATTTGGCGGACCCATAATTAAAACCATCAGGAACATAAACCACATACTAGGGGGAAGATTGTACGGAGTTACTATAACTGGCCAACAAGAGTAAGATTTTCCATATTGACCAAAAGGATTGAATCCATCGGTACATAACCCTAACCTAATGTTCCGGGGGTCTCTGGAAAATATTGGATGCACCCTATCAAAATGTTTCAAAGCTTCTCCATCAGAAGGATGACACAACACCCCTAACACGGGCTGTATCACAAGGGGAGATAACGGATTGTGGTGGCCACGAAGACATCCTTGCCCGAGCCTTACCTGCCAGAGAGTATTCTGGTCGTTAAAGGGGTGTGGTTTTTGGTGTCACTCAGAAAACTATCTTCGGATCACGAAAGCACCCAAAACAAGAAGAAACAACTGAATTGAGGAGGATGGTCAACCAACTGTTTAAAGAAGTCCAGGAATTGAAAAACAGCAAGCAGGACAAGGAACCAGTGGAAGGGCATGAGCCTGATTTACCAACCCCTACCCCATATAGTGCCAGAGATAGTTGCACTCTTGTGCCACCCGAGGCAATAATCATTACATTAATCGCTTTCTTTACTTGTACGTATTGCATTGACAATTTACATATTAATATTTTATTTATCATTGGTTTAGGGTAATAATGCGTGTAACCTATATTTGTCAAGCCCAACTCATCGTTTGGTCGCTAGGGGGTAGTCTATAACGAATCAGGTGACACACTGCACAACCTACCAATACCTCCAGGTCATGTAAAAGTTGGGGTTGAGTTTGTAGTCAACGGCGATGCACCATTGCCTGTACCACTTGTGAATGCAGATGTGATGACAGTGGAACAGGCAATAGGTACCTATATGGCATGGCCAAGCCACCTCGTAGTTGTAAGTGATCCAGTATCATTTACTGCATATATTTATTAAATTAGGTGGTCAATAACTAATTAATGTATTGTAATGAAAAATATGTAGGTACCCGCAAAATCCAAAGTCAAGAACAAGGGCAAAGTGACGGAGCACAAAGCTAGCAAGAGTGTGGGCAAACCCTGATCTTCCCCTAGGCCTCCGATAGTTGGCAAGGAGCAAACAAATGGGTCAATTACATCCCCAGCAAAGAACAAGAGCAAATATCAGCCTTCCCAGCCTCCTATAACTCATGGTCGTGCATATTTTTTAACCTTTCTTAAGGTCCATGTGTTAACAAGGATGGCAGATGGAGGAACCATTTCCATACCAATGGAGCCAGAAATTCTGGGTTATGAGCACACATTAGAGCTCGGTGGTGAAGGTGCCGAGATTGGAGAAATTCTCAATCATGAGTGGCTATCACAGACTGTTATTAGCGTATATCTCACATACTACATCAAATTTTGAAGTATACAACGTATACAACTTTGAAGTATATCACAGACTGTTATTAGCGTATATGTTAAGTGTTTTAAATATTGATACTGATCCCTGGTGGTTATCTTTTTTGAATGCTAAGAATTGAGTTTGATGAAAATTGAGTTTGTTATTTAAACCCTCATGAATTGCTATGTATGAAACATGAGCAGTGGTCGCTTTTAACTTGTTTTCATCATTGACAATAATATCTGAAATCGTGTAGTATCTGTAAGTATAGAATCAAATGGTTGCTTTTAAGTACATGGATTCTTGGTGCACCAAGAGGGTTGAAAGACAACCACCTGTTAAATCCGATGGGCATGACCCCTGATATATTATATGTAAAAATGTTAATCCCTAGATGCATAATTCCCTCGGTGGAGTTCTAAGGGGAATGGATTGGCAGGATGGGTGGTTTAGAGATGGAGGAAGATGAAGTGATTATGGAGGGTTATATGTTACATGATAGGGTGTTTAGCTATGACATTTTTATTCTTTTTCAAATTACCATAGCGTGAGACATTTAATTTAATTAATGATAGTAATTTTTATGAAATGTGATTACCTGCTTAAGATTTCCTAACTTATCAACATTTTTGTAGGGGTCATTAGGTATTGTTGGTGATCAATCCCAAAGAGGACACGGTGTACTATTTAGATCCCTTGCATATGCATTTTAACAATCACAGAAAAATAAGGGATACATACAATCAGTAAATATATATATGCATTTATTGTTATCTTCATATATATGATGGTTCAAAACTTTTACTTCTATGAAATTATTTGATTTTGCACTCAGGGCTTTGCTAATTCATCGAGGATTAAATGGAGCCAAGTCTCAATTTTCTAAATCATCCAGAACGACTAAATGGATATCTATAATGGTATTTACGAAAATTCTTATGCAATTCTTTAATTTAAATTAAAAAAATAAAAGAATTAATTTATTATTTTTGGTTTTATAGTGCCCCCGTCAACCGAACAGCGACGACTGTGGCTACTACGTTCTGAAGTTTATCAAGGATCATTCAGAACCAAATTCAAATCCCAACCACGGTATTTAATTTCAGTTCTAGCTTATATAATTTAATTACTCAGATTTGGTCATTCTAATTTGATTTAATTTCCATTTTGCAGTATTTTCCTGAATGTAAAAGCATCACATACTCCGATGATCAACTTACTCAACTTAAAGACGAGTGGTGTCGTTCTGTGGTTATGAATTTTATCAACTATTAAAGGGTACGACATACGCTGATATTATGCTAGCTAGTGTCTCTCCTATAGTATTAGTTAATTGGTTATATATATGCATGATTTTGATGTTTGGTTTGGTTAATTTATATATACTTACCAATATTGTATATAAGCTTTGTACATTATATATATGTGTGTACCTACATGCAGCGTTACTGTGAATTGTTCAGGTGGGAAATGTAGAAAAACAAAGGGAATAAAAAAAAGGGGAATAGGTAGTGCTTCCTTCAAGAAATGCTGTCTAAAGTTAAAAATATAAAGCGTTGTCGAAAGTATACAATAGATAGCTCTTTCTTAAGGAAGCGCGGTCTATTTCTAACTTTAGACAGCGCTTTCTTAAGAAAGCGCTACCTATTCCCACTTTCAAAAGCACTTTTTTAAGCGTTGTCTATTTCTTTCACCTTCAGTAGCGAGTGAATAGATAACGCTTGTAAGCGCTACTAAAGGCAAAAAAAAAAAAAAAGCGCTATTAAAGCCCTTTTTTGTAGTAGTGATGGTCCGTGTCAAGTTTTTTAGATTGTCAACCTACCACAAATCATCCTATATGTGATTTTTAAGGTAGTTCTACAAAGAATTAAACATGTTTAATGACATGACAGTTTATGATTAGTTGAAGTGTAAAAAAAAATTATTCAGACAGTGCATACCAATTAAATCTTAATACTTATAAAAATTTATTTTCATATTTTTCATATATCATAAATTAGTTATAAATAATACCTTTTATCGAATAAAAAACTATACTTTAGGGAGGAAAAAAAACCTATATTTTGTGGTAGCATTTTCTAAAGAGTTTAATTTTGATGTATCGTTAATGTAAAAAAATTTACACTCTGAACCAACCAAAGTCATCGTATGTGTAACTTTTAAAGTAACTATTGTAAAAATTAATTTTTTTTAATGATATAATAACTTGTGATAGATTTTTTTTTTACGAAACTTATGATAGATTGATAGCATAAAAATCTTTATATTTATCATATATGACAATTAAATCATTTCTAAATAATGTTCGACTTATATAATCAACATTTTCCTCGTGCAAGTCTAGCTCTTACATGTGTAAATATTTTTTCGCTTACTCAAATAGTATTGAGTTCTTTTTCTTTTTTTTCTGTTGGAACCCACCGTATTTAGGGCATTCGATTCCCTAATAGATTCAAGGAGTATCTAACAAACTTAGATCCTTTAGATCCACTATGAAAGTAATCTCTACTTAAATGCTTAATCACATTTAATATTTGAGTTCTTTGTAGGCATGACAACGAGACCTGAACCGATGGGTGCCCACCCGAACCCGACTTAACTTTGATGGGGAAAACTCGCTTTGACTGAAGACGGGGGAGGGGATGGGGATACTGATACCCGCCCCATCCTGACCCCGAATACACCCGTTGTTTACGTAATTACAATAATAGCCTCATATATCTATGTAGGGTGATTGAATTTGTTTTGATTGAAAGGTTCCATTCTGTAGAAAGGGATACTTTTTTTAAAAAAAGATATAGAACATTTGATTGTGCTTTTATTATGGTGTTTTGATGCTATCAGTGTTTTTTGAAGCATAATGAAGTGCTTCTAAAGTATTATTTCTTTTTAATTTGTAGCCAAAAGAAAACTAAATTCTAGTATCTGTTTGATTATTTTAATTGTATGAAGGTTTCATTTGTTTATTTTCTGGAAGTACAATTTTTGAGTTGTTAATTTCAATTAAAATAAAATAAATTTTAAATTTAATTGGTTACTCATCGACCGGCACAAGGGCTTGCAGGAAAACCTCATCCCGCTGGTGGCGAGGATGGAAAACCATGACGGAGAGCGGGGATGGGGTCTAGGAAGGTAAAACTCGTCCCCATCCGGTTGCCAACCCTAGTTCTTTGACTTTTTTTTTTTGATTTGGTACTTACCCTAATTAGTCATTGGGACCGAGTGAGCCCTCAAAGTATCCCCATGGCTTAGATCCTTTGGACCCGCTATGTGACTAATCTCCGAGTCGGCTGCGCGATTAGTAAAGCCTGATCAAGGGTTGTTGCATACCCAAGGATCGAACTCGAGCAGAGCCCAAACAATTCGTCCTTAAATAATAGTGCGTTAACCACTTCCACCCAATTACTTGGTTAGTTCTTTGATTGATATACACTAAAAAAATAATTGCTTGATTGTTTGATAAATAAATTAGAAGAATTCAATCAATTGTAAATAAATAAATGAGAAAATTTGTAGAGAAAGAAAACACGGCGCGTGCGATAGAAGTTGAGAGGGAAGTAAGTAGCATTCTGTAGGGAGTGAATGGCAAGTTAAAGGGGTGTGAGCTGTGGGGTGAGAGTACTGGACCCCACTACCCATGTGCCCTCCTCCTGTCTCCACCAGCTCCTGCCTCTCAATCATTACGCCTCTTAAACCCTCCCTACTCTCTCAACTCTCAACAAATCAAAAATAAGAATTTTAAACCCTATTTCTTCCTTTTCTCTATCTAAAAACAAACACCCTCATCTTCTTCCATCCGCACAACGAAAAAATCAAAAAACACAACACTCATGTCTAATTCTGACGGAACAACTAACGCCGTCATTAACGGCTCAATCATCGACCCCTCACAACAGCCCCAGCAGCCGCCGCAACAGCGAAACAGCCACCAAGCCGGTAACGGAGCTCTGGCCATCAAGAAACCGCCGTCAAAGGACCGTCACAGCAAGGTGGACGGTCGGGGACGGCGCATACGCATGCCAATCATATGCGCCGCACGTGTGTTCCAGCTCACACGTGAGCTCGGCCACAAGTCCGACGGCCAAACCATAGAGTGGCTCCTCCGTCAGGCCGAGCCTTCCATCATTGCCGCCACCGGAACGGGAACCACTCCGGCGAGCTTCTCCACCGTATCAGTCTCCGTCCGCGGCGGCGGCGGCACCTCCAATTCCCTCTCGTCTTCTTCTTCCGCCACCTCCGCTTCTTCTCTCGACCACAAGCCGTTGCTGGCTCCCACTCCCTTCATCCTCGGAAAGCGGATACGTCCCGACGAGGATCCCACCAAAGACGACAGTGTCTCAGTGGGGTCCTTAGTGGGCCCTACCACGCCACCCAGTCTGTGGGCCCTTCCTGCCCGACCTGACTTCGGGCAGGTTTGGAGCTTTGCTGCCGCGGCGGCACCGGAACTTGTTTCGGTGTCGCAACAGCAGCATGGCTCTTTATTATTCCATCATCCTCATCATCAGCAACAACAACTAGCAATGGGAGAGGCTTCAGCGGCGAGGTTGGGAAATTACCTTCCGGGGCATCTGAATTTGCTGGCTTCATTGTCCGGAGGGCACGGGAATTCTGGCCGGAGAGACGACGAGCCTCGTTGATTTTTCTGTGAATGGACCCTCTCAGTGTCGTTTTTCTGTCATGTGGTGAAGATAGACACACAGATTTTATTAAGGGCCAAGTGAAATTCCTATTATATCCTTCATATGGTTACATGACAAGAACATTATATACACGAGAGGAATCATTTCCGTTCTTCTTCGTATATATGATACCGGTATTTATGTGTATGGCTATGGCTTTGTTGTTGTGTGTGGACAAGTAGAAGATTCTAGTGAAATTTTAGGCTAGGTTTTTTTTTTTGTTTTTTTTTTCCCCTTTTTTGGTTAGTTTTGAGTGGAGAAGTCCGTGAATTATAGAATTCAATTAGGGTTTTCCTGGTTTGGGAAACTAATTAGGTTCTTTGAAGATGATAAAATTTGTTTAGATTGTTTTGAGTTTTCAGTAGAGGAGAGAAAAAGCATGGATTGTTATGGTATTTATTTATGACCTGGATGGTGAATAACTAAGGATTGAGGCTGGAAGTGGTTTTCAGAACCTTGATCAGTATGCAAATGCAAATGCAAATGCAATGGAATAAGTTAATTTAATAATATTATTGTGGTAAGAGTCAGAAATTGCTCTAAGGTGGGTGAAGACTAAAGCTTGGAGTGACGGGTTGCATTGTTGCTTCTGTTTCACTTTCACTATGGATTTTCAATTTCAATGACTTTCTTAATTGGGTGTACAAGTTTGGTCATTGTTGCTGTAGAAGTGATTAGTTCTTGCAAGCTTATTTATTATGTATAGGTTGAGTGATTGTGCATTCGATGTGTTATAATCATCAACCATCACTCCCATTTTGTTGGAGTACCCTTCTTTCAAATAGTGATTCAGAATTCATGTTTCTTGGCTTTGTTTTGAGCATCTTTGAGGAAATTTGAGGTTAGTAGAAGTGGCCATGTTACCAATTTGGCACAGCTGCTTGTGTGCTATGTGCATTGCTCTCTCCTTCACTTACACGCTCTTTTGTTGGTCTTATTTTTTCAGCCATGACTGTTATCTGAAGGACATAGCTGTTGTTCTACTATGTAAGAGTTCTGTGTTGAGATTTTTATTTGCAATCTTAACCATTTATTAGATAGATCAATGTGAGAATAATGTGTTTTCTTGTATGTAAGTGGAAAGTTTTGGGGGTTGTCAGTGATGTGAACCCTTTGGTTTCTTTCTTTGTTTCCAACTACTGTTACCACTTTCATCTGCTATGTATATATGAATGAACTTACTCTGCTACTACAAGGCATTTTAAATTTCAAATTTGAATGGTTAATTTAATAATTTGATACAGATTGCTTTTTGTTCTTTAATACTGTATATATGGCTATGTGGACCTCTTTTTTTTAAGGTAGGCTTGCTGTATCATACTTATTTGGGTGTTTTGAAACTGTTTTCTGTCATTACTATGGTTCTCTCCTGGGAAGTTGTACTCTGGAATTTCAGTATTTACAGGGAAGATATAGTCAGGTACATCCCCTATTCATTCAAGTCTTGCATATACAGAACTGAAAAGATCTAATCTACATGGTATGGTTTCTATTTTTGATATTTCATCCCTAGTTAAAATTAAATCCTAAAAAGAATCTTATGTGGTGCATATGATTCAATAGAGTCAATCTGGGTCTTTGTGCATATAGAAGCATATAAGAGCATCCACATCCCAACATCCTACTTTGGAGTTCTTAAATGGGTCCCATCATTACATATCACTCATTTTTACTTTTAATAATTTAAGCACCTCATCTCTCCATCCCAGCAACTATTAAAAGTTCGGCTTAAATGCAGTTTTCGTCCCGCTATTTTTTCATTTTCGTGAAAATCGTCCCCCCATTTTTTTTTACGCGATTTTGGTCCTCCAATTTTTCAATTTTAGCGGAATTAGTCCCTCCATCAGAGGGCCGTCCAAAAACTAACGGCAGGTGTCACGTGTCATTTTTTGATTGGCCAAAAATAAATAAATAAATAAATAAATTATTGAAAATATTTTGCGCTTAAATGCAGTTTTGGTCCCCCTATTTTTTCACTTTCGCGAAAATCTTCCTCTTATTTTTTCACATTCACGAAAATCATCCTTCCATTTTCAACAATTAGTCCCGATTTTTTTCCTGACAGAATGGATTTATTTTATAAATTTATTTTTATTATATTATTAAAAAAATAAAAAAATACTAAAACTTACAGAGGGCGGGATCGAGGCATCTCTCCATTTGCGCTAACTAGGAGCGACTGACAACGGGAACAATCATCAACCTATCAAACACACTTCCATAGCCAGATGCCTCACCACTCAACTATCAGCCAAGCACCTCTCCACTAGCAGCACAGATCCGGATCCCTCCACCAGCCTCTCCTCCGATCCAGCAGCACAGATCCGGATCCACCTCAGCCTCAGCCGCAAGCTCCGCTGGTTTCGCCGCCGCGCCATCAGCCTCCGTGCTTCTGTTTCGTTCACGTGCACAGGTGAATGACAAAGGGGGGTTTTTGGCTTGTTTTCATTCTTGACATTGGGTCTGTAACTAGAACAAGATTTGGGCCTAAAAATATTTTCAACAAATTTTTTTTAAAATTATTTTTGGCCAATCAGAAAATGACACGTGGCATCCCGGATGACATGTGTCACCTGTCGTTAGTTTTTGGACGGCCCTCTGACGGTATATTTATGCTGTTGGTGGAGAGGTGCTTGGCTAATAGTTGAGTGGTGATGCATCTGGCTATGGAGGTGTGTTTGATAGGTTGATGATCGTTCCTGTTGTCAGTCGTTCCTGGTTAGCGTAAATGGAGAGATTGTTGAAAATGGAGGGGACGATTTTCGCGAAAGTGAAAAAATATGGGGATGATTTTCGCGGAAGTGAAAAAATAGGGGGACGAAAATTGCATTTAAGCCAAAATAATTTCAACAATTTTTTTATTTTTTATTTTTTTGGCCAATCAGAAAATGACATGTGGCACCTGACGTTAGTTTTTGGACGGCCCTCTGACGGAGGGACTAATTCCGCTAAAATTGAAAAATTGGAGGACCAAAATCGCGTAAAAAAAAATGGGGGGACGATTTTCGCCAAAATGAAAAAATAGGGGGACGAAAACTGCATTTAAGCCTAAAAGTTCTTAAATGGACCCCATCAGTGACCCCACATCCTTACAAGTTTCATTCACTTTCAATTAAAAAAAAAAAAGATGTCAGGGACCAGCACAAGCACCGAGTGCTTGTGCAAGAATCCCTGCTTGTTAAGTATCGAGAGAAGCATTCGTTCCATCGCCTCAAATTTTTAAACATCGGTGCTTGTGAGTTAAGCACCTCACTTTTGAGCACTGATGCAGATGGCCTAACAACTCAACTTTGGTTGTATCTTTATTAATGACTTGTTTCAACGGGTTGTTGTGACATTGGCTTTTATTGCCACACCCTTTGAAACAATCATGTGGCCTTGTCCCCCTTCCTCCTCACACTCTCTCCACCTTACACACACAGACACCTATGTTGGATATAGCATTGGAAAGGAGGGTCAGCTGAAGCGCCAATCTCTTAACAAACATAAACAGTTGCAGGAACTATTTCAATCGTCCCCCAACTTGAAGTCTGGCTTTTTAAGATGCCTGCCATCTTAGGCATGATAATTGGGGGCGTCTAATTCAAGTTTGGTGCATAAAACACCTTCATAAATGACTCGGAATAACCTTTTAACCATAATTTTAAGGTGGCGTTTGGTATCTGGAATGTTTTATTCTCAGGCAAATTACATTTTTGAGAATGTGATTCCCGGGAATAAAGTTTTCCCACCTTCACACATGGGAATAGAGTTTTCCCAAGTTTATAACTATCATTCATTAATTTTATTTCCGGGAATATTTTATGCATTGGAATAACTTTTTAAAACTTGTACCAAACATGGGAAATTTTATTCCCATACTTATATTCCCGGGAATATTTTTGTAAAACTTCTACCAAACGCTACCTAAGGGTATTCTCAAACAAGTACTCTAAGGGCATTGTTTAAGGAATCCAACTATGGAAATTATTCATTAAAAAACTAAATATATCTCTTTCAAATGTATTGATTACACAACTTCCCATAAAAATTTACTTTTTTTGATTAGCAAAAAAGTGATTCACATTTATCTCTACTGTTTTATCTTTTTCACCATTGCCTTTACTTCTTCCAAAAAAAAAAAAATTTGTGTCGATGATAAATTAAGCAAAAAAGGAGGAAGATTATTGGTTTGATGATATCTTGGCAACAAGATGGATATTTGTTGTGTCTAAAATGGAATTACATTCCCCGTTACCCCTCCCAAAGGAGATTTGCATTTGTGAACATAATATCTTTTCTTGGTCAAGGCGATCAGCGGGTAACAAAATGAGTTATTGGTTAGTTAAAAATAAATAAGCAATGCTAGTAAGGTATTTTTTTTAACACTTTTTTCAACACATTTTTTAATATTAGGTGAATTTTATATAAAATTTATCAAATAGAGAATAAATCCCTGCGATTCAGTAGATCTTATAATAAATTTATGGTGTTAAAAAGTGTTTTTTATAGCATTTTTCATATTTGATTAGTTGCATGTGTGTGAAAGGGAAATTGGAAAGAGGTTGAGTATAGCCAACCCATCATTTTATTAATCTTGTACTTTTCTGCTTCTGTATTATTGGTGGGGTATTCAAATTTGCGATGCTGACAGGTTTTTTTAATTATTGATAAACAAAATACAGAAGGGTCAGCTCCCAATAATTGATGGGGTCAATGAAATTACACGACGTAGGGTACGGGATGAAACTGGTTAAAATCCATCTAATGATTTTGGGGCCATATTTAATCCCCAAACTCTACTTATCTCTACACTGTTTTTGTGGGACAGAGTACTTGGGCTACTTAGATGGGGTCACTTTAATGTGTTAATGTTTCTCATGAGGCTCTATTTGGTAAAAATAGCGAATAAACTAACTTATGACTGATAAGCTAATTTATAGCTGAAAACTTATAGTTATAATTGAAAAAGCTAGTTGATTGAATTTAAAGTGTTTTATAAAATTAGCGGTTGAACTAACTTATAAATATAAAATGACATAAAATGATATTTATAATAGACATAGTAAAGTGAGAATTTCATTAAATGAATGAGGGTAAAAACGAGAGAAAAGTCAATAAGATATAAGCTATAGGCATAAGCTAAATGAAATAGCTTATGAAGAAAAACTATCAGCTAATGAGATAAGCTTGTTTACCAAACACCTTTATTTCAGTCAAACAAGCTTGTAAGCTAGTCAAATAAGCTATAAGCTAGCTTATTGGACTTGCCAAAGAACTGTAATTACATCTCTGACCAAAAAAAGAAATTACAGTAAAGACCTATTTTGGTCCCTGATAATTTTTGCGGTGCCCATTTTAGTCCCTTACAAAAAAAAAAAAACCTTATCCGTTAGTCTTGACAATTACAAACAAGGGACACATTAGTCCCTCCTATGATGTTCGTTTTGAAGCCTTCGTTAGTTTGCCGATGTGGCCCGTTAATTCATCCACTTGTAGTTATATTTGCCCATGTGAAATTTATTTTATTTATTTCAAGTTAAGGACAATGAACAGAATGTAGGGATGGATAAGTTCAAGGATAACATAATTATATAATGATGAATTCTTTGACGAAGTTACCGCTGACACTTAAGGGAAGACAGCGATGAGAAATACGATGTAGGACCTTTAGATTAAGATACGAATGCAAGATTCTACCCAGTTTTGAGTCAAGAAATTCCGAGGACGGAATTTTTTTTCTAAGAGGGGTAGTAATGTAACAGCCTGATTTTTAATTACGCTGTTTAAACAGGTTAAAATATAATTAATTATATTTTAATCTGAGAGTTAGAAAGTGATTTTTAATAAAATAAAATCATATTCATAGTCTCTCTTATGGTAGAAGGTTACGGTGAAAATTTGGGTTGAAAATTCAGACAGATCCCAGTCTGCGTTTTTACTGACAGTATAATACCAGCAGAAAACCCTAATTTGACCCGAAACTTAAAATTTGTAGATTTTTTATATTATGTCTGTGAGGAATCCTAATTTCCAAATTTCTGATCAGAAATAAAATATTATGTTTATTCGGACGAATTTTGGTGAAAGTTCGAACGGAAAACAGTCGGTATTTTTACTGACAGTAAGATTTTCATGATCAGAAAACCTAATTTTGAATCGTGAACGAAATGATTTATGATTAAATCATATATATTTCCAACGAGTTTGGTTTGTTTAAAAATTTTTGATCAAAAAACAGATAGAAACCCTAATTGGGAAACCGACTGAGTCGAAAACGGAACTGCAGAGACCCGTCAAGATATCGGGACAATGAGTCACACATGATGACTCTTGGAGGATGAGTCACCAAGCATTTATGAGCATTAAATGCTAGTAATCATGACTTTTAGGTAAAATGACCAAAATACCCCCAAGCTTTCGCGGTTATTAACAAGATACATCTACGCACTCTTAACCACTCATTTTACGTGGTTGTAAACCTCCCACATCTCCCCAATTCCGTGCAGCCATATATACTAAATCATACCTATTTCATTTTGCTTTCGTTTCATCATTTTTCTCTCAAAAAATTGAAATCGGGTAAATGACGGAGCTGCGTATAGGATTTCCGGGAACCGCTAATGGATTGAATCGATGAGTCATGGATGACTCATTAGATGTGGACCAAAATCAGCCACACCTACATTGATTATGAGCCACATGAATTTTAATCCTAGTTAGTAACATAACCCTAGTTAAGTTAACTATTAACTATGGTTAAGCTTATATTAGTTAAATATTCCCAAAACCTATTAATCTAAAACCTAAAAACCAAGGAAGGCCTTAGATCTAGCCTATATATACCCCTCAAAATCGTGGCCATTGAAGAACTTGCCAAGATCATCATCATTTCTTCTTCACGAAAAACACACAAAACTCCATTTTCATCTATTTCATTTCTTTTCTTCACGAAAAACACACAAAACTCCATTTTCTTCTTCAAGAGCTTCAAGTGTTTCCATTGAAGAACTTGCCAAGATCATCATCATTTCTTCATTTCCTTCACACATTTGAGGATCCATGATCATCTCCTCTCTTCTTGAACTCATTTTCTTCCTATTTCATGAATTTATATTCTTAGATCTAGAACTTTGAATAATTTTAGAAAATTGTAGAAAAATCATAAAAATGTAAAACCAATTTCTATGATCTAGTTATGATCTTTACATCCATTATCCAAGAGCATGAAATCAAAAACATTTTTCTTCCCTAATAACCATTGTTGGCCGAACATATGTGAGAAAATGGGTTTGGTGTTTTGTTTCTATTTTTGAAAGTTAGTACTTAATTTAAGTTCTATAATACTTGTATAGTTTATATCCCAGAGCTTAAGTTCATCACAAATCCCTAGCTTAACTCTCTAATTAGGGCTGAAATTGTGATGGAAAAGAAGTTTGGTGTTTTTGTTTAATTTGTCAAATCAAATGCTTAATTCATGCTCACTAATACTCTAAGATCATTTATCTAAGAAATTAAGTTGATTTGAAAATTATAACCTATTTAGCCATTGGAGGCCGAAACCCTAAGAGAAAAGGATTAAATGATTTTGTTCATATTTCCAAAGGATAGCAATTTATCCTAGCTATCTAAGACCTAAGTAGTTAGTACCCAAAAGATTAGAATGAGAAAATGATCCTAGCCCTAATTTGAATTGAATGGCCGAAATTAGCATAAAGTGGGTATAGATGGGTTTGTTTGATTAATTATAGTTATGTTGTTTTGTTCAAGGTGAAACTGTTAAGCTATGGTGTGATAGCGAGGAACGTCGAGTTCGGGATTTCGGTGCTAACTTAGGTGGGGGAAAGAACCAATCTACCGTCGGAAATGATAAGTAGTATATTCTATAATAATTGTGTAGGGCGACCTAAACCCTACTAGTAGTTGACTAATCGACAAGACCAAAATCACATTGGAAACCTTTTCTGTAGAACCAATGGTGATTCGGGGATTGTAGGTTTGTCGACGTTAGGAGGATTTTATCTTATTGGAGGTTGATTGAATTTATTATTATTGAATTGTTTATGTGATATTTTGTGGTATTTGAATATTTATGATTGTTTGTGTTATGCATGATCTGCCTGGTTTATTACTATGCTTAGTTATCTTTTAAGTAGAGATATATGTGGTTCGGGAGATGTTATTGTGGGTGAGAGAATGATTGGGATTTAGATGTGCCTAGCCTAATTAAGTGGTTTTATCTATGAGGAAAAATGTGTTGAGACTTTCATGGAAGGTTGAGGCAATAGATTGTTATTGATGCAATTTAGGGAGATTTATATATAGATGTATTGTTATTCACAGCCGTGTGAGTGAAACACACGAGTTCAGGATATCCTATTTTGGGATATCGGATATTGCAGGTGAGTACCCTACAGATGTGGTTGCCGAGGTAGACTACCGTAATACTCTTTTAGTTCTTGACGCGTTCGAATGTTCTTAGAACTGAACCGTTCTGGACTGATACTCCTTGACGCGTTCGTATATTATTGGCACTGGACCATTTTAGACTAATACTTGTTTAGTCTTTGATGCGTTCAAAAGTTATTGGTACTGGACCGTTCTGGACTACTGACTAACGTGATAGGAATAGAGATGGCCACGTCAGTATAAAAGTTTAGTTGTATGATATTGGGGTAGAGGATGATACAATAATTTGAGGATGATTTGTTAGTTATGTATGTTGATTGTCTGTGACATTTATTATATGATATGCTATGACTTTTTTCCGCTTTTTGATGATAGAACTGTTTTTTATCCCCTATATGTTTGTCTACTGTATTTTGCTTTCTGATGTGATCGTTGGAAAAGACCCTGTGGAGGAGCTTGACGCTGAGGAGTTGGATGGAACTCCCTATGAACCAGACGCAGGAGGACGAGCTGTGACCCATGGTGATTAGAGTATAGATAGTATGGCCAGTATAGAACAACAGTAAACGAGACAAACGCAAACTACAAATCAATTAGCACAACATAAATTCTTCATAGAAAAGTCAAATAAAGTCCTAACTACACAATTCACTTAATTTGCAAAAATATAACTAAACAAGTCATACAATTCATACAGGCAAATAAAACATTTATTTATTATAACAACCCCGAAACAAATATTTTCATGCAGTTCCTAAGCAGATATACTAAACCCGCATTAAAACCCACATTACACCTAATGTATTATCTTCCCCCATCTGAAATTGACGCCCTAGGTGCCTCTGGCGCTTCACAACAACGCGCAGGCAAATCCTGTCAGCTCCCAAAAATACAATTTCTGTTCCTCCAAGCATGACAGTCACAACAACATAGGTGAAAATTGTCCATCAACCAAAAACAGCGGGACCAAAATCAGTACAATAATCACAAAATAATTAATTTGAACTACTGATTTTTGGATTTAGAAATAAAACAAAATTTAAAATAGTATTTTCGGGAACTTCAGATTCAAGCAAATTGAAGGATATGCATAATGAAGGGTGACGATTGTTGGATATTTTGTTTTATTTAAAATAATTTAGTTTAAAATTTAAATGTTATAAATACCTCCATTATTACTATTTATTATAATTAATATTTCTATCATTTTTTATTTATTTATATTATCTTTGATTGCATTTTAATATGATTATTATGTGATTCATTGCTCTCCTATCACTACAAAAAAATCACTGATTACCGACGGCCAAAGTCCGTCGGAAACGCCGAAAATCCGTCGGTAATACGCGTTTCCGACGGACCGTTTTCCGTAGGTAATAAGCCCGTTGCAAACGGTTTCCGACGGACTGGGAGATCCGTCGGAAACTTACCGACGGAAATTTCCGTCGGTAACGTTACCGACGGACTTTGGCAGTCGGAAAATTACCGACGGAAAAGTCCGTCGGAAACTTACCGATGGAAGTCCGTCGGTAATGTTACCGACGGACTTTTCCGTCGGTATTTTAATTTTTTATAATAATTTTTTTTCGGTATTTTTTAAATAAAATAATTATTTTTAAAATTTTTTCGGTTAGTTTCGGCATCATCCATAGGAGAGCAATACCCATGGCAGTGGCTGCAAATTTCTTGTGTAGACAGATTGTCCATAAAGCTTTCCAAGCATCTTCTTTTGTCTTGGCAACTCCTATTGCTAAGCCCTCAAACACAGAATGAGCACAAAGGGCAAAAATCAACAAGATGACATCTCCAAGTGAACTCACAGACGCGAGAGCGGTGGCGAAGGTGGCTGCACACGCGGAGGTCGAGCGGCGGACTGTGGAGGCGGTCGTGCGGCGGTCTCTGGCGGTTGTGGGGGAGAAGAAAGAAGGAAAAGAGAAAGGAAAGAGAGGAAGGAAGGAAGAAGAAGAGGAAGGGGCGCCTGGTCAGGTGAGGAGAGGGAGAAATGGGAAGAAGTTTTGGGGAGGCTGAAATGAAATGGGGTGGGGGGAACTAATTTATATACATAAAGGGGTTACCGACGGACTGGGTCGTCGGTAACCATGGACGTTTTCAAATTACCGACGGCGAGATCCGCGTTTCCGACGGACAATTTCGTCGGTAAATACCCCAGATCTGACCCGCCCGTTTTTCGAAAAAATTTCCGACGGAAATTTCCGTCGGTAACACGTTCCCGCCCGGTTTTCGAGACATTTCCGACGGACTATTCCGTCGGTAAATACCCCGGATCTGACCCGCTCGTTTTTTCGAAAAAAATTTCCAACGAAAATTTCCGTCGGTAATCCGTCGGTAACGCGTTCCCGCCCGGTTTTTGAGACATTTCCGACGGACTATTCCGTCGGTAAATACCCCAAATCTGACCCGCTCGTTTTTCCAAAAAATTTCCGATGGAAATTTCTGTCGGTAAATTACCGACGGAATTTTCCGTCGGTAACGCGTTCCCGCCCGATTTTCAAGACATTTCCGATGGAAAATTCCGTCGGTAACCCGGTTTTCGCAACGCATTACCGACGGAAATTTCCGTCGGTAAATTACCGACGGAAAATTCCGTCGAAAACCCGGTTTTTGCAACGCATTACCGACGGAAAATTCCGTCGGTAAATTACTGACGGAATGCCCGTTGGTAATGTTTCCGACGGCCATTTCCGTCGGAAATAACGCTGAATTTTTCCCCCTCGCAATTCCGACGGTTTTTCCGTCGGTAACAACAAAATTTCCGTCGGAAAAAAATCCGTCGGTAAATGGCCGTCGGTAATTCCATGTTTTCTTGTAGTGTATTATAACTGTCAACAGTCATCTGTTACTAAGAGGAATATTACGGAGTTGCTATATGATTCTTTCTTTAATCCTTCCACAACATTCTTTCATATATGCTTTGGAGGCTTTAATTAGTATCTATATATATACCTAATACACTCACCGTACAAAAAAGAAGGATTTGGAACAAGTTTTATTTTATGCTTTACATTATTGTATGATTTTTTATATAAACTCTTCTTTTCTACTTTCAGCTTTTTGTAGGGAGAGACAACATACAACTACAAAAGGTTTTAGCTATAGAGCTTAAAACATACATTTTACTTCTTTTTATTATGTTAGTAGATTGAGAGTTGATGTAATTCTTATTGTTTTGGCACACAGAATAATATAGTTATTCTGGAAGAGTGTTAAATCCTGGGGGAGTTTCGTAATTTGATTGATATAATTCTGTTGTGGGTGAAATAATCCTTAAGGACAGTGTGATTTTACACGTCTCAGACTATAAACATCTTAAAGATGTTCTTCATCTTTTTCTATATTTATTTTATGTTTCTATTTTATTTATTTTTATTCATTATTTTTACAACAATCTTAAGGATTATTGCCTATGGAAAATTTATTTATTCTCTAATTTCAAGTTTAAATTTTGTTTTGTCTTTATGAAATTTTGATTTACCCAATATATTCTTGATTTATATTCTAGGTTTCTCAAGTTTGAATACAAGGTGACACAGGTTTCACAACCTGATGTGGAAGGAAGCGGAAGAAAAAAACATTTATTTTTATTTTTATTAGGAATTGCTGTTAATTGATTCTGATGGTTTGTTGTTTCTAACGTGGCAGTGTTACTTGAACTTTTCTTGTTGGAGATTGATAATTTACAATTCTGGAATGGTGGAGTTCAGTTTTTGTCCAAGGTGACTCCAAACAATTACAGATGTCATATATGGACTCATCCTAATAAGGTATGTTGTGAAAATATATATATCTTTTGGGTGTTGAATCATTTCCTCTCCAGATGTGATTCCTTGCATTTGTGACTGGATAGCTATTTGAGCATGTATATTTTTTAAAGGGAATATCACCCTTCAATATTCGCACAACAGCATCTTTTCTGAGGTTTTGATGCTATAAGTGCATGATATGTTCTTTTGCAAACTGCATAAGTTTCTTTTAGACATCTTTTCTAGTTAATATAACTGAAAAGAGATGAGACATGTTTGGTTGCTAAATAACATTAACAATTTATTCATTTATATATTTCATACTGTTCTAGCGAGTTTCATATTTGTATCATTTATCCTTTTGTGCTTTCATGCGTGGAAATGTGAGGGTTACTTGGTTCAATGCTTTAGTGGCTGGACTGATCAGTAAGAGGGATTATGTGTCAAGTAAAATCTTTTGTGTAATCTAAAACATTATTATGATTGAAATGATAATGAGATATATGAAGAACTAAATTGAGCTTGCTGTAGATAATTGCCTACTTTTGAGTAATATAAAAGGATCGAAAATAACAAAGGCCTTTATGCATGAATTGTTGTATTTTTTATTTTTTATTTTTTGAAAAGGCAAAAGTATGTACTAATTGGAGCACTAGGGGTACTGCAAACCCATATGTATGATTTGTTGTATATATAGATTGCTTTATATATGTTGGATATTTTAATATATTTCAAAAGTTTAAAGTGGGTGTAATTTTGATATTTTGAAATTTTTGACATATGGAAGCCTTATCTGTAAGAAACATTGAGTTTTATATATGTATGCTTATCACATGACGTGGTAAATATAACACCCCCTTGGGCACTACATGACTAACACATTTCGGAAATAAAATACTTAAAATAATAGCTGGTTTGCTTTCAGAAAATAAATTTATATAAGTACTTAATTACAGATCTATAACTTTTACAAAAATTTCGACAGAGTCTCCTCTGTAATTTTAACATCCCAAACAAAAACACCTGCCTATATATTTATATTTTCATCCAAAAGATAAACATTCTATCCAAAATAAAGGCTCTCTGAGCCATAAACATACATACTATCATTAATCAATAACGTCTTAAAAACCTAAGCTGGTCGTACAATGAGACTCTTACCAGAAAAGATCTCGTGGTTTTTCCAGTAATTGAACTTTCTTCAAAGGTCGGGATCAATCCCTCCAAGTGGGGCAGAGAACCCCTCTACACCATCTGTACACGCAACAGGATACCACAACAGAAACCAAACAGAAATGATGTAAAGGTGAGTTATAACCAATATATGAGTATAAACCATGGCAGTCATATATTTAACATCATAAACAGCATTAAAATACCAAAGTAACAACTCATATAAATATAATAATATTCATATCATAAGATTGTTCAGATTTAAGATTTTATTCCTAAGTTTTCTGTTAACACTTCAATATCCACTTTCTAACACAATCTCCGGAGATCCTAACTTCCCTTCTTCGAGTATGATAGGCCGCTATATTTCCTATAACACAATTGATTTGCGTTGGGTGGCCTCTCCACTAGGTCCTTTCTCCAATTGTTCTAGGATTTCGTGTATCACCTATATAATATTTGATAGTCCCCTATTGAGTACATTCGTGCAAGGTAGCCGATTTCCACGACAAGAGGTTGTAAAGCCCCAAGCATTGCGTGGAGTTCGAGCCCGAATGTCCCTAAAGACCCAAAAGCCCAAGAATATGCCTTTGGTCCGTAACTATCAAATTTATCAGTCCACCCTATGTGAAAACTGTAACTCGATAACAACAGCACGTCTACCAGATCATCCTTTAAGATATTAACTAACTTTTAATATCCATTAAGTTTTAAACTCTCGCTAAAGATTTTTCAAAATCTTTTATCAACAGACACTAGTCTGACGTCTCGGAACTCTAGGTCCTTAATAGTAGGAAGGCTAGTCCGGCTTCACTGTAATCAGAATCCAGTCTGAAACCTCAGCACAGAACTCTAATCTTTTTCTGTTTCCTTTCCCTTTCTGAAGAAAGCCATAATCTATTTTCAAATTTTCAGAGTTCATATACTTGTCATAAAAATAAAGTTTTTCCATTCATAAGTCATGACTAATGTCATGCTATCAACCAGTCTCAATAGTTCAACAACACAGATGACAACATATACGCATATTCATCAGACATATGCAATTCCAATATCTCAGCATCATATAACATATAAATATTTCCTTCTTCGAGTATGATAGGCCGCTATATTTCCTATAACACAATTGATTTGCGTTGGGTGGCCTCTCCACTAGGTCCTTTCTCCAATTGTTCTAGGATTTCGTGTATCACCTATATAATATTTGATAGTCCCCTATTGAGTACATTCGTGCAAGGTAGCCGATTTCCACGACAAGAGGTTGTAAAGCCCCAAGCATTGCGTGGAGTTCGAGCCCGAATGTCCCTAAAGACCCAAAAGCCCAAGAATATGCCTTTGGTCCATAACTATCAAATTTATCAGTCCACCCTATGTGAAAACTGTAACTCGATAACAACAGCACGTCTACCAGATCATCCTTTAAGATATTAACTAACTTTTAATATCCATTAAGTTTTAAACTCTCGCTAAAGATTTTTCAAAATCTTTTATCAACAGACACTAGTCTGACGTCTCGGAACTCTAGGTCCTTAATAGTAGGAAGGCTAGTCCGGCTTCACTGTAATCAGAATCCAGTCTGAAACCTCAGCACAGAACTCTAATCTTTTTCTGTTTCCTTTCCCTTTCTGAAGAAAGCCATAATCTATTTTCAAATTTTCAGAGTTCATATACTTGTTATAAAAATAAAGTTTTTCCATTCATAAGTCATGACTAATGTCATGCTATCAACCAGTCTCAATAGTTCAACAACACAGATGACAACATATACGCATATTCATCAGACATATGCAATTCCAATATCTCAGCATCATATAACATATAAATATTCACAGTCAAACAACACATCATAAATCATCATAAGCAGTTCATAACATTAAGTATATAACTACTAGGAACTCCTCAGGCTGACTCCCTTTACTTTTGAAGACAAGAGAAAGATCCTTGTATTAATGCTCCAATTAGTTCCAAGAGTGCAAATTCTACTCCACCAAGCAAGCATAGCCATGATCAACATCCCAGAGACACAACCTAAGCATGATAACAAACAGACAATTCCCTAAGTCAGTTATTCAACATTCATAACATTTAATTAGCTTACTTCCATACTTAATTTCGCAGAACAAAACTAATTTCAACTTAAAATCAAATTAGGGCTTTAGGGTTTAGAAACACAATTTGGGGAAAAAATCATTAGATCAAAGGATAATAAAATTAACTTAATAGAGCACTAATTTATAGTCCTAATTGTATATAACAAGGCTCAATTTCAAGATTAAAATCTGGATCCAAAAGGCTAGGGTTAGGGTTTTCAAAATCAAATTGGGGATTTTCATCTAGGAGAGGTTATGATGAAGAACTCACCAAGATGACAAGGAAAGAGGACATGGTGGTTTGATTGCATTTATTACTATTTATTATAATTAATATCTCTATCATTTTTATTTATTTATATTATCTTAATTTGATTGCATTTTAATATCATTATTATGTGATTTACTTCTTTTTATTATGTTTGTGACATTGAGAGTTGATGTAATTCTTGCTGTTCTGGCACCCAGAATAATATAACTGTTCTGGCACACGTCTCAGACTATAAACATTTTAAATATATTCTTCATCTTTTTCTATATTTATTTAATATTTCTATTTTATTTATTTTTATTCATTACTTTTATACAACGAATGAGTGGAATCAACTCACCACTGAAAGAAGAAGAGAAAGGCATGATGGCAGCGCTCCGGTAGAGCTCCGACGCGGCGGTGACAGTGGCAGATGGCCGCGGTTCGCGGCAAATGTCACACCAAAAAAGTTATGCTGTTTATTTAGTGAAAGGCTACCGGACGATTGTCGGAAACGCCCGAATAGTGGCGGTGGTGGCGGAGCAACTACGTCCAAATGGAAAACTGGTTGGTGGGAAAGGAAGAGGATGATGAGAGGAGTCCAAATCTGGCCTTCTTTTTGCCAACCGTGGCTAGAATGGTGGCCGGAATCTAGAGAGAAGGTGGAGAGAGAGAGAGAGAAAGTTTAATAAGCAAATAAAATCAAATAAGTCAAAACACATATAAATAAATATTTAGTCATTTAATAAAATTAGTTATCAAATAAACAAAAACACACACACACACACACACACACACACACACACACACACACATATATATATATATATATATATTAAATTGGGATGTTACAGTTATCAACAACAGGAGTTTTGCAAAACATACTCAACTTATCAACAAGGGATGGTGTAATGATTCTGTAGAGATTTTAATGAAGGGGAATGGAGATAACACCTTTTATGTATAGTTTAGGAGGGGAGAAGATGTATTTTAAAATTAATTTACTTTAATACCCTAATATATTTAGAATTCAAAAAATTTAAGTAAGGGTATTTTAGTCAATTTAATCATAATGTTTTAGATCCCCTCCCCTCCAAATCCCCAAATATTGGAGGGGAGCCAAAATCAAGTGAGGAGCGAGATTTTGCTCCCCTCTATTCCCCTACCCCACCCTCAATCAAACACTATGTTAGCGGCGAACCTTAACATTTGTTGTTGTGTCCAATTTCATATTTTATATTTTAAATTTATAACTTCAAAGGGAATAGGTTCTACCCAGCCTGGTAGATGGGCAAAAGTTTTGGGCTGGAGGCTGGACACCGTATATACAAAATGGATACTATACTAATACCCACTTCCTGGTCAAACAGACTTACGAAGATTTTGCAGCTCTTGGCTTTCATATTCTGTATTTAAAAAGATGCATTTTTAAAATTATTTTGTTTCCAGTTTATATGAGTGATTGTATTATAAAGGTTGCTTATATTAAATTTATGCATGACATCAATGGCATCCAGTCCCATAACAAATGAGATTAAATAACACATGAAAAGTAAATAGTTTAAGAAATACCGTAAAGTAGATCTTAAATTGAAAGCATGAAAAGTTAAAAGTCAATTCTGATTGATTAAATAATGCAGCTGGTAAAAAGCAATCAACGAAAACTAATAAAACAGAGGCCGTAATATAATATTGAAATGCAATTAAGTGTGCACACGGGGAAGCATATTATCCATGTCTTAATAACACCTTATAACACATCTTTCATTGCTGTCACTTTAAGAAAGCAACCCAAAAGGGACGATTCATAATTATGCCATGGATTTGATGCATCTTTTTTTATTTGCTACTACTAATTCTGTCTTTGGAATCATGGAACATTCCATGCTAGCCTATTATAATATTGGATCATGATCTTTATTTCTATATTAATATTTATCCATTAATTATCAGATATGGTACTCTCCCCAATCCCAAGGAGGCCCTACATTTGGTTCTCACACAGACATGGTCAAAGTTACAAAAGCTAGCTCTTTTTTATCTAGTGGCCAAATTCAATCAAAGTGTGGCTAAACTCTATAGGGCATTGCGCCCAAAAAGAATGAAGAAGAAGTTGAGTCAGGAAATTACACCTTGCAGTTCTAGGACCTTCTCAATTCCGTTACCATATTCCATTACGTGTAATTCCCTTGCAATTTCAATTTCTGTTAGCATTTGTATTTCCTTTTCCTGACTGTTTGCATAGGTGAAATCTCTATTGCACAGTTGGCAAGAGATGTGTAAGTTTAGGACATGAATCAAGTTATATAGTCACTAAGTGTTGAATGAATGAAAACACAGAAAAATTTCCAGAATTCCCTTTCCTCTTGAATCTTGTTGGAGCTTGTTCCCTGCTCGAAAGGGTACACAATAGGATCACTCCTATCAACACCTATATTTTTTTGTTAAAGCAAAATGACATGCAAAAAAACACACCATAAAAAGAAGAAAAACAAAAACAAGGAACAAAATAATGGAGAGACATAAACCAAAACTCATGTTAAATGAATTTACCCCTGAATTGGGTATTGTACTGCATGGCTCTGAAAGTAAGTTTTTTGTTCTTCCTCATTTATACATCTGAGAATTAGGCATAATCATTGTAAAATAAGAATCATCCTCAGCAGTATTATCATTATTCAACTGCTCTCTCCTGAGTGGCGAGAGTCATTCTCTATGTCATTCTTATCCCCATCTCCCCAAAGTTTGACAAGTATTTCTATATCATAAATAACATTTGGATTTGAATTAATCAAATGAGATTCAAAATTCTTACTGCTAAATGTTATGTCACAAGAAGCCATGGAACGCTCTTCACACTATAATAATAAAAAAAAGATGTTTAGCAATGGATGTGCCTAAATTTGTATTAGGTCTGTCTTAAAGATTTTCTCCTGTTTAAAGCTTATCCCACCACTCACAAGGAAATCAGACAAATTCAAATCCTCTTGCATAGCTTGCTACCACACCAACTCCCCCTAGTGCAGGAAACACTTTTTACGTGAGTTAAAAGTGTTTTTTAACGTCTGAAAATTGCTTGATGTTATTCGAGCAGACGTTAAAAGTTACACTTTTAACGTCTGTTTAAACTGACGTAAAAGTTCACATTTAACGTCAGTTATTTAATATAACTGACGTTAAATGTGCTACTTATAACGTTTGTTGTTTTAAACAACAGACGTTATAAGTATTTTTTTTTAAAAAAATTTACTTTAAACGTCAGTTTGTTGCCATGATTTTGAACTAACCAAAAAAATTTGTTAACAGAAAAGAGGAGAAGAGAAACATTCTTGCAAAGAATAAATCCATAAAAAAAGAAAATGAACCCAGAAAGTTTCAATAACATAAAGCATCAAAGGTTACAAACCATAAACAAAAATAAACCATAAACAAAAAGCAAGAAAGTTTGGAATTTTCAAGAAAAAGCAGGAAGTTTCTTCATAGATCTTTTTTCGCATGTCTTCTTCTTAGCAGATCTAGTCCCTTCTTCGAAGATCTGACCCCTTCGCTCGCAGATTTGGCCCCTTCGTTCGTAGTCTCTTTAGTAAAATTAAGCATTCTCACCCTTGCCAAGAAACAACCTTTGAATTAAGAATCTGAAGATATTGCAGAGAATAATAGTTATGACTCATATTCAACACAATTATTGCTTACACCAATTTTTACTGGGAAAAAAAACGTAAAAAGTAACCAACCATGATACTGGCATTTGCGTAGCAGATTCTCCAAGACTTTGAGGCAAATTGGGTCGTCATCCACAGCAAGAACACACATACCCACAGGAAAAGGGAGAGAGGCGCTGCTACGGCTGTGCTAGGGTTTCGGAAGTGAAGGGTGAAACTTGAATGAAATGAGAGTGAGTTGGTTGGGTCGTTTTAAAACAACTTAAAAGTCATCTTTTAACACAACTGACGTTAAAAATGATTTAAGTGAACCTGATAATTACGGTTCTGCCACCGCCTCTTTTGTTACGTCTCATTTTTGTCTAACAGACATGTACCCTTCTCGTTTATTGAATATTTTCCACTAGTGTCCACGCAAAATTACAAACACTTTTCTCTATTCTTTGTCTCTACAGTGAAATTGTATTCCATCCACACACAATTTCTTAATAATGATGCAACTGTTACAAAACTAAAACTCAAATCCTCAAATGCACTATCATCATTTTACCTAAAACTCAAATGCTCTAAACAAACAAGTAGGGAGGGAGGGCGATAGAGAAAGAGCTTTACCCTTGAGGTGGTGGTGGCGGCGGCCCAGGCACGTGCAGTGGTGGCTCACCTGAGGTGGGGGCGCTGCAGGGATAGAGAAAGAGAGAAATCAGATAGAGAAAGACAGAGAAATGGGGATACTCATCGGAGGTGGCGCTGCACTGGTGGTGTTGGCTGTGGCGCCGCCGGAGTAGGGAGGCGGGAGGAGCAGAAAGAAGAAAAGAGTGAAGAAAAGAGAGAAATGGGGAAGAAAATGGGAGGGGCTCGTGATTCAGGGATTCTAGTTTTAGCGATCGAGTATTCGGTCGCTAATCCCTTTAATTAAAATTTTGTCGCAAATTTCGATCGCCAAATGACTCCATTCTAATTTCATTAAACGCGTCTTAGCGACCAAATTTTAATTTGATCACTACCCTTCTCCCATATTACCGTTGTAAGTAATTCGGTCGCCACTTTGGCCGCAAAAATAGTCAATAACTTTGACTTTTAATTTTAGTTGCGACCAATGAAATCGGTCGCTAACCGTATGTTTTATATAATTTTTCAAAACCATGTAATCGATCGTCTTTTCAGTCGTAACTAGCGGTTGTCTTGATCTGTCACTAAATGGTCTTTTTTTTTTTTGTAGTGTCAATGGAAATTGAGACATGATCAATAGTGGCAGCAATTTCATTAGCTGTGTTGGGAGCCACCTCCAGTACTAAAGCAAAGGCACCATTTCTGTTCTGAGTGCTGCAATCAACTTTGTGATCTTCTGGGCTAAAAGACACCTATAATTAGAAAGTAAAAAATATTTAAAATTTTGTTCTTTTTTATGTTAATCTCTCAATGGTTAATAAAATATTTACAAATTCATCTATTCATATATATTAAAATTATTAAATATATTTAATAATAACAATAAAATTTTAAAAATTAGAAACTAAAGTAAATATTTATAATAACTAGCAAAAAGACAGGCATTGACGTGCCTGTTTGTCCTCATTTCTATTTCTTTTAATCGTGTGCATTCACATTGTTGTTATATAATATATTTTTTGTCACTTATGTAAAGTGAGTATTTTTATTTGGTAATTTTTGCGAGTTTATATCATGTTTGATTCACGTAAACAAACACACACATACACACACACATGTTGTTAATAGATGTAAACGTTAATAAAATGCATATTGTAATAAAAAATAAATCCAAGGTAGAAATTATTATTTTAATTAATTACAACTATTATTTGGCATTAACATCTTAGAATCTGGCTTAATTATGAGGCCAAATAGTGATTGAATTTCAAGATCATTTTACATTTCGTTATATTTTATGAAAATAAATTTATGTTGTTATTTTTAGTTAACCAGCAAGAAAGCTTATGAATGATATAAAACAATAATAACTTCGAATATTTGTTTACCTTGAACGATTCTTCTCAATTATTTGTAATCATATTATCAATAAATTCTTGGCGTTTGAAAAACTACCAACTAAGTTCATGTTCCCGTTGAGCATTGTGATGATGCATTGGTCTGGTCCAGCTCTGATTCAAGCTCTCTATCATTCAAAGAGGCATATCTTTTTCTGTTTCCTAATAGACAGAATGCTGTTTGGTGCAAGAAGTTGTGGAATCAATTTGTCCCTCCTTCTAGATCTTTTGTTGTTTGGAGTAACACCATCATAAAATGCCAACTGATGAACAAATGAGGAAAATTGGCTGCGCAACAGTGTCTATGTGCAGTCTTTGTGAAAAGTCAGAAGAGACTTCAGATCATCTATTTTTTCATTGTGAATTTGCTGAGAGTCTTTGGAAATGGATAGCAAATGTTCTGCACATACAAATTGACTGCTCTTCTGTTATGAATCTACTTTCAATCCTAAATCATCATTGGAGTTCTCAGTTGCAAGATGTCATCCTTGCTGCGGTTGTTAATATCATCTGGATTACTTGGTATAGTAGGAATAAAAGAAGATCGGTTTAAATAAGTTTTTGGTCCCTATAAATTTCATCAAACCCTGTGAAATTTTTTCTTAGGTTTTCGTCCCTGTAATCTAAATTTTTTTGCAAATAGTCCCTACCGTCATCTTTTTCCGTTATCTAGTACTCATGGGTATCGAGGTAATTTTATTTTACTATCCGACTTGCTGTAAAATTTGGTCATAAAATAGAAACAAAATCATACATGAGGGACATAAGGTTAAAATTGCTAAATTCCTTCATTTTGTATGATATCTAATACTCAGTGGGTACTGAGGTAATTTCTCGTTCTTATCCGACTTGCTCCAAAATTTGTCTAGAAAGTAGAAATAAAATCATACATTAGGGCCATAGGGTTAAAATTGACAAATTTTTTCATCTAGTATGATTTCTAGTACTCAGGGGTAACAATAGGGACTATTTACAAAATTTTCGTAAATACGGAGACGAAATCCTAAGAATTTTTTTACAAGGACTAAAACCAAAACTTGTGAACTTTTCAGGGACTAAAAGCTTATTTAAACCAAGAAGATTTTATAACTCTTCTATTAGTCTTGCTGCTGCTAAGAATTTGGTAATTGTTGCTGTTTCAATTCGGGAAAGCTAATTGCTAGCAGCATGTATAATTCAATTGAAGAGTTTTCAATTCTTCAGTTTTTTAAGATTCCAGGGCATGCTCCGAAGTGTCCTAATATCAACCAAGTCAATTGGTTCCCTCCTTCATGCAATTGGATTAAGTGCAATATAGATGGTGCTTCATGCAGCAGTTTTGGGATGCTTTGCCATTCATCTTGGGAACCTAAATTCTGTCTCTGCAGAGCTCAATGCTGCTATGTATGCTATAGAAATTGCCAACCAAAGAGGGTGGAATAGACTGTGGATAGAAACAAACTCAATTCTTGTTGTTAAGGCATTTAGCTCTTTAAGTGTAGTTCCTTGGCAGTTGCATAATAGATGGATCAATTGCATGGATCTTGCTAAAAATTTCAGCTATCAAGTCACTCGTATTTACTGAGAAGGAAATTGTTGTGCGGATAAGCTTGCTTCTTATGGGGTTCATCATTTAGGCTTCATGTGGTGGGATTTAATTCCTCATTTTATTAGAGAGGACTTTGGTCGTAATAGGCTTGGTCTTCCAGCTTATATATTTAAATGATTCTTTATAATGTTTTCATGGGTTTTGGTTAATGTCCCCCCATGTTTCTTGTTTTATTCTTTTTATTCTATTAATAAATTAATAGGTTGCTACAAATGATTGATAAGGTTTTTGGTGCCAACCTAGTTGGGATGGAAAACCTTATGGTGATGCCTTTGCAATCTATTTTATTAAAAAAAAAAAAAAAACTACCAACTAATACATACAATATCATATTCTCATATACAAATATGTGATTTCACAATCTCAGGAAAAAAATATTATAATCTATCTACCATAATAAATCACTTTATTAATAATTTGTGTACATATTAAATAAGGAAATATAAAATTAATTTTAAAAAAATAAAAATAAAATGATGTTAACATTGAGAAAACGAGAAAACAGGGTGTTATATATATATATATATATATATATTAAACTATTAAATTATATATAAATATTAAATAATAACACACACACACACACATATATATATATATATTAAAATATAGTAATTGATTCAGTTCAAAAATCCTTGAACCTGATAACCAAATCAATGACCATTGGGTTTGGTTCGGTCAGTTCGGACCCGAACACCAAAAAAATGAACTAATTTAATTGGTTCAGCTTGGATTTTCGGGTTCATTGAATTATTGGTTCGGGTCTTACGCCCCTAAACTTTCCCAAAGAACACGATAGCTTTGCTAACTTTCCTGGCTAAAAACATTTAAAAACAAAAACAATTATAAACTTTAAAAATCCAATGATAAAATAATATAAAAACTCGAATCAATCAAAATTAGTTCGGTTCCATTCGGTTTGATTGAGTTAGGACCCGAAAATATTAAAAATATATATAAAATAAAATATATATAAAAAATATTAAGTAATAAATTATATATAAATATTAAAACATAATAAATATTATATATATATATATATTATAAAATATTAAAATATATTAAAATGACCATCTGGTTTGGTTCGGTTCAGTTCAGACCCGAACACAAAAAAATAGGAACCAATTTAGTTTGTTTAATTTGGTTCGGATTTTCGGGTTTATCGATTTATTGATTCGGGTCAAACGCCTCTAAACTTTCCCGAAGAACATGTTAGATTTGGGTTCATCTATTGGTTCGGGTCTTACGCCCCCTAAATTTCCCGAAGAACATTGTAGCTTTGTTACCTTTCCTGGCTAAAAACTTTTAAAAACAAAAAAAAAAAATTATAAACTTTAAAAATCAATAGTAAAATAAAATAAAAATCTAAACCAATCAAAATTGGTACGGGTCGGTTCGGTTTGATTTGGTTAGGACCCGAAAATATTAAAATATACATATATAAAATAAAATATATATAAAAATATAAAAAATATTAAAATATTAAACTATTAAATTATATATAAATATTAAACATAATAAATAATAAATATTTATATATTTATATATATAACATTAAAATTTATTAAAATGACCATCAGGTTTGGTTCGGTTTAGTTCGGACTCAAACACAAAAAAATACGAACCAATTTAGTTAGTCCGGTTCGGATTTTCGGGTTCATCGAATTATTGAGGGCCAAACGCCCCTAAACTTTTCCAAAGAACATGTTAGCTTTGCTACTTTTTCAGGCTAAAACCATTTAAAAATAAAAAAATATATAAACTTTAAAATGTCAATAATAAAATAATATAAAAATCGAACCTATCAAAATTGGTCTGGTTCGGTTTGGTTTGGTTAGAACCCGAAAATATTATATATATATATATATATATATATATATATAATATAAAAAGTATAAAATATTAAACTATTAAATTAAATTATATATAAATATTAAAATAAAATAATTTTAGAATATATATATATATATAGCCCACAACATGACACACTCTACTTTTACTATTGCACGAACAATAAAAGTAGAGTTGACAATTATATTATTGTATTGTTGTATTTTTTGTTACAGAAAGTTTAGGTGAGTTGGGTCCCAGGAGCTTACTAGGGTCAGGGTAAGCCTCACGGCTTAAAGAGTACTTACAGAGGTATTTACAGATTACCCATCAACGAGGTCCTCACATCAGCATTGGGATTCAAACTTACGACCTTGTGAGTTATGAGCCGTATCCTTACCAACTAGACCAACCTTCATTGGTTTATTGTCTTGATGTATTGATACACTTAGAAATGGTTACAATTTATATTTACACGACAATTCATACGATATTACTCCCTCAATACATGAATGAGAAAACCTTGGAACATGAATTTACATACTTGATGTTAGATATTATAGGACTTTTGTGCATTTATTTATTCACTCTTCTTAAGGGTAGTTTAGTCATTTTACTTATTCATATATATTTACTCTTTCTCATTATTGTATTGGTTAATTTTGACTATTGCAATGTATTGAACCCTAGCACCCTTTTGTTCTCTCCCCTCCTTCTCCTTCTCTTTTTTGTATGATGCATTGTTATTCTAACACGGTATCAAGAGCTTAGGCTTATTGATCCTGGTACCCTCTTCTTTCTCTTTGGTTCCTGCTCTACTTGGTAAGAAGGATTTTCTGTTTGGCTTTAAGATCACTCTAGGCGTTTCTGGGTCTTCATCTTTCGGCCATCGTTTCATCTCACCACCCATACAGTTGTATTCGCCGTCCTCCGATCTGCTTACCGGCTAAAAATCGCCTCCATATGACAAGCCACGTGCCGCCACGCGCCACCACTTCTTCCGTGCTTGTGAGCCACGCGCCTGACACAGATCCGGTTCTGTGACCGGCCCGCGTGTTGGCCCGGGAACCCAACCCGATCAGCCCTGTTGACCAGCGCTGATCCTTTGACCCGTGGTTGACCAGTTGACCGTTTGACCTGTGCCTTTGACTTGTTGACCAGAGCCTTTGACCATCTCTTGTTGACCATTTCTGAAGTATTTTGGTGAGATCTTTCCATTTTTGCACTCAGCTTTCGACAATTCTGCTCCTATAATATCTAACACTTGAGACATATAATTACTGTTATTTCCAAATTACTGTTCTTTGTGAAAAGTTCTTATGAGGGCAATTGAAATCAAATACAACTTAGAGCATCATCAATGGATTTGCTTAAGATATAAGAATCGGCTCTTACATGGTGCACTATTGGAGTACCAATGACATGAAATCCAGCTATAACCACTGTTGCTTATAGAAGCAATCAATTTTTTTAGAATTGCATTCCTGGAGTAGAGAGTTTCTTAAAATAGAGTGATGTAGCATGATGAAAGTCATAAATAGAGGAATTAAGCAACTTCAATGAGTTGCACCATCGGAGATGAACTTATATAAATAAATAAAAAATAGTATAAAAGGAATTGCTTTTATTAGAATTAATTAGATTCAATTTCTTGTATATTGTTTTTTTTTTATTTTTTTTGTTATAGAATTTATAATTTTAACTTTGGTTGCAATGAAAGGCTAACTTTAGCTTTTCTTTGATGAAGATGAAAGCATTAATTGACATACTAGTTGATATAAGATTCCGATTGTGTAACAAGACCTTTCTAAGATAGGATAAAATACTAAATTTCAATACCATCTGCAGTTGAGTAGTCTTTAAATTGTCTCATACAATAATTAAGAATTACGATACTCAATTATCAGATGCACCAATTAAAATAAAGTATAACGAAAAATACTCTGTCAGGCCCTATATGAGGCATTGTTGGTATACCAATTTTTGTTTTACACATAGCGGATACTATCAGTTTGGCACCCCATCATATAATCAATGAATGGTCATAACTCACCAAACAGCATCCCTTTCCCTTTGGAGTCACGTTGCTTTAATCTTAGTTCCAATTCTTCACTTAAAAATTTCAACAATATATACTTTAGAAAATTTGCTTCCATTCAACAACTCAAGATAGAAACAGAGTTCCTCTCTGAAAGGCAATTAACTAAGGAAATTCCGAACAAAAAGTAAATAAAAGAAGCCACATAGCTGTTTCAATGCCACCAAATTTATTATCGAAAGTGCAAAATAAAATTCATTAGTTGGCCTTTCTATATCCAGTTCAACTTCAAGTTGAATGCCTCAACCAACAAAAATATCCATAAGGTTCTTATTTATGTGATCAAAATTTAATTTATCCACAGAATTCCCATAAAATGAATAGGCTGTTCTGGCTCCCAGACTACCCAACATTCCAACCTGGATGGGACCAAGAAAAAATCCATGCCACATTCTTCAAATGCATCAGTTGGCAAGTTGAAGAAACCTTAGATGCAATCAACTGCCCTTATCATTATGTCTGTGACAGAACATATCCTGCAAATTTGTCTCCTGCTGTTGATATCTTGGTCCTTCTCTTCACTACAGCTTCTTATTTGGTGACACTTGTCATTGTGATATTGGATATAACCTCAGGAAGAGGAAGAATCTTTGTGTGTGAATCAAGAAGATACTTGTTACCCTCTGGTCCTATATCCCTCCCACTTATAATCTTAGCCTTTGCAAAGGGTTCTCAAATTAACACAATATTTCCACTCTCTTGCATTGGTCCTGCAATTCTTCAATTGGTTCTCTTTTCTGCCTTGTATTTTGACAATGGAGCTGATAAGGACATTAAGTATGTTTTTTTTACAGCATCAACAGTGTCTGGCATTTTACATGCAAGCTTGTATCTAGATTCTGTTGTGTTGCCTTATTACACAGGTTTTGATGCAGTGATGTCTTCAACATTTTCAGGTGAGTGTGCATCTTGTGTGTGCAGGAAAGAACCTTTGGTTGTGGGAGGGAAACTTGTGAGGTATAGGGGTTGGTCAGTGACCACTTTTTTGGTTGTGGGGGTTCTGTGTTTGAGGATTGTGTGTAAAATCTCAGGAGGGAATGCAGGGAAAGTGTCATACATCAAAGACTTGATGGAAAGGTTGAGCTGGATCTTAATAACTGTGGATTGTGTTTATCTGACAGCAAACTCACCTCCAGAAAGAGTAATGTTGAGAGTTGCTGCTTTTGGAGGCATATTGCTTTTGATTTTCCTTCATGTCCTCAAAGAGGCATGCAGTAAAATGTACACAGTTGCTTATGTGGCAGAAAAGTTGAGATGGGCATCAACTTCATTGCAAACAATATGAAGAAAAAAATCAATTATTGAAAGCATGATGAAGTTTTTGAAATGAGTAGCTTAGTTTTGTTGTAAACCACAAGCTGTTATATTAGATGCTACTTTCATCCATCCTTTCTCTGCAAATCAAGTGTTTTCTTGTTCAGTTATGATATTTGTATAAGATATTTGAACAAACATTTAAGATAATAAAACTTATATTTACATACATTTCTTCCTTTACCTCAAGACATGCATAACCTGGATACTCACCTACCCTCACATAAATCAAATATTTTCTAAAATATTATAAAAAATATTTATAATATTTCAAGTGTATTCAAATTAAAAAACTCAATTAAGAATCGGACTGCATTTTAACAAAGTATGAATTCACACCGGTAATTGTGATTCATGGTGACCCGGGGAAAGGGGAGCCGATAAATATATGAATATTTTAATCGGATTTGGGAAGTATTATATTTTAGGTCCGAGGTGAGGCTTCTATCTCGAATCCAGCAGTTGTTTCAAGACCAATTCTAATATCCAAGTCATTCTTCTTTATTTTATTTTCATGCATCAACATTACCATTTTTGTTAAAAGCCAATTAACGTATTTAAGGTCAACATTCCTACTTTAGTTTTGGAAGCAACAACTCATCGTCCTTTAATTTTAATCACCATATGATCTTTACATACTAATTAGTTTCATTTTGAATTAATTTGCTATCCCTTTTATTATAGAATGGACGGTCATATAGTATTTTAAACACTAAAACACTTCATATTTGATCAAAGTCTTTAGTTTTTCAATAACTCTCAAATCGTCTCTTCACTCTCCTCTTGTTCATACAGTTTTGCCCTCTTAATCCACTGTCTAAATTTGTTTTCTTGTTTTTATCTTTGACTCTTGACCACCATCACCTTCTCTTCACAAAGTTTCATCATCCAAGACACTTTGTTCTTCATCATCAAGATCACCTTCAAGAACACAAGTTGTTCAACATTCTCCAATCAAGTTTCAACTTCATGAGTAGTTCTCTAAGCCTCTTATTCATCATCCTTTTCAAGTCATATGTATGAACCACTTTCATGGTTCATAGTGTTCTTCTTTAAACAAGTTTTAAGTTTTATGGTTTCTTTGCTAGGGTTCTTGTTCTTTTGACCATTTCTTTGGTTGATTCTTTTGGGAGAAGCACCACAACACACCTTATGATGGATGGAAAATGGTTCTTTGTTGGTTATGGAAACCTTAACAAAATATGGTATTCCACTTTGTTTCTTTAATTTTCATGATCATTGTTTACATGCATAAAGATAAAAGGAAAGATGACATTAGAGAAGGTTGGATTCATGATTACATGCTTTACACCTTACAACCAAACTCCATCACTGAAATGTATCTTCTGCCTAACAAGACAATGCAATCACTACACAAGAAATGACTTTGAATAACCATTTTATTTTATTTTTTTTGCATTTCATAGTGCTTTTGAGCGCTATCTATCTGTGCGCTATTAAAAGGGGTAACTGAAGATATCGTTTGAGACACCCCGATTCCCCATTAAAGAAGAACCTAATTAATTAAATCTTAATCCATTGTTAACATTAGCACGCTTTATTATAATCGAAAATATTAATATAATAAAACTGGAGAGAATTAAAAACATTTGAACATGCACAAACGTAACCACACAGATTTATACAATAAATATACAGTATCAGAGTGTGTAAAGTCCCATCGATGGGACCATGATAACCTACACCACTATACAGACTCCCAAAGTAGAAACATACGTACATCAAAACCGATACATATATTATTGGTCATAGAAGAAGAAACAGAAAAGGTTCTAGAAATACTCAGCCCGGCTCTCAAAAGTACATCAAAATACAAAAATAAGCTCACAGAGGCTCATTGTCCTATAGACGCACTGGCAAACCCATACCCTTAGTGGTATGAGTGTCTCAAGCTACTCTCTCCAATGCCGTAGTGACATCTGCATACCCGTGCTCGCGGCTATCAAATGGACTCATTGCTACTAACCACAATCCGCCAACGTCTACTCTATGCCAAGAATTGTGCGCTCCTCCGCCACCTACCTCACCTCACCATCCCAAGCCTATTGCGAACGTAAGAGTTGTCGACATTGTTCCACATATCGTCGAGGAACTCTCTCTGGCGAGGCAGATACTAAGACACCCCGATGTCCAATTAAAGGGAAAAAAAAACCTAATTAACTAAAACTTAATCGCGATAGTTGCGTTAACATGCATAACAGAAAAGCAGGAAATATTTGAAACTTAAACATAAAACAGATAAACATGAACATCACACCATATGTGTGTGTGTGTGTGTGTGTGTATCTATATATATATATGTAGACATAAGGCTACAAGAACACCGTCTAGGGTACCCCATCAGTAGGGCCCCCACTGGTACAAGCTGAGACAAGAAAGAAAAATGCATCCAAAGGTCTGAAACAAGAAAAACCTCACCATCCTCCACACTAACCCAGCCCCCACTCAAAATACATCAAAAATGGGCCCACCACTAACACCTATATACAATAGACACTCTGGCCTTCACAATCCCTAGCGTGGAGAGAGAGGTTTTTGTTTTTAATACGGGGGAAGACAAACACTTCCCCGAGGAAACACTATTAATTAATGATATTTTTATAAAAGCGCTTAATCAAGGAAGAGCTATAAAAAATATAAGTTGTAATATTTCCTTGAGAAAATGCTATTAAATATTGTCCACATCACATTTAGAGCATGTTTGGGAAAGCTAGATTTTTTCCATTTCAACTGTTTTATCCCCAAAAAGTTGTTTTCAAAATAATCTATCATATTTGACACATTGCTTAAATTTATAAAAAAAAAAAAAATTTGGAGGAAAAAAGGTGCTTAATTTCATCTAGTTTGTTTTAGCTTAAGATTATTGTGATTTGATTATTTTTCATTCTCAAAACTCTCTTGCCTGTTTATCCCAACAAAACTAACTTCTAAACAAATATTATTAAATTATACAAATAACTTCATACCCTTTTTCGTAGTTTACTATATAAAAGTGATTTTTTTACACCACCTAAACAAAATAGATTATCTTAAAATCGCTTTTCAGTAAATAGACCCAAATAAAAACAGATTCACTAATGAAGGTTGGTCCAATTGGTAAGTATACGTCTCATAACTCACAAGGTCGTGAGTTCGAATCCCACTACCGATATGAGGACCTCGTTGATGGGTAATCTGTAAATACCTTTGTAAGCGCTCTTTAAGCCGTGAGGCCTGCCCTAACCCTGGTAAGCCCCTAGGACCCAACTCACCTAAACTCTTGTGAAAAAAAAAATTTGATTCTGATTATAATTATCACAATAATTGATTATACAAAAATCGATTATCAACATAATCTTTTATTTCCAGTTATTCCAAACACACTCTTAGATTATCACGACTTTTTCCCGTAATAACCTCCTCCTCCCCAACGGTCCTGCACCAAACCCATTATTTTCTCAACTTTTCTCACCAACGGTGCAATGAATCCTCTTTGTCGCCTCCTCTGGTTTTTAGATCTTTGACAAACAAGTTATTTTCACTCACCGAAAAGATGCAAAATGAGGAAGGACAGATCACCAAGCTTTACATTCCTAGGAAGTGTTCTGCTACAAACAACAGTATGGAGTTGACATTTGTGAAGACTCAAGACCAAGTTGCGGATATTTTCACTAAGCCTCTCAAATTTGAAGATTTTCGAAGATTGTGAGCAAGATTTGGAGTGCAGAAGAATTTTAAAGAATTTTCTAATTAAATGAGGATGTTAAAAATAAAGGCTTAAATGCAGTTTTCGTCCCCCTATTTTTCATTTTCGCGAAAATCATCCCGCTATTTCTTTTTACAGGATTTTGGTCCTCCAATTTTTCAATTTTAGCGGAATTAGTCCCTCCGTCAGAGGGTCGTCCAAAAACTAATGGCAGGTGCCACGTGTTATTTTCTGATTGGCAAAAAATAATAATAATAATAAAAAAAAATTTGTTGAAAATATTTTGGCTTAAATGCAGTTCTCGTCCCTCTATTTTTTTACTTTCGTAAAAATCGTCCCCCCTATTTTTTCATTTTCGCGAAAATCGTCCCCCCATTTTCAACAATCTCTCCATTTGTGCTAACCAGGAACGACTGACAACGGGAACGATCATCAACCTATTAAACACACCTCCATAGCCAGATGCCTCACCACTCAACTATCAGCCAAGCACCTCTCCACCAGCAGCATAAATATACTGTCAGAGGGCCGTCCAAAAACTAACGACAGGTGACACATGTCATCTGGGATGCCACGTGTCATTTTCTGATTGGCCAAAAATAATTAAAAAAAATTTTTGAAAATATTTTTAGGCCCTAATCTTGTTCTAGTTATAGACCCAATGTCAGGAATGAAACAAGCCAAAAACCCCCCTTTGTCATTCACCTGTGCGCGTGAACGAAAGAGAAGCACGGATGTAGACTGCACGGCGGCGGAACCAGAGTAGCTCGCAGCTGAGCCTGAGGTGGATCCTGATTTGTGCTGCTAGTGGAGGGGCTGGCGGAGGGATCTGGATATGTGCTGCTAGTGGAGAGGTGATTGGCTGATAGTTGGGTGGTGAGGCATCTGGCTATGGAGGTGTGTTTGATAGGTTGATGATCGTTCTCGTTGTCAGTCGCTCCTGGTTAGCGCAAATGGAGAGATGCCTCGATCCCGCCCTCTGTAAGTTTTATTATTTTTTTATTTGTTTAATAATATAATAAAAATAAATTTATAAAAGAAATCCATTTTGTCAGAAAAAAAAATTCGGGACTAATTGTTGAAAATGGGGGACGATTTTCGCGAAAGTGAAATAATAGGGGGACGATTTTCGTGAAAGTGAAAAAATAGGGGGATGAAAACTGCAGTTAAGCCAAAATATTTTCAACAATTATTTTTTATTTTTTTTAATTATTTTTGGCCAATCAAAAAACGGCACGTGGCACCTGCCGTTAGTTTTTGGACGGCCCTCTGACAGAGGGACTAATTCCGCTAAAATTGGAAAATTGTAGGAACAAAATCGCGTAAAAAAAAATGGGGGATGATTTTCACGAAAATTAAAAAATAGGGGGACGAAAACTGTATTTAAGCCAAAAATAAAATATAGAAACTCAAAGGTTGTGTAACTATCACTACTATAACATTAAGAGACATTTCTTTATTATCTGAAAAGTCATACATTATCTAGACACTTACCAATTAGTTCCTTAGAATAAGACACTAAGCATTTAGTCCTAAAGTGGAGCAATTATGTGTGATAATTTAAGGGTCACTTTAGCTCTAGTATCAAATAGAGAATCATACTCTTGTATAAGTGTGGCAAAGAAATAGAATCCTATTTTACCATATTCTACCTCGAACAGACGAACAATGTAATTATACTGTTTGTTCTAAAAAATACCTTTCTTTAAAAAAATAGAGTATCGTAGCAGTTGAATATACGTATTATTTACATGATAAGCAATTTATAAATTATACATAGGCTCGAATTATAGAGGATTCCCAATTATAACCTGAGGAGATTATCAACAACAAAAAACCTGATAAAAAGAGGAGTGCAAGTAGAAGATAATTATAGAGGATGTCCTATTTTTTAAATCTGTTATTGAAAATTCTGCACAATTGTTCTTTACTGGTATTTTCTCATACTGCATCTGGATGTGTACTTATAACTGGCTGGGTATTGTTTTGATGTTGCATAATGATCCAAAGGCACACTTCCCTCATCATGCAGGGCTAAGGAAGACATATATTTCAAAGAAACATTGATTTTTCTGATTTACCATAATTTGGTCATTATGGATGCATAGAAATGAGATCATCATTTTTTTTATAAGCAAAAGAATCTTTATTAAAAAGAAGACGCACAAGGAGTGCCAATAAGATTAGCAAAGCAACAGTCATGTTATTGTCATTGCTAATGCTATAGGTTGAAAGTATATCTTTAGTTGATTCTGTACTTTTGATTTTGTTTCAATGTATTTGGGTTTGGGTATCCCTTATACCTTATTCAATATACTCTTTGGCTTATCAAAAAAAAAAAAAGGAATTTCGCACACCTCTATGTAGGATGAACCAAAACTAGTAGGCAACAATGACCATTGCAGAACCTTCACAGCACTTGGTGACTTAACACAAGTAATGCAATAGGACATGTATTAAAGGCATTTCTCATTCAAAGGAGGTAAGGCAGATTTTGATAATGTGATCCGGATTAAAACATGGACATGGATTGTATGAATTATAATGGTAAGAAAGAAAGGATAATGAGAGGTCCAAATGGAAACGTTATACAATGTTTTTTATATAATGGATTAGAATATCCTTCATACTGTATTGTGTTTGCTGATAAAAAAGAAAAGAAATACGTAGGCTCCAATGCACAGGGTGACCAAAAGAAAAAACTAACTTTAATTTAATTATGTATAGGATCTTTTAATTAGTGTTTTAAGAATACTAATTAATAAATTAAAAATAGATAAATTTATATTAAAAAATTAGATATAGTCCTTGATATGTTAAATACATCATTAATGTAAAGTAAACTTTTTCGAATATAAATATCCGCTTTTACTTGTGTATTTCCCCAATGATGATACATTTGCTGAATTTTTTTTTTTCCCTTCTCTTTTTTGGTATAACATTTGCTGAATTTCTTTGGTAATATGTATACCCTTCCACAAGAGACCTGTTATTGTGCCCCTCTATATATAAGATGCTAAATTTGTCATAGCTAATCATAGAATTTCTTGTAGTGTATCTATATAAAATTATAAATATATATTATAAATATATATAAGCTCTCGGGAATATGACCACTTAATAAGTAAACTAATAATAAACTCATTGTAGTGACAACAGAACTATAATAATGTCTACAATAAATATATCTAATTCTATATACTCTCTCTTAGGATCAGGCACATAAAAACAAACATACGCACTTAGTTGTCCAACATACAACTGAGTTTTTTTTTTTTCTTTTTAATCTGGACATACAACTTAAACTTGATATATATACTAGACTGGAAATAAAATATAATAGACTGGGAAATAAATAAAACCGAGTTATTATTAATTATATCAACTTTCATGGTGGATATATAGCAGCATGCATATTCCACAGGAAAGAGCCAGCGAGAAATCTTTGTCTACATGTAGATATAACATCAAGTCACCTGATCATTCATAGAAGAAAACTCCATCTATTGCTCTGCAAGTCATGATCCCACAGACATATAATTAAAAAATATATATAAATCACAAAGCTTAATCGATAAGTTACTTTCAATAAGCAAGCTCTGATGCTCTCTTTGAAAAAGCAATATATATAGTACTATACTTAAGCAGTTGATTAAATTTTATTAGAATGGAAGAATCATATTAGAAGAGACAATGTATATTTCTTTTTCTTTCTAAAGTCCAAAATACATGAGATATATATTTATAAAAATTCTAGGTGACACTATATATTCTATAACTCATGAAATAAATCATTTATTTTTAATGACTCATACCATATATAGTTTCTCATCATTTCTATATCATATACCTCATAAGAAAATCATAATTTTTGTAAGTAGAAAATCATAATTTTCGTAACTTACAAATATATCTCCACATCAAATATTACGTAACCACCAAAACTCCATTAATTTTAAATTATTATTATTATTATTATTCAACAAATTCACTCAAAACAGACACACATACACACATATAGCCCAGCCTAGTTCATATTGACTGAATATATTTATTTTTTTGAGCAAACACATTGACTATATATATATATAAGGTATCTTTTGTTGGATTGATATGTTGTATATGTCAATTCATTGGGATATGATACCATATATATAGCATTAATAATTAACATATGATCAATACCATTTGATGGCTCTGGGGCCCTGACTGAATCTTGAATATTGGGCTGTGCCAGCTGAAGATATGGGTGAAGCTGTGGAATGACAGGGGCAGCAAGCTGAAGGATGCTACCAGGAGATTGATCTTCCAAGAAGGGGAAGTAATCCATCACTTGCTGATGCTGCAATGGTTTATTTGCTTCCACTGCAGCCTTCTGAAACTCCAACACTGCCCTGTGCTCCTGAATCTTGATGAGTGTTATCAAACGAAAATTATATAGTTAGTTAAGTGGCCAAAGTAATGTATTAAGCTGGAAAGTATTAGATTTTGGGTCTAACTCAATCTTAAAAACTAGTTCATGAGATAAAGATTTGGGTTTTTTCTAATACACCCTCTCACGCCCAGCACTATTGGGCTTAGTGCGTGGATAATGGTAACCCAAGAATAGATTTAGGATAGTTCTCCTAGTCAATGTGAGACTTGAGTTTTTCCCAATAGGAAGCCTTGGATGATTAATTTAGTGTGTGAATCCAATTAACAAACAGCACTTAAAAGGAGTCATAAGGTAGTCAAGGTGGTTTGGGTGGGAGAGTTAAGTAGTGGAGTGATAAGGAGGTTGATGGTTCAAACCCCACCCATTAACAAAAATACTAACATTTGCCAATTGTCTATAAAAAATTAAAAAAAATTAAAAAAAAAACAGCACTTAAATTAGTTTGTTAATATATATATAGACAGTTAGACACACACAAAAGATATATATATACTTACCCAGTTGGACAAACTACTGTTTTCGTCTTCCAGAATTTTTTCCTAAAAATTACAACAAGATAGAATAATTAATGGTGCATGTCTATTCATGGTTAAAGGTGCGGTTTGTGAGGGTATCTCTGTGTGAGAGAGTTATTATGTCACCTTCCTTTGCAGATTCTCCATTTGCTGTTGTATGAGCTCATTCTGCATCGAAAGTCATGTGTCAAATAATTGGTGTCAAAGATGGAATCATTAACTGTACAAATAAGTTACATACTGAACATATCAGTACTTTCAATTAAGTTAATATATTATGGTATATACATTGGATTTAAAGCTACAGGGGGACACATGGGTAAACAAAATTAAGTATGAAAACTATAATTTGGTGACCATAGTTAATTAATACTAGCAAGAAGGCTATAAGCAAAACAATGATCAATTTGATATAGTGATAGTGAATGAAATAATTAATATTGTTTGATTTGTCGTATATCTTATTGTATTTTCATTAATTAACCATTTTGACCTCATCTCTGTTAGTTTCATTTATTTATTTTTATATATTACTTTGCTTAATTGTTGATAAACTATATATGGAAATGGTGCACATAAAAAAAAAATTGAGCAAGGACTAATCATAATGGAGGAAACAACAAAAAAAATCAATTATATGAAGGAAGCTAGAGTGAGCACCTTACGACTTCGAATCTTTGCCACAGTGTTTTCTAGTTCTTCTTCACGTTTAGCTAAGTCCTCAAATGGTAAACAGCCCATGTCCTCTCCGAGATAGCGTTGAATTCCCAATTCAAGACGGAGTGTTTCCTGTCGCAGCATTGCTATGTCATTGAACAAATCTTCCTATAAATTGAGGAAGGAACATTAGGAGTCACGTTAGAATATAACTAATTAACATGTATACACTATAGATTCATACAAGCTAGGCTTAATTTTTCACAATATAATTAACGAAAACATAGAACATGAGCCTCATACACGGTGGTGATCATGTTCCACTATGCGAGTTCCAGGTCCTGTAGCTCTCTGGTACTTCTGGATGATCTGATCCATCCTGAGAAAAATTTCAAGTTAATTATTTATTACATGAATAAAATCCATGATATTCAAAAGCTATATTCAGTAATAACTTTATATTTTTATTGCAGCATCAGAAATAAGAAAAATGTAATTTTGCTAATCAGTGTAACATTTTGGTTCTCCCCAAGCTAACTGGATGGAATTCACTATATCCTAAGGAAAATACATCATTAAATTCCAGTATCTCTGAATTTTGCCCTTAAACGTACAATAATGTACTACTTCAAAAGTTTATCAACTAATATTTAACATGTAAATGTCATAGTAGCTTATTAAGAATTATTGATGCAGGAAAGTGATATATAGCTTGATTTCATGATATGAAGACCGAGAAAACTTTATGTCAGTGACGGTTTTCATCAGATATGAAAAGTTAGTCCCTTTAAGAGTTTAGGGCACACAAAAATGAGGTTGAAAATGAAAGCTATACCCACCACATGCTGCCCTGAACTAAATAAATTAACACATGAACTGATCAGATTTGTAATCTCTATGTCAGAAACATTAAACTGCCCAAGTCCAAGGCACTCAAGTGGGTCAACCTTACAGACCCAGAGAGAAAGAGATCAAGAAAATCAGAAAGGAACACACTATAGTATTAAATTAAATATATTAATACATTTGATGAGTAGATCATAAATAAATCAAAATTCTAAAAACTAACATAAAAATGAAAGCCATCAAGAAAGAATGAAAACTATAGAAACATAGAGACATTAAAATATATACCAGATTAAATTGTACATACATGCATCACATAGCAAGGGAAACCCTATACCTCAAGGATTCACTGCAATACTGATACATCTTCCCAGTGGTGGAGAAGATGATGAGGCCGATCTGAGCATCACAGAGCACAGAAAGCTCATGAGTCTTCTTCATTAGGCCAGTTCTTCGTTTGGAGAAGGTGACCTGCCTTGTAGTGGTGTTCTGGATCCTCTTGATCTCAATCTTTCCGCGTCCCATCTCAGAAACCCTAGCTTCCTTTTCTTTTAAGCCTTTGTTTCTCCCTATGTTAACATTACAGAAAGAAAGAAGAAGCTAAAAACAAAAAACAAAAATGATACCCTTTTCTTGTTTCTTTGAGTGATTAAGCTTCCAACCAGCAAAAATTCAAGCATCAAATAAAAAAAGGGAAAAAAATAATGACTGCTATATAGCTATTACTAATATAACTTCTAACTATATATTAGTAATTAAATTGCATAGATGGTTTAGTAGAATATAAATTTGTATCTAGAAAAGACAAATAAATTGTAATTAAGCACATAAATTTCTGGTGTAGCTTGTAAAATATGGGAATTAAAATGAAAATGCGCCATTAAAGATATGTTTACAGAAGTGTTCATGAGAGGGAAAGGGGAGAAGGTGTGTAGTTTAACATGTTGGTACCTCAACTATCTTCCTTTCGTTGGAAGTCAGAACTAGAGAAATTGTGTGAACTGTGATGACACTATAGAGCTATGTAATTAATATACCATGAAATAAAGGCCATTTAATTCTGAAAACCTATGTAAACTCCAAATTCCAAAACTGCCACAATGCTTTTTCTCCTTTTCATGAATACAGAGAGACAGTGCAAGGGTAGGAATGTCACTTTGTGTCAGCAATAACTAGTAGCCGAGCCAATGGGTCATGCAGGTCCGAGGATGAATCAGAATGTGGGGCATGGCATTCGTATGTGGTGGGTGATTAATTTTGTGTGAGGCAACAAGGCAAGGGCATTTAATGTAATATTGTATAAAAAGCAAGGCTTTTATTGTCATCATCTCGTCAAATTAAGGGTAGGACAAGTTGTTGTAAAACAAAGCCACTTATTGGTTGGTCTAAAGGAAAATCTGAACTTTACCATAGAAGGTAAATGGTGAGGATATTAAGGTTACTATATAAGGATATCAAATATTCATTTAGGAATAACAAATAATCAGAAAATCTCTGTGCCCACATTCATTGGCATGTGCTTGCAATAAGTTTATTACTCATTGTCCGCCAGAGCTAGGGTATATCAACTACTTGTGATAGTGAAAATAGTTTTCACACTATGCAATCTGTATGTCTTATTAATATGTATATTTGACTGTGCTTTGCATTACTCTTTCTATCGTCTACTGATTAATGTAGAGGCTTAAATACATGCAAAATTCGTCTATATCATGGACTTGGAAGTTCAAACTTTTTGTAAATTAAAAATTAACGTCGAATTCATTGATTAAATCTTGAAGTTATATATATGTACAGAGTTTAAATTACAATTATGTTACTAAATTAAGGTAAATCAAATATCTGAATATTATGCCAAAAAAAACAAACAAACAAACAGAAAGATATTAATCGAGTTCAACATATGAAAAATAAATAAATATAATACTTCGTTCGTCCCCATGGTGAGAAAAAATTCATGACTTCAAGAGTTAATACATGAATTCGACGTTGATTTAGTTTGGAAAAATAAATAATAAATATCATTATATATCTATGTGGATGCTGGCTGACTATATGTACAGCGCGCGTTTAAACAATCATGTTACATAGTTGAGGTAAATCAATATCTGAATATCATGGAAAAAAAAAAAAGAAAAAATGTGTGATTTGATTTTGGTCCCTGTAATTTTTTTCTGATAGGTTTTAATCTCTACAATTTCAAAAGTTTAGGAATAAGTCCCAGCATCAACTTTGTACCATTATCATATAGTAAAGGAGACATCCAAACCATCTGGAAATAATATTCATAGGTTGCAGAATTGTTCTTCCTCCACTCAATTGAATTTGTGAATAATTCGGAGAGAGTTAGGTGGTTTGGAGTGTGGGATAAAGATACTAGGAATTATAAGGTGCAATGTTCGAATTTCATCCCTTATTAACATGGCATACTAATAAACTAATATTTGCCTTAAAAAAAATTTGTGAATAATTCTTTTTCAACAGATAACGATGCACAATTGATGGTAGGGACCTATTTTTAAACTTTTGAAATTATAGGATCAAATCCGTTGAAAAAAATTATACAGACTAAAACAAAATACATGTTTTTTCAGGGAATAAACTTATTTTCTTGTTTTTATATAAGCCAAAGTATTAGGGATACTCATGTCTATATACACAGTAATATTAAGACCAAAAAGAACAACCTAAGTGTTAAGTTGTATATAACGGTCCTCCAGAAAATAGAGAACCAAAAAAATGGAGCATCTAATTACTGATATACTCCCAGCGCCCCTGCGCACACTACTTGGTTTCATCAGGAGCAAATCAGCGCAAAAGGACAAAGCAATGCCACTTGATGTCTTCATGTGAATTGGAAAACTACAATTCATTTTTCATTTTTCAAAAATACATATACAAGTCAATAGCCAAGATGAATTCAGGAAAACTACAACTGTAGTGTCGATGGTACGACAGAAACAGCAAACAAAAACCTCAGACAGACGCGCGCCCATGGTCCCCTCCCCCTGTGTATCTTTCTTTTTTCCTATAGATATTTTTCTTGCTTGCTTGTAGCCTTTATGTGAATAGGAAAGGAATAGGAACGTCAATGCGTTTACAATATTTTTAATTACTCTAATTTCCGCTTAACATGTTACCTTTCTAATCTGACTATATATAGTCTCAGATTTAATCATCGTATGTATGTATGTATATATATATATATATATATATATATGATTACCAAGTACCTTAAATGATAAGAAATTGTAATTTATCTATACATATATTAAAATTGACCTGACGATAATAAACGTTATTAATAATTTTTTTAATTTCTCAAAACAAAAATTAGGATTTGAATCCCTCGTGATTTTAAGTAAGTCGCACATTGAAATAAATTCATATAAAACTTGAATTTAATAAATATTATTAGTAATCTTCAAAATAGCTCGAATTCCTCCTTATGTTCCACCAACAAAAATTCCCCCAAATATGTACTACAAAATATTGAACGACTAATTAAATCTACAAAAATACATATATAAGAGCATCTCCATTGGTTATTTTTTAAGGAACCCACTTTGGGTTCCATAACTATTATAAAATACTATAAAGTGGTCCCCACCATACCATATCATACTTAAGAAACTCATGCATATTTTGCTCCAATGGTTAAATTTTAAGGAATTCTTAAGCAACCCACACTTTTATAATTTTTTATTACACTCAATTTTGTTTAAAATCAAAATATTATTTCAACCCACACATTTATTTTCATCTTAATCAATTTGCTTGCTATAAAAAATATTGACCCAATATGTAAAAAAAAAAAAATAGTCAAAATTCAGTGGCCCAATATGTCAAAATACTGACCCAACCCTTTTTGGTGACCCAAGTGAGAAATACCCAACCACAAATCCCTCTCCTTCACTCTAGAATGTTCGGTCGTTCCACATCCCCTTTCACTCTAATCACGAGTAACAAAGGCAGACATTTTATCATACAGATCATGTACACTCGTCTAACCTATAAAATCGAAATCACAAATTAAACTACTTTTGAGAATATCAATTGGAATAAGTTATTCCACCAACTATAATGAAATAAGAGCAGGACAAGTTTTTAAAAAAAAAAGTTATATTTGAACGATTATTCTCAAACAAATTTGATATTTATAACACATTTACTCATACTTAAGTTAGCTTATTTAAAAGGAAACTTGTAACAAAAGTAGAAATAAGATTAGAGTAATGATATTTAGATACAAAAATGATATCAAATATTAATGTTATTTTTGTAGTTAACCGGGAGATCAAACCAACTTTATTATATTATTTCAAAAGGATTCAGATCCTCAAGTCAACACTCAGGGATTTTTATCTAATCATTATTCCGGGCAGAGGACTAGCCTTATAATTATGCTTACAGGATATCCGATTAAAGATTAAAAAAAAAAAATACAAATATAGCAAAGTTAATTAATCTTAGGAGAAAACTTAGATACAATACTCTAAGTACTATTAGTGCTGTTACCTATTATATATCGACATGTGGAAATTTTTTTTTTTTGCCCCACTATACTTACTAAAACTAACTTCCTACCGTTACCTCTATTTTTTTTTTTTTTTTACCTTCCACCCATTCTGGATTCAACTTTCTCCTCTCCTAACAAATTTTTTTTTTTTGTTTTCTCCCTCCAGAACTTCCCCAAACTTGGATTCAGGTTTCACTTTCTCCTTAATTTCCTTGTTTTTGCTTTGAAGTGCCTATCTTTTCCTGTATAGAATGGGTTTTGGGTTGTCACACCTCTACCCCAACCTTCCTCTTCATATATGACGGTGGGTGTGGTGGCTTGTGCCAACGAAAGCACAAATAGTCACGGCGGAGAACAGATCTGCAGATCTAGATGCTACAACTTCAATCTGCAAAAAAAAAAAAAAAACTAGTAGCGCAACAACATAAATAAGACAAGATGGAAGGTGATCTCATGGTGGTAAGGTGGCTATGGACATTGGCAGTGCTACGATTGGTGATGATGGAAGGAGAACGGAGAATCAGATAGCCAGGAGGAGAAAAGAAAGAAAAGGGGGAAATAACTGTCAAATCAACAGTGTCAAATTTTAGTGAAAATCCGTCTGGAAAAAAAAAAAATCCACATGTCAATGGATAATAGGAAAACAGTGCCAACCGTACATATGGTACTGTATCTAAGTCTTGCCCTTAATCTTAATCTTAATCTTAATCTTATTCTAATTCTAATTTGCAGAAAGGGCTTGTTTCAGCCTCTGACAATCAACCAAGTAAGCAAAACCATAAGCCATGTTCTTCAAAGTAGCCTCATGAAGCTCCTCATCAGAAGTAGCAGTAGCATCCGTAGAAAAGAACACTCTAAACCCTCTAACAAAAGCCTCACGCGCCGTCGTCTCACAGCACAAATTAGTCATCACACCCGTCACTATCACCTCATCCACCCCCATCCCTACCAGCTTCTCTTCCAGCCCCGTGTTCCTGAACGCGCTGTACGTGTTCTTCTCCACCACCGCATCATCGACCTTGCGGTCCAGCGCCGCCATCAGCTCTGACTCCGGCGTGCCGTCCATGATGAGGTCGCCGGACCACCACTCGTCCAGCATGCCGTAGTCGGCGGGTGATTTGTGACGGTGGCGCGTGAAGAACACGGGGATGGAGGCGCGTCTGCAGAGGGAGATGGTGGTGTTGAGGTTGGGGAGGATTGGGGTGGCCATGGAGGAGAAGTAGTTTTGCATGTCGATGACCAAAAGGGCGCATGATTTTGGGCTTGGGTTTCGCTTTCTGATCTCGTATTTGGAGTAGTCTGAACAGGATTTCAGAGAAGAAGACATTGGGATTTTGTGTATGCACAGTGGAGAAAGGGAAAATGCTCTTTCAACTCTTGAAGCGTGGCTGTGTGTGTGCAAAGGAGGGTTTAAAGTGCGATTAGGAAGACAAGTGACGTGGATGTGAAATCTCGTGACTTCTAGATATTTGTCTTGGAGTGCTATACGATGACACCAAGACAGACAGACCCTAATGCTAAATAATAAGAGAAGGTCATCCTCCTATAGCACGACTGCACGAGGCATGTATTTATTATTATATATATCTTTATACATGGAGGATAATTTGGTAAATTGGCCTAAGAATAATATGATAAATTGAATAATGCTATGGGGTAATTTGGTAATTTTACCTTAAGACAATTTGATAAATTAAATTATTTATTATTATTATCATCATTATTATTATTATGAATAAATTATTCTATTTTAAAAAAATAAAGTGATTATTAAAAACCATTCTATTGAATTCAAAATAATATATTTATTTAGTAGTGTGACAATTTCGTCAAATCACTAATTACTTAAAAAAAATCATTGAAAATCCTATCTTTTAGATTTTTTTTAATGGATAAATCTATGTATTATACATACTTAATCTTAATGTATAAGAATATATTATAATATCAAAATCATTGGAACACCACCTCCAGATACTTTTCTCCTTGCTGTTGTTATGGGCATCTCTTTTGTAAGGCCTTAGGCCGTTTTTTATTGCTTGTTTTGTTTGCTTTGTTTTCTCTTGTTATCAAAAAAAAAAAAAAATTCTTCATTGTTATAAATTCTAATATCATTTTATTATATAAAAAGAAGATATTTTAGAGTATAAATATAAAATATTCTATAATATTTCTATATTATAGTAACAAATAATTACAAAACATTATAGAATATATAAATAAATAAATAATATAAAAAGGGTATAATAATATAAAATATTTTTTAAATAAATAAATAAATAATATATATATATATATATATATATATATATATATATATATATATATTGATTGGAATATCTATATATTGATATACCGTTAATTATACATTTTCTTTTTAAAAAAATGAACAACCCCAAAGTTCTCAATTCATCAATTCACCTACTACATTGTATTTCATTGTAAAAAACTCTCGAGGGCTATACCACCATTGTTCAATATTACTATATGATATGTGATATCCCCGACATATATTACTGTCATTTTATCTATTGATTATAGGGTATGTCAAAATATATTTTAATTAACAATCATGTATTACAATTTTCTAGATAAAATTTGCTCTCATTTTCAGCAAATAATACTTCATGTAATTCTAATTCCATCAGCTTTCCGATGTCAAATATAGAGTTACTATAATGTCCACCCGTTGATGTACTACTAATTCCATCGGAAGGTTTGAAAGCATTAGTAGAGTCTATTTTTAATCAGATGTCATTTTCTAATTAGGTGTGTAAACCTGAGGTGCTAGGTTTATATTCATCCAAGAATTTCACTATCCTTTCAACCCATCCATATAACCAGCTGAATTGGAATGAGATAAAGGCAGATGAACATCTTGGCTCCCCTTTAAGCCTTCCAACGCACCATATATCTACTACAATTTAACCACTTAGCCTACATTTAAAAATGAATACTCTTGGCTCATTGGACAACATTCAATCAGAATAGATTCCCATATCCACCGTCTAATGCAAAATCTCAACAACAGTCTTGATTATACATTTACACCCCACATTAACAAACACAAAGTCAATCCAAGATTTTGGGAGGATAACCCCATAGGTCTTATACAATGTACCAAACAGGGCCCAACAGATTTTCATATTTCCCAAATGACAGTCAACTAGCATATAATAGAGATGATCATGCATTTTGACAAACAGCCTCCAAGCAACCAAATGGACACTTAGACCAAACCCCAGAAGCGAATACCAAATTTCTAACCAATTCACATGCTAAAAGATCCCTAGACAATTTAATGCTCACGAACCCGTAAACAAACATGAAAGCAGGGAGATAAAGAAATTGATTAACACGTTTTAAAACTGTTAGCCTTACAATTATTTTCCTTACTTGAAAAAAAAAAAAAAACCAGCAAACTGCATTAAATACTAACAACAAGCTTGCAATACGACTTTGCCATAACCATGAACAAATTTAAAAGCAATTTCTTAAAACAGAGATACTAAGGTAATGATCAAAATAGTACATAACCAGCCAACAAAGTGAAGAGCATACAGAGATTTCTTTTCTCTTCAACAGATGGCATGTACATAAAAAGACAACCCAGAATAATTCTCAATAAAGAGAAGGAAAACACAAGTAAAATCAGTCTTCTGCAGATGAACCAAAAAAAAACCGATGTTAACATTCTTCCTCTAAAAAATCTAGCAAATCATGTTTACTAATTAGCAAGGTGCAGATCACGGAATGCACAAGATCAGATCACAACCCAAACTCTATTATTGTTAGAAAATGAAGATAGACCATAAGTATGAAATAAACACAGATTAGGCAGTGCCAATATCAAACCCAGTCTTAAGATTCAAAAGAACTAAGTAATCAAAATCCAATCTATCCAGCATATGAACATGCTGATAGAACATGCTAGTCACCATCGACAGAATGACAAATTTTGACTTAGACATTCTATCAAATGGTGTATGCTCAACCTATCACTTGCAGAATCCCAGATAAAACACATCACTGAACTTGCAACCAACAGTTTGTACTTAGTACATAGCTTCTAGTATCATCATTATACACCAGTTAAAACAAATTCAAATAGATCAGCCTTCTTGCTAGCATCACATCATTTATTGTTTCTATACATTCCAAAGAACAAGATGTTGATATGTGATAAGGTCACAGGGTCGAGTCGTGGAATCAACCCCTGCCTACTATAGACCCACTTAGTGGGTCCAACACTTCCCTAAAACCTGCGCATTGGGGGAGCTTTATGGCAACTGGTTGCCATTTTATTCCAAAGAACGAAGTGTAAGAAAAGCTTCAGAGCAATATTTTGATATATGAAAATTTAAATTGATTGCATTTTGTTATAGACTAGGGTCTAGAGCCAAGTTGCCTAGGATATGAATGTAAAATACTGAAGAAAGTCCAATTTACTCCTTCAACTTTTAGGGTAATGTGCACTCTGGTCCTGAAACTTCAAAATCATGAAAAACAATCCTCATAATTTTTGAAGTGTCCAATTTAATCCTTCTGTTTGATTTTCTGCCCAACCACTAATGGAAAGTGGCACGCAGAAGTCACGTAGACATTTTTGGGACCATAAGTGATCATGTCAGAAGCATGAGATTATCTCCTTCACCCAAACACCATCCAAACCCAGCATTTTAGAATGCTTCAAGAACCCTAGGTGCAACTAAGGAGGAGGGACAAGGGAGAGACAATGAAAAAGAGGACAATGGAATGGCTGCAAAAATGTGTGGTTCTAGTCCTTCGAGTGTTAGTGGTGTTTTATAGATCTGCGATACCTTTTCACACAAAACCAATGAAAAATTGTACCTTTTGATACAATAATTCTTTGTGGGCAACCTCCTATCTCTCCTTCAATGGTACAAGTTGTGGTTCACAAACCTTAAGGATTCTGTCATGGTTTAGGGTGAGATGTGGTGAAATAATAAGAATGAAGTCAGGGTTTCCTTATGGTGGTTTCAGATGGATTTGGGAGGAAGCAAATCATCACATGCTCGGGATATCATCATAGCGTGTCCATGTAACTTCAAAGTGGAACTTTTCGTTAGGGGTTGAAAGAAAAATCAAATAGAACGACTAAATCACACATTTTAGGAAGTCTAAGGATCATTTTTCACCTTTATGAAGTTTCGAGACCAAAGTGATGACCTAAGTTGAAGGCGGGGGAAATGGACTTTACTTAAAATATTCAAGGGAAAGATTTATAAATATTTTAGGTCTAACAAGTAAAGCCGCTAAAATTATCTATAATGGGGCATTTATCATGCCAATTATTTCACTGAGATCTAACTATATTCCCATCACCACATCTCCAAGATCAATAAGTCCTTGTCTTTTCTACATATTTAGCTTTGATATAAAAGCAGCATGCTAGCTAATATACCCCAACAACAGTTATTAGCTATAGCCCTAATGGCTGCTTTCTCATTGAGGAACAAGAGGCCTAACGCTTTCTCATTGAGGAACAAGAGGCCTACCCTAATTGCAGAATTAGTGTTTAAAAAATTAATTCTAGTACAAAAAATTTCTAACGGTTATGACATTGAAAATTCTTACTCTCTTCCAACTCTAGCTACATCTAATATATTAAAAATTAGAACCACAACCCGTAAAAGGACTAATGACAAAATTCAATGGGGATGATCTAATGGTCAATAAACATCGATACAAGATGAAATACAAGGGTGAGTCTGGGTGACAGAATAAAGAATCAAAATGCATATTCTAAAGTTTTCCAGACTATATAACAATATAGCAAAACTGACAAATAATTGTATTTCAACATAAACTACGATGATGTTAGGTACAATGATCAACAATAACTAACCTGCCACAACAGGCAGCTATCTGATGTAAACATCATTTACTATAACAGTTTATTTATTGGAAATACATGCACACACCTTGTCACAGTTGATTGCACGAATAAGTTTAAGTCCAATCACATAAGTTTATCTCAAAGAAGAAAGACATGAATAATCTATCCAAACAAGCAAATTTATAAAACAAGTTAACAGTGTAAAGTGCTGAAACATACATAATGTTCATGAAATCTTGGAAAAAAAAGAAAAAGGAATCCCTCTCCTTTTACAGCCAGTTTATTGGATGAAACAAGGTAAACATTGGTATTATCAATAGAAACACAGACCCTTAAAGTTTTCTTGTTCCTGGTGTTGGAGCTGATGCCTGCGGAGAAATCAATGCATACATGTTACTCATTCTGTAATTTCTAGCTCTGCATAAATTTTCTAATGAACAGGTAATTCTGGCTTTAGACAAGTTTCTCTAAATCACAATGTCCATTCTCTAAATGTCTTCAAAGCTAGGAAGCACAGATGCCACACGAACGAACATGATATGGCAAATGTGAAAATTATAGAACATGACAGTTGACACAGCTATGATATAGGATAGAAAATTAATATATGGTTAATATAAAGGTACAAATCTTAAACTAAAAGAGAGGAACAACGTTTTATAAGTTAGTATAAGCAATTGCAAGCATAGTTAAATGCAAACATTTATCTGATTATTGTGACATTTCCATCCATGATGATATAAAAAATTGAAAAAGTATATGCACAAAGTTGTAGAATATAGTTAGAAGCATTGGAAAGTGTTCATGAAGTATCCAATGCATATCAGACATGACTGTCAAAGTGTCCGTGCTTCATAGCTTCAAATACTAGGCTGTCTGTCACATATGTATTTTACTCTTTTCATAAATGTGTAAATTGGAAAAGCAATAAGCCAATAACAAAGCTCAATCATGCTTAATGTCACTGGCTCATATATAAAGCATCGCAAGCATAACAATCAATCATCAAGATGTAAATTTGCAGACATTAGAAAACATCACGAGAAGGAACAGTACCAAGTATTAATGCTCCTTGCCATGATCATCATGACCTTCCCAGGGATGCCTCCAGCCCTAGAACATGGTACAAAACAAAACAAAACAAATCAGAAAAGCAAATAATGCATGCCTATAGAAAGCAGTTTCACATTCTTACTTACCAACACAACAGGGCCATCTTGCTTTGCTCTGTACAATACCCAAAACCTGAAAGGCAAAAAGAAAAACACAGAAACACATTATCATAAGTATTCGTCCACGAAATATGTAAACGAGAGATGGACAAAAAAGTTATAAAATTTTTTTTACAAATCTTAAATGGATCTAATAAAATCTCTCTATCCATTCCCACAAAAATTCAGAACAAAAGTCCTTTTTCTAATAAGTAACCATAAAAACAGGAAAACAAAACAAGTGAAAATCTAGATCATTATTGGGCATTATCATTATAGATTAAGATGTGGAGTAAGTGAATGTATTGGTTGATTAATTAATTACCACATGACAGCGCACAAGCCCTTGCCGGTGACAACATGCCAGCGCTTTGGGTGATGCATAGTTAAACCCTTGTAGGTTGTGCTCTCCCCATGTCCATGTCCTCCTCCACCCATCTCTCACTTTCGACACTGCGATGCGAGCGATTACTGTGTCTGCGTATGTGTAGTTTGGAACAAGGGATTGAATTGATGTTTTGTGATAACAAGGGAAGACAACAACCGAACAGGGAAGAGAGGAGGATGATACCCGATAATCAATTACCCACTTACGCTGTTACGCACCCACCCGGCCCTATCACAACAATACCATAGCCCCACTGGCCCAGCCCGTTCTATTTCGTCTATGGGTGCTTCTTTTTCCACCACAAATTCTTTTAAGAGTGAATACCATTTTCGGTCCCTAAAATTTTTTTCGGATCCCATTCTAGTTCCTGAAAATAAAAAACTCATCAGTTAGTCCCTCAAATTTCATTCTGTGAGCCATTTTAGTCCCTCCGTCAGTCAATGCTCGTTGACCTCTGTTAAGTGATTGACGTGTGACGTTATCTATCTAGGTGTACCGTTAATATTTTCCAGCATGGCATTGTTTAAGAAAACAAAACAAATATGAGCCATTTTGGTCCACAACAAATTTTAAGTAAGCCATTTTGGTCATTAAAATTTTAATCGTTACTCATTATGATCCCTGATAACACAACAGACCTGTATCATCATGTAATCAAAAAGCAACACAAATACACATCTAAGAAACACAATAACACATGCATAACCTCTAAATAGTCATTGTGCTTCCTTTTTATGGCTGTCCATCCAATGGTTACCAACTGGAAATTCTGCGGAGCATATCTTACACTTAATGACATTTTCATTATGGACAGCCATAAAAAGGAAGCACAGTGGCTGTTTAGAGGTTATGCATGTATTATTGTGTTTTCTAGATGTGTATCTGTGTTGCTTTTTGGTTACATGGTGATATAGGTCTGTTGTGTTATCAGGGACCATAATGGGTCACGATTAAAATTTTAAGGACCAAAATGGCTTACTTAAAATTTGTTGAGGACCAAAATGGCTCATATTTGTTTTGTTTTTTTTAAACAATGTCATGCTGGAAAATCTTAACGGTACACCTAGATAGATAACGTCACACGTCAGCCCTTAACGGAGGTCAACGAGCATTGATTGACGGAGAGACTAAAAGGGCTCATGGAATGAAATTTGGGGGACTAACTGATGAGTTTTTTTATTTTCAGGGACTAAAATGAGATCCGAAAAAAATTTCAGGAACCAGAAAGAGTATTCACTCTTATTTTAATATACCACATTTTTTAAAAAAAAAAAGTTAAATACTTCCATAATACCCTTGTCCACCAGGTTCGTCAGTGCCCTAATTTTTGCTGGAACTTTAATTCTGATATGTCTATATCTTTAGGATGCCGGAATCTTAACTTCGGTATGTATTTAATTTTCGGTATACATTAAATTGTAACATCACTGGTTGCTTTATGGATTGACGACTGTCCCCACAAACCAACACTGGTCTTTCCAGCATGCTTTGTCCTCACTCACACGCTTCATGAGAAAACTTCCTAGGAGGTCACCCATCCTAGAATCGCTCCAAGTCAAACACGCTTAACTGTGGAGTTCTTAAGTGATGGGCTCCCAAAAAGAAGATGCATCTTGTTGGTATAGGTAGTACCAATCAATTCATATATGTCATCCTCAACTGTATAGTCCCATACCTACACAGACTCAGGATCCCTCTCATTCGGGTGTGTAATTGGTTCATTCATGTGTCCCTCCGCCTAGAAGCTTGCCAAGAGCCGCTCCTTGTCCATGGCTTCTTGCACCGGCGACCACTTCCTACCCTCGTCAGCCTCGGGTGTCACATAAACAGTATACCGAAGTTATGTTTTCGATACAATGGATTTATAATTCTGGTATGTTCCTGGCATTCTTAAATTTTCAATTCCGGAGTTATATTTTCGGTACATGTCATGTTTCAAGTTTGTATCATACCTTAATTAATAAATATTTCTATTTATAATATATTCACATTTTTTTATTTTTAGCTTGTATTTTATTAAGTGTGTAGGTATGGCAAAAACTAGAGAGGGACACATACGATCGACTGCTTTAGTACCCAGGAAACATGCGGTGAACTTATATAGTTTGAAAGTTCCCTCTTAATTTCTTTATTCATTCTTTGGATGAGTGGAGTGGGTTAGTTAAATAATATAACTGAGTGAACAAAGAAGCCCAACTTAGATAGCGTTTGTTATAGATTTTTTTTATGAGAAAATCACTTTTTTAAGTTAAAAATTATTTTTAATGAGTTTGATTGTGTTTGTTTAAGCTTTTTAATTTTTTTTTTCATTTTTAACGTTAAAATGAAAAACAACTTTCATTAGCTTTTAAAAAAAAAAAATCATTTTTTTATCATTAGCTACTTTAAAAAAAACTGATTTTTATGATTGTAAATAAACACAAAATAGCTTCTGCTTTTCTTTAAAATCTCTAAAAAAAAATAATCTCTAAATTATTGAATGTCAAAATCACTTATTTTTTAATCTATAACAAACGAGCCCTTATATTGTTTGAAAGTTTCAAATATACATGGTTAGTATAAAGATTTTTTTACCTTTTCAATTAATCATGAATTATCACATTATTGAAAATGTTTGACTTTTATAATAATTATCTTAAAAGTAATATATAAAATAATTTTTGGGGTAAAGGTCCATTTTGGTCCCCGACAAAAAGTACGTGGGCCATTTTAGTCCCTAACAAAAAATACTACCCCGTTAGTCCCTGACAATTACTAACTGGGACAAGTTAGTCCCTGACAATTACTATGGGACATTATAGTCCCTAACAATATTTAAAGTGAGACTCATTAGTCCCTGACAATTAGTATCGTGGGACAATTTAGTAACGAATGCTGACTAACGGAGTGAATGTAGGGACTAACTTGTCCCGGTTAGTAGTTGTCAGGGACTAACGGAGTAGTTTTTTTTTGTCAGGGACTAAAATGACCCACGTACTTTTTGTCAGGGACCAAAATAGGTCTTTACCCTAATTTTTGATTGGTTGATAATCTAAAACATTTTACACTGATAATGTTTCAAAATTCACCTTACAAGCTGGTTTTGTAGAGTAGAGTTAGGCCAGACCCAAATTACAATATTATCTTAGTCAATCCAAGATTCATTGTTGGGCCACGCACATTGTATAACATCCTAAAATTTTAATATAATTAATTTGAAAAAAAATGAGGTTACTAAAAAGGCTTAATTGCACTTTTGGTCCCTCAGGTATGTCATTTGTGCGATTTTGGTCCCCCGAGTTTTAATTGCGTCAATTGAATCCCTCAAGTTTCCTCAATGTTACAATCAAGTCCTTCCGTTAATTATCCATCCATTTTTTAACAGTTGACTAAGTTGACTGTTAGAGAGTCTTACTCAGTTGCTTACGTGGCAACATCTAATTAAAATATTAATTTATTAAATAAAAAATAAAATTAAAAAATCCGTCCCCTTCTTCTTCATTGAGCCCATCCACTGTGACCCTCCTCTCCCAACCGCACTACCACCTCCCCCTTCTCCTACCCGGCGTTCCGCCACCCACAAAGTCACCACCATCCACAAAATCACCACCACCCACAAGAAAGCAAAATCTATGCTTATCATTAATTGCTGTATGTTTCCAACCTCTGGAAGGAGATTCTAATTGAATCATGAAATTGGAAAATTCAATTGAGGAATCCAATTGAAAAAAACGATTGAGAATTCAATTGTAATTGAAAAAATAACATTAGTGCAGACATAGAAAAGTGTCACACGTGATCTATGTATGACTACGAAACCATTTGAGCTTGAAGCAAAGGAGAATAAATGTTAAAAGACTAATGTCACCTGGGTATTTTGTCAAATATTTGGTGTGCTCAATGATGTTATTCAGAACATGGAGGAAACCCACACATAAGCCCTCTGTTATGAGAATCGATTTGGAAATGTCCCTGTTCATCTTCAACCTCGTAAGGAAACCCACACATTTTCAACCTTGTTATGTGAAAGTAAAGGTTGAAAATCTCCATCTGAGGCATAGAAGGCTAAATTAGAGTGAAAGTGCTCGAAGGAGACAGAAAGTGCTTGCATAGTGTCAATCAATCTCGCGGCTTGGATGGAAGGAGCAGAAAGAGGATGGCTTAGAAGAGGTGGTATCGTCGTCGACAGCGGACAAGCGACAGGGATAACGTAGGAACCGCAGTGGGTGTCGCTGATATTATGGAGGAAGAAGAGGGCCACGACGAACCACCAATGTTTCTACTATGGGTGGCGGCGGTTTGTACTCGAATGACAATGGTAGGCGGTGGTAACTTTGTGGATGGTGGTGGCGGAACACCGGGTAGAGGTGGTAGTGCGGCTGGGAGAAGGGGGGTGACAGTGGATAGGTTCAATGAAGAAGGTGACAAATTTTTTTATTTTTTTATTTAATATATTAATATTTTAATTAAATGTTGCCACATAAGCAATTGAGTAAGATTCTCTAACGGTCAACTTAGTCAACTGTTAAAAAATGGATGGCAAATTGACGGAAGGACTTGATTGTAACATTGAGGAAATTGGAGGGACTCAATTGGCGCAATTAAAACTTGGGGGACCAAAACCGCACAAATGACATACCTGAGGGACCAAAAGTGTAATTAAGCCTACTAAAAAGTATAGTACAAATAAAATATAATTAAGAGGTTTAGTATAAAAAATTTAATAGTATAAGAATTTATTGAAATGAATTAACAATTTTAAATTAATAATGCAAATTTTAAAATAAAATAATAAATATAATTAATGTATAGGGGCTCTTTATGGTGAGCCCAAGTAAAGCAAGTCATAAGTTGTTTTAAAATAATATAAAATATATATATAATAAATAAAAAAAACTAAAGACCTATGTTCTTGTTCGTGCGCTGACTATGTATATATATTTGTCACTGTGCGCATTAGAAGGTTAGTAGCACCGCGCGCCGCACAGAAGGAGAGGTTCTACGCGAGATGCGTTTCTTTGTTCAGAAATGTTATATGGACAATCCGTTCTCGACAACTACGGTGACAACCCGTATGCACAGTATCATTTTCGTAAATAATTAGTAAGTTTTGGGTCCCACGTATTTTTGTTCCTGAAAACCCTAAAGACAAAACACTCATCTCTTTCTCACCACGAGCTCACTCCCTTCAACCTCCAACCTTCTCCCTTCACGACACTCGCTACCTTCGGTCAATACTCACTGCATCTTCCCTCCACGCTCACTCTTTCTCATCACTGTCCATCAGGAGCTTGAAGACTGTTAGCACCCCTCTCTGCACAGCAGTAGGAAGACAATAGCTCAGTCCCTGCCTTCGTTTTGAAGACGCTCCCATCCCTCTTGAAGACGGTGGTGAAAAGGCTTCCTTTAAGCAAGGTTATCTTTATCTCCTTTTCAGATCAGCTTCTGGGTTTATATTTACATTTTGTTTTTGGGGTTTTAGGGTTCATTCCATCTTTGTTGTGCATTAGTTGATTGTCTTGTCCCCTTTTTATATAAAATCTAATTCTTGCAATTTGGAACTTGGTACCTTTGTATCCTTGATAAATAGATTGTGAGAGGCTTCCAAGAGCTAATTTAAGATCAGGATTTCATGAAAGGTGTTATGGTTACATGACCTGAAACATAGCTTGTTATGGTTGACAAAACATAGAGAATCCAAATTCCAAACACATTTGTCTATTGCTTAGTTGAAAATTTTAGCAAATTGGATTTCACATTATGTTTACTTCAATTGTAAAATTAATGCATGTAGGATTATTAAATTGCATGAACATTTTTTAGAGAAGAGATTATAGAGACCAACAAACTAAAATCAGTTTGTCACAATCTAGGGTAAAGGGCTTATGAACTGTGGTTGAAATGGGGTCCTTTGTGGTGTGTATTCGTAGCTTAAGGATAGGTATATATTGTGCAAGTACTTCTTCAACAGCAGTTGCCTCTTTTTGGGATGAGGCATTAGATCAGCTTGTATGTCTTTTCTGCTTGACTACATTGGCTGTATATGGTTTTGAGTGGGGCTCAGCTCAATGTCTGTAGCTTGGACTGTTGTTTTCAAAAAGGTCGAAGCATGTCTTTTTTATGGTTTCAGGCTACATGTGAAGTTGTGTTATGTCTTTGGAGCATCTTTTGTTTTAATATGATTCTAACTGAGCATGTGTTGGATCATCTATAAACAGGTAACAAAAAAGCAACGAATATGGCAGCAGCAAATGATAATTATGTAAAGGAAACTTTGTAACTATTTGTATTTACCCGTGTGTGAACTATTTACAATCCAACTGACATTTAATGATACTTGGCAGGTTCGTGTGAGGCATGCTTGTGGTACAACAAGCTTGGTTGATGTTAACCAAGCACTTACAGATGAGCAGCTGGAACATTTGGAGACCACCCTGTTCCATTGGGTGAGTAAATTATCGGAAGAATTGCAGATTTCAAGTGTGCTATTGGGGGAACTTGTGACAAGGTGGGATGAGGGGTGCCGAGGATTCAATGTTAGGGGTATAGTGATCCCATTTACCCCTGCGGACGTATGTTTGGCTTTGGGACTCCCAGCCACAGGTGAGCCTGTGGTAGGTGCAGAGGATGATCAGTGTTATACACTGTCAATGTTTGAAGGGGGTGAGGTGACCATTGAGGATTGTCTTAACAAGATGCTCGAGGTTCAGGATAATGTGGGAGATGTTTGTAGGGCATATATACTTCTTGCTTTCGGAGAGTTTTACTTTCCGAGAACAGGGAGGTTGGTGTTTACAGATTATGCTGAGCTGCTAGATGACTTAGATGCCATCCATAGCTTTAATTGGGCACGTGCGGTGTACGAGTACATGGTTGACAGCTTGAGCAGAGCTGCTGGTGCCATTCATGATGGGACAAATGAGCACCAAAAACATCTGTATGGCTGTGCAGCTATACTACAGGTATCTATTTTCGCATGTGTTATATCACCATCTTTTGTTGTGTTTTCAAAATTTTATAGATAATAATAATTGGTCATTAATATTTGGTGTAGATATGGGCGATGAACCACGCCTTGATAGGGCAACCACCTAGCACCCCTCCATCTCACCCTTTCCCACGATTTCTCAATTGGCCAACTGTGACGTTGAGAAAGAAGAGAATGAAGGAAGCGTTCCAGAATGCCAGGGTAACTATGGATGTCCATTGTTTATATAATATGCTGAAGTTTATATACACAATGTGTATTTGATGTGCTTATCGTTTTTTGTAGGTAACTGTTGCTTTAACAGCAACAGATGATGAGCTTAAGGAACACATTGTCAGGGAAGCATTGTAGCTAGGCCAACAACACAGATATGTACACGTTGATGAACATGAGAAAGTGTTGGCAAAGCTTCGGGAGCATGAAGAGAAGATTAAGGCTCTAGAGGCGGACGATAGATTGTTGAAAGCTAGTGCTTCTCGTCGCCGATCACACACGGAGCCTGTAAATGAGTATGGGGGATGTTCTAGTTTAGCTGGGCATGATTCATCTCCTCTTCAACAAACTCCCATCTATGATATGTATCCTGACATGGGTGGTATAGGAGGTTCAGATGTTCAAAGAGGTGCGTGGTTAAAAAACGAGCGTTAGCATATTGAAAATCATGTTTATATTGTTTGCTTGATGAAAGCACATTGAGAATATTTTTAACTGCAGATTTGCAGGTTCTAAGTTCTCCTCGGATGGTTGTTGATGATGAAAATGTTGTACCTCCAGGAGTAATGGTTGGTGGACTTGAGGAGGCACTTGTTGAACGCCAAACTGGTTAGTAATGATTTGTGAATGCACAATATTAAAGTACCATTGTATTAACGAGAAAGCCTACTTACCATCTAAAATTTTGACTGTTGTTTGCAGGTGAAGATAATGGGGAGGGTGCTTCAAATCCTAGTTCAAACATAGCAACAAGAATTAAGGGTGACCCTAGGACGTGCACCCAAAGTTCTATACTTGCCTCCCCATATATCACCAGGGCATATGTGAGAACCCACAAGAAGACTACAAAGGAATAGTTGTTAATTAGGATTAGGATATAGATTTAGGAAATTGGGTGGGGGACATGTTTTTTGGGTAATGCAGATCTTGTGTTTTGGGATATGGAAGTGAAAGTAATGCAACTCCTGTTTGTTGCCTTTTTTGGGTTGTTTTGGAAAAGCGTATGGTTATGTATGCAAGAATTGAGTTAACCAAAGTTTATGGTGATTGATCATGTTTAGAACATTGATTGACTAATATGTAATAGGAGGTCTTACTGAGTTAAATGATTGGGATGTCCAAAGACTTGTGTTAATTATCAGGATAGGTCATTACTGAATGTGCAAAGACACGTGTTAGAGTTTCAGTATTTGCCATTAACCAGATAATGAATAGCATTAACCAAATATGTAAACTAGATTAACCACATAACCCAATTAGATGTCCTAGACTTGTGTTAGTGTTTCAGTATTTGCCATTAACCAGATAATGGCAAGCATTAACCAGATATTTCAACTAGATTAACCAAATAACCCAATTGGATGTCACAGACTTAACAAGAGTTTCAGTATTTGCCATTAACCAAATAATGGCAAGCATTAACCAGATATTTCAACTAGATTAACCAAATAACCCAATTGGATGTCCAAGACTTGTGCCAAGTATGAGGATTTGCCATTAACCATTTAATGAATACCATTAACCAGATATCAGATACCGTTAACCAGATATGTGAACTAGATTAACCAAATAACCCACTTGGATGTCCAAGACTTGTGTAAAGGGTCAGGATTTACCATGAACCATTTAATGAATACCATTAACCAGATATGGAATACCGTTAACCAGATATGTGAACTAGATTAACCAAATAACCTAATTGGATGTCCCAGACTTGTGTTAGTATCAGGATTTGCCATGAACCATTTAATGAATACCATTAACCAGATAATGAATACCATTAACCAGATATGTGAACTAGATTAACCAAATAACCTAATTGGATGTCCCAGACTTGTGTTAGTGTCAAGATTTGTCATGAACCATTTAATGAATACCATTAACCAGATATGTGAACTAGATTAACCAAATAACCCAATTGGATGTCCAAGACTTGTGTTACTTGTCAGGATTTGTCATTAACCATTTAATGAATACCATTAACCAGATAATGAATACCATTAACCAGATATGTGAACTAGATTAACCAAATAACCTAATTGGATGTCCCAGACTTGTGTTAGTGTCAAGATTTGTCATGAACCATTTAATGAATACCATTAACCAGATATGTGAACTAGATTAACCAAATAACCCAATTGGATGTCCAAGACTTGTGTTACTTGTCAGGATTTGTCATTAACCATTTAATGAATACCATTAACCAGATAATGAATACCATTAACCAGATATATGAACTAGATTAACCAAATAACTCAATTGGATGTCCCAGACTTGTGTTAGTGTCAGGATTTGCCATGAACCATTTAATGAATACCATTAACCAGATAATGAACACCATTAACCAGATATGTGAACTAGATTAACCAGATAACTCATTATCATTAACCATGTAAAAAATGGGTCCAGCAAAATGGTCAAACCAACAAGATATACCATAATCAAGTGAGCTTCTCATTATATATATATGTACACCACATGGCTCATTTTGCACACCAGAAAGGAGCCTAAAGCCATTCCAAGACAAGTGGTGGTAGTGTGCTAGTGCTACAACCATGTCATACAAAAAGTGACAATAGTGGGTTGTTACCGACCAACCTTAATCACACTTTATACACATAGTAAATGCTATGCACACCAAAATATGACCCTAAACCCTATACAAGATAGAAGATAATGGTTGTTTTTTGTGCTGCAACATTGTCATATAAAAATTGACAAAAGTGATATGCAGCTGGTCAACCTGCACAACCAATGAATTGGATTAGTAAATCGCTGGAAACAAAACAATGGACCACGAAGACAATTAGCACAACAAGAGGCTATTGAACACCATACCATCATGCAAAAAAAGTCTTCCTAATCTCCGCATCCATATAAATATGTGACAACCATTTCACAAAATACACATGTCAATAGTGAAGACAAATAAATTCCACAATGTCTCTAATCATCCAAGTTTGTAGTGATCTACGAGGACCCCATGAAATCAAGATTGGGCGTTGTCAACAGATCCACAAATGATATATTACCTCCAACCTGGACAACACCATATAAGAAACAAAAATGATGGAACAATAAACCAAATAATGATAGACCATTTACATGCCTGTATACTCGAATTATTATCATCTTTAAATGCTGAACCAAAACCCATAAATGTGGGCTGTGAAACTGTTGGATTTTGGAGAACCCAACTGTCTTCGAGAATCGACATTGAAGCATCTGTATTGACATACACATCCGTTGACTGTATAGAAAAACAATCAACAAATCAAATTACATTTCCAGCTCATCGTCGCCAACTAACACCTCAAATTATCTAGAAAGTCTATAACAGACAAATAAATCCATCAAATTTAAAAATAAAAATAAAAAATTAACCCACAACATGTAATAGGAGAAATTCTACACATTTAGCACAATCTTATAATTGACACAGACCAAGGTGCTTGCGTCCAATAGATCTCCACCGGTCACAACTTCAACAGATGATTCTATGCAGATGTTGCTTTCGCCCTGATTACCCACCATTCCAGTATTTCCCTCCTACATGTAACATCCCGAATTTTCGGCTTTCTAATATCGGTAATAATTATATAAATGATTATATTTTTATCCGAGATTTAGAAAATGACTTTGGATAAACTAAGGTCATTTCCCTGTCATACTTATTTTTATAAGGTTACAGGGAAGTTTTGGAATGAAAATTCAGACGGAGACCGGTCTGCGTTTTCACTGACAGTAAGATTTTACTGATCAGAAAACCTAATTTTGACCCGAGAACGAAATAAATAGATTTTATATCTCATTTCCAACAATTATGGTTATTTTGAAATATTTCACTAAAAAGTGAAATATTATATTTTATCCGGGCGTCGTCTTTAATCGGGGAAGTAACGGAGCAGATTACGGGATTTCCGGGATCCGCTAACGGATAATATCAATGAGTCACACATGATGAGTCACCATGTGAATGCATTAATGGTGCACATGGCATCATGATGACAATTTTTATGGAAATTGCATTTTGGTCCCTAAGCTTTTCTTTAATTTCCTTTTGGTCCTTAAGTAATCTTCTAGATTGTTCTTGAATTTGGGCCATTCTTGTTCTCCAAGCCATGAAGGGTGCAGCCCAAGGCTCAAAAAGCCTTGTCATCTCCTCTATAAATAGACTTCATCATCTTCCTCATCAAGCTTTCTCCATTTTCTCTAAGTTACAAAACTCATAAGAACACCGAATTTTCACGGAAAATATGACCCTCTTCCTTTCTGAAACTCAAAAAACTCTCAACATGAAAGTTGTTCCTCTTTCTCTCTTCTTTCCAACTAGCTAAAGATCATAAAAAATGAATGAGTATATTGAGAGTTATGACCAAAATACAAAAACTTCCCAGAATCCTCAGATCCATGCGAGACAGCATAAAGAAGCCTATTTTCACCCCTGTTAGGATCCGAATCAAATAAAACCTTAAACATAAAAGTTGTTCCTTTTCTTCTTATCTTTCTAACAAGCTAAAGTTTGTGATTTTTCGATGAGTAGATCATGAGATATACTCACAAAACCCAACACAGCCTCAAACTGTCCAGATTTTATATAAGTGTTGGTTGATCATTTTCTTCATGTCTTCAATCTTCAAGAGGTAAAAGCTCAACTCCTTGATCATCTAAGCTTTCATATTCAATTGTTTCTCATGTTTATGCCATGAATCATATTTTCCCATTCCTAGATCTAGAAACTTTGAAATTCTCTAGAAAATCATAGAAAAATCCTAAAAATGTGAAACCAATTTCTATGTTCCTATTATCATCTCTACTATCATAATCCAAGACATTGTTACAAACAAAATTTTCTTGAAATTAATAAATGTTCCGAAAGCAACCAGTAATTAATAATTTATTTTCTGCTTTTTGGGTAACTATGTGATGACCCCAGGTTAGGGTGTCGCATTACACATTTGAAAACAAGACTTGTGAGATGCAACAATTCACCTAAGGCTACAATGCTTGAAAAAACACACAACTTATTGAAAAACACATACCTTAGTAGTCTCTTTGTCATCACTTCGCTTGGATCGTTTCTTGTGGGTCTTAACTACTTTTTCAACTACAGATATTTTTCTCTTTGATCGAGGACGTCCTTTACGTGTGACCCGTATTGGACTGCGAATTCCGGTAGCATTATTTGGATTTGAGTCATCATTGGAATTTTTGTTAACTTTATGCAATGTAGCATCCATGGTGGGCATATTAGAGTTAATTTCGTTCAGTCTATCATGGAGCGCCTTAGTTGCATCTTCAGACTCTGCAGCTACTTCAGCAATCATATAGAAATGTTTGCACAATTTGTCATATCTTTTCATCTGTGGCTTCAACTCCGTCACACCATAGCTGCTCTTAACAAATGAATGCTTCCTCCTGATATTTTTCTTCCACCTAGCTAAAACATACTTATCGGGGACGTTTTTAAGCCTCTCTTGAGAACACACACATAACACATGACTACACAAAATACCTCTAAACTCAAACAACGAGCATTGACAACAAACATCATGGTTTTTGTAGCATCCTAAAATTCCAATATATTTTTGTTAATAAAAATATTAAGATGTTATAAAGATTAGTGTAGAAAATTGTTAGTATAAGATTATTTTAATTAAGAAAATAAATAATAATAATAACTAAGGAACCATGTGCTAATCACGCAGGTCACCTTATTATTATTATAGAGAAGTTGGCCTTTTAGCGAAATGACATACTCAGGTTTGCTCTTGTTATTTTATTTAATAATAATAATAATAATAATAATAATAATAATAATAAAATAACAAACTAAATAGTTGACCTAAACTAAACATTCATGGGAGGCCTTTGAGACACCTACTGAGCATGGGCCACGGGTAGAGTTGGACTAGGGATAGGTTTCAACTCTAGTATATTTAAAAGCTACAAAAACCTACTTTACAGTTTACACAGTATGAGCGCCGAACACAAATAAGAAAAAGAGAGCGTGGATTTCAAGAACACTAGTAATAAGAGATCAGGGAATTTGTGTGAAACACTGGTATTCGTCTTAGAGCTTTTGGAGATCTTGGAGAGGTGAATAAAAATACTTTTTCTCACACTTTCATGGTACAATTAATTTGAAGCTTTGTCATGTAGATTTGTTTAATTACGAAAATTAAGATTTTAGAGTACATGATTTTTATTTGGAATTTGAAATATTTTCATGTCACTTGATGAATTGATTTAGTGAATGTAATTTTCTTGTTATTCTATTTATGTTTGGCAATAAAAAAGTAATAATAAAGAAAATAAATAAATAAATAAATAAATGCCCAAATTTGGTATTGTGCGTAACCTTGCTGCAGTGGCATAACATTATTTAGCATCATGGGTTTCTTTCTTGGATTTATTTATTTATTTATTTATAATTGTTCCAATTTTGATAATAGATTATTTCTGTTAATACATATATGCCACGCCCCTGCTAGTGAATACATCCTGTTAGTAAATACATATCACTAACTATACAGCTGAGAATGTCCATGGTTACTGTAGATCTACAGTAAGCGGACACCTGTCATTATTTGGTTGGTGACATTATTTTAATATTTATTTTGTATTGCAGTAAAAAAAAAAATTATTTTGTACCAAATTGCACTCTCTCCCATGTCATTAGTTGGACTTTCTGACTGGTGATAGCCTCATAGGTTCATTAAAACACAAAAGTCATGCTTTTAGTATTATTTTATTATTATTTATTTTTAGTTTATAGATTTCTTTTGTTTTTACCCGTATCATTCCGTCTCATCCCTCGAGCCAAGCATTCTCTGTGTCTCTCGCAGCTACACTTCTCACAGGTCCATTCCCTGTGTTCTTTTTTTTTTTTTTTTTGAAGTTTTTCTCTTTAGAGTAATCGGCTACTGTTCAATTCCACAGCTTTCCTCCGAAAAAGTCTACGCTCCAACTACCGAAAGGCACGCCTCTGACCCCTAGATTGTGATAGTCATGGTGATGATGCATCTCTATCTGAATGCTTGTCCTTTTATTGTTGCTCACCCGCTTCTTTTACTTCCCCTTTTCTTTCTTTTTCTATTGTTTTTGCACAATACTAACTCATTTTTATCTCTTTCTGTTGCAGATGTGGTTCCATTGGAGTGAACTATGGTTGCATAGCCAACAACCTCCCCTTGGCGGTAACGATGGTTCATCTCCTCAAATCCCAGTGTCTAACCCGTGTAAAGGTCCCATGTTTCTTTTATCTTTTTTTCTCACATTTTATTAGAGGGATTTCGGGTTTGAGTAGGGAAATCATCTCATTTCTTTTCTTTTGTATTTATGAGAACATGTGAGATTGTATTTGGGAGTTTGAGAGATTAGAGCACAACAATGGATCCTCTTAACCAAATTGAAGAGGTATCATATGTGGTAATTCCCAATCCTCTTGCTTTCAATTTTGTGATTGTTGTAATAAGAATCTTGATGGCTCAATATCAATTAAATTGATTTTATCGTTTGTTGCCCATCATGTGTTTGCTGAAATGTTTGAACCATGGTTGAATGGATATTTTGTTAAAATGGTAGAATGATGCTACTATTTTGGTCTGACATTATAAGGTTTTTTAAAGCAATTACAAGGCTTTATCAAAATTATGTTTGGCATTATTTACATACTTATCCTTTGTCCACTTTCCACGGTGGCCATCTAAAGAGGGCCCGAGGGTGGGATCTATCATCTAAACCCCTATCCTGTGATACGTGGTATGTTGTTTCATCATGATTTGGAATTGATTTATTTATGCATGGTTTCAGAGTCATGATGACTTCTTTATTATAAATCTTCTTTGATGTTTATATTTGGGAGTTCAAAAACTGTGATGATTGTGAATGTGTGTCCAAATGTTTTAGAGCTACAGCTTCATTGTGTATGAGATTTTATTGCACGTTGGAAGTATTTAGATTTGTGGTAGAGTTAACTCAAATGTAAAAGATCATGAGCCATGTTTTCCAAGAAAATGGTATGCTTAGACCAATAGATGGGAGCTGAGAGTCTTCTACATATTTAGTAAATTGTTCATATCATTTTCGTTTGACCCATTACTTCATGCTTTTAAAATTTAAAATTTTGAATCCTTGGATATAATGCTAAAGTTAACAAAATAACATGGTATCTTTAGTAACATGGTAGAAGTAACACTAATAGTTGCATCAAAAATTCAAAAGTGCTAATTAAATCATTTTCTTCTTATTAGTTTCTGTTATTCAATTATTAGTTGTTTCTTTCTAAAAAAAATAATTATTCCTAGGCCTGCAACATCACTCACAAAATAATTTTTACATACTCACACTCATGGATGATAATCTATGTATTTTGGTACATAAATGGATATGCTTATGTTTTAGTTCAATATGTTCTAGGACACCAGTACATTAATATTTGAGCCTTGAGGATTGAGGTAAATTGTGATTTCTGAATCTTTGAGCCTTGAGGATTGAGGTATATGCTTAATTGGTTTGGAGCATCAGGTAGTAGAATTAGAAGACTAATTTGTAATGAACTAAAGTGAGAATTATATTTTTAATCTATTTTGTGGGCAATCTCTACCAGGAACTCACTAAAGCATGTGTTCATGTCAGAGCCAACTAATTTTGGTAAGCATACTTTGTTTTTGCCTCTGCTTTGTTTCTTATCATTTGTGTTGTTTCATCTGTGAAATTTGAAAGCTATGAAATGAAATATAGGTGAGTGGAAGCATATTTTACTGGTATTGCAATTGAAATTATGGTGTGGTGGCTCGGGTACATATATATTCCATTGATTTTTTTTTTTCCTGTATTTTCTGTCATCTTTTTACCCTACAGTTGTTATCAATGGAGTGATTCAAGAATCACATCAAAATAAATTTTCTCCATTAATAATGTCATTTCCATGTTATCTTTCTTAGCTTAAATGGACTGTCAACTCTATAGAGTGTAACACCCCCCCTTGGGCATTACTTTGTAACACGTGCGGATAAATCAAAACATTAATTCGCTGGTTGCTTTCGGAAAATAATATTTTCTTAAGTTATAATCTTGTTTCAAAATGGTGATACAAATTTTTCCTTATCTTTTCTTTTTCGACAACCACATCAACAACGTAAATATAACCGTATAGGAGTAAATATGTATATAACATCTTACAACTATATTGCGTCATACTGTTTTCACACCTAGACCTTTATAAGTATAGGTCCCCTTATTGAAAATCAACAACATACTTGAAACAAAAACCTAAGCTGGTCACACCTAACTACAGACATAACGGTAATAAGTAAACGTCGGCATACTCCGAGCTAAGCAAACTTCTTCGGATAGTCATCACATCCCTTGAGTGGTTCATCTGGACTCAGATATAACACAAGTAGAGAAAACAACAATAAAACATGCAAGAGTGAGATTCCAATAACTGGATTTAACACGACAACTACATGCACGACACAACAGACACATATACATTCATGCATTTCCATAAGTAAACAAGTACTCTATCACTGGGTTTCATACCCGATCACATTCTGTTGGAAAACAATGCATGAACACTTCAACTTTCAACGTCTAACTTTTCACTTAATCTCCGGAGATCCCAACACCAACTAAATGAGTTGATCACACTCAATTGCCAGGTATATTAGGCACAACGTAGCCCGAATGTATCAGACATAGGACGTAACAACAACGTAGCCTGAATACCCTACCATTAAGGTACCAGACATAGAACAACAACGTAGCCCGAATACCCTATCATTAAGGTATCAGACATAGGACAACAACGTAGCCCGAATACCCTATCATCAAGGTATCAGACATAGAACAACAACGTAGCCCGAATACCCTATCATCAAGGTATCAGACATAGGACAACAACGTAGCCCGAATACCCTATCATTAAGGTATCAGACATAGGACGTGGGCACGTCTGCCAATGCATGCAGATAAAACATTTTGTTCTCGTTATTTTCTTTGTGCTCATTCTTCTTTTGCCGAAGCTCAAAATGGCTTACGACTATTCGTAAATTTCAACGTTTTAGACTTTTTAACGTTAACACAGGACACGAAGTCCGAGTGCTCAATCACAAAACCTTAGACCTTGCAATCAGTCATGGGTTCGTGGTAATAAAAACAATATTCTCTATTAACAACGTTCATCACAACGTGCAACAACGGTACAACGTGCAACTACGTAACACGGATCAAAGATCTTCGTGCTTATAATTAAGAACACCAGTATCACGACATCTCGGATACTAGGTTTACGTTAACACTGTTTTCGTTCGGTGAAACACAAAATCAAAACAAAACTCCCGAAACTTATCCCAGTTGTCAGAAATGACCCGTTGTATAAAACTAGTTTACAGAAAATACGTTTAAGTTGGAAATTCGTTTTACAAAATCATCAAAATCACTTTAAACTCATTTTCTTCTGAAAATCTTTTTCCTAGACACTCGACTCTTTTAGAAAGACCCATGTGTGAATGATTACTGTTGTTTTTAAGAAACGTTTTCTAAACATCAATATTTTCCATTAAACATTTAATATAAATTTAAGCTTCTTAAAGCTTTTATCTGGTTAATTGATTGTGCACTGACCAATGTCAGGCTTCTCAAATCTCAAACAAACATTTCATAACAATATTCCCAGGCAGATCATGCATCACAACATTATTATATAACTGCAATTAAACACTTAATCCTCAAATAAATAAACATGGATATAAATATCACAACTTAAAACCAGTCAATCAAAACACCACAACCACAGATAAATATATAGACCAACCACAGATAGCACATAGCCATCGGATAAATCCCTCAGGCAATCCCCTCTTACCTCTTGAAGATTCAAGCTTTCGATTAAACTTTGACACGAATCCGGAAACGGCGACACACGTACAAGGCACACGTCTTTATCCTTCAACATTCACAACTCAACCAATCAAAATCAAACAAATACAATCACCTACACACTAAGGTTAGGTCACGGCCTCACTAGGGTTTTGTGACTAAAAATTTCCTAAAATTGTTTAAGCCTTTGGATTAATGATAGATTAGTTGTTAATCAACAAAGAATGAATTAAAATCTTCCAAGTTCCTCAAAGGATGACTTCGGCCAAAGCATGAAAATAGAGCAAGAAATTTTGGTTTGATACAAGAACTTGGATTCAACATCAATACATATGAGAAAGATGAGATATATGGTCACTTTCTAAAAATTGAACAAAAGTTCCTCCACCCACTTTTCATAGAATTCGGTTTTGACAAAATAAATGGGGAGGAAAGCTTTGTTTGCAACAAACTCTTGGATTATGATAGTAGAGATGATAATAGGAACATAGAAATTGGTTTCACATTTTTAGGATTTTTCTATGATTTACTATGAATTTTCAAAGTTTCTAGATCTAGAAATTGAAAATCATGAACAAGGCTTTAAAACATGAAAACAATTGAAGAACATGATGATAATTAAGTGAGGAGAGCATGGTATACCTCTTGGAAATGAAAAAGGAGCAAGGAATCACCAAGTTGTTTCACAAAATAAGCTTATGGAAACTTAGAGTTTTTTGTAAAAATGGAGGAAAGCTTCATGATGAAGATGATGAATGCCTTAAATAGAAGTGAAAATGGGCCTCTTGGCTGCCTAGGGTCGTGGCCTCTTAGGGGGAAAAGGGTCCATGGCATAAAAATTTAAGGACAAAGGTGTAATTTCACTTAAGGCAATTTTGTGATTAAATGGCAACTTAAGGACAAAATGGTAAATTCCCCTCAAAAGCCATCATTACTAAGGTGAGTCACCCATATGACTCACCCCTTGTGAGTCATCACTTGTCTCCATCCATTGAATGTCGGATTTTGTCTCTGCACGTCCGTTTTCGGCTCCGTCGATTACCCGGTTAGGTTTTCCGTCTGATTTTCGATCGAAAATTCTCAAAACAACCAAACTCATTGGAAATATGTTTTAAACATAATCCATTTCGTTCACGAGTCAAAATTAAGTTTTCTGATCATTAAAATCTTACTGTCAGTGAAATCACCGACTGTTTTCCGTCAGAACTTTTACCAAAATTCATCCGACTAAACATAATATTTCATTTCTGATCAGAAAATTGGAAAGTAGAATTCCTCACGGACAAAATATAAAAAATCTACAAATTTCAATTTCGGATCAAATTAGGGTTTTCTGCCGGTATAAAATTATACTGTCAGTAAAAACGCAGACCGGTTTCCGTCTGAGTTTTAAACCCAAAATTTCACTGTATACTTATAAAAATAAGTATGACATGAATATGACTTTGGTTTTCCCAAAATCATTTTCTAAGTTTCAGATAAAAATATAAACGTATTTATATAATTTCCGAAATTAGAAAGTAGTGAAAAGTCGGGGTGTTACATAGAGAAGTCCTCTTATTTGGATAACAGGTTTGTAAATGTAGTATTATTTTCTTGGATTAATAATCATTTGATATGATGCTCATAGATTTAAGAATAATAAGTGTGCACCGTTTTGATTTGAATTGGTAGAATTGTTTTCTTATGCCATTATGTTGAATGGGATGCAAAATTAATTTTTGCCATTTTGAGCGAAAGCATAAAAAAAAAAGGAAACCAACTTAAGATTTGATTTGTCAAAACTTGAAGTTGTCTTTTAAAACTTGAGCAGAAAGTATTTTTGTATGTCCAATGGCTAATGCTTTTGTAGAACTACTTTATTTGACTTAATAATTTTTTTTTTCCAATTATGTGTTTCAGTTGAAGTTATATGATTTTGTAGTAGTGGAGTAACTTATGCCCCCATAAGAATTATCTTTACTTTTGTTGTCTTTATTTTTCTACATCTCCAAAGAATGGTTATAGGCATAAAAACACCTCCAAAATATTTAAAAGGACAGCTTTTTTTCACTTGATCATGCTCATACATAGGCTCAAGTTTGGGTACTAGACATATTAAATTCTAAAAAAAAAGGTGAGTTCTTTACAACAAATTTGTTTAGTATATCCTATTGTAGTTAATATGGTCCTGAATTTTTAAGCAATTCCTGTTTCTGCTTGGATTCAAATAGACCAAGAAGAGATAAGCTCATAAGAGATGGGGGAGGAATAATATAATAGTTTTTAGAAAAAGGAAATCTCAAATTAGTAATGATGCTGAAATTTGATGACGGCACCTGCTTGACTCTGCATCCTAAAAAAGATCCATGTGATCTATTGGAGAGTACTCCTAATGTTATTAAAGAATTGTTTTCATGTTGATGACTAGGCCTTGATGTGCTCGAGCCTAACCTTGAAGGGAATGAGACATTCGAGAATGCTGCACTTCATTTTTTTGGCTTAAAGCCAAGTGCAATTATTTAAATTTCCAATTAAAGAACATTTGAAATTTTAATTTCTTAATGATATTCTCCTATAAAATTTAAGGCAATATACATAAATAGAACATAGCACATTCAGAAAAATTGGTGGATGTCTTCATGGACCGCATTCAACAGAATGCCTTTTTGATTGGAATCAGTGGATGAATATTAAAATTGGGTCTGTGGAGGAAGTTGTGTGAGTGATAACCTAACTTTTCCTATGAGCTTCTGCTACAATCATTGCAATATTCCTAATTCTTATTATTTTTAGGTATATATTTTTATCACCACCAATTCCTAATTCCTAATCCTTGATCTTCATATTAGTCGGTTTGGTTTAAAACTGATAGTAAATTACTATTAACCTATTTCATTTTTTCACTTTTTTGCTATATTAACAATGTGAATTTAATTATATTACAGTTTTGCATCTTTTGTTCAACTTATCAACATGGATGGATTCGGCATTGAGTTTGGATATATGATCGTTGTTTAGTTCTAGTGACCTATGACTATGATATTAAACGAAGTTATTAAACATCAACATGGTTTCTTTCTCACAGAGATTTATATGATGCTGACAAGCTTTTGGTTGCAGTTGTGGTAAACTTCCTTTTGGTTTCTTTCTTTCACATAAAGAATGAGTGTTACTTAGCAGATTGATTTCCTTATTGAAAAGCTTGGGTTTTTTCACATGTATGCTGCCATTGGACATAAAGCATGGCATGCTGATGAGGGACTCTACACTCCCTGCCAAGAGGAAAAATAACAAACTCCCATGTAAGAATATAATCCTCATATTTATATCTTTTGGTTTTTTCTCTAACTAAATTCATATACTTTCTGAGTAAAAAACAATTCATATACTTTCAATCAATGCACATAAAACTGTATAGTTGCTTCATGGAGCTTTTCATTTGATAAAATAATTCTAATAATGTTCATGAGCTTTTTCTATTCCAATACTGGATGTATAGATTCAAAGAGAAGAAAGAAAAATCATATGAAAAGGGTAAAATGTGGTCTGTACTCTGTAGTGCAATATGTGCCGAGTGAATAGGATGCAGAAAGATTAGATAGTGATCACAAGTTCAAATTACCTATGGTTCTGCAAGAACAGTTTCCCACACTTGGAATATGTAATCTGCAGTCACCCCATTAGAATGAGATCCTTCCTATAGTAACATTAAATTATTTTAGAAATAATAATAATTACAATGGCAAAGGTTAATAATCCTGAAAACTTTCGTTGGTTTGCAAGGGGAAATTTAGCTACCAGTGCTATCTTGGATTAGGTGACAGTTATATATTCATAAAAAATGAGATTTGGCACTAAAGAAGAATCATTAATGTCTGAATGTAAATGAACATAACTGCAACAACATGAATATTCCCACTTTATTCGAACAAAATATACATACTGTCTGAACCATGTGTATGAAAAAGGTCCAGGTTGAGTGGAGGCCAATGGTCATATATGCTTAAACATGTTGTCTGAACTAGCAGGCAACCTCCTAAAGAAGATGAGCGAGTGGGACTGATGGAAGTTTCTAGCGGAATCTGGGATGCCTAAGCACATGGAAGCCAAAGAGAATGCACACAATATTTAGTGGTGTTCTAGCAGGCATCCAGGTATTATGTTCTGTTGTCTTTTTGTACAGCACATGATGTGCATATACTCTCAATTTTAATGATGTTTTAGATGTTTTGGATATAGGTTGTTGTTTGTTTAGGTGTTGGTTTAGTGTCTGTACCTACTTTGTGGTGGCTAGGGTTCTATGTGTCCTAGGAAATAGATCCCCAACTGCTACCTTTTGTTATTTCGGTATTATGATGAATTAAATCAGTTTATGTTCTACGTATTTTTCACTCTATTTTGTTGAGGAACTACCTTCTCTTGCTCCTTTTCCATTCTAGGCAACTACCTTTATGTTTTAGATAGTATTGTTAGATATAACATCGCCATCTCTATTAAAAAAGGCTTCCAACCTAAACATTGGATCACCATGCCACTGTGATTTAACTGGCTGGCAATAACAAAAATAACAAACATAACCACTTAACCAAAATAACAAGAACATTTGAATGTTGAGTCTCAAAACGACCACTCAACCATTTTACTACCTATTTTAGATGTGTTATTTGTGGAGAAATACTTGCAGAAACTTTTTTTTTTATTTGGTACGAGTTCTATTTATATGAACCAAGACCACGTCTATCAAGTGCTGATGAGGTAGACTGTTGCTACTTTGGTAGAGCTTGATTATTTACTTTTGTTTATATATGTTGTTAGTGCCATTTCATGCATGGTAGGGTCAGCCCTCCCTCTCAGCTTTAAGACAAGAATGTCATATGGGTCTCCTATGCTGACCAAGTGGTTTCCAACCCACTGAATCAAGCGTGACCCCCCCCCTGCTAGAGTTGGGTCTAATTGGTGTCCTCCTGTCAGGACCTCAAGTAGAACCATAGCAAAATTGTCCACATTAATTTTCTCGGTTATAGGTTGCATAGACGCGTGCATGAGTTGATAAACCAAATACAACATAAATTAGTACTTTTCAAGGGATTAATAAGTACAAAAAGTTACTTCGTTAATTAAATTTTAGTGAAAAAATACCAGGAGTCATGTATCCATATGTGAAACAGCAAGGTAATGGACTAATGTCTTTGAACTGAACTGGAATTAGCATTGCCACCATTTTGTCTTGCAATTCTTGCCAAGCTAAAGTTAGCAATGTAAGGTTAATAGCCAGGACCTAATAACACATCCATGGCTTTGTATTAATTAGCACTTGAAAGTGCATATCTAAATTCCTTTAGTTGCTTGCTTTTTGCCTAATGCTCTTTCTTTTCCCTTCTAAATTGTTCTGATCTTGCCGTGGCCTGAATGTGACCTTTAGTTTTCATATATATGCTATGTTGAATGTATGACAGTTTAAATTATATGATCTAATCGGTTTATTCCTTGGACAGGACTTTCCACAATGGAGCTGCAACAATGAAGACTAATCAATAGGAGTTATTTTAGTTTGTATTACTAACAAATCGATATTGTATGGGCATTTTTATTATGCTGATGGAAATTAAATAACTGCAAGACATATATGGTTATTGTTGGTATGATTTGGCTATAAAGATTAGTGTATAATTATTGGCACTTTTAAAACTCTTTGTAATTGGTTGTTGTAAAGGATTACATTGAAATGTGAATTTCCTTTGGTGAAGGTCAACCTGACCCAAATAATAGAAAGGAAAAAAAAAAACATTTCATTACTAAACTAATAATTAAAAAAATAATAATATTACAAGTCTCTATGTCATTCTTATTTTTATATGATCTTGGTTTCGATCTCATTTGCTAGATTTCACATGATCTTGCTGTCTAATATGCAGATCAAAATGGGCTCTTTTTTTACATTGATTGGTCAATCATTTAAAGGGGCTTCATATATAAGGATTTCTTTTGCTCTCTAAAGATTACACTTCAATAATTATGGAACTTTAGGTGGCATCCTAAGGATATGAGGCTTTTCCATTTCTAAACCAGCAATGTCATTATAACAAAACTTTGATAAAAAAATTTCACCTATGAAAGATGTTTATCTTTACAAGACATCTCGGTTTTTTTTTTTTATAACAAAAACATCTAAGCCCACCAATCTTCATAATTTATGTGCTACCATATTGTAAAGAAAATATTTAAAATTATAACCATAACATATTCGTGCAATATGTTGAACTTGCAACAAAAAGTGGAATAGAGATACCAAGTAGAGATGACAGCACGAATGTGGATATCGAAACAATATATGAGAATAAATTTGTTGGGTCAAAAAATAATATCAATAAAAATTATATGGCGGTATTGGTTCCTAATATTGTGATTCTGTACATTGATATTAATTTAACCGATACATGTATTGATATTCATATTTTCAAACATAATTTTACATATGCTCTTTATATTGAAATAATTTTGAAATATTGAAAAATAAAGTTTATATGATAAGTCCCCGTGCGTGTCGCACGGGCATCTACACTAGTACTCTAACAATCATAAATTATATTAAGGGCTTATATGATATGGTTTTGTTTGTGTTTTAAAACCTGTTACAGTGTCTATGTAATTGATGCATGGAGCTTGAGAAAATATTTTATAGTCATCCGGGATGACATATTGCATAGGGCATATGAGTTGGTCATCACTTTCCGGGAAGGGATGATGGTTCTACATTCTATTCCGGGAATAGGATGAGAGATATCACCATCTGGGATGGGATATCAAATTATTAAAATATTTACATCTGGGATGGAATATTAGATACCTCCATCCGGGATAGGGAAGGCAGTGGGACGCCATTGCATGGATATGAGCTCATAGACCTTAGTGGATCTGGGATTCACACCGGTTCTGGGAACCAAAGAGTCAAGTCAAGTGATTCTGGGAATCACCGAGTCGTGTTCATGGAGTTGCATTACTTAGAGTTTACTTGATGAATGTGATTAAATGTAACGAGACGTGACCGTAGTTGATTTTATGAGTACGTGGTTTAACTGTTCGATATTGATTAAGTTTATATGTTATTATTTTGGAGATTTATTATAATTATTATTTTGGAAATTAGCGGGTACCATGGATGTTTTTCCGGTTACCGCACCGGCTGAAAGTAACACTATTTGCGAACCTTTTTATTAAATTGTTTTTATTCACTGGGATTATATCTCATTAAAAGTGTTGTTTTCAGAGCACGAGGACGACATCATTGAAACTGAAGAGGCGTGAAGACTTAGTGGATTCTATTAGTTATTCCTTCTAGTTTGGTTAGTGTTTTCTTAAATAAGGAGCCGTATGTGGCTAGACACGTTTATTTATTTATCGTTGGGTTTATTAGTAGACGCCCGGTTTTGAGGCTTTTGGTTTTATTTGAATGTAAGGATTTATTGTTATATTATTACTTTGGATACTTTATTAATATTTTAATTAATGAGGTATACTCATACTCAAATAATTTGCGAAATTTTTATGACATGTATGTTTTAATTTAAATGTTTTAAAGGATTTTTCTTATTGAATTTATTTTGGGTTACTAATGTAACGAAAGGCGTTACAAGAAGGCACGGACAAAGAGCGGCTCCTGGCAGGCTTCTAGGCGGAGGGACATATGAATGAACTGATTACACACCCGAATGAGAGGGATCCTGAGACTGTGTAGGTATGGGACTATACAGTTGAGGAAGGCTTATATGAATTGATTGGTACTACCTATACTAACAAGATGCATCTTCTTTTCGGTAGCCCATCACTTAAGAACTCCACAGTTAAGCGTGCTTGGCTTGGAGCAATTCTGGGATGGGTGACCTCCTGGGAAGTTTTCCCAGGAAGCGTGTGAGTGAGGACAAAGCATGCTAAAAAGACCCGTGTTGGTTTGTGGGGACAGTCGTCACTCCATAGAGCAGCCAGGGATGTTACATTAATGGTATCAGAGCGGCACCTCTCCCAGTACGGTGTGGTTCGGGGACGAACCAAGCGGAAGCTGGTGGGCATGTAACACCGGGTGCCGACGAGGGCGGGGGGTGGTCGTCGGTGCAAGAAGGCACGGACAAGGAGCGGCTCCTGGCAGGCTTCTAGGCGGAGGGACACATGAATGAACTGATTACACACCCGAATGAGAGGGATCCTGAGACTGTGTAGGTATGGGACTATACAGTTGAGGAAGGCTTATATGAATTGATTGGTACTACCTATACTAACAAGATGCATCTTCTTTTCGGTAGCCCATCACTTAAGAACTCCACAGTTAAGCGTGCTTGGCTTGAAGCAATTCTGGGATGGGTGACCTCCTGGGAAGTTTTCCCAGGAAGCGTGTGAGTGAGGACAAAGCATGCTAAAAAGACCCATGTTGGTTTGTGGGGACAGTCGTCACTCCATAGAGCAGCCAGGGATGTTACAGTTTTCACGATTAAAAACAACTTTAAATATACGCTCCTTTCATCTATCACCTACTAACACCTCCTCCAACACATGATAAGTTGCAGGGCAACCCTCCACAGTCTTCAACGAGGCATTGCAATTCATTTTATCTCTAAATTCGGCTTGAACCTCTTTAAACTTGGCATGAGTGTAAGCACTTTGGAATTGCAATTCAATTGAAGAGTTTGACCCGCAAGGAATAGTTGTATCCATCGATTGAAAATCAGCCTGAAATTCCTTTTCTGCTCTACTCTTTAGAGCATTATCATATTCCTTTTCTGCTCTCACTTCGCTGTGTCGTTGACATACCTACCCAATAAAAGATGGAGATGAACATGATTAATAATGACCACATGATCAGGTCACCAAATACTTAACAGGATTAACCAGATATGTGAACTTGATTCACCAGATACACGCTGTGGAAAACATCAAAGTAGCAGGATGAGGCATTAACCAGATAACAAACAGGATTAACCAGATATGTGAAAGTGATTAACCATATAATTCAGTTAAATGTGGGAAATGAATGTAAGAATCAAGATACCTAATTAACCACATACCTGCCCAAAAATATTTCCTAAGCATCGATGGTGCCCATCTTTGACGCTCTTTGTACAACCCATTCAACCAATCATTCTGTCCAAGCTCAAATTTTTCGATGAAAGCACACCATTTATCTTCAAAATCAGCTGGTGTGAAAGTATCATAAACTGCTTCTTTCATTGCACACTTGATCCTTTTATATTCACCATATCCGCTCAGCTTTTCAGGAATTTTTTTCATTATATGCCATAAGCACCACCTGTGGCGAGATGTAGGGAAGACTATCTCAATGGCATTTTGCATAGCCTTGCATTGGTCAGTGACAATGCCCGCAGGGGCCTTTCCTAACATGCAACGGAGCCACGATTGGAAAAGCCACACAAATGTGTCCGTGTCTTCTGTTGAAACCAAACCACATCCAAATAATGTTGATTGGCCATGATGATTCACACCAACAAACGCAGCAAAAGGCATGTCATATTTATTGGTCAAATATGTTGTGTCAAAAGTCACAACATCACCAAACGATTCATAAGTAGCCCTACTTCTTGTATCAGCCCAAAGCACATTCCTTACGTGGAAATCATCATCCAAATCTATCTCATAGAAGAAACTACTATTTTGTTCACTCATTTGATTAAAATAGCTTACTAAAGCTTTGCCATCACCTCCCTTTCCAATTGAACGCCTTTCCTTGTTAACATAATTCCGCACGTCTCTCTCACAAAATAGTATATTTTCATGCCCTCCTGCATCCATAACAAGAGATTGGAAAGTCTTATTGATCCTCACTCCAGCATCATCATTTATTTGGATTGTTCTCTTTACATGCAAGTCCATTTTCTTGTTAGCCTTGAAGAACCTTGCCTTTCTAGGGCTGATCTCATGGGAATGCTCAGGTACAAAAGTTTTAATGTACCACAATCCATCTTCTTCCAACTTACTAGTAATCCTTGCTGGGCAATTGTTCTTTTTAGTCGGTAGTGTCTTCAACGTACATGGAACTTCAGAAACTCGAGATCCCTCTCTTGAACATGCTAGCATTAGGTAATTTATCTCACCATCCTCTCCTTTTTTTGATGTTCTAACCTTCCACCCAAAACCCTTCCTTGAAGCATACTCTCCATAAAAAGATTTCATCTCGTCTAAGGAAGAAAAGCACATATCTGTTGCAGGCTCCCATCTTTCACAATCATCAGTAAAGCTGCCTGCTTCAGTAGAACAGGTATCCAAATTGTTTGAACTATCCATGGACTTTCAACAATGGGTTTAACACCAAAACTGCACAACAATATAAATAAATGCTTAATCACTTTCATATATTTGGTTAATTCAGTTAATAAAATGGTTAATTTAATGAGGTTAACCACTTTTGAACTTGTGAGCAACCTCTCCAACTAGATAGGAAATTACTATCATACATAATTCAAAATAAGATTGCTTTTATCATTGTAATATTCTCCTAGTACATACACCCTCATCCAATAAGATCAAATTTAAACAAAAATTAACATTAGAAAGCAATGAGAGTTGTTTCCTTATGCACAGTCAAACAAGTTTGACATTTAAGTTTTCCCAAAGAAAATAAAATAATTTCTGTCCAAAACTCCAAAGCATTGAAAGTTGACACCTTTAGTGAAATCTATATTTAGTTTTGAACATTGAACCATGAAAAGACAAGCCAACATCCTCATATCTAGTTATCTACAAGTTATTACTGTGAAGTAATATGCAACCAAACAGGATATTTGCTTACATGAACCAGCAGCAACCAAGACCACAACAAGGAAGGTGGGGTTCTCTTACAGGTCTTCCTTCAGCCACTGCATAACCTGAATCAATATCACAAAGGAGATTGTATCAAAACCTAGGAGGAAGGAAAATGGAATTGGCATTAACCAGATATTGAATAGCATTAACCAGATAAATGAACTTGATTAACCAAATAACTCATCGAGATGTCCAAAGACTCAAGTATCAGGAATCGGCATTAACCAGATATTGAAGAGCATTAACCAGATAACTGAACTTGATTAACCAAATAACTCATATAGATGTCCAAACACTTTTTTAAGTATCCGGAATTGGCATTAACCAGATATTGAATAGCATTATCCAGATAACTGAACTTGATTAACCAAATAACTCATAGGGTGTCCATTTGCTTGAAAAAGTATCAGGAATTGGCATTTAACTGAAAAGAGATAAATGAAAAAAATATGTTTGAATTTTCAAATGATATAGCAAAGAAAAAAGGGACCCTGAATAAGACCAACCCTATTTGCTTTGTCACAACTATAGTCCATAGAAGCAACATTCATAAAATGAAATGTTATAAGTTACATTATTATAAAATTTGCTATGAGAAGATGGAGGAATAATATTGATACAACTACAACTATTTTCTGCCTAACACATGGGGGATTTTATTTATTAAAAAAATAAATCCTTGTCACAAAAAATCACACACTGAAAAACCACAATAATAAGCACCAGAGAACATCCCAAACAAACACTAAAAGACCAAAATATAAAAGTGAAATCCTAGGTAGAGACAACAGTAAGCTATACAAAGAAGAGGAACCAACCAAGAAACCATTAAAATATACCAGCATCACCAGAAACAGAAAGAAAAGACTAAAAAAGGCTGAACCAGAACCATTAACAAACGGATCCGCATAGAGACAAGGACCCAAGCAAAGAAGCACTCACAAAGAGCCAAATTGAGCCCAAAACAATATAACACAGGCAGCTGCGCCCTCTCAACTCAGCAAAGACCAGAATTCGTCCAAGTAGAGAAGCATTCACAAATTGCGCTTGCTGGCTTGCTGGGGGAGGGCATCGTTTATCAGAGCTTGGAGGGAGTGTGGTTGGCACGCAAATGAATAGGGTGGGAGAGGGGAGAAAGAGCTGCACCGAAAATTAAATTTCCCATATACAATCTTGTATTATTTTAAAAAATGCCACTGGTTTGCTTTGCTTTTAACTTCAAAATTGCCACCGGTCAATGACTCCCCCACTGCACTGTTGTATACGGTCATGTATGGGTTGTCACATAATTGTTGTATTTGAGTTGTCCATTTAACATTTCTGTTCTTTGTTCGACAGTATATAACCATAACAGCGTGCGTTCAGATCCATTATCGCCAGTAGAGACAAGAAAAATTTTGGAAGAGCATAGGGATTTATCATAGATAATTTTTGAGAAATGTTTTGGTGACACAATTTCTTACACCTTACACCGTATGGTGCCGCACTGTAGCTGTATTGTGCGGCACTGTAGCGTTTTTTTTTTTTTTTTTTTTTTTTTTAATATTTTATTTAAAGTTTTGGTTTTTTTTAAATGTTATTTTTTGATAAATAAATTTTTTGGTTAAGTATGTGTAATTATCTGGTGAATCATGTACAAATATCTGGTGAATTCAATTCATTATATGGTGAATGGGTTTTTTTGAGAAATAAATTTTTTCGTTAAGTATTGAATTATGTACAAATATCTGGTGAATCATGTACATTATCTGGTGAATGGGTTTTTTTGAGAAATAAATTTTTTCGTTAAGTGGTGAATCATGTACAAATATCTGGTGAATTCAGTTCATTATCTGGTGAATGGATTTTTTTGAGAAATAAATTTTTTGGTTAAGTATGTGCAAATATCTGGTGAATCATGTACAAATATCTGGTGAATTCAATTCATTATCTGGTGAATGGGTTTTTTTTGAGAAATAAAATTTTTCGTTAAGTGGTGAATAATGTACAAATATCTGGTGAATTCAATTCATTATCTGGTGAATGGATTTTTTTGAGAAATATGTGCAAATATCTGGTGAATCATGTACAAATATCTGGTGAATGCAATTCATTATCTGGTGAATGGATTTTATTTAGAAATAAATTTTTTGGTTAAACATGTGCAAATATCTGGTGAATCATGTACAAATATCTGGTGAATTCAGTTCATTATCTGGTGAATGGATTTTTTTGAGAAATAAATTTTTTGGTTAAGTATGTGCAAATATCTGGTGAATCATGTACAAATATCTGGTGAATTCAATTCATTATCTGGTGAATGGGTTTTTTTGAGAAATAAATTTTTTCGTTAAGTGGTGAATAATGTACAAATATCTGGTGAATTCAATTCATTATCTGGTGAATGGATTTTTTTGAGAAATATGTGCAAATATCTGGTGAATCATGTACAAATATCTGGTGAATGCAATTCATTATCTGGTGAATGGATTTTATTTAGAAATAAATTTTTTGGTTAAACATGTGCAAATATCTGGTGAATCATGTACAAATATCTGGCGAATTCAATGCATTATCTGGTGAATAGATTTTTTTGAGTATGTGCAAATATCTAGTGAATCAAGTACAAATATCTGGTGAATTTACTTCATTATTTGGTTAATGAGTTTTTTTTTTATAAATAAAATTTTATTTTTTATAAAAAAACTAAAATTAAAAAAAAAAAAAAAAGGCTGCTACAGTGCCGCACAGTGCGGCACTATACGGTGGAAGCCGTATGATGTAAAAATTTGTGTCATGGTATCACGACTCATAATTTTTAGAGCAATTTGAAGGTCTTCGAGAGGTGAGCAACAATATCTTTTAATAACCCTTTTTATGGTATATATGTTTATTGTGTTGACAGTGATTTACCATATGATTTTGAGAGATTTTAATTGAATGAGGCATATTATTAATAACCTAATTTCTAAAATTGGGGGTTTTCATAAATATGGGGATATTGTTCAATTGAAATTATGAGGTTCATGATTGTCGTATTTTGAATGTTTAATTTATGATTAATGAGTTGTTATACGTATGAGACATGAAATATGTGACTTATGATATGTTGTATGATGTTTGCCGCAATACTGCCTATGATAGTGGTATCGAAGAGTAATATCGCCGTAATGGGTATCAAAAGTAACATCGCCATGTACTTGGGATGTCGAAATTGAGTAATACAACCTAGAAAGGGGTATCGAAAGTAACACCGCCACATGTTGGGGTGTCGAAAAGAGAGAAATACCACCATGTGCACAACGAAAATGGAAATGTCCCCTACAGGAGGGTGACATCGAAACATTCCTCGTCAGTAGGGGTGGGCAATAGGACGCCATTGTCGTGTGATGTGTGAGATTTATGGCATGCCGGCGAGAGACCATTTTAATTATGAGGTCTTCGAGCCACTTGGATTAATCTAGAATTTACTTGGTATATGGAATGTGATGCATTGAGATGAGTTGTTGTTATGCTATGTGCTTTTGAGTTGATGAGATTATTGTTGTTATTAAAAGTGTTTTCTTTTGTATATATTATTTTGGAAAATTAGCGGACACCATGGACAGTTTTTCCGGTTACCGCGCCGGCTGAGAACAATACTATTTTTGAAAATATTTTATAAACTGTATTGTTGTTCACTAGGATTTTATATCTCATTATAAGTGTTGTTTTCAGAGTCCAAGGACATCACTGTTGAGGACCCAGAGATCTGAAGAGTCATTTCTTTGATTAGCTAGCTGGTTAGTAATGTAGTATGGTTGAGAGTATTATGCGGACGACGTTCTTTGGTTTACGTATTATTTTTCTCGGATTGTAATTAGACGTCCGGTTTTGAGGCTTTTGGTTTTTATTTATTATTCGAACGTATGGATTTATATTTATGTTTATTACTTGGATACTTTATTACGATAATATTTAATATGAGGTATTTTCAGACTTTAATTATTTAGGAATTTTTTTTATGACATGTATGTTTTAATTAAATGTTTTAAAGGATTTTTATTGATTTTATCTTGGGTTACTAATGTAACAAAGGACGTTACACATTGTCCACGAAGCTCTTGGCATGAGGGTGTGTAGGAAAGTCATCTTAATTGCGGTATGCCCCTAATTGCATTAATTGTAACAACTCACTACCAAAAAATCGTGTTTTACCAACGAGCAAAAGCGTCTGAAAATCTCAAAAAATCATCGAAAATGGTGTATTTCTAACGGCTTACCGACGGCTCCGAATCCATCGGTATCTGGCTCCTCGGTAATAGTTATCGATGGATTTGGGAGATACGTCGATAATGTCTGTAGGCAGTCCCATTATCGATGGAAAAAGTCGTCGGTACGTCCATCTGTGACTTACCAACGGACCCAGTCCCTAACCACATTAATAGCCTTCATTATAGCCTTCAGCACCTTCATTTGCTGGATGTGAGGTGAGAGGATGTGTCTAGTCCCATACCGCTTAGAGATATGACTTAAGTAGTGCTTCTTGAACCATTACCTTATAAATCAGTTTTGTAGAGTTGGATTTGGCAAGTCGATCCAAATTACAAGAGTAACTTTTGTAGGGAGATCAGATCACGTAACCCTCATGCTCCATGGTCAAATGAAATGAAAATTAGTCCCAGGCATGGTTCAAATGGAATGAACCTATAGGAGTACTTCGAGTTCTGGCCAAAATAAATCATATATGTTAAGGAATTAATATTCCTATATGAAAATAAATTTAAATTAATACCTATTGTATTATAATTTTATTTTTTTACTATTTATAATATTCGAACCTATACTATTTTTTTGTTGAATCATAAAATAATATTTTTTTAAGTTAAATTTTATTTTTCATTGCACTTGTACGTGACATGTAAATAAATTTTAAATTACTTATTATAATATATAAAAGTAAGTTTCCCCAAAATCTCATGCAAATATCTTTTTCTCCTTAAACATAATTCCGCAAAAATTTCATGCAGACATTACTAAGCTTCTATCACTGAAAGTATCAACTTCATCAAGGGGCAAATGATAATTTCATGCGGTTAATTTTTAGGACTAAATTGATAATTTATTCATTTATAATTTTTTTCATAATTATTCATTTATACAGCTTATACACATTTTATTTAGTTTATTATTTTATCCTCTACTTTAATGACTCATAAAACAATATTAGAAAAAAAAATGCTTCATATTTTTCAATTAGCTAGACCTGTACACAGCACGAATACTAAACATTGTTTTTTTTTGGCTTTGCATGAACTATGTCCCGCATCAACTGACCAATTTTGTCCTTTCAAAAACTAGGAAGTTTCTCAAGAATTTTCTAGGAAGAATCATAGGGGAAGGGGACGATAATGCATCCAGATCCTATGTCATGCACTTACAAAAGAAACACATACCACAGTTGTCCGTTTCCCATGCTTAATCTATAGCAAAATCTTTTATAATCTATATATCATCTTAATATTTTAATTAATTCCTTATAATTTGTTTCAAGCTCCTTGTTTCAACAACATTTTGTCTGCTCCTAAGTGACTAGAACAGGTTGGCAAGCACGAGTGCATGTATTGTTATTAATTTGTTAATCATATTGCTTAATATTCAGCAACATTATCATAAACCACAAACATATCCACAGAAAGGGAAGGTTCCTTTGGACAAATTAAACTTTGCTACTGTCACTCCAATTCCGTACCACAAGAAGGATATTTCATTTTTGCTTCCTCACCTGGATCTGAGATCAAATCAGAAGATAAGCTATTTTTAAGCATTACTACTACTATATAAACCCATTGAAGCACCCCATTATCGTACACCATAGTACCAGCTTTCTAATTTTTGTACACAAATCATTACTACAATCTAAACACATTGAAGCACCCTATCATCCTATACCATAGTACCAGCTTTCTAACTTTTGCACAAGCCTGATTTTCTTGCAAATATCCAAGGTTTTAAATTAAGGTCTCCAGCCACAATTTGGACCGCAACATTTTGGTTTTGAAGATTTTCGAAATCACATTGCGGCCATAATTGCGACTGTAACGACTGTATTTTCTCGTAGTTTGTTTGTAATTGCGATAAACGCAACACAACCGTAATTGCGACCGCGATTGCAATTTAAAACCTTGTAAAGTACAAACTATTTCTTCCGCTTCAGGATGGCACCCCTTGATTTTAATGCTCTTAAAGACTTGCACAATTCTGCAAATGATCTCCTCCATTCACCAACTGTCCAACAAGCTCTTGTCCATCAGCATGAAGAAAAATGGGTCAATGATGTATCAGAGTCATCTCTTAAGATGTTGGAGGTGTGTGCCATCTCAAAAGATGTTCTTTTGCTCATAAAAGAACACCTCCAAAAACTTCAATTCACTTTACGTAGAGTAAGCATTGGTGAGCCTAAGATTGAGGAAAAAATCACAGCTTACAATTGCTATAGGAAGAAGTTAAAGAAAGATACTCTAAAGTGTTTGAAGTGGTTGAAGGGCATGAAGAGTAAAACTACTGTCACTTTAGACCTTCCAATGAAGGAACAAAAACTAGTGTTGGTTGTTGATGTTCTAAGAGAAGTAAGGGTGACCAGCATTTCCATTGTGGAATCACTATTGTCCTTAATTTCCACATCTTGGTTGGATACAAAATCTGGGAAGTGGTCTTTCACATCAAAGCTTGTACGTATGAGCTTGCAAAGTTCTAATGATATATGTGATGCCATGGTGCTTCAAAGTGCAAATAAAAGGTTAGCTGGGGTTCAGATGGCTATTAAAGATCTTGAGGTTGACTTGGAGTGCATGTTCAGACATTTGATCCACACGAGGGTTTTGCTTCTTAACATACTTACCAGCTAGGGAATTTGGTGGGAACCTACCACACACCAATGATGGATCAACTAGATAGATTTAGACAATAACGGTTGTAATTCTCCTAGGCATATTCTTTAAATTTTTAACCACTCACTCTATTCTTTGACTGTTTGACATAACTACATAAGTACGTAAATCTGTAATCAATATTCAATATAATTGAACATCACATCTATTCTATCAGTTATAGATTTACATCCTATTGATAATTGATAATTAGTGATATTTGAAAATTTGAGATTTTGACAAATTAACCGAATTATGTACATAATAATCACAAATTCCACAACATTAACGATCCGGTCATCCATGCATTTAGACTACATTAACCATGATTTGTAACATTTATTAATCATATTACATGATGTCTAGGCGTACTACAAGTAACATCTTTGAGCTACATTAACTAAGATTTTATACATTATTAATCAAGTTGTCGATTAACGAGTTGCTCATCTATTATAGGAATACCCATTAATCAAGTACAACACATCATTAATCACGATTTTGAACATTATTAATTAATAATAATGCTTTCTGGTCAGAATTTTCTTATACACAAATGAGTAACTGATAACCACGAGGACAGATGAGTGATATGAGGTAAAAGATATTTTCCAATATAACTCACATGTAGATTCGTACATACAATTATTACTATTTAGCATTTTTATTTTGTAAACGTGAACAAAATAGTTTCAAAATATAATTCTCAAAGTAATTTTTTTTTTACTATTTATGTAGAAAAACAATTATAATTATTCTCAATAAAAAATTTTCTTACATCTGGTCCCCACAAACATCCATTATCGGTTTTGCAAAACACAAAGGGTGATTCTACAATGCACCAACTAAGTTATGGTGTCACCTTGAGGATTAGCAGTTAAAACTAGGGGTGTTCAAATCCAAACCGATAAAAAAAACCGTAAAACCGATCCAAAATAACCGAAAACCGATAGGAATCGAATTTATTTGGATTTTTTTGGATCAGTTTTTATGGTAACCGATCGGTTTGATTCGGTTTTCGGTTGTATCTCCAGGAACCGAACCGAACCGCTGACTTACATTAAAGGTGTTGCCTTGTGTGTTTTATTTGACACCCTGTGCCGTTTTGTCATGGTTTTTTAGTTTTACGTGACACCTTTTGGCTTTTGCGTTTTCAATTTTATAATTCATTTACCTAATAAAAAAAAGGTTAAAGAAATCTTTTGGTCCCTATACGTGATACTGATTTTCAATTTGGTCCCTATAAGTAAAAAGTTATCAATTTGGTCCTTATACGTGACACTGGTTTTCAATTAGTCCTCACCCCTAATTGGTCCCTATATAAGAGGACCAAATTGAAAATTATTATCACATGTAGGGACCAATTCAACAAAAAAAATTTGAAATCGGTCCCTACATGTGACAATTATTTTCAATTTGGTCCCTACATGTGATAATAATTTGCAATTTGGTCCCTCTTATACAGGGACCAAATAGCGATGAGGACCAAATTCAAAACCAGTGTCACGTATAGGGACCAAATTGATAACTTTTTACGTATAGAGACCAAATTAAAAATCAATGTCACGTATAGGGACCAAACGATTACTTTAACCTAAAAAAAATTACATTATTCATTTCAAATTTCACTGATTCACTCACACATTTATGTGGCTTCCCTTTTAGGCTCCAACCCTAACCTAGTAACCGTTCTTAGACTCCCTCCCCTCGTGGCCACCGCCCGCCGCCTCGCATCTCCCGGTCGCCGCCTTGCGTCTCCCATTCGCCACACCTTGAGTCTCCCTCTTGCCGCATCGCGTCTCGCTCTCGTTGCCTCATGTGACGTGTGTTCGTCTCCCTCCCTGCTCGTGCTGTAACACCTCAATTTGGTTACATCACATAATAGTTATACGCGTCTAACTATTATATATGTATCAGAATGAACAAACCTCATCATTTTAAATAAAACATGGTTTTGAAAAAACTTAATAAAATCTCTTCAAACTAGCTTGTTTCTTACAATAAATTACATTTTTACATCAAAATACTAAAATACATAACTTAACAACTTTGACATGTCACTGGGCAACTAACTACTTCTCTAATCTTTCATGTCTTCATCTTCACTTTCTCACGTTCATCCTTGCTAAAACCTGCATCCACATCTGGTTGCACTACTAACTTGAGACTTTGTCTCAATGAGGAACTACAATCATTTAATAAAACAGCAGTACAACCAGCCGGAGGAACACTGACAAATCCCCTCAAGCTAACATCAATACTATAACCATGAAACATACATACTCTATAATAAAAATACTTGTATGCTTTTACCTCAAACCTTATCATAAAGTACTTTATACCTTTACATCAAGCTTTGTCATAAAATACTTTTTATGCTTTCATAGCAACCTTCTGTTCTAATAAAGTACCATATCATAGGAACATCATAAATATCATTAAAACATCATAAACTTTAATAGAACATCATCTCATATGTAGCATCATGAATAACATGATAACATCATCACAAATGCAACAACATGAATAACCTCATAACCTCACCACATAGGGAATGTAACCTCAACTTTTTTTCTTTAAAGCAAAATTGGCTTGCAAAGGCATCACTGCAGAGAAAGACATCCCAACTATGTTGGCACTCCTAACTCCACCCATCATATGCAGCAAGCCAAAAATTTATTCAAAGAAAAGGAAAAACAATACAAAGAATGGGGGGGCATTTACCTGACCCATTAAATTCAAGAAAATCTATAGTTAGGAAGACCAATCCTATTTCTAAAAAAATCTTCACTAATAAACCTAGGAAAAGAGTCCCACCAACAAAAATCATTTACAGAAATACCAAAGGAAGCAATCTTGTCTGCACAATGATTGCCTTCCCTATATATGTGAGAAACTAAAAAAGTCATTTTCTTAGTCAATTCAATGCAATTCTTCCATTTTACTCTAAGCTGCCAAGGAACCAAATCTGGATTTTTGAAGGCATGAATCACCAACAAGGAGTCACACTCTAACCACAACTTGAACCATCCCTTGTTGAAAGCCAATTCAATTGCTAACATAGCACCATGAACTCTGCTTGGAAAGCATAAGTTATACCAAGGTTTTTAGCAAAACAACCCATAAAAGAAGCCCTGCTATCTCTAAATAAGCCTGCACAAGCAACAAAACCGGGACTGCCTTTAGCACAACCATCAATATTACATTTCACATAAGAAGGACAGGGAGACCACCAGGTTACTTCTTTGATTTTGGGAGCCAAACTAGGATGACCCGAAATTGAGAAAGCCTTTAGAATTGAAAACTCAATGATATCAGAATACATATGTCCAGAAGCACCATTTCCTGAGAGATTGACATTGGCTAAGTTTAGGCTAATTGCTGACTTTAGAGAAAACTTCTTTTCAGCAAATCTCATGTTATTTCTACAAAACCAAATTGTGCTTATTACATTTTCTAGAGCAGCGAGGATCACCACTTTCAGTTGAGGACTCCAATTCTTTAAGCAGATATCAAAAATGGCTTGAGGAGAGGATAAATCAATTGGGAAATTGAGTATGCAGGCAAGCCAATTCCAAATGGATTTTTCAAAATCACAGTCCAAAAAGAGGTGCTTAGAAGACTCCACCTCTTTGTTGCAAAGACTACACATAGAAGCTATCGAACACCCTCTAGAACAAAGGTTCTCATCAGTTGGTAATCTTTTTTGAAACAGTCTCCAACAGATGAATGATTTTGATGGAGGAATGTCATGATTCCAGATTAGCTTGCTCCAAGAAATATCCTGATGCTTCGGGTTCAAGTGGAGATATGCTTCCTTAAAAGTTAAAGTACCAGTGTTTGAATGCAGCCAAACTAAGTGATCCTTTTCAGGATAATTGGGAATAGGAACTTTCTTAATCTCATCAGAAATGACAGAAGAAAGAGTAGTAAGCTCAGCTGGGATTGACCAGGCTCCATCAGTTATAAGATCAGCCACAGAAGCATGTAGCTTATCATGCAGATTGCTTGGAATATTTAAATAGTCAGAGATTCTCTATGGTAACCACTTATCCAACCAGAGATTAATATCAAGGCCATTTCCAAGCCGCCAAGAGGAATTTTCTGAAATCACATTAATGCAGCCTTTAATACCAGGCCAAATTGATGACCTTAGATGATATGAGATTGGCTTTCTCTTAGAGAAATACCTGGCTTTGAGAAAGTTTGCCCATTGAGAGTTAGAAGAGGTTAAATCCCAGCTCAACTTCAAAACTGCAGCTTCATTCATTGATCTAGCAGATCTCACACCTAGACCTCCCTCATAAAAAGGAGAACAAACTTTATTCCAAGAAACAGTGACCAGCTTTTTGGTTGAAATGTCCCCTCCCCATATGAAGTTTCTAATCCAACTATCAAGAGTCTTAAGGAGAGATATTGGCCAAGAATACACATGGAAGCTGTATGTTAGCATACCATGAATTATGGATTTAACTAACTGGATCCTTCCCATAATTGATAGCAGGGAGCCTTTCCAACTAGCTAATTTCAATTTAATTTTATCAACAATGGGCATTAGATGAATTCTTTTAGGTTTCCCTCTAAAGATAGGAATACCTAGATAGGTAAAGGGTAAAGAGCCTGCTGGAAAACCCAGGATGGAAGAGATAATTACCAATCTGCCAGAAGTCAATGTGCCATGGTAGAATCTGTATTTTTCGAAGCTAATCAATTGACCAGAGGCTTCACCATAAGCCTTGAAGAGGGACATCAGATTCTTGAGATTCTTTGTTGTTCCTTTACAGAAAATCATCAGGTCATCAGCATAGAACACATGAGAAGGAGTTTTAAAACCCCTAGGGCCAACCATATGCTGAAACTGATCAGTTTGAACCAAAAGAGATATAGCTCTGCTTAAAACATCTTCTGCTATGCAAAAAAGGAGAGGAGACAAGGGGTCTCCTTGTCTAACCCCTCCCTTGCAAGGGAAGTAACCAACTACATGGCCATTGACAGAAAATGACAATCTTGCTGATTGAAGAATCACTCTAATCCAAGTACAGAACTTAGGGCTAAAACCAAAAGCCTTTAGGACACTAAGAAGGAAATTCCAGTCTAAAGTGTCAAAGGCCTTCTTTATATCCACTTTCAAAGCCAAAAATTGCCACCATAAGCCTTGTTATCTAGCATGTTAATGGCCTCAGAGGTGATACAAACACAGTCAATAATATGTCTGCCTTGGATGAATCCTCTTTGGTTTTCTGATATGATCTTTGGAGCAATGGATGCCAATCTGTCAGCCAATGCTTTGGTTATTATCTTGAATTGAAAATTGGCCAAGGCAATTGGTCTAAAGTTCTCAATTCTGTCAGCCCCTCTAGATTTAGGAATGAGACAGACTAAATTGGAATTTAATCTAGGTAGAAGCCAATCTTGAGCAAAATACTGTCTAACAGCATTGAAAACATTTGTGGCCACTGTATCCCAAAATTTCTGAAAGAAACAGCCATTAAAACCATCTGGACCAGGAGAGCCATCACCATTCATTGCAAAAACTGCAGATTTAACTTCTTCTAGAGAAGGCAGTTTGGACAACATATCATTATCTTGCTGAGAAACAATGTTTGGAACAACTCTGTCCACCAAATCATTAGCCACACAAACATTTTCAGTAGCAAATAGCTTTTCATAGTAGTCCAGGACATGTCTTTCAATGTCAGTAGCCTTATCAAAGATCAGATCATCCTGCTTCAATAAAGACATTTGCTTTGACACATTCCTGATTTTAGAAAGTCTGTGGATTAAGAATTCATAAACATAACCTCAACCTCATTGGTACGTGAGCTCACTACCTGACAGGGCATCCCACTGCCTTACCTCAAATGCAAATGCCATGAAAATGACCCTCAACATCACAATAATCACATTCCCTTAACTTAACATTCATACATAAACTTCATAATAACGTCATATGTCCCTAAGGACTTTCAACATCATTGAGAACTTAGTTCATGAAAGCAATCCTCAACATTATCATAATTTCATAAAAACATCATATAGTAAACATTATCTTCAAACTTCTCATGAAAAGCATATTCTGTATAAGCCATATAGTATCTATGATACTTAATAACTTAGTATTTTCTAACATATAAATCCTTTTCTTCATAAACATAACCTTTTAAGAATTCAAGTAAATAACAATACTTGACCAACATCTAAGGAAATAGCTCAAACAATAACAAACTATTAGTTCAAGCATTTCATCAAACACCTTGGGGCTATATCTTATTCTCTCAAAAAGGAATAACTTTTAGGGGCATAAATACTCACAAAAATGGGTTTTATTACTATGAGTTCCTCAAATCCCCTTTCAAAACATATCCTTTGATAATAGACCCCATGTATGTATAAAGCTTCATAGAGTTCAACAATCTAACATCCTCAAACATAAAACCTTCATACATACAGTTTCTAACATAACTATCTTATTAAAGCTTAAAGTGGTTTAAAGATTGTGATTCCTCACCTCTTATGGAGATCTTGAACCCTTGAACCCCTTACTTCACCTCTTCTTCTTCTTCTTCTTCTTCTTCTTCTCTTCCTCAACCTTCATGATCTTCATCCTCCAAGTACTTGATTCTAACTTCAATCCTTGTTATCTTCATGTTTCTTCTTGATTTTCCTCCATTACCATGCATTCCCTTCACTTTCCCTCTCTTCTCTCTCTCTAGAACTCGGTTTTGGAACCCTAACCCTCTCTTTTTCGTTTCTGATTTCGCAACAGGGGTATATATATTTTACTTCTATAATCGATTATTTTAACAGCATAATCGATTATTTTACAACTGATAATCGATTATAGGAACTCAATAATCGATTATTCTGGGTTCATTTCCTGTTCTTTCAGTTCCAGCGAGCTCATAATCGATTCTTCAATCGATTATACACATCCTGGACTCATAATCGATTATCTTCCTTCTGGACTTCAGGTTCTCAAACCAGAGAGCTTCTAATCGATTATGAAGATCTCTGTAATCGATTATATGTTGTCTGTTTGTCATTTCGCTGTTCCAGAGGACCAATAATCGATTATACTTAAAACATAATTGATTATTACACTTCAAAAACCATCTTTAAACAACTCCAATCCTCCAAATCATCCTTATGATATAAGCTCAGACTTAGATAAAGGTCTACAAAATATCGGGACGTTACACGCGCTCCCTCCCGTCTCTCCCTCCGTGTGTTCGTCTCCCTCCCTGCTCGCGCTCCCTCCCGTCTCTCTCTACATAGTAAATTTAGACTTTGGAATCAGGTTATTTTATACTCTGTTTACTTCAATCTGTTTGTTTTATGCTCTATTTTCTTTGGAATTAGGTTATTTTATACATTGTTAAGTATCTTCAATCTGCATAGTAATTTGACCTTGATAAATCATGTTTAGAGTTTTAGCAAATAGCCAGTGTTCGTTTTTGTTTCTTATTTTCTTTGGAATTAGGTTATTTTATACGTTGTTAAGTATCTTCAATCTGCATAGTAAATTGACCTTGATAAATCCAGCGTTCGTTTTTGTTTCTTATTTTACAATTTTACAATATTGTTATAGGCTTCAACACTGTTAGATTATGAATTTGAAGTGCTGTCATAAAGAGTATGCTTCACCCAAAATCAATTTCCCTTCTTTCAAATTGTATTTATAAATATTTAACGATGTATCGATAAAACCGAATCAACCGAACCGATCCAAACTACATTTAATCGGATCAGATCAGATTTTTTTCATAGAAGCCATCCAAACCGAACCGAACTGCATACTCTTTTTATCTTTGGATCGGATGACTTTTTACCTCAAAACCGATCCAAACCAAACCACGAACACCCCTAGTTAAAACATAATCAATTCCAGTCATCCATCAAATTTGCATACAAATCAACTAGTCAATCTTTATAAGGAGCATGTACACCACATTTTAGAGAGTGCATTGTAGAAGCACCCAAACACAAAATAATCCATCATAGGTGAGATCCCATGTTACTGTCACAAATTTCATTACATTATTTGCGAAGACTTTCTTTGACTCGCTGCCCTTAAGACCCAGAAATCAAGTTCTTCACCTAATGATTATGCACTATCTGATTCCTCGGATAGGTGTAGATTACCACTGAAAGATGAAGAAGCTATATGATTTATCATTCTCTTTGATGCATGTTTACAAGCTCAATACACACCCACGAATCATAAATGGCTTTCCATCATTGCTAAGAAATCTTACAATCAGGTTAACATCCACTATTAGTCTTCGTTTGGACATGAAACGCTGCAATTCTCTGATCTGGAGGCTTTGCAAGGAAGGGAAAATTGATGATGCACGCAAGGTGTTTGACGAAATGTCTGAACGGGATATTGGTTTGTGGACTACAATGATGAATGGGTATATCAAGTGTGGAATGATTAAGGAAGCCAGGAAGCTGTTTGATAGAGTGGATTCTAAGAAAAATGTGGTCATATGGACAGCTATGGTTAATGGGTACATCAAGTTTAATCAAATTAAGGAAGCTGAGAGGTTGTTTTGTGAGATGCCTACCAGGAATGTTGTGTCTTGGAACACGATGATTGATGGGTATGCGCGAAATGGCCAAACCCAGTTGGCTTTGGATTTGTTTAGGAGGATGCCAGAGAGGAATCTGGTTTCTTGGAATACAATCATAACGGCGTTGGCGCAGTGTGGGAGGATTGAGGATGCACAGAGGCTTTTTAATCAGATGCAGGAAAGGGATGTGATTTCGTGGACCACCATGGTTGCAGGTTTGTCTAGAAATGGGAGAATCGATGATGCTCGGGCACTTTTTGATAGGATGCCTGTCCGTAATGTTGTTTCGTGGAATGCAATGATATCGGGTTATGCACAGAATAGGAGAATGGATGAGGCTGTAGAGTTGTTTGAGAGAATGCCTGAGAGGGACATGCCTTCATGGAATACAATGATCACTGGTTTCATCCAGAATGGGGCCTTGAATAGTGCAGAGAAGTTATTTGATGAAATGCCACAAAAGAATGTCATTACATGGACTGCAATGATGACAGGGTATGTGCAACATGGCCTAAGTGAAGAAGCATTGAAAATATTTAACAAAATGCAAGCTCATGACGGGTTTAAAACCTAACACTGGAACCTTCGTGACGATGTTAGGGGCTTGTAGTGACTTAGCTGGTCTTACTGAGGGACAACAAATTCATCAATTAATAAGTAAAACAGCCTTTCAGGATAGCACATATGTGGTATCTGCGCTGATAAATATGTACTCAAAATGTGGAGAGTTGCATATTGCTAGGAAGATGTTTGATGATGGGTTATTAAGCCAAAGGGATTTGATATCTTGGAATGGTATGATTGCCGCCTATGCACACCATGGATATGGCGAGGGGGCGATTAATCTATATAATGAAATGCAAGAATTAGGTGTCCAGGCTAATGATGTCACCTTTGTTGGACTTCTCACGGCTTGCAGTCATGCTGGTTTAGTTGAGGAGGGGCTTAAATACTTCGATGAGCTTCTAAAAAACAGATCTATACAAGTCAGAGAAGACCACTATGCATGTTTGATTGATCTTTGTGGTCGGGCAGGAAGGCTGAAAGAAGCTTACAATATCATTGAGGGACTTGGGGAAGAGGCTTCATTGTCTGTTTGGGGAGCTCTCCTCGCTGGATGTAATGTGCATGGGAATGCAGATATCGGGAAGCTTGTAGCTAAGAAGGTTTTGAAAATTGAACCAGAGAATGCAGGAACTTATTTATTACTTTCAAATATGTATGCCTCAGTAGGGAAGTGGAAAGAAGCTGCCGATGCCAGGATGAAAATGAAGGACAAGGGGTTAAAGAAGCAGCCAGGTTGTAGTTGGATTGAAGTTGGCAATACAGTGCAAGTATTTGTAGTTGGTGATAAGTCGCATTCTCAATCTGAGCTGCTAGCTTATTTACTTCTTGATCTACATACAAAAATGAAGGCTGGGAACAACCCAGATGACGATTTATTAGTTGGTCTGGAATTTTAATAATAAATAATCTGTGTGTTGCATTGCTCCAAGCTTGGATTATGCAGTGGAGTTTACATGTGGGAAAGTTCACTGGTATTGGTACATCACAGCAACTTTATTTACTTCTTGATCTACATACAAAAAATGAAGGAGGTTGGGGACAAGCTAGATGATGATTTATTAGTTGGTGTGGGATTTTAGTAATCTGTGTTGCTCAAAGCTTGGATTATGCATTGTTGAAATCTGGGAAAGTTTACTGGTATTGGTACGTCACACCTTTAACTTTCCGTTACTGAAATCATTAATTGTTGTAATTTGGCCTCTACCCCCTCCCAAACACACTCACTAACATGTATACTGTTATGTAAACTACTTAAAGAGGGATTTATTTGCTCATGTCCACTATGTTTTTGTTCAGGTGATCAGGCACTTTTAGAATACTGAAAGAGCAAGTGTCTTCTTAAATTCCATTGATTGACGAAATAAGTAAGTCTATGATCACTATATTCCTTTGCTTTATTAGTTAGGTGCTAATCAAAGTCTTAACAAGTTATTTGTCAGTTTATTATCTTTATACGATGCATCTGGGAATCAAATATTTAGGAAAGTAGTAGATATAAAATCATTCATGAATCATGAGCCTTCACCTAACCGCTTAAGCTTTTAGAATTGTTTGTTCATCACATGGTATCAGAGCCTTTATGACCAAGTAGTTAGGAGTTTGACCTTTGCTGCCTCCATTCTTCAAAACTGACAAAGGAGTTGAATTGAGACATAAAATCTGGTAGGCCTGTGCATTGTCAAGCTTATTGCAGGAGAGAGCATGTTAGATGTAAAACCATTCACAAGTTGGTTCATGACAGAAAGTAATACCAATTTCATAATTCATAGTATACTACTAAACTTTTGTTTTAGCCTGATGATTCTTGTAAGATAAAATGTTTTTACTTGATTAACATGCTTTAGGACAAAAATGTGGAGAAAGTTGTTGTTAAATAAAGGAAGCTGAACTCCCCCTATCTCTGTAAAAACCAAGATTTTGGACTGATCACTGATATGCTAGATGACTGTACTTAACTTTCCCCCCTTCCAATCAGTGCAGACACAGCAGCCCCAGAGCACTCACCAGCCAAACGGATTGTTTGCAAGAAAGCAATTGAGGCGGCAGAAAATGGAACTGCATCTGTGCCTCCCAAACGAGAGAAAATAGATCTTAAGAATGATGTCTCTGTGTTGAAGAGAGTTGGTTGCTGTTCAAGCTCAGTTTGTTAAACAGAATTTTATTGGTTGCTATCGGCTCTGTTGTACGTGTAATATTCTTTATGAGATATACAAACTAGAAGAAAAGTAGAATATAAGGTATATTCAATTAGGATTTTAAAAGATTATTTTGACATAAAAAAGTCTTGTAAATTTTAAGTGTAGAAATGTAATGATTTATAAGATTTTTTTTATAGACTTTTATGATTAAGATTTTGTAGTTTGGATTTTAATGGATTTATATGTAATATTTACAAGATTTGAAAGAACTTCATGGATTTATAAGATTTGAACGGACCATGTGGATTTTTAGCAAATATTTTAAGTTACAAACGGCAATAAAAAAGATAACAAAGAAATGATAAACTTTTAATAAAAAAAAGTAACATCCAGAATAATTATTCCAATTTTTCTAATAGCCAATCAAGTAATATGTGTGCAAATAGTTGTAAATAACATTATTTTAAATATAAATTAGTATTCTTTTTTTTTTTTTAATTTCTCCCTAATAATGGACTGAATATGAGCTTGTCCGTCTCATTTTGAATTGATCATGAGGTTGTCTTGTCTTATCAATTTCTGAAAACAAGAGGCATTTCAGCATTTGAAGGTTTTTTTACTTTAAGTAGTGAAATTTGGTTGCACAATTACATGAATGGTGTGCTTTTTACAATAATTATGCAAATAGGGTAAGTCGTATGTGATGGTAACAAAATATAAAGCAAAGTCGTATGTCCTACACACGAATCACTTTTATATTCATAAAAATAAGGGTATCGTATACATCACATACGACTTAAATTTTTTATAATATTTTTGTTTAAGTCGTGTTTAACATACACGAGCTTAGTTTTTTTTAAATTTTTTTTTAATTTTTTAACAAGTCGTATCTTATGCATACGACTTCATTATTATTATTATTATTATTATTTAAATAGCTAAGTCGTATGCCTTATATAGGACTCCAGAGAATAAAATATTTTTTAATTAATTATGGGTAAGTCGTAAGTGTGGTATACTATATAAGCGGTGGAAGGACTTTTATAGTAGTAAATATGGGTGTTCATATCCAAACTAGTCCAAAAGAAAACTGAGAACCGATAAAAAAAAAAAAAAGGAAAACCGAACAAAACCGATGTCTATTGGATTTTTTTGGATCTTGTTTTGTGAAAAACTGTTCAGATCGGATCGGATTTTGGATTCCTTTTCTTAAACCGAATTAATCCAAACCAAACCGCATATATAAAATTTAATATATATTTATTCTATTTTTTGTATTATTGATTTTTTTATTTGTTGGTTTTTTTCCTAATAATAATTATTAGTTTGATTTGACATAAATTTTTTTTATATTTCTAAGTTTCAAACATAAAAAAAAATGCTATGGAACTAGTTGATGATGATATTTATTTAGTTTGTACATATATAAATAAGTATATACATTTTAAAGATTTTGTTCAATTTAGCTTGTAATCTTGATTTTTTGATGTAATATAAATATGTAACGATATGTCAGTAAAAACCGAATCTATCTAAATCCATTTAATCGGATCAGATCATTTTTTTTAGGAAGTCATCCAAACCGAATCGAACCGCATGCTTTTTTTTTTATCTTTGGATCGAATAGAGCAAGTTGTATACCATATTTACGACTTACTCATAATTAATTAAAAAAATATTTTATTCATTGAAGTCGTATGTATGACACATGACTTGGCCATTTTTCAAAAAATAAAAATAAACAAATAAAGAAGTCGTATGAGTTAGATACGACTTGTTAAAAAAAAATTAAAAAAAATAGAAACACTAAAGTCGTGTATGTTAGACACGACTTCCATAAAAAGTTATAAAAAATTTAAGTCGTATTTGATGCATACGACTCCCTTATTTTTATGAATATAAAAGTGATTCGTGAATGTGACATACGACTTTAGTTTATATTTCTTCACAACCAAATACGACTTACCCTACTTGTATAATTATTTTAAAAAGTACATCATTCACATAATTGTGCAACCAAATTACACTACTTAGGTAAAAAAGCCGCATTTGAAAGAATCGGAAATTGAAACTGTGAAGAAGGGTACCAACTATCTAGACTATATATTAGAAAACCGTGTCGGTTAGTGCAGCAAAATAATGTACCAACTGTCTAGATAAATAAGCAAGATCAAATTTCTTTTGAAGCAGAGCCCATGAGTCTACAGTGAAGAACTTCACGTTTATGTAATCAGCAAAAATAATTTACCAATGGTGGGTCAAGATCTTCAACAAGGCTGAAAATGAAACTGACAGGTTGGTTACTTTTTCCCACACCAGAATCACCAATCAACAAGATCAGGAAAGAGATATCAGAGCCATCACGGCCACTCAGGGGTGGCCCTTGAGCACGGTCGAGGTAGGCGATCCTTCAAGGCCTCAATTTTTTGGGGGCATTAGATAATGTAAAATTTTATATAGTATGTATAAATATAAAATATTATATAAATGTAAAATGTATAAATGTAAAATATTATATAAAAATTTATAAATTTATATAAGTTATAAAAATTTAACATACTATCCATGTTAGTGTTGCATCAACTGAGAGAAGTTTTTCTAAATTGAAATTGTTAAAAACTTATTTACGATATACTATGTCACATTGTAGATTAAATAGTCTTGCTTTGATTTCTATCGAAAATGATTTTTTAAAAAACCTTGATTAGATCGGATTATTAAAGATTTTGCGGCAAAAAATGCAAGAAGGACAATCTTCAAATGATTATGAGGGCACCATTTTTCTGAGTTCGTCCAAGGCACCCAAAATCTCAGGACCGGCCCTGTGGCCACTGCTCTGACCTAAGGATGAACTCATTCTCTTTGTAATAAATAAATGTGTATGTGTGTGCTGGTGCAAAAGAGAAAACCTATGTTTCATGATTCAAGAAGTTTCCTCAAACATTTCCAGTGTGTAAAAGAAAAAGGGGGGGAAAATGTTTCATGATTTTCATTAAGAAAGGCAGAATACAGAGAAAGAAAGTCATGGAAAGTCTCATTGGTTTGAGTGGGATTTTGAGATGACATTGTTATTTATATTTCTAACCGAAAAGTCTCACAAAATCTACATTGGAAAGCAATCCATAAAAAATTAGAAGTTTTTGAATACCACCAGATCTTTTGTTCCTTATAAAAAGTCTTGATTGAATATCACTAGCTTTCGACACTGTAACGCCTAGTTTTAATTAACACTAATTATAATGATTAAAATAGGGATTTTCACAAATCATTTCCGAAATGTCTCCTTTGAAAAACGAAGATTTGAATGAAGTCGGAAAACCTGATAAATCAGTTTATAACATCAAATACTTTATCCAACCAAACTTGGTCTCTGGTCTTAAATCAACTGCCAGGAGCGAAAAAATAAAAACTTCAACTATAATAAAGACTTAAAATAATAATTAGCACGGTAATCCCAAATTAATTTTCATACAAACGCAGAAGTTTTCATTTTTAATATAAAATTTACATAAAGTCATAAACACATGGAACTGCCATCCTACAGGCCGATACAACAAAACTTCAAAGTTCCTCCTAACATATATATATACATCATAAAACAAAGAAGATTCTCCAAAAAGAAGCAAAAGTCCACACGATGCATCATCAATCATCCATCATCTCGGTCCCACGTACCATACGGCCATCAGAATCAGCTACTCACATACACAAGAAGAAAGAAGAAATGCATACGGAAGTAAGATTCTATGACAAGCTCATAACGTAGATATAGGTATGTGGCGACAAACAATCAATCATGTGGATACATATAATTAAGGGAACTTTTATAAAATACATATATGTATACAATTTCAGAAAAAGGCTGAGACTCGAATGCATGCCTAAGACATCGACCTAACTTTGCTCCATGGAGACTATTGTTGTCATAGTGTTCTGTCAAGATAGCATTCAGGTAATATTTGTAAACAACTCGGTGCACAAGCCTACGATAGGAGTATGCTAACAGCCATCTCCTCGGCACGTTCATACGAAAGTACTTAACATCTGAATAGTATTTAGTTCAGTGGAGTTTCAAGATAGCCCTGCTGTCCAGGTCTCCACCGGCACCAGTGCAACTGTACACTGGACCATTGGCAGGATCCACGCCCAACTATCCCCACATGGAAAACCAGAAATTCAAAGAGAAATTACATATTACATATAAATACAAAGTTGAATCTTCCAATAAAAAATTACATAATCTCATTATGGATTAACAACAAGAGCTTTGCTGAAATTCTTTCAACATTGACAACAAGAGCTTGTTGAAACTTCCCAAGACTTGTTGAAAGCAAGGGAACTGTGGAATCTTATAATAGAAAATCTTCATGCCTTTCAAACTTTAACTTGGATTCTTTGGTGAGGATGGAGCACAAATCCATATTCTGGGTTTTATTACGATTCACATCCTCTCTTCTGGGTTTTATTACGACTCACATTGTGGATTTTATTAAGTCTAATTTCTTCCATCTTTCCCACACGAGAAAAGAGACTCCCTCAATGAAGAACATGACAGATTGAGAACGAGAGTTGAAAAAATTTAGAGTGTGAAGAATAACAAAAACAAAGGACAATTGTATATATGGGAGAGATATTGTTGAAATATGAAGCAACAAAATTGATGATGAATTGTGAAAAGCGTGCGTTCAATATCCCTTTTTTGTGTAGAGATATTATTGTCATTAACTTCATGGACTGTTTCAACTAAACATGGAAGAGAGTTGGTCACCTCACCTAGAGGGATATGACGTTTCGTTTTGGATCGGAGGAAAGATAATGTTCCTCAAACAAGTGCTGTTATGGTTATTCCTTTAACAACGTTTACTTGATAGAACGTTATTAAAGTTATAACGTATAATAGTGCGTCTTCTACGAAGTGTTGTAAGAGGTGGACTGCTTTTTTTTTTTTTTTTTTTTTTAAATATATCTAGTAAAGATAGAGTTTATTTAAGGAAACGATATTAAAGGTTTATATGTTAATAGTGAATCCTCAGGTCAGTGCTATTAAATACTTTTGTGCATTTTTAAAGCACCTTCTGCCGAAACTGCTATTAAGTGTACGCTATTAAATCTCAAATCTGGCGTAGTGCATCCTAAGAAAAGAAAAGTAGAAAGGAAGGATCAGCCCGTGCATAAGAAACGTAGAAATGCTTTTTGTCAAACTGATAACCAAGGCAACTTTTCCAAAAGAAGCAACATGTTATCAAACCAAGATAGTTTCGTTGAGATTTCAACGTGGGCAATTTCTTATTGTTGTTTCTTTTGCAATAACTATAAATAAACATCAGGGACAATCTCTCAAGCACGTGAGAATTTATCTTCCTCGGTCAGTTTTTTCACATGAACAGTTGTATGTCGCAATGTCAAGTGTTACCTTCCCTAGTGGATTGAAGATACCAATATGTGATCATGAAGGGCAAAATTCAAACAGTACTACTACAAATGTTGTTTATAAAGAAGTCAATCAGAAATTACGTTAGGTAAGTTACTCTTAAACTATTATAGTTCTCAGTTGTTTAATTTTAAATCTTCCTCTTATTAGATCTCTTTTACTTTTACAAGGATTTTACGGATCAATTCTATATTTAAAAGTGTATATATCCATAAGGTTTTCTTCTCTAACCCGAACAATTTATTTAATACATGTAAAGAAACTTAATTTCAACACTCTTACAATAGGATGAAGATCACCCGTCTCAAAATAGTAGTGTACCATTTCATGTCCCACCCAATTAGATAGTATCATGTCATTTAAAAAGAATATATTTTTAATAAAAAAATATGATTAATTTTCCAAGTGGCACAATTTAATTGAGTAGGTCAGGAAGTGATATTGAGACAGGTAATCTCCATCCTTTTAAATATAAGTAATGCATAAAGTCATTATTCATTTAAGTAACCAAATATCTTGAATTTTGCAATATAAAATACAAACAATTTTTATTAAAAAAACAAGTGAATACCGTGTGCTGAGTGACCCTTCTAGTAATCTAGTAATATATAATAGGCCTAATTTTACTTTCGTCTCCCTATTTTAGTGCTTGGACGACTTTGGCCCCCAATTTTTTCGTTTGATTTTAGTTCACAGATTTAAAAAGTGTGTAATTTTGGTACACCTGTTATATTAACATCCAATAGTTAACAGGGTATCTAACATAGCTTATGATATTATGACCAGACTTATGTTTTCTAACAAATGGTGCCACATCTGAATACTAATTTGGAATGTTAATTATTGAAAGTTAACTTAATGAATGAACCAAAATTTCACATTATTAACATGTGTGGACTAAAATTGAGTGAAAAAATTAGGGGACTAAAATCGCACGGACACTAAAATAGATGATTAAAAGTGCAATTAAACATATATAATAAAATGTGAAGACTATAGTGCACCACTCACTAAAGTGGTGCAGTGGTACACCATTCATATGGGATAATCTGATCCACTCATTTTGCTACATGGGTTAATTGACTTTCCAACTCATATTCCAACCTCAACTTTTTATATTTTGACTAATCCAAATAATAAAATGAATGAATCACGTTTTGTGACATACGGTTGTGTACAATACCATAATAAAAGTGAGTCACATATGCAGCAAGATCTTTTATATACTGTCGACCTGTCGAATCTGAAGGGATAAATACGTTTTTCATTGGATGAGGCATGGCCGAAAAAATAACTGACTCAAGTTCAACGTGTTCCCACCCATAACACTAGTGACGCATGTCCCAACCCCAGCTTGCCACTCTATAAAACCTTTTCAACTCAAGCACCACCTGCATTGTTCATCGATCCTCTAATACTGTGACACCGACACCCTTTTCATTTTATATCACTATCCACTCCTCAATCTCGGTTCCAAACACCAACTCTCTCACCTCTTTTCTTTTATCGTGTGATTCGTGTCCAAAGCACTTTCTCAACCATGCAACTTTTCACACTACTAGCTTCATGTTTTGAGTCTTATCACTTCCTTAATCACCCTTATTCCCTCTTCCTCATATCACTGTTCTTATGTTCTTTGTTTATTCTCTTTCCTTTCCTCAATTGGACGTTGCACCACCACCACAGGGACAGACGCTTACCCCCTGGTTCCTTGGGTTGGTCCTTCCTAGGAGAGACCCTCAAGCTCTACACTGAAAACCCAAATTCCTTCTTCTCCAACAGGCAGAAACGGTATATATTATACAATTCCTATTATTTAAAACATTAGAATTTTACAACTTTCTTGTATGAATCTATTACACAACTTTTCTCACTTATATATATCAAGGTTTTAAAACAAGGTTCGAAACTGCAATTGAGACTATGACATTGTGATTTTGTTCTCTTCAAAAATGCATTGTGATTGTAATTACGGCCACATCGGTCAGCGATATTTTTTGCAATTACCTGTAATGACAAAAACCGCAACGCCATCATAATCATAATCATGATCGCAATTTAAAACCATATATATATATATATATAGAACTTGTTTAGATGTTTTATGAATCTGAATTATACGTAGGTATGGAAACATATTCAAGACTCACATACTGGGTTGTCCTTGTGTGATGATATCAAGCCCCGAGGTAGCTAGAACGGTGCTAGTGACTCAAGCACATTTGTTCAAGCCAACATACCCTCCAAGCAAAGAGAAGTTAATAGGACCAGAGGCTGTTTTCTTTCAACAAGGTGCATATCACTCCATGCTCAAGAAGTTGGTTCAGGCTTCCTTTTTACCTTCCACTATTAAGAACTCGGTCTCTGAGGTTGAGCAAATTGTGCTGAAACTGCTGCCAACTTGGGCCAACAGAACCATCAACACATTGCAAGAGATGAAGAGGGTAAGTTACATTACATGTTCAGTTACTAACATAATCACACTACCATTATATTATATATATATATATATATATATATATATATATATATATATATATATATATATATATATATATATATATATATATCGTGTTTGTGTTGCGTTTATCGCAATTGCGGACAATTGCGAGAAAATGCAGTCGAGCGGCCACAATTGCAGTCATATTTCGGTTTTGGAGACCTTCAAAACTTAAACATTACAGCTCAGAACTCGGTATCCTGAACCTTTTTTTTGAAACCTTGATATTTATATATTTGACACTGGACATCAAGAAGAATATCATGAAATTTTAATGTCTTGGTTTGTTAGTATGCTTTCGAAGTGGCTGCAATTTCGGCCTTTGGCGAAACAAAGGAAGTGGAAATGGAAGAAATTAAAGAACTGTATAGTTGCTTGGAGAAGGGCTATAATTGTTATCCCTTACATCTTCCTGGAACTTCCTATTGGAAAGCAATGAAGGTAAAATAATATAGAGAATGCTAAGGGTATTCCTTAAGAAATAAAAAATACAAGTTTGTATGGAAAATGGGTGTATTCATTACATTAAAAAAAATATTATATTTAGTTTCTCAATACAAACTTTACTTTTATCAGAACCGGCGAACCCAAATAATATTATTTTTTTTTGTTTACTTTTTATTTTTTGTTTTATATTGTTTGTGCAATGATGAAATTATGTGAGGGGCACTAATTAATTATTTTCAAACTGTACTTGTGCTTAAAAGATTTATTTGGTTGCAAAGTACTTATTTGGTTATTTATTTATTGGTAAAATATATATGAAGGCAAGGAAGCTTCTGAATGAGACAATAAGGAGGTTAATACATAGAAGAAAGGAAAGCAGGAACTATGGTGGAGGGTTATTGGGAGTTCTGTTGAGAGCCAGAGGTCACAAGATGTACCAACTCACTGATTCTCAGGTTGCTGATAATCTCATAGGTGTAATCTTTGCTGCACATGATACCACAGCAAGTGCTCTAACATGGGTTCTAAAGTACTTGCACGACAATGTTAATCTTTTGGAAGCTGTGATGGTATACAATTTCTCTCTCCCTCTCTCTCTTTTTCCTTTTTGTTTTCTTGAATTTTCCTCTCAGTCATGATTTTGATTATTTTTAATATATGTATATCTTGAATTTTGCAGAAGGAACATGAAGGAATCAAAAGCAAACTAGTTACAGAAAACCGTGGACTTTCATGGGATGATACCAGGCAGATGCCGTTCACTACCAGGGTAAATTAATCAATTCTTTGTTTCTTGTCACTCCATTTGCAATGTTCTTTTTTCATTTTGGTATAGGTAGATTTTGGTCAATAATGACAAACAGTGTCATCACTTTTGTAAATTAATGACTTTGATGGCACTAATTGATATTGATCAATTTAATGTCACTATAAATGGAGAAATAATTAGGTAGATTGTATATTTAAAAGTTTTAAAATGAGGTCCGAAATCGCAATTGATACTATGACGTTAATTGTGATTTTTGTATTCTCCGAAATCGCATCCTGATCACAGTTACGATCACATTAGCTGTATTTTTTTTTTTAAAAAAAATTATTTGCGTTGACGAAAAATGTAACGTACCGTAACTGCAATCACAACCGCAATTTAATTAAACCTTGCTTGGAGTATCTAAATTTTCACCTAGCTCAGCTCTTGGGCCTAATTCAAATATATTTTTGTTTATTTTTTTATTTTTAATACCCCAATGTGATTTAGCTAAGTATTATATAGGTTATGATAGAATGCAATTAAAATGAGATTCAGGTCATCCAAGAAACACTCAGAAGTGCAAGTATACTGTCATTCACATTCAGAGAAGCAGTGAGAGATGTTGAGCTGGAAGGTTACACTATTCCGAAAGGTTGGAAGGTCCTTCCACTCTTCAGAAACATTCATCATTGTGCTGATTTCTTCCCTCAACCAGAGAAGTTCGACCCTTCAAGATTTGAGGTAACATTTCTCCACACGTGCACACGTCATCTAAATGAATAATAATAATAATAATAATAATCCATATAACTAGAAGATTTCTTGACCAAGGGTCACACATTGGGTCATGGGATGGTTATATTTTATCTTTAATGTTAGAAACATAAGGTTATCAATGGTTAGATTATCCTGTGGTAAAGTCCTTTTCATTTTCATATTTGAATCTTCCCTATGGTGATTCTGTTTTTTGTAAAATATTACAAGTATCAGAACACGTGATCTGAATTTGTATGCTAGTACAACATAATTAATTTGTCTATATATCCGTTTTGTTCAACAAAATGGTAACAATGTATAGTACTAGCTAAGAAATTAAACGAGCGGTGTTAAAGAGATATGGGGTTGACTTTGTTTATGTGATGCTGCAGGTGCCACCAAGACCAAACACATACTTGCCATTTGGAAATGGAGTCCACTCTTGTCCAGGCAGTGAGCTGGCTAAGCTTGAGGTTCTTGTCCTCCTCCACCACCTCACCATTTCTTACAGGTTTCTTTTCTCCCTCATGTGATCACATTGATCAGTATGATATTACCACTAATTCATTATATTTATACAAATTAAGGCTAAGATTTAAAAAATAATAAACAACTCAAAAGACTCAAAACATTACTTACCATAACAAAGACAAATTCGGGCCAAATTGATACCTAAACTCAACGTTTATACTAAAAATCGTGGTCACATTAACATTAAAATTAGATAAGTCAACGGGTTATCAAAATATCCCAAATCATATTTTTTCACATCCATAATCAAATGATTTTTTTTTATAAGCCAAAAAGTATATTGATTGAGGGGTACAAGGATACCCCAACCCATATACAAAGTAACATAGGATAAGCAAATGATGATAGAAACCGAACTCAGAACTCATTAGGTCTCACTTTAGTAAGCATGATTGTAGCTCATAAACAAATAAACAATACACTTAGTTTGGACCCTATATGAACTTTTTTGCAAAACTAATTTGTCTGTTACTAGAGATCTCTCAGTTGACTATATATTACAATATTGATTGATAACGGTGGTCCTAATTAGTTGTGTTCCTTAAAATGTGGAAGTGGTCCTTCTTGAAATATATAGTGAAAATAGGGTTTCTTTAAGAACATGTATCTGCCAATATATATTATGGCTAGTGAACAACAACTATGTAGGGATCTCATAAACTAATAGTTATAAATAAAACTATTTATGCGTTCATACTTATACGTGGCAAACATGCATGATATTGTCATAAACGTATTCATAAAGACCATAATATATAGCGCATGGAATTTGCTCCAATGCACGGATCAATGTAAAAGTCTCACCAATGAATAATTAATATCATATTTAATGTTTTTAGATATTTTGTAGTCTTAAAATAAGCAAGAAAAATTTAATTTTTTGCTGATGTGAATCCATCTGTGAAACAAATTACATAAATTGAACTAAAAACCAAAGTATAAGTGATACATAATATGTAGTCTATCTTTTCACCACAAAAAAAAAAAATATATATATATTGTAGCCTCTCGTGACATAAATATGGTCTTCTAAAAATTGACATTAATTTAATTTCTTGAAAATAAAAAATATTGTCAATTTAATATTTTAAATTCAAAATTAACATTAATATTGTAACATCCCATTCATAGAGAACTATATCAACATACTATCAAAGTTTGGCAGTTTGCATGCAAGAGAACCATTTTCATTGACTTCTTATAACCTGAGAGATTAAAATAAGGGTCATGATAACTAGTGTCTTTAGGACATTCTTTAAGGAATCAAGAAAAGCAAGTTTTTATTGAAAAATTAAGTATTTCACTTTTTCAAGTATTAAATACACTAATTCTCTATATAAATTTTCTTTTGTCAATTCCTTAAAGAGTGCCCTAAAGGCACTAGTTATCATTTTCCTAAAGTAATGGTAATAGTATTCTTTAAAAGGTCAAAGTAAGAACACTTATAGCTTTAAATGATCAGATAGTGTTTACTCAAGAAAAAGCCTCCTCTCTTTGGCAGCCACTTAATTATCAATATGAGTGTGACTTTACACTGATATCCATGTTACTATCTCTACCAATCAAAATTAATTGTCCTTTAGTTTCACAAGCAAATATGGTCAAGAATTACTCAAAACTTCACACTCGTGGGATCTTCTCAATCATAGAATGGTACTATAAAGCCTGAGATGCCTTTCTTTTTTAGACTGATCCAAACAATAAATAAACAGAAATGATATTCTAACACCCGGGTGTGTGCCGGGTGCGACACCTCTACTGTAGCGCTACAGTAGAGGTACTGTAGCGCTACTGTAGAGGTTTTTTTTTTTTTTTTTTTTTTTCAAATTTTGACTTTTTTTTTTTTTAAAAAAATTTAACATTTTTAAATACTAACATTTTTGGTTAATTACATGCAAATATCTGGTTAATTCAGTGTATTATATGGTTAATAGGTTTTTTTTTGGACAAATTTCGACTTTTTTTTAAAACCAAAACACGTGGTTAATCCTTTGAAAATGGTTGGTACACGTGGTTAATCTTTTGAAAATGGTTGGTTAATTCAGTGTATTCTGTGGTTAATCGGTTATCTTGAGGCTAATCATTTTTCACAGCTATGTAAATATTTGATTAATCACATGCAAATTTCTGGTTAATTCAGTTTATTATATGGTTAATGGGTCTTTTTTTTTTTTTGGGGACAAATTTCGACTTTTTTTTAAAACAAAAACACGTGGTTAATCCTTTGAAAATGGTTGGTTAATTCAGTGTATTATGTGGTTAATCGGTTATCCTGAAGCTTACAATCATTTTTCACAACCATGTAAATATTTGATTAATCACATGCAAATTTCTGGTTAATTCAGTTTATTATATGGTTAATGGGTCTTTTTTTTTTTGGGACAAATTTCGACTTTTTTTAAAAACAAAAACACGTGGTTAATCCTTTGAAAATGGTTGGTTAATTCAGTGTATTCTGTGGTTAATCGGTTATCCTGAAGCTTACAATCATTTTTCACAACCATATAAATATTTGATTAATCACATGCAAATTTCTGGTTAATTCAGTTTATTATATGGTTAATGGGTCTTTTTTTTTTTGGACAAATTTCAACTTTTTTTAAAAACAAAAACACGTGGCCTTTGAAAATGGTTGGTTAATTCAGTGTATTCTGTGGTTAATCGATAACTCTGATGCTTCAACCATTCTATATGAGATATATCTCATATAGAATGAATTGAATTAACCAAATATTTGCACTGGATTAACAAAAAATGTTAGTATTTAAAAAAATTAATTTTTTTTTTCATAAAAAAAAGTCAAAATTTGTTTTAAAAAAAAAAAAAAAAACTGTAGCGCTACAGTGTCCCGGGTGTCACACCTGGGTGTCGCACCCGGGTGTTAGAATAACACAGCTCATAATAAATTTAGTGAGAAGTTCTCCTAGTTACATGTAAACCTCATATGCATCACATATTAATAGAAAATTGTTAAGAGTTATAAAATTCTTAAACATGCTTGAACCTAATTAAGAGTCTGTTTGGTTTGTTTTCAGTTTTCTATTTTCATGATTTCCTATTTTCAGAAATAATTACAAATCTGACACCTTGTTTTCATTCTGTTTCCTGTTTTCAAATATTTATACAGGAAACAGTGAAAATAGAAAAAAAGTTGTTTTCAGTGTTTCTCTCACAAATCTTTGAAAACAGGAAACAAAATGACAGTTTTGTAATTATTTCTGAAAACAAGAAATTAAAACAGAAAACTAAAAACAAAGCAAACAAGCCTTAATAGTTTAGAATTTTAAAAATAGTACTCTTTATTTTATTTTATTTTCATTTTATTTTTTGGTGCTAAAAAAATTGTACTCTTTAATATGGTATAATGAGTTTGTACAACCAAATGGTAAGTTTTAAGAAAATTAATTTATACCATGCTATGCAACTTTATCTTAAGTGATAAAAAATACGATCAACACAAAATAAATTGAACATACACATTTTGTCCATACTTCAAGCCATAAAAATTGTCGTGAGAGAATATGCATCGAAGATTTTACAACATTCATAGGCTTTTAATTATCGACGTGCATCTGTTATTAAATCCAGATAGAACCAAACAACATAGCAAAAAATGATTAGACTGGAAATATAACCAATTTATCGTTTAATCGATTGAACTAATACGTTTGGTATGATTTTTAAAACATTATCATATATAATTATTTAAAATATCCATTTGAATCACAACAAAATTATCAAAAAACAAGAATATCTATAAAAAGAAATAAAAATAAAATTACTCCACGCAAGAATATCCAAAAAAATAAAATAAATTAGTGCACGCAATTCACCAGCTTGATCATTTGACAGGAACACATGTGGATTGCCGTTAACTCTGAAAAACAAGACAAACTCCATGATGTTATTGTTAGCACTAAGCAGTCAAATTTCAAAGGAACAAGTTTTACTCGACACCACACGTAGCTCTGCACAATTACACACCACATCATATTTCACCTTGTCCTCATCACGGATATTATAATTAATTTGGAACGTGACCCTGACCCACATGTTCATTATGCTCTTCCAATCAAAACACTGAGCTGATTATTCGGAGAATGTTAGAATGTGCAGTGCCTACATTAGTACCATCGTATTGACAACATGCATTTTGTCATGTAAAATACATTATCAAATTTTATATAGTTGTTTGAAAAATTTATCTATTATTTAGGATTTTATAAAAAAAATTATCAGATATATCTTATGACATTCAATTATGATAAGTGATGTGGAAGAATAAGGACTAAAATTAATGTTTTGCCAAAAATGTCAATTTCTCTCATACAGATTTTTCAAATTTGTACTCACCCTTGTTTTGACGGTTCTCTTTAGGTGGCAAGTTGTGGGACATGAAGATGGAATACAGTATGGTCCTTTTCCTGTGCCCAAACATGGATTACCAGTAAAGATAACTCCGAGGAACAAGATATTTACCTAAAGTTGCAAATTTCAAAGAGAGTTCATAGATTCAAAACATGTTAAGAAAGTGGGCCAAAATCAATTTGTTCCCTGTCAAGATAATGAATGATTTTTCTTTTTCTTTTGTCGTAGAGATTCTCCTTATATCTATATAAGCCATTGATGGGATGGATCTACCTGCCACACTAGTTACTCTGTGCATAATTGCAACAATATTATGTAAGCTATATTTGTTTGAGCAGAAAAAATTGTATAAATAAATAAAATATTTTCGAAATGAAAATATGTGAATGCTGAATAATTGAATTTGACACTAACTTGAAAAACATTAGTAGATATTAATTGTTGAAGAAAAAACAAAATAATTTCTAAGATACTTGGATTGAAGGTAAGTGCACAACTTATGTTTGATTGAATGTTGTATTAACACTTAATTGGACTAGAGAGAGGGTGAGGAATGAGAGAGAGAGAGTGCGAGCAGGGTCAGGTGGAGGGTTTTTTTTTATTTGATAAGCAAATAAATTTATTAAAAAAAGTACAAAGAGTACTCTAACCCATTTACAAACGCACAAAATCAGTAGAAGGATTAACAATGTTGTTTCAAGCAATCTAGACATCTACATACACCACTGTGAAAAATCACAGGGTGAGGTGGAGGGTGAGTGGCATACGCTGAGGAATAAGAAAAGGAATGTAACTGGTAGTGGCAATGAAACAATTAATTACTATTTCACAAATTTTCCATAAGAATGGGAGGAAAAGTGTTTTGCGGAGGATGCTCTCATGGTGGGGGAAGGTGTCAGATATATTCGTCCCCAACAAAAAAAATAAGGGAAAGTTTTGGATTTGTAAGGTTTTTGAATGTTAATGATCCAACGAGGTTGGAGAAGAAACTTTATCAAATATTGATTGGATTGTACAAATTGAGAGTTGATCTTTCAAGGTTCGAAAGGCAAAAGAAGGAAATAGAACCAGTTTTGCAAAAGATTGTTGTGGATGGAAAACAACCTCTGAATGTTGTTAAATTTGATCAGTCTTTTAGGAAAACCTTCCCAGAACGTAAATTTGTGGATGCGGGGAAGGGAAACATGAAACAAGTGTGAAAGCAAAAGGAGAGTAGAAAGTGATTGGGAATGAATCATTGGAGTGGAAAGGTATTGACTATATAGTGAAGGAAGAGGAGATGGAGTGGTTGAAGAGGTGTTATGTTGGAAAAAGTGCATCAACCAATTGACGTTCCTGCACTGCAAGATAATTTTTTTGCGGTAAGGTTGCTGTCGGTGATAATGACACCAATGGGGGGTGATAAGATTCTTATTTAGGTAAAAGAAGGTGAAGATTTTGAAGTACTAGTTAAAGATGTTGAGGAGTTCTTTCCGTCTTGGTTTAGTGATATTTTAGTACGATCAACATTGGAGGTGGCTTAGAAGTGATATACATGGATATGTTGTTAGGGAGTTCCACTGCATGCATGGTGAGAAGATTTTTCTTCGTAACTATGGATATGAATAATTAAGTAGGAAAAGGTTCGATGTGGCTAGAGTCTTAACTCAAACATCTTCATGGGAAGCGATTAATATTTTGATCAAAGTTAGGATTATTGGGGTGGTCTTCACAATGCATTTATTGGAAGAGCCTTTTTATATCCATATGTTAAAATCTATGAGGTCCAAAAAAGCCATGGTTATGATGATGATAGTTCTAGTTTTGATTTGTCGGGTTTCTTCCTTAGAGCTACATCTGAGCCCTCACTAGCTATGGATGGTGATTTTGAGAATAAAAAAAATTGTAGAAGAAAATATGGAATTAAATTCTAATCAATTGTTGCTTTGTTGGGATCAACAAATCCATGTTTCTGATGAAGACGGTTTTCGAAAGGTAGTGATAGTGATGGTATGGATGAGGGATATCATTTGTGTTGGCAAGTGACTCCAAACACAAGAGGGTGTGTGAATTGCGTGTGTAATATATTTTTGAAAACTTTAACAAATTAAAAACACACTTTGAAATAATTTCATAAAACAACTGAAAGCGCACAATTAATAAAGTGTAGGAAAAGTAAACGAAAGCGAAAAATAAAAGAGATAGGGAAGAGAAAATGAACACAGCGATATATCATGGTTCGACCACAAACCACTCATTTAACATCCCAGGCTGCTTTATGGATTAACAACTGTCCCCACAAACCAACACGGGTTTTTTCAGCGTGCTTTGTCCTCACTCACACGCTTCCTCGGAAAACTTCCCAGGAGGTCACCCATCTCAGAATTGCTCCAAGTCAAGCACGCTTAAATGCGGAGTTCTTAAGTGATGGGCTACCCCGAAAAGAATATGCATCTTGTTGGTATAGGTAGTACCAATCAATTCATATAAGTCATCCTTAACTATATAGTCCTATACCTTCGCACTCTCAGGATCCCTCTTATTCCGGTATGTAATCAGTTCATTCATGTGTCCCTCCACCTACAAGCCTGCTAGGAGCCGCTCCTTATCCGTGCCTTCTTGCACCGGCGACTATTCCCCGCCCTCATCAGCCCCGAGTGTCACAACTCACGTGGCCTACGTCCAATTCATAAGGCAATACAACCAAGGGTTTTCAATCAACTCTAGTTTTTTAAACATGATCAACTAGAACATTTACCATTCAGAGAACCCTTAACACAAATCTTAGGATATACTCTCCCTTGTGAAAGAGCCTCAAAAATGTTTCTTGGGATCACACCCACTAAAAATTCAAAAAAGAATTATAATGAGATAGCACTCAAAAGTGCAAAAGAAACAAGTTGAGGCTCAACAATATGAACATCTATATGTGGTGTATTGATAACTCTTAGACATAAAGGTTATTATATCCTTTATAACTTAATTGTTGTATATCTTAAAGTTGTTTGAAGGATGAATTTCATGTTTTTAAGGAGGAAATGAAAATATGTGAATGCTAAATAATTGAATTTGACATGTAACTTGAAAAACATTCGTAGATATTATTGTTGAAGTAAGAAAAAACAATTATGTTAACTTGGAACCAAACATGTAATAATTAACTATGTTGAGACATTATTTAATTAGACAAAATCAAAGTCAATTATTTGGATTAAAATGTTATGGAAAAAGACATAATTATAATGAAAAATATTGTGCAGATATCAAAAGTATTATTTTAACAATCGCTGGTTGGAGCACCACGGATTTCAAAAACTGGTAGAGAAGGTTTGGAGGGATCTTAGGGTGGAGGGATGAAATGCCTATGTGTTGCAATAAAAACTCAAATTACTAAAAGGAAAACTAAAAAGTTGGAATTGGGAAGTGTTTGGTCATGTGGATCATAGGATATAAATATAGAGGTAGAAATAAGCAGGTTTGATAAAAAAGCAGAATCATTTGGTTTAAATGAGGAAGAGGTGTCTAAAAAAAGACTAAATTTTGTGGAGTTATAGAGTGCTCTAAATGCAAAAGAAAGTCTGCTGAGACAGAAATCTAGGATACAGTGGATTAGGGAGGGGGTCTCAGATTCTTCTTTTTTTCAATCGTGTTTAGCAATCAGAAGAAGGCGGAACCAACTGGTTGCCCTATTGATAGATAATATGTGGGTGGAGGAGGTTAACCAAGTAAAACAAGCGGTTAAAAAACATTTCTCAAAAAAATTTCAAGAGGAAATATGGGTGAGGCCACTTTTGGACGAAGTTCAGTTTCGAAGTATATCCGACTCCGACAGAAAGAATGTTGTGCCCATTTTCTCTCGTGAGGAGGTGGAAGAAGTAATTCTTAGTTTTGATGGCAATAAGAGTCCAGGTCCAGATGGGTACAATTTTAGGTTCATTCAATCTTTTTGGGCCTAATTAAGGACGAGGTGTGGGGAATGGTGAATGATTTTTTGTAACAGATAAACTTCCCAAAGGTTTCTCATCATACTTTTTGGCCTTGATACCAAAGATAAAGAACCCGCAAAGTCTAAATGAATACAGGCCTATTTCCCTTTTAGGCTGTCTATATAAAATTGTTTCAAAACTTCTGGCAGATAGGTTAAAAAAGGTTCTACCGGAAGTTATCTCTAGTAATCAATCTGCCTTTTTAGCAAACAGAAATATTTCGGATGGGATGGTGGTGATTAATGAAGTTGTGGATTATGTTAAAAAAATCAAAGGAAAAGAGCTGTAACACCCCATTTTTCGTGTAAGTGCTTTTATGTGTGCCTTGTTTGTTAGAAAAGTTTAGAGTGGGCTAAGTGAGGTTTTTGAGTTAAAAATCCCTTCCTGATGTATGAGCACGCCTGTGCTCATGAGTCAGCACGCCCGTGCTTAAGGCTGTATGCATCTCGTTGACGCTGATGTGAGCACGCCCGTGCTCAGCAGTCAGGCACGTCTCGTTGGCGCTAAGTTGAGCACGCCCGTGCTCAACAGTAAGCACGACCGTGCTCAGGTCTGAATCTTTATATAGACATCAGTTTGTGAGGGTTACGAGTTACAACCCTCAATTTGGCACCTTAGGCAACCCTAAGTGTGACAGCAGCCTCTCCCTCTCTTCCCCTTTGAACCCAAACTGTTCTTGGTGTTCTCGCTCTTTTGGGAGAGTCAATCACATGATAGTGCTAATTAGCTAAGGTAAACGTCCTTCCCTCCTTTGTTTCCTCTTCTGTTTAATGAATTGGGAACAAATGAGTTAACCCTGTTTGTGTTGACCAAGGCTTGGGATCGTTCGTCGAGCCGTTCGAGGGAACCGGTTTAGGAGCGTCTTCGGTTTAACAGGAATTCTTTATACCAGGTATGGGGAGAAGGAATAGTATGAGTATGTAGGCTTAGGGGTAACGTAAGACGAAGGGTTCCCATAACCCTTTATGTTTGATAACATGTTGTATGTCTATATGCCTAATTGTTATCTGATGATAAACTGTTTGCTATTATGATCTTGGCATGACTGTTGGTAACTAATTACTGTTGTTATGAATGTTGTTGTTATTGAACATGCCTATTATGAATATGTTGAACGTGGATGCCATGGTTGAGTGTTGTATCATGATTATGATATTATGACGTATTGGCTGTTGGTTGATGTTGTGACGCGTTAATGTTAAAACGTTAAAACTGTTAAACACGTTAAGGGAGGTTGTTCCCTTTGTTCATAAGACTGAATTGTAGTATTCAGAGGTGAGGTTATTGTTGATAGTTCTTGGCTAAACCTTAGGGATTGATCTTGAGTGATTAAGGACAATTAATGGAATGAAACTAAAGGATTAATTCCCCTTTAATTTGTAAGACATGAACATTAATTCAATATTAACGAAACTGACGAGTTATGTATTAGAAGAACCTTAGGATTGAATATGAGATGTCCCCAATCCTTTTGGCTAAGGGTCTGTGACCCTTCTGCCTAGAACAGCAGGGCGTGCATTTGAGCACACCCGTGCTTAATAGGGAGCATGCTCGTGCTCCCGTTCAAACCCAGAACCTAGGCACGCTTTTGACCACCCCGTGCTTAACAGGCAGCACGACCGTGCTTGCCTGGAAAGCTCAGCACGACCGTGCTAAAGGGTGAGCACGACCGTGCTCACCTATGCATAACAGAAACCAGAATTGTGCAGAATCAAGGATGTTTTCACCCGAAATGCTTTAAAAGACTTAATAAAATATCAACGAAACGTGAAGACCAAAGACAAGTGATAAGATGTTGTACCTTGGTAGCCTAGTAGCCAAGGGGGCCTTGATGCATGATTGTCAAGGTGGTAATCTCTAGTGCTTAATGGCTAGAGTGTTAATGATGATATGGTACCTTGGTAGCCTAGTGGCCAAGGAGACCTTGATGCTTGATGGTCAAGGTGGTAATCTCTAGTGCAAAACGACTAGAGTGTTTAATAAATAAATAAGAAAAGATAAATGTTAATCCTCGATAGCTGAGTGGTCGAGGTGTTGATGATGTTAAAACTTAGGTAGCCTAGTGGCCCAAGCAGAAGTGGTGGTTGTGCTTGTATGTTATGTTGAGCATGCATTCACGCATCGGAGATGTTAGTGGAGGATGTTCAACATAAGGGAGGTCGCCCGAGTTATGGTGATCTTGCCGTCCGCGGTGATTCAAGTGAATCATGTACAACCGTGGTGCCGCATCCGAGAGTAAGGTGCGTCGGCTCTCCTAGGTGTCCATCCGAGGTTTGGTGGATTGCCCCGGCGTTGGTGCTTATTGGCCAATGCGGAGATGTAACTCCGAAGTTGGCTTCCTGAGATAGATGGATCCAAGTGCATAATGGAGTGATGGTGCAGAGTTGTATTGCATAGCATACACGTTTGTATGATGATGTTATTATGTTATGTTGTTGTTGTTGTTGTTGTTATTGTTATAGCATGCTTGTTTGTTGTATGCTCGTCTTTCTAACTGTTTCCTTGCCATTATATTCATATTCATGTTTCTTACTCCCTATTGCATGTATCTTTTATGCAGAGGACGGCGAGCAGCTAGTTGATGAGTGACTCCGAGGAGCCGTGACTCTTTAGTTAGGATTTTCAGTTTTCAGTAGTTGTTTAGATAGTTGTTTTCAGTTTGTATCCGAGGATTTATTCCGGATGTGTTATACTAACTCTGTAATATGGCATCGGGGTTAGGTTTTCTTTTATGTTATGTTATGTTTATTTTCCGCATTTGAGACTTGATACATGTGGTATTCTCTATCCGTTGAGGGTTTAAATTTTTAATAAACGATGCATGTTTTATTTTAATTATCTTATTTTTTAATGCTTTAAACGTATGCGGGGTAGAGGGTGTCATATTTAGTGGTATCAGAGCAGTTCGGCCTTGTCCGGACGTGGTATGAGTCTGTTGTGAGTCTGTTGTGTGCTATTGTTTGAATTGTCTATACTTGTTATAGACAATGGTGCTATATGTTAGGAGTCGTAACTTTTCCTGCTTTAATTTTCCTGTATTTAACAAGTTGTCTTGGGCATTTATAGGAACTTATGGCAGGAAGAGGAGGCAGAAACAACCAGGCTATCGCGGATGCTTTGGTACCCCTTGCCAACGCGATAGGCTAGAGCCAGAACGCCAACACCAACGGGGGACCAGCTGAGTTCCAGGGTCTCGACAAGTTCCAGCGGAACAATCTGCCATCTTTCAAGGGAGCTTACGATCCTGAGGGTGCCCTGTTGTGGTTGAGGGAGACGGAGAAGATCTTCCGAGCTATGAGATGCAACTATCAGCAGAAGGTCATTTTCGGGACTTTCATGTTGATTGAGGAGGCTGAACACTGGTGGGAGAACTGTCATCTAGGGGTGTTCGCGGTTCGGTTTGGATCGGTTATGAGGGAAAAACTCATCCAATCCGAAGTAAAAAAGTACATGCGGTTCGGTTCGGTTTGGATGGCTTCTTAAAAAATATCCGATCCGATCCAATTAAATGCGGTTTGGATCGGTTCGGTTGGTTCGGTTTTTAATCACGCATCAATACTTACTTACATTACGTTAAATAAAATACAAAATAAAAAACAGTGGCTATTTAATGTTAAAAACAGGGACTGTTTTGCATTCAATTAATTGATGAAAGGCCACCAAATGAAAGGGATTTAGCTTGTAACATGAAAAATCAGCACATGTACCTATTCTTCATAGCATATGTAACTTTTAATAAATAACAAAGTGCACAAACCAAACACACAATGGCTTACACAACCATGGTAAAATTCAATTTCTCAAATCCAAATAAACCACCATGCTCAAAAGCAACATACAACCATCAAATATAAAAGTTCTAAAGTCCCAAAGTTCCAAAATTAAGAACATACACACATCAAATATAACAGTTCCAAAGTTCCAAAAATTAACAACATACAACCATCAAATATAACAGTTCCAAAGTCCCAAAGTTCCAAAATTAATAACATACATCAAATATAAAGATCAAAAGTTCCAAAGTTAACAAAACACATTAGATTTAAAGATCAAAAGTTCTAGCCATGTTTGCTCCCGGTCATTGTCTGCAAAACAAAAGTACGAATACAAGGAATTAGAAACATCATATTCTCATGCATTTAATTGGTAAATATGACAATTCAATGTAAATATGATCATACCATTTACCAGACAGCAACATCATTTGAACTAATCAACTCCAAGTGCAGTAACTAATCAGAGTCAATATCAAAATCCTCCTCAGTCAGTTGTGGGATTGGAGCAAGTTCTGAAAATGTATATAATATATTAATCAATATGAATAAGAAAGCTATACAAGACAAACAACTGTAATTGAGTTTAATAAATAAAATACAACAATAAATACCTAGTTCCAGCTTCTCTAAGTCCTCTACAAGCTCTTCAACATCCGTTGACAATGGGGAGGAGCGACACCAATTCTGTGTACAAATTAAAGCTTCAACCGTCTTTGGTGTAAGAGAGCTCCTATAACAATTAAGCACTCTACCTCCGGTGCTGAAAGCAGACTCCGAGGCAACAGTAGACACAGGCATGGCCAATATATCTCTAGCAATTTGACCAAGAAGAGGATATTTTGTGGAATTCACCTTCCACCAGTTCAAGATGTCAAAAGTATTACTTTTCTTCTCCAAAGTCTCCATGAGATACAAATCCACTTCATTGTGATTCATAGTATCCTTAAGATTCATGTCTTTCTCAAACAATTTAGTAACTAAATCATCAGATGCATCAACTTCCATTTCAGTCTCATGAGAGGATTGTGTAGAATTTTCAGCCTGACTTTGATTAGCAAAAAGCCTATAACTATCAAACATTTTATATAATGTCTCCTTGACCTTTTCACACAAAAAATCAGCAACATCCTTCTCACAAGTCTTGTCCAAGCCCCACTTAACGAAATGAAACTTATTTCGAGGATCAAGCACCATAGCAACAAAGATCAACATATTCATATTTTTAATATTCCCCCAATACTTATCATACTTAGCTTTCATTTTTTCAGCCATTCTGCCAAGCAATGGGTCAGAACTTCCCATCCATGTCTTGAATGTCAACAATATCAAACAATGATCATTGAAATATTGAGAAGAAGTGACAAAAGTTGAACCTGACACCTTTTTAGTGATATCATAAAAAAATTTCAAGAATTTAACAAAGCACCTTGCACTATCCCAATCATCATTATTTGGGATACCACCTTGTATCATCACAAATTCAGCACACTTCTCACCCAATCTCTTAAATGCCTTCTGAAACTTCAATGCACTTTCAAGCATAAGGTAGGTGGAGTTCCACCTAGTGGGAACATCCAACTGCACAGTACACTTATCTTGTATCCTAGCTTCCTTGATGCAAGTTCTAAACCTATCCATGCGACCAGGAGATGCACGAACATATCTAACTGCATTCCTAATCTTGCTAATTGAAGAATGCATATCCTTCAAGCCATCATTGACCACAAGATTTAAAATATGCGCACAACACCTAACATGTAAATGTTCCCCCTTTAATGGATGTGAATTCCAAGAGAGAGCAACATCATTTGAACTAGCATTATCAACCGTAATGGTGAAAACTCTACCTATTAGCCAACCCTCCAAACATTTTTCAATTTTTCTACCAATTGTTTCTCCCCTGTGATTCATAATTGGACAAAAATTAAGAATCCTTTTATGCAACTTCCAGTCTTTGTCAATGAAATGTGCAGTAAGACAAAGATAACTCAAATTTTGCACAGATGTCCAACAATCAGTTGTGAGGCTGACACTTTGATTTTCTTTATTAAACATACTTTTTAACTTATGTTTCTCATTTGTGTAAACATTCCAGCAATCCCTAGCAATTGTAATCCTTCCCGGAATCGAGAGCTTAGGTTGCACAACACTCATAAAATAGCGAAATCCTTCTCCCTCAACAAACTTAAAAGGCAACTCATCCACAATTATCATCCTAGCTAGAGCTTGCCTACATGCATCAGCATCAAAATGAACACCAGCAAGAGCACTACCAATTTTCCCATCTTCTTTTTTCAATTGTTGAAGGGTAAGAGTCTGTTGAGTAGGATCTTTAGACTCTCTAGGAAACTTTTTACATTGATTCAACAAATGATTTTTTAGATTGCTTGTACCATTTTTATGTGAATCACATGCATAGGATATCCCACACCAATTACATGTTGCTCTAGGTGGATTTGACGAATCAATTTTTGTAAAATGTTCCCAAGTCCAAGACCTAGGCCTACAAGCTTTTCTAGTGTTACCTGGATCTTCAGCTTTAGAGTCGTCAGGTGTGGCAGATGCTTCTCCAACTTTCCTTTTCTTCTGAACATTGGAGCCGCCCTCTTTGTTCAAATTGTCTTGCTCCTCCATAACTGGTGCCATTGGTGCTGCTGGTGCCGGTGGTGCCGATGATTCGGTTGTAGACTTGAAAGATTCAATATTTGAAGAAATTCTTCCTTCACCACTTTGATTAATTTCAGCTTGCAAAATAGAAAAATCAAAAATCAAAACATGTTGAAGAAGAAAACAGATTCAACAAATTGTGGTATGGTAAAGTGATTACCTCCATGGTGATGACTGACACTGTTATTGTTAAAACAGACACAGATGGAATGAATCAAGTGAAACAATGTAACAGATCTGCAATAACACATAAGGAAACAACCTCAGCAATTTGAAACATCGTACAAAACACACACACAGACATTGCCACTAAACAACCTCAGCCAATATGTGACGCCTTGCCTTGTTACTTGTTTTATTATGTTTAGGAGTCCGATATATAGGAAGAACATTATCTTGCAAATAATCTCCTAATGATAGTGGGATTTTTTAATTTGTATTTGTATTATTTGGCTTTGCAATTTGAGACAAAATTAAATTCAAGACAAAAAAAAAGAGAGTACAAATCAAAGGTTAAGTACTCACCTGAAACCAGAAGCGGCGCCGGCGACCAGAGAGCAGGAGCGGCGAAGCAGGAGGGGATGGCGAAGCACTGAACAGGGACGACTGACGAGATCACGGTTCGGCTGGACGGGAACGGGCTCGCCAGCACCGCGAGCAGGGAGAGGGACGAGAAGGCAAGCTGGCTGTGGCTGCGAGACGAGTGGCGGCGAGAGGGGGTCTGGGTGGCGGCGGCCAGGGGGGAAGGGGAGGAAGCTTAGGTCTTAGGGTTAGGGAAGAGAAATGAAATGTGAAGTGTGAAGTGTGAACCACTTTGTCTGAAATCGTGTGACACACTTGAGCCTGAAATGGCAACTCTGCATCACTAAAACGACAGGAGCTCGCACGCGTTAGAGGCATTACGCAGGGCCTATCATGTAATATATCGGTTCGGTTCGGTTCCCATCGGTTTTCGATTTTTTTGGATCGGTTTGGATCTGAACACCCCTACTGTCATCAGCACATGCTGGCTGAGGGTACTTTGGTCACATGGAATCTCTTCAAGGACGGATTTCTCAAGAAGTACTTCCCAGCAGATATCCGCGACAAAAAAGAAATTGACTTCTTGGCACTGAAGCAGGGCAACATGTCAGTGGGAGAATATGCGGCTAAGTTTGAGGAGCTGGCTCGTTATTACACACTATATCAGTATGTGACAGACGACCGCTCCAAGTGCGTCAAGTTTGAGGATGGTCTGCGTCTAGAGATTAAGCAGGATATCACCTACCAGGAGATCCGAGTCTTCCCGGTCCTAGTGAACAAGTGTAGGATCTTTGAAGATGCCTACAAGTCCGGGGGGTCAGCCTCCAAGGGATTAGACAGCCAGAGCAACAAGAAGAGTGATCAGGGAAACAAGTGGAAGCCGCGTCTCGCTCCAACCGGCAAGGACTTCAAGCGGGATGGCAAGAAGTCTCAGTTTTCTTCAGACAAGTCCAGGAGATGGGATTCATCTGATTCTAGACCTATTCGGTGCGGCAAGTGTGGACAGAATCACTTCACTACCCCATGCAAGGAAACAGACATCATCTGCTTCAAGTGTGGCAAGTATGGCCACATCAGGCAGAACTGCGAGGGAGGAAAGTCAGAACCACAGAGTGCGAGCAAAGGTCAGAAGCCTCAAGCCAACCGACTGAAGACCACAGGGAGAGTCTTTACTCTCAGTGGAGCCGAGGCCTCCGAATCTAAAGATTTGATCCAAGGTATGTGCCTCATTAATAAAGTTCGTTTAACTGTATTATTCGATTCGGGTGTGACTCACTCGTTTGTGTCATATGAGTGTGCTAAGAGTCTTAAATTGCATGTGACACTCCTTGAGTGCAATTTAATTGTTGCCACACCCATGAATAAACCTGTTCTTCTTATGCATGCAAGAATATTCTTATTACCATAGATGGTAGAGACTTTATTGTTGATCTTGTATGTTTACCCCTAAAGGGCCTTGATGTTATTTTTGGAATGGACTGGTTATCTTCCAATCACGTCCTTCTGAATTGTTTTGATAAAACCATAGTTTTTGGAACTCCTGTGGAGTCTAAGGATCCAATCTTTCTCTCTGCCAACCAAGTTAGAGCTTCAATGAAAGACGAGGCCCAAGTGTTCATGATGTTGTCTTCCCTGGAAGTAGAGAGCCCACCTGATGTCGGAAGTGTGTCTGTTGTGCGGGAATTTCCTGAAGTGTTCTCGGGGGATGTTTATAACTTGCCCCTGAGAGAGATGTTGAGTTCACTATAGACTTAGTGCCTGGCACCGGGCCTATATCCATAGCACCTTATAGAATGTCTCCTCTAGAGCAAGTTGAGTTGAACAAATAGTTAGAGGATATGATGCAGAAGCAGTTCATCAAGCCTAGCGTATCCCCATGGGGAATGCCAGTGTTGTTGGTGAAGAAGAAGGATGGCAGTATGAAGTTGTGTGTCGACTATCGACAGCTCGACAAAGTGACCGTTAAGAATAGGTATCCCCTCCCTAGGATTGATGATCTTATGGATCAGTTGATCGGGGCTTGTCTTTTCTCGAAGATAGATTTGAGGTCAGGATACTATCAAATTCGGGTTAAGTCTGAGGACATTACGAAGACAGCGTTAAGGACGCGATATGGTCACTATGAATATTTAGTTATGCCATTTGGTGTGACTAATGTTCCTGCTGTGTTGATGGATTACATGAACAAAACCTTTCACCCTTACTTGGATAAGTTTGTGGTGGTGTTCATAGATGACATCTTAGTATACTCCAAGACTAAGGAAGAACATGAGGACCACTTGAGGGTTGTTTTGAAGACCCTTAAGGAAAAGCAGTTATATGCTAAGTTGTCTAAGTGCGAGTTTTGGTTAGAGGAGGTGAGTTTCTTAGGTCACGTGATCTCTAGAGGTAGGATAGTTGTTGATCCAGCTAAGGTAGAGACGATGCTCTACTGGGAAGCGCCAAAGTCAGTGACTGAGATTAGGAGTTTCTTGGGTTTAGCAGGGTACTATAGGAGGTTCATAGAAGGTTTAAGTTAGCTTTACCCTTGACCCGTCTCACCAAGAAGGGATAATTGTTTGTGTGGGACTCTAAGTGTGAGGAGAGTTTCCAAACCCTGAAGGATAGGTTAACATCCGCACCAGTTTTGGTTTTATCCGATCCTAGTAAACCTTTCGTAGTGTATTGTGATGCATCGAAGCAAGGTTTAGGTGGAGTGTTGATGCAAAATAGTAAGGTAGTATCTTACGCTTCTAGGCAGTTGAAAACCCACGAGAAGAACTACCCTACCCATGATCTAGAGTTAGGAGCTGTGATTTTTGCCTTAAAGATTTGGAGGCATTATCTCTATGGAGCTAAGTTCGAGGTTTTTAGTGATCATAAGAGTTTGAAATATTTGTTTGATTAGAAAGAGCTCAATATGAGGCAGCGTAGGTTAGTGGAGTTTCTTAAGGAGTACGAGTTTGATCTCACCTACCACCCAGGAAAGGCCAATGTAGTGGCAGATGATTTAAGTAGAAAAACCTTGCACGTCTCCGCTTTAATGATTAGGGAGATGGATCTGATCGAGGAGTTTAAAGACCTAAGTTTTGCTTGGGAAGTTACCCCTAAGAGCATTAGGCTTGGAACCTTGAAGGTTACCAACAGTTTGATGGATCAAGTTAGAGAAGGCCAAAAGTTAGATAAGTTTCTCTTAGACCAGAGGGAGTTACTTGCTCAAGGTCTACCTTAGTTTTAAGGATGGAAGCGATGGAGTCTTGAGGTTCAAAGATAGAGTTTGTATACCAAATGTCCCGGAGCTTAGGAAGTTGATCCTTGAAGAAGGACATAGGAGTGGATTGAGTGTGCACCCAGGTGCCTCTAAGATGTATTAGGATTTAAAGAGGATGTTTTGGTGACCTAGGATGAAGAAATATATGACTGAGTTTGTGTACGCTTGTTTAGTGTGCCAAAAGGCTAAGATAGAACATCAGAAGCCATCAGGAAAGTTGCAACCTTTAAGTATCTCAGAATGGAAATGGGATAGTATCTCCATGGATTTTGTGTCTGGACTCCCGAGGACTCCAGCAGGTTTTTAGGCTATATGGGTTGTTGTGGATAGACTGACTAAGTCAGCCCACTTCATCCCTATGAACATGGAATACTCTTTAGAAAATTTTACCAAGCTGTACATCAAAGAGATAGTTAAGTTACATGGTGTACCTTCTAGAATAGTGTCAGATAGAGACCTGAGGTTTACCTCTATGTTTTGGAATAGTTTGCATGAGGCCTTAGGAACAAAGCTTAGGCTAAGTTCAGCTTACCACCCACAGACTGATGGTCAGTCTGAGATAACCATCCAGTCCTTAGAGGACTTGCTTATAGCTTGTGTGCTAGAGCAGCCGGGTAGTTGGGACAAGTTTTTGCCCCTAATACAGCTCACCTACAACAATAGCTACCATTCTGGTATTGGGATGGCACCTTATGAAGCTCTTTATGGAAGGAGGTGTAGGACACCTTTATGTTGGAGTAGGACCTAGGATAGTGCAAGAAACCACAGAAAAGGTAAGAATGATTCAGGAAAAGATGAGAACGGCACAGAGTAGGCAGAAAAGCTACCATGACAAAAGGAGGAAGGCGCTCGAATTCCAGGAAGGCGATAATGTATTCTTGAGAGTTACACCAACAATTTGGGTCGATAGAGTGATGAAAGCGAAGAAACTTACTCCCAAATTCATTAGCCCTTACCAAATCCTTAAAAGAGTCGGTGAAGTTGTGTACCAAATTGCATTGCCACCTTTCTTGTCTAAACTTCACAATGTCTTTCATGTGTCACAACTTCGTAAGTACATTCATGACCCAAATCATGTGATAGTCCCCGACACGATTCAGTTAAAAGAGAACTTGACTTTCGAGGTACAACCCTTTCGAATTGAGGACCGGAGGGTGAAGCAGCTGAGGGGCAAAGAGATTCCTTTGGTTAAAGTCGTTTGGAGTGGGGCAACTGAGGAGTGTGCTACATGGGAGCTTGAGAGCAAGATGATGGAGGGGTACCCACCTCTTTTCGTTCGAGGTGAGTAGAAATTTCGAGGACGAAATTTTTATAAGGGGGTGGAATTGTAACACCCCGTTTTTCGTGTAAGTGCTTTATGTGTGCCTTGTTTGTTAGGAAAGTTTAGAGTGGGCTAAGTGGGGTTTTTGAGTTAAAAATCCCTTCTTGACGCAGGAGCACGCCCGTGCTCATGAGTCAGCACGCCCATGCTTAAGGCTGCATGCATCTCGTTGATGCTGATGTGAGCACGTCCGTGCTTATTAGGGAGCACGACCGTGCTCAGCAGTCAGGCACGCCCATGCTCAACAGTAAGCACGACCGTGCTCAAGTCTGAATCTTTATATAGACATCAGTCTGTGAGGGTTACTAGTTACAACCCTCAATTTGGCACTTTAGGCAACCCTAAGTGTGACGGCAGCCTCTCCCTCTCTTCCCATTTGAACCCAAACTGTTCTTCGTGTTCTCGCTCTTTAATCACGCGATAGTGCCAATTAGCTAAGGTAAAAGTCCTTCCCTCCTCTATTTCCTCTTTTGTTTCATGAATTTGGAACTAATGGGTTAACCTTATTTGTGTTGACCAAGGCTTGGGATCGTTCGTTGAGCCGTTCGAGGGAACCGGTTTAGGAGCGTCTTTGGTTTAACGGGAATTCTTCATACCAGGTATGGGGAGAAGGAATAGTATGAGTATGTAGGCTTGGGGGTAACGTAAGATGAAGGGTTCCCATAACCCTTTATGTTTGATAACATGTTGTATGTCTATATGCCTAATTGTTATCTGATGATAAACAGTTTGCTATTATGATCTTAGCATGACTGTTGGTAACTAATTACTGTTGTTATGAATGTTGTTGTTATTGAACATGCCTATTATGAATATGTTGAACGTTGATGCCATGGTTGAGTGTTGTATCGTGATTATGATATTATAATGTATTGGCTGTTGGTTGATGTTGTGACGCGTTAATGTTAAAACGTTAAAATTGTTAAACACGTTAAGAGAGGTTGTTCCCTTTGTTCATAAGACTAAATCGTAGTAATGAGAGGTGAGGTTATTATTGATGGTTCTTGGCTAAACCTTAGGGGTTGATCTTGAGTGATTAGGGACAATTAATTGAATAAAATTAAAGGATTAATCCCCCTTTAATTTGTAAAACAAGAACATTAATTCAATATTAATGAAACTGACGAGTTATGGATTAGAAGAACCTTAGGATTGAATCTGAGATGTTCCCAATCCTTTTGGCTAAGGGTCTATGACCCTTTTGCCCAGAACAGCAGGGTGCGCGTTTGAGCATGCCCGTGCTCAATAGGAGCACGCCTGTGCTCCCGTTCAAACCCAGAACCTAGGCTCTCTTTTGAGCACGCTCGTACTTAACAGGCAGCAGTCCGTGCTTTCCTGGGAAGCTCAGCACAACTGTGCTGAAGGGTGAGCACGACCATGCTCACCTGTGCAGAACAGAAACCAGAATTGTGCAGAAGCAGGGGTGTTTTCACCCCAAATGCTTTAAAAGACTTAATAAAATACCAACGAAACGTGAAGACCAAAGACAAGTGATAAGATGTTGTACCTTGGTAGTCTAGTGGCCAAGGGGACCCTGATGCATGATGGTCAAGGTGGTAATCTCTAGTGCTTAATGGCTAGAGTGTTAATGATGATATGGTACCTTGGTAGCCAAGTGGTCAACGGGCACTTGATGCTTGATGGTCAAGGTGGTAATCTCTGGTGCAGAACAACTAGAGTGTTTAATAAATAAATATGAAAAGATACACGTTAATACTCGATAGTCGAGTGGTTAAGGTGTTGATGATGTTAAAACTTGGGTAGCCTAGTGGCCCAAGCGGAGGTGGTGGTTGTGCTTGTATGTTGTGTTAAGCATTCATTCACGCATCAGAGATGTTAGTGGAGGATGTTCAACATATGGGAGGTCACCCAAGTTATGGTGATCTTGCCATCCGCGGCGATTCAAATGAATCATGTACACCCGTGGTGGCGCATCCGAGAGTAAGGTGTGTCGGCTCTCCTAGGTGTCCATCCGAGGTTTGGTGGATTACCCCGGCGTTGGTGCTTATTGGCCAATGCGGAGATGTAACTCCGAAGTTGGCTTCCTGAGATAGATGGATCCAAGTGCATAATGGAGTAGTGGTGTAGAGTTGTATTGCATAGCATACACGTTTGTATGATGATGTTATTATGTTATGTTGTTGTTATTGTTATAGCATGCTTGTTTGTTGTATGCTCGTCTTTCTAACTGTTTCCTTGCCATTATAATCATATTCATATTCATGTTTCTTACTCCCTATTTCTATGTTTCTTGTATTGCATGTATCTTTTATGAAGAGGACGGCAAGCAGCCAGTTGAGGAGTGACTCCAAGGAGCCGCGACTCTTTAGTTAGGATTTCCAGTTTTTAGTAGTTGTTTAGATGGTTGTTTTCAGTTTGTATCCGAGGATTTATTCCGGATTGGTTATATCAGCTCTGTAATGTGACATCGGGTTGGGTTTTCTTTATGTTATGTTATGTTTTATTTTCTGCGTTTGAGACTTGATAAATGTGGTATTCTCTATCCATTGAGGGTTTAAATTTTTAATAAATGATGCATTTTTATTTTAATTATCTTATCTCTTAGTGCTTTAAACGTATGTGGGGTAGAGGGTGTCACAAGAGCTGTATCCTGAAAATAGACTTTGAGAGAGCATATGATTCGGTTAGTTTGGGGGGTTTCTTGACTATATGATGAAAAGAGTTGGTTTTTGTGAAAAGTGAAGAAGATGGATTAGAGTATGTATCTATTCAGGAAAGTGTTCAGTGTTGGTTAATGGAAATCCAACTGAGGAATTCTCAATACAAAGGCGGCTAAAACAAGGAGATCCTCTTGCCCTTTTTTCGTATCTTTTGGTGGCAGAAGGTCTCAGTGGCCTGATGAGAAATGCTTTTACAACAGGGTTATTTAAACGAATAAAAATTGGAAATGGGGGGCCAGAGGTGTCAATATCGCAGTATGCAGATGATACTCTTCTGGTAAGGGAGGGTTCTTGGGATAATCTATGGATCATGAAGTCGGTTTTGAGTTGTCTTGAATTAGTATTTGGTCTTAAAGTGAATGTTAAAAAAAAAGAGTGTTTGGCTTAAATATGGAGGAGGGGTTTACTTTGCAGGCTGCAGAGTTTCTAAATTGTTGGGGAGGTCAATTGCCTTTTAAATATCTGGGCCTACCTGTGGGTGCTAATCCAAAATGCATTTCAACTTGGGAACCTATTATTGAGTCTATAAACAAGAAACTAGCAGTTTAGAAAGGAAGACATTTGTCTTTTGGGGGGAGGTTAACTCTCATCAATTCATTTTTGAACAGCATTCCTGTTTATTATTTGTCTTTCATAAGAATCCCAAGAAAAGTTCTTAAAATTCTAATTCAAATCCAGAGAGACTTTTTGTTGGGAGGAAATTGTGAGAAGAAGAAAACTGCATGGGTCAGATGGGAAATGGTTTGTAAGTCTAACGAGGATGGTGGTTTGGGGGTAAAAAATCTTGATTGGTTTAATTTAGCTTTGTTAGCTAAATGGAGATAGAGGTTGCTTAAGGAAGACAGTGGTTTGTGGAGGCAGATCTTGTCAGCTAGGTATGGGGTTGAATATGAGGGTTTTGCATCCTTAGATGTAGGACTTGCCGTGAAAAAAGGCTCGACCTAGTGGAAAGGGATATGTAGACTTGGGAAACTAAATCAATCAGAAGACTGTTTTCAAATGGGTTTAAATAGGAAGATTGGGGTAGGAAATAAAATAAGGTTTTGGGAAGATGTATGGTATGGGCCAACATGCTTCAAGGAAATGTTTCCTAGGCTTTATTCTGTCTCAGAAGATAAAAATAAAGAAATAGGAAAGCTTCGGGTTTGGATCGATGAGAGATGGGTGTGGGAATTGAATTGGAGAATGCCTCTGATTGAATGGGAGCAGGAAATGTGGGCAGAGTTTGCAACAATAATTTTTCCCAGCATATCCAAGGAGAGAGGAGAAGGATAAATGGGAATGGAGTTTGGAAAGTTCAAAGATGTATTAATCTAAGTCAGCATATATTTGGTTACAATAGTTTTGTCAGAACATTGAGGTAAGAGGGGAAATGGAAACAATGGTACTAAAATAATTTTGGAAGGTAAGGGCTCCGCCAAAAGTTTTGGCTTTTCCCTAGAGAGTTGTCAAGGATAGAATCCCAACAAAAAGTAACTTATTGTGTGGTTTTTCTTCTCATAGGTTTAAGTCAGTGGACCATCTTTTTATACTTTGCAACAAAGCTTACTTAGTCTGGATGAAACTCTATGAGTGGCTGGGAGTTGTGGTAACAATTCCAGACAGTATAGGAGCTCTTTATGTTCAACATAAAGGTTTGTTTGTTGGGACAAAAGTGAAAAAGAGGGGGTTGGTTTTGTGGCACTCAGTTGTATGGACACTATGGCTGGAAAGAAATGTGATTCTCTTTAACAATGGAAAGTTTGATGTGGGGAGGATTATGGAATTAATTAAAAGTAGATCCTGGTCTTGGCTGGTTGCAGACAAAGATTGGAAGATCCAATTTGTAAGGTGGTGTATTAAGCCTGTAGAGTGTTTAAGGTATAAGGATTAGAAGAGAGGCTAGGATCGGGTGGTTCAAACTGTTTAGGTTGTAGATTTTGTTGTCTGGGAAATAATGGGAGAGCATCCAGCTGTTTTTGTTCTGGTTTTTTCTTAAATCTTTTTTTTTAATGGTCTTTTTGCAGCTTTGAGCAAAGGTTTAATAAAAAAAATTGACAATCAAAGCCTGTACTTTTATTGGTTTAATTCTGTGCTTGGTATAACTCTATCTTTTTTGTAGGTCAACAATGGAAGGTGTATATAAAAAAAAAAGAGAAAAAAAAAACCAGGAATCATGAGTAACTGGATACCATGCAAGTGGATTAGATGGAGGAATTTGAGGACCTTTCTGTTGTGAATGAGTTGTGGTGAGGAAGTGAAACACCTAATTTGAGAGACAAAAGAATGCTATTCTACTTGAACAGCAGGGAGCCGTGTTTTTATCAACTGAATATTCATGTGGTTTCTTCTGAGTTTTTGCAAGTGCTCTAAGCGGTGCATTTAAATCCAAGGAGTTTTGGTCAGGGCATGCAATGAGTGGAAGTGACATACAAAGGTGAGGGGAAAAAAGGGGGTGAGCCTATCTTGAGTGAATGTGTGCTACCTTTAAAATTTTGGGTGGGATACAAAATGAGTGAGAGTGATATTTATTGGTGAGGGGAAAAGGGGAAAGATTATATTGAGTGATGATGAAGATGTTATGATTTGGAATTATTATTCTGTTTAGGCTCTTTTCTTTTTGTTCCTTGATCGAAAGTTGTCTATACAAGTCTGAGTGTCTATCTTAGATTGGTATAGTAAGTTGGTTGTATTATGTAAGGAGGTAGGAGTCTTGTGGCTTTTTATTGAGGGGTCCTCAAAGTTTTATTAAAGGGGCCTCGATTTTAAGGAGATCAACTAGTATAAATTGTTTGGATGGACTATAAACAAAGCCTCTTGCTGGATTTTGGATCTCAGATTTAGATGTATCTGGTTGTTTTTTCTCCTTAAAGTGGTGCCATTTATTGAGGTGGCAATGTGTAAATTTGTGGAAGTCACTAAACTTTGAACCGATTCTGTGGGGAGAAGTTATGAAAATTTTCTTTTTAATTCGATTCTTGGTGCTGCTGCATTGGTAAGGATACAACATTTTCCTTTGGCTGGTTATGCTGGTGCTGTGATTTTGGAAAGATTTATCCGGGTTTTATAGATTTATGTTGAAGCTTTACATTGTTTACCCACAACTTTTCGCTATGTATATGGGTTCAGGTACCCCTTGTACCTAATTTATATATTTTTTGCTTATCCAAAAAAAAAATTATTATAAAAAATTATTATGATTCCCAATCCATATGCATCAATTTTCTTTTCTAACATCTCATTGTTAGAAAGGAAGAACTTTTTATTGTTGAAGAGGAAATGTGCATAAAAATGTGCATAAAGACTTGAGAGACCGAGAACCCAAAAGTTCATGTATCATATTCTCCAGGGATTTGGGTACACTTCCACTTAAGGCTTTCTCTATTTCTTGATGAATGAATATTACTTGTCTTGAATGTACGATGGTTTTCATCTTTAGGTATCTCCCATAAATTTCCAACAAGTGGTATGAGTACAAGTTTTTGTTGAATCATTAAGAAATAAGTTTCTCAAATATCATGTATTTATTTTGAGAATGTGGTGTAAATTGTCTTCCAAACAATTCAGTATTCCAGAACTTTCATGTTAAACTGAAACCTTTTTCCTTGAAGGCTTCCAACGAATTACAAATTTCAATCAAATTACACCCACCAAGCCAAGTTTTCGTTTTACAAATTTCAATCAAATTACACCCACCGAATTACAAATTTCAATCAAATTCGTTTTTGTTGAACAACGAATTACACTTGTTCAAGGTTCACTGGTCTAACCGTGGTTGAACCAGTGATACTTAAATTTTTTTTTTTAATTTTTAATATAATATATTAAGTAATATTAACATAAATTTTAGACTATCATATTTTCTAAAAATTTAAATACTCTTTGCAATTTATGTTCATAAATTGACAAGAATAATTCTGGTATTTATTCTCAAAAGTGTAAAAAAAAAAAAAAAAAAAATCAAATTCAGGCCCTTTATATGATTTTTGGTCCCATCATCAGAGGAAAAAAACACGCAAGTGGACTAAACTGGTTTAGGCCCATTATGTATTAAAAAAAGGGGGGAAAGGCCTTGCTTAAGATACCTTTTTTTTTTTGCTCCACACCTGATATGAAATTTTATTTTTCTTTTCCAAAAATGTCCTTCATCCCACAAAGGAACAACACCTGATTTTTTTACTTTCATACTATCCAGAATTTATTTTCCGGAACACTTCCGGAAATGGACGTGCAAAATTTTACACGTCCGGAATTTAATATCCGAAAGTGTAAAATGGCCTTACGTAAAATTTTACACATCCAGATGTGTAGAATCTTACACGTCCGTAATTTAATTTCCTGATGTGTAAAATGACCTTTTGTAAAATTTTACACATCTGGAATTTAATTTCTGGACGTATAAAATGACCTTTCATAAAATGACACATCCGAAATTTAATTTCCGGACACTTTCGATGTAGAATTAAATTTCCGGATGTAGAATTATCAGATTAGTGAAAAGGGCATTTTTGAAAAAAAAAATATAAAAAAATAGTGCAAGATGTGTGGAGCATAATTCAAGGTGTCAAAAGTAAGCCAAAAAAAAGAAACATCTGGGTTGGGCACCCAAACCCATTCCCATTAAATAAAAAAGAAAGCAGCCCCTTTTGGCTTTTACCCTAGTTTGCCTATGCAGATGAGAAAACCAAGTACAACTCAAACTGGACTTCGTGAAGATGTCCATATATCAAGAAAATCTACTCAACAAAGTACATAAGGAATTTGCTCCAATGGACTTTCTCAAAGCATTTATGGCTAGAGCATTCGGTTGTTGAGTATAAATTATTGAATTCTGTAAAAAAAAGGGGGCCTAAAACAATCCCGCAAAATTTCAACATTCCTAACTTCATCCCTCACAGATAAGTATTGAATCTCATTCTTACTATGTCAGAGAAATAATATCCAAATAAGGATTACAAATGCAGCTTCCTATGAGACAAAAAACAATGATAGGAATTGTAGTCATAGGATTGGCTAACTAGCTCCATCTTCTCCTGTCCTCTTCCTCATCCACAGGAGCATACCATTCTGGTCTCCGCTTAGTGTTGCTCAGCCTGTAGTTGAGGAGGAGTTCCTCATCTTGAAGAGCCCTAGTAGCTATCAAAACAAGAGTTTTCAGTGTTGGAACATGTGACCCACTATTTGTTGAAGCTCCAGATTTGAACCAAAAGCTGCCAAATCTCCTCATCTTTACTTCTGCATTTCCAAACATTATATTTGGAATGTAGACTCTCATGTTGTTCTCAGTCAATGGAAAGTCATATGGGCAAATCATGACATTTGGTAGCACCCCTTTTGGAGGGTGATTGGCAAAATGAGCTAAAGCTAATGGATTTCTAAGTTCAAGTACTTCACTGTTATCTCCTTGGTTGCCTTCCAAAGGCTTACTCAGCAGTTTCCAGAACCTCTCTGAACCTTTCTCAGCTCCTTTTACATCAGCCTTGATTTCTCCAATTTTTCTACCATTCCACAGTTGTCGCTTGTCGCCTCCAGAACCCCAAGGTTGGGCATTTATGACATTCCCATCATATCTTGTAATCAAATAGGGGTTCTGTGCATCAACTCTTGGGTATCCCGGAATGTAACGATAATAAGCTGGAGAGTAGACTACCCCAGGATAAAAGGCCACCACTGCACCAACATCTACTGCACCATCCAAAAATAGACCCTGGCCAGCATCCTTGTGAGATATTTGAGAAGGTTTAACATTAAGCGTGTAGCCGAGTTGATCTTTTAACTTCTGAGAAACTTCAGCTTGGCTTAATGGTCTTGTCTGAGGAACAGCTGCTCCAAAAGCACATCAATGACAAGTGGCTACAGTGAACAGGCAAAAAGGAGAAAATTTCCCAATAATATGAATTATAAACAAAAAAAAAAAAGGGTAAATTATAACTAGAATAGGATATTTTCCTATGCCCTTGTGGATCGATCTAACGGAAGAGAAACAATATAATAAGCGGCAATAAAGCAGAGAACCATAATAATCACATGTACTCATTTATAAAGGAGAAAATTATAATTAACAAAGATCAGCATCACATCCAAGGCTTTTGATCCTAGAGCCTATATAAGACAATGTGTGACCACATAGAGAGAAAACGAGTAGGTTATGTATTGCTCTTAAAACATGAATCAAATCAAAGATGAGGATATTTTGATTAGGAAAGATGTTGAAGTTTGAGGACATGTTACTTCTTGAAGTGTCAAATATGTGAGTTTTAAACAGAGACGGTTATACCTGGCTGCTACCTAAGGCTCCTTCAACTCAAATTCTAAGTATAATAGAAACCCTAAATGACAGTATTTATTGATGACAAGTTGAATAAAATATGAAAAGATTCCAAAAGGCAGACAAAAGAAAAAGGGGAAAAACTCACCAGTATTATTAGTAGGTGGATCAGTCCTACCCACAGCCAAACTAAGCCCACTACGGCGTGGCAAAGTGTTTGCTTGTTGAGATAATTTGAAAGGGTCATTCACCATCTTTTCACTTGGAAGAAGAATTTCATCCATAAAAGTGGAAAACGTTTTAATTTGTGAGTGAACATTTTCTTGTACTTGCATCTGTTGATCAGCAAAAGAGGATTTACTGGAAATTTCAATAATCTCTTCTACAGCTGCCTCATCAGCACTCTTCCCTAACTGATTGTAGCTGGATATTTAAGTCTTTCCATAATAAGCAAAATATATCGAGATGTTAAAAAGGAAGAAGCATCACATACACAACCAAATTGAAATCATTGTCGTTAAAATAATATCAACTCACAAAAGCATCAAATAGATAACAATATATCTATGTAATACTAACATCAAAGATCTAACATCTCAAAGTTCAAGTTACTTAATCCATGGGCATTTTTTTCATGATTTCATTGTCCTTTTTGTCCTTTTATGCTTTAGAGGATTCTTCTCCTCCCCCTTGTTTGAATTTCCTTCGTTTCTCTTTAATGAAATTACTTCTGTAAAAAGAAACGTCAAATAACATACACTTCAAGTATGCAGCAAGAATTCTGATATTATATTGCATTTGATACAATGCCAAACAGCAAACAGGGATATCACAGTTTAAACAAAATCCAGGACTAGGATATGAAAAATGTTTACCACCAAATATATCAACAAGGATTACAAAGCCTAAATGGTAGAAGATAAACATTTAAGAAAGTAAGAATAGCAATTTCTGAACAGTAATAATAGCCTATTAGCAAACCACAGCAAGATGAATTCATCAAAAAGGTTGGTTCATTCAAGACAGAAACTATATACAGCAAAATGTTTCACCAATATGGCAACAGGGAAGAAAACAAAAGAGAAAAAGGGGGAAAGGATGATAAAGGGAAAGGGAAATTCTGGGTTTTAATTCATCAAAAAGGTTGGTTCAAGCATGAAGGAAACTATAGACAGCAAAATGTATCATCAATAAGACAAATGGGAAGAGATTAAGAGAGAGAGAGAGAGGGGAGGGTAAGAAAAACAACTCTGAATCAGCCAATAAATTGAACAGATGAGGATACAGTGAAGAATAAAATTTCATGATTAACCACACACACACACACACAGATAGAGAGAGAGAGAGAGAGAATAATTACAAAACCATACCTCTGCATAAATGTGCTGTTACTATTCATTATTAATAATGAATAAATCACTGACCTTGAATAAAGGAACAAGCGGTTAATGTCAGCTTCAAATTGTAGTTGTCTCGGATTCCTAGCTAACGCAGGGCGTTTTGCAAGGGTTTTCACAGCCTGAAAAACAAATTCAAGTCAGGCTTGATTCTTGTGATTAGTTTCAAAGGATTTACATCAGGATACTACAGCTTAGCATAGCAGAAAACTCTAAGAATTTGTAAAACACTAATCCCTGCAAGAATTAATATATCACAATTCCATCAGGTATAGAGTTCCCTCTTTCAAAACATTGATATTCGCAAAATCCATATGGAACAGCTGAACAGTATGCTAAGATATCACAGTTATATAAACTTAAGACAAAATTTCTAGTAACTTACTAAATATCCATGAAACAACACAAAAGATGAAGATAATAAGTCAATAACAGATGAAGAATAACCTTGTAATTCATGCTAGTTACTGACGGACTTATGACAGGATAAAAAATCAGGAAATGAAATAAGGATTGTGAGAGTCTTCCAGGACTATGGATTATGCTCCACTGGACAAACAGAATATTATGCTCTAAATGAGTCTTGGTTACTCATTCAAGACCACATACTCCTTCATAAGATCATTAAGACAAGCCCGTCATATTTATTTGGTTGTCTTTTCACCATCTCTTGTTTTATTTCTTAAATAAATATAATTTATACATATTTTGGATAATCTCAGCAAAAGGTAAGAATTTCTTCATACACAAACCAATGCAATGACATATGGTCAAAATGATTGTGTCATAAGATAAGGATATACCTCTTGAAATTTCTGGAACAAAAATGCCATCAGTTACTGGATGAAAGAGAAAGTCCTATTCACAACTGAATGTGTCTTTAATATGATAGAGTTTTTGATGCTGGAAATGTACTGCCAAAGAAAAGAATGGTTCAGCATGTAATAAAGTGGCCCCTATGTTTAAAAATGTAATGTAACATCTGAAGAAAATTAAATTCGGCTATATAAATCACATAGTTATTAGAAAATAATAATAACCAAGGAAGAGATTGGGAAAACTTATTGCTACAAATTGGATAAAAATTCAAGGAGGAGAGAGAAAGTAATCAATGTTAAGCAGCTTACTATACTTACAACCCGGCCTTCCTATAAGCATCTTCTAAATAGCCTATCAACATTACCTTCTTCTCTACCCTTGCCTCATATTCTTGAAATTAATTTCAGCAATGTAAACTAGTTCCAACATTTGAAGAAATACAGAACTCATGCACGCATGTATACATTTCCACCATGGAACTGTAACTTGATGAAACTTTAGACTAGAGCAAAAATGTCAAAGAAACTTGACACATTAGTGGTACAATTGTGATATAGGAAAAAAAGCTCTAGTGTAACTGGGTTAAACCAGTAGCACCCAAAAAATAGGGAGAGAAAAGAATGAATGTTGAGATGTAAAACACAGCCAAAGGGTGACAATTTTCTAGCTAACAGCCAGGAAAACAATCTTCTCTTCTTTTTTTTTTTTTGTTGGCACAGAAAAGTTTACGGGGAAGGGAGGATACCTCGATTCATGTTTAGAGCTTGCTACGAGCCTCACAATGGCTTACAGTGGTACTTACAGTTATATATGACCTACCAATGAAGGATCATCAACGGCTTACAATGGTACTTACAGTTTAATATGACCTACCAATGAAGGATCATCGGCAGGAACAAAACCTAAGACCTTCGAGTTCTGCAGTTTGACCCTCTATATGGGTTAGAAACCGTCATCTAAATTAAATCTTAACACTTCGATAAATCTAATTAGGGCTGTCACCTTAAGAAAAAGAAAGCGAAACGTAAAGAGATAAATATAATAAGGCAGCCACAATAACCAGTCATGTATCACAGAAAGAGACAAAAAGGGAGGAAAAGTGCTGCTGCTGGTGCTGCTGCTTGGCATACTACTCCTATTGCATCAAGGAGAGAAGAAAGAAGACAAATGACGATAGAATGTCAATTATACTTATTAGAAAGATACACGAAGCACCAATACTGATTAACATGTAAAATATGCATCTCTACATATACTAGGGGAGAATCCAAATACTTTTATTTTGTACTTTTGTGATTTTCAAATCAAAATTTGGTACAGGGGCAGCTCCTTGTGTAATGATGGGGTAGCCAGAAATTCTTATAGGTCAAGTTTTTCACATGTAATTTGTTTGAAAAAATATAATAATTCCTTTAACTTGACCCCCTTGAATACAGTATTGTTTTTCTTTAACTGCATCAATGAAAATCTTCTAGCTCCATCACTGTCTGGGTACAACTTGAATAGGTTAGATAGGGCAACGATACACGAGCTAACACTCCTTGTCCTTAACCAAAAAATGCAATTTATTTCCTTCTCTTGATTGAATCAGGCTAATGCCTCTGCTGTTGTTGTTTCAGTGCTACTCAACACCTAATCCCCTATGCACTCCATTATGTTACAATATAAGCAATCATAAAGCATTTTTCATATCTATCAACAATCAACAACAACGATCCACCTTATGATCACTGATCACAACCCTCCAAACCAAATAACCCCATCGACTGCTTTAACCCAAAAGTTTGAATTTGAGAGTATGTCATGTTCTTTTCAAAATACATATGATAATGCCCAACATAATGAAACAGTGAATCATGATTACAAGAAGGGAAAGAGGGAAAGAGGAAAAAGGAAGAGAGACCGAACCTCGGAATAGTAGAGCTCACGGAACACTGAGGACCGTCGCCGCACTGGATGCCAAGGCAGGGAGATGAGAGGACCTGAACCCAGCAACACGCCAACACCGGAGCTTTTGGGCTTCGACCCAAATGTCAAAAAGAAAAAAAAGTATCGCAGCTCCTGCCTACACCTCCACTTTTGCTCCCTCCATCCCCATACTCTTTTATAACTTTTCCTTTTTTTTAGAATTTAAATAACTATGACTTTCAGCAATTAATTGTTGGAATAAAAAATTTTTATTTGAAAACATTAATCCGGCTACTAATTGTCGAAATGTATAATTTTATGACATAAAATGTTGTTTTGTGTGCATTAGATCATTGATGGTCTTACGATTATATCTGACAAACTGGACATATCGACTACCAAAACAGTGGATTGTACTGATGCATTCACCACTGATGAGGTAATTTTGAATGGCAAATGAATAATATAAAATTATTTGTAACTATCATAACCTAAATTTTTATTCATGTTTTCATGTATTTCCCAACATGAGGACCTCTAGTTTGTTCCATATCTACAACTCAAAATAGATCACTAAAAAAATAAGCTAAAGTTATCAAAAGCAACCTAAGAGTTTTTTTCAAAATTTTACCTTACCGGAAACTCAAAAAACTTGAAAAAAATATATATATATAATCCGGCAATTAGTTGTCAGAGGCTAATTGTTACATATTTCGGCAACTAGTTGTCTATAGGCAAAAAATCTTGAGAAATTATATTCCAACAACTCAAAAAAGTTGAAAAAATATTATCCGACAATTATTTACCGGAGACCATATTCCGGCAACTAGTTGCTGGTAGGATTTCAGCAACCCACGCAGAGGATTTCAGCAAAGTGATTCAAGACGTTTTACATTTCTCTCATACTCAAAAGATGAAGAAGAGGAAGAAATGGGTGGGTGGGGTGCGAACTAGAAGAGAGACAAAGAAGAGGAAGGGTTTTTCAAATTCAAAGGGACAACAAAGTCATTTCATGCTCCAAAATTAAAAGCGTGGGGGTGGATGGAGCAAAAGTGGTGGTGTATGTAGCAGCTGCCAAAAAATATAAACTAGACCCACCCTCACATGTGTTGATGCGGCCCAATTAGAATGGAAGTGCGCACACAATACGATCGATCCATGCAATACACGAATGAATAATGTGTGAGATGTATAATTACTAATGTAACGCCTCAGGCTGCAATATACGATCTTTTCAGCGTGCTTTGTCCTCACTCACATGCTTCCTAGCGGAACTTTCCAGGAGGTTGCCTATCCCAGAATTGCTCTAAGTCAAGCACGCTTAACTATAGAGTTCTTAAGTGACGGGCCCCAAAAAGAAGATGCATCTTATTGATATCGGTGGTACCAATCAATTCCTTATAAGCTTCTTCCCTCAATTGTACAATCTCATACCTGCACAGTCTCAGGATCCCCTCAGTTGTACAGTCTCATACCTACACTGTCTCAGGTTCCCTCTCATTCGGATGTGGAATCGGTTCATTCATGTATCCCTCCGCCTAGAAGTCTGCTAGGAGCCGCTCCTTGTTCGTGCTTCCACTTGCACCAGTGACCACTCTCTGACCTCGTCAGCCCCGGGTGTCACATGCCCACCAGCTTATGCTTGGTTCGTCTCCGAACCACATCTTACTAAGAGAGGTTCCGCTCTGATACCATTTGACGATTGACGATTGTCCCCATAAGCCAACACAGATCTTTTCAGCATGCTTTGTTCTCACTCACACACTTCCTAGCGGAACTTCGCAGGAGGTCACCCATTCCAGAATTTCTGACTTGGACAGTGTAGCTTTCCTTATTTGTGCAACATTGAGAAAAGCTCAAAAAAGGTGTTTTCTGCTTTCTTTTGTTTCTTTAGAAGACAAGAGAATAAAATATTCTTTTTAAATGATTGATTCCTTTCTTCGATAAATCTCTTTCCTTCAGCTTCAAGAGACAGGCTTCAAGTAATATTCTTCTTTTAACATTCCTAAAAAAAAAAAAAGACTATGATCTTTTGCTCAAATGCTTCCTTTATCATAAGCTCCAACATTTGTCTAGTTCCTTAAATGCATTCTTTGTACTTGTCAGTTCTGACATGTCTTCAAATGCCTTCTTGGTTCGGACAGATCTTCAGATGCCTTCTTGGTTCTAACAGATCTTCAGACGCTTTCGTCTATGACTTTGCTTGAGGCCTGCTTTAGAGATATTATAAAGGATTGGATGGATTAGTTTGTAACTTGATCTTTCTTGAGTTGGTCTTCAGTCTTTCTTCAGAAGATTGCATGATTAGCTTTGCAATCTTTCTTTGATAATTGCAATCTTGATGCAAGGATGTGAATAAGTGAAGGTCTTGTTTATCTGATCTTCAATACGAGCCTTGAGAGACTTTATTCTTCATTCTTCAATAGAGTCTTCGAACTGAGTAGTCTTGGTAGTCAATTTATAACTTCATCTTCAGCTTCAGGTTCGTTCTTCAAATACATCTATCTTATAGCTTTTGAACATGTTGATCAAGACGTTCCTTTAATTTAGAACTGAGTTGTTTTTCTTCAAGGGATCCTATGATGAAATCAACTATGAACAACAGAATCTGAACTTCAGCTTGTTGAAGACTTATCAGACGCTTTGCTTTAGGTGATTCATTTGTTGAGACCTCATAAGTCTGAGACACATTCCATGTGTAATTCTCTAAGTTTTGATGATTCCAAATAGATTAAGTATGATAATATTGAACCATATGAAATTACTAACATGTCTGATAAGTGTGCAGGAAAATAGATATAAAGATCACTCATCTATTTTATGACTCGTCTACTTTCTAGTAGAGCACAGTTTTTAGACTCGTCTAAAAACCACCGATCTAATTTTTGGATTGCTTTGCACCCGTCTAGTTTTGGACTGCACAAGCACCCGTCTAATTTTTGGATTACTTTGCACCCGTCTCTAGCTTTGGACTGCACAAACACCCGTCTAATTTTTGGATTGCTTTGCACCCGTCTAAATTTCCAACACTGCTACAATGTCATTTTGTCAGAAATGAAGTCCAAGTCACCTTATTCAAATTAGATGCCTTCCTTAAGGATCTCGAAGACCTCTGGACAACAACACAAAGGATAAAGAATAAAGAATGTTTGTTTCAAGGTTTTTAAGGAATAAACACGCAATCTCTGTACCACAGCAGTAACTTTTTACCTGTTCTAGTACAAACTAAGAGTGCTTTCTAGAAAGTGAACTGAGTGTTGCACTGAAAGTGGAAAGACCTCTGCTGCAAGTACAAGAAGCCTGTTGCTGCATACTCTGAAACAACAGCTACTCAGAATAAAGTGTACTCTTGGACAACCTTATCAAAGCTCAATGTTCCCAAGCATTTAATGTTTACACAAAACGACTCTTTGGATGGTGTTCCATAAGCTCAAATCAAATGAACACACTTTCTGAAGCTGTGCCTAACGGATCAAATTGATTAAAGTCTTTATATAGACAAAACCATAAAGATGAAGACAAGAAGTTGAATATCATTAAGAACACTGCGCAAGAAGCATTTACTCACTTCATTAACTTCTTCATTCTTTCATTGAATATTCATTCAATCATTTGAATTTAATTCGCAGTCTTTCATACTTCATATTTATTCCACTCTCTGAGTGTGATCTGAAAGATTTGCAAGTTGTATTAAATACAGAAAACCTATACTCTTTTCTGAGTTGAGCCTGAAGAGGCTATGTGAGCAAATAATACTTGTAAGAGTGTTGAGTCTGGAGAGGCTAGGTGTGCAAAGAATACTTGTACTATAATCTGATCAGTTATAGTGAAAACTTGGTGCTGCCAAGAAACTGGACGCAGCCCTGTGGATTTTGGGGTGAACCAATATAAAACTCTTGAGTGATATTCCTCTTCCCTTATCTCTTTAATTTGCTTAAGTTCTGTTTGTTTAAGCTTTTAACTTGGGGAGTTAATATTGTGAATATCAAACTCTGTTTTATCCTTCTCTGTCTACACGTGTGTTCTATCTTAAATTTAGACGTGTCACTCGTCTAAATTTCTGTTGTCTTAATTTTGCTTGTTGTGCATGTGAAAATAATTTTCAAAGTTTCCGAAAAATTTGGTAAACACAATTCAACCCCCCTTCTTGTGTTAACTTTGGTTATTTCATCATTGAATCCAAAGAGCCAGATGCATACAATGTGCTTTGGTTCTTTCATTCTTAGTATGATATGTACATATATTGTCTTTCCTGCACATTCTCAAATAGAAGATTAGCAATACTCAGACAGTTCAATTAAAATCATTTGCTTAATGTTTAGATTCATCAAAACACAAGAGTCAACTTGAAAGAGAGTCAGATGTAACATCCCTGTTTTTGCTTATATGTTTAATTATATTTAAGAGTGATTGATTTTATAAATGTTTATTTTTGTTTATTTTAATGTTGTTTGGCTCGAGTAATTTTATTTACTCATTTAAAAGGTTTTACTAAGTACGTTAATACTGCGTTGTTACAGGGTGTGCATGCTTGCTAGACAATAGCATTACGCTATTATTCTTTGTTTAGAAAAATACCATCTAGAATTAATTTGGTTGAAGAAAAATTACTTTCATGGTCTCTAAAAGAAATTTTTAGCATCAGGAAAATAAAAGAGATCATTTTTATGCTATTTTCTTTCCCTGGTCCCCAACCCATCCACGACACCCTTTCCCTCTCTCTTTCTTTGTCCCTTTTTCTTTTCTTCTCTCTCTCTTTTCACGTTTCTTCTCCTCCTTCATCAGCATAACACACACTCTCATCCCACATCTCTCTAAACTTCAAAACTTCATTTCTCCTCCTTCTCTCTTGATGGATCGGTCGCGCGCCGCCCGCCCTGCACAGTCATTGACCACCGCTCGGAGCCGCCGCTCGAGGAGGAGAAGATTGTTGCCTTAAAAACATATGTCTTTAAGCTTATGCAAGTATACACAATCGCATCAAGTAATATAGAAAGTAAGTTCAGATATCGTTCCCACAGGGATTGTAATGCTGTAGCAAATTCCAGTTCAGATTATATGTTCTAGGAGTTAGAGTAGGTAACCAAAAATTGTTGTGTGAAAGTGTTGATTTTCAAATATTAAAAAGAACAATATTAAAAAGCAGTAATAAGAGAACAAAATAATAAAATGGGGTTGTGAACACAGATGGTAAAACAGCTACTAGTATGAATCCCTTGTAATTTCTAATTAGCTTCAATTATGCTTCGCCATGCTGCAGCATTAGCTCTAGGAAATTAAAGTTGTGTTTTCCAACACTTGAAAGATAAGGTTCATTAAATGACTTCTATTCCTAGATTCATATTAATCACACCCTCTTATTAATAAGCACATTCCAGCTAGCTTAAGGACTTGAATGATTATTCCTAATCCATTCAACATCTACTAATTTTCCAATTAGAGACTTAACCCTTATCTCTTAACCAAATCCACTTAACTTTACTTTTCCAAGTTCAGCAAGCTGAAGTTCTACTTAAGATAGCCAAGCTTAAATAAAACAGCATTTAAACACAGATTAAGAGAAAATGCAGTAGCAAAGCATCACATAACAGCAACTAACATTCATTACAAGTTCAGCATACCAGTATGCTGCAGCAAATTAGCTCATACTGAGCTTACAAAATCTGGAAATAAAATAAGAAATGGAAGAAGAAGCCATGGGAGCACGAAAATGGAACCATGGAGAGGAGGAAGAAGACCCTCCAGCTGCTGTCTTGCACCCCTAGCTGCTGCCTCCCTTGGTCAGAAATTAGAAAATGAAGTGTGTCCTCTTTTAGGGTTAAAAAGGGCCTCTTTTTCTCTTTCTTACTTTTGGGCCATCAAAGTAATGTATTAAAATAAAGGCTTAGGCCCATTTCCTCAAATATACCACCACAAAACCCAAAAGAATCAATAAATTCACGTCCTCAACTTTTAGGACAGCCTGTCAGGAGAGAGAAATTGGTGTTTAGCTTTTGTCCTTTTCTGATATGGAATTCGCGTCCGTATGCTGCAGCATGCCCAGAGCATTTTCAAGCAGTTTTTCTAAACTTCAACAAAAACCTAACAAAACTCAAGAAACACATTAAGCATATTCTTAGACACTCAAAAATAGAAAATTAAACGAAATTTATACAGAGAGACATATTACACTAAACTAACTTAAAACACCTAAAATATCCACATGAAATACTTAAAGATTACAAAAACTTAAGCTAAGAAAGAGTAAATAACTGTTCATTAAAAGAGTTATCAAAGACCGAGCGTCTGTTTCGCATCCTCCGCCGAGTGAAACGTCGTTCTCCGCCGTGTTCAGTCCGGTAAGCCGCCGTTCATGGTGGTCTTCCACCATTTGTGTCCAGATTTGTTTTCCTTCTTCATGTCCAAAGCTTTTTCTCACTTTTGGTTTATGGTTCATCACAAAAACGGAGCTTCGTCGTCCCTCCGCCACTGTCTTCGTCGTCTGCCGCCGTTCAGACCACCACTAGTTCTTCTTCTTCCTTTGTGTGAGTGAAATCTCACCTATTGTGTTAATATTCAAAAAGCCCCAAACTGATTTTCAAACCCTAACCCTAGCTTTTGAATTCAGATGATAATTTTGAAATTAAACCTTGTTTTTATGCAATTGGGGCAGTGAATTAATGTTTCCCTAAACTGATTTTAACATTCTTTGGGTAGATTATTTTTCCCCAAATTGGATTATGAAACCTAAAGCCCAAATATGCTTTCTCTTGAAATTAGTTTTGTAATTGTAAAATTAACTATGTTCTTATGCAATTGGGACTGTTAATTAATGATTTCTACGATAATTTCATGATTCTTTAATCAAAGCTCAATTTCCCAAATTTTGATGATGAATCTTAATTTTCCCAAATCTAATTTTTATTGAAATTGGTTCTATTTTGTATCATTAAGTGTTTAAATCAACTTAGAGTGAGTATTTGATGATGAGTAGTTGATTGTTTGAACTGTCTGGTTGTTGAAAATGCTTGGACTCCCTCTCCTGGATCGTCGTGGTTGTGCTTGCTTGGGGGAAACAGGTTTTGCATTTTTGGGAACTGACAGGAGTTGGCTGCATACCTTCAGAGTATCAGAAAGGCTCAGGACGTCATTTCAAGGTGGGGGAATATAATATGTTAGGAGTAGTATGGGGTTAACTGCGGGTTAGTATAACCGCTTAAGAATATTGGGAAGTGTTTTAATGTGCTTCCTCAATATTTTTAAATGTTGTTATTAAATTGTGTATTTTTAGAATCTTAGTTATACCCTGTTTGAATAACTATTAAATTTAATTTAGCACTAAGCTAAATTTAAATTTGTTGATTTGGCATGAGGTTCGAATTTGAGAACCTTACCCGTTTGTATCTCGCGTATGCTAATCATGGGAAATAAATTCCACGTAATTGGGCTCTAAATATAAGCCTTCTATTCGATCGTTAAGTCATTTAAGGACTTTTTGAAATGTTGTATGTTTCCGAACTTAGATTCGGGAGGTGTTGGAATGTTAAATATTTAGTTGGTATCAATTCTTTTTATTGAATTTATGAATTCAAGTTCAAGGTTCATCCTTGTTTATACATTTTGCTAAGTTTTGGGCTCGATATTAATTAAATATAGGCATTAAGAATTTTGGAATCAAGCAAATAGACCAATTATTGAGAAGTTAGAAGCTTTCAAAAGGTTCAGTTGTTTGATGTTTTAAATTTATGATTTTAACATGATTTTTAGTTAGTAAATATTTATTTTAAACTATTGTTATACATTTTACACCAAAATAGTCAAATGGTAATTTATTGAGTTAAATCATTTTATTGGTACTTGCACTTGAAAATAATTAATTTTAGCTTAAGTATGTTTTAATTAATTTTGAAGTGTTCAAATGAATTTAAGTTAAAGAGAATGATTTGGATAATGGTCTATTCGAGCTCAATTCTTAACATTAGCTTTTCTTTAAAATTGATACCAGTGCTTTTGGGACTTTTTAGTTCCCGCCTTGTGTCCTCGGACAACATTCCAGCCTACTCATAGTCGTTGTTATTCTGAAGGCATAGACACCTATTCATAGGATATTAGGGGACTGTGTGGGGGCCACGGAGACCTCGTGGATAGTCAGGCGTGGATCCTGCCAATGGTTCAGTGTACAGCTGCACTGCGTTGGTGGAGACCTGGACAACAGGGCTACCTTGACACACCACTGAACTAAATATTATTCAGTAAGTACTCTCGTGTGAATGGACCGAGGAGATGGTTGTTAGCGTACTCCAATCGAGACTTGTGCACCGAGTTGTTTATGCATATTACCTGAATGATATCCCTACAGAACATTATGACAACAATAGTCTCATGGAGCAAAGTTAGGTCTACTTCTTAGGCATACATTAGAGTATCTGCCCCTTCCTAAAATTATATATTTATTTTATGAACGTATCCTTAAATATATATATCCACTTGATTGATTGTTTGTCGCCGCATACCCATATCTATGTTATGAGCTTGGCATAGAATCTTACCTCCATATGTGTTTCTTCTTTCTTCTTGTGTATATGAGTAGCTGCTTCTGATGACTGCCCCTCACGTGGGGTCCAGAATCTGCCGTGATCTAATGGACATCAGGGATGCGACTCCCAAACTTGGAGGGTCGCATTTGACGATGCGATTTATAGACTTTTGTATTTGGAGGATCTTGTGGGATATTTTGCGTACTTTGTTTTATTTTGGTTATGTACGAATGCCCTGGGAAATCCAGAAAATCCGTGGGAAAACGTACATTTCCCACGGATGACCCACGGATTCAGATCCGTCGGTTTTCAGGTGGTCGGAAACGTTTCCCACGGGTAAGCCCTGGGAAATACCCCACGGTCAGACCCTTGGGAAAGTTTCCCAGGGTATCAACCCTGGGAAATTCCCTGGGAAAAATTTCCCAGGCCTATAGCCCTGGGAAACCTATTTTTTTTTTATTAACAATAAATATTGTTAAACTACATAAATAAATAATTATTTTTTTATATGAATGCATCAACAAAAATTAACATCATAATTCAAGCCAATTAAGTAATTCAAACAAATTGTTCTACAAAAAAAGTTATTGAAGTCATTTGTTAAAAAAAACAGGTAATTCAAACCATAATTATCATCATAAGTAAAAGAAACATATAAATTCATACAAAAGTCTAAGAATCCTCATTATAAGGACCCTCACTAAAATGGTCAAGAGAGTCGTCGTCCTCCTGGGCACGTTGGGTCGTCTGACTAGCCTGGCGTCGGTGTCGTTGTTGCTGCTGTGGGGGCTGTTGTGGCTGCAACTGTTGCACTGTCTCCATCATCTGTCGCATCGTATCCATCATCCGACGATGCTCCTCATCCCTCTGCCGCTCCCTCTCCTAAGAAGCGACCAACATCTGCCTCAACTGAGCAATCTCCGCAGACTCCTGAGCGCGACGACTGCTGGTGGACGCTCCAACCCTAATCTCTAACTTGCGCGAGGGCCCTTTCCGATAGTTGCCAGCAAGGTCTCCAGCACCATGCAGACGACCCTTATACTTGCCGCCCACGACGTCTGCCCAAACATTCAGTGAAAGCTGCTCGTCCTCTTGTGGGTCAGCTGGGGTGGATGGTGAAGAGGCTGATGCTTGAGACCTATGTTGACTCATCCTCTCATGAAACTCCTCCTGTTACAATGCATCAGACTCGATAATCAAAATTTGAACAATATGTTACAAGATAAATTATGCACAAACTAGTTATAACATTTACAAAGCCAGACAATATCAATAGGTCCAAATATAAAGAGACTCTAAAGACTCAATAACCAAAACATGAATAATATGTTACACGGTTAATTATGCAAAAAATTGGACAGAGTTTCCCCTAAAACTATAACATCCCAAAGTTTACAAACAGAAAACCATAATTTAAATCCATAAGTCATCATCAAAAGCTCAATAGGATTCACGCAAATTATCATGTCCAAACTAGTTATAACATTTCCAATGCCACAGTATCAATAAGTCCAAATATAAAGAGACTCTAAAGACTCAGTAACCAAAACATGAATAATATGTTACACGGTTAATTATGCAAAAAATTGGACAGAGTTTCCCCTAAAACTATAACATCCCAAAGTTTACAAACAAAAAACCATAATTTAAATCCATAAGTCATCATCAAAAGCTCAATAGGATTCACTCAAATTATCATGTCCAAACTAGTTATAACATTTCCAATGCCACAGTATCAATAAGTCCAAATATAACGTGATTCTACAGACTCAGTAATCAAAACATGAATAATATGTTACACGGTTAATTATGCAAAAAATTGGATAGAGTTTCCCCTAAAACTATAACATCCCAAACTTTACAAACAGAAAACCATAATTTAAATCCATAAGTCATCATCAAAAGCTCAATAGGATTCACGCAAATTATCATGTCCAAACTAGTTATAACATTTCCAATGCCACAGTATCAATAGGTCCAAATATAAAGTGATTCTACAGACTCAGTAATCAAAACATGAATAATATGTTACACGATTAATTATGCAGAAAATTGGACAGAGTATCCCCTAAAACTATAACATCCCAAACTTTACAGATTGAACACAATTTAAACCACAAGTCAATCATCAAAAGCTCAATAGGAATATGTGAAATACAATCTTGCTTTCTTATTAAACTCCCTGAAAGTCAATGCTCAAACTAGTCATAACATTTGAGGCTCTCTGCCTCTCAAGTCCAACAAAATATGAGTTTTACATTATCTATTAAAGTCAACAGCTTCTTCAAAAATAAAAAAGGCATATTACCTGAGTGCGCTTCGAGCGCTCATCTATGTACTCGCCAGTATCCTTCCTTGTATGGGTGCGTTTGTGGACCTCGTGAATTTGCACCCCTCGATTATACTGGCGAGCCTATAAATCAAAGCATAGATGATTAAGATAACAATTAATGAACTATGATGTTCGAATAAATACATTTAATGCATAAAGAATGACAGTATGAACATACCATACGTTCTGCCCACTACGACTGGGAAATGCTACCTCCCGTGTGCAGGCTCCCACCCTTTTCTGATGCTCTATTTTTCTTTGCCTGATTAGATGCTTTTTTAAATTGATTAGACGCCTAGTAACGACGCAACTCCTCCCAAATACCATCTCCAATCCAGGGTCGTTGTATGCCACTCTCACGAGCCTCCCTAAGCATATCAGAAAGGCGTTCGGAGGCTTTATGGTGAAAGATCCTCTCGATCTCTGACTCATCTTCATTCCTCCATGCCGCCTGACCCTGTATTAAGATAAATAATAATTCTTATACTAATAGTTTTTGAACTAATAAAAACCACATTAAGTACATTGAAATTTGATGCTTACTCTAAAAGCGTCAAACATACTAATCCGCTCATTGTCAGTGAGTTTTCCCCATGATGTAATTGTCCTATGATACCTCTGCTGGATAACAAACGCGATGGCACTAGCTGCTCTCTTACATGGAAGGAACCTTAACAGTAAAGATGCATGAACCAATAAACACAAAGTAATAAATTATAACAAAATGCATGAATCAACCAAACACATAGAAATTTTATTTTTTAATTCTTACCCGTTACCACTAGGCCTGATAATAGGTCGACCATTGAGCATGAGCTCAACTACCTCTGGCCCATCTAGCTCCTCTTGCTCCACTGGCTCCTCTGGCAGCTCATGCACATCTACACCTGAAGGTGAGCGTGAATAGCCGGGACTATATTGTTGCTCCTCATCCGCACGTGCTGAAGTAGATGCTCTATAGTGTGCATGTGACGTGACCCCCGGGGTGGGAATCATATCGATATGAGGCGACGTAGGTGCAACATATGGAGGCGGTGAAGGTGCTCGCTGTGGTGGATGCGATGTAGGTACATGTGGGTCTGGTGCTGATGCTGACGAGGTAAATGTCGACGGCATACGTGAGTATCCATCTGTAGACTCACGAATCACTAAACTGGTGGAAGGTCTGGTCCGACGACGACGGGGAGTTGGACGGGGGTCAGTATCAGACATAATACCCTTACCCTTACCTCTGATGGGGGAGGTGGGTCACGTCCTGAAGACATGTCCACATAGCAATTTAATATTAAAACAGAAGTTATCAGATATAGATATAATATAAGTTATCTAAGTCATAAAGTCAACAAATATAACTAACAAATTGGCGAACAACCAAAAATAAGTTATCTTCCCCATAAAGTCAACAAATATAACTAACTAATAATCCAACAGCCAAAAAGTCATAAAGTCTTCAAAGGATCTAATACAAATTAACTAAGATTTATTCGGAATTTGAGCCATCATCTTCAGCTCCTGTTGAGTCATTATCTTCTTCGTCATCTTCAGATCCTGTCTCTTCACGTTCTTCTGTGGAATTATCATCTTCTTCATCCAAATGCTCCTGGATGGATGACAAATTGGCGATATTCACTTCTTCACCAGCGACTTGCAAGTCACCTAAGCCATCAATAGGGTCGACTTCAATGACTTCAGCTACAAGTGACATTACATCCACTTGATAAGGCACCTCTCCCTCTGAATCATCCACTTCGATGCGACCCCTTGGTGTTGTCTTGATGGCGACGAACCAACCTCGTTTGTCCCTACGAGTTGGTGGATAAGGGACATAATACACCTGTCTCACATTTTGTGCCATGATAAACGGATCATCCCTTTGATATCTTCTACTCATTCGGATATCCACAGTATTACATTTTGGATTAAATTTTGTGCCTCTGCCGGACGGATGGAACCAACTACAATAAAATAGAACTATTCTTTTAGTATAATCTAAAGAAGGGTACACCAATTCATATATATGTTGGATCACGCCGTAGAAGTCATCTTCAATTCCTTCTGTGAGGCCCTTTACGTGGACCCCACTGTTTATGGTTTTTTTGCCCTCCGTCCATGATTGGGTATGAAATTTGTACCCGTTCACGAAATAAGTGTGCCATTCTTTGACTTCTGTATTAGGACCATCGGCTAAGTTCCTTAAGTGTTTGTTAATGGAAGTTGGTTCCTCACGGTAAACCTACATATATCAGTTCTAAAAAATCATGTCTAGATTTTACATACAGTGGATATGGATAATTGAAAGATTTTTAAGATACTAACTTGTTGCCTAAACCAGATTGGAAATTCAGCATGTATACGAGCGGACTGTTCTTGTTCACTGTTTTCGGATATCAAGAACGCACTGTAAAGTTGGACAACATATATTATTAGCAGAAAAATATATACTATTAGGTTATTGAAAGAAAATGATATGAAATGCGTACTCAAGGTATGGTTTAACTTCGGTACAATTGATCATCACATGAACATGAGCCGACTTCCTCTCTTTGTCTGATAACCAGTGAGAGGTCTCCTTCCCGAAAGCACGACCAGGCTGGCAAAAGACTGACAAGGTTAATGGATGTCTTTCACTTTCACTTTCCATTTCATTCCTACTATTTGTCGATGACAACATGAAGTTCTTGAAATAATGGGAACAAAAATGGGTTGTCTCGCGGTGTAAGTAAGATGCACAGATTGATCCTTCAACCTTAGCCTTATTTTTCACCGATCGTTTCGAATCACCCATGAATCTATAAAACAACAACAAGTTCATAGTCATATCCTTTCACTTCGAATGAAGAAAAAGTCTAATTAAAATTATAGGATGGTTATATTACCTTTCAAATGGATACATCCACCTATATTGAACGGGTCCACCAAGCCTTGCTTCATACGCGAGATGTACTGGGAGATGCTCCATAGAATCAAAGAAACCGGGGGGGGGGGGGGGGGGGGGGGGGGAATATTTTCTCCAACTTGCATAGAATGATGGGAATATTTTGCTCCATCCTAATCAGGTCATTCTCCCTCAACGTTACAGAGCACAAATCCTTGAAGAATTGACTCAATTCAGTAAGCGGATTCAAGACATGCACTGGCAATGAACTAAAAGCAATAGGAAGTAAACATTCCATGAATACATGACAATCATGGCTTTTCATTCCATGCATCCTTCCTTTGTTGACATCGGCACATCTTGCTAAGTTGGAAGAATAACCGTCTGGCATCCTAAGTTCTGTTATCCAGCGACAAACGATCTTTGCTTCATCGACAGTTAAAGTGTAACTAGCTTTCGGTTTTAACATCTTCCCATTAGCCTGCAACTTTAGCTCCAACTCTGGTCGCCTACAGTACAAAGCTAAGTCTATTCTTGCCTTCTCATTGTCCTTGGTTTTCCCGCTCACATTCATGATAGTGTTTAATATGTTATCAAAAAAGTTCTTCTCTATGTGCATAACATCAAGATTGTGTCTCAAAAAATTATCTTTCCAATACGGGAGGTCCCAAAAAATACTTCGTTTTGTCCAGTTATGACCGTCCCCGCATCCTTGTAATTTGGACACACGACCATTGTCAGTGACTTTTGGTAGTTCTCTTACTCTACTCCAAATCTCTTCCGGTGTGAACCTAGGCGGCGATGCATCTTTTTCAACTTCCCCCTTTTTGAAGACATTCTTGTTCCGTCTAAATGAATGATCCATTTCCAAGAACATACGATGCGAGCCAAACCAATAACTTTTCCCCCCGTGTTTCAGGGTAAAGGCCTTTGTATACTCCATGCAGTGTGGACATGCCAATTTACCATGAGTCCCCCAACCAGACAACATACCATAAGCAGGGAAGTCATTAATGGTCCACATCAAAGCTGCCTTCATTATAAAATTTTCCTTCCTTGCGATATCGTACGTCAACACGCCACTCCACAACCTCTTCAAATCATCAATCAAAGGATGTAAATAAACATCAATACCAGCCTTCGGACTGGATGGTCCTGGTATGAGACACGTCAAAAACATATAAGGTTTCGACATGCACATATTAGGAGGAAGATTGTAGGGAGTAACAATTACGGGCCAACAAGAATATGGCGAAGCCGACGCTTGGATATACGGGGTAAAACCATCGGAGCTTAAACCAAGTCGTACATTGCGTGGATCCGCAGCAAAATCAGTATGTATCCGGTTAAAGTGCTTCCATGCTTCGCCATCAGACGGATGTCGTAAGGCGTCTGAACTTATTTTGTTCTCAAAGTGCCACGTCATTTCTCCTGCAGTTTGCATTGATGCGAACATTCTTTGTAGCCTCGGAACTATTGGCAAATAGAACATCACCTTTATGGGAATTGGTTTGTTCTTACTTGTCCCAGACTTGGGAGGGCGATACCTCGGCGCTTGACAAAATTTGCATTTGACCAAATTTCCATCATTTATGCCGAATTCATTGTCGTAATACAACATGCACCCATTAATGCAACAATCAATCCTCTTGACTTCCAATCCCAGCTTCGACACTAACCTCTTTGCACCATAATAATTCTTTGGTACAACTCCTTTTATAGGTGTCACGTCCTGAAGCATCTTCAAAAAAAAATCCAAACACTTTTCAGGAATATTCCAATTGGACTTGCAAGCTAAAAGCCTCACACACATCGATAATTTAGAGTCGGAGGCCCCTTCAAACAATGGCTTTTTAGCTGTCTCAGTTAAAAGATTATAAAATCTTTGTGCTTCCTCATTCGGAAGATCTTCGGTGTTATCATAATCGTGCGCCTCGTTTACCCCGAGAGCATCACACACCATCTCCTGCATTGACACAAAGTGTTCCCCACATCCCATATCTGCGCGACTACTTGAGGCACCCGTGCAATTCTCGTCAACCCCTAAATCAACATGTGGCACTTCTTCACCATGAAGAGTCCAAATCCAGTAATTTTCCTGGAACCCATTCATATACAAGTCAGTCTTCACAAGGTCTTCACTCTTAATCTTTCGACACCGACATTTAGCACACGGACATCTAATTCGGTTTCCATCATCGATGAAACACTTTTGTCGCTTTGCTTGGGTAACAAACTCTTCAACCCCTTCTACGAAAGTTTGTTTCAAACCCCTTCTTTTCGGATATAACCTATCATACACCCAACTACGATTCGAAGGATAACAATCCATCTTCTGCATATTCATAAAAAATCCAGATAAATTTAAACATTAAATTTCAACATGTCCACTTAGATATATCCATTAAATGCTTCACAATCAAATAGTATATTCACTCAATAATATTGTACCTCAAACGACAAGCTAAGGCTTTGCTCAAATATTATATAAAATAACAATTAACCCTACTTGACAATTTTACACTTTATAATTGAAGGCATAAGGATGAAACAACCATACCCCACATAATTTGATACTTAAAATCAGATTAGCTACAATTGTAGAGTCTGTGAGAGATAATAAGTGTTTTCATAAAAATAAGTGTTTCTAAACATGCTAAAAATCAGTCACTGTTGGAGATAGTATTAGCATCGTGAACTGGGAGCTACCACTACAAGCAATGAGCTAAAATGACTATACTGGATTTTGTATTCACAATAAATATGCTTCACTAGAATGGGAATTCATAATTCTCTCAAACTTCAAGATTGAATCAGAGATTCTTAGCATTACTGGTGTAGGACATTTCATTTCATTACTTTGCTCTCTAGTATCTCTTCTTTTTCTTTTTTCTTTTTTTGATAAACAAAAGTGTGTATATATATATATATATATATATATAAGTGGTGTCTAACCAAGCACAAGAAGGAACCTGTGATTACCAAGTATACCCCTAAACCACTAATCACTCAAAGACAGTGACACAAAAGTCATAACTGCCACCCCCAAAAGGAAACATAAACACAACACATTGAATGCCACCAACATAACAGCAAAATCCATTATTTCTAATAAAGTAAAACAAACCCAGCTAAAAAAACTCCAATTTTATGATAGATAAAACACATCAGACCATAAAACACACAATACACATAATAGGTAAGATTCATAACATTCAGAACCAAAATCACTCAGATTCATCTACCATATACTCTACCATACAATAGTTGAGCATAGGGTTCCAATGCAACAGATAAGACCAATTTTAGTATTGGGTTCAATGGGACACTGACAGTAGCTAGCATAGGGTTCAAAGGGAAACTCACCTGAGGTGCGTGGCTGGTGGGAATTGGTGCTGCAGCTGCGGGTGGTGGCCCTGTGGAGCTGCGGTGGTTCTGCACGGTGGCCGGATCCAGATGAACATGAGAGAGGGAAAATATAGAAAGAGGGAAATAGGAGAGGAAGAAGAGAGAAAGAGGGAAATAAGAAGCTTACCAGGTGAAGCGGGAAACGCCGTATGGTGGTTCTGCACGCCGTTTGGTGGTGCACGTTCGGTGAGGCGCCGTTCGATGCAGAGGAGGAAAGAAGATGCGCGTACAGGGACCGCGCAATTGAGGGAAGAAGGCGGGTTCTATTTGGGTATTTCCCAGGGCTGAACCCGTGGGAAACGGCGCTTCTTTTGCGGCGGTGTAGTCCCTGGGAAATTTCCCAGGGCTTCAACCGTGGGAAACACCGCGTTATTTTCATGCGGCCTAGTCCGTGGGGAATGGATAAATTTCCCAGGGTATAACCCGTGGGAAATATTACCTACGGCCCAATCCGTGGGAAAACAAGCGGGAGCAGTTGGCGCCTCTGTTTCCCAAGGCCCAACCCGTGGGAACCATAGCGAGAAATTTCCCAAGGCTTTAACCGTGGGAAACGTCAAAATTTCCTAGGGATTTTTTGCCCTGGGTAATATGCCTTGGGAAATAGCTTAAATTCTTGTAGTGTGTATCTTTTTGTCTCAGCCTGTATGACGGCAGTTCCTCGTATTTTACGATTGATGTATGTAGTACTTTTATCCCGTTATAGGGTTGGCAATGGGAGCTTCGCATGCCCCATCCAACTAATAACTTTGCGAATATTTTATGTTATTAATGAAAACTGTGTGTATGCATGAAAAATCAATTTGGGATTACTGTATCTATTTATTTTCTAAGTCTTTATCAAGAATGAAGTCTTTTTATTTATTTTTTTCGTCCTGGCAGTTGATGATGTAAGACCAGGGACCAAGTTTGGTTGGATAAAGTTTTGACGTTATAAATTGTTTATCAGGTGTTTTTCCGACTTCATACAAATCTCCTTTTTCAAAGGAGAGATTTCGAAAATGATTTATGAAAATCCTTATTTTAATCATCTAAATTAGTGTTAATTAAAACTAGGCGTTACATCAGACGCATGACACAGAGTCAGGAGCTTTGTGACTTAACATAATGACCTTCCACATTACATATCCAGCATACACATTTCTTTTTTCCGTTTGGACAATATTTTCTTGGTGTTGATTTCCTTCTCCTAAAATATTTCTTTTTAGTATTTCTATAAGCTCTTTTCTTCGGATAAGTCTTTTTTAATCTTGATTTGTTCTTGTAATATTTTCTTCTCTTTATTGGTTGGTTACATCCATAATACCCAAGTTGCTCTAATTCTGGAATATCACAACGGATTGCACTTCTTCCTTTATTTAATTGCCTTATCATTTCTCTATTTAAACATTGTTCTCTTAATTCTTGGTATAAAACTTGAATAATTCCTCCTAATGTATTAACAATTTCATTTGGTTTTAATTCCGATATCATCTTTACCTTAGAGTTAAGGGGTTATGGTAATTTGTCTATAAAGTTATCTTTATATATTTCCTTTGTTTCTGCATTTAATTGATAATAATATTTTTGATAATCACAAATAAAACTTTCTATTTGACATATATCACATATCTGCATTTTATTTAAATGTGCCTTAGCCTTTTCATGTAAAAGCCTATTTGTTTTTTCATTATGTTCAAGAATATTATATCCTATAAATTCTTGGCAAATTCTTGATTATTTCTTTTCATTCTTACATATTGTTGTCAAATTCCTTCTCTAATTCCATTTAGAATTTTTTGTACATTTCCCGTTATTTAATACATTAAGAAATTCTTTACATCCATTAGATGTAATTTATTAAAAATTTTCATCAGTTACTATTAATAGTATTATTTCATTATAGTCTATTGTAATAATACTTCTTCTTTAATTTTTGTCCATTTTTTATTTTTTATTGCATGTCCTTTATTATACATAGTTTCTTCTTCATATTTATCCGATGCTTCATCAGGTTTTTTTTTTATATTCTTCTCATTCTCTTTTAGTTTTTGTTCCACTAGTTTCTCCTTTTTCCATACGTATTTTGTCTACCTCCGATTCTGAAGAATGACTATAATTTAATACTACTTCTTCATTTTCATCAATTTCCTTAGTTGTTTCAGTTTGTTCTATCTTTTGTATTTGATTATTTTCTTCTTCGATTATTTTTAATTGTTCTAATAACTGTTGAATTTCTTCTATACCACATGATTTCTTTAGTGTTTCCATATATTCATCTTTTATCCTCTCCATGAAGTTATTGGTGGTGATAGTTTTGAGGGTTCAAAGTTTAATCTATTTTTATTACTATCTTTTCTAATTCTTTTGATTTTAATAATTCTTCTAACTCTTTTTTCGTTACATATTTATTATTTTATTCTTCTTCTTCTAAAATTTTTTCTAATTGTTGAAGAACTTCTCTAACCTTTTCAATATCTTTGTTTTCATCTACTTCCTTATCTTTACTTATATTGTTTAGTGTATCTCTTATATTATTTATTTCACTTTGTCCTTTTTATATTCTATTATAAGTTTAATTTGCAATTTTATTGGTATTTTCCATTAGTTGAATAATATTTTTATTAATCTCTTCTATTATTTTTTCTATTCCTTCGAATTTTATTACTATTTCTTATGATAATCTCATTATTTTATTATTATTTTTGTCTTATATGATTTTGTCTTTTTGTGGCTTTAGTATTGAGTCCGGTGTCTATACGCATGGGTCGGGATCAGTTGTTCAAATTTCATTTCTCTATAATGAAATTAACAATGATATGGAAACTTGGGACATTAAAACTGTACCAATTGTTGCTACTTAGGTAATCAGCCGCACCCACTTTTCATCTTCCTAGCCATACTGCAAAAGGTGTCATCCCATTTAACAAGTCCTATTTGACCCTCAATCAATACTGCAAAAGGTGTCATTCCATAATTAACAAGCCCTATTTGACACTTAAACAAATATATGAGCCTCGTTTGGATAAGTTTTTTACCCTAAAAAAAAACACTTATTTTTGAAACAAAAGTGTTTTTGAACAAAATATAAGTGTTTAGATGAGCTTTTGAAAAAAGCAAAAACAGTTAAAAAGCACATTAATGTTTTATTGGACAAAATATCCTTAAAGTTAATCCAAACGTAAAATAGCTTTTTCTTCTAATAATAATTTCTGCTTCTACTTTTATATCATAGAAGCAATTCTTTACAAAGCTCATCAAACGGGCCCGTACCTTGAAACGGGCCCGTACCTTGAAACAAGCAAACATTCCCAAAGTGAACAAAGGTAAAACATACTCCAAGCAGTTAACTTTCATTAGTCACTGCAAAAAAAAAAGAAGGAACTAATTGGCACACAATATTTCAGTTCACCCAATCAAACCGCTTGGGGTAAAAGTAAGCACGCCAAGAAACACAACACCCCATATAACAAACGTGACCATAGGCACGACAATTATCAATTACCCTTCAAATGTACCATGCAGCTCATGCATACATTCCCTATCATTGCAACACCATGACCAAAACCAGCCTCAACCACACCTCTACCTACTCCTCCTCCAACATGGCTACCCCCACCAGAAACTTCTTTTCCTGCAGCCTCTTCCTCTTGCAAGATATCAAAATCCTAGAGATTATCATTGCAGCAATGGTATTCATAACCATTCATTCTTTAAGGTCAAAGAAACATCATGGGATACCCATTTGGCCTGTGGTTGGAATGTTACCTTCCTTTCTCACAGGACTCAAAACCAATTTGTATGAATGGCTCACAGATGTACTCAACAACCAAAATGGAACATTCAGATTCAAAGGGCCAAGGTTCACAAGCCTCAACTGCATTGTCACTTCTGATCCTCAAAACATAGAGCATCTTCTCAAAACAAAGTTCCATGTTTTCCCTAAAGGAAAGTTCTTCAGGGACTTGGTTTCTGAACTGCTTGGAGATGGCATATTCAGTGCAGATCATGAGATATGGCAGCAACAAAGGAAAACAGCAAGCATTGAGTTTCACTCCACAAAGTTCAGAAAACTCACAAATGAGTCACTCTTTGAGCTTGTGCACAAGAGGCTCATACCTGTCTTAGAGGAATCTGTTAACAATTCCATTACCATAGACCTTCAAGATATCTTGTTAAGGCTCACTTTTGATAATGTATGCATGATAGCCTTCGGCATCGATCCGGGTTGTTTACAGCCACAGTTGCCTGAGATTCCATTTGCTAAAGCCTTTGAGGATGCAACAGAAGCCACAGTTTTCAGATTTGTCACCCCAGTATGCATATGGAAGGCCATGAGGTTTCTAAACTTGGGAATGGAAAGAAAGTTGAAGAAATCAATAGAAAAAGTTGATGAGTTTGCTGAGAATGTTATTATGACTAGAAAGAAGGAGCTATCATTGAACTCTAGTGAGGAGGACAAGAAGCAAAAATCAGACTTGTTAACAGTTTTTATGAGGCTCAAGGATGAAAATGGAAAACCATATTCAGATAAGTTCTTGAGGGATATATGTGTGAATTTTATATTAGCAGGGAGGGACACTTCTTCTGTAGCTTTGAGCTGGTTTTTCTGGTTGCTTGATCAGAATCCTGCAGTGGAGGAGAAAATACTAGAAGAGATATGCAGGGTGGTTAGTCAGAGGAAGAATATCAAGAAGGATGAATTTGAATATTCTTTTATATTTAGGCCAGAGGAGATTAAGAAAATGGATTATTTGCATGCTGCTTTATCAGAAGCTCTGAGATTATATCCTTCAGTGCCTGTGGATCACAAGGAGGTAACAAATCAAATTTTTTAACTTTTTCCTAGTCATTCCTTTTCCATAATTTCTTATTGATTGCTTTACTATAATTCCATTTGGTAACTGATTTCTATAAGAAAGAAACTTGAATATACTATTTGCTTTTCTTTTATTTGCTGATTACATTCTTCTTTGCACTGCATGTTGGTTATAAACTATAGCATTGTTTGTTTGTAGAATCTGGAGAACTTGGCCTATAGCATTGTTGTTTATCTTCTCTGCCACCAATTGACATGAGGTCATTTTATTATATTCTTCTTATCCACTTTTACATATTGCTGAGATACAAGTATTATTTGGTTAGCTTCTTGTTAACCTAACAATCATGACCTTTGTCAGGCTTCTCATCAGAAATTTAAAAAGAAATAGAAAGTTGGCACAGTTGACCAAGAATGATAAATTATTCATAAATAATAATAAAATTAATAATTGATCTGAAAAAGGCCTAGTTAAGACTCGAATTTGATCTTGAAATGCATAACAATTTTTATTTGAAAACTTGAATGTGGCAAATCTGTGAAACACCCATTTTGGCTAATCAGTTAATATCACACAATTCAAGGTAGTATTGAATGTAACTTGGGATTCGATCTTGAATTCAACTACTGATTGATGTTCAAACAAAAATGTTCTTTAAAACCTGCGTACCATTGGAACACCTTATCACATGTGAGTGTGGCTCACAATTTTCATATAGAAAATATTTTTTGTACATTTTAAATACAAAATTGTATGGAATACTCCATCATATACAAAGCTGAAATAGATGTATGAGTGATGTGTTATTTGAGTGTCGTATCCCAGATGTTCAAATTAGAGAACTTCTTCTCATATACTGTATATCAAAAAATGTATCATATGTTGATAGAGAAATGATATTTGCATACCCAAAGTTGACACCTTGGTTAATCGGTACAAATATTTGGTTAATTCAGTTCATTATATGGTTAATCATGTGTATATATTTGGTTAATTCATGATAACCCATTAATTATATAAAGAACTGAATTAACCAGATATTTGTATGTGATTAACCAAATATTTATATGGCTATGAAAAATAAGCTTCATATAACCCATTAACCTAACAAAAAAATTACACATGATGAACCAAGGTGTCCACCTGGGTGTCCAACCCAGATGTGCAAATATCATAACTGATGTAAATATGAGTGAAGTGTCATCTAAATGTCACCGGTTGAAATTGATGTTCAAACGTACATTTGTCGTGTACGCATCATGTTTTGATGATTTTGATAAATAGAGATGTTTATTAATAGTTAGTTATGTTTAAATATTTATTATTTAAAATTCCTCGGAACAGAAATACTTAACTCTTTCTAAGTACCAAGATCATAAGGCTATCACATCTCATCTCATCCCTGTTCAAATTCAATTATGATTTTTTAGGTGGCAGAAGATGACACTTTCCCAGATGGAACTGTGCTAAAGAAGGGAACAAAACTGATATATGCAATTTATGCAATGGGGAGAATGGAAAGCATATGGGGCAAGGACTGCAGGGAGTTCAAGCCGGAAAGATGGCTAAGAGATGGCCGCTTCGTGAGTGAGTCTGCCTACAAATTCACTGCCTTCAATGGCGGACCTCGCTTGTGCTTAGGCAAAGATTTTGCATACTACCAGATGAAATATGCTGCAGCCAGCATCATATGCCGCTACCGTGTGAAGGTGGTAGAGAATCACCCTGTGGTGCCAAAGCTTGCTTTAACTCTCTACATGAAGCATGGATTGAAAGTTAACCTTCACAGGCGTGATGCAGCAGAAATTCAACAACACTTGAAGTTTGTTTAAATGGAATCAATGATATTGTATTGATTAATGATGTATACCGTGGATGAAAATGTCTTAATTTCTTTTCTTTTTTGTTTTTTTTTTATTATTATTGCTTCTTTTCATTTACATGGTGTTCATTATTTGAGATGTTTGTAGATAAGGAATGATATAGAGACAGGGTTGTAATTTTTTTTTTTGTGTGTGTGTGGATAAGACAGAGTTGTAATGATAATGGACTTTATGTTGATTGTGCTACATATTGGAATTGGATCATCTTCAAAATGGGATTGCCTAGAATTTATTTATGGTAATTGTGTTGATTTTCCTATCCCTTTATTAATATAAAGTACAAATAACATTTAAAGAAAAATGATATGGATAACTGTAAAAACATTCATTTCATAGTTATGTCATTTTCTTCTGTTGTTAAGAAAATGTAGTTTCAAAATACATAATGTAATAAGCACAAAAACTGAGTTTGTACAGGTAGCAGGTATCTGATATGATAATCTGCAGGGTGGACATCCCTATGGCACCAAATATGGTAGTGCTGCAGTGGACAAGGAAACAGGGTGGATTAGGCCAGTGGCGGACCTTGGCTAAATTTTTGGAGGGAGCCACAAGATATTAATTAAAATAATATAATTAAAATTTAAATGAATTGTCTATAATTTTATAAGTTTTTGTTGGAATTTTTTCACTTGAAAAATGCATCAATTTATTTTACACTTGATCATTGTTTTTTCTCAAGAAAATTATACCATTCCTAAAAATTGAAATTAGTTACATAAATTAAAAATATTAATACATGACACTAATTTAATCCAACAACATTATAGCATTAGCAGTAATATTATACACAAAAATCCATTTTACAGTACATCAATATATTAATACATTAATCCATTTACCAAAAGTTAAACAACAAATGCTTAGGGACAGAGGTTTTCCATTTTCAAAATGTTAGATATGACGAGCACATACACAGAATAGATGAAAATTGAACTCAAGATCTCAATTAAACATCACACACATAACAATATACATGTTTTGAGGGGTGCCTTAAAAATTAAAATAACTTTATTCTAAAAAAAGTATAAAATTTTGCTCCCCGGGCCACAACCAAGGTCCGCCAGTGGATTAGGCCAAACTCCCCGTTCTGTTTTGGTTGCTGGTCTATGTATCACAGTTTGCAGGAAAGTGGGAGGATTTGGTGGTTGCTGTCATCAAAGTTACTGCTGTGATCTTTTATTCACCACGGTCTCATACTTCCAATTGATGTTGAGACTGACTCGGTATTAAGTGATTTAGTGATGGAAATCTTTTCTATTTTGGTTGATGTCGCATGCTGCTAGCTTTGGAACCGTTGGTTCTAGTCTTATGGCTGTCTGTGTATTGTTGCAGTCACTGTGCAAGGCAAATCTGGTTATCTTGCTCGTGGCTAGAATTGTATCAGGCTCTGTGTAATTGTAAGGTGCTGCTTCTTAATTTGGGTATGCAAGGAATGAACGAACACTAGCTATGAAGCCCGGATACTTAAAAAATACAAACGTATCAATGTCGTATCCATGTTCGGTACCGACACTTGTATGATACTTCCGGATACGAACCCAAGAAGCATCCTTCTTTTTTATTTTATTTTTTAAATTTTCATTTATCCGATACTCGTAGGATATTTCTGGATATGTATCCAAGAAGTATCCATTTAGCAGATGTGTTTTTTGATGAACCATACTTAGAGGTTATGCCTTTTCTAGATGACGGTAAAGGAGGAGAGGAGACCGAATCAGTTAGCATTAGACAATAATTTTAGTAAATGTGCTTTTCAATTGTTGATTATTGTATAGAGTCGAGACTTGTTTTGAGTTCTACTAAAAATGTTTTTTGACATTCTGACATAGAGGAAACAATATATTATGATATAGGTAGCACTGTATTTTTGTTGTTATTATGATCATGGTATTTTTTTATAAATTATGGTCATCATAGTTATACATTAAGGAGAAATGATCAATGTAGTGCAAAAAAAAAAAAAAAACAGAGAGAAATGATCAATGTCTCATTCTGTATAAATATTCTACATTTATATATATTTTATATAAATTTTTCTTAACGTATCCTGACCGTATCATATCCTGAATTTCAAAAAATTTCCCATATCCTCGTATCCATATCGTATGGTACCTGTGGCCTATTAAGTAATCAGTCTTCATAGACACTATGGAATTCAAACTGGAGTGGAACTCAGCAAAAGGCCTAGACATATGATATAGGTATAGTGTTATTTTCTTTTGCAATTCGTCATTTGTTTTGTTTTGGTGGCTTGGTGTTTTTCTTTTGCTGCTATTCTCTATTCTTTAGCAGCACCCTTGTATTCTCTTGTGCCAGCTTTCCTCTTGGTATATCCATCTTATGTATTTTGGTTTGCCGTGCCTTTCATTAATAAATTCTTTGGTTTATAAAAAAATGTAATATTGTTATACTTTTTTTTATTACAAAAAAATTTAGGGTGAGGGGATGATGCCCCAGTTTAAGGTAGGGAAAACCTTCGGGCTTCACGAGCAATTACAAAGGGATTTACATTTATCTCACCTCAAGGAGACTAGTGGAGGCTCGAACCTATAACCTGTCAGATACGAGACCCTATCATGCTCCACTAGACCAACCCCTTGGGTTAATATTGTTATACATTTTTTTTTTTTGGTGTTCAATATTGTTATACTTTTAATTAAAAGAAAAGTGTCAAGTTTGTTCCTAGTTAGGTCAAATCCAACAAGAGTAGTGTTGAATTAGATTGAGGTCTCTGGTGAACCATATATGCATCAATTATTTACCATTGAATTTCATAACATGGTTACATTTATAATTTGATGTTCTTTTAAATGACAATGTAATATATGGTTCACAATAAACCTTAATCTATATATATTAACATTACCCGACCAATAAAGCACAAGCTTCTAGACATAATTAAAATCCATTGACTGCATAGTTTCATTGTGCAATTTGATGATTGTTGGTCCATTTCATTGCAAGAAAAGTTAAAACAGTTCTTTCCCATGCACTTTCATGTCATCATAATTACCCTAATCAGGCACAATTCATAGAATGCTAGTCCATATTCAACATGAATATAGCTGTAGAGAGCAAGTATAGGCAGTCTGATGACTGAGACTCTCTTATCATACAGCATAGACTGCTACACATTTTCCCCCTGAAGTATAAAGAATGCTTAGTACTACCCAAAGTCCCGGTTTTTCTTGTTATCTTCTGGGGCATGATTTATAAGTGTTATTATGTACACTCAAGCCCTCAAATTTAACAAAATTCACATCGCATGCATCAAATAAATGCAAAATAGCAAGACTACCATTATCTGCATGAGGAAACTAGTGAGTAGGAAATGTGTTCCTTACAATGGTTCATGACATATATCTATATTTCAAAAGGACCAAGTTTGAAATTTAACATGACATCAATTAATTATTTCACCTACTATTTAACATTGCAAAATTGTGTCACATTTTGTCCTCTTTCCTTTTAGACATGTTACTTTCGTGATCTAAAATTGCTCACTCGCCAGGATGGAGACAAAAAAATTAAATTACAAGGGGATAAAAAATAAGGAACATTGAAGCCTCTTTGGTTTGATTTTTAGTTTTGAGTTTTCATTTACTATCTTCAAAAATAATTATAAAACTCTCACATTATTTTCATTCTATTTCCTATTTTCATTTAAAAATTAAGCATGTTTTTTCACTTTTCATTCATTTTCAATGATGGAAAATTATCACAAGTCATATAGGATCACCGACGAGCCAAACATGATGGTTAACGAGACACATATATAAGTAAACAGACATTAAAATTGGTATGAGAGACTAATGCTATGTTTGGAAGGATGGAATGAGATGGTTAGTAATGGAGTGGAGCGGTTGTTGCCTTAAGAATAGTTGTTCTTAAGCTTGTGCAAGTATACACAAATGTCTCAAGTAGTATAGAACTTTTGTTCAGATATCGTTCCCACAGGGATTAAATTGATGCGGTAAAATTCAGTTCAGATTATATGTTCAAGAGTTAGCAAGGAGTAACCAAAAATTGTTGTATGTGAACATATTAAGATAAAGGTGTTGATGCTAAAAATAAACAAATTACAACTTGAATGTAACTTAAAACAGATTGACAGAGAAAAATGATCTGTAGATTCAGATAATTAAATCAGCTTCGGGTATGCTACAGCATGAATCTTGTTTAGATATCATTATGCTCTGACCATGCTCTAGCATCTAGCTCCAGGAAATTACAGTTTGTTTTCCAACATTACAGGGTCAGGTTCATTAACTTTGTTCTATTCCTAGATTCAGATTAATTACCCCACCCTCTAATTAAAGCTCGTTCCAGCTAGCTTAGGGACATGAATAGTTATTCCTAGCCTATTCATCATCAATTAATTTTCCAATTAATGATTTAACCCCTATCATTTATCAAGTTCCCACTTACTTAATTCTTCCAAATTAAATAAGCTAAGTGTTCAATCAAGTTGATCACTCTTAATCAAACAACATTAAATGCGTGATAAAAGAAGATGCGAACATAGTCAATACATAATTCAGCTAAACATTCATTATATTAGCATACCCAAAGCTTAAAGAGTTTAGCTCATATTGAGCTTACAAAGAACAAATGTAGACAAAGGGCAAGAAATCATTACAATGTAGGAACACGTAAAACACAGAAGCAGCAGCTCAGGAAGAAGAAAGCTCAGCGCAGCTCTCAACAAGACAATGTGTAAAATCAGAATATTCCCCTCTGCCTTCACTAGAGTTTTCTAGATGCTTTTATAGTACACTAAACCATATTCTCTTTCATTCCATTTTGGGCCAACAATCAAAAGAATTCATAAAATAACCTAGCCCAAATTCCAAATGTAAGGCAGCTAGTCCTATGTGCATGTGTTTCCTTAAAAACGACAGCGTCAGCGCCCTTGAGGAGAGAGGAGAGGTGTCCTTGTCAGCTTTTGTCCTTTAGTGCCATACTACTGAGAGGTAGTCCTTGCTGCAGCAACCAAGCTCTTGTATCCCCCTGCTTCAGCCTTGCTCCAGCAAGCTTTCTGCTCACCAAGACACAGAGTTTTTAGACAATGATAGAGCAATCAGGAGCAAAAGGCTAATATTTACTATACTTAACACAAATATGTACAAACTAACTTTTTCTAAAAGAAACCAAACTTAAAACATTAAGGATAGCAAAGAATTGTAGTAAAAAGGATCTAAATAACTCTTCATTCAACGAGTTATCACACCCCAAAACTTAAACCATTGCTTGTCCTCAAGTAATGCAAAAGAAACATACAAGGAATACAACAATACTCCTAATTAATGAATGATATGCAAGCACCCCCCCAGATTTGTCCATCCTTCAATTCCCATCCAGAAGTCCACATCTAATTACCTAACCAAACTGCTCTGTCTATCCTGCTCTCAACAACAACTGCTACACATTGATTTAAATAAATTAACACATGCTGCAGCATACATCTCTCAGAACAGTTGGTTCTGCATCTCACCCTCACTTTAGACCTTTCACTTTTTACCACAAACATGCTTCCCTGATATAGATTTGATGAGAATCTATCATAATCAAAACAAACACAAAATTACACACAACAAGAGGTCTTTATGGTTGTAACTGGGCTTAGGACAGGTAAGGTTGAATCATTTGGGTAAGTAGCTTACTCAAGGTAGAGCATAAGGATGCTTTCATATCTAGCTTAACTTCCCCATTGATCCTACAATCGACATTTTTCTGTTTTCTTAAGTCCTTTTCTTCCATTACCAAGTCCACCTTTTATTTGTGAACAGATAACATTCAGTGTGATTTTTTTTTTTTTAGCTATCACTAGAAGCATAAAGAAACTAGCTTCACATTAAGGGCTGGCAGCTTCACATTTTCCACTTATGACTTTTTGATTCACTGGCTGCCTATCCTTTACTGATTTATTTACAATCCTGCTGCAGCATATATATGTGTTGCAGCACAGCACCCCCAAACTTAAACAGAAGCTTGTCCTCAAGCTTTCCCCAAACTTATTGCAAAACTAGCTACAAAAGCATCCTCTATAGCTACCTTGTGGGTGAATTTTGTTTTTTCCATGTCTAAGGGTTGTAATGTACTAGTTTGTCAAGAAATGGCCAAAGCTCAAAAGGGGTAACTAGGGGCAAATGTATCAGTTGGGTGGGCTTATTCAGGCTTTGTTAAGCATAAAATAAATAAGAAAATGCCTCAAGCATACAGTGTGTGCAATTATGCATGCTGAGATTAGACAGAATCAAAGCAAACCTAACAGAAAATGCATGAGTGTGAAAAATAGATGTGCAGTGTAATCTTTTACTCAGGCTCACCTTTAGCTGTTCATGCTACAGCACATATGTCCTTTATTCTAACAACTTTGCAGCAGTGTTGGTGATCACAATCAAGTTGGTGTAGTAGATTAGACAGCAAGAGTTTCATTCAAAACAGTAAGATTTGGACTCAGCAAAAGTGGCCAAAGGCCTTTTCCAATTAATCATTAATCTTTTGGAATCAAAAACAGGGGTGGGATTCATGCACATCCATTCATTAATCAGGATTCAAACAACTATGGCCCTAATGGCCCTACAGACAAACAGATATAACAGGTCCTAGTGACCACTACTTTACAAAAACTTAAAAGAAAATAATATTAATCTGGGAATGGGGTGGAGAGTTTAGGGCATCCTGATGTGGGATACCGCAGCGAGCTACAACATCGACAATGGCTCTGTTTCAAGCCTATGAAGCTCTGGTGCGCAAACTCTTCCTGGTGCCTCCTTTCTTGGAGGGCACCTTGGCTTGTGTTGCTCCGGTGACCTGGACTTCCTCCTCTTCTTTCTCTTCCTCAGCTATTTCTTCTTGTGCCTCTGTCTCAATACTCTCATCATTCTCTTCTTTAGCCTCAGTGCTCTCTTCAGCTCCTTCTTCTTTTTCTTCCTCTGCTTCAGCAGCTTCTTCTTTGTCAGAATCCTCTGCTGCAGCAGCTTTAACATCCTCTGCTCTCAATGTTGCAGCAACCTTCTCCTTCTTAATCTTCACAGCCACATTGGTTGCAGCCATCTTTAGCTTCTTTAAGAGAGGCACTGTGTCTTCCTCCTCTTCTTCCTCCTCTGCAACATAACTAGCAGCAATTTTTGTTACTGGGCTCTCCTTCTCAGCAGCTGACATTGTGCCCTTTGCTGGTTTTGATGCTGAGGGAGGGTTTGATGCTACTACAGTGGTGGTGGAGGATACTTTCGCAGAGGCTGCAGCACGGGGCCTTTTAATGCTCCCTTACTCTTGCTCCGAGGCTTTAGAGGCAGGCTTCTTCTTTTTAGAGACAGGTGCCTCATCTTCTTTTTACTACTGCTGCTTGGATGGGGCAATACCCATCCATTCTTCATCCGAAGCAGAGCTGTGAGCAGGGTCAATGTTGGCTGATTTCTCAGGGTTTTCAGGTACTGGATCAGAGGCAGATTTTTGTTGTTGGGGTGTTACAGGGACATCTTCAACAAAAGGTGGCAGAATTTCTTAGGGGAACTGGGGGATTGGAGTCTCAAGCTTCCAACCATTAAGCTTCATTGTTTGTTTTTCCATTGATACTTGCAAAAGAAGTATTGCCAGAAAGTTTTCTCATGCTGCATATGTTGCTGCAGCATGGTGGTCAGTTCTTCTACTTTCTGCTCCAGCATCCCAGAACGATCCTGCTGTTCTGGGGTGCTAGATCTAGGAGGTTTGCTTCCACTTGCACTTGCTTTCTCAGAATTTGAACACATCCTCAGCACACAGTTCATATCAATGGGGCCTTTGTTCAGTTCTAGCCCCTCCCCAGGGTTATACTCTATTCCTTGCTCTAAACATAGATCAGTAATAAGACACGGGAACATTAAGTTACCTTGTTGCTTCATTGCACAGAGTGTGATCTGACTCTTGAGTATCTCCCCGACATTTATCTTTTTCTTGTTCAAGATACAATGGAGTAGAATCAGGTGTTCTTTGTCCACAGTTTCCAGATGAGAAGTAGGGGAGAGAGAGTATCTGAGGAAGTGATACCAGATTTTTGCAAGAGGCTGCAGCATGGATCGAGGCAGTTTGAGTTGGCCTTCTGCCTGTTGTATGAATTTTGCACCAGGGAGGGCTAGTTTTTTCTTCATTTGCTGCAGCTTGGCAGTTGTTACAGCTTTCACAATTTGTTGATACTCGTTTTCAACTTCCTCCAAACCGAGATGTTGATTAATCGTCTTTGCAGAAAAAGACACCTTACCTCCTCTGATAATCACAAATGTTTGGGCGTCAAACGCAATATTTGCGTAAAACTCCCTAACCATTTGTGTACAAAATCCGTCTCTGTGCTCAGCAAAGGTCCTCCATTTATGTGCATCAATCACGCTCACAAGCTCTGGGAGCAGACCCAAGTTCACTCCTTTCCCATATTTGAAACCTTTTTCTTGATGGAGACTGCAGTGGAGGGTTTCTTTTTCATACTTTTATTGAACTTCATCACTAACCCAGTTGGTTAGGGTTTCGGTTGGGTCAGAAGAGGGCGGTGCAGCATTCTTCACAGCCTTGTGTTTCACACGGCTTGATTTCTTAGCAGTCATGGTGGTTTGATTTCTTGAAGAGTAGGAAGGGTGGAGTGTTAGGGTTACGGGTTGAAGAAGGAGAAATAGACGTTGTATGGGTTGAGTGGGAAAGAAGGGTGAGTGGTCTATTTAAAGTGTTAGATGAGAGAGGGGTATTGGTTACCGAGAGTGGCAGTCGTGGGAAAAGAAAAGAATAGAGAAGAGAGAGAGGTGGAGATCGTGTGGTTGGGATTAGGTTTATGGAAGAGTGGCTTCTCTTTCCACATCTTTTGGCATTTATTGAAATTCAAATATTGTTAAATCTGTCCACTTTTCTCTCCCCTTCACAACGGACAAAAAGTCCAGCTGGTCCCCCCCCCCCTTTGTACCTTTGTTAGCAGATAGTCCCTGTCCTCAAGATTTCATTTTTTTTTTTTTTAATCTTGAAATTGCATGCTATTGCATCATTCCAGAGCAACCAGTATTCTGTCTTATGCTGCAGCCTGACTCACTTCTGCCCTTACTACTGCTTCTTTATTCAGAAAGGTAAATGTTTTTTATTCATGGGCTGCCTCCTATGAGCGCTTGGTTTACCAGGTCCTCAGCCAGACCTTGATGCAGCATCATACAGTATCATCGAGATTGGTGGTGACCTTCATTCTGTTTACAGGTTCACCAAAATAATGCTTGACTCTCTGACCATTAACTTTGAATTCTCTTCCACTACTAGCATCCAACAGATCAACAGCTCCATGTGGGTAAACCTTTACAATTGTGAATGGGCTAGACCATCTTGACTTCAACTTACCAGGGAAAAGCTTCAGCCTAGAGTTAAATAGCAGCACTTGCTCTCCTTCGTGAAAGGATCTGCAATGTATCTTCTTATCATGCCAGAGCTTAGTTTTTGACTTGTAGGTTTCAGCATTTTCATATGAGAACAGTCTGTGTTCCTCCATTTCATTAAGTTGCAGCATACGTGCTGCTCCAGCAGATTGAAGATCAAAGTTCAGTTTCTTTGTTGCCCAGAAAGCTTTGTGCTGCAATTGTAAGGGTAAATGGCAAGCTTTCCCATACACCAGTCTATATGGGGACATCCCCAAAGGAGTCTTGAATGCAGTTCTATAAGCCCACAATGCCTCATCCAGATGTGAGGACCAATCCTTCCTACTAGTGTTAACCATTTTCTCCAAAATCCTTTTGATTTCCCTGTTGGACAACTCAGCTTGACCATTAGTTTGGGGGTGATAGGCTGTGGCAACTTTATGCTTAACTCCATATTTTGCAAGCAATTTGGAAAAAACTTGGTTGCAAAAATGGGTTCCTTCATCACTAATGATTGCTCTAGAGGTTCCAAATCTAGTAAAGATGTTTTTCTGTAAAAACTTTGTTACCACCCTAGCATCATTTTTTATTGTAGCCACAACCTCCACCCATTTAGATACATAATCAACAGAAAAAGGGTAGGCCAGAATAAACCTGATTGGAGAAGCTTGGCAGCAGTTCTCATACCACCAAAATGTCGTCCATATGCTGTAGCATGGCACTGAGTGAGAATATCATGAAATTCTTCATCTGCAGCACATCTTCTGTTCAGATTGTCTGGGCACATTTTGTACAGGTATGGTTCATCCCAGACGTATTGTTTGGCTTGATGGAAAAATCTCTTCCTTTGCTGAGAGTTCATGTCTGGAGGAACCACACCACTAGTAAGGAAATTGACTAGATCAGCATACCAGGGTGCTGCAACATTTTGGACTGCTAACAGTTGCTCATCAGGGAAAGATTCCTCAATGGCTATTCCCCTGTGTTCTGCAACATCCTCTGGCAATCTTGGGAGGTGATCAGCCACTTGATTCTCCACTCCTTTCTTATCTTTGATTTCCATATCAAATTCTTGTAATAGCAACAACCACCTGATCAGCCTTGGTTTAGCATCCTTCTTGTCAATTAAGTATTTGATTGCAGAGTGGTCTATGTAAACTACCACTTTTGTTCCAACAAGATAGGATCTAAACTTCTCAAAGGCATACACTGCAGCTAGCAACTCCTTTTCAGTAGTGGTGTAATTGATCTGAGCATCGATCAAGGTCTTGCTTGCATAATAGACTGGATGCAACATTTTGTTGTACCTCTGTCCCAGAACCGCTCCCACTGCATAGTCACTTGCGCTACACATAAGCTCAAAAGGCTTCTCCTAGTCAGGTGGAACAATAATGGGAGTAGTGATAAGAGCAGTCTTTAAAAGTTCAAAGGCTTTCATGCATTCTGCATTATATTCAAAAGTCCTGTCATGCTCCAGCAGCTGACACAATGGCTTAGATATCTTTGAGAAGTCCTTGATGAACCTTCTGTAAAAACCCGCATGACCTAGGAAGCTTCTAATTCCTTTAACTGATGTTGGAGGAGGCAGCTTTTCAATTACTTCAATATTTGCCTTGTCCACTTCAATGCCATTTCTAGAGAATCTATGCCCCAGCACAATGCCTTCAGTCACCATGAAGTGACACTTCTGCCAATTCAACACTAGGTTTGTTTCTTCACATCTGTCCAAAATCTGTTCCAGATTTATTAAACAGGTTTGGAAAGTTTTCCCCAAACACTGAAAAATCATCCATAAACACTTCTACTGATTTCTCAATCATATCAGAGAAAATGGCCATCATACATCTCTAGAAGATTGCTGGAGCATTGCACAGGCTAAATGGCATTCTCCTGAAAGCAAAAGTGCCATAAGGACAAGTGAAAGTTGTCTTTTCCTGATCCTCTGGTGCTATAGCAATCTGGTTATACCCTGAGTATCCTTCCAGAAAACAATAATAATCCTTCCCAGCAAGTCCGTCCAACATTTGATCAATGAAAGGCAAGGGGAAATGATCTTTTCTTGTGGCTTTGTTCAACTTTCTATAGTCCATGCAAATCCTCCAACCAGTTATAGTTCTTGTGGGAATGATCTCATTTTTCTCATTAGTGATGACAGTCACACCTCCTTTCATAGGCACACATTGAATTGGACTCACCCAAACACTGTCAGAGATAGGGTAGATAATCCCTGCATCCAGCCACTTTATAATCTCCTTTTTGACTACTTCTTTCATAATTGGGTTCAGCCGTCTCTGACTTTCAATACTATTCTTTGAGTCTTCTTCCAAGAGAATTCTGTGCATGCATATTGATGGACTAATCCCCTTGATATCTGCTATCTGCCACCCTATTGCCTTTTTGTGCCTTTTTAACGCTGTCAACAATTGTTCTTCTTGCAGCCCATTCAATGAAGCAGAGATGATAACAAGCAAAGTATTATCATTACCAAGGTAGGCATATTTCAAATGACTTGGCAATTCTTTTACTTCGAGGGATGGAGGTTTAACAATAGAAGGAATGTTGTCTTTAACAGTGTCATCATTTACCTCCAATGATTCATATTTTCTGGTCCAAATATGTTGCACTGCCTTGCTGTCCTGTGGTTTATCAGAATCCTCATCAGGAAGATTTTCATCTTCTACTGATGCTGTAGCATCATATCTATCGTTCTTCAGAAATTGCTGTTGCACCAATTCATTAAATGTCTCAATGCGAGAGCATTCTTCCATACCCTTATCAGGATACTTCAAAGCATTGAAAACATTAAACGTCATATGCTGATCATTAACCCTCATGGTGAGTTCTCCCTTTTGCACATCAATTAAGGTTTTTCCTGTTGCCAAGAATGGTCTCCCGAGGATGATGGGGACCCCTCTATCTGCTTCAAATCCAGAATGATGAAATCCACAGGAAATACAAATTTATCAACTTTAATCAATACATCTTCAATTTTTCCTTCTGGGTATGCAATGGATCTGTCAGCCAGCTGAAGTGTGACAGATGTAGGCCTTACTTTCCAATTCCCAGTTTCTTGAAAATAGATATGGCCATAAGGTTGATGCTTGCTCCCAAGTCACATAAAGCTTTACCACAGTAGGTATCTCCAATAGAACATGGTATGGTGAAATTTCCAGGATCTTTCATTTTCCTTGGCACCTTGTTCTGCAACATCATGCTGCATTCTTCAGTCATAGCAACAGTTTCAAATTCTCCCAATCTTCTTTTCTTAGTGAGCATATCTTTCATGAACTTTATGTAATTGGGCATCTGTTGCAGAGCTTCTACCAATGGTATATTGATATGAAGCTGCTTTAGTACATCCAGAAACTTGTTAAATTGTTTCTCTTGGTGGGCTATCTTCAGTCTCTGAGGGAAAGGTGGTGGAGGCCTTTCTGGAGTCAATTTGGGCATAGCAGAGTGTGCTGCAACATCAGGCACTTTCTCAACAACTGCAGGTTGCTCCGCTGCCACACTTTCTTCTGATTTTTCCTTCTCTGAATTTGAGTTATCCACCTTCTGTTTCTTCTTTGGCTCTACAACTTCTACATCTTTACCACTTCTCAAATGGATTACCCTGCATTGTTCTCTACCTCCTCCAGAACTTGAGGATTTAGGGTCTTCAGTAGATGCTGGTAGTGAGCCAGCCTGCCTTAAGTTGATTGCATTGACCAACTGTCCCACTTGGGTCTCTAAGTTTCTCATTCCAGCTTTGGTTTCTGTCATGAATGCCTTTAGTACAGCTTCTAAGGATGAATCTGGAGTTTTCTGTTGCAATTGAAGTTGCTGCTACCTAGGCTGTTGCTGTTGATTGTACCCAGAGGGTGGATTCAGTGTATTGCTGTAATTGGAATACCTCAGATTAGGGTGTTGCGATTGCTGCCATCCTGTATTTCCAAATGAATTATTGCCTCTGCAATTGTTGTTTCCCACATAGTTGACTGCAGCAGGGTTTGCCGAATAATTTTCAAACAAATGATCTCCTCCACAATAAACACATGATACAGCATCTACCTTGTAGATTTGTTCAGTCACCATCTCTTCAGTCATTATGGGTGGAGCAAAGGAATTTCCTTGATTTGCTATGGTCATCCCCCTAACCATATTAGTTAAAGAGGTCATTTGAGCTGACAGTGCTGCAACTTCACTTACTTCATATGCTCCTACTGCAGCATTGCCTTTCCCAGAAACTTGTCTTGATGTTGGCGACTAATAATTGTTACTGCTATACCTTCTATCAGAGCATGCGCCTCATTGTAGGATTTAGTGAGGTGACTGCCTCCAGCCGAGGCATCTAACATCATCCTTGAGCTAGGTAAAACTCTATTATAGAAGTGTTCCATCTGAATACAAAATGGAATGCCATGGTGGGGACACTTCTTAATGAGTTGCTTAAGTCTCTCCCATGCTTCAAATAGTGGTTCATCTTCATGCTGCCTGAATGAAGTGATGTCAATTCTCATCTTTGCATTCATAGTTGGTGGGAAGAACTTGGTCAAGAATTTTTTAGCAAGTTTGTTTCAAGTATCAATTGAATTTGCATCCAAGGAATTTAGCCAGTTTTTAGCCCTTCATCCCAAAGAGAATGGAAATAATCGCAGTCTGAATGCATCATCAGTGATTCCTGGGATCTTGAAGTTGCTTGCCACATCCAGAAACTGTTTAAGATGCAGGTGAGGGTCCTCTATTGCAGCTCCATTAAATTGGCTAATTGTTTGCAACATTTGGAACATCACTGGCTTGAACTCAAACTGAGATGCAGTGATGGGAGTCCTCACTATCCCTGTGTTCATGGCTTTAGGGTCGAACACTGCATACCCCCTGATGGCACAGTTTTTGTCATTAGCCATAGCCATGCTGTCTTGTGGTGCTTCTTCAGCCATTTCTGATTCAGCAGGGGACAATGTTTCAGAAGAGTCAAGTGTGGAGCTGATTGGAGTATTCAGAACCAACTCAGGTACAGACTGAGACGTTTGACCTCTTCTAAGCCTTCTAAATGTCCTTTCTATCTCTGGATCAAATCTGTAATTAGGTGACAAGAACTTGTGCATACGGTTTCAGTGCCCTGTGCTACAGCAAAGCTTAAGAGTATCAGTATCACTAACTACAAAACTAATAATCTAAAAACAAAATTTTAGCATCAATCAAAATCCCCGGCAACGGCGCCAAAAACTTGTTGCCTTAAGAATAATTGTTCTTAAGCTTGTGCAAGTATACACAAATGCCTCAAGTAGTATAGAACTTTTGTTCAGATATCGTTCCCACAGGGATTAAATTGATGCGGTAAAATTCATTTCAGATTATATGTTCAAGAGTTAGCAAGGAGTAACCAAAAATTGTTGTATGTGAACATATTAAGATAAAGGTGTTGATGCTAAAAATAAACAAATTACAACTTGAATGTAACTTAAAAACAGATTAACAGAGAAAAATGATCTGTAGATTCAGATAATTAAATCAGCTTCGGGTATACTGCAGCATGAATCTTGTTTAGCTATCATTATGCTCTGACCATGCTCTAGCATCTAGCTCCAGGAAATTACAGTTTGTTTTCCAACATTACAGGGTCAGGTTCATTAACTTTGTTCTATTCCTAGATTCAGATTAATTACACCACCCTCTAATTAAAGCTCGTTCCAGCTAGCTTAGGGACATGAATAGCTATTCCTAGCCTACTCATCATCTATTAATTTTCCAATTAATGATTTAACCCCTATCATTTATCAAGTTCCCACTTACTTAATTCTTCCAAATTAAATAAGCTAAGTGTTCAATCAAGTTGATCAAACAACATAAAATGCGTGATAAAAGAAGATGCGAACATAGTCAATACATAATTCAGCTAAACGTTCATTATATTACCATACCCAAAGCTTAAAGAGTTTAACTCATATTGAGCTTACGAAGAACAAATGTAGACAAAGGGCAAGAAATCATTACAATGTAGAAACACGTAAAACACAGAAGCAGCAGCTCAGGAAGAAGAAAGCTCAGCGCAGCTTTCAACAAGACAATGTGTAAAATCATAATATTCCCCTCTGCCTTCACTAGGGTTTTCTAGATGCTTTTATAGTACACTAAACCCTATTCTCTTTCATTCCATTTTGGGCCAACAATCAAAAGAATTAATAAAATAACCTAGCCCAAATTCGAAATATTGTAAGGCAGCTAGTCCTATGCGCATGTGTTTCCTTAAAAACGATAGCGTCAGCAACCTTGAGGAGAGAGGAGAGGTGTCCTTGTCAGCTTTTGTCCTTTAGTGCCATACTACTGAGAGGTAGTCCTTGCTGCAGCAACCAAGCTCTTGTATCCCCCTGCTTCAGCCTTGCTCCAGCAACCTTCCTGCTCACCAAGACACAGAGTTTTTAGACAATTATAGAGCAATCAGGAGCAAAAGGCTAATATTTACTATACTTAACACAAATATGTACAAACTAACTTTTTCTAAAAGAAACCAAACTTAAAACATTAAGGATAGCAAAGAATTACAGTAAAAAGGATCTAAATAACTCTTCATTCAAAGAGTTATCAGCGGTGAAAATCCATTAACCCTGTCATGACCCACTCTTAGGTCATGACCGGCGCACAGGCTAATACTAACTCATCTGCTCTTTAGGGCAAGCCTTTAGACAGAATCACACTAGAATTATGTACACCTTACTAAAACAAAATACTACAAAAAATCCGGCAGAGTCTCCTCTATAATTTCAATATATCAAATAGTAAACACCTGTCAACTTCATATATACATACCACCAAAGTTTATCAACCAGAGTTTTCATCATCCAGATACAAAGTTTTCACATGGTCTCAAAAGAATAACAGCAAAAAAAAAAAAAAAAAATACTAGGAGTTCCTATTCCTATAGCTGCATCATGCTGAACTCGACGACATACTCCACTACTCAAAAAAGGGCCTTCCACAATGCAATAGATTCCTAGGCAAAACCACAACCCCAGGACAAGCTACTCCGCTTCCTGTGAATTTGAGAAAAAGAGAGAGGAAATGGGGTGAGTCATATAGACTCAGTGAGAGCATAATAAACTAAGTGGACAAAAAGGAGAAGCTGTTAAAATAATGGCAGCAATTAAACATGAAAAATTAATGCCTTCGTAACTTTAAAATCATTTAATTAATTTGAATACAATTTGTTTAATAATAATAAAGGAGGATTTCAATTCTAAATGCTGGGTGCTTTCATGGTGCAATCAATTTACCATAATATTGCATTTGATGGAAATAAAACCTAAAATGTATAGCATTATTTTCTATCAATGTCTACCTTTATTGTCTTTAGGAAGATTCCAACGTGGGAATGGTTTTCTAACTCCAACGTTCAGATTGAGATTGAAGATAAAAACACATGATGGAAAATTATAAGGGATAGAAGAAAGAAAATTACATGAAAGAAAATTAGAACATATATTCTAATATATTATGGGCAATTATATCGTGTAAACTTCATTGTTCTTGGCCTTGAGTGACAAATGCAAGAGCCTGCTGTGTTAACCTTGGGGAGCAAGCCGGATTGTCAGATTGCACCCGAAGTCTACCGAAATCTTGCTTTTAAGGCAATGGTTCGTCCACGGCACAACTATCGATCAAACCTATTTTTCCTAACAGAAGCAAGCATCGCAAGAGTGTTTTTCATTCAAATACGATTCTAAGATAACAAGAAAAAGGGAAAAGTAAAACACGTAGGACAAGATCACTGTGTATAAAAATTCATAATATAATTTCATAATAGGTATACATGGAGAACATAAATCAATTTAAGATGGGAATCAATCTCAATCAACATGTCACATATCATGGATATCTTAAGCGGGATAACTTATTGTACTACGTGCACATAGACCACATTATCTCTTCGTTGTGGCGAACCGTAATCATTTAAATACTATAAGCACTTAGCTCATAGGCCGTATTAACTCTTTGTTACGGCGAACAATAATCATTTAAATATACTATGAGCACTTAGCTCATAGGCCGTATTATCTTTTCGTTACGGCAAACGGTATCTATAAAGACAATGAGCACTCAACTCATAGGCTGCATTCTCTCTTCATTGCAGCAAACGATATAGACATGAACTATGAACATTTAACTCATAGGCTGCATTCTCTCTTCGTTGCAGTAAACAATATTTCATCATGGAGTTCATAAAGGACAAACAACAGCTAACTTCAACTAAATCATGATCATTACATTCAAACCAGGATGTCAGATTATACTTCACTTCATTGTTTCACATAACAAACAATATTATTAATTTGAAACACAAGGTATATTATGGTCAGGAATCCTAACAATAACAAAATCACTTCTGAACCATGAAATCGCAATTAATAGGAAGGAACAACAATTTATAACAATAGAAATAAAATTTTCAAGTCCTATTTGTAGAGAAAAATATGCTTTAAAAATAATTTACTTCTCCCAGGTAGAAAACAACTATATGAAAAAGGCCACCAAGTAGAGTAGCTACTCATAACTACGAAGGACTAACTCGATCTCTACCAATGCCTTCGAGAGGATCCACCGAGATGTTTTCCACATAATCTAAGCATCAACAAATAATTTCAAGTCTTTAGAATTTTTTTTAAAACAATACCCACAATAGGTACTCATCAAATCCCTAAGTTTCTACTCAAAACTTTCCACAATCATTTAACCCAAGCCTTAACTATGTTAAAATAAGTTTCCCCCCTCCCTGATTATTTTTTCTTTTATAATGATACGGTGCGTTTCAAACCCATTGTTTGAGAGTTTCTTCATTAATGAGGAGTGAAATGGTTGAAGATGATGCTTAAAACACTTCACTTTATCCAAACCCTCTTATTGTCATACCCTCCATATGGGGGAGTTTGAGATTTTTTTCCATTTCCTCATTAATTTTCCAAACAATGGAGTGAGTTACTTTTAGCTTTTTACTCAACTCAATTATTAATCACTCCATTATTAACCATTTTACTCCATCTCTTTCAAAACTTCGAAAGATAGCCTAACATATAAATTGATAGACCAAATAATTAATTTTTTTTCCCAAGGACAGAAGAATGTATCCATGGTTTTTTTCCGAGGCAGAACGGGGCCATTAGAGCACCCGCATCGGTTGAAATTGCAGGGTGCTTATAACCTAAGAATCGATGCTTAAAAAAAAAGATGATACCTCAAAAGTGGGGAATGCTTGTACAAGTACCCGGATCTTGTGAATTTTAGGCACCCATTTCCCTTTTTTTTTTTTTAAACAAATAGAATTATAAGGATGTGGGGTCACTGGTGGGGTCCATTTAAGAAATTTTTAGAAGTTGCTCGGTTGACGTTTTGGAGAGATGAGATACTTAAATTGTAAAATATAGAAAATAAGTGATATATAATGATGACACCCATCTAAGAAATCCAAAGTGGGGTGGTACGACGCGGATGCTGTTGCTAAATTGAATAATAGAATTGGTAAAGGTACGTGGCGTCAATGAATTGAAATGAATCGTGTTCTCCTTCTCCGACATCCTCCTCTTCACGCTCTCTCAGTTTTGAACCCTAAGCTACAATTCTCACCCTTTTTTCCAGCCTATCAACACAGACGCAGACGGTAATTTCCTCTAAATCTTTTTCGTAATTGTTTTTAGTTATTTATCATTTTTGCTTTCGTTTATTGTGTTACTTTTAGCATGGATTCTGAGATACGCAAGGATCAACCGGAAGTTTCATCATTTACAACATTTTGCACTACCAACCAAGGTGCGTCTACCCACATCTGTCCAAATCTTTTTATTGTGGACACCAGAATGAGAATCTCATTGTTCTTGCCATCAAAAATATTGTTTGTTTTTTCTGCTTTAGAACTGTCAACTAAGAAGTGTGTACCATGCAATACAAAGGACTTGCGACCCATGAGTGAGGATGCAGCACACACTCTGATTCAACAGGTTTATCATTTATGTTACCTATATTATATAATAATCAACTTCTTATTCTAAACTTATCTAATCATTTAATTGAATTGTGCTTGTCTTTTCAAAATAGTTTTTTATTCGTTTTTTATTTTTAAATGTCCCATTTTGTTGCCATATTGACAAAATTGATAAATGACTATTGCAAGGAATGGGTAGTTAAATAGCAATTTATTCTATGAAACAAATTTGAATCCCATAACTTATTGAGTGTGATCATGGGATATTAAAGTTTTGAAAATAAGTCAGGTTGCCCAGTGGAATTTGGTAAATGAAGGTGGTATGTTGAAGCTGAGGAGGTCATGGAAAGTAAAGACTTTTACCAAAGGACTTGAATTTTTCAGGAGAGTAGCTGATCTTGCTGAAGCTGAAGGTGTTATAATACTCTGTTTCAATTTTTTTTTTAACTCTTCTCTATGTATTGATGTTATAGGGAAACACAAAAAGTGTAACCATATGTTTAAAATGCAGGTCATCATCCGGATCTTCACCTTGTTGGATGGAATAATGTCACTATCGAGATTTGGACTCATGCAGTTGGTATGAAATATTCATTATTCAAATTATGTAACCAAATGTTGGTGCATGAGAATATATAAAGATTATCTAATTGTGTTTTAGGCAGAATAGATGTTTAATGAAATTAAAGATGATTACTTCTAAACAATCGGTGCCCAGCATACAGATAAAATCGTGGTTGAAACCAGAAGTACACTTCTGGGAATCATTTATGTGTGAGTTTTTCTGTCTTTATGCATCCATCCATTAAAATAACCTCAATATATAGGATATTTTAGCTCAAATACTTAGAAAGCAGAAGAATTTTATTTTCTCCCTGCCTGGAGAGAAGAAAATTTGCGTACTCTGTGTATTGAGGTATTGTGATACTGCAAGAAAAAGGATGTCAGAGACTCAGAATAGAAATGGTTGTCTTATGTTTCATCTTTTCATCCATGAGAATGTGGTTGACAGGCAATTAGTTGAATCACGCAGTCATTTTACTGGTTCATACCATAGTAAAATGTATCTGTATCTTCATAAACTTTTAGATTAAGCTACATATTCAATTACTTTGCATCTGTAGTAGTAGTAGTACATTACATTTTACTAATATAGGTTAACCATACAGTATTTCATGACCATTGGTGATTTACTGGCTTAGTCAAGCTTGGACCAGCATCATTGCTTCTTTCCAATTATGTGTTTAACTTCTTCCCAATTTTCACTTCTTGTTATTTAATGTTAATTTTTTTTGAGTTCTCTATATAATACTTCATTTGTTTATATCCATATATGGGCATTCTTGAAAGTAATCCATGTTCATGTAGGTGGGCTGACAGAGAATGACTTCATTCTTGCTGCGAAGATCAATGGGCTTAATTTGCATGACTTACTAAGACATGCAAACTGAATTATCCGTGTAAAGAGGAAGTTGTAGACATCTTAATGTTAGCTATAATTTTGTTTCTTTAATAAAGAGTGTTGGCGAGAATTATTTTGTTTTTCGAGGGAGATTATTTTTTTATGATGGATGGCACCAATTTGTGTTTAGGTGTAGCAGCAGCAGATCGACGTATTTGTTTCACTTGGCTAAATTATTCATTTGGTGAATATTCCCCCTTGTCATGTAGGCAATCTTGGTTCGATCTGAGCAAGAGCAATCGGTGAATTTTGTTCACCGAATAACATGGAGGAGCAAACAGCTGCTACTTAACAGCTTTTGGTCCCAAACACCTACTTTTGAGTGTGTGATAGGTTTGGGGTTTTAGGGCCTTCAACTGGTGCACCACGTGGTGTGTCCATGTGGAAGGCACTAGTCCAAGTGGTGCCATGTGGACTAGCGCCATCCACGTTAGCATGCAAAAATAAAAAATACACATGTTGTCAAAAAGGACCCTAGTTTGGTAAATAGTTTGGAAACAACCCTATTTTGGTAATTTATTTCTAAAGGCACCCTAGTTTGGTCAAAAAGCCAAGAGATCATATAAAGTGAAACTAATAGCTACCCAACAAGCCACCTTGCCACAAGAACCCAAGCCTCTCTTCTGTACATCAATCAAAGAGCAATTTTCCACACCCATTCTGCTATAAAAACAAGAACTCAAGACAAAATAGAGGACTGAACAATTGGAGATCTGAGAATTAAAGAGAAGCAGAAACAGGGAGAGACGGAGAAGGAGAGAGAGAAGGAAACAAAGAATCCAGAGAAATCAAATTGAAGCTGGAGGGGGAGGGGGGGGGGGGGGGGGGGTGGGGGTGTTGTTCTTGTTAGTTTTAGAGATAGGAAACTAAGCATATTATTTTGGCTTGATGATCTGATTCTTATGAAGTTTACATTTGGATTCTAATGCCTAATTTTCCTTAATTTAGCCTGTGTCATGTGCTTAGTTTTTGATTGGTAAAATGTTTGAGTCACTAGTTTTCTTCAAATTTTGGATGCTTGGTTCCAGGTGTATGTACTAGGATGTTAACTTTTCTATTTTTGTTTTGTTCATTGCTTTGGTTCATTGTTCTTTGGTAATACGATGGATTGCCATTCAACATCGGATATGAGTTGAGTTCTGTTCTTCAAATCATATATGAATTGGATGTCATGGTTTACATTTGGTGACTTTCAGTTAGAATGGAAAGTAATATGATATGATGCAGAGGGCAAATAGTAATACACAATGTGTAGGTGCTGAATACTCATTTCATTAATTACTTTGACATGCTAGACTTGTGCTCAAGGTTGCTTGCCATTGCTCAATGTTTACATGTTGCTTCCAGATGCAAAATTTTATATAGCTTGCAAAATGATGTTTGTTCAGATGTCCAAAGTATTTTAATAAACTTAAGGTACTTGTTGTTGTGAGTTCCTCACTTCTCTGGTTTCACAAACATTTAAGTCTAACCAAGATTGCATTCATGAGTATATAATGTTCTTAATCTGACTGGTCTTTGTCGATTACCCTAGGGATATCACACGTGAACAGTTCTTTGCGTTTTGATGGTTTGGCTTGAAATTATTGAAGATGATTTAACTGCTGGTATATCGATATGCTATTTTACAATTTTGTATACTGTGTTATGTGTTATTGGCATGATGGCTCTGAGTAAATGTCAAAACCATGTGGCAGCTAATTCATCATGTCATGGTCTTCTAAAGAGTCCTAGACTTTGTTCTAGCTTGGAAGTTCACATGTGGCGTCTACTTGTTGGAAAAGAAATCTGCATTTTGTTTGAGTGGGATTTATAGTTGTTATTGGGTATGTTGGTAAAATCAAATGATAGGAAGACCCAAATTTCATGTGGTGTTCACTAATTTGTTTAAATTTGCTAAATGTGGCGTCTCCTATATTAGTTTGGATGGTTGGTTGTGTTGATTGAATGGGCCATATGCATAAAGTCGCATTATGGAGCTCATTTTCGCATGTTTATTGTTTTGGGGAACCCTTGCTTAAATGTTCAAAGTTTGTGTTAGATATATTAGATTTTAGTTCCGTTTTTCAACTCAAAAATCTTAGATTTATGCCCTTAGCAATTTGGATAAAGTTCTGGTTTAAACTCGTGTTTGCTCTGCATGATTTCATGTTCTGGCAGCAGATACTCCTTAAGGCATAAGTTTAGCTATACAAACAACTCAAAATTAAGCACCTTATTTTTCATGAAAAGTTAACGCGTAAATCTTTTAATCGTTAAAAATCCAGGCTGAAATTCAATTTTTTTCTTCTTTAGACAGGGTCTGTTTTACATGTTCTCAGTTTTTGATAGTATGCATTCATTTGTGCATAACTTGAACCATGCATCTCCATTTGGGTAAACAGTAGTTCACCTCTTCCTGTCTCTTCTTTTTGTGGTTGGACGATTTGTGCTTGAAGTCTTGAACCATAAGATCATCAACATGCTGAATAAACCTTTGGGATATTAGATTTCTGGAATTTACTTGGTATGATGCACATGAATATTGTTGTATTGTTGTTCATTAGAAGGATTGAAATTCTGAATGGTCTATTGGTTTCACTGATCTGCTTAAGAGAACACTGAATATATTGATTGAGATTAACACGTGCACTAAAGTTCATCTGCTGGAATTCTTAAGATGGATTTAAAATGGGGATCTGGAAAGGTTTTGTGTAGAAAGGTTGGAAAATACGGTTGTTGTGACTTTTGGGATTTAAGTCTTTTATGGCCAAATGCACAGCTAAATGCATTGAAAAATGAAATTTGATCTTTGGCTTTATCTATTAAGGCGTCTGCTACTTCCCAGAAGGTTAATTGGAATGTAATTAGGGGTGTTCACAGGTCCGGCCAACCCGATGAACCCTAGAAATCGATCCAAACCGACTCATGAACTCGTTACCAACCGGTAAACCCATTCACTTTTGTTTTTAAAGGGAAAAAACCTTGATCAGTGTCCTGATCTGTTATGTACCTTGTTGGCCCTTATCTTTGTTCTTGCCACTCTTGCGTCCCTTACCCTCCATTGTCTTGTGTCCCATGCCCGGCGTCGTCTAAGATCCAACATCAGTCGTCTTGTGTCCCTGGCTCGTCGTCATCTCAGATCCACTCTCTGTTGTCCTGTGTCCCTTGGCTTGCGTCGTCTCCGATCTACCCTCTCCCATCCTGTGTCCCTTATTGCCTCTCAGATGTTGGATTCGTAGATGGTACATACTCTGTCCCTTTCCCTCCTCCTCTTCTAGAGTTTTTCATTTCTGATTTTTTTTTTTTTGTTGAATTGGAAATGCTGAGGTACAAACAATGATTTTGGCTCCAAGAAAAAAAGCCTAATTTTCGAGTACATGCTTAACCTGATGACCCGAAACGAACCAACCCGTTTTTGGTCGGGTCAGTTCTGTTTGGGTTCAGCAAAAAATCATAGATACCCGACCCAACCTAACCCGTATAATATTGATTGGTTCAGGTATCAGGTTTGACCAAATTTGACCAACCCGACCCGTGAACACTCCTTTTTGTAATACTTATGTCTGGGTGCAAGTCAAAGAATGGTTAGTCTAAATTTTCTAGATTTTGAAAATCATTATCTGTCTTTTGCTTGTGAATAGTCGTTGGGGGTTATGCTTGGTCTTTGCGCATATTTGATAAAATACCATGTTATCTTGCTGTTGAAGATGAGTGCTAGTTGTTTGGATTTAATCGCTTATTTGTCATATTTGTGAACGTGCAAACACCTCTAGTGTTTGATAAATCGTGGAAGTCAATTTCGCCATTTGTGTTTTTTGGATTAGCGTCTCGACGGGTTCTAGGGTGAGCGACTTGGTAATGTTGGTCACATTGGGAGACAATATTTCAACGTTAGACCAATAGATCTTGTAAATAAAAGTTCGCAGACAAGATTTTTGTGTGTAACCGATTGTATCAGTCCTAAGGGTCGTTGTTGCCACCGAGTGGTGGTGAGGTGTGATGGATCTGTGATGATGGATGTCAAGTTCTATGCACGACGGCGCAACGTCTTGGCTCGTTGGATATGAGATTTGTCTAGTGGGTATATGCAAGGTCTGGTCTCCACATAAGGCTAATCTGCAGTAGTGGCTGGTAGGTGGCCGTGTTGTGATGGTTGGATCCTGGTCCGGGCGAGGCGAGGCGACGTTGCATAGAGGAAGTGTAGTAGATATGTATGAGGCCTTTTCTTGCTCAAGGGATTGGTTTACTATTGTGCATTTTTCAGCTCTGTTTTCCCCCATGTCTTGGTTGCATTTCTGGTTCTTATCGCAGCTTGAAACCATGTCTATTTGCTCCTCATATCTTCATAAATCTCGCGAGAAAGTGATGTGATCATGGACACACAAGGCCAAGGACCTAGCATTGAAGACTTGCATGGACCCATGACAAGGGCAAGACTTAGAAGAGTCCAAGACACACTAAAGAAGGTGGTGGTCAATCACTTGACTCATAGGTAACCTTATGAAGAGGGCTTCATCTTGAACCTCTTGTGCATTGAGCCATTGACCACCTAGTTAGGGATATGGCCTAGAACTTTTGTATAGAGTAGAGTTCATGTAATAAAAGTAGGGATTAGGACCCTTGTATAGAGTAGACGTTTTGTAATAAAAGTGCTTATTCAAAAAGCACTTGGGTAGTGTAGGCTTTTGGGCTTTTACTTTGGGTTTAAGCTAATTGGGCCTCTTGTACCAACTAGGCCCAACATACATTGGGCCAAGAGAGGCCCACACTTGGGAATTGGAAATTGGAGGCGCTAATTGTGCATCATAGAGGAAGATGAGCACTTTGCTCATCTATAAATAGGCTCCATGTAACTCATTTTGCAAGTTTGAATACAATTGATAAGTTTTCTCACTATTGAGATTTCTAGAGAGAGTTGAGAGTTCTCCTCTTCTTGGTTCATGAGTTGAACCATTGATTCTTATCTTGAATTTCCATATTCAAGTGGTAAATCATCCTTTGACTTATCAAATTCAATCTTCTTCTCCAAGAAGAATGCATTTGTGGCACCATTCCCTTCCTCTTCTTCCTATTCTATTTTCTACTTTTGTTCTTCAATTCTTGGAATTTACTTTATAGTCATATATCAATTGCTCTTCTTTTCTACTCCTTTTGTTTTCTCTCGATTCTTCACTTGAAGATCAAATTTCATATTAATTGTGCTTGAATTATGTTTGATTTCAAATTTTAAAGCAATTAGATTAAAGAAGATTCTGAAATGCTTAGTGATCAATCCTTGGTCACATCAGAAAGGAAAGAAGCAGCCAAACAGTGTCAAGAAAGGAAGAGAACCACTTATTTGTCATGATACTAGCTTGAAATTGATGCTAAATACGAGATTTCAGGTTTAGGTTGAATGACGACGTTTTCCAGAATTCTGTCAGCGGTGCCGGCAAGTTTAGGTAAACAAAGATAATGTTTTCTTGGACAAGTGTAATAGTAGGTTCATCTATGATAGTGTTTTGAAAGTGCCACCTTTGGTGCCTCTTCAATAGCTCTAAGATAGATATTGTTCAAAAGCACTATCAAATATAAAAAATAAACACTATTAAATGTTGTTTCTAGCATAATACATCGTCTCTTTGGGGAGGGTTCGTTCAAAATGAAGAGGTATCAAGTGCAACTTCACAAAACCTCATAAGAAATGAGAGTAATTTTTCCTAAAATTAAATATTATGTTATGAGTAAAAAATGGTATTGGATTCCTATATTGTCTAAATAATAAAATATTACATATATTACATTTGTTTTGAATTTTTTATCATATTTTTTTTTTCAAATCCTATGACGATCTTTGAGTTGGAGCCAATTTTATGATGAAAATTTCATCCATAGTTGCGTCATTTACCACAAGAGTTGGATGATGAAAAGTAATTTGAATCCAATTGTGGTCATGGATCTAGAGTTTGAAATGTGTTTGAATTGATCTTGCTTGAATTTTGGTGAAATTTTTTTTCACTCCATATTTTCATCCTACTCTTAGGCACCAACTTACACATGTGCTCTTACATCACATGTGATTTTGGTTGCTTCTTGAAAATTCAAGCATGTGCTCTTACATCACACGAAGATCTATTTGCCTTACTTTGTGAATTTGAACAATTGCAAAATTCAAATTCAAATTTCAATTCACAATAGTAAGATTGATTCAAATTTTAATCAAAAGTGCTTCAATGATTTCATATTATTAGAACCTAATAGATCTTCATGAAATTCAAGGTATGGAAATGATGTGTTTATCATCCACTTGAATGAAAGATCTAGGTCTCTGGTTACTTTTTTTGTGCTCCTTGACATGGAAATTATTTTTACACTAGTTGAATTGTTCATATTTCCAAGTATTACACAAATATTGTTCAAATTTGTTCATGATTGAAGGATCTTTTTGTAATTTTGAAAATTAAGTGTAAATGTTGTGAAATTGTTATTAGGAAAAGTCAAGTGGCTGCAATTAAAAAAAAAAAGGTCTGGTGTAAAAAGAAAAAGTGGGCCCAAACCGTAAATATACAAAGTTTTGGGATAGCACAATTCACATTGATCATTATTTGTTCACATATACTTTGATTAAATTTGAATTACACTTTGTTGAACTCTTCCAACTTGTCTTCTTCACATCAATTTGAGTGTGCAATTCTTATTGAACCTTTTCTTGCTTGTCTTATAAACTCCATTAGTTTTATGTTAGTTGTTTTCCACATTCTTGACCTCTTTGAATTGATTGCCTATTGGTTGATTTGTCAGTTGTTTAATGGAGACTAATTGTTGAGATCTTGTTTCAACTTATAGATCCCTTGAGGAGGAAACATTTGAGTGGAAAGAGACAAGAGAGAAATCATCTTGTAAAAGTCTACATTGGGTGATATATACGAGTGACAATCTTTGAGTGAATGGTGATTGAGTGGTGAGGTCCTTTTTATATTCATTTTTGACTTGTAATCTTTTCTTTCACTTGTTCTTTAAGTTTATTTGTCATTGTTGGATTGTACTTAATTCTTTTGATTTTTTTGTGGTGTAATTGTTCTTATTGGTATAATCTTCATTTGATTTGTGTAATTTTCAATTTGCTAGAATTTGTATTGTAATTTCTCAAATTGTAAGTGCACCATGGCTCACAACATGAAGAAGACATTGAAGATTCTCCTCCATCATCACCAAGAACAAGGAACTTGCATAGGAAGTTGGATAGAACGACAAGTAATATAGAAAGATTGTTTGAAAGATTAGAAGTATTTGAGGACAAAGAAGGATCAAGGCATAACAACTCACATAGAGGCTCCTTAAATTCAGAAGACAATGAACATAGACCTAGATTTGATAGATGGAGACCTAGACATGAGCATAGAGAAAGAAGGAATGAAAAGGATGACAAGTTGCATAATGTGAAGGTTAAGATCCCTAACTTCCATAGGAAGAGTGGTCCCGATGCTTACTTGGAATGAGAGACCAAATTGGAACACATATTTTCTTGCTACAACTATAGTGAAGAAAAGAAAGTAAAAGTAGCAAGTCTAGAATTTCATGATTATGCCTTAATTTGGTGGGATCAATTGGAATTTGACTGTCGTGAAGATGTTAAAAACTTCTACAAAGCATTTGCTAAGGAAGAAGGATTTGGAATTCGTACTCGTTCAACTAAGCCAAAATTATGCATACTTGTGTGCTCTAATGCTGGTCAACATGTACTTAACAGCAACAGTAATGAAGAAAGTAATACAATCAAGGGAAAAGGTAAGAAAAGGTGCTCAACTTCAAGAATTGATTGTAAGGCATCACTTGTTGTTTCTAAAGCACGAAAGAGACATAAATGGGGTATCATTAGTTTTAACAATGTCCATAATCATGTTATGGTTAGCCTTAGGAGTGCGAAGTATCTTAGGTGTCATAAAAAAATGAGTTTGGCAGCAAAGAACCTTGTCGAAAAGTTTGATCAAGAGGGCTTACTTACTGGAAAAGTTGCTGCGATGTTTAACAATGGAGATTCAGCTCTCTCTAATAGAGATTGTTAGAATCATCTTAGAGATCTTCGGTCCAGAAATTTAGATGTTGGAGATGCTCAAGCTGTGTTTAATTTTTGTAAGCAAAAGCAGGCTAGGAATCCAATTTTCTTTTATGCAATACAATGTGATAATGATGATAGGATGATTAATTTTTTTTGGGTTGACGCAAGATCAAGGTTAGCTTAGCGATGTTGTTACATTTGATACAACATATAAGACCAATAAGTATAGTATGCCACTTGTGCCTTTTACTGGATTTAATCATCATCATCAATCCATTTTATTTGGTTGTGCTTTGTTGCAAGATGAAACCGAGAAGTCCTTGACATGGTTGTTTGAAACTTGGCGTGATGCAATGGGTGGAAAGAGTCCTATGTCAATACTTACAAATCAAGATTTGGCAATTGGAGCTGCAATATCCAAGGTATTTCCATATACTCGACATCGTTTATGTTTATGGCATATTAGAAAAAAATTTCCTGAGAAGTTTCACACATTTACCATAAAAATTCGACTTTCAAGCGTGATCTAAAAAGGTGTATCCGTGATTCATCCAAGGTAATTAAAACCTGACCGGATCGGCCGGTTCGACTGGTCGAACCGGGAACCGGACTGCCATCCGGTCCGGACAACACCCATAACCGCTAAGCAACAAAACCGGACAAAGAACCGCTGAATCGGTAAAGAACCGGAGAAACTGGGCAAAACCAGTGGTTCACCGGTTCAAGCGGTCTAAGAAAAAACGCGACGAGCTGCAGAGAATCAGAGATGGTGGGGAGAAAAAAAAGTGGAGATAAAAAGTAGAGAGAGGAGGACCCGAGAACGAAGAAGATGCTCTCAAACCGTGAATGTGGAAAACCAAACGAGTTATACAATGAAAAGGAAATAAGTGAAAATGACGTATACAACTTATCATGAAAACGAAACCAGTGAAGCATCAGACGTGTTATACTGACAGAAGAGGATGAAGGAGAATAAGGGGGAGGGAGGCGGCTGAATGTAAAATAGTGCCATAGGGTTTCTACCTTTTCTTATACAGAAATCAAATGGGTTTGGATATCCAACCCAAAGTATTTTTTTTTTTTGTTTCAAATGCCAAATGGGCCTAAATCAGCCCAACTATAATTTTGTTTTTATTTTTTCCTGATAATTTGATTAAAAAGAAGCTTTGGGCCTATAAAATTGCTTTATTTTTACACTTATGAGAATAAATACAAGAATTATTTTGTAATTTTATTAATATAAAATGAAAAAATATGAGAATTTAAAATTATGTTAACATTACTCAACATATTATATTAAATTTTAAAAAATATTATTTATTTATTATCGGTTCAACCACGCTTCAACCACGGTTGGACCATGGAACCTTGAACAACCTTCACCGGTTCAATGACTGGTCCGGTTTTATAAACCTTTGATTCATCTTGCATAAAAGACTTTGAGGAATATTGGCACCGTATAATGGTTGAGTATGATTTGGAGAAAAATGAATGGCTTCAAGGTTTATACAATATAAAAAAGTCATGGATTCCTGTTTACAATAGAAACATTTTTTTGCTGGGATGAATACTACACAGAGGAGTGAGAGCGTCAATGCATTTTTTGATTCTTTTGTTGATTCTTCAACCACACTGCGAGATTTTGTAGTAAAGTTTGACAAAGCTGTGGATAGTCGCTATGAAAAAGAAAGAAAGGAAGATTTTGAGTCAAGGCATCGATCATGTATCTTAAGTGTTGGATCAAAAATTGAAGAGCATGCTGCAACTATTTATACTAGAAACATCTTTAATAAATTCCAAGATGAGCTCATAACGGTTAGCCAATTCATAAAGGAGAAAATTGAGAAAAGTGGGTCTCAATATAGATATAAGGTATCTAATTGTTTTAATTCTCAAGACTAGTTTATTGTTAGTGTGGATCTTGATATGCTAAATGTGGTTGTCAACTTTATGAATTTATGGGGATATTATGTAGGCACATCTTGCTAATTTATCAAGCAAAAAATATTGTTCGAATTCCAAATAAGTATATTTTACCCCGTTGGATAAAGGATGCTAATAAGGGCTTTGGATTTGGTGTCAGTGAAACAAATTCTGCATGTGAGAATGGTAATTCAGCAACTTTGCAAAGTATGCATGTGGTTAATCAAGTAAGCTTATTATCTGATCTTGCTGCAAAATCTGAGAAAATTTACAAGTTTATATCATCAGAGTTGGAACAAATCTACAAAAAGGCCACAATGATGGATTCTGAAATGCAAACTAGTGAGGACATACATTTTTCGGATACAAGTTGTCAAGATATGATCATGTGTGAGCAAGTAAACGAAGAGCCTGAATTAAATATTAGAGATCCAATGATATCACAAACTAAAGGAAGACATAAGGATGTTGTTAGAGTGTCTCAACCTGGAAGAATCAAAAGTTGTCTAGAGTTGTCAATGACTCGACTCTCAGCGAAAAGACGATCATGTCAAATATATGGTGAACATGGTCATAATCGAAGAAGTTGCAAGCTAAAAGTAAGTGACGAAGGAACTAAATCACCTAATTAAATTGGAGGTAAGAGCTTAAAGTGCTTTTTAGTATATGTTCTAGATTAGTTTCTGCATATACTGATCTAGTTTGTAAATTTTGAATCACAGGTAACAGGTTGCTTACTTGGAACTACAATAACCTGCATGACTGGTCAGGAATTTTGGAGCTGTTGAAGTCATTGATTTTTTTACGTTGTGTTGATATACTTATCTAGATTTAAAGATATATGTACATAGGTTATTGTTAATGTGGTTATGAATAAATTCTGATTGGAGTACTCGTTGTTTATTAGCTAATTAAATTTTGATTATTCATTTACACCACTGTTTCGTATTAGATTTGTGCACTTGTGATCTGTAAGATATGGATCACACTAACATGGAGATTTGCTGCCAACAATGGCAGCAACCTTGCTGCTAATAATCCTAACATTTTTTACTTTCTTTTGAGGAATTGAACTAGTAGATTATAGGAGACAAAAAAATAGAAAACCAGAATTACAGGTGTATCATGTATGTACAATAGAAAACCTTCATGTCATATCCTTTTGCGTTTGCTTCACTATCTGTAATTTTTTGAACCAGCAAAACTTGTTCTTGAATAGAAAGACTAATGGTTTCTCACATTACCCTTGAACCAAGTGCTTAATAATGTTCTTAAGTGAGGCATAGCACTCACAGGCCTCACAAGACAGGTAGTAGTGATAGAGAGGATGAAAGTAAGGCAAACTGTATGATGTAAATCAAATACAATTAGAGCATATGAGACATAGGGTTTGTTCAATGTTCATAGTGTAATAATAAATAATAACTAGTAGTGGATCAATGATTGCAATATGTGGTATTTGACTCTCTTGTGCTGTCATGTAAAAATAAAAAAGGGCAAGCAATAACAATTTGAATCCTACAGGCCGATAACCAAGCTTCCTGCTTTCACGTCATAAACCAGTGTGCAATAAACTGAAAAAGTCATTGTACAGTAAACTGAGAATGTACAACCTGATTTAACTCTATTTAAACTGGAATAAGTACACTAATCAAGTTCAAAATGAGTATACCAACAGAGTTCAAAATGAGTACACCAAAACAAGTACACCAACTGGTTGCCTAACACAATTTCTATCTAAACTTAATCAAAATGATATTGCTATGCCTAACACTAGTTCACTGCATCATCAGAAGAACCCAAACTCCTACTTGATTTACTCCTTTTTAGAATGCTTTTTGTACATTAGAAAGGGCAGCTTGCTATAGGCAATCAATTTGATTTGGTTCCATAACAAGGGCAACTTGTAAGAACTAATGAAAAAGTCACAATGTTTTCAATAAGTTGAATTTCATTAATATAAATATAGTATAAGCTTTTAAGAGTATACATTGTCATTTCAAAATGAATCTTGAAACTTTTACATCATATTGGATAAGTAAACCCATACACCCCTTTTACAACCATTAGACAAATCTACATGTTTATCCATTGCTTTCTTCTTTGATTGAGTCTCCGTTTTGCTGCCAAAGCCAATTCTGATATAGCATTTAGAGAGCTAGAGGACTGGTTCAAATGGTTTTATTGTGATACTTGCTTCTTTGATGGAGGAAATATCAGCAGCATGTTTTCCCTTTGCAAAAGTGAATCTAAGAAATTGATCTTGAAAGTGAATCTGAGACGCATGAAACAATTTTAGTATTGTGTCAAATGCATATTAAAATACAAGCCAATCCATATCTAGTTAAATTACGAGCCAGTATAACTTCTACTAAATTGGACCTTATAATAACCTCCCCAATGCATAATTGTTCTCTTTGTAATGGTTAAAATTCCTATCATGATTCTTAATTTCTTATAGCTAATCATGACTCAGATCCTTCACTAGCTGCAAAATGATTAAGTTTTGTGTTCAACAGGGACTAAAGGTTATGCAGCTAGAGCCATTGTTGATTACGAACCCACATAAATAGCAATAACATCATGATTCAGAACAAAGAATAGAATGCATATATCTTTAAATTGGGGAATAATGATCCAGTCCATAGTAAAGAATCAGAATTCCAATATATGGTTTTGCAATTGGATAGCATATACTTGTTTAACTAGCAAGCTTCAAACATGGGATTTCAAGATGTAATCACTTGAAACTACAGCAAGCTATTATTGATTACAAAGTCAACTATGCATCTTATATGCAAACTATGCTATGACCAAAACAAGAAACATGACTGTTAGAACAATTGATGAATATGAGATATCATGTTATGGACTATTAGTGGTGGCACATCAATTCTATGACTTAGATTCAGACATTTCATCAAGCACATTGTAAGCAAGTTATAAATTTCACAGAATCAACCGTTAAACATAGAAGGGGAAAAAATCACATTTCTAATGGAATTTTACCATCACATATGCCATTGCAAACTAGAACAATAAAAAAAAGTGAAGGGTAGCAATGGGGAACAAAACATAGAAGGGAAGACGTAAGTGGAGTTGTGGAGGAGGAAGTTTGTCATGCCAACGACCTTGAGAGGGAAAGAAAGAAAAGAACGTCGGTGTGTGGCTATCTGCGGCGCTCTGAGGCGGTGATATGTCTCGTGGACGGCGGCGTTCGAGTTGGGCGATCTGAGGTGAGACGTAAGTGGGAGGGGTGCCGGAGAGGGAGAGGGAGAGCCAGAGCAAAAATAAGGATTCAGAAGAAGAGTTGACGTGGGGAAGGAATTATGAGAGAAAAATTAAGAAACGACTGAGAACGAAAACGGGACCTAATCTCACTTGAGGACTGTTAAAGTGAGTTAATGTCTGCCATGCGATCAAATACGGATTAACAGATGAGATTTGGTGTCAAATACGATCATCTTTGGCGTCCCTTCAATAGCTCTAAGATAGATATTGTTCAAAAGAACTATCAAATATAAAAAATAAACACTATCAAATGTTGTTTCTAGCATAATACATCGTCTCTTTGGGGAGGGTTCATTCAAAATGAAGAGTATCAAGTGCAACTTCGCAAAACCTCATAAGGAATGAGAGTAATTTTTCCTAAATTTAAATATTATGTTCTGAGTTAAAAATGGTATGGATTCTTATATTGTCTAAATAATAAAATATTACATATATCAAAAGTGTTTTATTATTTAGACATTCATAATATAATATTCAAATAACACCTCTCTCTCTCTCTCACACACACACATATTATATTCATTTCAGTTTGATATACAAAATATGGAAATAGTGAGTCATACATGCATGCGACTCAATGTCCTAGGTAGATGTTATATTCTCGACATTCAAAAAAATATTTTTTGATAGACAAATGTCAACTAGTGTCTTAAGGCAATGTTATTAAGATGAATCGGCACCTCGGGTCCATGGTCGGTCCGATCAACATATTGGAATAGATGGGCTCTTGAACCGGTTATGACATCATTGGCTCACGGTTGAATTGGATATTGGGCTCGCGGTTGAACCAGCAACGATTCAATGTTGCTCATAGGCCCAATGAATGCCTGTGGCCCAATGCTCCTATGCAGTGGCTGATCTTGATCAAATATTCCGGGGGAGCCACTAAGTACTAATTAAAATAATTTACTCAAAATTTATAATTAATAATCATATATAATTTTGTCAATGGTTTAAACTAATATAAATAATGCTTTTGAAGTGAAATATTGTAGTTATACTAATTTCATCTTGGGTCTTTCTAACGAGTTACAAGTGTTCTTGTATCTTTTTAAGATAAATGTATACTCCTAAAACACCTGAAACTAATTGAAGATGTTAATTTACACTATCAATCAATCACATATTACTTTATGTATGAATTATAGAATAATTGTAATAAAAGTTAAACATTTTTAATGATGTAACAATTTATGATTAATTGATATAGTAAAAAAACATTTATACTAATAGTGCTCATCAATTAGATCCTTAGATTAATTACACTATGATATTTTTTAGGGTGATTTACTAATATTTTTTTATTAAATTTTTTTGATTAAAAATGATTGGGGGGAGCCGTTGCTCCTCTCAAGCCTAAGGAAGGTCTTTCACTGCTCCTATGCACTTGAAATTTGGAAGATGCAACACCAAAAGTGCTAAAGGGGGGATCAAACTTGGGATTCGGAGGAATCATTGAGCACACTTTGCCACTGGGTAACAATATATGATTGTTATAATGTTGACAAATATTATATATATATATATATATATATATATATATATATATATATTATCAAATTTATAAATTTAATATATACCGATTCAACCAATGACTCGCTGGTTCGATCACTGATCTAGGGTCTCGAACGAGTCGATGACCAGTCCAGTTTTAATAACGTTGTCTTAAGGATATTAATTAAAGGATCAAAAGAATTTTTTTTTTTGAATCATTTTTTTTTTTTGAATCAAAAGAAAAAAAAATATTGAAAAATATTATATTCAATATATTAAAAAAATGTGTGTATAATAATTCTCTAATAAAAACATACACTTTATTAATTTCTTAATCAATATCAAGCCCTGATTAATAAGATCTTTATTTGTTCACCTTACATTCAAGCACACTGTAGCTTTGTTTTTTTTGTGAAGTTTTTAGAAATTTGTTAAGAGAAAGTGTATTGATGGACTTGACTACAATTTCCATCCTATTAAATTGAAATTCAGTTGAATCATTCAAAATGTTGTAAATCATGATTAGAATTAGAATCACTTAACCTTTGAAACCAAATTTCGATATACAAACAACAAATTTTCGATCAGTGATTTACCAGATTGACTAACCAGGAACAATTCGTATGGATTTATCCTGCTTCATTCAAACCGATCCCATCGGTATGGCACTATTTTCAACGTAGCACAAACTTTTCGGTGGAAACAGGTAGGGTCTTTTGTTCTGAAAAGTTTGGGGAAGATGGAAATTTTCACGAAGGCAACGCAAAGGATTAGATTGTAGAGTATTCCACATTGCATATCTTAGTCCTTACTCCCTCCGGTCCACAATATAAGCAAAAAATTCCAAATTTTTTGATCCAAAATATAAGCAAATTTCAACTACTTTCTTCTCATTTAATGAAATTATTCTCAAAATACCCTTCATTTAATTCAAATTTTGTTTTCCAATGACTCCTTTTATTCTCAATAACACAAACTTAATAAATAAGAGGAAGGGTAATTTAGGTAACAAACTTAATTTTTTATTCCCAATGACTCTTTTAAATGAAATCAACTAACTATCTTAATATATGTGTCCCATTTAATTTTTGCTTATAATAGAGACCGGAGGGAGTACCTCACCAACAATCATATATTCAGAAAAATTGTGTCATTCTCTTTTTTATATTCCTTTTTTTTTTTTTTTTAATCTTTCTGTCTGTGTCATCGTATTAGTATATTATACAAATTCAAGGGAGGCTATTCCTTACTTGATTGCTCTCCAAGTTTGAAACAAAGATGAATTTAATAATAATTTAAGGTGATGTTTGGTATCTGAAATATTTTATTCCCAACAAATTACATTCCTGATAACATGATTTCTGGGAATAAAGTTTTCCCACCTTCACACATGGGAATAGAGTTTTCTCAAGTTTATAATTATCATTCACCAATTTTATTCTCGAGAATCTTTTACACCTGGGAATAACATTTTAAAACTTGTATCAAACATGAAATTTTTTTTTCCCATACCTACATTCCCGTAATACTTTTATAAAACTTACAACAAATGCTACCTAATATACATAACTAACCAAATGAAGCTCCTCTAATAGTTATCTTTCTCTTTCCTTATATCGCACAGAAAAAGAATGTTCTAATTCAAAGAGCAGCCTTTTCTTTTATACATTTAAATTCCGGGCGGCACCTTTGCATTGGAATGCGGTAGCCTACTATCTCAAAATTTTTAACCTAATAACGTCATATATAAAGTCTTATTATTTTTAAGTTTACCTTAATAAAAGTCTTCTGCTTCTAGTTCTACCAATTGAGCTACAAATTTTACTTTAGTTAGTACTCCCTCCGATCCTTATTATAAGAGGTAAATGACTACTATTTTTTGGTCCAAAATATAAGAGACATACATATATTTTGACAAATATTAAATGCTCATTTCCAATTTTACCCTTATTTATAATAATGTTTATATTTACGAGACAGTGCAACTTTCAATATAAGTAGGTTTGTTCATTAATTATTGAAGGGTTAAATTTGTAAATTTATATGAATATTAATTATAAATAGCTTATTTCAATGTATTTTCTTGGTCTGTATGTTTTAGGGTTTTGCCTCTTATATATAGGACCAGAGGGAGTATTTACACACTTTTAGTATGCATATATATAATTCTTTACTCTACGTTGGTCTGAGTGATAATTGACTCGGACTCCTTAAGCAAGTGGTCAGGGGTTCGATCCCTGGTTCTTACGTATAGAAAAAACCGGATTGGGAGATATTAACCCTTAAATGCAGTCTAGTACCTAGAGGGATTAGTTTTCGCAGTTGTCCACGAGGGACACCCTAGGAAACTAAAAAAATATATAATTCTTTACTCTGTTTTTAGTGGCGGAGTTTTCTATGGATAAATCTCTCTCACTTCTTCATTATTACATATTTAATTTATGTGTTACACAAATATTTTGACTTTCCTTAATCGTGCGTCCATTCTCCGCTATACTAATCCATTTATTTTGTGAATTTTATTATCTCACTTCATTTTATTGTTTTTTGCAAGTTAAGTAGTGAAATTAAATTGCAATATTGTCCTTAAAACAATTAATATAAATGAAAAAATTAGATTAAGAGTCCATTTTTTTAATATTAAAAAATAAATGATTTTGATACAAAATAATTTAGTGATTATTTTTAGAGATTTTAAAGAAAAGTAGAAACAGATTTATGTTTGTTTACAATAAAAAAAAATCATTTTTTTAAATAGTAGTTATTTATAAAAACTATTTTTTTTCAAAAACTAATGAAAGTTGCTTTTCATTTTAACCCTGAAAATGATTGTTTTTTCTGCTTTTCATCATTATTTTCAAAAGCAAAGAAACACAATAAAAGTTTTAAAAAATAATTATTCAATTAAAAAAATGATTTTTTTAATAAAATAAACAATAACAAACACATTCTAAATATAATCAATTAGACCTTCACATTTTATAACAGTGCATGTTACTCTAGTTTCCTAACAGGGTTGGCTACATTTTTTAATGTTAAAAACCACGTATACGCAACAAAAGCACACATCATATGATAATACTTGGTAAAAACTTGATATATATCCATAAAAACGATGACGAGGAAGAAGAGATTACCCATTTATTTTTCCCTTTTTTTTACGTAAATTTATTTTTCCTTTTGATACAATTGCATGAAAAGAATAAAATAATAACTACACACTCGTAAAAACAAATTTGTAATTTCTTCAACCTCATCAATTTGTTTTGATACTCTTTTAAAGAGATTGTAATTATTGTTTTGTTCTTTTCATTTGCATAAAAAAAAAAAATCAAATTGAGTAATTTCTTCTCCCTCGTCAAACCTAAATGGAACTACTTAGGGTCCGTTTGGTTTAGATTTTGATAGAATTGATTTTGAAAGAATTGATTTTGGAAGAATTGATTTTAAAAAATGGAGTTTGAAAAAATTGATTTGTGTTTGGGAATGATATTTTAAAAGTCAGTTTAGAAAAATTGATTTTGTTTGGATGATAAAGTAAAATCACTTTTGAGGTGTAAATATGTAGAATTTTGTAGGTCCTACATCCAGAATCAATTATTCTCAACGGAAAAGCTAGAAATTTTTGCTTCCACAAAACTCAGTTTTGGACTCCTCCAACACACTTTTTTTCACTGTGTTTTTTACCCAAACACAATTTTTTTAGCCAAACTCCGTTTCTTGAACGCCAACGGAGAACGCATGCTTCAGGAATGTGAAACAAACAGGCACTTATATGGTTAAACTTTTGTGGCTCCCATGTGACTATCGTTTTTTCTGTGTTTCTTTTGTGTGCTTCATTTCATTGTATTGTGTTTATCAAAAAAAAAAAAAAATTCATTATATTGTATTTGTTCTGCAACAAGGCATGCACGTAAACTAAAAGCTTAAAGAACCTCTATATTTTAAAAAGAGCAGTGATGAGGGCAAATTAGGAAACGTGAGAAAGGTATAAACGTGTAGGATGGCTGGACTGAAAGGACAAAGTCCAAGTCTTCCCTCCAAACCTTACATCAAAGCAAATACATTCTACAAAACCATTTCCAATACCCAAATATTTTAATCACCATTTCAATAACAACATCATCACTAGCGACTAAACCAACAATTCCATTCTCAAAAACCCTCCACCATCATCATAATCATAATCATGTTCATCCTATAGCTCCTATTCTCTCACCCTATCTTCTATGGCCAAGACCAAAAACAAAATCCTCAAATACCCAAAACCCAAATTTTTTTTATGTTGCTTTGGATTCCCATCCCACAAAAAAATTTCCACTGATTCAACCATTGAAGGGTCAGAGTCAGATCCTATCCCAAAACCAAAGAGAACTAGCTGGTTTTCATGGACAAGGATTCGAATAAAAAAGAGTTCAGCCTCCAAAACGGTGCCGCTTGGAGCTTCAGTCTCTGTTCAAGCTCATTATTCCCAGTTGAGGTCAAAGTCAACGCTTCATCAAAAGTCTCCGGCAACCACTACTCCACCGCCTACTCAGACTCCTCCGGTGCTCTCCACCACACCGTATTACACACCCTCACAAGTACGTATGCGATTAATCACCCAAAGCACGTTAATGATATTTTGCTAGACTAAGTCCCATGATTCTTTCGTTTCACATTGAGAGGATTTTTCACCTTAATTTTTTTTTTTAATCATTCTTCTTCCTTTATATTCTCTTTAGTGAATTTCCACTGGGACTCTGGGAGGGAGTTTGCCACCTTCAAGTGTTATTCATTTCCTCGTAGGAGATTAATTCCTGCTTCTGATGGGGTATAATCTTGATTAAGGACAAAAAAATTGTTTTCTTTTCTTTTAGGATAAAACTTGGATACAATTTAAGAAATACCCCATAAAATTCTAAATCTTGTTCTTATTTTTATTGTTGCTCATTTTAATCACATAGAGAGAGAAATAGTTGTAGTATTCTCTCTGATCCTATATATAAGAGGCAAAACCCTAAAACACACAGACTAAGGAAATGCATTGAAATAAGTTATATGTAATTAATATTCATATAAATTTACAAATTTAACCCTTTAATAATTAATGAACAAACCTACTTGTATTGAAAGTTACACTGTCTCGTAAATATAAACCCTATTATAAATAAGGATAAAATTGGAAATGAGCATTTAATATTTGTCAAAATACATGTATTCTCTTATATTTTGGACCCAAAAAAGTAGTCATTTGCCTAACCACAACATGTTTTGTCCTTTTATTTTTAATTTTTTTTTTAAAATCAACATATTTTGTCTTTGTTAGACAAGGCACGGTGCGAACAACGTAGAGGACACGTGTCAACAAAGTGGAGCTTCTCCGACGCACCCAAAACGGCAGGCGCGGCCGCTGCCGTCCACAGTGCAAAACCAAACGACATCAAAGAAGCACAAAAACGCAAGGAGTAATTCGTACGATCCTGTGATTGGCATGTCCGTGGTGGTTGTGACCTTGGTGATAATGACATTTTGGGGTCGTTTATGTGCCATCCTATGCACTTCTGCGTGGTTGTATTTTGTGCCGCGTTTTATGAGGAGTGTTGCTGAAAACGACGAGAATGATTCGAATAAGAAATCAAACGACTTGGATTTGGATTCGGAGGTGTACAAGAAGAAAGTGATTATGGAGGGACTTCTTGAGAGAACTCACCGGGGTACTCTTTGAAGAATCATATTCGTTAATTGAAAATTCAGAATTGATATTTGGTCACCCTTCAGTCACATTTACATTTTATACATCTATTCTAATGTTAGTATTCATAATCACTCACATAAAAATTCAGGTGTTGCATGAAGTGTACGATACAAAAATCATTTCCTTCGAAGAAGAATTATAAGTAGGTAGGTGATAGGTTGGTTGTTGATCTTGTCGTTTGATGATGGCTGCCTTCAATTTTGTTTGAAACAGTAATTTTACAAAAAGATTATAATTAATTTGAGTTTTTTTTTTTAGAAGAGTAAGAGAAATCTTACCTTGTATGATACTAGTGTAGTTGCCCGTGCGTCACGCACGGGGACTTTTCATATAAATTTAATCGTTCAATGTTTATATATTATTTTAATATAAAAATGATTATCAAAATATGGTTAAAAATATGTGTATGAACAAATAATGGTTAACCTAAATAATGGTTAACTTGTATGAACAAATTTTGTGTACTTCAATCTTTTATGTTTGTTGATCGACATGTTTTAGTGTTGTGTAATCTTCGATTAATGCTAATTTGACTAAGTTGCTTCCTTTGCCTATTTTGAGAAAAATGATGAAGATATTAAACAAAATAACTTATTATAAGTAGAATTGAGGACAAAAGCTAAAGGCAAAAAAAATAAAATTTGCAACCAACCACTAAAAGCCACAAGATCATTGTTAAGCACATAAAAGATAGGAGCTTACTCTAAATTAATCAATAGTTGGGCCAAACTTATAAGCTACTTTTTATGGTGGTGGAACATTTTTCATCATTAAAGTTATGAAGATCAGCATATTTCATATATTACAAAAGTTTGACTCTATATGAGTATATTTCATATATTATTAAAGACCTCCTTATACACTACATTTTTTGTGGTGCAACTGTTTTCACCTAAATCATTTGAGATCAATATTTTTAATCCACTCCTACTTTTGACTCTTGAAACAGCAACATATAATTGACCATGAGAAAACACATCACGTGGCAAGTATAATCCCACGTTAGATAGCGTTTGTCCCTGGCTTTTGTTGATGATCATCGCATAGCATAGCGACAATGGAAATTGTCTTCTTTGGAACTTGAATGGTATCCCGGGATCAGAAGGTATCATATTCAACCGAGGAATATATACTTTCTCACCAACATGATTGCCAGTAACAACCTTGGCACCAATAACGTTATTACCTAACTCAACCACAATAAGTCTTGTACCATTACATAGTCTGGCGGATTGATCAAGGTTGCGCAACAAAATTACAGGCACACCTTTTTTGAGGATTATTTTATGACTGGGAAGTCCCGAACAGTTTATTTCATTCAGAAATTCTGTTGTAAACCATTCACTATTGATTCCTGGACTTTCATCGGTCCTACAAATGGAATCCGAACTGAGATATATTTTCTCCTCCCCTGGTATTAAGTCCAAAACATATTCGTTAACCTTCTGCACAACTTCTAAAGTCGGAGCCAAAATTGCTCGCTGTTCATAGTAATGAAAATCAAATACATGATCAAGCAAAGCAGGATATGTAGCTACAACAATGTCAGCAATATGGTTACCCGAACTGGAAACCAATAAATCTGTCGGGATTTCAACAGTAGCCTCACCGTCATTATCAATTCCTAATGTACCATTACCAACATCAAGAATCCATTCACCAAATTGACGAATTTCTTCAATAGCCATATAGTTAGGATTATTTTGAAGCCTCATATTTTTTGTCAATTTAAACACTCTGCAATACCTCCACAAAATAGATGAATTAATAGTTGCCATGACAATGTCAGCATGATCAGCTCTTGGGATAACAGGTAGAATTTGCCGAAAGTCACCACCCAATACAACTACCTTTCCACCAAATGTTTGATCCAAACTATCCATGGTAGAGAACCTCATGATATCTCACAATGTTCTATCTAATGCTTCTAAAGCCCATTTATGTACCATTGGTGCTTCATCCCAAATAATGAGACTTGTCAATCGCAAAAGTTCCGCTTTAGGACTACCCTGTGTTATATTGCAACACGAATCTTCGTTTAAATTCAACGGAATTGCAAACTGAGAATGTGCAGTCTTACCCCCAGGTAATAGAAGAGAAGCAATACCACTGGATGCTACATTCAAGACAATTTTAGACTCGGATCTTAGCCTATAACTCAACGCATTCCATAAAAATGTTTTGCCCGTTCCTCCATAACCGTAGACAAAAAAAAACCCACCAACCTCATTATTAACAGAATTCACAACTTGGTTGTATACATCTAGCTGTTCAGCATTTAATTGAGAAAAGTAACGGCTATGTGCCTCAGCCATCTCAATAGGGTTGTAGTTAAGTTCATTTGCCAGGAGAACATTTTCAAAACGATTTTGGGGAACGTTTTTAGGGTAAGGCATCCCATCAAATTCCTTCAATGACCTCCCATTTAGTTGCAACAATTTTTCAACTTCAATTAGGCACATCATTCGCAGTTCATCTTCCCCAATCAACAGATCTAGCGAGATAAAAATATATATTAAAACAACACCTACTAAAGTCTGCATACAAAAAAAAAAAATTAAGGGATACCTGGTTTATGTAATGCCTTCCTTTTAGCATGTAGAATTCCATCTGCCAATGCAGACCATGTCATGTCCCAAACATGCTTTGGGTTTACCATGGTCCTTGCCGATAATAATGTAGCAAAGAGTCTCCTAAGATACAATCCAGACGACAACCTAGCAGCTTCATTAATAGCGTCAATAAATTCTTTGTCATCAGACAATAATCCTAAAGCATAACACGCTTCTTGAAATGAGCTATAGGTGGTGTTGTTAACTGTTCGTATACTTTCGAAGCTCGTGCAACCTTTTTGAACATTAAGCAGCAAACGCAGATAAAATACCTCTCCAGTCCCAGGAGGCACAAAGTTTAGCCTACCAACTGATGTACCCTTTTGTCTTGGTTTCCACCTTCGTTTTGAAACTGAGTACACAAATCGACTTGGAAATTCAGCATATGTTATATCTTTACCCTCCAGATATGATGAGTTAGCTTCCATCCATGCCAAAAACATTGTGGTCTTCTCACTATTCTTATCAAGTACATCGCTTATATTGTCATTATCATTATATACAACAAATTGTTCCCCAGGGAGGTGGAATGTCAACCTCTGAACCGGAGGCCACCTATGGTGAATATCAAAAGCAAATAGTCTCCAAACTGACTCACAAGGGGATAAGTATCGACAATCATAGTACTGCTTTATTTCATCAACCTCATTATCATTTTCTGTAGATTCATGTTGTGCTGTAAGTGAAACGGTCACTCGGTCAGGACCTTTATTAACATATTTAAATAAATATTTGATGCAGTTGGACTTGTTGCAATATTCTATATTGATATGTGCCTGATATTTCATCAATAATTTTGGATTATATGGAACAACATATCTGTTGTCAACCTCAACACCAGACTTTTGTGTAGAAAGACCGTTGTCTTGCCTCCTATAAATTGGGTATCCACCATCATCAAATGACGTCTTATCGACAAATTTTTTGGGGTAGAACTTTGAACAGCGGCCATCCTTCATACATGGGGATTTTCGGTTCACAACACCACATGGACCATGTATCATGAAATTGGAAACAACGTTGAACAGTTTGGGAAACATTCTCTGATCAGGGAGCTCAGCACATATAAAAGAATCTATTAGTTGACTTGGTACTATGTCCTCCTTTGATGCCAACCATAGCAAAATGTGTGCATGGGGTAGTCCTCTTTTTTGGAACTCTATTGTATACATTCCTAAACAATTAGAAAATCATAAATCATAAATCGATAAAAGAAAATCAACTTATATAGAACGATGTAAATTTCATACCAGAAGTCCGGTTACTATAGAAAGTTACCTGCTAAAACTTTTCCAAAAAAGTTCCCTTTCTTAAAGTCTGCCATAATTGCATCCAACTTCATTTTGAAAACTCGACATGCTATATCTGGCCTATCATGAACCGCCAAACCTCTTTCTGTAACGAATCGATGAATTTCCGGCCATTTCGGATTGCAAGTAATAGTTAAAAACAAATCAGGATAACCAAATTTTTTGCAAATTGCCATAGCATCCTGGCAATTGTTAAACATGTATCGCCGACCCCCGGTAAAAGAAGACGGCAACACAATTCGTTTGCCAGTGGACGATGCTACTACATCACCACGATCAATAGCCTCTTCTAAACCTTTTAAAAAATCTCCCCGAATGCAGCTTTGGTTCGACCTAATGAATGACAACCGTTGTGACTCAACCATCGAATAGCAATCAACAATAAACTGTTGTAACAATCGCCTACTTTTCAAAATAATGGTCTCTTCAAAAGTTCGTTCATGCAATCTAAATGCAATGAACTCTCTGACAGATACCCTAACTCGTTTATTGACTGAATCCGACGATGATGGACATGCCAAAGGTATATGCTCCTGGTATCCGTCTTCTCCAAATGGAAATAGCAAAGGGTATTGCAAAGGGATATATGAAGTATGTGTTTCATGCATCCTTTGCAATTGTCCATCTCGATCTCTCACTATAATATCCCTTCCAGATTCAGATGAGTCAAAATCACCAACAATAAGAGCAGCAACTTCATCCACAGATGGCAAGTTATACATTCTAGCATCAACTGAACGTTGCCTAAATAATCTAACTGAAACTTGTATATCAGGAAATTGTTGATAGCAATCTCTCACTCGTCTAAAGAATTTGACCAGGGAATTCGAGCTATCTATCATGGCCATTAAATCCTTAACCAAGGAGTCATCAAGATTTTTTTTGTTGCGAGAGCCACTGGCAAATATAAGAACTAATAACTTTAGAAAATGTTCATACTTTAACAATAAAAATGAAGCAAAACTAATATAATATAGATTAGGTTTACTATAGGGTCATCAAAATTTGTATATATTAAGAAAAAAAGTAACAAAATTTTTTTTTGGACGTGTTCAAAAAGTAACAAATAAGGTAAGTTATTGAAAATTTATAGCTAAGCTAACGAACAATATTTGTTACCTAAAACAAAATTACCTGAAGTGAAACATTCTATTTGCAATTTCATTGTTGGTGTCATAAATATAAAGCTGAGCAAACTTAGGTCGCTCATCCCCAGTTGGTAACAGACTTCCAATGCGATGGTAGTTTTGTCCAGTGATTACAAATTGTGGAGGTCCACCACCATCATTAAGACTTGTATCGATTTTCCCTCCCATTGAAGTAAATGCAAACATACTATTATATGTACGAATATTATCAAGGAAATTTGAGCTTCTACAATCGAGACCATGTATCAAGTTCCATAACAGCTCTGGTGGTCTTAACAAATAAGGAAGTTTAATATTCCCTTTCATGCAACATATTGAAAATAATGGATTAGATGGTTGATGACACTTGTCAGATCGCTCTTCATACCAAACCAATGCTCCACAATTTGGGCACGAATAATCCATATCTCCAAAGTCAAGTAAAACTATAGTAAAAGACAGAGAAAAATCACAGTTAAATATATATATATATACTTTACACTAAAAAGTATACTTAAAAAGCTAATATGAAGTTTTTTGTTCCACCTTGAGCCTCACTCTCAACGAACAATATATTTTCAGATATAGTGCATAAATCTATTGACTCGGCATTATCTCGATGTGTTGATGAAGAATCCTCCCTCTTAATCATGGCTAAATGAAATCCAAAATTTGATGTAAATATAAAGATAAAGATAAATATAAAATATAATAAATGCTAATATAAATATTAATAAATATAAATATAATAATACCCCAACCAATCAAGCATACCTAAATTAGAAATTAAAGAAGGCAATATAAATTTTAAAAAAAATTCAAACCTTCAGAACCAATGGCACTTTCAGGAATTTTATCCATATGATAATCAACAATGCTTGAATTTATGACCCCTGATATGGATACTCCAATTTCAAGGTGGAAAATTAAAGAATAAATAATATAAATTTAATAAAATTAAAAAATGATATGTAAATTGAGAAATAAATCACCTAGCATTACTGGGGCTGCATAAAAAGGCTTTGAAAATATGTTTCGCCTAATCCTATTATTGAGAGGATTGTAATATACATTACATGGCACAGAACTTCCTACACCTATACAACCAATGAGCAGAATAAAACAATACCAACAGGATATGACATTATAGAAGTTAATTTAATAACATTTGGCAACGTAACCTTCTTTTAGGTAAAACAAAATTATATGAGAAATAAAAAATGAGCTTCTTTTGAATCGTAATTATATGGTAATATGGTAATGGGTTTTTTTTGTTTTTTGTTTTTATTTTGCTTCCTTATAATTTCAGGTTTTTCTTTATAAAGCAACATTTAGAACGTATTACATGCTATTACCAATGGGATTTAGGGGAATTCTTGGCAGGGATGAGGAAGCATCACCACGAATCTCGAATGTATTCATTGGTGGCGTGGACGATAGACCTATCATGGATATCAATTAAGAGCAATTACTAAATATATATCAATGTGAAATTGCAAGTGAATTATTGTAGATTTTAAACAATTATATAAAATGGAATGCACTGTAGATAATTGGATACATGATTAAAAAATTGGACACCTTATTAAAAATAATCTAACTTATAGCTAACAATACCATATAATAATAGATAATAGCAAATAAGTCTAACTTTATCTTTTTTTTAAACAGTAGTAACTTTTTCAGTTTAGGCAGAAAGAATGAAACCATAATATATAATAACTAAATCATTTAGTAATAACTAAAATAAAAGTGAGAAGTACATACTATTCTCAATAGGATTCATGGGAATTCTCGGCAGAGATGACGATAAATCACCACGATTGACACACGAATTCATAGATAGATCATCTGTTACAACTATGATGGATATTAATTAGTTCCTGGTAGTATAGGTATTAAATGTTGCTTGATTTGATTTAAAAAGAATAGAAAAATTACTAAGTAGGATATTCATCACCATTTTCCTTTGATTTTCGTGTCCTTTTTCCCTTGGGGATCCTTTGATCTCTGGTCTTTCTAGAATCTCCCATGTCTATGTGAAAAATGAATTTGGTCTCTTATAATTAGATTTTTTTACCACCTGCATACATATATATACCTTCCAATATTTATGAGATATGAGGTTCCGATATGAAGTTCACAATGCATATATTCTAATGTAGAAACTAAGTCAAGTAAAATGAACATGTCCCTGGTCCTGTTTTTGAGATACAATTTTCATAATAAGTCAAGCTACACACAAGTAAATTAACAAAATAAATAAACTAAATAAATAAATATAATTATCACATATAATATCCCTCATTTGGCAATTGTTCTTTGTAGCATATCCCATGTCTCCATGAAAAATGAATATGGTCTATGATGATTGGGTTTTACACACAGGTTGATTAACCTGATGCTGAAACAGATTTTCAATAGGACAATAAAATATTTAAAAGAAAACATGATCTGTTTTAGATTTTGGTGTATTGATGCTGCACTTGTTGCAGATCTGAGTCAAACTGATCTGTTAAAAGGAGTACTCTAAGTAAAATAAAGTAACATGTAATTACACATAATAGATGGTTGACAGCAAGTAAAAATTTATGCAAGGTCTTGACTTTCCTTAACATATAGCAAGGATATTGTCATGCATTGTTATAAATAAGTGCTAAGGAAAGAAACAATGTATGAACTAATAATGACCTAAAACAACAGACGAAAACTTCATAGGAATATCCTTGAAGGTACTTATCATGTGTTGCCTTCAAAAGGGTATTCTTTTGCATCAAATGATAGTCACAATGCATCAAACTGACATATGATAAATTCCTTAGTTTCTGCTTTTACTTTAAATAATTAACTTTAGGACTTATTACACAGAATTTTGGTAAATTTACAAATATGCTTATGAACAATTTTGGTGAGACCATGTAAACATGGTTTTTCTCACTGTGGAGGTGAGTTCCTTTCCAAGTACCAATTTTCTTCCCACTGGTTCCTAATAGTCATCACGTTTCCATGGTTCTCCAGGCTGTTACAGTACCACCTGTTCAAATCCCTATCAACCACTCCAGTGTAGAATCCCGGTATTTTACTTAAGTATTCTTTTAATACAAACTGGAAGCAGGCATTTGAGTTGATTTGCTTGCTGAAAAGTTTTATTTTATCAATGGAAGAGCAACTTCACCCCACCACTAACAGTTTTTTTACTTTTAAAAAAATTCTGCGAGTATTTATCTAATCCATGGAAGCAAACTTCACCCTATCAGTTTGCTTCTCATAAAGATTATGCATTTCTTACTACTGTTATTTGCTTTGGCTAATCATTTATAGGATCTGAAATGCATAAAAGATGCATGATAGTACTATACCAAATACATTAGCCTGGAAAAATGATATGATGAGAAAGTTTTGGAGCCATAATGACCTAAAACAACAGACGAAAACAGAAGCACAAGGAGCTGGTGATGCTATGCAAAATTCAACAGTGATTAACCAATGAAGGTAAATGGATCAGCATGATATGGAAGAAAGACTTACTTATCTGACCCCAGATTTGGCAAGTTTGTCCTTTATGGCAGATTCAAAGCAAGAAAGGTAGTCCAAAGCAAATTATATCAAGCATAACACAATTTGGGGTACTATAAGCACCTAGAATGGAGGAGTAAAGGCCAAAGATAATTTAACAGAAACAGTTTAGAAGTATAGAAAGATGTATCAGCATATATAGAGGAGCAACTTTCAAGTTGCTATGCGTATGAAAAATAAGTGTGACCATAGGTGACCAGTCTATTCTTGGTTTGCTTCTTGTAGATGGTCATCTCCTATGACATGAAACCACCCCCCTAAGACAGCTACACGTCCTACAACAGCTGTAATGGAGAGTTTTGGATTGAAAAATAACCAACACTATACTTAAAAAAAAAAAAAAAAACCCCTCTGATTTGTCATATCACAATCTCCTCCTACTCTCAAACACCTTTTGTGTAAAGGCAATATGCAGAGGAGCCTTCGGGCAGAGATAAGAGCTACACCATCCAAGGATTTGACACAAATATACATTTCAATAAGGAAAGAAAGGACAAAAGGTATTGTGGGGACACATGAATGTGACATGGGCAGGGGGTACGTAGGGAGGAACAGGTTACCATTTGTGAGATGCATCTTATCTATTATTGTTCTCAAATCTCATGACGATAGTATGAGGTTGATTGAAATATTAAAAAAGGAGTTGAAATCATCAAAGAAGCAATTTTTTATTAATATCTTCTTTGGTAGCATGGTCCCATGGCTTGATATCTCCAAGTTATCGCAGCATTCTAATAATTGATGCTTCTAGTCTAGTACAATATCAAATATAAAAAAGGGTTAAAATAATGTTTTGGTCCCTATACGTGACACTGATTTTCAATTTGGTTCCTATATGTAAAAAGTTATTAATTTGGTCTCTATACGTGACACTGGTTTTCAATGGGTTTTCAATTTGGTCCCTATACGTAAAAAGTTATCAATTTGGTCCCTATACGCGACACTGGTTTTCAATTTGGTCCTCACCGCTAATTGGTCCTGATATAAGAGGACCAAATTACAAATTATTGTCACATGTAGGGACCAATTCAACAAAAAAAAATTGAAATCGGTCCACACATGTGACAATTATTTTCAATTTGATCCCTACATGTGATAATAATTTGCAATTTGGTCACTCTTATATAAGGACCAATTAGCGGTGATGACCAAATTGAAAACCAGTGTCACGTATAGGGACCAAATTGATAATCAGTGTCACGTATAGGGACCAAATTGAAACATTACTTTAACCTATAAAAAAGAGTAACAATCAACTATTTACAAAGCATATCCATGTTTATTATATTATTGTAATTCAGGCTTTTTGAAAAATTAACATGTCTATTATGATCACAACCTCACTGAAAGATAACGTGTAAATTTATGTATTACTATATCTCAATACAAAAAACATCGAAGTAGAACTTTAAAGCGAATTATCCATGTTTTTCATATATAATAAATAATAAATATGCATATATGTTAAATCCAAAAAATAAACTATTATCAAACTAATGTGGAAAACACCAACAACTGTTATTACTTCATGACTTAATTCATAGATAATAACTTATGCAGATTTCACTGTTAATAACTAACTCCTATTCCTTTTCTTGTATGTTTGTTGGCTCTAAAATTAATTTATAAAGACAAATATGCATTAAATCACTGTCATACATCTGAATTTTCGAACAGTTTGCATCATCGACTTTGAATTGAATAGCGCAGACAAATTGCATGTTCTGCAACATCACAAACCACTTAAAAGGAATGGTGTAAAAATAGATTTAGTCCTTGTAACAACATCACAGACCATTTAACTTGCAAAAGCAAAATTGTAAAGTCACCAAAAAGATTCTCACTCCGGTCAAAGAAGAATAAATGAAGTCAAAGAAATCCAGATGCTGGTTTATCCATTGAATCCTCCGTGGTGGAAGAAATGCAGGGTTAGACAACAGCAGTAGCAGATAGATAATAGATCATATAATAGTTATATTAGAATAGCAGAGGTACTCAAGCAGAACACCACACACATGTATGGCTTTTGGCCTTGTCATTGAGCATGCAAGAAATTTCCTATAAGCAGCCTTCAATTTATCAATCAGTTCCAACAAATTGGGCATTCTAATGAGGGATGGCATCTATCATTCTTTAAATTGGCACTCTAATCAGTTTGGTTGCTCTGCTTTCAGCTATAAAACTCTAGTTTTTCGACTCAGTATGCATCTCAGCCAACAAAACCACTTGCTGAATCTTTTACAGCATCAATAACAGGGAAGGAAAACAGCTAGCATGAACAAAGGTAAGAGAGATTATGCATTGGTAATTGTGGAAGGAAATCTGAGAAATAACCAATAAGAGGAATGAGTAACAGAACATCTGCTGATTTCATTAATGATAATAGTTAAATTACAAAAGGCAGCAGTTGGGGGTTCTATTTCCTATTACAAACTATGGAACCCAATTGACCACAAAGTAGAGACATACAATAAAGTAACACCTAAACAGCCAACCTAAACATCCTAACTGAGAGCATAATGTGCACCACATGTGCTGTACAAAAAGAGAATTCATGATTACCATATGGATACTCTCAGGACATTCAACTAAGACTACTATACTAATGATAAAAACATTCACACAGTGAGCTGCACAAAAGGACAAAGGACACCTCATTTGAAACAGCAGCCTCACTCCAAAAAATGATAATTAAGGCAATCACTTCTGCTCAATCTTTGGGATCTTCAGCTGAGAACCCAGGCTTGTAACATGTTCATCATCAAATGCTTTATCCAGGTTGCGCTTGGTAGGTGTTGGAATGGTTAAGTCAATAATTGGTGTTGGAATGGTTAAGTCAATAACTTTTCCTGATGAAGATGGCATTTGAGACTCAAGTGAGGTAGTCACAGATTCCTGTCCCAAAGGAATGTTCTTTAGGTTAAATAATTATTAGTATTAAAACTACAATTTAAAGATTAAATCTAGGAGAAATTTTACTTAATGGAAAAATGCTAATATGATAAACATCACCTTAGTTTCATTAACCATAGTTTCATCTCTACCAGATTCAGCAGAACACAGTTCAGCAAACATAGGAGTGAAAACAGCCTAAAGGATATAACATACAACAAAAGTTAATAAATATCCAAGGAATGCAGAGGCATTTAAACAGAAAATAGATGTATAACTTCATAGGAATATAATGCAATGAAAAACAGAGAGATTGTACATAGATGTATGATGTGAAAGTCAGAAAAGTTATACTTAAAGGAATGGAAGAGGGTCATAGAAACAAAGAAAACAGAAAAAAGAGAGTAGTTTTTAATTAAGAAAAGAGAACCTACATGTGAAACTCCTCCTAATGAGGAGTGAAACTCCATTGATAGAAAAGAAAAGGAAAAGGAAGAAGAGGCCACACACAAAAAATCCAACCCATTATACCTTGTCAGGAGTGACATTTCCATCATCCAACATAAACATGGAGATGATAGTTTCATCTGTGCACACCCTTCTGACCTTGAAACTTCCATCAGACATGGAATTGGATGACACAAATGGGCCAACTTCAACTTTGAACAGCAGCTTCCTACCAAGCAATGAATCAAACAGTTCTGGAGTTACTGAATCTCTGCAAACCTGTTGGTTGCAAAGTAAAATTAGAAACAAAACATATACAGAATGAACAAAAACCAATCCAAATGTTATTAGATGTACTGAATTTTATGTAAACCTTATCAGAATCACAGAGTAATGATGCACAGCTCTTTCCCAACAGGATTTCAGCATCTCGATCAAAGAGGACAAAGACAGCAGAATCAACTCCATCAACAACAACTACCATGATTTTGTATCTAAAAAAAATTAACAAATAAGTTGAAATAAAAGAGCAACATAAAAGACATCACATATTAGGAAAAGAGTAAAATAAAAGCAAGGACCAAAGTTAACACTACCTAGGTAAGACATTCACACAGGAGATTCACATACAGCATAATCGTATAACTTTCCTTTTAATTTGACTGCACGATGACACCTGCTGCATACTGGGTAAAACCACTCTCCCTCTTCAACAATACCAACTATAGTGGCAAGCACAATACCATGGCCATCCTATAATTGAAATAAAAGGTGTAAAATTAGAATGCAGCTATGAAGTAGATAATAAAAAAGAGATTTAATGCAATTGCAAGAAATGGCATCAATAGAAAACCTTGGGAGCACTCAGCAGCTGCCCAATGCACTTTCTTGGAGTAAGACGCATGAAATCCTCCTCAAAAGAGGGGGTGTTATCAATTGGCACAGGGAACACAGGCACAGGGTATTGTTCCAGCAATCCAATATCAGAAATGCTGAACATAAAAGAAGAGTTTATAATAAGAATAGCAAAATGAACCAAAACTTCAATATAAAAGGTCAAAGAAAAACCTGTTGCGGAAGTCAACAGCCTCTGCAATCTGAGGATTAAGTAGTATCCTTGTGGTATGCAAGACATTTTGAAGCACTGGTTTGTCTATGGAAAATAAAGCCAATAAAGGGAGTTAGAATATCACATGCTGAGGACAATAAATGAGAAGACAAACACAGATTCTTAAGACAATAAATGAAGACAATACACAATGATTTCAGTATGATAAATGATGTGAGGAAGACAAAAAACTATAAATTTGTAAGTCAAACTTCAACCTAAACATGTGCCATATTAAACATACTGAATGAAGACAATAAATGACATGAAGATAAGAAAATACTCTTAAAAATCTTCAACTTTGCAAACTGCAGTAAGACAACAGCTCCATGTGTATCAGTAGCAGCCAGCAGAGCATTGAAGGACTGCACATAATCTCCAAATAATGCACATTCAATGGTACCACTGAAATTGCAAAAAAGAAAAGGAGGAGGTGAGTTATTGCTGGAATAAATGTGAAGACTCTGAACCAATCACAACATCAAGACAATCATGCACATTAATGCAGCCAAATATTCATCACATGTGGTCAGTCAGCTCAATGACCCTCATTTTTGTGACTTTCCCATCCCTTTGATACTCTCTCTCAGCAGAGACAGAGGTGAGCAAACCAATGACATCTTAAATGTAAAGAATGATGATATCAGTTAAAGGCACCAAGGTTATGTAAACAAAGTAAATTCTAGCCTATAAGGGGGAAGAACACAATGGTGAAAATACTTACCAACCAAGACATCCTTGTCAGAAGTCTCTTTTAAAACTTCTGAGCACGTGAGCAAAGAGAAACCATTTAAAGGAATTTTCTCAGCCATCATGGGAGAGATAATGGTTTTGAATTGGAAAGCAAGTCTGTATTGATGAGATGTTGCCTTATAGCTCCCAGTATTTGGGAAGACAGTTAAGAATGTTATCTTATACGTGCACCCCTCCTCAAGCAGTGGCTTATACCTTGGTATCATTGCCTTCCTGACAGAAGCTTGGATTTTGCATCCCTGGATAGTAAATGAGAAAGAACAAAATGTTAAACTTCATACCAAAGAAGATTTCAAATATAAACATCAGCAGCAGCAACATAATGTGTAACATAAAAAAACTTACAAACTCATCCAATAGGACCATTTCTATGGAGTTGCATTCACCAGTGTTGTTAAACATTGGTAAACTCCAAAGCCTCACTATCCTCACCAGGATCCTCCAACTATCACGCCCAACCTGGATTTTACTCACTGGATCAATTGGTGGAGCCATGAAGTCAGTTAAGAACAGGATCAGAAAACTAAGAAATAGAAGTATCAAAAGCCAAAGATTCAGAGTAGTAAAAAAGAGCACACCGAATAGACAACCCACCCAAGGGTATTTATAGGTGAACTTCAGTTACATGCATGCAAAATGGGGGGAAATTTCAACTTGCCCAAATTCAAAATGAGAGGTAAAAAATGGAGGTTACCCTGAACCCTAATGTAATTGAGCTGTATAGGTACTTATTAGCCAACTAATGATCAAATCGATGTCAGGAAACCAAACCCCCCAAATATTTAGTTCCAAAGACCACATATGAACTCTAAACTTAGTTCAAACATTAGAGAGGATCATCAATTAGACAAACCAAATACCCTAATTAGTTACTTAGATCCTCAACTATCGGTTCCGAATCCATGCTATGCAAACCTCTAGATGTAGTACATAATGACCTACTCACCATAAAGACTGGATGAAACTGACTAAAATACACCAAAAAACGTGAAAGTGAAAAGATACTCACCAATCCAACAGAATGGATTGTGCAAGAACCGCTTAACCACAGCGGTGGAAGAGAGATAAGAAGCTATTTTTAGGGCTGGAAAGTTAAACCTAGTAACTGTTCTAGCTTCAGAAAGGACATAGGAAGCTTCGCAAGGACACATGCATTGAATGCATCTGATAAAAAGAGATGGATTGGGAGAGTATTTTCCATGGAAGAGTAGATAGATTGGAGAAAGAGAATAATCGGTGGCGGTGGGTGATGATGCGAAACAGAAGGAGCTATTAGGATGCATTTAATGCATTTGATAAAAAAGAGATGGTACAGAGTTTTCGTTGGCAGAGAAACCGAAAGAGATGAAGTTGTAGGATGGGAAATAAAGCAAAGAGATGAAGTGGGAGTGGGAGAGATGAAGTCTTTTAGTAGCCATTTTACTCTGTACAATGTATTTTCAGTGCAAGTGGGGTATAAAAAATACATTTTCGGTGGAAGAGATAAGTGTACTTACCATCCATCCAGCTGTAGAATCTTCTTTTCCCAGAGATTTTCAGATAAATTAGCCTAATAGCATGAAATAGGTTTCAAATAAAAAAAACTGAAATAGGACAGAATTTTTATGAGAACCAACGAATATGTTGGTTTATTGTCCAACTGATAGAACTGAGCATATTAGGTTGCCTTGCTTTGGGCCCAATATCTGGTGCTTTGGGCCCAATGTATGCTGCTTTACACATATGGTAGGCAAGTGTCTGCATAAGGAATTATCAAATTATAATAATAATGACAATCAAATATCAATTTGATCACCTTTTACACTGGTCTTCATTGGGTCATCAACAAATTAAGTAGTCCACCTCCACATGTCATAATTCTCATTAGAGGTGGCGCCCATAACATGCAGGAGTCATGGTTTTTAAAACTTTTTTATATTATAATATCAAACATATATTTTTTTAATATATAAATTCATCAACTTGACTTCTCATAATTAAATCAATTAATTGTCCTCATTTAAAAGTTCATAATTTTTTGCCCATAATTCCTATTTTATTGTCCAATTCCTGCCCTGCCCCTGGTGGGCCCCGGAGCCCAACTTACCTAAACTCTATTTGAGTGAGAAAAAAAAAGGAGAAACACTCATTAAATTAATAGATTATTATTAACATATAGATTGATTAACATTTTTTAAATTAATAGAATTTCATAATCCCAATTAATTTATAAATATTTTATTTTACTCCAAACGGGGTTGGATCTCTTATTCATTAGAAGTTTATCCGATCGAACTTTCAGCTGGAAGTGATAGTTTAATCGTGGCGTGCGAGCTGCGAGGTAATCCTATCTCATCGGAAGAGATATAAGAAGATGACACTACTTGTTGTTGAATGCTAATTACAACTATTATTAGTCCTGAAGTTGGGTAGGGGCCTCGAGAGTCAAGATTACTCTCCTGGGATTGACTTTGCAACTATTCCTCATATTCCTCTTTAACTTATGTTTGCCATTTTTTATTTAATTCATAATTAGAATTTAAGCATCATCCTCTCACTACATCATCGTCTTTCCTCTTTTATTAACTGTTGCCAAATCTTTTAAAATAAAATATTTCTATTACAGCATTTTAGCAATGACATGTGAACAACATAGAGCCATGGATAATAGATTATACTGTATTAATCATAGCCACATACATATATAACCAAAATGGATAAAAATCACCAAACAAAAAGAGGAAAACATACACACTAAGCAACATGGAAAAATTTATGATGATTAGAATGTTAAGTCAAGAAAGAATTGTTCATCTGTGATGATTAGAAGTAAAAAGCAATACAGGATAAAGTAGGAAAAGCTTACAGGTTCTTTGTTGCCAGAACCATATCTAGATGACAGACCAACCATGAAAGATAGATAAAACATGAATAAATGACGAATTTAAAACACATTTAAAACACACGAAGCATGAGGGCATATTTCTTTGCTTCAGCCAAGTCATCTGCATGATGATGCAAATCAATGAAACTTTAGTAAACCAAAAAAAATAAATGTTACCCCAATTAAGATATTGCAAATGGGAAGATGAATTGATAGGTTAAGATTACTCATCTCCATTTTCTAAAGCTCATCTCTGGCCAATTATCCAATTGCATATTCAAAAGTAAAGGTAACATATATCCTTCATGTATTGTGGCCGGGCGTCTGCTCTTATAAAACCATCTAGCTAATTTACTCTGCAAGAAAACAACCAAAACACACAGAAGGTAAGAATCCAAGCCCTAATTATTTCACAAGAATCTCGTGTAAAAATATATTTATTACACAAGAATCCAAAACTCACAAGTTGAAAACCTGCTCAATGATAAGAGTTCTTTAGTATTCATGCATGCTTATTAATTTCAATCAAAACCATGGTTTGTAATTTGGATTTATCAATTATTTTCTTTCAGGTACAATTCTCTTCTTCACTTCCTTAGCTTTTAATACCTGGATTCTACACCTGGAGCGGTTGATAGGGATTTGGACATGTGGTACTACAACAGCCTGGAAAACCATGGAAACGTGATGAGTATTAGGAACCAGTGGGAAGAGAATTGGTACTTGGAAAGGAACTCACCTTCACAGTGAGAAAAACCATGTTTACATGGTCCCACCAAATTTGCTCATAAGCATAATTGTAAATTTACCAAAATTCTATGCAATAAGTCCTAAGGTTCATTATTTAAAGTAAAAGCAAAAAGTATAGGAATTTATCATCCGTCAATTTGATGCATTGTGACTGTCATTTGATGCAAAAGAACACAGTTTTGAAGGCAACACATGATAAGTACCTTCAAACTAACATCAAAGGGTAAGCCCTATTAGATAAAGATGCTCGGCAATTAATATAGGCTCAATAGTAGTTTTTAGTTAAATTAACTGAATCATGTTTCTGTCATATAGGAAAAAAGTAGAAGGCACCACTTTGGAATGATTCAATGACTATGCATAAGAATAAGATACAGGAGGTATGAGCAGCCTAAATGAAGAGAGTGTATTCATTGATCTGAACCTATGTGAGACTCAAAAACATCTAAACATGATGTTATGACCTTTAGAGTATATTACTTGCCTAGAAAACAAATCCAAATGTTCGGGCACTTGTATGAGGAGCAAGCTTTGTGAGGGCCAAGGTTATCACAGAAGGAATTTGAGCAGTGTCTAATAATTTTGTAAAAAGCAAAGTATATTGAAACATACTGAACAATATAAAGAATCCATTTCTTTAAAAGTCTGATAATTTTTATTTTTTTATTAAGAGTCTGATAAAATAAGTAATGAGAAAAGTTCTATTAAATAAGCAAAATGAGACCAATGAATGTTGAGATTCATGCACATGTATAGTGATTTGTGACTTTGGCACTCGTGTTTCTCCCAAAAAATCATTATGCACAGGGAAGGAATTAAACCCATGAGATAAGAATAGTTGTTCAATGAGCCCAAGGCAGTATGGGAGTTAGACATATATCTATGATCTCAATTCCACCATATTACTGAAAAATGAATATAAGAAATTCTAATCAAATTTATTTAGCTAAAAAGTTCATTTATATAGAGTAGAAAACAATGCCCTCAGGGATTTGAATTGTATTAAAATAGAGTAGAAAATTTCTTACCATAATGGTCAATTTCCTAAATAGCTTTGCAAATGACTCTGCTAGATTGACCATGCGACATTGCTAATGGTGTTGGTGTTTCCTTCAAATGCAGCCATGACAAAACAAATAAATAACATCTAAAGACAACACAGTGAATATTTGATCCTCTCCACTATAAAAATAGAATCTATTTTTTAATCCATCCTCAATGAATATTCAAAGAATAAAAGTACAGTGACAAAATTAAGCATGGAGGAGCAAAGACACTTCAAATACTATCATTAACATAAGGGCAACAAACATGCTCATAACAGAGAAAAGGGGAAAGAGATAAGTTTTATGGGGAATGAGTTCTCAGAATATTAAGCTTTTGATCATCCTAATTAATCACTTTTCCTCATGGTTCTTCATTTTTTCCCCTGAACACTAAGCTATATTATCCCTATTATTAACATGTCATTTGGATACACACAAAAAAGTGGAGATCTTAGTGTGATATGGCAGCTTACAATGTAGCAGACATAATAAATGATTTCTACTACCCCTGCAAACCATCAAGTGGTCATCATCAGTCAAGATGCAAAAATGGAATATTTGATCCTCTCCACTATAAAAATAGAATCTATTTTTTAATCCATCCTCAATGAATATTCAAAGAATAAAAGTACAGTGACAAAATTAAGCATGGAGGAGCAAAGACACTTCAAATACTATCATTAACATAAGGGCAACAAACATGCTCATAACAGAGAAAAGGGGAAGGAGATAAGTTTTATGGGGAATGAGTTCTCAGAATATTAAGCTTTTGATCATCCTAATTAATCACTTTTCCTCATGGTTCTTCATTTTTTTCCCTGAACACTAAGCTATATTATCCCTATTATTAACATGTCATTTGGATACACACAAAAAAGTGGAGATCTTAGTGTGATATGGCAGCTTACAATGTAGCAGACATAATAAATGATTTCTACTACCCCTGCAAACCATCAAGTGGTCATCATCAGTCAAGATGCAAAAATGGAATATTTGATCCTCTCCACTATAAAAATAGAATCTATTTTTTAATCCATCCTCAATGAATATTCAAAGAATAAAAGTACAGTGACAAAATTAAGCATGGAGGAGCAAAGACACTTCAAATACTATCATTAACATAAGGGCAACAAACATGCTCATAACAGAGAAAAGGGGAAGGAGATAAGTTTTATGGGGAATGAGTTCTCAGAATATTAAGCTTTTGATCATCCTAATTAATCACTTTTCCTCATGGTTCTTCATTTTTTCCCCTGAACACTAAGCTATATTATCCCTATTATTAACATGTCATTTGGATACACAAAAAAAAGTGGAGATCTTAGTGTGATATGGCAGCTTACAATGTAGCAGACATAATAAATTATTTCTACTACCCCTGCAAACCATCAAGTGGTCATCATCAGTCAAGATGCCAAAAATGGACATGTTTCACAGATGATATTGTCAAAATTCCATTTTAGAAATTTCATTCAGTTTTGACGTGCCTTGTCAATTCTGTAGACAAAAATGTATAATATCAATACACATAATTTAATGAGTTAAAACTTGAAACTATCTATGCATGCATCTCATGTGAAACATGCTGCAACCTTTGGATGGATGGGTAATTCTTGCTACTGATCTTATATAACTACTATTCCTAAATTTTGTCAATTTAAACTTTCAAGTTGATCATGCAGTACCCACAAGAAGTTCATATTATTCTTGAAAATTCATAAGGTAACAACTAAATTTGATAATGATAACATGTAAGAAGCAACATGCATGTGTCTTGACAATATTATATGGAATAGTGAGAGAAAGAGTTTGATTGAAAACAGAATTCTAAATGGCTTTAGTGGTCTATTTGCATCCGTTGATTCTAAACAGCTTATTCATAAACTCATTAACTCCTGGTAATGTATAGATATAGGCAATTGGATGAAGAGTTTTATTGACAAAAATTTCAAATTATAACATTCAATGCCATATTCAAATCAATTCACATGCTAAAGGCCAAGTTGCTCACTGGAGCTATCAAGACATAAAACATTCAAAGCCATATCCTAATCAATTCACATAAAAAAGACCAAACAACTTATACGAATTCATACAGACAACATATATCCTACCTTATGAACTGAATGCTAATATGTTAAAAAATATCTATATAGAGTGAAGTTAGAGCTTTTCCAAAAGCTTATCAGTCATGTCAATCCTTTGGGTCCATCTGCTTCAATACATTTACTAACTTCTGTTGGGAAATTAAAAATAAGCACAAAATAACTGTCCATATAAGTACTAAAGAGCCAAAATTAACATGGGCTAGCATACATTAAATCCTTTATCCCTTAAAACTGCTCTTCAGAGATAGTAATAGTGGCCATATTTTTAATTTGTTGCACCATATATTAACTAAATTAACATCATGAACTCTAATGCCACAATAACATCCCAACACAATCACCATTTCAAGAAAACAGGTTCAGAATTGAGAAATCAAAACAATTTGAGGATAGGAATTTAATTTGGAGATTTAGGGTTTCAATCAATTTGGGGAAAAATGTAAGGAGGTGAAAATAAGAGGGAAGAAAACTCACCAAAGGAAGAAGAAGAGAGGTAGTGGCGGCAGTGTGATCCGGCACGACGGCAGGCGGCGGAGAGACGGCAGTTCCTGACCAAAGATATGGGTTATTGACCGGACCTGAAAGGGGATTAAACCACATCGGACAGAAGTTTTAAAAGAGAACTACGATGGTCGGAAAACTCTTCACGGCGGCGGAGGTGGTGGAGCGAAAGCGAGCAATGGAGGTTCCAATCAGTAGAAAAGAGAGAAGACGACGAAAGACGGTCCGAAGCTGGGTTCTGTTTCGTCAAACTCAGCCGGAAACCACCATGGGTGGTGGTGAACGCCGACTCAAGAGAGAAAGGAGAGGGAGTCTGAGCTTGAGAGAGAATTAAAAAAAGAATATAAAAAAAACACTTGCTAATTGAAAAGCATTTCATCGAAAGAGAAGAAAGGGAGAAACGAAATCCAAAACCGAGCAAAAACCATGTTGTCTTTTTTAATATCTTGATAATTGACCAAAATAGTATTGAATTAAAACTACCAATTAGAGCATGGCAGGTGTCCGGTTACTGTAGATCTACAGTAACCGTGGGACATCCTGAGTTGTATAGTTAGTGATACGAAAAAATAAAGATAATTGTAAATTATTTTTGTTTTAAATCATAATTTTTATTGCAGTTATTATTTTATTTTATTTTTCGTCTAGAAGGCAGCTGGGTATATTATTTTATTTTTTCCGTCTAGAAGGCAGCTGGGTATTTACTAGTTACATGGTCAAAATCATCTAGAAGGCAGCTGGGTAATTTAGTTGGATGTTATACGGTATTTATTTTAATATTGGTACCCTTTTATGTAGTATCAAATATTAAGGAGTGGTGTAATCGAAAAAAATATTAACAAGTAGTTAAGGATTCAGAATTGAACTCTCATCTCCTCATGAGTATAGATTCGAATCTCTTGGCGCCACTAAAATCCTCTTAGTTGGTGGGCAACCCTCTCTAGGGAGATCCCATGAGTTTCGGCAAGTGTACCGGATCGAAGCAAGTAATAATTAAAACGACAAATAATGTCGAGTATCGAACACGGGGATTGGGTTGACCAATTTATCTAAATTCAAATAGATAATTAGTTTGACCAAGTCAATGGAGAGAGAATATTATGAGATGAAGTGAGATATAAGTAATTATCAAATCAAAACAAGATTAAAACAAATTGCAAGTAATTATTAGGATTAAGAATGTGATTGGGGAATCAAAGGTTACGATTTCACCTACACAATGAAGTCTAGATCCAATGTGATTACTACTCTATTCATAATTTTAATTTCATGCCAACCAAGAATCCTAAATTATTCTAATGTCTCGTTCGAGCACAAAAGAAAACACCCTAAGACCGCGTTTGGGTAAACAACTTAATTAAGAGCTTATCACATAAGACCTTATCGCATGAGAGCTTATGCCATAAGAGCTTATGAAGAAAAGAGCGGGAGAGGATTCGAAGGGGGAAAACACGGAGGGGTCATAAGCACTTGTTAAAATTCTATAAGCTTGTTCCAGTGACTTATGAAAATAAGTCAAAAACTCCTTATGGGATGGCATAAGTTACTTTTATAAGCTCTGCCAAACACACTGCATTAGAGCTTATGTCATCAGATAAGTCAAAAGGAGCTTAAATAAGCTCTTCCAAACGCCACCTAAATCGATTGCGCAAGTCTCCTATTATATTTCTATCAATACTCAACTTGTGCTCTTAATTCAAACCCTAAAGCATGAATCTACGGTCGTACTCATCACGCTTGGCTAGGTAATCACGAGCTCTTTTGATTAACGCAATGCAAATCAGAATTAAGAAGAAAGGAATAGAAAACAACAAAAATTCACTATACCGTCATGTGTGGTTACGTCGATTCCTTTGAAAAGAGGATTAGTTCCTCCTAGCGTACATGATCACCAATAATCCAAGAGAAAATATCCACAAAAACTCAGAAATACTAAGTGAGACGCAGCTCTCAGAAAACTAGGATTCGGTTCCAAAATAACACTAATACAAGCTTTGAATACAATTCAGAAATTACGCGTGCTCGCAGGGCGAACATTCAAAATTGGCCAAATCTTATTTAACATTTCTCGCGGGGGAAGCCTTGCCTCGCGGGGCGCCCCAGAGGTATCTTCAAATTGCCTTCTCTGGCTCGAGGGGTGCCCTAGAGGTATCTTTAAATTGCCTTCTATGGCTCGCGGGGCGAGACAGTCAAAAAATGCATTTTTGCTTGTTTTCTTCAGTTTTTCCTTGTTTCTTCCAGCTTCACTTTTAACCTGAAACTTAAAATAGCATGAGATGCTTTATTTGACTCAAAACTTACCAAAAATTCCTTAAAACTAATAAAAAAACTCAAACCATGCTCAAGGACAAATAAAACCAAATTTGGGCAAAAAACGAGATTAAACTCGATCAATTGGCACACAATTCATGGCCTTTTCAGCTATAAAACTAGATAAGCTAGTGGATTATCAGGCGTCCAGGGGTTGAGTAGCTACAACTGGGTGAAACTGCATGCGATCTGGGCCTGTGCAATAATCCTTTAGGTTGGGCCTCTGCTGGCAGCCCCAACATATCATTGGCGTCATGCCAGGTAGCCTTGGGAGTGCCTTCCCTAGCTGCCATTTTAACAACAACAATAAATATTAATTAGTTGTGACTCAAAAGTGGTTGGTCACAGTGGAAGTAAACTATACCCCAAATGACCTTTAATAACATTTTTTTTTTTTGCATTTGATAACGCTTGTTAAAGGAGGCATCCAAAGATAGCACTTTCAAAGCTCTACATGATAACGTTTGTCAGGTGAAATACTATCTAAGAGTAGGACCAAAGATAGCACTACTTCTGGAACACACTATCTAAGGCTAGGACCTAAGATAATGCTTCTTCTGGAAAACACTATATAACGCTAGGCACTAAGATATCACTTTGTTTTAGAAACGCTATCTAAGGTCAGAACCTAACATAGTGTTATCTTGAGGGAATCCTTCTTAAAAGAAGCGTTGTCTTAATTAAGACATATCATTTTTTATTTGGTTTGTATTGACATACACCATGTAAAGATTTAGAGGTTAACTATACTTGTATATAAAAGATGGATTCCTTTCAGAGCAAAGAAGAAGAACTATTACAATAGACTACTTGCATAGTCAAAAGCAATAAAGAATGAAAACAAAAATGGCAAGCAAGAAAGAGAATTTTACTCAGTTGTTTTTAAAAATCTGTTTACAAAACTGTCAGGGTAGTTTACAAAACCTATAAGAATAAAAACAAAAAAAGTCAAAATATAGTTTACAACCCTACGTTTTTTTTGCCCCATCAAATATCTTCGTTAGATATACCACTCTTCCATGACTTCGTTTAGCTGAGACTCTGAGTAATTACGGCTTCTGAAGTCAGGATAGTACTGCGAAATAATATATCATAATAAAATGAAGTTAGAATTAAACTACATTTGAATAATCAAATTTAAGAACTCGGTAAATATAAAATAACTAGCTAGCTAAATGACATACAGTCTAGGGATATCTGTTTGGTCTTGCAAAATGTTCTCCTTCATGAACCTCATGACGTAGTAGCTACATTTGTAATTTGATGGTTGGCGGGGGCACAGTAAAAAAATAAAATAAAATAGATTAATGTATAATTTTTCTCATTATATAATATATTGGTTGAAGTTTTGTAAATACTTTTATTGAAGTCCATTTGATGTTCTCTGATTTAGATTTGGCTGCCCTAATTCCACGATGTGCGTGATAATATACATCAAACCTCTGACAAAATAAAATTAACTTTATGAGATTGAAAATGTTGAATCATAACACATATCTTTATTTTGCGCGATTTGCTAGCTCACCATGCATCGGATCCAAACAATAAATACTCTCTTCATTGGCATTGATGATGACCAACACCAAATGTTGTCTATAAAAATGTTGAGTCAGTAAATCCTAAGCAATATTTTATAGAAATCATTGTTGTAAATTAAGTTTTAAAAGAGTAACACCTTACGATGACAAGTGTCAAAATTAGCTTATTTCTATTTGCCTTATTTGTTATGATCAAAACATCAGATAAATACTGTGAAGCTTCCTTATTCTCCTGCGTGTTCTCAGTAGGTGTTCGAGTCGGGTGCAAGAAGTGGAATATTCTCGTCTTTTTAGTCGGTAACTTCACTTTGTGCGACATATACCTTAATAAAAAATATAAATGGTTTACCAAAATTATCAATATACAAAAAGACTAATAAACATTGTTCTCTTAATGGGGTTAGATTCTGTACATGATGTATATGACAATAATAGAGTTCTTGTTTGTTTCAGATTGTGTGGAACGCAAACGGAGAAACACAGTTTCTTATGCACATGAACCGGCTTTTGTGCAACGTTCCAAATTGGAGCTTTCCTTGAATGCTCCTTGAACGCTGTGCAAAACCTGGTTTACGGTGGGGAGAATTTAAAACAAACAGAGCTAGAGTCTTTTAACTCTTTTTTACGAAGTACATCCATTATTTGAGGTCCATTAAGGTAGGTTGGCTCATCTTCATAAATAAGTTGCAATAATGTATTGTGCATCCCCGTCTTCTACACACGCGCTTCATGAGCTCTAAAATAGGAGATATGGGCACTTGCCGTGTCATCTGCATTGGGGAGGGCTGGGAGTTCTTCACTAGGGATGTACATTATAACTTTGTGATCCCTGACCTTTTGTTTTTACTCCCTTTGGATTTTCCAAAGTTTACGGGTTGCTGAAAATATTGAAGTTAAGTGAAACAAATAGTAATCGGCTAATGAAATAAAAATATGCATATGGTACATTAAAAGGAATCATATATATTGACATACCATAACTTTCCATACTTGAACGAGGTTGATTAGCCATGCCACAAAAGTACCTACTACATCTCTTATTGTCGTTGCATTATCGTCATTAATAGGTACTAGTAATGGTGCATCTCCCTCAATTGTAACTCTAACATGGTTGGCAGGTAGCGATTGGTTGTGTAGTGCTTTAGCTAGTTGGTTATGCACTCTTTGCATTCCAACCAATCGAGTTGTGAGACACCCTGTTGTGCCATTAAATTAAAACCTTATTAATTAATTACTTAATCGTGCGCTTAATGTTAAATGTACATTCCGAAAATGCGTAAAAATTAAAACTTAAATATAAACGCATCCAACTTCTGAAAGTTAACACACTACATCATACTTATATTATACATACACACATATGTCTTGCATCAGAGTTATCAAAACACTGTTTAGGGTATCCTATCAGGAGAATCCCTTATACCTACATACTTATATAAACTATTATACTCAGTGGAAAATATAAAACATTTCACAAGACGCACTGGCCTTAACTATCTAAACTCTACCACTCGAGTCCACAGCTCGACCTCCAGCTTCTGGCTCATAAGGAGTTCCATCCAACTCCTCCGCAACTGGCTCCTCCATAAGGTCTTCTCGTACGATCACATAAGAAATAAAGTACAACATACAGAAAATATAGGGGATAAGAAACGGTTCTATCATTAAAAGCGGAAAAGGAATACATAGCATATAATATAATAACAGTCAAAGACACGCATCACTCATAACTAACAATCATCATCAAATCACGATATCTTCCTCTACCCTCAAACTCATGCAACTAAACCTTTATGCTGACTTGGTCATCCCGATTTCTGTCATGTTAGTCAGTAGTCCAGAATGCTCTGGGGTCAAGAACTCGGTGCGCACCTATTCCCTTATCTCTCGTAGGGAATAGTGCATTAAGCACAATGTGCGTCACTATCCCCCATTGGAAATAGCACAATAAGCACAAATTACCTAGTAACTCAGTGCGCCCCTATTCCCTAATCTCTAATAGGAAATAATGCATTAAGCACAGTGTGCGTCACTAATCCCCCATTGGAAATAGCACAATAAGCACAAAGACATGGTAACTCTATCTTCGATAGGATAATCAGAACAACGCATTAAGGACTAAAAGAGTATTACGGTAGTCTACCTCGGCATCAATATCCGTAGGTCACTCATCCGCAATATCCGATATCCAAAATAGGATATCCTGACCTCGTGTGTTTCACTTACACGGCTGTGAACAACAATGCATATATATATATATATATATATATATATATATATATATATATATATCACTGACTCGCATTGGTTACAATCTAGTGCCTCAACCTTCCATCATAGCCTCAACACATGTTCTATGTCACCTCTCATCTATAAAATAATTAATTTAGGCTAGGCACCTCTAAGTCAATTAATTCTCTCACCCACATTAATATCTCCCGAACAACATATATCTTTACTTAAATGACAACTAAGCACACTATCAAACCAGGCAGATCATACATAACACAGTCATCATAAAATATTCAAACATCAAAATAAAACGTCACAAGTAGTAGAATACCTCAATCAGCACATAACAAACAGTCAATAATAATAAAGTCAAACATCCTCAAATATTATAAGATTATCCTAACATCGATAAACCTATAATTCCCAAATCATCATTGGTATTACTGAAAGGTTTCCAGTGTGATTTTGGTCTTGTCGATTACTTGACCACTAGTAGGTGCGCACCAAGGCACAGCTCAACAGCTTGCGGTACCCAACGGCACCGACTTACCAAACTTAACACCTCACCATCTCATCATCTTTAACTATCTTTAGTAACATTAGCCAAATTGTCTAATCAACTTATCATCATTGGGGAATGGGGTTTGAAACCCCTTAAAGTTCTTTAATTCTGATTCTGCCCAAAAGGGTTGAGCACGGTCGTGCTTAACCCCCAGCACGGTCGTGCTTAAACACGTGAGGGGCGTGCTGCCCTTTAAGTGAAGCACAGTCGTGCTTCTTATTGAGCACGGTCGTGCTCAGTAGCACAGTCGTGCTCTTTGTCCTGCACGGCCGTGCTAAACAGCGCGGCCATCTTCCCAGAATGCAACTGGGAGCACGGTCGTGCTCCCTATTCAGCACGATCGTGCTCATTGCTCGATAGTGCTGTTCTGGGCAGGAACAATAACCGTATTTTAACCAAACTCAAGGGTTTAATCCGTTAATCATCCTAAATCCACTATTAGCACGTTTAAGGGTTAAAACTCAGCATTAACAACAGCAACAACTCAATATCATCATCATGTTAATAACAACGATTAATAAACAACAATCATAATCATATTCATCATAACGCAATTATCAAAAAACAAACCAGAAACATACATTAAACATAGCCTTTAATCATAAAATCATCAGATCAAATAACGACGGGGTTATGGGAACCCCTTTACTTTACCCTAACCCCAAGCCTACTTAAACACTACCCTTCTCCCCATACCTGGATTGAAGGTAGCTCTAACCGCAAAGCCAACAACTAACTGGTCCTAAATCCTCAAACGGCTGTTCCGATGACGAGCCGTGGATTGACAAAACACGCAAGGATTAGTTCCCAATTCAAACTAAGAAAAGGAAACTCACAAAGGGACAACACTTACCTCACTAGGAAGAACCAACAGCAACCAAGCTTCTCAAATAAATCTCCAAACACCAACCAGCACTGGTTTTAGAGAAAAAGAGGAAGGAATTCGTGTAAGGTGGCTGCTAGGGTTTAAGAGAAGGGTTCAAACTGAAACCCTCGGGTTCTGTTCACGTATATAACATTCAGGTCTAAGCACGGTCGTGCTCACTGTTGAGCATGGTCGCGCTCAACTTAAAATTAGAGACACAGTCCTGACTTTAAGCACAGGCGTGCTGGCTAATGAGCACTGGCGTACTCATATACCAGAAAGGGACTTTTAAGCCTAAAATCCCACTAAGCCCTTAACCAATAAATCCAACTTAAAAACCAGCTTAATAAAATTTAATTCCGAAAAACAGGGTGTTACAATTCCACCCCCTTATAAAAATTTCGTCCTCGAAATTTACACGTACCTCAAGTGAAAAGATGTGGGTATGCCTCCATCATCTTGCTCTCCAGCTCCCAGGCAGCACTTTCCTCAGTTGCCCCACACCAAACCACTTTGACCAAGGGAATCTCCTTGCCTCTTAGCTGCTTCACTCTCCTATCCTCGACTCGAAGAGGTAACACCTCAAACGTCAGGTTCTCTTTCATCTGTATAGCGTCGGGTACTATCACATGACTAGGGTCATGAATGTACTTCCTGAGTTGAGACACATGAAAAACATTATGGAGATTTGACAAGAACGGGGGTAAGGCTATTTGGTAGGCGACATCACCGACTCTTTTAAGGATCTGGTACGGACCAATGAACCTCGGAGTAAGTTTCCTCGCCTTCATCACTCTACCAACCCCAGTCGTCGGGGTAACTCTCAAGAATACGTGATCGCCTTCCTGGAATTCGAGCGCCTTCCTCCTTTTATTATGATAGCTCTTCTGCCTACTCTTTGCAACTCTCATCTTTTCCTGAACCAACTTAATCTTTTCTGTTGTTTCCTGGACTATCTCTGGCCCTAACACTACACAATCACTAGGTTCACTCCAACACAAGGGTGTCCTACATCTCCTCCCATACAGAGCTTCATAAGGTGCCATCCCAATGCTGGAATGGAAACTGTTGTTGTAGGTGAACTCTATCAGGGGCAAAAACTTGTCCCAACTTCCTGACTGTTCTAACACACAAGCCCTCAACAAGTCCTCTAAGGACTGGATGGTCCGCTCAGACTGTCCATTAGTCTATGGGTGGTAAGCTGAGCTAAGCCTAAGCTTTATTCTTAAAGCCTCTTGCAAACTATTCCAAAACCTAGAGGTAAACCTCGGGTCTCTATCTGAAACTATGCTAGAGGGTACACCATGAAGCCTAACTATCTCCTTGATGTACAGCTTAGCCAACTTCTCTAAAGGATACTCCATGTTCATCTGAATGAAATGGACAGACTTAGTCAGTCTATCCACAACAACCCATATCGCCTCAAAACCAGCTGGAGTCCTAGGGAGTCCAGACACAAAATCCATGGAGATGCTATCCCATTTCCATCCTGGGATGCTCAAAGGTTGCAACTTACCTGAAGGTCTTTGATGCTCTATCTTAGCCTTCTGACAAACTAGGCACGCATACACAAACCCAGCTACATCATTTTTCATCCTAGGCCACCAAATCATCCTCTTAAGGTCCTGATACATCTTTGTGGCACCTGGGTGCACACTCAATCCACTCCAATGACCTTCTTCTAAGATCAACTTCTTAAGCTCAGGAACATATGGCACACAAACTCTATCTTTGAACCTCAAGACACCATCACTGCTATCCTTAAAACTTAGGTCTCTACCCTGAGCGAGCAACTCTCGCTGGTCTAAGAGATACTTATCTAACTTCTGACCCTCTCTAATCTGATCCATCAAACTGTTGGTAACCTTCAAGGTTCCAAGCCTGATACTCTTAGGGGTAAACTCACAAGCTAGACTAAGGTCTCTAAACTCTTCAATCAGATCCATCTCCCTAACCATCAAAGCGGAGATATGCAGGGTTCCTACTCAAGGCATCGGCCACTACATTGGCCTTTCCTGGGTGATAGGTCAGCTCGAAGTCATAGTCCTTTAAGAACTCCATCCACTGACGCTGCCTCATATTCAACTCCTTTTGATCAAAGAGATACTTTAAGGCAAATACCACAGCTCCTAACTCTAGGTCATGGGTAGGGTAGTTCTTCTCATGGATTTTCAACTGCCTAGAAGCGTAAGCAACTACCTTACCATTCTGCATCAACACACCACCTAACCTTTGCTTAGAAGCATCGCAGTAAACTACGAAGGGTTCACTAGGATCTGGCAAAACTAACACTGGTGCTGATGTCAACCTATTCTTAAGGGTTTGGAAACTCTCTTCACACTTAGAGTCCCACACAAACAACTGTCCCTTCTTAGTGAGACGGGTTAAGGGTAAAGCTATCTTAGAGAAACCTTCTATAAACCATCTATAAATTCTCGTACAACAAGCACGCTGGCGACATCAGGAGGGCTGCTCTCTACTTCCAGGGAAGCTAACATCATGTATACTTGGGCTCCGTCCCTCATCGAAGCTTGTTCTTGGCTGGAAGAGAGAAGGTCCGGATTCTTAGACTCCTTTGAAGTTCCAAAAATCAAGGTTTTATCAAAACAATTCAGAAGGACATGGTTGGAAGATAACCAGTCCATACCCAGAATAATGTCCAGGTCTTTCAAAGGTAAGCATACAAGATCAGCAATGAAGGTTTTATTATTTATGACTATATGACAGTTCTTGCATGCATATGAAGTGGAAACAGGTTTATTTGTAGGTGTAGAAACCAACAAATCAAACTCAAAGAAAGTAACAGGCAATTCAAGACTCTTGACCCTATCATGCGATATAAACGAGTGAGTAGCACCCGAATCATACAATACAGTTAATCGAGTCCCGTCAATGAAACACGTACCTTGGATCAAGTCATCAGACTCGGAGGCTTCAGCTCCACTAAGAGTAAAGACTCTCCTAGTGGTCTTCAGTCTGTTGGCCTGGGACTTCTGATTCTTACTAGCGCTGGGAGGCTTGATCTTAGCTCCATCACCCTCGCGGCTGATGTGTCCTGGCTTGCCACATTTGAAGTAGATGACTTGTGTTTCCTTGCATTGGGACGAATAATGGTCCGGTGCTCCACACTTACCACACCTCATAGCTCTAGGGGCGTCAGAGAACCCATCCCTGAAGCTATTCTGAAAACTGTGGCTTCCTGCTACTTTACTTGAAGTCCTTGCCCGTCGGGGCATACCGTTGCTTGCCCTTGTCTCTCTGATCAGTCCTCTTGCCACTCTGATTATCCGATCCTCTAGAACTGACAGCTCTAAACTGACTAGCATCCTCGTAGATCCGACACTTGTTGATAAGAATCAGAAAAACTCTGATCTCTTGATAACTGATGGCCTGTTTGATCTCAGGCCGAAGTCCCGCTTCAAACTGCACACACTTGGAGCGATCGTCCGTCTCATGCTGGTAAGGAGTGTAGTACCTAGCCAACTCCTCAAATTTGGCCGCATAGTCACCGACTGATAGTGACCCCTACCTTAGAGACAAGAACTCCATCTCTTTCTTGTCTCTGATATCCGCTGGAAAATACTTCTCCAGAAGCCTCTGTTGGAACACAGCCCATGTAACTGCTGTGCCCTCAGCCTGCATCCTCAGCCTGCAGTTATCCCACCAATGCTCCACCTCCTCAGTCAACATGAAGGTGGCGAAGATGAGCTTCTGCTGCTCATTACAGTCCATCGCACGGAAGATCTTCTCTGTCTCCCTCAGCCACAACAGTGCTCCCTCTGGGTCATACGCTCCCTTGAACGACGGAGGGTTGTTTCTCTGGAACTTATCCAGTCCCTGGAACTCAGCTGGCCCACCGTTGTTAGGGTTGACCTGCCCGATTGGATTGGCCAGAAGTGCCAATGCATCTGCAATCGCCTGATTGTTGCGTCCTCTACCGGCCATTAGTTCCTGTACATGTCCAACACAACTCTTAATACAGAAACTTAAGCGAGTAAAAGCTACAGGCAACTAACTTAAAACCTTATTATCTATAACAAGTATAGACAATCCAAACAAGAGTCACACAATAGACTCACAACAGACTCATACCACGTCCGAACAAGGTCGAACTGCTCTGATACCACTAAATGTGACACCCTTCTACCCCGCATGTTATAAGGCATTTAATGTAAAACAATTAAAAGAAAAACATGCATTTACTGAAAAGTATAAAATATTGTCCATGGGTAGAAAAGTCCCACATGAACCAGTTCACAACGCAGAAATTAAAATAAGTTTTAAACCATTAAAACATAACAAAGAAATAAACATATCCCAACCCCGATGTCACATACAGAGCTGGTATAACCGTTCCGGAATAAAATCCATGGAATTACAACTGAAAACTAACAAACTAACTGAACAAAAAACTAGCCCTAACTATGAGTGGCGGCTCCTCAGAGTCACTCCTCTCCGGGCTGCTCGTCATCCTCTGCAAGGTGCCAATCAGGCCAAACACAAACAAACAAACAAATATAGGGAGTAAGAATCATGTAAACATAATAGCAAGGAAGTAGGAAGTAAAGTAAACACAAATAGACATGGCACCAACGTACACCAACAACGTCAACATTCAACATGTTATGTAGTGCAATGCAATCCTATTCCGCTAAACCAATAATGCATGTGGATCCACTAAACTCGGGATGAACGACTTTGGAGTTAAATATCCACATTGAGAATCTACTCAACGCCGGGGAATCTACTCCTTGGATAGCCAACGCATCAAACCAACGAATTCCTCATCACGGGGGCGCTAGGAGAATCTACTCCAACCGTGGATGGCCAGATCGCCGTACTCTAGGACGACCTCCCCTATGTCGAACATCCTTAAACAACATCTCTGATGCAATGCGTATGCTACACAACAACAACGGCAACACCACCTCCATAACTCCAACGGAATCAACCGAAGATAACAGCGGAATCGACCGCAACAACTTGCCTCGCGAAATCTACCTAAGGACCTTAGCGGAATCAATCGCAACACTTGGGGCAAACTCTCGGCCACCAAGGTACAACAACAACTCCTTAAACCCAAACTGCGGGGTCAAGGCTTCCTTGGCCCAAAAGCACCAAGGCACAGCTCAACAGCTTGCGGTACCCAACGGCACCGACTTACCAAACTTAACACCTCACCATCTCATCATCTTTAACTATATTTAGTAACATTAGCCAAATTGTCTAATCAACTTATCATCATTGGGGAATGAGGTTTGAAACCTCTTAAAGTTCTTTAATTCTGATTCTGTCCAAAAGTGTTGAGCACGGTCGTACTTAACCCCCAGCACGGTCGTGTTTAAACACGTGAGGGGCGTGCTGCCTTTTATGTGAAGCACAGTCGTGCTTCTTATTGAGCACGGTCATGCTTAGCAGCACGGTCGTGCTCTTTGTCCTGCACGACCGTGCTAAATAGCGAGGCCATCTTCCCAGAATGCAACTGGGAGCACGGTCGTGCTCTTTGTTCAGCAAGGTCGTGCTCATCGCGCGACAGTGTTGTTCTGGACAGGAACAGTAACCGTATTTTAACCAAACTCAAGGGTTTAATCCGTTAATCATCCTAAATCCATTATTAGCACTTTTAAGCGTTAAAACTCAGCATTAACAACAGCAACAACTCAATATCATCATCATGTTAATAGCAACAATTAACAAATAGCAATCATAATCATATTCATCATAATGCAATTATCATAAACAAACCAGAAACATACATTAAACATAGCCTTTAATCATAAAATCATCAGATCAAATAACGACGGGATTATGGGAACCCCTTTACTTTACCCTAACCCCAAGCCTACGTAAACACTACCCTTCTCCCCATACCTGGATTGAAGGTAGCTCTAACCGCAAAGCCAACAACTAACTGGTCCCAAATCCTCAAACGGCTGGTTCCGATGACGAGCATTAGATTGACAAAACACGCAAGGATTATTTCCCAATTCAAACTAAGAAAAGGAAACTCACAAAGGGACAACACTTACCTCACTAGGAAGAACCAACAGTAACCAAGCTTCCCAAATAAATCTCCAAACACCAACCAGCACTGGTTTTAGAGAAAAAGAGGAAGGAATTCGTGTAAGGTGGCTGCTAGGGTTTAAGAGAAGGGTTCAAACTGAAACCCTCGGGTTCTGTTCACTTATATAACATTCGGACCTGAGCACGGTCGTGCTCCACTTAGTGTCACCGAGACGCGGTCAGCACATTGAGCACGGGCGTGCTCACTGTTGACCACGGTCGTGCTCAACTTAAAATCAGAGACACAGTCCTGACTTTAAGCACGGGCGTGCTGGCTAATGAGCACGGGAGTACTCATGTACTAGAAAGGGACTTTTAAGCCTAAAATCCCACTAAGCCCTTAACCAATAAATCCAACTTAAAAACCAGCTTAATAAAATTAATTTCGAAAAACAAGGTGTTACATCTTCAATGCGAACACTATGGCTGCCAACTCTAGATCATTGTTTGGGTAATTCCTTTCATGCACCCTCAACTGTCGGGAAGCATAAGCCAAAACTTTTCCCTCTTGCATCAAAACACAACCCAATCCATGATAGGACGCGTCACAATACACGTCAAACTGTTCTAATGGATCTGGTAATGTCAGCACTGGAGATGTAGTCAACTTCTCCTTTAGCTTTTGAAAGCTCTCCTCACAACTTTCTGTCCAAACAAACGCCGTACCTTTTCTCGTTAACTGCGTCATAGGCAATGCAATCTTCGAGAAACCCTCGATAAACCTCCTGTAATACCCGGCTAAACCTAGAAAACTCCTCACCTCACTCACTAACTTAGGCCTCTCCCACTTAATCACCGCCTCTACCTTAACTAGATCCACAGCTATCCTTTCTTTATTAATTTTATGACCTAGGAACTGCACTTCCTCTAACCAAAATTCGCACTTTGATAGCTTAGCATACAACTGCCTGTCTCTCAAAACCTGTAACACCATTCTCAGATGCCCCTCGTGCTCTTCCCGACTGTGGGAATAGATAAGAATATCATCTATGAACACCACTACAAATTTATCGAGGAACGGTCTAAAGATCCTATTCATGTAATCCATGAACACTGCTGGGGCATTAGTTACACCAAAAGGCATAACTATATACTCATAGTGTCCATACCTCGTCCTGAAAGCGGTCTTAGGTATATCCTCCTTCTTCACCCTAATCTGATGGTATCCTGATCTTAAATCTATCTTAGAAAACACTGAAGCTCCCTTCAACTGATCCATCAGATCATCTACCTAGGCAACAGATATTTGTTCTTGATCGTAACCTTGTTTAACTGCCTATAGTTCGTACACAACCTAGCACTTCCATCCTTTTTCTTCACAAACAAGACTGGTGCTCCCCAATGTGATACACTCGGCCTGATGAATTCCTTTTTCATCACATCCTCCAGTTGTTTCGTTAACTCCGCCAACTCCACGGGTGACATCCGATAAGGAGCTACTGATATAGGTCCTGTCCCTGGTATGAGATCTATAGTGAATTCAACCTCCCTCTCTGGTGGCAAACCTGGAATATCAGGAGGGAAAACCTCGGGAAACTCTCTCATGATAGGCATAGAATCTATACTTGGAGTCTCCTTAGCTTCCAAAGAGAAAAGCATCACGTATTGCTGAGAAGCATCACTCCTTATAGTTGCTCCTTCATTGGCAGATACTATGCTAGAAGGCTCAAGAAAAGATAGGGTCTTTTGGGCACAGTCTGACACTACATGGTTAGCCGAAAGCCAATCCATGCCAAGGATAACATCTATCTGTTGCATAGGCAAACAGATGAGATCTACAAGGAATTTCCTATTTCAACCACTATAGGACACTGTAGGCAAACAGACATAGTGATCAAAGGATCACTGGTAGGGGTAGATACTGTCAAAGTATATGGTAACTGGGAAACAGGTAAATGTAAATGATCTACATACTCATACGAAATAAACGAATGTGTAGCCCCTGAGTCAAACAACACACGCGAGAGTCTGCCATATAGTAAACACATACCTTGAATAAGATCTGCAGACTGAGAGGACTCAGATCCTCTCACTGTAACCACCTTCCCCATGGCCTGAGGTCTGGCCGTCTATCGTGCTGCCACTGGAACTCCTCTCCCAGCTCCACCTCTAGAACTACTGGCTCCTCTACCAGCAGCTGGCTGCTGCTGCCCTGCTCTCTGTCGGTAATCCCTAGCAAGGTGACCGGGTTTGCCACAGACGTAGCAACCAGATCTATCTATACAATCTCTAATGTAATGCGAACCTCCGCATCTGAAACATACTGGGCCTCTCTGCTGCTGACCCTCTCTGCTCGCTGGTGCTGGTGGTGCATCCGTCTAAGTACTCTGCCCGGGTCTAGTGTATGGTCCTCTCCTCCACTGAGAACCTTTATCCCCTCTCTTCTGATGACCTGCTCTGGTAGGACCCCCACTCCACTGCTGTCTCTGCTTTGTAGCTTGCCTCTGGTCCATGCTCTCAATGGCACTGTACCTCTCTACAAGCTCTGGGAAGCTCAAAATATCCAAGGGCACTACCTCAGCTCGTGCCGTAAACCCTCCTCAAATCTCCGGCACATCCAATCCTCATCTAAAAATCTCTAGTAAAACTCAGAAAACTGAATCAGAGCCTCAAATCTGGTCGCATAGTCACCAAAAGACCTGTCTCCCTGCTAGAGACTCATGAACTCTCTCTCCTTCTCGCGTCTGACTAACCACAGGAAGTACTTGTCGAAGAAACACTCTCTAAATAGCTCCCAACTAATCATCCTACCCTCAGTCTCAAGCAACCTCCTCTTGCCTCTCCACCATGACTTGGCTCCTCAGGTCAGCATGAAGGCGGCATAAGTCACCTTCCTGTTATCTCTACATCTCATGGTGTCAAAGATCTTCTCTAACTCCTGTATCCACCACTCAGCCCGCTCTGGGTCATACTCTCCTCCGAACTGTAGTGGCTTACCTTTCAGAAAGGTAGCCAAACCCGCATCCTCAGCCTCTGCAGCTCTCCTCCTCTCCTGCTGGTCCTGTAACTCTGTCTCTCTCTACATCCTCTGAGCATTCTGCTGTGCCTGCTGCAATAGAACAGATGCTAACTCACGGATAGTCTGGAGAGTCTCGGATGACTCCCCTCCACCACCAACTCCTGCTGCTGGCTGATGCTCATCCTCAATGCCCTCTATAGCTGTACCACCATGTCTACCACGTCCTCTACCTCTGCCTCGAGCCATGATCCTGTCAAAAGAAATCAGTAAGTCCCATCAGCATGACATATAATACTACATAAAACTGGTATATATAAATACTATATGTCATACAAATGTTGCTTCCGGACTCACTACCCAACTTCTAAGCATAGTCGTTATCCGATGGGGATTCAACTAAAGCCCAAGATTATGGGTTCTTGTCTGTTCATGAATAGAAACCGAAATAGTGACCGAATATCAGTCACCAAATTCGGTTATCTGAGCATTCGACCAACTATACGACGACCGAAATATATAATTTAGTGACCGAGATATCAGTCGCCATTTTGTGACTGAAATACAAATTCGGTCGCTAAACATTTAGCGACCAGGGTTTCTGTTACCCCCTTGATTCGGTCGCTAATTAGGTCGCTAAACAGGATAGCGATCGAATTAGCATGTTTAGCGAGCGAATTATTTGGTCTCTAAACAGGTTTTTTTTTTTTTTTTGTAGTAGTAAGGAAATAGCATATTACACGTACGTGTACGTTAGAAATTTATTTTACTCGTGGACATCGATGTACACACTTTCGTACATTGATGTATTTTGTTTCAAAACTGATTGTCAGTCATTTTCAAAAAGAATACATCGATGTAATTTAATATACACAGATGTATTAAAATTGATACATCGATGTAAATAATTCATACACAGATGTATTAAAATCTGATACATCGATGTAAAGTATTATACATAGATGTACTAATTCGAAAACCCATTCTGCTCAAATTTGACACTTGTACATCGATGTAAATAATTGTACATCTAAGTAGAATAAGTTTACATTGATGTATTAAATTGTACATCTATGTATTTAATTCAAAAATCAAAATCTTTCTTTCATATTAAAAAAAAAGTTTTGACAAACAAGTTTTCAGATTAGAAACCTTCTTTTGAAAAACTTGATTATTTTAATTATCTTGAGCCATTTCAATTAAAGCTCCATCTCACTCTTACAAAGTATCTCAGACCTAAGATTTACACATTTTCCGACGGTCTTGATACTTGATGGTCTTCGCTCATCTCTTTGGCTGTAACAAACAACATGCTTCTTTGACTGATTTTCCTTTTTGTTCTGCATGCTTATGGTTAGCATTTGTCATTCATCAAAATACAATTAAACATATCTTCACAGTAGAGATAACGTTTTGTTGAGGAAACACTTATAAAGGTATATATTTTAATGGTATTTTCTTGGGGAAGCGCTATATTAATAATCTCCACGCATTTTTTTTAAGCGTTTCCTCTTGATGGCTTTTAAGGTCGAATATGACGTAGTGATTTAAATCCTTTGGGTCCATTAAGAATGAGGTTGGGAAAGATTAATTTTCCCTATTTCAGCTTTTTTTAGCTAAAAAGTTGTTTCATAAATAATCTATTACGTTTGACATTTTGCTTAAATTTATAAATAAAATAAAAAAGCTTTTTCTTTAGGGAAAAAAATTTGTTTTGTACCATCCAATTTGTTTTACTTTAAGATTGTAATGATTTGATTATTTTTCATTCTCAAAACTCTCTTCCCTATTTACCGCTACAAAACTAACTTATAAAAAAATATTATTAAATTATACAAATAGCTTCATACCCTTTTTCCTTTACTATATAAAAGTGATTTTTTTTGCACCACACAAACGAAATAGATTATCTTAAAATTGTTTTTCAGCAAAATACCCAAACAAAAAACAGATTCTGATTATAATCGACTATCACAATAATCAATTATCAGCATAATCTATTTTTTTTTCAAGCTTTCTCAAACAAACTCTGTATGTATAATCGATTATTGTGATAATCGATTATAGTCATAATTTGTTTTTGTTTGGATATGTCTGCTGAAAAGTAATTTTAAGATAATCTATTTCGAGTGAGTTTGTTACATATTATTTGAAGAAAAAAAAACTTTTTTTTTTAAAAGTAAAAAAACATTTTTAATGATTTTTTGTTGGGGTGTTGCAAAAAAAAAAATCACTTTTATATAATAAAGGAAAAAGGGTATGAAGCTATTTGTATAATTTAATAATATTTGTTTATAAGTTAATTTTGTAGGGATAAACGAGGAAGAGAGTTTTAAGAATGAAAAATAATCAAATCCCAACAATCTTAAACTAAAACAAATTGGATGATATAAAACAATTTTTTTCCTTAAAAAAAATCTTTTTTATAAATTTAAACAAAGTGCCAAACATGATAGATTATATATGAAACAACTTTTTAACTAAAAAAAGCTAAAATAGAAAAAATTAATCTTTCTCAAACATACTCATAATTGATTATCAGGATAATCTATTTTTTTAAGCACACTCCAAGTGGATATCCAAGGCCGTTAGCTATTTGTAACAGACCTATCTAGGCCTTTATGCACTTACCCTTATGGCTTTTCCTTTTATCATTTTTTATTTTTTATTTTTTTTGGTGTTTATGTGTAATACACAAATCCATGTACGAATATAGCTTCTCATCATCACATGTCAATAAATGTTCGGAAGCAAAAGAAAATAATAACACTTGTATTTTCAAGATTAAGATTTATACATAATTAATAAAAACACTACAATAGTAAGATTAGCATAAAAATAAAAATAGAAATGTGAGAAGATTTAACCACGTCAGAAAAACTTGTTGAATCTCCGGTCTTTTCTTAAATACGGGTAGCATAGTTATGCCATATCTGTCAAGGAAAAGTTTAAGGTGCCACCGTTGCACCAATACAACTAGTAAGTGACATTCTCTAAACCGTTCGATCCTGCCAACAAAAACAAATATTTTCTATCAGATATTCAGATTCAATTCAATGGTTAAAAAACTACCACACACTACTAGTTCTTCAAACAATGAGGATGGGTATTGATGGAGGCTTTGATTCTAGAAAGGTGTAGATTTTGTCCCAACAATTAGTTTTCTACCTTTTGTTAATTTGGATTTATCATAGGATCCATAATGGATGCTGCTATGTGCAATGGAAAAGGATTGATTTACGTAGATGCCTTTTGCAGTTTCACATTCTGAGATTACATATGGTATTTGACTTTTTTGGATATCAATAAGGCTCAAGTTTCTGGATTCAACAAAAGGGTATCTATCTATCGAGTTATTTGATACGCGGTTCATCACTTTTTATGTTATTATTAGAAGTCTTAAAGTAAACCTGGTATGCAATACACGGTACGGCGAATTCGGTATGCGGTATGCTGCAGGGTTATTGAGAGAATATCCGGTATCTATGATCTATCCTATGCATCATGACATAGTTGTTTGAGATTCAACGTTTCAGACAATGAATCCAAGGTGTGAAGAAGCAACATGGAATTCAGGGATTTTTCTTCTTCGGCTGGAAGTATATATATAAGGCATTATCTTGTGAGTGGAATTGGACACCATGTGAAGTTGGATTTCATGGTGTACCAGTTACATAAGATGTTTTGTGATCACGTTTGATTTATCATGTTATAACGTGTCCAACTTTGTTGGGGAACAAAGATAGGGAAAGAAAGACAAAAAGAAATAGCCTGAGAGAGAGACAACAAGGAAATTTCAGTTAGAAACATTGAAAGAAAGAGCAAAGGAAAAAGCAATATCATAAAGGGGAGATAGTTGCAGAGGAGGGGTTAGCATTGGTTGGATCTTCTTATTGTGAAAGCCCCAAGATTGTGAAGAGCCTCTTCTGCAACGAAACTTTCCCGGGGTGACTCCCATTTCTTCACATATCTTCCAATCTTTATAACAAGAGAGACCAGAAGTACATTAGAATATAGCAAGTTTGATTCTTTCAGTTAGAGGTAGAGAATTCAGCAAGATCATTTCTTATTTCACCATTTGGTTGGTAGTTTCTGGTGATGGAATCGTAGGTTTGAGAAGTTGATCCTCGGATTCGTTTGGGTGCATAATATTTCATTGACAATGGTAATTATCTACATTAGCTTTTCTTTTTCAGTTTTTAAATGCCCTTTATCAAGATGGGCTTCACTTTCTGCTAAATGGTTTTACTGTCTACAACTCTTAGAAACTTTTGCCTAATTGGTTTTAGTCCTTGTACATGGGGGTGCTTGAAAATCTTTTGGTGGAAAGTACTTTATTTTAATGTTGCATAATTTGGGAAGTTATTCCAATCTAGTTTCTCTGAAGTTGCCGATATCATTTCTCAACATATTTAATCAAAGTAGACATAGATGCAACATTGAATTTTTTTTAATATAATAATTAGAAATAAGTGATAAGGCACATTAAATATGAAATACCATTAAACTTGTGTCTGCTCAAATTATAAATACAGAAGTGCATTTTTGCCCATTTTTAATGAAGTTTAAAAGGACTTGACTTAATGACATTTACTATATATTATTATGTAAAGTAATGTAATTAATATTGGTTTCTTTTATGATTGACCTTTACTAGTTGTAATGTGGGAACAAAGTTTCACCAGCTAGTTTGCATGTGATCTCCAACTTATTCTTATGATGCTAATATAACTTCAAAAGAGGTTCTACTCAGATGATAGAGGCACTGATTTTTGTTTATTTATTTTTTGAATGCACAGGCTGGTCAACTCAATTTTGTAGTTGGTTCTCATCTTTGGATTGAGGACTCTGATGAAGCTTGGAAAGATGTAGAAATCCTAGAATCCAATGGTGATGAGATCACGGTTATCTGTGAATCAGGGACGAAGGTGAGTCATCTGGAGTCAGGAACTAAATAAATTTTTCTTATACTAGATATAGAAGAAAGTACATGATAGAGGATAATATATTTTTTGTGCAACAATTAATATCTAGAAACAAAGAATAGAAGTAAACAACAGTAGAAAATATTAAAGCAGTTTGGATAATCAGGGAAGTTCCCTGAAAGAAAGACCATGTCTGCAAACCACATTGTGCAATCCTATGTAAATGATCAGGAAATGCTTCAATTTCTTGCATGGAATTGGTTGCATTATGTTTCCACCAAATATCCTTCATGTAGATTGCATCTCTGCACTACTATGTCCCTTTTGAGGCATTTTTTGGTAGGTAGTGACAAGTGGTCCCCTGATTGTGCACTATATGGGTCTCGTGGTATTATAGCTTTGCTCAGAAAATCTGTCCCTTCCTACACAAAAACATTAGTTAATTACAAATTATAGTGTATAAGTGCTTGTTTGATTTACAGCTGAGAAACTGTAAACATACGTTTGGGGCAAAGTACCTACAAGAGTTCCTTTGAGGCAAACATAATGTTAGACCCAAAAGTACGTTTGCAATGATAAACCAAAAATGGTCTTAAGTCATAGAGAAAACTTTATATCTTAGAAGATAGAAAAAGTTAATCATGTGGATTATTTTGGAGAGGACTAAATCAAACCCAATTGAAGAGGTGGAAATGTCTCTACAGATCCTTAATTGATGTGCTATCTGGACAATGTAAATGTATGATTAGACATTCATTGTTCCACTTCTTTCTCAGATTAATTAGGCATTAGATCCTCTCATGACTTATCAGAGAGAAAAACACAAAAAGTATTATAATAGGTCCCATCATGATTTAGGAAGGATTCAATAATTTAGCCCTTTTATATAACTTCTTGTGAAGTTGATTTCATCGAATTGTTTGTAGATACTCTACATACAAGTTTTAGAAATATTTTAAAAAGGTATCATAACAGGACCCATCACCTGATCAGAAAGAAAAAAAAAAAAAAAACCAGGACCCATCATTATTTATGTAAATTTCATTAAATTAGGCCTTTTTATATAACTTGCTGCGAAGTTGGTCTCATGAAATTGTTTGTAGATACTCTACATATAAGTTTTAGAAATATTTTAAAACCATATTAATTTTGTATAGTTCATAATTGGTTAATAATTAAAAAATTGTCTGTTGATCACAGTTAAATTCTTTAAAATATTAATTCAAAAAAAGAATTTTCTAACATTTTAAAGATTCTGAATTGAGCACACTATCATTTGTCACGGGATGTTACCAATCAACTTACACATTTCAAGAAAAATGTTATTTCAACATATGAAAAATTGACACTTTCGACACATGGTTAATAACATTCAAAATCATATTTAATAGCTTAGAGTTTGGTTACGGACAATTTTGTTATAATGTATAAAATCTTAGTTAATGAAATTTGATACATAGTTAATGAGTTATCAATCTCGTTGTGATATACCCATTAACCAAAACAACACGTTGTTAATCACAATGATCTTGAACTTGATTAACTAGGTATTAAAGTTGTCAGATTTATTTTCTAATGTTCAAATATAGAACATGGCGGATTCTATGGTGGACCAGTGATATAGATATACCTACCGTACACAAGTTTTGTTAACCATTAGATCTATGTTGACTACAGTAATAAGGTGCACCTACCCGCATTGAATTTTTTCCTTTTCCTCCTTCTATCTCTCTGTCTCGTACGTTTCTCCAACCGCGATTCCGAGACTCCGCCACGGCGCTGCGTTTAGAAACACGAAGAACACCGTGCGTTATGGTTCTGGTTGTTGTGATAAAAGCTCAGGGTCTCAACCATGCCTCCCTGCATATTTTGAAAATATTAAATTAATCTCAAGTAGCAAATTTTGCCTGTGTCTTATGTCATATTTATTCCGCATATATAATATAAAATTCATGACTCAAATAGCTTTCAATCTTTTATTATGTACAATAAATCCAAGTTAAGGTGCAAAATTTTCACACATATGCCACTAATCAACCCTCCTTTGTGCCACAAATGCCACAACCATTGACTCTGAACACAACCCTCTGGGCACTACAATCCATGACGACCAAAACCCCTTCCGTTCACCACATGCGGCCTCCTTCGAACCACAAGCACCGTCTGAGAAGATGAACAATATAGTTTGCTAACGATAGGCATCATCATGTTTATCTTCCCAGTCATGTGATCTTTCTCTCAATCTCTTTCTGCAAGGACTCAAGAACTGCAAAACTTCTTCTGTGTTTGGTTTATTCTCTGGTGATGAGACTTTGGCGAGGAATTTAAGGAACAGCTAAAAGGGTGTGTTGTTGGAGAAACGCATGAGACACAGTGAGACAGAGAGATAGAAGGAGGAAGAGGGAAAAATTTAATGCGGGAAGGTGCACCTTATTACCGTGGTCAACATAGATCAAATGGTTAACAAAACTTGTGCACGGTGGGTATATCTATACCACTGGTTCACCTTAGAATCCGCCATAGAACATTAGTTCAATAGGAATAGGCTCCCATTTTTAGAGTAATGATATTTAGACCCAAAAAAAAATGGTGTCCAACATTGAATAAAAATACTTCATCTTACTTATTTATTGTTTTTTCTCTCTCATCATATATTTCATCACTTCAAAGACACTCTTAAGCTCTATGATGCTTATACAAGATGTCCAAATTGTGTGTTCAGATATCTTTATTCCATTTTTAACATGTAAGTAAGATGATAATCTCGAAAGTGGATACGCTTTTGTCACCATTCTTTCTATGCTACCAAGCTGCTTGCAAAATGTACGGAAGAAGAAAGTGCATCCTTGTTCTTGGTTGTGGGTCAGCTTTGGTCAGGGTCAAGTAGGGATAAAGTCAGATCAAAGCACGGGCACTAGCTGATGTGCTTTAACAAAATTTAATAGTTACAACTTTTGAGTTAGTGGTACGTGCTCGATTCAATTTTTGGTACGAGAGCCACGAGCACAGGTTTAATTCTAGCAAAGGTACATACAATTGTTAGGAGTTAAAAGGGAGAATTCTTTTTTTTGTTATAATTATCCAATATCCTATCTTGATAAGGCCATATGGGTCAAATCTGATCTAACCATAGTACATGCTGGATTGGGTTTTTGCATTAAAAAATTATGTATTCACACGTTAATGTACCGTGAGATCAATCTATAATTAATCCAATGATACACTAATGCGTGAATGTATGAATGCATGATTTTTTGAATGAAGGAAATCCATTTTCATACTTGCTAGAGTTGCTCCCTAACTAATAGGCATTGCTTGTGATATAGTAATAAACGACTGATCCAATGCTTGGAAATTATTTGATTTGAAGTCGTTCAATCTGTCAATCATCAACTTTCTTAAAAACTTCAGTTATGTGAAAGTTTATCAATGACTCTATATATCTAACATGTATCTTTAAGTCCAAAGGACTTGACGGGTAGACAGTGCACACACCCATTGTTGACCATAGGGTGGCAAAGATCATATACTCTTGACCAGTAGGCCATCAAGGAGTCAAGGACCAACTATTACAAAAACTGAAAAAAAAAAAACATGGATACTTCTTTCACAAGGAATAGTAGTTTAGCTCATCCCTCCCCTTGTCTAGAAATTTCTGCATAAGCTTCCATGTTATGAAAGTTAAATTACTTCACTTACACTATGAGATTATGACACTGTTAAAAGGGATCAACAGCAAAATAGAGACTCTTGATACGTTTCTGCTTAAATATGTCTCTTGCATGTGCAGGTTTTGAGTAAATCATCTAATATCTATCCCAAAGATCCTGAATTCCCACCTAACGGTGTCGATGATATGACAAGGCTGGCATATCTGCATGAACCAGGGGTACTTCAAAATTTGCAAATTCGATATGACCTAAATGAAATATATGTAAGATCTCAACTCTATTTTGTGAAGTGTTTGGAGGTGCTTTGTTTTTCTGCCAGTCATTAAAATGAAGCTTTAACTAGTGCCAATGGTGTTTCCAGACATACACAGGAAATATATTGATAGCAGTGAACCCTTTTCGAAGGTTATCTCATTTGTATGCCAATGAAACGATGGCACAGTATAAAGGTGCGGCTATTGGTGAGCAGAGCCCACATCCTTTTGCAATTGCAGATTCTGCATATAGGTATCTTGTTGCTGCTCCCAGATTTTTGCACCTTGCTCATGGATTTAAGATGATTGTAGGTTCATAAAGTTTTATAGTTCATAAGAGAAGAAATGAAGTTGGACTATCAATTTTATCAATTTAAGCACTACACTATCTACTGTAGGTAGTGTTTGATAGATTGATAGAAGGGGATGGAAATATAAGTTGTATTCTATGTTTGGTGTATTTTTAAATAGAACAGAAACGGAGGTATATTAAAAAGTCCCATTGGAGTTGGATTTGGATTCCCTCTAGTCACTTATACTATGGTTTGAACAGAAACCGTGCCAGATTTCCATAAACCATGCATGGTATCTAAAAATACATGAAGTGAATGCAATGACTGTAGGTTAAAATGACTGCAGGGAATCCGGGTCCATTTGAGTTCCACTAAAACTTAACAGAAAAGAACATTCCATTCTATTCTGTTTGCGCACCAATTTAAGCACTACACTATCTAATGTAAGAGAGATGATGTCAAACTATGTCCTCCTTCCCTTTTAATACGGACCCAAGACCTCCAAGGCCCACTAAAGCCTATGGGAGGAGGCCTAGAAGGTGCAATACACCTGATTAAATCTAAGAGAGAGAATGTGATGTAACTAACTGCCATGTTGGTAGTAGCTGTGAGGTGTGTGAAGTGTGAGTGCTGGTGTATGAGAAAGATATAAGCACGAGGGAGGGGAGGAAAGGGGCAGGCTGGAATTGGGACTTGGGAGAGACTAGGCACTCTCCAATTTGCCTAGGCTATCATTTCTCCATTTGTATTGTTTTTTCTTCTTCCAAGCTCTGTATCATCTTGATACAAGCTTGTGTTTATCAATAATACTACACATTTCCTGTTCTATTTTACTGTGATTACTGGGTTCCTAACACGTTTTAATTATAAATTGCATATTTTTGTACATTCACAATTCAGTCTAAATCACTGGAAGAGGAATCAATTTTTTTCTTGCATTAATGTTTTAATCATCACTCAAAATTTTCTCCATAATCCCATCTGCAATCTGGAGTGGACATCATTTAAATAGTTTTTCTTTTCTCGGTTTTGCTTCACCTACAAGATTGGCTAGTATCCAAAATTCATTGCAAATTAGACAAAATTATAAAAAAAGACGTGTCTGCATTCACCAAAAAAGAAAACTATCTGCAGGAAGATGATCAAGGAAGGAGCATGCCAAGCTATTTTGGTTAGTGGAGAAAGTGGAGCTGGTAAAACTGAAAGTACAAAGATGCTTATGCATTATCTTGCCTACATGGGAGGAAGAGCAGTAACAGAGGGACGGTCCGTGGAGCAACAAGTTCTAGAGGTAAGGAAACATTTTTTTTATGGGGGTGGGGTATAGTTACTAGGTTCATTCATTAATCTTGTATATCACATATCGAATTCTCCATTCCCCTTACTGCATTCCAGGTTCACCTTAAAGAACATCTTGTAATAATGATAATATAAAAAGTGACGAACTGCGTATCCAAATAAATCTCATACCTGTACCTAGTTCCTAGTAGGGGCTGGGGCAGGTTTTAATATTGTGCTTTTGAAATTAATTTTGGATGTTATAACTCATTGTGCTTTTTATTCACATTTATGCAGTCCAATCCTGTTTTAGAAGCATTTGGCAATGCAAAGACTGTGAGAAACAATAATTCAAGGTATTAACTTTATTGTTGAATATGGTCCTCCTTTCCCCCATATTTTCAATTTCCACTGCACCCTTCTTTCTCTTCATTGGTTTAAAGGCTATCCTAAGCTTACATAGTATAATTTCAGTCGTTTTGGTAAGTTTGTGGAGATACAGTTTGATCAAAAGGGGAGAATTTCAGGAGCTGCTATAAGAACTTATTTGCTGGAAAAATCTCGTGTCTGTCAAGTTTCTGATCCTGAGAGAAATTATCATTGTTTTTATATGCTTTGTGCTGCACCACAAGAGGTATATAATTCTTCCTTTTTGAATAAGCAACTTATGTGTATAGAAATTTAGGACTGATTCCATGATATGTAGTAGATGTATAACATTCAACAATCTTACATGTACTATGGGATTGTAGTACGTGTATAGAGGTGAGCGTTAACTGCCCTCATATTTTGAGTTTTTAATCTATTCTTTGGTCATTCTTCACCATTACTTTGTCTCCGCTTAATAAAATGTAAGTTATGCTGCATAAAAGTGTTGCATAGGTGTAATGTAGCAATGCTCATGTTTTTAGGAGGCAGGGATATTGCAATATCAATATTCTTGGTTTGTTACAGAAGGTTCATGAACATTCTCTAGATATTGTTGAACTTCCTAAGTTAGGCATTGAATTTAGTTTGTTGATTAGTCTTCTTTAATTACCTGAGATTCATGCCTTTGAAGTGAATTTTTTTTTTATTTGAGCTTTTCTATGCATCTAGGATGTTAAAAGGTACAAATTAGGAAATCCAAGAACTTTCCACTACCTAAATCAATCGAATTGCTATAAGCTGGATGGGGTGGATGATTCTAAGGAGTACCTTGCAACTAGGAGAGCTATGGATGTTGTTGGCATTGGCTCTGAGGAGCAGGTACTTTTCAGTAAAAATCTCTATTAGAGAGTTTTCTTTTACTTTTCTTTAATTTTTTTTTTTTTCATATTACTGGAATTTGTCATCCCTCTTCTCAGGATGCTATATTTCGAATAGTTGCTGCAGTACTTCATTTAGGAAACATTGAATTTGTTAAGGGAATGGATGATGGGACGGATTCCTCTCAACCCAAGGATGACCAATCCCATTACCACCTAAAAACCGCAGCTGAACTTTTGATGTAAGTGAATTTGTTTTTATCTGTTGTATCAATGGAAGATGATATTCAAATATGTATTATCTATAGTTATATATTTATTTATTTATTTATGATAGGTGTGATGAGAAGTCCCTTGAAGACTCTTTCTGTAAACGCGTTATGGTGACTCGTGGTGAGGCCATAACAAAATCGCTTGATCCAAATTCTGCAGCTCTCAGTAGAGATGCATTGGCTAAAATAGTTTATTCAAGGCTTTTTGACTGGTAAATTCTTTGATGCTTATGAAAATACTATAGAACTAGTTCCTACAATTCAGTTTATGCAAACATCTGTTGATACAGGATTGTGGACAAGATTAACAACTCCATTGGGCAAGATCCAACTTCAAAGAACTTAATTGGGGTTCTAGATATATATGGATTTGAGAGTTTCAAGACAAACAGGTGCTTAACCAGTACCCTTTTGCCTGGTTTTTATATGAAACTTCATGCAAAGAATTCCATGAAAAGCTTTTGATGGATGACGGGAATTGATTAACTATGGAACTTTATGTTTTATGTCGGTGAATTATGAAGCAAACGTAGATAAAGCTGTTTATTTTTATTTTATGCATTAGTTGATATTATCCATGACCTATCATACCATCTGTGCATAATTTTGATGTTCTACTGTAAAAGGACTCTACTTGGGGACAATATTCTTTGCAATGGCTCTTTTCTTCTTTGGCTGTCGTAGTTTTTGCTTTTCTTGATGGACTCATACAGGATAAATGGAGCACAAACAAAGATACAAAAGAAATAATTTACATAAGATTTTAATGTAGTTTGCTTTTGATCCAAGTCCATGTGTAACGGTGACAAAATAAATGGGCATGTAAAAAGGCTTAGGCACCTAAACTTTACTAACGTGTGGATAAGTAATACTAAGTATGGTACATGATGCACCTCCACAAAATTCAAGCCACAAACAAGAGGACCGCTGTCTCCAATGCAGAATTTTTATGTTTGTCATTTTATGATTTGTAATTAGTGACTATCGTGTTGATTTTTATTTTGTGCCTATATTACCAAGTTTTCCAACTCTCACATGTAATATTTAATCCGTACTGTGCAGCTTTGAGCAATTTTGTATCAATTTGACAAATGAGAAACTGCAGCAACATTTCAACCAGGTTTGGTCATTTTATTTTCTCTATCTTCTTGGAATTCATTATCTGGTAAACTATGTCTATGGACTAACTTAATATTTCATTATTTGATTACACAGCATGTCTTCAAAATGGAGCAAGAGGAATATACAAAGGAAGAAATTGACTGGAGTTATATAGAGTTCGTTGATAATCAAGACGTTCTTGATCTCATAGAGAAGGTGTGTTATTCACCCTTCAATCCATTATGTCATTCTAGGAAAGCTCTATTAGCTTACCACCACAGCCGTGGATTAAATGTATTCTTATCAATATTTCAATGGTTTCGCCATTGCTTTAGGATAATTATTATTCAGTGATAATACAAGCATTGGATTACATTTTTGTGATGTATTATTATTTCTTTCAAATTTTCCTTCAAATAAGTACACATAACTGTAGTTAATTTATTGTGAATAGTGATTATTCTGTTAATGTTCCAACTACCTAGATTATATGCTGAAATAATCATATTGGTTATTAAATTATTTTTATCTAACAAGCTATTCGTAAAGAATGTGAATTACTAGCTTGTACACATAACTGCATCTATGTTTGAGTTCTACAAAGTTTTACTTATTTGTTTTTTATCTTTCTAATTTATGTACTTTCATAACTTCAGAAACCCGGCGGCATTATTGCTCTTCTGGATGAGGCCTGGTATGTATTAAATGATGCAATGGTTAAATTACTTGTTTTGTGGTCATTCTTATGGATAATGAATGTCTAATCTATCTTTGTTATTTTGCATTATATACATATGATATGAATGTACTTTGAGTTGTGAGATTGTCCTGTTTATTCTTTGTAGTATGTTTCCAAGATCAACTAATGAAACATTTGCCGAAAAGCTATATCAAACATTTAAAGACAATAAACGCTTCAGCAAACCAAAGTTGTCTCGTACTGACTTCACCATTAACCACTATGCTGGCGATGTAAGTGAAGTACAATTTGGTCTAAACAGTTATTCCACCATCAACAATGAAGGGAAAAGGCTTAACATATGATGTTTTTTAATTACAGGTCACTTATCAAACTGAGTTATTCCTTGACAAAAATAAAGACTATGTTGTTCCAGAGCATGCTGCTCTACTCAGTGCTTCGGAGTGCTCCTTTGTTTCAGGGTTGTTCCCACCTTTATCTGACGAAACTTCAAAATCAACAAAATTCTCTTCTGTAGCCAATCAGTTTAAGGTCTGTTTCTTTTGCCATGCACATAATTATAAACTATCTGCCTTGTATTTATCAGCTTTATTCTTAATGCATGTGTTTTGAAGCAACAACTGCAAACTTTGCTTGAAACACTGAATGCTACTGAGCCACACTACATTCGTTGTGTAAAGCCAAATAATGTTCTTAAGCCAGGGATATTTGAGAACAATAATGTGTTGCAGCAGCTTCGATGTGGGGTAAGTTCAATGCCATTTTGGCCATGTTCTCTGGTATGACATGAGTGACATTTTGGATGCCATTTACAGGGAGTAATGGAAGCGATTCGGATAAGTTGTGCCGGATATCCCACTAGAAAGAACTTTGATGAATTTGTTCAGCGGTTTGTTATCCTAGAACCTAAGGTTCTGAAAGCATGGTATTTCACCACTTTTTGTTTTCTGTTTACCCTTTTTCTAGTCATCTAGATGAATGTGATTGTGGACTGTTTAACTCCAATTAATGATCCCCATGTATTTGCAGCCCTGATGAGATGACAGCTTGCAAGAGGATTCTAGATAAAGCTAGCCTTAAAGATTATCAGGTGCCAACTTGAATCATGGTTGTTTGTAGTATTTACTTTGCTAGCTGGTTAGTGGTTACATGATTCATAGATGATGCTACCTTTTTACTAAGTTCTAACACATGCTGTATTAAAACATGGTTTGGAATAAAAAAAATTATCTCTTCAAATGTTGTTTGGAATTTTTTATCCTTTTCCATTGGTTTAACATAAAAAAGGAAGCAAGAAATGTGACAGCTTACTACTATTGCATCCATGTGGTTGTATGTTCTGGATATTAGATTCTAGCATAACAGGAAAGAATAACATGCCAGCTGAACTTCTTCCATTGCAGATTGGAAAGACAAAAGTGTTTCTGAGAGCAGGTCAAATGGCAGAACTAGATGCATGTCGTGCTGAGGTCTTAGGAAGGTCTGCAAGCATTATTCAAAGGAGATGTCGCACATTTTTTTGTAGGAAACACTTCATTTTATTGCGGTCATCTGCTATAGAACTACAAAGGGTTGCCAGAGGTATCAATTGATGTTTATAATTGTTTACCATGCAATCAATGAAAGGCTGACTTTTGACTAGTATCATAGATTTTCTGAATCATTACTTTTAACATATCCTATGAATATAATGTAGGACAACTTGCACGCCATCAGTATGAAGACATGAGGAGGGAAGCTGCTTCGTTGAAAATCCAAAAACAATTCCGCATGTATCTTTCTAGAACTGCTTACAACAACATTTATGTCTCAGCTGTTTATATTCAAACTGGTATGCGAGGAATGGCTGCCAGAAATGACCTTAGATTCAGGAAGCGGACACAAGCTGCAGTTGTTATTCAGGTATGGTAGGACATTTTCTTCTTAATTTAAAGAGCAAGGTTAAACTAATCTTTTGCTCTTTAAAATCACTCCGTATGTGTACAATTATTTTTAATTTAGTCATCGCCATTTATTGGTGTTATGACGCCATTTATTGGAGTTAAAGTATAGGAGAATCTAAGCATAGAGAGAGAGAGAGAGAGAGAGTAGAAGAATTGAATTCTTGATTCTATATTTCTTAATGACTAGATACAATGAATCTACTATATATAGGACACGGGCCCTAACTGATTCGGTTAGACTGAGTCAGTACAATCTCAGTTATGCTGAGTCAATTCAGTTTTATCTAACTGACCTTACACATATATACATATACACTAACATACCCCCTTATAATCATAGGGTGGGGTTAGATAGGAGAACCTATCCACTATACCAAGGTTGCTCCTGAGTGCTTCAAATCTTGTTTGTGTCAGTGGCTTGGTTAGCACATTGGCTACTTGATCCTGACCAGGTAGATGACACACTGATAGAGTTTTGTCTATGACTCTTTCACGAACAAAGAACAAATCCAGTTCCATATGCTTAGTCCTTGAGTGCAACACTGGATTGTGAGAGAGTGAGACAGTGCTGAGATTGTCACAGTATATAACTAGTGGCAGAGTAGGAATTTGTAATTCCTACAGTAGAGACTTGAGCCATAGAACCTCTGCAGTGGTTGCAGCTAGGCTTCGGTATTCTGCCTCCGTGCTAGATCTTGCCACTAGGGTCTGCTTTCTTAACCACCATGAGACCAGATTAGGGCCAAAGAACACACATGACCCAGAGACTGACCTTCTGTCATCTGTGTCAGTTGCCCAGTCTGCATCACTAAAACCTTGCAGACTGAAAGGGACATTGCTGTTTGCAGGTTTCAGTAACAATCCATGAGTTAGTGTACCCTTGAGGTACCTGAGGATTCGTTTGACAGCTTTCCAGTGTTCCTCCAAGGGTTGGGAGAGGAATTGGCACACCTTGCCAACACTATAGCAAAGTTCAGGTCTGGTAATGGTGGCATACTGTAATGCCCCAACAATGGACCTATATTGAGAATGGTCAGACAGGTAGTTCCCCCCAAATTGGCTGAGTTTACAACTGCTGGTCATTGGAGTGGGCAGTGACTTGGCTTCTGCCATGTTTGCCTTGGCCAGCAAGTCTCTGATGTATTTGCTCTGTGACAGCAACAAAGCTCCATTGGGCAGTTTCTTAACTTCAACCCCTAAGAAATAGTCCAAGTCTCCTAGCTCTTTGAGGGCAAATTCAGTTTTGAGCTTGCTGATGAGTTGAGCGATTCGAGTGGTAGAGGAGCCAGTGACAATAATGTCATCCACATAGATTAGAATGTAAGTGCTGAGTCCACCAGAAGTGTGAACAAAGAGAGAAGGGTCACACTTGCTAGATTTGAAACCAAAGTGAACCAGGGCCTGAGTTAGCCTTTCAAACCATGCCCGGGGGGCTTGTTTGAGGCCATAAATGGCTTTGTTTAGCTTGCAAACCTCATGGGAGTTTGAACTAGTGAATCCCATGGGTTGTTCCATGTACACCTCTTCTGCCAGCAATCCATTAAGAAAAGCATTGTTTACATCCAGTTGCTTAATATCCCAGTGATGAGTGATGGCTAGTGTAAGTATAACTCTCACAGTGATTGGTTTCACTGCAGGGGAGAATGTCTCAGTGTAGTCAAACCCCTGTTTTTGATGGAACCCTTTGGCCACTAAACGTGCCTTGAACTTGTTGACTGAGCCATCTGGGTTCTCTTTCACACGGAAAACCCACTTGCAGCCAATTGCTTGCCTATGGGGAGGTAGATCTACTAGTGTCCATGTGTTATTTCTCACCAAAGCATCAAACTCTTGCTGCATTGCATCTTTCCAGTGAGGAGATGCTAGGGCCTCCTTAGGAGAGTGAGGTTCTGCATGTGTAAGCAAGATTTGAGAGACCCTAGTTTTGGACCTAGTGACCATGGGGTGCTGGTTACAGGTCTGTGAGATGGTGGGAGGTCCTTAAGAGTGACTGGAAGAAGTGTTTGGACTATTGGCAGCAGAGGGAGATACTGGATACTGTGGTGTTAGACCTGAGTGCAAAGAAGGCAGAGTTGAGGTGTTTGAGGTGTTGGAGATAGAGGGAGTTGGAGAGAGAGGACTGTTGGAGACTGAAAGTGACCTAATAGGAGACAATTGAGGCAAAGGAGACAGGTTGGGTGAGGGATGAGGAATGATTGAAGGAGAAGGACTGATAGGAATAGGATGAGACTGAATAACAGTGAGAGGAATGGATGAAGGACCATGGTGCACTATCAGATTTTGTGGCAAAGGGGAACCGAAATTCATTAAACTGAACATCTTTAGAGATGTATAGCCTACCATCATTTGAGAGACATTTGTATCCCTTGTGAGTTGAGGAGTAACCTACGAATGTACATTCACATGACCTGAATTGGAGTTTATTTTTGTTGTAGGGTCTGAGGCAAGGGTAGCATGCACACCCAAAAACCCTCAAGAATGAATAATCTGGTTCCTTATTGTATAGGACGGCATAGGGAGATTTTTGAGACAACTTTGGAGTGGGAATTCTGTTAATTAGATATGCTGCAGTGGTAAATGCATGATCCCAGAATCTCATAGGCAAAGAGGCTTGGGCTAGGAGGGCTAAACCAGTCTCTACCACATGTCTGTGCTTCCTCTTAACACTACCATTCTGATGGTGTGTGTGGGGACAAATTACACAATGTATGGTGCCCATCTCAGCAAGAAATTTGGAGAATGGGTGAAATTCACCCCCCAAATCTGTCTGGACAGACTTGATGACAGTGTGAAATTGAACTTTAACCATTTCTAGGAATTGTTTAAAGATGGTTAATGTTTCTGACTTTTGTTTTAGTAAGAAAAGCCAAGTGAAACGGGTGTGAGCATCAACAATGGAAAAGTAATAGGAGAGCCCCGAAGCAGATTGCACAGGGGCTGGACCCCACAGATCCAAGAAAATCAAGTCAAATGGTTTTTCATAAGTTGTGGTGGAGGCATGAGAAGGCAATCTGTGAGATTTGCCATAACAACAAGAGATACAAAAATCCATGAAAGTTTTATTCACAATTGGAATTTTACATAGCTGCAATACATTTTTGATGGCTACATCATTTGCATGCCCTAATCTGCAGTGCCATAAGTAATAAGAGTTTGGCACTACACTACAATCAGAAAGAACTTGATTACAACTAGAGACAACTTGATTACAACTTGAAGTTGGAGTTACAACTTTATTTGAAGTAGGACAACTAGTTACAATAAGACATATGGGGAGGGCTTGAACAGACTTGCTTGCCACAGTGAGTTGAGGGAAAACATATAGACCTTGAGGAGTGACTTGACCAGTTAGAAGGACCTGCTTATTGATCTGAGAAATAACATAGCAGGCATGAGAATGAAACTCAAATATAACCTGATTATCATGAGCAAACTTGCTTATACTTAAGAGGTTTTTAGTGATTTTAGGAACATAAAGAATTTCACTGAGGATAAGAGTAACACTAGGGTTATGAGGTGATGCTACACATGCAGAACCTGTTGAGATAATAGGGAGTCCAGAACCATTACCCATATACACTTGGTCTAAGCCACAATTAGGTGTTTGTTGCTAGAGATTCGCCAAGTCTGAAGTGACATGGTGAGTGGCACCACTATCAGCATACCACATCCCTGCATCTGAGCCAGAACCGGATGCTGCCATAACCATTGGATCAGAACCAGATGCAACCGTAGCCATAAGACCATTGGACTGAGTGGCATGTGAATAGGCAGCCTGAGGAGTGGTGTTTGGCAGCTGCCATGGCAGAGGTAACAGTGGTGTATTAGCTGAGTTGTTAGCTTGCTGAACAGAAGTGTAGGCCATAGGAGCATAATGAGCCGAGAATTGAGGAGGCTGAGTGTGACTCTGAGGTTGACTCAGTGAATAGTGCCTTGGTTGAAGCTGACCTTGATACTGATTAGGAGATGGCTGAGTGGAATACTGATTTGGTCGAGCCGTGTAAGCCTGATCAAACCGATAATAACAATTGAGTGCATCGTGGTTGTTGCGATGGCATATTTGACACTCCACACCTCCACGATTGTAATATCGTCCACCTCTTCCTCTTCCACGGCCACCATAGCGACCACCGCGTCCACCTCGGTATCCATTTCCAGAATAGGACGAATTAGGTTGCTGATACTGATCATTGTTTGGTAAGGAATTCAAGAAAGGAGGTGGAGGATTCAAGGGTTGAACCTGATTAGGAGGTGGAGGATTTGAGGTGTGTGTGCCAAATTAACAGAAGACGCATCAACGGCGGTCTTAGCTTTGAGTCTCTCCAAACGCGACTCATGTGAAAGAAGAAGAGCCTCGATCTCAGCCACCGAATGAGGATCCACTCTGCTTTCAATTGTAGGAAAAAGAATATGGTACTCTTCTAGTAAATCTTCCAAGATCGCATCCGCATGTTCTTGAAGTGTGATTGGGTTGCCGATAGAGGCAAGCGCATCAACCAGAGTTTTGATGCGAAGGAGGTACTCATTGATCTTGCGATCTGCCTTTGTGATGTGCCTTAGTTCTGACCTCAATTGTGCGCTTCTTGCTTTCGTCAAAGCATTGAAATGGTTGTGGAGCTCATCCCAAAGCTCCCACGCATGGACACAACCAATTACTCTGGCATGTATCGAATCTGATAAAGAATTCAACAACCAAATGAACAGATGTTGATCTTGTGCCTCCCACGCAAGATACTGTGGATTCGTGCGATCTGCGATGCGATCATCATCGTTTAGGTATCGCGGTGGGATTCTTGGACACGCAACGAATTTTTCAAGCCTATTAGCGTGAATAACAGCCTCAACTACTTGTTTCCAGTGTAGAAAATTACTATCAGTGAGCTTAATGGTGACGATTGAAGAGAAATTGGAGGAAGATTGTTGCGCTTGCGCCGGTGGTGGTGGCAGCGGCGGAGGAGGATCGTGCTCGGTAGCGGAAGCCATGGCCTAGGACTTAAGCTCTAGATACCATGTAAGAAAGAGAATCTAAGCATAGAGAGAGAGAGAGAGTAGAAGAATTGAATTCTTGATTCTATATTTCTTAATGACTAGATACAATGAATCTACTATATATAGGACACGGGCCCTAACTGATTCTGTTAGACTGAGTCAGTACAATCTCAGTTATGCTGAGTCAATTCAGTTTTATCTAACTGACCTTACACATATATACATATACACTAACAGGAACCAAATTGAAACTGATTGTCACATACAGGGACTGAATACAAAATTTTATTTTTTTTGTCCCTATATGCGATAATCATTTTCACTTTAGTCATTAAACGTGATGATCATTTTCAATTTGGTACCTATACTTTAATTTCAACAAACAACATTATAACACCAATAAACGTTGATAACCAATTTAGAAATAATTGTACATACAGGGACTGACCTAAAAAATTTTCACACATAACGACCAAATCCAAAATCAATATCTCCTATAGGGATCATATAATTAGTTTAACCAAAGAGGAACTACTCCTGCCTGAAGCTTTTCTTCTTATTTTTTCCCTTTGCATTTATTTCCAACATTACCTTTCTTTCTTTTTGATTTGCTAAAGGACGTTATCACATTGTTTGATCATATATCCGATCCTACCTAATAGAAAAAGGCTTAATTATTGTTGATGTAACTTTCTTTTCTTTTCAATCATGGGGTAAAAAACTAAAATCACTACATTCGTTTGTCCCTCCCAATATCCCACATTGGAGGGAGCCTTATGCACCGCAAGGTTGGCGAGTGTAATTTAAAGATCTTTTAAATTTGCTTTCTTTTGTTGGACCACCATATATTCATATTATATGATATTTCGGTTGATTGTTATTTCTGCGTAAAGTATGCTTAAATTAATGGGAGTGTTTATCTATGATAGTGTCACTGCAAAGGTTATTTAGCTCGCACTCGTTTCCAAAGGCTAAAGAAAGCAACAATTGATGTACAGTGTTCCTGGAGAAGAACAAATGCACGAAGAGAACTTCGAAAACTTAAAATGGTGATTGCCTATTTTTTGTGTTTACCTTTTTTTATTCTTCCAACATAAGCAAGTTGCTTGTATTTTTCATTTCAGAAGTAATTAACATTCTAGAACATCTTGATTTTTTTAAAAGAGTTTCAAAGACTTTATTTCCCCTTTTCAAGTGTTGGAAAATTCTTTATACTAGTACTACTATACTGCTTCGTTTTTTGATAGAATAATTTTTTTAAGATCCAAATTTGTGGTTCTTTATGTGCTAGCAAAACACCAATTAGCACTAGCTAATCGAAAAAAGTGTCAGTCGAAAATGGTTGTGTTGTTTTCTCCGTCCAAAATGAGAAACTTATAGTACCATAACTGCTATGCTACAACTTCTATTTTTTAGTTTTATTTTGTATATCAAGACATCGTTGATTGTTATTATATTTGAAAGAAGATTCTAAATTTTAGCTTCTTGCAGGCTGCTAAGGAAGCCAAGGCTCTTGAAGCTGCCAAAAATAATCTAGAAAAGCAAGTCGAAGAACTAACTTTGTGTCTAGAAACGGAGAAGAGAATGAGGGTAGTTTATTTATTTATACAGTAGATGAAAATGTGCAATTATGAAATAAAGCTCCTTTGTGTATACTATTACTGACTCTTTTTATTTTACCTCCACAAGTATTGTTCTAATCATATTATTTTGCTGACTTTTTAACTGTTTTGGTTCATTGTGATATTGAGGAAGCCAAGACACAGGAAAATGAAAAACTACAGTCTTCTTTGCATGAAATGGAGCTTCAGTTCCAAGAAACTAAGGCAATGCTCATTCAGGAACGTGAAGCTGCCAGAAAAGCAGCTGAGCAAATGCAAGAAATTCCTGTTAATGTTATGGACAATGAATTGATCAATAAGCTTACAGCAGAAAATGAACAACTAAAGGTAAACATTATATAAAAAAAGTGTTTGAAAACTTTATGCTTCTGGCTGTGTCATAATGTCCGAATTTGTTGTTACTTCTGATGTCTTACAGGAGATGATTAATTCATTGGAAAAGAAAACTACACAGTTTTCTGCTAATGTTACTGACAATGAATTGGTTAATAAGCTTACTGCAGAAAATGAACAACTCAAGGTAAATTTTACATAAAAAAAAGTCTTTGAAATTCATGCCTCTTGCTGTGTCATAGTATGCAAAATTATTGTTACTTCTGATGCTTCACAGGAGTTGGTTAATTCATTGGAAAAGACAACTATACAGGACTTTCCTGTTAATGTTACTGACAATGAATGGATCAATAAGCTTACTTCAGAAAATGAACGTTACCAGGTATAGATTACATAAGAAGTGTTTGAAATTTATGCTTATGGGTGTGTCATAATATCCAGAGTTATTTTTACTTTTGATGCTTTGCAGGATCTGGTTAATTCATTAGAAAAGAAAATTGACGAAACAGAGAGGAAATATGAAGAAAGTAACAAGCTAAGTGAAGACCGCATGAATCAAATTATAGAGACAGAAACAAAGATGATTGAGTTAAAGACATCTATGCAAAGGTTCTCATAGAGACTTTTGTTACTGTAAGATTGCATTGAAATGCATATTTGGTGTTTTCCTTGGTTTAATATGTTGCCTTTGTTATTTGTTAGGCTTGAAGAAAAACTCTCTGATATGGAAACTGAGAATCAAATTTTGCGGCAGCAAGCCCTGTTGAGTTCATCATCTAGGAGAATGTCAGGAAAGTTTTCACCTGCTTCAGCTCCGGTAAATACACAAATTCATTGTTCATTAGTTGAGGTTGTTGGGACTCGCAATTGTCCGTTGCCAATCCCATTAATTTCTTTTAATTGAAATTTTCTAAATTATTGTCCATTAAATAGATTTTTTCCAGTCCTATGTAATTAGTTTCTATTCACATATAATTGAGGACAATTTAGAAACTTTCAATTAAAATAGTTAATGAGTAATGTGAATTAATAATTGTGAGTCTCAACAGTCTCATATTGTCATATCTGTTTACCCATACTTTTATTAATGTTTTTTCTACTCTTGCTTTTGCAGCCTTTGGAAAATGGTCATCAGGTAATAAAAGGTTTTTGAATTTGAAAGCCCTGATACTCTACTTGCAATTTATATATCATCTTTGTATTCTTAAAAATAAAATTTCAACCTTTTATTTTCTCATCATTTTGAAGAAAAGTCTGTATTCTATAGGCACCACCGAGTTCTACATCAGCAAAAACATTTGGTACGGAAGCTGACAGTAAAGTGAGGAGATCTCAAATGGAGAGGCAACAAGTATGCTCTTACAGAACAATTGTTGCTTTTTAATATATTTAATTCAAACTTTTATATACTTTCACATCATTTAGTCGGATTTTTTCATTTGCTTTCTTTGGTTGTAGGAGAGTGTAGATGCTCTTTTCAAATCTGTGACAAAAGATCTTGGGTTCTCTGAAGGAAAACCTGTTGCAGCTTTTACCATTTATAATTGTTTGCTGCATTGGAAAGCTTTTGAAGCAGAAAAGACAAGTATATTTGATCGTCTTATTCAGCTTATTGGTTCTGCAATAGAGGTAACTTGCTGTTTACTCAAACCTTTTTATGAATTTTCCTGTTAGAGGTTAAAGCATGATTTCTTTACTCTTTAGTGCTGAAAATGATTTGTAGCTGCCTATTTAATACCTACCAAAAGTGAATGTTGGTAAAGGAATTTTGAAAATACACCATCCCAATGAATGTCACAAGTAGATATGACGAAAATGGGCTCACTAAACACACATAGAAGTAGATATCTGGACAACGAGGCAGTTAAGAATTAAGAGTGTCCACCATTTTCCTTTACTTATCAGTGACTCCCTCCTATTTTCATCAGTCCGTTAAAGTTGATCCACAAGAATTAAGAATGTCGTTTACTTGGTTATAAGCAAAAACTAATTTGATTAACTGACTTATTTTTATTGAAATGATCAAAATATTATTTCTCTCTGACTTATTAATACAAAGGGTAAAGTTAGAAAAAAAAAATTAGTGACTTATTGGTTTTCAAACTGGACCAAACAAAATGAAAAAGCAAAAGTGGACAGGTGGAGTAGATGATATCCTTGTTCCTAATACTCGCTTCAATCCCTAGAAATACTTAAAAATTATCATCTTTTAAAATGAGTTTTTTCTCTACTTTTTTTATGTCCTTGATGTTTAAAACAGGGTGACGTCCATCAAAGTTAGAGTCATGGTTATTTTAAGAAAGTCTCACATGGTATTACATTTAACATTTTGCAGGATCAGGACAATAATAATTGTATGGCTTATTGGTTATCCAACACATCTGCTTTGCTGTTCCATCTTCAGCGGTGTCTAAGAGTACCTTCAACACGGAAACCACCCACTCCAACATCGTTTTTTGGGAGGATGACCCAGGTGTTATGTTTATTTACAATTTACAACTGTCTAATTTAAAATGTGCTCAACATATCCATTTGAACTTTTGGGTCATACTGCTTATCGACATTTTATTTGCATATACAATTGTTTAGATGCTGCATGTTGTACTCAGTTATAGAATTAATTGGCGTATGCAATGTTTTCCAGAATGTATGATTAAAAATTGAAGGTTATCAGTAGGATGTGTCTGTCTCATTATAATCAGTAGCATGTTGTATGTATACATATTTACCTTGTAGAATGTTAGTTTCTGAACTTCGTTAGCAATAAAAGCCAAAGAAAATGAAGGGAGAAAACAAAAGGTTTAATTAATATGTAGGTATCTCAACTATTTGAGAATTTTCAAATATGTACATATTTACCTTATAATCAGTAACATGTTGTATATATACGTATTTTTAAAAGTTTGTAATTGGAAGTTGAACATGTAGAAAATTTGTAAGGGTTTTTCTATCCAGTGCAATCTTGCACAGTTTAAGGAATCCAAAAGAGTAAATTCATATGGAAACTTGTGTATTTTATACTTTCAAAATAAAATGCTTAGTTTTTCAATAAATAGTTGCTGTTTTTGGGTTCGTTAACCTGTGCAAGGTTGCACAGGATAGAAAAAACCCAATTTGTAATGGGGTCCCTCAAACACTTTTTCCATTAAGGTTTCGTATCCACTCATCATTTGTTGATGTAAAATGATAAATTCCTTTTGGGTCCAATATTTGGGAACAAAAGGATATGTTTGTTCATGCATTTTACTTTAAATAGACACTTATAAATTACGACATTGTAGATCAATGTTGTTTCCCAGTGTTTCCATTCATGTTTCATCGTTAATAAATACTTATTACACATTTATGCCTGATATTGTAAATAATGATTATAGATAATGACATTAAACTAAAAATATGCAATACAACATTGTTTCTCAGGGTTTCCGCTCTTCCAACAGTCTTTCTAGTAATGCACTTGATGTAGTACATCAAGTCGATGCCAAGTATCCTGCTTTGCTTTTCAAGCAGCAGCTTGCAGCTTATGTGGAAAAGATTTATGGAATCATTAGAGAAAATTTGAAGAAAGACTTGTCACCTCTTCTTTCTTCTTGCACTCAGGTATTGCCTGTAAGTGGAGTCAGTCTATATCTAGTTGACTATACGTCAGTGTAAGTATGCTTTTCCACTCACATGTTATTATGACTTCAGGCACACAAAACATCAGATGACAACAACCAACCAGCTGGTTCTTGGCTCAGCATTATCGAATGCCTTAATAGATTTCTCAAGATTCTGAAAGAAAATTATGTATGTGACGGTTTGGTAGTATAGTGAATTGGCATCATTGCACCCCTTGACTTTCCAGTCCTTTTCTTTGTTATAGAGCATACTGATTTCTAGTTTTGTTTCAGATACATCCTATTCTACTTCAGAAGATATTTAGCCAGACTTTTCAATACATCAATGTGGAATTCTTCAATTGGTAAGTTGCATAGTTTCATTTGGCCTCTTTTACAGTAATGGATTATAGGCATCTGGGTTGACTTGTGATTGGCAATCCCATGTTCTCTAGTCTTCTTTTACATCGAGAATGCTGCACATTCAGCAATGGAGAACATGTAAAAGCAGGGTTGGCTGAACTAGAACTATGGTGTAGCGAAGCAACAGAGGAGGTACACACTCTAGATACTCTAACTAGTGACAGAATAGATGTTCACACTTTTATAGCTTTCCTATACATATTTACATCAGTCATGATATCTAAACAATGATTTAGTTCTTACTTGGCCACTAACTTCTCTGTTGCAGTATGCTGGATCATCTTTGGATGAACTCAAACATGCGATGCAAGCAGTTAGATTCTTGGTATGCCTATTACTTCTTACATCAAATCTTTTGCTTTATAGATAGACATCAGTCAGTGCTTGTTTATTTTGTTTTATTTCTACTTTTCATCATATTTTATGGATACAATTAAGCCGGTTAATTAAGATTTTGCTCTAGACTTGCTGTCTTGTCTTTCCTATTGAGAGATTAGTAAGATACCGTGTGAAAGGACACTGCTTCACTTGGTATTTATATTATTACTGTATGCAATGCATACATGAGTAATATACCACAACTACAAGAAGTTTCCTATATCCTCAGTCATCCATTTCTCTACCTTTTTTAATTTGGATGCAATTATTTCTCCAGGTTGTACGGCAGAAGGATGGACTATCGTATGATGATCTTACAAATGACCTCTGCCCTGTAAGTCTTTTTCTTCTAACATGAGTGAATGATAACAAGTGTAAGCGAAAGCTATTAATGCAAACCATGCTTGTAAGATAAATATGAATAGCTAATCCTTGGACTGCCAACATCAATTCATAATAAAGCTAAACAACTTTTGTCCTAATCTTCTCTATATAAACAAAATCTTCTCTATATAAACAAAATGTGAGTAGATTTTTTCTTTTACCTTTTTCGGGGTAGAAAATAAACTTCACTTCCTAATACTTTGGATTGCTGATTAGGAGATGCACTTCAGATTATTATAGTGTACTTATAACACCAACAACAACCAGGTCTTTTTCTAGTAGCTCAGCTACATGGATAAAGCAACATCATTAGACTCTACAAATATAGTGTACTTAATAAGTGGGTTTAATGTTTCTCTCTTATGACTATACATGCTGAATTCAGGCCCTGAGTGCTCATCAGCTTTATAGAATATGTACACTTTATCAGGATGACAATGACAATATGCAAAGTGTGTCACCAGATGTAAGTTACAGAATTGATGAAATATACTCATTTTTCTCAGCATTTACTTTGCTATCTGAATATTCATTATTGTAATTATTGCTTGCCATTTACTTGTGCAGGTCACTACTAGCTTGAAGTTTCTAATGACAGATGAAGAAGAAGATGATAGCAAATCTTTCTTGTTGGAAGACAATTCAAGGTAAATTTTGCTGATATGATGCACACATATACATGCAGATCCAAGAAATTTTATTTGTAACTGAAAACTAAGTTATTCAACCTTCACTGTTTTCCAACTGCAGTATTCCTATTATAGTTGAAGAGATTTCTAGTTCCCTTAAAGAGAAGACCATTCCAAAAGTAAAACCTCCTGCAGAACTTCTTGAGAATCCAGCCTTCCAATTTTTACATGATTATTGTTAGTCCTCCTGTGGTGCAGAATAACTTTCCAGGTTGAAATATCTTCTCTGTTGAAACCCCATATTGTAAATCCACCCACTATTTTTACCCCTTCTTGTATTTTTAGTGGAATCCTTATTGTACTGGTTGTGATAGCTAAAAGGCAGGGTAGGTTTCACAATTCATGTTAAAATTTTCTTTGATCTCTATTTTTCATTAGATTATATGGATTTCCACATGGGGCACAAATCTTTGTATTAGTATGAGGAAAGAAAAGTTATGTTTGTAAAATGGTAGGAGTTGATCCCAGAGATTGTTTTGCCCTTCATGTTGTCATTGTAGAAAGCTGCACATTACTGTCAAATGCTATGGTGAAATGGGCCATTTATGTAAGAGCACCATCCTCTGTAATATTGAAATAATATTTGAAGCATGTTGCAAATTAGTCGCTTTTAAGTTACAATTACAATGCTAAAGTGTTGATTTTGTACTTAAGATTTTCGCGTGTTTGGCGTATATTACACACCACCCATGTGGCAAGTGCTGAACCAATCATTTTAACACTTGGACATTTGACTTTTCAACTAATCAATATTTGAAAATTTGACCCACCCATGTGGCTATTGGATTGATCCACAATTTGCCACATGGATGGTATAATGGGTGGTGTAAATTTTGGGTAGTGCAACTTAGCCCAATTATTTATTATTTAAATAATGATGAGCCTTTGGGAATGGAGCCAACGGAGACCTCTTGTAACAGTTATATCCAGAGTCAGATTTGAAAACTTTGACAATGGTTGAACTTCTAGGCATCTTGCAAATTCATCAATAGAAGCTAAATGAAGATATTTCCAACAAAATGGGAAAATATACTGCATTGGAAGCTGATCAGGAAATCACCAAGGTTGCTCCTTCCAAACCTCTTAAAGTGGGAGAGTCTAGAAATGAATTAGGCGAGTCTGATGGGAAAGGGTCTAATCGTGATGTTGAACTGTCATTACTCACCAGAAAAATGAAGAAATTGTGGAAGAACATAAGCAAGCAAAGAAAGGAGTGACCCTTCAGACGATTCCATAAGGAGAAAGGCTTTTAAAAAAGCAAGATCATCTAATAAGAACCCAATAGTGTGCTAAGAATGTAAGAAGTTGGACACATCAAGGTTGAGTGTCCCCAACTGAAAAAACTACCCAACTGAAAGTTCTTTAGAAAGAAGAAGAAAGGCATGATCACAACTTGGGAAGATTTAGAATGAAGAAGCAAAGGAAGAAACCAACCTCTGCTTAATGGCTGACCTAGATGAGTTAGAAAATGAGGCAAAAGCTTCTGACCTTGAGTAGTATGTGGGCAAGAAGAGAGAGACTCATCAGTGGTAGTAGCAACAAGCACGAGCTTGGAAGAACTAGACAAGATTGAGACCAACTCCAGACCTTGGAGGACATGTGGGAAATTCTAAATCAAGTGTCTTGTTTATTACAATACCCGCGCGTGTGAACTTTTGAAGGAGCTAGAACGATCCATGGCCTGGCCATGGAACCTGCCATGGTCGTGGATCGCGTGCATCAGAAATATAATTGACAGGTTATTGGCATCCTTTACTGAGGGAGGAGTGGTTACAAATTGAAAGGGGTGTTAAAAGGAGCAAAAGGGGACTCGAAAATAGGGGAGGATACACTACAAAATAGAAGAAACATCAAGGATTAGAGGAATTTTACAAAGGAGGTCTCTCGGAATTCTCTATTGCTGCAACTCTAAGAGTTTTTCTTCTCCTTCTTTTGTATTCTCTTCTTTATTCTGAATGTTATTTTGGATTCTTATGGATTTTCCTATGAATATGCTTGAGTAGTTCTTTATTCTAGGATGAGGGATTAGCCTAATTTGGCATTGACAATGTCTTGATCTTTTCTCTCCTTAATCTATGAATTATTTATGATTCAATTTTTGCGCACCAACTGTTTGTGAATATGCCGGCCACATGTTTGCATAATTGTTGATCTTGAGGGAAGACCGAAAGGTGAACCTTAATTTTAGAACTCTAAAACTAAACTTGAATTGTTAATCACGAAAGTAGATTAACCTTCTTTGGAGCAATTCTTGAATTATCATTGTTCTTAAAGGGTTCATCTTAATTTGAATGCCATGAAAATAGGTATTGGATTATTTTGGACACGTTATCGTATTCTGAAAGGGAGCAGTAATTAATTAGGATAATTCGCTTTCATAGATAATTCAGATGATTAAGGGGGAGATTTTGTTATAGACTTGTCAATATTATTGTGGTGAACCCGATTCCTAGAGTTTTTTTTATAAATTGTTTTCCTTATTCAACTCTTTAATTGCCTTATAAATTTTGTTCTTTCGAAATTATCTTTTCTTGGGTACCTTAATCCTTTGAAAAAATTGATCCGTCTAGATAATAATAATTGTACGTAATTGGTACTCAACAACACGGTCCTAGTGCAACGATTGTTACTACTTGGAAGAATCGTGCACTTGCATTTTACACAACAAATGGTTAGACAATGAAATTAGAATCATAGTGCAATAAAGAAACATACCAATATGATCAAGAGTTAGTTGGATGAAAAGTATTTTCATTGTCAGTTCGTAAAGCCTCCACCTCTTCAATAGTTAAGTGTAATGCTCCATTTTCTCGATAAATATTTGAGGAAAGGATTAAGCATGTTTGAAGGCTTAATCATGTTCCTTAGGTGTTAGTGGCTTGTGTTTCAAATTTGAGGTCAATCGGACTTCAAACGAGCTCAGAACGCACCGAAACGCGCAAAAATCGGGTACTGACATCAGCTCAACGTCTGAGCGTGCAGAAGCCAAATGTTGGAGCGTTGGCACGCTAAAACGTGGCCTATAGGGATGCTTGAGCGTGGCATGTTCCCAGACATGTGTGGAACACGTGGCAACGAGTAAACGACGCATGACAGCAGGGTTCCACGCTCTAGCATGGAGGTGCCCAAGCTAAAGCATTGGCACGCTTGAGCATGCACCTCCGGCATGCTAGAGCGTGCTCAGTTCAGCAGCACAACTTAAGCTTTTCATCCACTTTTTCTCTTGCACAAATTTCATTTTATTCTCAGCTGCGAAAAACAGAGTTAGAGATAGGGGAGAGCATCTAGATAGAGAGTATGAGCTTGAGAAAAATCCATCAGTCCGATCGCAATTCCGACTTGAAACTGTGATCAGGGCAACGAGTACGTCTTATACCTACCTTTGATTCGTTGATCAACCGAGGTAATGCTCGAATCCCTAACTTGTCAACACATCGACATTGTTGTCCTTCGTTCTTTCTTAGTTCTTGCATGAATTCTAGCTTCGTTTATGGATTTATTACAAAATTAGGGTTTGTGACAATGTCTAGATGTTGTCTATGTGTTAGGATAAATTTCGGAGCATCAGGGAGCTCCATAGAGGACGAGGCGGCGACTATGATCTTAGAGAGGGGTGCAATTTTCGAGGTTCGGGAAGTCGGCAAGCAAGTGTACAAGGTAGGGAGAAAATACCTAACATGCCGGGGAGGCATGCATAGTATTGTATGTTAAGCTGTATGTGTAGGATGCCCCAGACCCTAGTAGTTGTCAAATAGTCGACAGTAGTTAAACCCTGGTTGAAAATGATTTTAAAATGCTTGTAGGATTTAGTTACTGTAGGCTTATCGGCGTTAGAGCAAAACCCTAGGTTAGATAATTCTGGTTGAGGATGCATGTTTATCTGCTATATGATGTTGTCTATGGACGTTTCTACTGGTTGATGTGTGATATATGCTTTATATTTGATTATATTATATTGTTGGTGGTTGATGTTATGATATGTATTGATGCTGCTATTGAGGTTGACAGGTTGTTGTGGTAGAAACCCTAGTTGACACCCTGAGGGTATGTTGTTTGTGAAAGTGAGGTAAAAGTGGTGTATTGGCATTGGGATGAGAATGTGGATGCCTAGGGCATCGTGATACATGTAGGTGGAAGATTGGTACCGGTGTCAACTTAAGTTGCTTGTGCATTACATAATGCCATAGTGGTGAGCAACGTGACTGGGAGTCATGCGAAGTTGGTGTACCCCAGTGCGGGTACGGAATGCGAGAGGGATGGTTCTGGTAAAAACTTGGGGATGTAGTCGGGTTCGGATTGATTGACAATGACCAGTGGCTAGTACACCACTGTGTCCTGATCTCCGCTGCTACTCGACTATCTCGACGTCTGGGCCCTGAGTATTCCACGTCACAGGTGGACCTTCCAATGCGACCAAGATACCCCTATTGGAGTTGAGCTCAAAGGGGGAAGCACCTTTATTGGTCATTGCGAGTGGAACAATTACCTGGACAAACCAACTGACATTCTCTAGGCAAGGAAGGCCCGTGAGAGAGAAAGAGAATGTCCGGAGAATCAGTATTCCCAGTGTGAGAGATCGGTCGACATGTATAGGAGTGTGACTCCTTAGAAGATTGGTCCTAGATGTATAATTGAGGATGTTTGCAAAGGGATGATTCGAGAGATGGTTGTTGTATGTGTATGTTTGTTGTATGATAACATGTTGTATTGTGCCCCAACCCTTATATGGTGATGCTTAGTTGCTTATCTCTCATCTTTCTCTATCTTTCATTGTATGTATCGGTACGATAGATGAGCAGCAGCAGCAAGATGGGGACGGCGACATGGCAGGACTACCATCCGAGGCATTACCTGCAGATGATCCCACCCAGGATCCCGATTCTCGGGGATATTGAGATTGTATATCATGATGACTGTGGGTGGCAAGTCGACCACTCACAGTTCTTCATGACTTACATCGGCCTTGTCAGCTTCTATGTACGTCTTGGAGAAGGTCCATATTTTCATTTGGACGGCCCATAGAGATGTGGTATCCACCTCGTCAGAGGGAGTTCCCTGACGATATGTGGAACATAGTGGATAGGTCCGAGGCTCGGAGTCATGTGTGTATGATGCAGAGAGGCAGGAGACAGAGGAATGTGCAGACCATGTATCATTACCGTCGCCTAGAGCCAGAGATGCTAGAGTCTACTGACGTCGCTTCGGCGAAGGAAAGGGTAGTTCTAGGTGCGCATAACGTCTGTGATATGGATATGTCGGGCGCATCTGCTAGGGTGTGCCTCTTGAGCATATTTTGATATTTTGATGTATTTTTGGTGAGGCGGACCGGGTAATTATGGTATGACCTTCTAAGACCAGTGTTTATGTATTTTCTTTTATTTTATGAGTCTGTATAGCTTTTATAGGTTTCTAATCCCTCTATTGGGATTTACCGTACACTGGAGACAATTTGCATATAGATTGTGTATATATATGTTTACTGCTTTCTATTGCACATGTTCAAATGTTTTTAATTCTTTACGCCTTTCATATTATAATATTTTCGTCTGTAATAAAGCGCATTAACGTTAATAATAAATTAAGGAGTAGTTAATTAGGATTCTTTTTTAATCGGACATCGGGGTGTCTCATTAAGTATGGTGGTGACTCATCGGTACCCAATTAGAACTATCCTCAAAGGTTTGAAAATTGTTTAGGTCATAGCTTTTATACCTCATCAATTCTTAAATTTATTAATTTGCTCATGAATCAACATCGTAATATACTTGGAGATATGTTTATATAGAAGAAGTAAACATATTTTGAATATAATACCTTTGTTATTGCCTCAAGTTGTAATGAGTAAACAAGATCGTCAAATTTTTTATGCTCTAGCTGTAACACCCTTCTACCCCGCATGTTATAAGGCATTTAATATAAAAACAATTATATGAAACACATGCATTTTATTGGATAATTCAAAACATTTGTCCATGGGTAGAAAAGTCCCACATGAACGAGTTCACAACGCGGAAAATAAAACAAGTTTAAAACAATAAAACATAACAAGTAAACTACCTAACCCCGATGTCACATTCAAAGCTGGTATAACCGTTCCAGAAAACATATCCTCGGAATTACAACTGAAACAACTAACTGAACATAAGAACAAGCCCTAACTATGAGTGACGGCTCCTCAGAGTCACTCCTCTCCGGGCTGCTCATCATCCTCTGCAAGATGCCGATTAGGCCAAACAAACAAACAAATAATAGGGAGTAAGAATCATGTACACAGAATAACAAGGAGGTAGGAAGTAAAGTAAAACATACAAGCATGACACCAACGTAAGCTTACATCAACAACATGTATAAACATACATCAACAACATCAAACATGCTATGTAGTGCAATGCAGTCCTACTTTGCTAAACCAACAATATATGTGGATCCACTAAACTCGGGATGGACGACTTCGGAGTTAAATATCCACATTGAGAATCGACTCAACGCCGGAGAATCTACTCCTTGGATAGCCAAAGCATCAAACCAACGAATGCCTCGTCACGGGGGCGCAAGGAGAATCTACTCCAACCATGGATGGCCAGATCGCCGTACTCTAGGATGACCTCCCCTATGTCGAACATCCTTCAACAACAAGTCTGATGCAATGCGTATGCAACATAATAACAACGGTAAACGCCACCTCCATAACTCCAACGTAATCAACCGAAGACAACAGTGGAATCGTCCACAGCGGAATCTACCGCAACAACTTACCTCGCGGAATCTACTTGAGGACTTTAGTGGAATCGACCGCAACACTTGGGGCAAACTCTCGGCCACCAAGGTACAACAACAACACCTTAGACCCAAACTGCGGGGTCGAGGCTCCCTTGGCCATGAAGAACCAAGGCATGACTCATCAACGTGCGGCAACCCAACGGTTACCGACTTAACCATCTCAATTATCCTTTAATCGTCTTTAACCAAGTTATCTAATAAATCAGCGTGTTATCTTACAATCATGAGGAACTTGGGGTTAAAAATCCCTTATAAGCCTTTAATCATATTCTGATCAGATAGGGGAGCACAGGCATGCCCATCCCCTGTAAGGCCGTGCTGGTCACATAAGTGAAGCACGGTCGTGCTTCCTATTGGGCACAGTCGTGCTCAGATAGCACGGTCGTGCTCCTCTGCTACACGGCCGTGCTTAAAAGCACTTTCCATAATTCAACTGGGAGCACGGTCGTGCTCCCTGTTCAGCACGGTCGTCGTGCTCCCTGTTCAGCACGGTCGTGCTCATCGCGCTACTGTACTGTTTTGGGCAGAAACAGTAACCAAGTTTTTAACCAATTTTAGAGACTAATCCGTTAATCATCCTAAGTCAATTATTAACACGTTTTAAGGATTAAACTCATCATTAACATCAGCATCAACTCAACATTGGCATCAGCCCAATAACATCATCCAACAATCATACTCATCATCATGCTCATAACGACAATAACAACATAAACACAAATCCATTATTATGAACTTAGGAATGTACATCATATACCAAATAGCAACTATCATGTTATCAAAATAACCAACAAATCAATATACAAATCATATACTCATATAAACAAACCGGGGCTATGGGAACCCCTTTACTTTACTCTAACCCCAAGCCTATGAGTACACTACCCTTCTCCCCATACCTGGAGAAGGTAGCTCTAACAACGGTCCTAACGGCAAACTGGTCCCAAATCCTCGAACGGCTTACACCGGTACAAAACCTTGGATCACCAGAACACACCAACGATTAGTTCCCAATTCAATATAATGAAAGGAAACTTAGAAAGGGAAGAAACGTTACCTGTATACTTGACACAGATAAGCTAAAGGTCTCCCAAGAGTCTCCAACACTCAAGAATTGATTGTGTTAGCGGAAAAAGGGAGAGAAACTCTTCTGGCCGCAACAGGGTAGCAGCAGCCGTCAAAAATAGGGTTATGACGTTAACCCTCGATTCTGTGCCAAAAATATATAGCCTGGACCTAAGCACGGCCGTGCTCACCCTCGAGCACGGTCGTGCTCAACTTAGCGTCACCGAGACGCGGTCAGCATATTGAGCACTGGCGTACTCACTGTTTAGCACGGGCGTGCTCAACTTAAACTTGGCAACGCGCTTCAAACTTTAAGCACGGGCGTGCTGGCTACTGAGCACGGGCGTGCTCATGTACCAGAAAGGAACTTTTAAGCCAAAAATCCCACTAAGCCCTTAGCCAACAATTCCAACTTAACAAAACAGCTTAAGGAAAGCACTTAACAAAAAGCTGGGTGTTACACTAACCTATTTCTCTTATTTGAATAAATACGTTAAAATACACTCCAATTTCGCTCATAACCCAGATCACTATAAATTTGACTTAAAACATGGAACATTATTTTTTTCAAATTTGGTGCATCACTATTGTAAGATTCCCACTATTGGTCAAGAATATTGCATGTAACAAAATAAATTGTTATCCAAATTTACTTAACTATAATAAAGATCAAGGATAAAAAAAATAAAGATAATTATCAAGTATCAATCACTAATTTTACCTGACATCACTTTATTTTGTTTGCATATCGTAGGTTGTCTTTCGAAATCTGACTCAACATTTTTTATTATTTTCATCTCACTTGTAAACTTAGATTGTAAATCATGATCTTAGTGTAGCATACCTCTCAATGACATCCAAAAGGCCAGATGTTATGGAGTTTTTTTTTTTCTATTCTTCAATATTGAACCAATAAGCTATATAAGCCAAAAATCACCAGCATGGATATTTTTTAGAATTTGAAAATTCTAATGATTATCTAAGAAGCTCTCCACGTTCTTCTTGTTTCTTTGGAACCTTCTCGCCATCTGCTTTCTAGCTTTGTATATTACTTGATAAAAAAATTGATGGTAGGCTTATCTTCACTATCAACAATACATAACACATAAACAAGTGGCTCGATAAGTTTCACAATATCAACATCTTGTTCCCAAAAAATAGGATCCATGAGTTGTTTGAGACATTTTTTTGCCTTGGCATCTTTAGAATAAGTTGATCTTGTCCAATCTCTAGATGTTATACTATGGCTCGTACTGCATCTTTTTTAGCGAATTTACCTTACAATTGAATGAAATTAGTGGCAAAGTGAGTTGGAGTTGGACAAAGTATTTCCCTTTTACCAATATGGTTTCTCATCAAATATAATGGATGAAAACAATTATATATTTGGTAAATTTTGCAGTATATGATAATACCTCGCTTACTTCCTCTAAATTTCCAATGTCAAGCCACATCAAGTTGATACAATAAGTTGCACAAGGAGACCAAAATAAGTAATGTGACACCCTCTACCCCGCATACGTATAAAACATTGATAGATAAGGTAATTTTAAAAATAAACATCATTTATTGAAAATAAATCAAACTAAGGTAAAAAGCACCATATTGTATCAAGTCTCAAAACGCGGAAAATAAAACATAACATAAGCAAAACCCAACCCTTGATGTCACATACAGAGCTGGTATAACCAATCTGGAAAATATCCTCGGATACAAACTGAACAACTAACTAACTTCTGAAAACTGAAAATCCTAACTAAAGAGTCACGGCTCCTCGGAGTCACTTCTCAATTGGCTGCTCGTCGTCCTCTGCATAAAAGATACATGCCATACAAGAAACATAGAAATAAGGAGTAAGAAACATGAATATGAATATAATGGCAAGGAAGCAGTTAGCAAGACGAGCATACATCAACAAGCATGTCATAACAACAACAATATACATATCAACATCATCGTACAAACGTGTATGCTATGCAATGTAACTCTGCTCCACTACTCCATTATGCACTTGGATCTATTCTATCTCAGGAAGTCAACTTCGGAGTTACATTTCCACATTGGCCAATAAACACCAACGCCGGGGTAATCCACCAAACCTTGGGTGGACCCCTAGGACAGCCGACACACCTTATTCTTGGATGTGCCACCACGGTTATACATGATTCAGTTGAATCGCCGCGGACGGTCAGATCGTCTTATTCTCGGACGACCTCCACTATGTTAAACATCCTCCATTATCATCTCCGATGCGTGAATGCTTGCTCAACACAACGCACAAGCACAACCACCACCTCCGCTTGGGCCCATAGGCTACCCAAGTTTTAACACCATCAACACCTCGACCACTCGGTTAATCACTCTAGTCGTTCTGCACTAGAGATTACCACCTTGACCACCAAGCATCAAGGCTCCCTTAGCCACTAGGCTAGCAAGGTACCACATTATCTTTAATTATCACTCTAGCCATTAAGAACTAGAGATTACCACCTTGACCATTATGCATTGAGGTCCCCTTGGCCACTAGGCCACCAAGATACAACAATCTTATCACTTGTATTTGGTCTTCATGTTCCATTTGGTATTTTATTAGGTCTTTTAGGGCATTTGGGGTGAAACCCCTGCTTCAGCACTATTCTGTGTTCTGTTCTGTATAGGTGAGCACTGGCGTGCTCACCCCTCAGCACAGTCGTGCTGAGCTCACAGTCAAGCACGATCGTGATGACTATTGAGCACGGGCGTGCTTAAGCAGCGCGCCCAGTTCTGGGTTTGAATGGGAGCACGGGCGTGCTCGTGTGCGCGCCCTACTGGTCTTGGCAGGAGGGTCACAGACCCTTTGCCAATTCATTGGGAACAATTCAGATTCAATCCTATGGGTTCTTACTAATCCATTGATCATCAGTTTCATTAGCATTGATTAAATGTTCATGTCTTATAATTAAAGGGGAATTAATCCTTTAGTTTCATTCCATTAATTGTTCCTAATCGCTCAAGATCAATCCCTAAGGTCCTTGACCAAGCCATTGGCATAATCCTTACTCATTACTAACATTCAGTCTTATGAACAAGGGGAACAACCTCCCTTAACATTGTTTAATAGTTTTATCGTTTAACATTAACGCGTCACAACATCAATCAACAGCCAATATGTCACAACATCATAATTATGATAAAATACTCAATCATGGCATCATCACATTATGATGAACATAACAAACATCAATAAACAATTAATAACAGTAAAGCCAATATCATAACAACAAACAGTTTAACATCAGATAACAATTAGGCATATAGGCATACAACATGTTATCAAACATAAAGGGTTATGGGAACCCTTCGTCTTACGCTACCCCCAAGCCTACATACTCATACTATTCCTTCTTCCCATATCTGGTATGAAGAATTCCTGTTAAACCGAAGACGCTCCTAGACCGGTTCCCTCGAACGGCTCGACGAACAATCCCAAGCCTTGGTTAACACAAACAGAGTTAACCCATTAGTTCCCAATTCATGAAACAGAAAAGGAAACAGAAGAGAGAAAGACCATTACCTTTGCTAATTAGCGTTAGCGCGTGATTGTACTCTCTCAACTACGAACAGAACACCAAACAAGGATTGGGTTCAAAGAGGAAGAATGAGAGAGGCTACCGTCACACTTAGGATTTCCTAAAGTGCCAATTTTGAGGGTTTCACTCGTAACCTTTCGCTGCTCACTGTCTATATATAGACTCTGACCCGAGCACGGTCGTCCTCCCTGTTGAGCACGGTCGTGCTCCACTTAGCGTCAGCGAGACACGTTTCTCCCTTGAGCACGGTCGTGCTTCCTATTGAGCACGGCCGTGCTTGTGGCTCAACCAGCCACAAGACACGTGCATCAAGCACGGGCGTGCTGACATATGAGCACGGGCGTGCTCGTGCATCAGGAAAGGATTTTTAACTCAAAAACCCCACTTAGCCCACTCTAAACCTTCCAAACAAACAATGCACACATAAAAGCACTGATACGGAAAATGGGGTGTTACTAGTAAGGGAACTCAAAATAAGTAAGGGAACTTAATCTCGAATTGTCTTCCAATAACAACATAATTTGCAGCATTATTTGTCAATATGTGAACAATATTTTCAGGACCAACAAATAACGCTACCTCCCTGAAAGGCTTGTGCAATAAAAAATAAAAAAAGAAGAAGAAGCATGGGAAGCAACGACAAACTTTAGAAAAACATATTCTATAGGACAATAAAGGAGAAAATTAATTAGAATCCATCTACAACGATCAGTCCATCCATCTGCCATAAAAGTGTATCTCATTTACTTCCAAACCATGCGATAACTCTTAACAAGTTTCTTCACATCTTTAACAAACTTATTTAACAAAAAACCAAGCATTCTACAAAATTTTGGACCTTTATGCCCTGTAACCATGCTACAAATAACATAAATCCTAGGTTGAAAATTTGTTGAACTAACTGCATTAAATGACACAAAAGTATCGATCATTCATTTGAGATGGCAAGATCATATTTTCTATCACTTTTTTCTTCGCAACACACCTTCTAAGGTAGGTCGAGCTCCACAAGTTGTTTTAGGCATAAAATAAGAACCTAAGCAACTTATATGTTTCCCCTTTTGAGATACGGAAGGCTCTAATCTTGATGGATTATGCATTCTCATTGGCTCTTGCATTTCATTATCAATTTTTTTTTTTTGGTAAGCCAAATGTATATTGCATAGAGTACAAGGGGTACTCAAAAACCCATTACATTGAGAAAGGGAAAGAATTCCCACCTACAAAGATACCACCCACCACTCATGAATCAAGAAAATAAGAAATCCCACCCACAAAGCTACCACCAGCCTTACTGAATACAAGAAGATCCTAGCTGATAACCAAAAACAGAAGACTATAGCAAAGTTTTTAAAGGATATGACTTCCAAAGACATATCCAACAGGTACAAAAACTAAACTAACCTGACCTAATTCAGTTAAGTAGCAGAAACACCAAATCAGTGTGCATCCCTTAAGCATTGCATTGGATCAATGCACCAATCCGAATAAGAGTAGCAGCTTTTCTTCACCCCAAGTATTACACCAACTCCAGACTTTGATTTTAATGAGATCAATTACCTTTTCAAAGTCCACTGATCCTTGCTTGAAGATCAAGTCATTCCTATGCATCTAAAGTGTCCAAATGATTGCAAACCAAAACATCCTCCACACTTTGTTTGCAGCTTTCCCAAAAAGTAAGCCATCATGTTGCAATAGTAGATCCTTCAAGTTTCCAATTAGTGCCGTATCCAACCCTACCCAATTATAGATGTTCATCCACACATAATAAGAGAAAGTACAATGCAAAAAAAATGTGAGATGTAGTCTCTAACTCCGAATTATAGAATCTACTCAAAAGTCAGAACTATTTGTAAGTATAATTCCTCTCTTAGACAGGTTCATAGCAGTCGGAATCCTATCTTGAATAGCTCTCCAACAAAAAGCTTCTACTTTCAATGGGATACTTTTGTCCCACAACACCTTGTACACACAGTCCGTTTCCCTGACTTCTTCCACTGTCAACTGTGCATAAGCTTCTTTAACAGTGTATGGTGTTGTAGCTTTGCCCAACCAGCACCAAGAGTCATCTACCCCTGCTTTGATTTGTCCACCTGTGAGTACATTCAACACAATTAGTCTCCTCCTCCAAGAGAAATTCCAGCACCAAACACCTTGCCTCCACTAGCCCATATCTGAGATTTTTCCTTCCTTTGACACCGAAATATTGTACAGTCTCGAATAGCTAATTGCCAAAAGAATTCCCTGCCCAATCCATTTTTCATTCCAGAAGCTAATACTATTTCCACTCCCTACCATCCTGGTTAAACTAGCCGAAAGCCAACCCTCCCTGCTTGTGTCCCTATTCTCTATACAGCCTAAGTCCTCCCACCATCTAGATACCTCTCCACCATCCAACGACTTTTCACACCAAGGTGATCTCCATAGTGAAGGATCACCATATCTAACTTTAAGAACTTCAGCCCACAATGAGTTTTTTTTTCCAGTAAAATAGCTCCATCTCCACTTTCCCAATAATGCTAAATTAAAAGCGTTTATGTCCCTAATCCCAAGACCACCCTTTTCCCTTTTTTTGCATACCACCTCCCACTTTACCCAACAAATTTTCCTACATTCCTCACTCCCACCCCAAAGAAACCTTCTTTGCAATAGTATTATTTTGTTTACTACCTTTTTTGGAGCCCTGTAGAAAGAGAGGTAGTACACCGGGAGACTTGAGAGCACCGCATTGATCAAGATAACTCTACCTCCAAAAGAGAGAAATTTGTTTCATTATCAATTGTTCTCATTAGTCATTAGGTCTTCATCGCATGGACTATTATACTTGAACTTTCCTTTTCTTGTTCTTGCATTCATAAATATTTATCTTCATTCGAAATAGAATATCAATCGACACCTCCTTGCATTGTTTAACTTGTCATTTTTCCCTCGCCAAGTGACTTTTAAGTTGATTGATGCCACCCCCTCTAATAATTTTATCACATTTAAGACATATTAGACTAATTTTCCATTATTCTTAACAATTGGTTCGCAACGTCCCTAAGCTGGATCTATTTTCCCCGTAGTTAATTCTTCGAGCTTAATTCTGGTTCAGTTGGTGACATCTCTAGACAAAATAGTACACATTCCAGTACAATATATAAATGTGTTAAGCTTGCTTCAAGAGCTAATTTGACCTATACGCATACATCTAGATATATGAAATCGAATCAATAACAAATAGTTAGATAACATATGACTAATGTGTTTTTCCCTATTTGGTTTTTTCTTTAATAGATGAATCCCTAAATGGGATTTTTGTCCCTAATCTATTATTTCTTCACGTAATAATGGAAATAATCTTTACAGCACATCCTTACATATATATCAAATAAAAGGAGAAAAATCAATATGTATCAAAATTACTTTGCTATTGCTATAGATAGATTTGCTCAAAGAAAGAGTCATGCCATTCAAATCGGTTCTAGAAAATTACTTAGGAAAGTAAATCCTTTTCATACACTGTAAGTTCACTGGGAGCCCAACGTGCAAAAAAATCACCATAGGACCCAAAGGCAAGACCTTTAACATCCAAAACACCACAGAAACAAGAAAATAAACAAGACCAAGAGATGGAGACCTCGAAAGGAAAAGGAGACAAATTTGCATTTCACCTATTGGCAAGTCATGGACAACAACTTTCCTGTGGCGATGGCAGCTAGTAGTGGCGATGGCTCAATGGTGGACGGTGGTGCAGGCTCATGCTTCCTCTGTTACAGGTTTCAATTCTTCCTCATTTGCAATTTTACCTCTTTGCTCTATTTTATTAATATCAAAATTCAAAGCAACACCATTTCGTAGTTTTTTTTCCCCCCATGATTCATCCAATTTTATGTCAATCACTCGAGTTCATTGCATAACTAATCCAAAATGTCACCTAGATCGTTTCACTGATCCTCAATAAAACCAGACACTAATCCGAGTTTCTTAACACTGCATGGAATCATTTGACATAGCTAAATAGGTTGGGTAATGTCAAATTTCTTCATTGAAGCAAGCAAAATTCAAAATTGAACTTCCAGGAGATGAATTGACGAAAAATGATCTAAAAACTAAACAGATCTAACAAAAAAACATTTAGGAGGTTTTTGGTGCTAATTCAACTAGTCAAGCTGAATCATCAAGCCATGGCAATGAGGAGACACGCCAGTGAGACACAGATCAAGAATCAAGCGGATTTAGGTCGCAACTTGGTGTCGAAACTTGGGTAGTCTAGTATATTGGGGGCTAGCAAGTACGATGGTGCAGAGTCAGGTAACATCGAGAAGGAGGTGGATTGATGTTGGCTGAATGTAAAATAAAGGCCATTGACAAAGACTAGAGAACAAACGAGCAAGGATTTGGTGCCTTTGGAGTTTGGTACCTTTGGTGACTTTAGGCAAAAATGAGATGAGAGAGATAGGAATAAATGGAGGGAAAAGATTATACAGAAAATAAGAGATAAGAGAGATAGAGAGAAAGACACCAAAGACACCAAATCCATTTTCAGAAGAAACATGGCAAACAGTGGAGAACGATTGAGGAAGAAAAATGGCAGGTGAATGATAAAGAACTTAAACTCTTAATACCATATGATAAATCAAAACACGAGAAGATTGAATATTCACTATATATATAAATAAATTTATACGTGAATTTACACATGTTTATAATTCTAATAATAATATACTTTGAAAATACAAGATAGTACATATAGTACAATTGTATAGTATAAAGTATGATAAGACTAACGTACACTTGTGTAACAATGTAATACCCAAAAAAAATGGTTTAATTAGTGTTAATGGTCAAAGTTAAAAGTTAGTTATTAAAAAAAAATTATAAATATTTGCAAGAGATTAGCATAGTAAAATAGAGGTATGGGATAGATTATTTAAGGTTTTGTCCATTTTACCCCTAGTGTCAAGTTATGAGTAGCTTAGTGTTAAGGACCATTTTGTAAGTGTAATGGTTAAGTAATAAAAAATAAGGGGAAAAGAGTTAGAGTGTTTTTTTAGAACCCTAACTTCTAAAATCAGTTCTCTCTAGAGAAAAGGGGAAGAAGGCGTGGCGGCTCAAAATCATTGAGAAGCACTCTTGGCACAATTTCGATCTCCTTTTCCTTCCTTTTTCCATTGATTCAGGTGAGGGGATGTAGGTTTAATGGGTAGAATTTAATTGAGGGTTAATGGTATCAAGTGATAGGGCAAGATTTGTTGAAAAATATTTGTGATGATTGATGAATTTAAATTATGTGATCGATGTCTTTATTTTCATTTGTCATCATTATTGCATTGTTGTCGCATGCTTGAACCTGTTCACATGAATGGGTATTATTTCTGGGTTCTGCAAATTCTTCACCGCTTGAGAGTGTCAATGCGAGCAAAGTGAGATTGCTGGGCAAAGTGGGATGGAATTTCTATTCCTTTATTTTTTTTATCAAATCCTCTTTATGACCACGTGATGGGATTGCTGGGGCGCTGGGCAAAGTGGGAGTATTGCTGCCATGGGGTTTCAGGAAGTTCATAGACATGATTTTGAAATATTAGGAAACAAATAAAAATAAAACAAAATATTGTGAATATTTCAAATAAAATAGGCATAGATACATATTCACTATATTTCACTATATACTATGAGTCAGGATCCGTTGACAGCAGGTATAAGTTTTTTGACTTACACCAAATCTGAATAGTTGAAATTAATTAATCTAATGGTTTAGATTAATCCAATAAAAAAAATTAAATATAAAAAAAAGTCACGTGCCCTTTATTTTTTGGTTCCCCTATCATTCTGGAAAGTCACTACGTCATTCCCTTATCTCTATTTCTCTATTAGGGATTCCTTTCCTGTTCAACAGAGGCTACCAGTTCAATAAGGGCCGTTGTTGGTGCTATAATTAGCGTTTGTGTTGCTTCTGTTCAATTAGAGATTGAAATCTAAATGTTGGCCTGAGCCTTGCTGCTGCATGTTGCCTTCAATCTACCTTCCTTAAAGTAAGCAAGCTGCCCATATATGGGACAATAGGATTGAAAATAGACTTATTTGTAAAGGAAAGAAACACTCTTAGCAACATTGAAAGTCTTCAATTGAAATAAGAAAATTCATATTGGACCTAGAACGACGGCCTCTGAGAGAAGAAATCTGAAATCCGAAATCCCTGAAAGAAGAAAAGAAAGGAGGCTGACCTAAGAGAAAGGAAGGGAACTAAAACAAAAGGCACGTGACTTTTTTTAAATTTTTTTATTGGATTAATCTTAACCATTAGATTAATTAATTTTAACGATCCAGATTTGGTGTAATTCAAAAGACTTACATCTGGTGTCAACGGATCTTGACTCATATACTATATGTAGTAAAATGTAGCTTTACGGGTTTCAAACAGATTACATACATTATATATTTATATTAGTTGATTTATAATTAATTAATTAATTATGATGGATTGGTTTGTTTTACGCACATTTGTTAAATGCTACATATACATATCATTACTGTAAATGAATTTTTGCCTTATAAATGCCTTTTGCTCTTTGATATATATATATATATATATATACATATTGTTTTTCGGTATTGGCAATGAGAAACAAGGTGTAAATGAATGATCATGTGATTAGTAATGGGTGTGAGAAATACATGTTGATTCTATGTCTAACAATCCTTTGATTGTGATGGATTCAGAGAACACGATTGTGCTATGTGAATTATTATTTTTATCTTATGATATTGAGCACATTGAGTAAGACTTGGTGTATCCGACCGGTCAGCAGACTCGACCTGTATATAAATGTGACCGTCGGAGAAGGGGACTCTATTGAAAGAACCCCGGAGTTTGGAGGATAGATACGCAGTGACCAAGGTCACTTGCCGATCACCGGATCCGACCGAGGTATAAATGTGGCCGTAAGAGTGGGAGTCTTTAGTGAACAACTCCAAACGGAAAACAAGCAACTTACTCAATGGTTAAATGATTGTAATGCAACTTAAAGGTTGCAATGATGATATGGTTTGAGTACGTGGTAAAGTGTGACATGACATATGTATATATTTATATATTTATATATTTGATATATCTGATTGCGTTTGTACACCCTCACTGAGTTCTGGGACTCACCCCCACCCTTTTTGGTTTAGCTTCAGGTACTCCACGAGGGGAACCATCTCAGGGAGCCCATGCACAGGGGTAGTGTGGGCAGTTTCTGCAGCTTGGTTATTTCTTTGTTTTTGTTTAGTCATATGAGATACCTCTTCATTTGTTTGAAATTTGGGACTATTTCCTTTTTGGTTGTAAACTAATTCTTTTCATTTAAACTTTGGATGCAGACCCAAGGCCACCTTGGTTTATTGTTTTGGAATAATCATTTACTTTGATATTTACTTTGGTATTATAATTAACTATGTTGCGATGTGACTTATACATGCTTGATAGGCCTTGGGAATGAGACATCATGGTCTCATTCTGACCGGCCAGGAACGCCTAAGTTGGGTCTTGACAAACAATAAGCATATAAGAAAAACCAATAATTTATGGCATTATCTTAAAATAATATAGAATAACCAACAAAACTTCTACAACTTTAAGGGGGCGTTTGTTTCAGGGTATGAAAATACATTCCCGGGAAAGTGAGGTAGGGAATGCAACATTTCCATGTTTGTTTCAAGCTTTTAAAATTTATTACCAGGTATATTTTATTTCTAGGAATAATATTTACACAAGATTTGCTTACTTTTTATTCCCATGTTAAAGGGTGGGAATCTAACATTACCATGGAAATAAAACTCAACCAACTCTAACTTCCCACTCCCACCTCTTTTTGCCACATTTATTTGCAATTTTTAAATTTTTTAATATTTAAATTAAATAAATTTTAAAAACATTCCTAGGAATGCTAAATACTCACCAAACACATTAATGGGAATAACATTCCAGGTAATAACATTCCCAAGCAAATCATTCCCGAGAATGTAATTTTACATCTTGAAACAAATTCACCCTAAGGAAAGTGTTACATAATCTTTGATGATAATGTCATATATTTCTAATAATTGCATATTTGTTTGAAACACAAAGCAAGGACTATAACATGAGATAAAAAATAATAATAATACAAAGCACATAAATACAATGAAATTAACCAATTTGCAAACACAAAGAAATAAAAGAAAATGTATAAAGGTTGACAATGGTGAAAAGTGTTAGCAATTAGTATCAATAAGTAGTAGTCCTGGGAAGAGAACCAAAGTATAATGCAACGGATTATCCAACTATTTTAGCTTTGATATCAAATGATAAGTACCCAAGCACTTGAGGAACCCTCCATAAAAAGTTAGCCATTAAGGGGGGGAGAACCAAGCCATTTAAATACTTCATCTCTATGTAGGAAAAATGGACTATTTATGTGAGGTTGATTGCCCTACTTTCTTTTTTTTTTTACCTAGGTATGCCTAGACTTGGCCCGGTTCCAACTTTCGTTATCATATCCATAATGCAACTATGCTACAATGACTCTTAAAATCTTAACTGCATTGCCAATAAAATTCTACAAATTAACCAATCCTTATTTTCTTGAGGTTTTGAAGTCCTATTTATAGGCCTTGATGGGTCAGCTAACATATCAATCCTTTGAGCAAATGGTAGCCCTTGAGGCTATCGTGCATGAATTGCAGTCATAATATGCATTTTTTTAGTCCCACCTTAAGTTTTGAGTACTACAATTTTCAACCATTGTTCCATCTTTCATTGCCATCCCAGTTGTCATTACTAGACTTAGAGTTGCACCATTCTCAGTTACTTTCGTAAGAAAACACTATAATATCATATTAATGCAAACCATATGAAAAAAGTTATAAATCAATAGAAAATGTCATTCTTGCTTTCCAATATCTTTCTTGTCACAAGAGCTCCTAACATGTTTTCTTGTCATGATTAAACAACTTACATGTGTCACACATGACAATTCAAGATATTCTCAGATCCTTCATCAACAAGATATCCATGATCATATTATAATATTCACTATTCCATTCATCCCCACTCTCATTTTCAACATTTTCTTTCCCTTATCCATTCTTTGTCTTAATCACGTTGACAACTTTCTTAAAATTAACATCTGGGGCATATACTAGCCTTATCGTACATTGGAGTCATAATATGCATTTTTTAGTCCCACCTTAAGTTCTACGATGAGTCTCACAATTTTCAAATATTGTTCCATCTTTTTCATTCCCATCCTAGTTTGAGTCATTACTTGACTTAGAGATGCATCCATTCTCAATTGCTTCAATAAGAAAACACTAAAATAGCATAATGCAAACCATGTGAAAAAAGTTATAAATAAATAGAAATCATTCTTGCTTCCCTATATCTTTTTTGTCGCAAGAGCTCTTAACATGTTTTCTTGTCACAACTAAACACCTTACATGTGTCACACATGACAATTGTAGATATTCTCGTATCCTTCATTCACAAGATATCCATGATCATATTATAATATTTAGTATTCCTTTCACCAATATGATTTAAAGTTTAGTTTTGGAAATTCCGGATAATCGAATTGTAACTGTTATTGAAGATCAAAAGTTTGAATTTATATAAAGAAATTATTGACGTAGTTTTTAGGAAGCAGAACATGAAAAAATAACTAATAACGCATTTCAATAATGTAGGGTCTAAACACTTATTTATTTTTTCCCTATAAATAACATTTAGGACAGTGTGATCAAAGTTGGTTTTTCTTGATATAAAAACCCTAAATATCTCAACAATAGTAGATTGACAGAATTGCCTTCAAGTATGCTTTCCCTTTTCAATTCTAGTAATTTCAAAATGCATTTTTTTTCATTTATTTTTCATTTACTTTTCTACTCTTTCCATTGTATTGCCTTATTTTTTTATTTCATTTATTTTCAGTTCTTTAATTTCTTGCCTTACCCTTTAAATTTCATTTTAAGTTTTTGCATTTAATCTTCGTCGAAGTTTATAATCTTACATGTTTATTATACATTTTTAATTCACTTCAATCTTATCGTTGATGTTTAACCTTTACTGATTCCTTTTTAGTTCACTAAGTATTGTCGAAGATAATATATCATTTTATTGAAACAAGTAAGATTACCACAGAAACTAATAACCCACGTTAAATCCTAAAGAGACAATTATTGAGTTACTATCAAAGTTAGTAAAATCAAAATTTACCATAATCAATCGCTTATGAAACTTCTCTTTCTGTGTGTGGTTGCCATGGAAGCTTTTCCATGAAAAATCTTTCTATTTTCGAAGAATTTCACCAAGTATGAAAAAAATTGGTGCGAGTTATAATCAATGTTGTTGCCCAAGTAGAACGAGATAATATATATCATGAGGCAATAAGGAGATGAACAGGTAAAGAGAGATTTTGGTATTTTGTTATACTATTTTCTATTTTCACAACATGGATATTTATGAGTTTAATTTCTATACACTGTCAGCGTAAATATTTTTTACACTGACATCCAATAATATATTGACAAATCAATATTATTTTTACTTATCTTTCCTAGTTATTAAATAAAAACATACATACATATCAAAATGTTACTGAATGTAGTGTAGAATTTTTTACACTAATAAAAATCAATGTACCTTCTCATGCAATTCTACGATAGCCTCAAAACTTACTCAACCTTACAAAATAGAAATGTTATATGAACACACTTATGGGACAACATTCGGTCGACACCGTATACATTGACGGGCAATTAGTAAATAACGGAAGTTTGTTTCCCTCCCTCCTTCATTTCGTTCATTCTAATTTACTAAAGCAAATTTGAACACAAAACTCACAAAATACTCTTCCCTTTTCTCACTCCAAGCTCACTCCCTCCAACCTTCCGCTTTCTCCTTTCGTCTCCCATCGTGAACGCAGTTGGGAAGACGAAGACAATGTCGAACTTGCGAACTCACATCCCTCTTAAATCTGATACCGATACCTATTGTTTGTGGTTCCCTACAAACATTCGTCACTCCCTTGCTCCTTCACGCTGCTCACACTGCTGCTTCACTCCCTCAGGTCTTCGTCTTCCTTTTCCCTGGTATGTTACTTCTTCTTACAATTTTCTTTTATCTGATGCTGCTAGGTATTTTAGGGATTTTAAGAAAGGGTTTGCGAAAGGGTGTGATTCATGTTCTTGCTTAATGCGGTTGGGATTTTTGAAAATGGTGACTTTGTTTGCAGGTATTGCATCATTGGTTCATTCTATGACCTCAATTTCATTCAATGATTTCATTAATCTTCCTTTCAAGTTGACGCAGATGTCTAGGAAATTAGGAACCTCTCTCTTCCTTTCAAGTTGTCTTCCATTTCTAATTCCTTTTAAATTATTTCTTACATTATATCAATATCATAATGAATTTTCTAGATATTCTACACTATAATTGATTTTTTCCCCTAAATTCACCATCACTTGGAGGATAACTAGACAATATCTACACTTAGATTGAATTTTTTCTCGTGTTACTTAGATTACTACTATACTCTAGTAATTTAACTAAGAAACCTGCATGTGAAAACCAAATCTACTTAACAATAAAATCTAACATTAGTAAAGGAAAGTTTTGAATTAGACTGGTACTGATTTAAAATAAGATAACTTTGCTTGTTTGTTAATTTATTTTGTTTCATTTTTGTCCTTCTTACACAAGACTTGTCAATCTCTTTGTCTCAGGTTAGTGTTTCCCCATGGCTTTTCTCTAATGTATATTTATATTGTTTCATTAATTTTAGAAAGGGAATCTTTTGTTTGCATCTGGCCTCTCCCATGTTTGATAGAGTGCCTGGACCATGATTCATACACTGATTGATATCCTTAACAAGTCTACTGATTGATAATTGACTTCACTCTTGCTTGTAGTGAATGAAGGGACCAAACATATTATTGTTACCATTTTGGTCTGTTACTGAGGCAAAACATGTTCCCTGCAAAGTGTAAAATATTGCAACTATGTTTACTCTAAAGCCTATGATGTAGCTAGGTTGATGAAGGATGAGGTTGATGATGATTGTTAGTTTGGATGGTAACCGAATTGAAGTTGAATGGGAGAAGGAGTGAGATCTAAGTTTCTCTCCTTCTTTCTTTTTTGTTGGGTGTAAAAGAGGAACATGAGTGCAAGAGAGTGGTAGCAGAAGAGTTGCACAAACTTGGAAATTATTTCATATTTTGACATACTTTAACAAATGTTTTTTTAAAAGTGTGGTGGTTTTTATTAGGTGGCAATCACCTTTATATGTTTTTTTGCTATATCGTCAAAGGCAATGTACAAGTGGTGACACCCAAGATACCATAGAGAGAGTTTTTGCTTTTGATATGGGTGTTCTACACTTCTACTCTCTTATGTTCTCAATACATACTTCAGGTACTAGACATTTCTTGTTTTTTTAATTTGATTCATGTAAAGAATATATAGAGTAAGTTAGATTCCTGCTCCTGCCGCAAATGATTATGGGTTGTTTATAGACTCTTCTTGATACATTTTATAGACTCGCATCATATTGCATGCTCTTGCGTCTGCCACTTTGGGTGTTGGAGATCCTCTTTGACATGTTCTCTAGACAAAACCGTGCAGCATTGATGTATGCTAAACTTTTCTTTATGGTCGCCATCACTTATCATATGATATAATACATATGCATTGTATGTCAACTGTATCAAAATGCTTATGATAAAATAAATTTGCAAGAGAGGAACTATGATTTTCCAGTGGGATATGGACATTTTGAGTTGTGCAATATATTGGAACCTTTAAATATGCCATTAGATCATTTTGAGTGGTTTTGACCATAGAATTTCATAAAACTAAAAGGAAGGTTAGAGTGCCTATAGATGGTGTTGCTCGGTTTGGCCTTTTTTTTTTATACTCGGTCTTTTTTATTAGGCTTTTGATGCGGGATGGGATTTAAAAATGCATTGGATTGAGTGATTTATTTCTTTGTTACTCCTTCATCAACTTAAGATGAATAGTTTTTGCACCCCCTTGGGCATTACCTCGTGAACACGTGCGGAAATAAATAAAAAAGAAATTTGCTGGTTGCTTTCGGAAATTTATTTACATTAAGTCAGAAAACTTGGGTATAAATTTTGTTTTACTTTCGATTTACTTCGAAAAATGATGCGTACATCACAATAGTAAAAACTATCTTATACTCACCAACACATAGAAATTTATTATATTCAAAATTAAATCTTTCACAGTCGTACAAGTTTTTCCTGAAAGTATCTCATGATTCCCAACTGAAAACTAAACTACATAAAGGGTCTCAAGACTACATCTACCGACTTTCTGAAAACACACACCTCAAGAGAAACCTCAGCTGGTCACTCTAGGCAACATCCACTGGAAAGACCTCCATGGTCCTTAACACTATCACCGACCTCTTCAAGGATCGGGACTAAACTCCTCGAGCGAACTGGAACTCCTCTGCACCATCTGCTCTCATGTACCAAGGTACAATAGCAAAACTAGAAAAACAGATATATCGCAAGGGTGAGATACCAATATATGAGTTTTGATAAGATAACCATATGCGTGACACACAAAACAGCATATACATATATATTCATAACATATAAAATTCTCAACATAAACACAATAGTTGATCAATGGGTTTCATACCCGAAAGTCATAGTCATTTATAAAAATGCATGACACTTCAATATACCACATCTAAATTTAATACCTAATCTCCGGAGATCCCAACTTCTTTTCGTTTGAGCAGATAAGCCTCAATTGCCAAATAAAGGCACAGCGTTTAACGTTCCATGTTACATCGTCGGATAATCCGCCTCAACCTCATGTGACCATTGCTCAAACATTTATTGCAACTGTTCACACGACCTCTCTGTGACAACCACTCAAACAGCTATTGCAGCTGTACACAAATGCATAACCACTCAAACAACTATTGCAGTTATGCTCACAAATATTATCTGACCCCTTTGTGACAACCACTCAAACAGCTATTGCAGTTATTGTGACACCCTTCTACCCCGCATGTTATAAGGCATTTAAAATAAGACATATTAAATGAAAAACATGCATTTACTGAATAATATAAATATTTGTCCATCGGTAGAAAAGTCCCACATGAACTAGTTCACCAATGCAGAAAATTAAAGTAGTTTAAAACAATTAAACATAACAATGAAATAAACATATCCCAACCTCGATGTCACATACAGAGCTGGTATAACCGTTCCGGAATAAAATCCACGGAATTACAACTGAAAACTAACAAACTAACTGAACAAGAAACTAGCCCTAACTATGAGTGGCGGCTCCTCAGAGTCACTCCTCTCCGGCCTGCTCGTCATCCTCTGCAAGGTGCCAATCAGGCCAACAACAAACAAACAAACAACATAGGGAGTAAGAATCATGTAAACATAATAGCCAGGAAGTAGGAAGTAAAGTAAAACATACAACATAGCACCAACTTAAACATTCATCAACAACCAACATGCTATGCAGTGCAGTGTAATCCTACTCCGCCAAACCAACAATGCATGTGGGTCCACTAAACTCGGGATGGACGACTTCGGAGTTAAATTTCTACATTGAGAATCTACTCAACGCCGGAGAATCTACTCCTTGGATAGCCAACGCATCAAACCAACAAATGCCTCGTCACGGGGGCGCTAGGAGAATCTACTCCAACCGTGGATGGCTAGATCGCCGTACTCTAGAACGACCTCCCCTATGTCAAACATCCCTAAACAACATCTCCGATGCAATGCGTATGCAATACAACAACAACGGCAACACCACCCCCATAACTCCAACGGAATCGACCGAAGATAACAGCGGAATCAACCGCAACAACTTGCCTCGCGGAATCTACCCGAGGACTTAAGCGGAATCAACCGCAACACTTGGGGCAAACTCTCGGCCACCAAGGTACAACAACAACACCTTAGACCCAAACCACGGGGTCAAGGCTTCCATGGCCAAAAGGCACCAAGGCATAACTCGTCAGCTTGCGGTACCCAATGGGTACTGACGGCTTTTTTTACGTAAGTAGTGCAATTTCGTTGCACAATTACTTAATTGGTGTACTTTTTAAAATATTTACATAATTGGTGTAAGTCGTAACTTACGGTTACGACATTACATCTAAATTTGTATCCCACATTCACGATTTATTTTTATATTCATAAAAAAAAAGGAGTCATATACCATAGATACAAGTTTTATTTTTCCCTCCTAATTCGTATATATAAAATACGGCTTTAGTATTATATATTATTTCTTTTATTATTTATTAGGAAGTCGTATCCGGTAGATACGACTTTACTATTTAATTTTTTTTTATATACCAACAAGTCGTATTCATGAGATACGACTTTAATATTTAATATTTTTTATTATTATTAACTAGTCGTATCTATAAGATACAACTTGCATTCTTTATGTATATTTTATTTATATACTATTAAATTTATAGTGTTAAATTTATATAAACATTCCATCAAAAAAAATTTATATACACTTTAAATTTATATACTATACTGATAAATTTATATTTATATACAATTAAATTTATATTTATATTTATATCCTTTACACTGACAGTGTAAAAATTATTTACACTGACAGTGCATAAAAATTTAATTCTTAAATTTATATTTCTATACTAAAAGTGTAGAAAACTGAGTAATTGTCCTTATAAATTGATCAATGCTTAATTATTTATGTAATTATAATTGTTCCAAATCTGCTTAATCATTTATGCATAATAGTTGACCTTATTTTGAGCGTGTTAGTTTTTTTTTTTTTTTTGGTAAATAAAAATTTAGGTGAATTGGGTCTCAGGGGCTCACCAGGGCCAGGACATGGCTCACAACTCAAAGAGCGATTACAAAGGTACTTACGGATTACCCACCAACGAGGTCCTCACATCGGTAGTGGGACTCGAACTCACGACCTTGTGGATTATGATTTGTATCCTTACCAACTGGACCAACCTTCGTTGGCTTTGAGCTTGTTAGTTTGAGTTTTCTACACTTTTAGTATAGAAATATAAATTTAAGAGTTAAATTTTTATGCACTGTCAGTGTAATAGATAAAAATTTAAATTTAAATTTAATAGTATATAAATATAAATTTATCAGTATAGTACATAAATTTAAAGTGTATATAAATTTAACACTATAAATTTAATAGTATATAAATAAAATAGTATATAAAGAATGCTTTGTTAATAATAAAAAATAAATAAATACTAATGTCGTATCTAGTGAATACGACTTGTTGATATAAATAAAATAATTAAATAGCAAAGTCAAATCTACTAGATACGACTTCTTAATAAATAAATAAAAATATATAATTCTTAGTTGTATTCTATACATACGAATTAGGGAATAAAATAATAAAAAATATAAGTCATATCTATGGTATACGACTCCCTTATTTTTTTATTTATTTACGACTTTTAGATGTAATGTCGTTACCACCGGTTACGACTTACACTAGTTGTGTAAATATTTTAAAAAGTACACCAATCACATAATTGTGCAACAAAATTGCACTACATACGTAAAAAAAAGCCGGTACCGACTTATCAAACTCAACACCTCACCATCTCAACATTATCTTTAGTAGACATTAGCCAAGTTGTCTAATCAACTTATCATTATTGGGGGAATCGGGTTTGAAACCACTTAAAGTTCTATAATTCTGTTCTGTCCAGGAGGGTTGAGCACGGTTGTGCTTAAACCCCAGCACGGTCGTGCATAAACACGTGAGGGCGTGCTGCCCCTTTAAGTGAAGCACGGTCGTGCTTCCTATTGAGCATGGTCTTGCTCAGCAGCACGGTCGTGCTCTTTGTCCTGCACGACCGTGCTAAACAGTGCGGCCATTTTCCAGAATTCAACTGGGACCATGGTCGTGCTCCCTGTTCAGCACGGTCGTGCTTATCGCGCGACAATGTTGTTCTGGGCAGGAACAGTAACCGTGTTTTAACCAATTTCAAGGTTTTTACATCTATTAATCCAAAGTCAATTAACAGCATGTTTTAAGGATTAAACACATCATCAACTCCATAATCACATCAGCCAATCAACATCATGTTAACAACAATGATTATCAGAATACCATACTCATAGGGCAACTATCATAACATTCATGAATCATCATATTCATACATCAGTTTATAGTGCATAACAGCAAATCAACATGTTAACATAACAAGACATTTAGACAATTAAATCATACAATTCAGGTATCAAACAGGGTTATGGGAACCTTTTTAGTTTACCATAACCCCAAACCTATGAATACACTACCCTTCTCCCCATACCTGGATTGAAGGTAGCTCTCCCAAAACACCAATTTAGCAAAACGATTCCTCCTCTAAGGCGGCTCAACCTCAACAATACCTTAGACAACGAGAACACAACTATATTAGTTTCCAAATCACAAAAACGAAAAGGAAACCAATAGGGAAGAGGGAACCATTACCTATAGACTGCTACAGACCAACCAGCATCCCAACCGGCTTTCAAAACTCCACTATAGCACTAGGAGAAGAGGAAATAAGGAAAAGATGAGTTCTGGCCGTAACAAGGTAGCAGCAGCCATCACAAATAAGGTTATGACGTTAACCCTCGGTTCTGTGCACGTTTATAAAACTCGGACCTGAGCACGGTCGTGCTCTTAAACAAGCAAGTCGTGCTGGACTTAGCATCAGCGAGATGCGGTCCACACAGTGAGCACGGGTGTGCTCACTGTTGAGCACGGGCATGCTTAACTTCAAATCAGAAACACGCTCCTGACTTTAAGCACGGGCGTGCTGGCTAATGAGCACGGGCGTGCTCATTTACCAGAAAAATCACACTAAGCCCTCAACCAACAATTCCAACTTAACAAAACCAGCTTTCTAAAAATACTTCCGAAAAACGGGGTTTTACAGTTATACACAGATACATAACCACTCACACAGCTATTGCAGTTATGCTCACAAATATTATCCGACCCCTCTGTGACAACCAGTCAAACAGCTATTGCAGTTTTGTAACACCCTTCTACCCCGCATGTTATAAGGCATTTAAAATAAGACATATTAAATGAAAAACATGCATTTACTGAATAATATAAATATTTGTCCATGGGTAGAAAAGTCCCACATGAACCAGTTCACCAACGCGGAAAATTAAAGTAGTTTAAAACAATTAAACATAACAATGAAATAAACATATCCCAACCCCGAAGTCACATACAGAGTTAGTATAACCGTTCCGGAATAAAATCCACGGAACTACAACTGAAAACTAACAAACTAACTGAACAAGAAACTAGCCCTAACTATGAGTGGCGGCTCCTCAGAGTCACTCCTCTCCGGGCTACTCATCATCCTCTGCAAGGTGCCAATCAAGCCAACAACAAACAAACAAACAACATAGGGAGTAAGAATCATGTAAACATAATAGCAAGGAAGTAGGAAGTAGGAAGTAAAGTAAAACATACAACATAGCAACAACTTAAACATACATCAACAACCAACATGCTATGCAGTGCAGTGCAATCCTACTCCGCTAAACCAACAATGCATGTAGATCCACTAAACTCGGGATGGACGACTTCGGAGTTAAATATCCACATTGAGAATCTACTCAACGCCGGAGAATCTACTCCTTGGATAGCCAACGCATCAAACCAACGAATCCCTCGTCACGGGGGAGCTAGGAGAATCTACTCCAACCGTGGATGGCCAGATCGCCGTACTCTAGGACAACCTCCCCTATGTCGAACAACCCTAAACAACATCTCCTATGCAATGCGTATGCAATACAACAACAACGGCAACACCACCTCCATAACTCCAACGGAATCGACCGAAGATAACAGCGGAATCAACCGCAATAACTTGCCTCACGGAATCTACCTGAGGACTTAAGTGGAATCAACCGCAACACTTGGGGCCAACTCTCGGCCACCAAGGTACAACAACAACACCTTAGACCCAAACCGCGGGGTCAAGGCTTCCTTGGCCAAAAGGCACCAAGGCATAACTCATCAGCTTGCGGTACCCAATGGGTACCGACTTATCAAACTCAACACCTCAACATTATCTTTAGTAGACATTAGCCATGTTGTCTAATCAACTTATCATTATTGGGGGAATGGGGTTTGAAACCCCTTAAAGTTCTTTAATTTTGTTCTGTCCAGAAGGGTTGAGCACCGTTGTGCTTAAACCCAGCATGGTCGTGCTTAAACACGTGAGGGCATGCTGCCCCTTTAATTGAAGCACGGTCGTGCTTCCTATTGAGCACGGTCGTGCTCTTTGTCCTGCACAGCCATGCTAAACAGTGCAGCCATTTTCTAGAATTCAACTTGGAGCACGGTCGTGCTCATCGCGCGACAGTGCTGTTCTGGGCAGGAACAGTAACCGTGTTTTAATCAATTTCTAGGTTTGTACATCTATTAATCCTAAGTCAATTAACAGCATGTTTTAAGGAATAAACATATCATCAACTCCATAATCACATCAGCCAATCAACATCATGTTAACAACAATGATTATCAGAATACCATACTTATAGGGCAACTATCATAACATTCATGAATCATCATATTCATACATCAGTTTATAGTGCATAACAGCAAATCAACATGTTAACATAACAAGATATTTAGACAATTAAATCATACAATTCAGGTATCAATCGGGATTATGGGAACCCTTTTACTTTACCTTAACCCCAAGCCTATGAATACACTACCCTTCTCCCCATACCTGGATTGAAGGTAGCTCTCCCAAAACACCAATTTAGCAAAACGATTCCTCCTCTAAGGCGGCTCAACCTCAACAATACCTTAGACAACGAGAACACAACTATATTAGTTTCCAAATCACAAAAACGAAAAGGAAACCAATAGGGAAGAGGGAACCATTACCTATAGACTGCTACAGACCAACCAGCGTCCCAACTGGCTTCCAAAACTCCACTATAGCACTGGGAGAAGAGGAAATAAGGAAAAAATGAGTTCTGGTCGTAACAAGGTAGCAGCAGCCATCACAAATAGGGTTATGACGTTAACCCTCGGTTCTGTGCACGTTTATAAAACTTAGACCTAAGCACGGTCGTGCTCTTAATCAAGCACGGTCGTGCTGGACTTAGCGTCAGCGAGACGCGGTCCACACAGTGAGCACGGGTGTGCTCACTGTTGAGCACGGGCATGCTTAACTTAAAATCAGAAACACGCTTCTGACTTTAAGCACGGGCGTGCTGGCTAATGAGCACGGGCGTGCTCATTTACCAAAAAAATCTCACTAAGCCCTCAACCAACAATTCCAACTTAACAAAACCAGCTTTATAAAAATACTTCCAAAAAACGGGGTGTTACAGTTATATACAGATACATAACCACTCACACAGCTATTGCAGTTATACTCATAAATATTATCCGACCCCTCTGTGACAACCACTCAAACGGCTATTGCAGTTGTACGCAGATACATAACCACTCACACAGCTATTGCAATTATGCTCACAAATATTATCCGATCCCTCTGTGACAACCACTCAAACAGCTATTGTAACTAATCATACGGCCCCTTGTGACAACTATCCAACCATTGTTGTAGTCGTACACATGGTAACTTAGGCACGTCTGCCAAATAATGCATGTAAAACATTGGTTTCGTTTTGTTTTTGTTTTTCGTTCATCTTTCCTTGTCGAAGCTCAAAGGCTCACGGCCATGCTTAATTTTAATATTAAGACTTTTCCACTTTAAACAAACACAGGACACACTCGTCCAAGTGTTTTAAACTCAACACAGGACACAAAGGTCCGAATGCTCAATCGCAAAGCCCTAAACTGATGCACCAGTCTTAGGCTCGCGGATATGGAATACACAGTCACCATACCGATTATAGGACACACCAGTCCACAAAACTTTTACAGGACACACCAGTCCAATAACACGGATCGCTGATCCCCGTGTTAATAGAACACTAGAATTCCGATGTCTCGGTTACTAGGTTCACTTTTCTTCTTTAAAACATTTCGCTCAGTGAAACAACAAATACAAAACCAAACCTCCGAAAACTTATCCAAGTTTACTGGAATTATTTTCACTGAATCAAACTCCTTTACAGAAATTCTTTTCCGTTAAAATCGTTTATAAAACATTAAATCGTAGATAAATTCCTTTTTCTCCCAATTACTTCATTCTTGAAAATCGTTCTCATAAAAATATCAACTGTTTAAAAGTCCTTTCTCAATAATTTCATAGCAAAAATAAAACCGTTTTCCCAAAATTATGCCGTAAAAATCCTTTTATAACTCAAAATGACTTTTCTGTTGTAAATAATTATTCCGACGTCAGTATTACATTATCTTAATAACTTAAATTACTTTAAATAACATTTTATATTATTATTGAATTTATTTTTGAAAAACTAATGCCTGTGAAAATTTTCACAGTTCTGCCCCTCACTGACTCATCTTTCACCGAAAATATTATTAAAATAATAATTTTTTTTCCACTTTTATTCAACTTTCCACAATTTAATCACTTTGATTAAATATATAAGCTTATCAAGCTTTTATTCTCAAATTAAATTGAACGCTAACGACTGTCAGGTTTCTCAATTCATCACTCAACAGCAGATAAATTCACTACAACACAGTATAGCATACATCACAATTATTGCATGCATCACAGATTATAACTTTAAAATAAAATTATAACCATAAAACTAAATCACTCACATCAAAACACATACATAAATTTAAACAGAAATCAATTTAAAGCCACAAAAACCATAGCAGATAAATTACAGACAACACTAAGATAGCATATGGCTATCTTAAACTCCTCAAGTAAACTCCCCTTACCTCTTGAAGATTCATATTATCTTTCTCGACGTGTTTTTCGATTCGATCTCTGCTTCCTCCGCATAACTCAGAACAAACCAACAAGGTTTATCCTTCACAACAAATCATCACATAATTAATTAATCAAACAACAAAACTTCATAAACCCTATGCTAATGGTTCGGCCTACTCAAATTAACCAAGATAGGGATGTTAAAATTTTACAAACTCTTGGATTTATGATCCTCAAGCATTAGAATGACAAAATCAATGATCATTCAACAAAGATTTGAATCAAAACTCACCTTACCAACATAGTTATGGTTTCGGCCTTGACACAAAAATTGAGTTAGGAATTTCATTTGATTTCCATCTCTTGGATTCAATAAACATAGATAGTATAGAGATGAAATCAAGTTCCACAAGACAAGAATTGAATCAAAATTCATTTACAAGACAAACTTAGGGTTTCGGCCCCTAATAGAAAAATAGGTTAGAAGTTGATTTGGTTTCTTAGTCACTTGGATCCAGTAACCATATGGATTAAAGAGATGAAACCAAGTATCATTTAAAAAACTTTGAAGCAAAACCCATTTACACCCAAAACTAGGGTTTCGTCCATGCTTGGAAAAATAGGGAGAAAATTTCTTTTGGGTTCATGCTTCTAGAGGATGAATATAGGTTTCATGATGAGTTCATAGCAATTGGTTTCAAATCAAATGGATTTTTCTACAATTTTCTAGAGATTTTTGAAGATTGGATCTAGAAATTGAAAAAGTGATGTTCATGGCCTGAAATCATGAACTGAATGAAGAAGGCTTGATTGATCATGGAGAGAAATATTCTACCTCTTGATGATGAATAAGTGATGAAGATTGATCAAGTTCTTCACAAATTAGTTTAAGTGTTCATGAGAGAAAATGGTGTTCTTGATAAAGATGTCATGAAATGAGAGAAAATTTGCCTAAGTATGGCTAAATGAAGATGATGGGAAGCACACATAAGGGTGAAGGGAGGGTATATTGTCCAAATAAATTGCCTTGGGGACAAAATGGTAAAATCACTTAGGGACCAACTTGTAATTCCTTTAAAGACTAAGGGCATTTAGGACATTTCCCACCCAAAGTAATCATGACAAATGAATGGTCATGGTTGAAGGAGATGTGGCTGAGTTTTGTACCACAAAAAGGATGAAGAAGCAAATTTGGTAATGTCTTGCCTTAACCATGGTTAACATTTAACTAAGATAGGTTAGGAGCTAAGTCATGGTAGTGACCCACTCTATGACTCAGCTCCTCCGATGCCCGGTTCTATCTTTGCAGTTCCGTTTTCGACTCCGTTGGTTTCCCGATTAGGGTTTTAGGCCCGAATAAAACATAATATTTCATTTCCGATCGCAAATTTTCAAGATAACCAATATCATTGGAAACGAAATATAAAATCTAATCCTTTCGTTCACAAGTCAAAATTAGGTTTTCTGATCAGTAAAATCTTACTGTCAGTGAAAACGCAGACCGGGTTATTTAACCGTAACTCTCTACGATAAAGTAGAGTATAAATATGACTTTGATTTATCCAAAATCATTTTCTAGATCTCAGATATATATATATATATATATATATATATATACTGTAATTGAATAACAGTAAAAATCGGGTGTTACAGTTTTGTACAATTTGCTGGTATGATTGTTAACAGCATGCATTTGCTAATTTTGCAGGTGTGGGATCATCTCTAAACAGTATACATCAAAAGTTAGGAGAATGGCATCATCAAGAAATGAGTAAGGGTCAAATAGGTCAAATGATAAAAAAGAAAAGGGCAATGATGTAATAGATTTTGAATGGGACAATCTAATAGTTTGTGAATGAGATATGGATATGGGAAATATGGTTAATGGGAATTTTTTTTGGGTTGTTTAGAACAATTATGTAACATTGTATATGGTAGACATGGACCACAAACGTCATGTAACTCTTGTTTACATCTTTTTGAGTTGTTTTGAACAGTTAACGGTATAAATATATGGAAATATCATGCTCATATATTTACTTTTATTCTTTTCATCCAAGTTTGGTTAACAGGGTTGATATACGTGGTTAACAATATGTTGTATATGGTTAATGGACACACTTGTAGTATCAAAGTAACCCTTAACCACCCGATGAATTGAATTAACCAAATATTTTCAAGCGATCAACCATTTATTTAATGGGTTGTGAAAATACTTTTTAAGTATCAAAGTAACCCATTAATCACCTGATGAACTGAATTAACCAAATATTTGCAAGTGATTAACCATGTTTTTAATGGGTTGTGAAAAATGATTAAAGCATCAACATAACCCATTAACCATATAATGAACTGAATTAACTAAATATTTGCAAGTCATTAACCATATAGGTTGTGGGTTGTCAAAAATGATTAAAGCATCGAGATAACTCATTAATAATATAATGAACTGAATTAATCAAATATTTGCAAGCGATTAACCATTTATTTAATGGGTTGTGAAATATGATTGTAAGTATCAAATTAACCCATTAACCACTCGATGAACTGATTAATCAAATATTTACAAGTAATTAACCATGTAGGTTGTGGGTTGTGGAAAATGAAAGCAACAGGATTACCCATTAACCAAATAATGAACCGAATTAACCAAATATTTGCAAGTGATTAACTATATATTTTTAAATGGTTGTGAAAAATGAATGAATCAGGATGACCAATTAACCAAATAATAAACATAATTAACTAAATATCTGCAAGTGATTAACCATATATTTAAATGGTTGTGAAAAATGATTGTATAAAAGTAACCCAATTAACCAAATAATGAACCAAATTAACCAAATAATGAACCGAGTTAACCAAATATTTGCAAGTGATTAACCATATATTTAAATAGTTGTGAAAAATGATTGTATCAAAGTAACTCATTAACCAAATAATGAACTGAATTAACCAAATATTTGCAAGTGATTAACCATATATTTAATGGGCTGTGAAAAATTACTAAAGCATCAGGATGACAAATTGACCAAATAATGAATAGAATTAACCATATATTTGCAACTGATTAACCATATATTTCATTGGTTGGGAAAACGATTGAAGTATCATGATTAACCAAATGTTTACAAGTGATTCACCATATATATAATGATATTTGAAAAATGATTGCAAGTATCAATGTAGCCCATTAACCAAATAATGAACTGAATTAACCAAACATCTGTAAGTCATTAACCAAGCAACAAAGTTTCATTGACATTTATAAAGAATCATTTACATATGATTGTATATATATGCACACATAATAAATCATTCTGCACACCAAAAAATAACCCTAAAGCACCATCCCAATATAATGGAATTTCTGGTTCTCGAGACCCCTCTCTTGAGCATGCTAGAATTAAGTAGCATATCTCCCTATCCTCTCCTTTCCTTGATTTTCTAGTATTCCACCCAAAATCCTTTTTTGAAGCATACTCTCCATAAAATGATTTAACATCATCTATGGAAGAAAGCATATCCCTGTTGCAGGCTCCCAATTTATGTGACCATCATTAACGTTGTCAACTCCAATAGCTTCACCATCAACACCTCCTCAGTCCACGAAATTATTTAAACTATCCATGAATATCCAATTATAGGTGCCACACCAAAACTGCACAAATTAGATCTTTCATAAGTTATGTCACAACAGTTTACAATCAAAGAGACACAAGTTCTACTCTTTCCTTCAAGATACTTTACAAATGAATGCCTATTTTCTTGATTTCAAGGGAAGAATGTGTTGAATCATGCACAAAGGAACATATCACAATGACAGCAATGAGACAGCATAAGTCCTCTCAGAAATTAATAAGGGAACCAATTCATAATAAAATGTGAATCTATTCTAATTTCAACAGACCATCAAACAGAATAATACCCCTGCACAACCCACAAGCTTTCATAGTTGGGTCACACATATTCATACCCCTGCACAACCCTTTTTCCTGCTGCCCATTAAACAAAACTCATTGCCTACTTGCATCATAAACAAGTTACATAAAAATAGTCTTATTTTGCTGTTGCCCCCATCTATCCTATTCCAACAAATCTTGCAGCTTGCAAATTCACCTTATATACAAAGAATAGTTACTTTCCAACTGCCAATTGCTTATTCAAGTGGTTTTGTAATATTTTAATCATATTTATTGTCATTTATAGCCTATAAAAGGCAATCCTCTTGTACCATTTTGAATCAATCAAATATAGCAAAATTCAGAACTAGAGGGTAGCTCTCTTCCTTTCCTGTGTTGTGCGAGTGTGAGTGTGTGAGAAAATATACTTGGTGAGTTATTATGTGTTCCTGATATCAATCATTGATCTCATAGGACCAATTCCGGGCTACCTATGCATTAACCACACACTATTTAGTCTCTTTCTAATTTATATTATCTGCCTCATGGACCATATCATACAGTTGACACCGTATGGTTGCAGTGGCATTTTTTAAATTTACTTAGTGTTGAGGGGCATTCTCATAAGTCCAATATAATGGGTTCCCTCCTTCAGATGATGAAAGTTTTGACCTTTATCCCTAATTTTGAAACCCAACGAGTCTGAAACTTTACCTCACTCCTTCCTTTCCTTGCTCACTCACAATCCACTCTCCCAAGCTGCATCAAGTCTCTCCATTCCGCACTGCACTTCCACTTTTCACTCTATCTTCTGCTTGCTCATCATTACCCACCCATCTTCGGCTGGGTTGAGGTTGCTTCTGCATTTTAGGGGTATCGATTTCTTCCCTTCCTTCTATCCTATTTTCAATTTCCTCTTTTCTTACTATTTCTGTTTTGCTTCCCAAAACAGTACATCTTAATGGAACTTTCCCGATAACATCTGGCATGTTATTTACTTCAGAACGTTAGATTACTGTACGGGTGGGAAGCAGTATAGTGGTGAAGACGATTTTGCAAAGGATCTCATCCCTTGGGCAGTGGTGAAGAACAAAGCTAGGTAAGCTTTGGTTATTTTTAGGGTTTATTTGCTATTTATGTTGTTTATGGTTGCTTCTGCATTTTAAGGTTTTTTGGCTCTATTATGTTTGCTTCTTACATGATGTTAGGGGTTTTTAGAAGAAAATGCAGATAATCACATTGATTTTTCATTTCAAAGATTCCACCATGTAGTCTGCCAAAATGTTTTTCAAGAGATTTTTTTTGTTTTAATATGCCAAAATGTGTTGTGGTTCTGGCTAGAGTGTAGGAAATTATACATACTTGTTTCTGGTGGTATGAAGCCATATGGATAGTATACTTGTTTTGGTTGTTCTGGGTGTACTTAACCCTAGTGGCTAGAGTGTTCTTATTGTGAACTTGGCTACAAATAAATATGATACTTGGTTGATGGTATGCATGGACGATGCTGACAAATGGACAATATAGTGCCTACTGTTGAATAACAAAAAGCTTTAGTGATGCTTATTTTCTTGGATGTTGATTACTATAATCTTTTATTTGCACCTTAGTTCCTGATTTTGGTGGTTACGGGATTTTCAACATTTGGGTGTCATTTGGCTAATATTTGCCATGTGGGGGGGTTGCTATGTTTTTTTGGGTATTGTCTTCTATGATAATTTGGTGGTTGTGTGACTGCCTCCCTTTAGTTATTGACTAGATCTTTATGTATTGCTCTCTTTCCTTGTCTCTGTTATGTCTCTGACTCCAAACTAAGGGGGTCCTGAGAATGCTTTATATTCTCTAGTTTGAATCAGAATTGGTGAAATGTGATGATATTTTTCACTTGTAAAATAACAAGAAAATGGGTTTAGAATATTTAGAAACTCGTTGAGTGTGCTTATGGTTGTTTCATTATTTGTTAGGCATTTGTTGCGGGATGGGATAGGGGTTTCTTGTCCTGTTTTGGCTTTTAAGTGTACTTTTGCTGGTATGATTGTTGACAGCATGTATTTTCTAACTTAGCATGTGTTGGATCATCTATAAACAGGATACAAATAAGCGAGAATGGCTACATCAAATGAAAATAATGTAAGGAAACTTTTTAACTATTTGTATTTGCCCGTGTGCGATCTATTTACAATCCAACTGACATTTACTGATACTTGGCAGGTTTGTTTGAGGCATGCCTGTGCACCTACAATGTTGATTCAGGTTAACCAAACCCTTACACAAGAACAGCGACTCCATATGGTGACCACCCCGTTCCAATGGGTGATGAAATTGTCGGCACAAATGAAAATTTCAAGTGTGCTACTGTGGGAACTCGTCACCAGGTGGGATGAGCGCAGCGGAGGATTCAGAGTTAGGGGTATGGTGATTCTTTTTACCCCTGTTGACGTATGCTTGGCATTAGAACTCCCAGCCATAGGTGATCGTGGGGTAGGTTCAGAGGATGATCAATGTTATACACTATCATTGTTTGGAGGGGCTGAGGTAACAATTGAGGAAATTCTTTACAAGCTTCTTGTGGTTCAGGAGGATGCGGATGATTTCTGTAGGGATACATACTCCTTGTTTTTGGATAGTTTTACTTTCCGAGAACAGGGAGGTTGGTGTATACAGGTTTTGCTAGGCTGCTAGATGACCCAGATGGTTTAGATAGCTTCAATTGGGCACGGGCGGTTTATGATTACTTGGTTGAAAGTTTGAGCAAAGCTTTCGTTGCCATTAATCAGGGGACAAATGTTAGTCAAACACATTTGTGTGGCTGTGCAGCTATCCTACAGGTATCTATTTTCACATATGTTATATCACCATCTTTTGTCGTGTTAACAAAATTTTACAGCTATTAATGATATTAATCTTTGTTGTAGATCTGGGCGATGAACCACTTGTCGATTGGGCAAACACTTAGCACTCCTCCTAAGCACCATTTCCCACGAATTCTGAATTGGCCAGTTGTGACTTTGAGAAAGAAGAAAATGGAGGAAGCATTCTAGAATAACATGGTAACTATGGATGTCCATTGTTTCTATAATATGTTGAAATTTATATACTCAAAATGTCTATTTTATGTGCTTCCCGTGTTTGCAGGTAACTGTTGTTTTAACAGCAACAAATGATGAGCTACAACATCACATTGTCAGGGATGCATTGCAGCAGGGCCAACAACACCAGTTTGTACATGTTGATGAACATCAGAAAGTGTTGGCGGAGCTTAGGGAGCATGAAAAGAGGCTTAGGGAGCATAAATAGAGGATTTTGGCTCTAGAGGCGGACGTTAGAATGTTGAAAAATGGTGATCCTCATCGCCGATCAAACACCGAGCCAGTGAATGAGCATCGGGGATGTTCTACATTAGGTGGGCATGATGCATCTCCTCTTCACCAAACTCCTCTCATGGATATGTATGCTGACATGGGCGGTGTAGGATGTTCAGATGTTGAAAAAGGTGCGTGGTTACTAAACGAGCATTAGTTTCTTTGTAGTCCAATTATTGTGGTATTTTGTTTGATGAAAGCACATTGAGAAATTTCTATATGCAGGTTTAGAACTGCTTAACTCTCCTCGGGAGCATGCTCATGATCCAAACATTGATCCTCCAACAGTAATGGTCGGTGGAACTGAGGAAGCACACGATGAAGTACATACTGGTAAGTAATGATTTGTGCATCCACAAATTAAAAGTACCATTATATTACAAGAAAACCTACTTACCATCTAAAATTTGGACATTTGTTTGCAAGTGAAGATAATGCGGACGGTGCTTCAAAGCCTAGATCAAACATAGCAACAAGAATTAAGGATAAGCCAAGGGCACGCTCCCAAAGTGTCAGACTTCAAACCCCATTTACTAGGGGAAATGCGAGAAAGAATAATAGGACAACAGAGGATTAGTTGTTCATTGGGATATGGATATAGGAAATAGTGTGACGGACTTCTTTTTGGGTAGTTTATAACAATTATGTAAAGTCGTACTTGGTAGAGATAGAATACAAAAGTAATGCAGCTCTTGTTTATATCTTTTTTGGGTTGTTTTGAAAAGTTTGTGGTTATAAATGTATGCAAGCTTGAAAATTGTGGTTAAAACTTCATTAAAAGGTTTCTTACTGAGTTAACAGGTTTCACATTATCTACAAGGTTGTGGAAAACTGTTGTTAGTTTCAAGATAACCCGTTAACTATATAATGAACAGAATTAACCAAATATTTGCACTTGATTAACCAAATATTTAATACTGTGGAAAAATTGTAAGTTTAGGATAACCCATTAACCATATAATGAACAGAATTACCCAATTATTTGCATGTGATTAACCAAATATTTACATGGTTGTGGAAAACGTATTTTTCAGGATAACCCATTAACCATATAATGAACATAATTACCAATTATTTGCACTTGATTAACCAAATATTTACATGGTTGTGGAAAACGTTTCATTCAAGAAAACCTGTTAACCAGATAATGCACTGAATTAACCATATATTTGAACTTGATTAACCAAATATTTAATGGGTTGTGGAAAACTTGTTTCCTTTAGGATAACTCATTAACCATATATAGAATTGAATTAATCATATATTTGCATGTGATTAACCAAAGTTTTACATGGTTATGGAAAACGTATTTGTTTCAGGATAACCCATTAACCATATGATGAATGGAATTAATCAATTATTTGCACGTAATTAACCAAATATATAATGGGTTGTGGAAAACGTTTCATTCAGGAAAACCTGTTAACCATATAATGAATTGAATTAACCATATATTTGAACTTGATTAACCAAATATTTAATGGGTTATGAAAAACTTGTTTCCTTCAGGATAACTCATTAGCCATATATATAGCTGAACTAATTATATATTTACACGTGATTAACCAAATAATTACATGGTTGTGGAAAACTTGCTTAAGTTTTAGGATAACTCATTAACCATAAAATGAACGTTATCAACCATATATTTGCACGTGATTAACTATTTATATATAATGGGCTGTGAAAATTTACTAAAGCACCAGGATATACCATAAACTATATAATGAACTGAATTAACCAAGCAATTGTAGGTCATTACCCAAGCAGCTTCCATTGACATTTATACATGATCATTTAAATAGGATTCTCTATATATGTACACAATATGAATCATTCTGCACACAACAAAAAACCATAAAGCTATTCCAAAACAAGTGGTGGTTTTGCCATGCAAACATGTCATACAAAAAAGTGACAAAAGTGAGTTGCACCCGACCAACCTGCACCAACTATATACACATAGTAAAAGTTATGCACGCCAAAAAATGACCCTAAATCCTTTACAAGATAATGGTTGTTTTGTGCTGCAACCATGTCATACAAAAAAGTGACAAAAGTGATTTGTACCCGACCAACCTGCACAACTAACGAGGTTCGTTAGTAAAGTGCTGGACACAAAACAATGGACCTCGATGTTAATGAGCACAACAAAAGACTATTGAACACCATACCATCATGCAAAAATTGTCTTCCTAATCTTCCAACCCATATAAATATGTGACAACCATTCACAAAATACACATGTCACTAGTCAAGACAAAAAAATTCCAAAATGTACCTAATCATCCAAATTTGTAGTGAACTGTGAGGACCCCATGAAGTTAACATCGGACGTTGTCAATAGATCCACGAATGATATTTACCTCCAACCTGGACAACACCATATAAGAAACTAAAATAATGGAACAATGAACTAATAAATGACAGACAATTTACATGCCTGTATACTCGGATTAATATCATCTTTAAATGCTGAATCTAAACCCATAAATGCAAGCCGTGAAACTATTGGAATTTGAAGAACCCAACGACTGTCTTCAAAAATGGACATTGAAGCATCTGTATTGATATAAACATCCCTTGACTGTATAGAAAAACAATCAAGTAATCAAAATAAATTTACAGCTCATCGTCAACAACTAGCACGTAAATTATCTAAAAACTATAGAACATGGCATACAAATCCATCAAATTGTACAAATTTAACCCACAACACATAAACCAACAAATTCTACACATTAAGCACAATCTTATAATGGACACAAACCACGGTGCTTGCATCCAACAAATCTCCATCGGTCACAACCTCAACAGATGATTCTACACAGATGTTGCTTTCGCTTTGATTACCCACCAGTCCAGTATTTCCCTCCTGCACATTTGAGAAAAAAAATTGTAAGATGCATCAATTCACATAAGGGAGTACTGATTGAAAGAATAAATAACATACAAACAGTACATAATACTTTGATTAATTGAAATGAACTGAAACTTATAGTTTCAAAAAGTTTGGTTATCAGAGTTTAGATTCATGGTTAATTCTGTGTTATATATGGTTAATATAGAATTTCTGGAGAAGAATACATACCTTAGTAGTCTCTTTGTCTTCACTATGCTTCGACCACTTCTTGGCTCTCTTAACAACTTTTTTAGCTACACCTATTTTTCTATTTGATGGAGGTTGTCCTTTACGTTTGACTTGCAATGGACTGTGAATTCGAGTTGCATTGTTTGGATTTGAGTCAACATTGGGACTTTTGTTAACATTGTGCATTGTAGCATCCATGGTGGGCATATTAGAATTAAATTCATGGATTCTTTCATGGAGTGCCTTAGCCTCAACTTCATACTTTGTAGCTACTTCAACAACCTTGTACAAGCATTTGTTAATTATTATGTTAATTTAGTACTCCAAACAACAGCAAAAAAAGTTATCAACTCATACCCTTAAACAAAAGAAAAGATGAAGAAGAAAGGAAATTTAGAAAGCTCCCACATTCTAATAAATTACTTTAAATCAAAAGCTAATTTACATTTCTCTCTAACCAAAACCAATTCTAAATCACAAAGAAACTTTTGTTTTTAGGAAAAGTCTCTGACAAGTTTTAAAGAGATCGAACTCCCACGGTAGAAACAATTTGTAAAGACTAAAGAGTGAGAGAAAACAAATCTCTACCCTTTTGTGATACAAAAGCTAATTGATAGCATATATAAAACTCCTTTGCCCAGTTTCTATTGAAGCCATTAATTAATTAATTAATAATAATGAAAGGAATACTAACATTGTAAACCTTGAAATAACCAAAGTTAACACAAGAAGAGGGGTTGAATTGTGTTTACCAACTTTTTAGGAAACTCTAAAAATTATTTTCGCAGGCACAACAAGCAAAAATAAAGGTAAGGAAAATTAGATGGGTGACTTGTCTAATTTCATAACAGAACACGCGTGCACACATAGAAGGTTTAAATAGGATTTGATATTCACAAGATAACTCCCCAAGTTAAAAGCTTAAACAAATAACTTTTAAACAAATTTAAAAGATATGGGAAGAGGAATATCACTCAAGAGTTTTATACTGGTTCAAAATCAACAGGGCTATGTCCAGTTCTTGGCAGCACCAAGGTTTCCACTATAACTGATCATATTACAGTACAAGTATTCTTTTCACCCCTAGCCTCTCCAGGCTCACACTCAAACAAGTATTCTTTTCTCACCTAGGCTCTTCAGGCTCAACACAGTAAAGGGTAAAAGGTTTTGATTATTTAATACAACTTTGCAGGTCTTTCAGATAACACTCAGAGAGTGGAATAAATGAAGGAATGAAAGACTGCTAAATTTATATCAAATGATTAAAGAGTTATTCAATGAAGGAATGAAGAAGTAAATGAGCAGAGTAAATGCTTCTTTGAATATGCGCAGTGTATGTCGTAACTTCATCTTCATGGTTTGCCCTTTTTAAAGGCTTCAATCAATTTGATCTGTTAGGCACAGCTTCAAAAAGTGTGCTCCTTTGATTTGAACTTCTGAGACGCCATTAATGCCAAAGAGTCGTTCTGTGTAAGCATTAAATGTTAAAGGACTTTGGACTTTGACATATGTGACCAAGAGTGCACTTTGTTTCTGAGCAGTTGTTGTTTCAGAGTTGCAGTAGCAGACTTCTTGTACTTTCAGCAGAGAACTTTCCATTTCAGGCCAACACCCAGTTCACTTTTTGGAAAGCACTTTTACTTTGTACTAAAACAGCTAAAAGCTACTGACTTGGTGTAGAGGTAGCGTGTTTATTCCTTAAAGACTTGAAATAATGAATTCTTTATTCTTTGTCTTCGATGCTATTAGCCAGAGGTCTTCGAGATCCTTAAGGAAGGTATCTTTTCTAAATAAGGTTGACTTGAACTTTCTTCTGACAGTCTGACAATAAAACTGGTGCAGTGTAACACCCCGGTTTTCACTGTTTCAAAATAATCGAAATGCGGACGATTATGTTTATATTTTTATATGAGTGTTAGAAAATTATTTTAAATAAACGGAGTTCATCACTCAATCCTACTTAAACGTAGGAAGCTACGATTACAATTTAGGTTTGAAAGTCAGGCGAATCCCGGCCCGCGAATTTCACTGACAGTATATTTATACTGATCAGAAAACCTAATTTTAATTCGTGAACGAAAAACTTAAGGTTTTTATTTTATTTCCTATGATTGTGTGTTTTTAGAATTATTTCATTTACAATGAAATAACTTAAGTTTTACGGGCGTAATACTCGATCGGGCGAACGACGGAGCTAACAACGGGATATTCGGGACTCGATAAGTGGATAAATCCTAAATTCTCCTAGGACTAAGGCTTCCATGTGAGTGGTTTGATGTGGCTTAGGGTTGTGTTAGCAATTTTTAATAATTGCATTTTTGGTCCTTAAACTTATTCTTAATTGCACTTTGGTCCCTAAACTAGTTTCTATGATACACTAAGTGAAGTGGATCAATTTTTCACTCATCCAAATCATGTTGGGCTGCAGTTTTGAGGCCCAAATTTCGTGGCCAAGCATCATCTCATGTAACCAATTTCCTACTTTTAATTATCTAGGTTTTGATTAAAGTCTTAAACATTTTTATGTTAGAAAAGTAAGTAATGGACTTGGGCTTTTGCCAAGCCCATTTTCGCATGGCCCATGGCCTTGGAGGCTGATTTCTCCTCTTCAAAAGTGACTCATCCTTCCACATTGTTCTAGTTCATTCTTCATCTTCTCCACCTTCACTTTTTCTCCATTGTTCTTAACTCCAAAAGCTTGAGTTTGTGAAGCAAGTGTTGGATTCTTGCTCATTTCTTGTTTTTATAGAGGTGATTCTTACTCTTCATCTTCATTTAATGCCATGTTCTTCATTGATTTTTCCATTTTCATGCCTAGATCATTACTTTTATGCATGAACAAAGTCTTAGATCTAGAATTTTGAAAAATCACCATAAATCATAGAAAACTCCTAAAATAGTGAAACCAATTTCTATGTGCTTATCATCATCCTTACTATCATAATCCAAGCGATTGTTAAAAACAAAATCTTCCTTCCCTTGTTTCATGCCTAGGCCGAACCTATGTTCATGTGGGGAGGATGAACTTTTGTTCATTTTTCATGACCATCTTGCATCGAAACTATGACCATCTTCCTTTCTGAAAATCGAAAAACTCTCAACAGGAAAGTTGTTCCCATTTCTCTCTTATTTCCAACGAGCTAAAGATCATAAAAAAAGGATGAGTATATTGAGAGTTATGACCAAAATACAGAAACTGTCCAGAATCCTCAGATACATGCGAGACAGCAGAAAGAAGCCTATTTTTACTGATGTTATGATCCGAAGGAAATGAAACCTTAAACATCAAAGTTGTTCCTTTTCTTCTTATCTTTCCAATAAGCCAAAGTTGGTAATTTTTGGATGAGTATATCATGAGATATACTCACAAAACCAACACACCCTCAAACTGTCCAGATTTTATATACATGTTGGTTGATCATTTTCTTCATGTCTTCAATCTTCAAGAGGTAAAAGCTCAACTCCTTGATCATCTAAGCTTTCATAGCCAATTGTTTCTCATGTTTATGCCATGAATCATATTTCCCCATTTCTAGATCTAGAACTTTGAAAATCCATAACAAATTCTAGAAAAATCTTATGATGTTGAAACCACTTCCTAAGTTCTTATAATCATGTATATTGTCTGTATCTAAGAACATGTGATGATCAAAAATTTTCTTCCCTTGAAACCCATCTTGGCCGAATCTACCATTTAGAGGGTTAGGATAGTTTTGATTCTTAACTTTGTTGTTTAGCCCTAATCCATTTCCTTAAGTATATTAGAATTATTAATCCATGACTTAAGCAAGTTTAGTGATTTTGAGCCACAAAACCCTAAGGAGGCCGTGACCTATTAAAGAGGATTAGGTGTTTGTTTTGCTTGTTTTGATTGGTTGTTTGGATGTGTTGTTGAAGGTTAGTATTTCTGACGCGTACGTGTGTCACCGATTTCTCGAAACAGTGTCAAGACTGAAAATCGGAGGTTCAAGTTCTTCAAGAGGTAAGGGGAGCTTACCTGAGGGATATTTCCCAATAACTATTAGCTTTAGTGTGGTCTGTATACTTGATATGTGGCTGTGGTGCTTTAAATATGCTGTTTACGTTGTGTTGTTTATCTGTGTATGATGATTTATCTGCTTTTAATTTATTCAATTATCTGTAGTTGTTTATTATATTGCTATGATGCATGATCTTCCTGGTGATATAATTCTGATGATGTTGTTGAGTGTTGTTTGTGAAGCCTGACAGTGGTCAGTGCACAACCGATTTAATCAGATAAAAGCTTTAATAAGCTATATACATTATATTCAATGTTTTATGGGAAATGTTGGAATATAATAGTAGTGGAAATATTATGTGGGAAAATAAATAAGTATTGAGAAATATTATTATTTTAATGATTTATTGATAAAAAGTCAACTATGAGTCATAGTGAGGATGTAACCGTGAAAATATTTTAGTACTGCTAATTTTTACGTGAGAAATTCGGTAATATAATAAAAAGTTATTTTATGAAATTAATCTTCAAACATAACTTAAGTATGATTTTAGAAAATTGTTTAAGTGGAAAAAGCTAAGTTTTGGCTTAATTGGCTTAAAAGATGTAATTTGACGGCAAAATGGAAAAGTGTCGACGACAAGTATTTTTAAAGCGGCAGTACGTGTTTTAGATAAACTTGAGCCTCACGTGATTCTCTTTTTGGAACATAAACGTTATAGAAAAGAATTTTAAGTAATCGATGATTTTATAAAGGAGTTTTTATAAAGGAGTTTTTGTAAATGAGTTTTTCTAACCGTGTTATTTTCCGTCAACTTGGATAAGTTGCGGAGACTTTGTTTTGGAATTGTTTTTCACAGAACGAAAATGGTGTTTACGTTGAAACGTGAGCCTAGTATCAGAGACGTCGCGATACTAGTGTTCTTTAATTTAAGCACGAAGATCTTTGATCCGTGTTACGTTGAGTATCCATGTTATGAGTTACGTTGTTATGGACTTTGCGTCATTTTCACGTTGTATATCCACATGGTGGGTTACGTTGTAAAAGGTAAATGTTGTTTTCTACGACCACAAACCCCAAGGCTGATTGCAAGGTCTAAGGTTTTGTGATTGAGCACTCGGACTTCGTGTCCTGTGTTGACGTTGAAAGATCTAAACACAAAGAAAAATGATGAGAACAAACGTTTTACATGCATTCATTGACAGACGTGCCCACGTTGTGAAGTGTGGTACCTTAATGAGTAAGGTATTCCATGCCACATTGTTTTGTGTGAATGCCTTGAGGTGTGAGGTATTTCATGCTACGTTGATTCATTGTGCCTTGATGGACAATGGAAAACCATATACGTTGATCACTGTGCCTTGTGTTGGACAGTGTGCTATGGTAACCATATACGTTGATCATTGTGCCTTGAGTGGACAGTGTGCTATGGTAAACACGTTGTGCCTAATATACCTGGCAATCGAGCCTGATTAGCTCATTTACACGTTGTTGGGGATCTCCGGAGATTTAGCGAAATGTAGAGACATTTATTGAAGTGTTCATGCATAGTTTTCAAACGTTGAAGTTTGGGGTATGAAACCCATTGATAAAGTACTTGTTTACTTATGAGAATGTATGCTGCTATAATTGTATGTGTGTATATGCTGTTTTGTGAGTCGCGCTTTTAGTTATTGTGTTAAATCCATATATTGGCGTCTCACCCTTACAAATATATCAGGTTCTACTGGTAATTGCCGTTGTATCCTGGGATACTGGAACAGATGAAGCGGAGGAGTTCTTTAAGTCACTTGCGGACTTAGATGCTAGATGCTTGAAGAAGTATCTGTTTGTGGGAAAAGACAAAGGGGTCTTTCCAATAATGTCTGTTAGTTTCGACCAGCTTAGGTTCTTTTTATGTGATGTCATGTGTTGAAATGAACTAAGTTGATAAAGACCTAAGTGTGAAACTTACGAGGCAGTATAGTTGTATGACTTCTGCATTTGCTTATATATCTAAGTATGGTTATGATTATGTTGTTGTTATGGAGTTAAAAGGAAAATATTTTATCACCATATTTTTGAAGAGATTCACGTTGAGGAATTAATATTTTCCGAAAGCAACCAGCAAATAAAATCTTATTTTCCGCAAACGGTTAACCATGTGATGACCCGGGAGTAGGGTGTCATATGCAGCAGAGTCTGAAAATTAGATGGGTGTTGTACAGTCTAAAATTAGATGCGTGAGGTGATCCAAAAGTTAGATGTGTGAGCAAGTCATTTTTATACGGGTGATCCACTAAAGTACTTCTGACTTTTGATCCTTGCCACGTCATCAACAAAGTCAGAACTTTGACTGAGAGTTGACTTGGTCTCTGTCTGAGTTGACTAACATTCAGACGGGTGATTTTTCAAACGAGTCTGAAAAACTGCTCCTTAGGAAAATTTAGACGGGTCAGATTTTAGACAAGTGACCTTAAGACTATTTTCCTGCATACTTAGCAGACTTGTCACTAATTTCATATGGTTCAATATTACCATACTTAATATATTTGGAATCATCAAAACTTAGAGAATTTACACATTGAATTGTTTCAGACTTATGAGATCTCAACAAAACTTTTCCTTTTAACTATTTAATATAATTAGTACATTGGAGAATATGGTATTGGTTCTCTGCTTTTGTTGCCTAGTAGGCTGCCTGTGCTAATTTGTTTTCTGCTATATAGTTAGCTTGTTGTAGTACTACTTTGTGCAGGGGTACTAGTTTTTTTTGCTATTTTTCTGTGTTGGGGCCGTGCTATTCTGTTGTTCTCCTTTCTGTTTTTAGTGGTAGCATGGGGTTTCCTTCTGCTGGTTTTCATGTCAGGCCTATTTCGTTTCCTTCTGCATGGGGTGTGTAAGTGTGTTAGACTTTTGTGACAGGCCTATTTAGTATAAATACGATCTTATTTTTTAAAATATTATATATATTATATATACTTTAGTTAGTGTATGCACTAGTATATACTATCAAAAATTTGAAAGCAATGATAGAGCAACACAATGTTTTGGCACTGTGTTTCAGGATAGAAGAATTATTTTTTCAAGGAAATCAAATAGCAAATTTTTCCTTAAGATTCTTTCACGGGTAGAAATAAAGATGCAAGAACTTACAATCTTCCAACTTCACATGAAAGTGCTCCTTTAATAGTAGGAGATTTAAACAACCTGGAGTACGGAAGAGACATTATTGTTCAAAGGATTTCTAGTGAATTAAAAAGTATACATGAGACGATACTGCTTTTATTCCATTATAATATCTCTTGCTATTCCTATATGGAGAAGACGGTTAGTAAATTAATACACCCCTATATTTACCTTTTATTGAATCCTTAAAGATCCTTAAAAATATTATAAATGTATAAAGGTTAATGCCAAAGAGTCGTTCTGTGTAAGCATTAAATGTTTAAGGACTTTGGACTTTGACATATGTGACCAAGAGTACACTTTGTTTCTGAGCAATTGTTGTTTCAGAGTTGCAGTAGCAGACTTCTTGTACTTTCAGCAGAGAGCTTTCCATTTCAAGGCAACACCCAGTTCACTTTTTGGAAAGCACTTTTACTTTGTGCTAAAACAGCTAAAAGCTACTGACTTGGTGCAGAGGTAGCATGTTTATTCCTTAAAAAGTTGAAATAATGAATTCTTTATTCTTTGTCTTTGATGCTATTGTCCAGAGGTCTTCGAGATCCTTAAGGAAGGTATCTTTTCCAAATAAGGTTGACTTGGACTTTCTTCTGACAGTCTGACAATAAAACTGGTGCAGCAGAGTCTGAAAATTAGACGGGTGTTGTACAGTCTAAAATTAGACTGGTGAGGTGATCCAAAACTTAGATGTGTGAGCAAGTCATTTTTAGACGGGTGATCCACTGAAGTACTTCTGACTTTTGATCCTTGCCACGTCATCAACAAAGTCAGAACTTTGACTGAGAGTTGACTTGGTCTCTGTCTGAGTTGACTAACATTCAGACGGGTGGTTTTTCAAACGAGTCTGAAAAACTGCTCCTTAGGAAAATTTAGACGGGTCAGATTTTAGACGAGTGACCTTAAGTCTATTTTCCTGCATACTTAGCAGACTTGTCACTAATTTCATATGGTTCAATATTAATATACTTAATATATTTGGAATCATCAAAACTTAGAGAATTTACACATTGAATGTGTTTCAGACTTATGAGGTCCCAACAAAACTTTTCCTTTTAACTATTTAATATAATTAGTACATTGGAGAATATGGTATTGGTTCTCTGCTTTTGTTGCCTAGTAGGCTGCCTGTGCTAATTTGTTTTCTGCTATATAGTTAGCTTGTTGTAGTACTACTTTGTGCAGGGGTACTGGTTTTTTTGGCTATTTTTCTGTGTTGGGGCCGTGCTATTCTGTTGTTCTCCTTTCTGTTTTTAGTGGTAGCATGGGGTTTCCTTCTGCTGGTTTTCATGTCAGGCTAATTTCGTTTCCTTTTGCATGGGGTGTGTAAATGTGTTAGACTTTTGTGAAAGGCCTATTTAGTATAAATACGATCTTATTTTTTAAAATATTATATATATTATATATACTTTAGTTAGTTTATGCACTAGCATATACTATCAAAAATTTGAAAGCAATGATAGAGCAACACAATGTTTGGGCACCGTGTTTCAGGATAGAAGAATTATTTTTTCAAGGAAATCAAATAACAAATTTTTCCTTAAGATTGTTTCACGGGTAGAAACAAAGATGCAAGAACTTACAATCTTCCAACATCACATGAAGGTGCTCCTTTAATGGTAGGAGATTTAAACAACCTGGAGTACGGAAGAGACATTATTGTTCAAAGGATTTCTAGTGAATTAAAAAGTATACATGAGAGGATAATGATTTTATTCCATTATAATATCTCTTGCTATTCCTATATGGAGAAGACGGTTAGTAAATTAATACACCCCTATATTTACCTTTTATTGAATCCTTAAATGTTTAAGGACTTTGGACTTTGACATATGTTGTGACACCCTTCTACCCCGCATGTTAATATAAAACATTTACTTAAAAGAGGTAATATAAAAAACATGCCTTTATTTGAAATAAATAAAAGCTTGGATAAAAAGGTTTCACATCTCAACAAAAACAACGCGGAAATAACATAGTTTTAAAACAGTAAAACATAAACATGACAGATAAAGAAAAACCCAACCCCGATGTCACATACAGAGCTGGTATAACCAAAATCCGGATACATCACGGAAACAAACTGAAAACAACTAACAACTATAACTAAGCATCCTAACTCGAGTCGCGGCTCCTCAGAGTCACTCCTCCACTGGCTGCTCACCGTCCTCTGATATGCGGTTCGCGATTCAAAAGAAGAAAGAAGATCCACTAGGGTCTCGTCTCACTAGCGCTTGTCTACGACTTCAAGAACACCAAAGAGACACTTTGGTTCAACTCTAAGATCAAGAAATCAAAAGGAAGAGATCAAGAACTTGAAGGAAAGAATACAAGGGACAAGGTGCACAAATTTTACCTTTTCTAAAGTCCCAAACAGCAAGCACAACGAACCCCTATCTGTAGCGATGTTCTCCTATCAAGAAGCAGTGAAGGACGGTGCAAGAACGGGTTCCCTAGAGAGAGTTTAAGGGAGAAAAACCATAAGGATTCAAAGAGGAAGGAGGGAGGCAGTTTTCTGAGTGTTGGGGTCGTGTAAACTAAGTTTAGGTCAAGTCTAATGGTATATATATGAGTTTGGGTCATAACGGGTTCCTATTCAAGCCCAAACTGTATACAGTTCGGTATTTTGACCATAACTTGAGTTACAAGTTTCTTATTGAGGCGTTCTAGGTGTCGTTAGAAATCTCAGAGAAATATCTACAAATTAATGTCTAATGATCGAATCCTAAATCGGACTCTAAGATAGTCAAAAGTTCGATGGAAGTTTGGCGACAGATTTGGTAGTTATTCCTAGATAGGATCATTAGGAGATTATGATAAGATCTTAAGATATAAACAAAAATATGATGATCCTATATTGATAAGGAGTCAAATCTGAATGGTTGAGGGCTAAAATCTAAAAATAACACTATCTCTATTTAAATACTAAATCACACGATATCTTATTATATCATTCTTAATCGCTTATTATTAATAAAAACACATATTATACATTAGCATATAAAATCATATATCCATATAAGATCAAACATTAAGAGACACCATCTCATATTAATGCAAATAATCATATATTAAAACACATATTATCATATGTAATATATGTAATAAAAATACTATAACACTAATAACATCAACAACAACAACAACAACAACAATAATAATAATAATAATAATAATAATAATAAAAATAATAATAATAATAACAACAACAACAACAACAACAACAACAACTAGGCATCCATAGTAACATAATACCTTATACGAAAATCGAGGTGTTACATATGTGACCAAGAGCACACTTTGTTTCTGAGCAGTTGTTGTTTCAGAGTTGCAGTAGCGGACTTCTTGTACTTTCAGCAGAGAGCTTTCCATTTCAGGGCAACACCCAGTTCACTTTTTGGAAACCACTTTTACTTTGTACTAAAACAGCTAAAAGCTACTGACTTGGTTCAGAGGTAGCGTGTTTATGCCTTAAAAACTTGAAATAATGAATTCCTTATTCTTTGTCTTTGATGCTATTGTCCAGAGGTCTTCGAGATCCTTAAAGAAGGTATCTTTTCCAAATAAGGTTGACTTGGACTTTCTTCTGACAGTCTGACAATAAAACTGGTGCAGCAGAGTCTGAAAATTAGACGGGTGTTGTACAGTCTAAAATTAGAGGGTTGAGGTGATCCAAAACTTAAATGTGTGAGCAAGTCATTTTTCGACGGGTGATCCACTAAAGTACTTCTGACTTTTGATCCTTGCCACGTCATCAACAAAGTCAGAACTTTGACGGAGAGTTGACTTGGTCTCTGTCTGAGTTGACTAACTTTCAGATGGGTGGTTTTTCAAATGAGTCTGAAAAACTGTTCCTTAGGAAAATTTAGACTAGTCAGATTTTAGACGAGTGACCTTAAGTCTATTTTCCTGCACACTTAGCAGACTTGGCAGTAATTTCATATGGTTCAATATTACCATACTTAATATATTTGGAATTATCAAAACTTAGAGAATTTACACATTGAATGTGTTTCAGACTTATGAGGTCTCAACAAACCTTTTCCTTTTAACTATTTAATATAATTAGTACATTGGAGAATATGGCATTGGTTCTCTGCTTTTGTTGCCTAGTAGGCTGCCTGTGCTAATTTGTTCTCTGCTATATAGTTAGCTTGTTGTAGTACTACTATGTGTAGGGTACTGCTTTTTTTTGCTATTTTTCTGTGTCGGGGCCGTGCTATTCTGTTGTTCTCCTTTCTGTGTTTAGTGGTAGCATGGGGTTTCCTTCTACTGGTTTTCATGTCAGGCCTATTTCGTTTCCTTCTGCATGGGGGGTGTAAGTGTGTTAGACTTTTGTGTATGGCCTATTTAGTATAAATACGATCTTATTTTTTAAAATATTATATATATATTATATATACTTTAGTTAGTGTATGCACTAGTATATATTATCAAAAATTTGAAAGCAATGATAGAGCAACCCTATGTTTTGGCACCGTGTTTCAAGATAGAAGAATTATTTTTTCAAGGAAATCAAAAATCAAATTTTTCATTAAGATTGTTTCACGGGTAGAAATAAAGATGCAAGAACTTACAATCTTCCAACTTCACATGAAGTTGCTCCTTTAATAGTAGGAGATTTAAACAACCTGGAGTACGGAAGAGACACTATTGTTCAAAGGATTTCTAGTGAATTAAAAAGTATACATGAGAGGATACTGCTTTTATTCCATTATAATATCTCTTGCTATTCCTATATGGAGAAGACGGTTAGTAAATTAATACACCCCTATATTTACCTTTTATTGAATCCTTAAAGATCCTTAAAATTATTATAAATGTATAAAGGTTAATGCCAAAGAGTCGTTCTGTGTAAGTATTAAATGTTTAAGGACTTTGGACTTTGACATATGTGACCAAGAGTACACTTTGTTTCTGAGCAGTTGTTGTTTCAGAGTTGCAGTAGCAGACTTCTTGTACTTTCAGTAGAGAGCTTTCCATTTCAGGGCAACACCCAGTTCACTTTTTGGAAACCACTTTTACTTTATACTAAAACAGCTAAAAGCTACTGACTTGGTGCAGAGGTAGCGTGTTTACTCCTTGAACACTTGAAATAATGAATTCTTTATTCTTTGTCTTTGATGCTATTGTCCAGAGGTCTTCGAGATCCTTAAGGAAGGTATCTTTTCCAAATAAGGTTGACTTGGACTTTCTTCTGACAGTCTGACAATAAAACTGGTGCAGCAGAGTCTGAAAATTAGACGGTGTTGTACAATCTAAAATTAGACTGGTGAGGTGATCCAAAACTTAGATGTGTGAGCAAGTCATTTTTAGACGGGTGATCCACTAAAGTACTTCTGACTTTTGATCCTTGCCACGTGATCAACAAAGTCAGAACTTTGACTGAGAGTTGACTTGGTCTCTGTCCGAGTTGACTAACTTTCAGATTTTAGACGAGTGACCTTAGGTCTATTTTCCTGCACACTTAGCAGACTTGGCAGTAATTTCATATGGTTCAATATTACCATACTTAATATATTTGGAATTATCAAAACTTAGAGAATTTACACATTGAATGTGTTTCAGACTTATGAGGTCTCAACAAACCTTTTCCTTTTAACTATTTAATATAATTAGTACATTGGAGAATATGGCATTGGTTCTCTGCTTTTGTTGCCTAGTAGGCTGCCTGTGCTAATTTGTTTTCTGCTATATAGTTAGCTTGTTGTAGTACTACTATGCGTAGGGTACTGCTTTTTTTTGCTATTTTTCTGTGTCGGGGCCGTGCTATTCTGTTGTTCTCCTTTCTGTTTTTAGTGGTAGCATGGGGTTTCCTTCTACTGGTTTTCATGTCAGGCCTATTTCGTTTCCTTCTGCATGGGGGGTGTAAGTGTGTTAGACTTTTGTGTATGGCCTATTTAGTATAAATACGATCTTATTTTTTAAAATATTATATATATTATATATACTTTAGTTAGTGTATGCACTAGTATATACTATCAAAAATTTGAAAGCAATGATAGAGCAACACTATGTTTTGGCACCGTGTTTCAAGATAGAAGAATTATTTTTTCAAAGAAATCAAAAATCAAATTTTTCCTTAAGATTGTTTCACGGGTAGAAATAAAGATGCAAGAACTTACAATCTTCCAACTTCACATGAAGTTGCTCCTTTAATAGTAGGAGATTTAAACAACCTGTAGTACGGAAGAGACACTATTGTTCAAAGGATTTCTAGTGAATTAAAAAGTATACATAAGAGGATACTGCTTTTATTCCATTATAATATCTCTTGCTATTCCTATATGGAGAAGACGGTTAGTAAATTAATACACCCCTATATTTACCTTTTCTTGAATCCTTAAAGATCCTTAAAAATATTATAAATGTATAAAGGTTAATGCCAAAGAGTCGTTCTGTGTAAGCATTAAATGTTTAAGGACTTTGGACTTTGACATATGTGACCAAGAGTACACTTTGTTTCTGAGCAGTTGTTGTTTCAGAGTTGCAGTAGCAGATTTCTTGTACTTTCAGCAGAGAGCTTTCCATTTCAGGGCAACACCCAGTTCACTTTTTGGAAACCACTTTTACTTTGTACTAAAACAGCTAAAAGCTACTGAGTTGGTGCAGAGGTAGCGTGTTTATTCCTTGAACACTTAAAATAATGAATTCTTTATTATTTGTCTTTGATGCTATTGTCCAGAGGTCTTCGAGATCCTTAAGGAAGGTATCTTTTCCAAATAAGGTTGACTTGGAGTTTCTTCTGACAGTCTGACAATAAAACTGGTGCAGCAGAGTCTGAAAATTAGACGGGTGTTGTACAATCTAAAATTAGACTGGTGAGGTGATCCAAAACTTATATGTGTGAGCAAGTCATTTTTAGACCGGTGATCCACTAAAGTACTTCTGACTTTTGATCCTTGCCACGTCATCAACAAAGTCAGAACTTTGACTGAGAGTTGACTTGGTCTCTATCCGAGTTGACCAACTTTCAGATTTTAGACGAGTGACCTTAAGTCTATTTTCCTGCACACTTAGCAGATTTGTCAGTAATTTCATATGGTTCAATATTACCATACTTGGAATCATCAAAACTTAGAGAATTTACACATTGAATGTGTTTCAGACTTATGAGGTCTCAAGAAACCTTTTCCTTTTAACTATTTAATATAATTAGTACATTGGAGAATATGGTATTGGTTCTCTGCTTTTGTTGCCTAGTAGGCTGCCTGTGCTAATTTGTTTTCTGCTATATAGTTAGCTTGTTGTAGTACTACTTTGTGCAGGGGTACTGATTTTTTTTTGCTATTTTTCTGTGTTGGGGCCGTGCTATTCTGTTGTTCTCCTTTCTGTTTTTAGTGGTAGCATGGGGTTTCCTTTTGCTGGTTTTCATGTCAGGCCTATTTCGTTTTCTTCTGCATGGGGTGTGTAAGTGTGTTAGACTTTTGTGAAAGGCCTATTTAGTATAAATACGATCTTATTTTTTAAAATATTATATATATTATATATTCTTTAGTTTGTGTATGCACTAGTATATACTATCAAAAATTTGAAAGCAACGATAGAGCAACACAATGTTTTGGCACCGTGTTTCAGGATAGAAGAATTATTTTTCAAGGAAATCAAATAGCAATTTTTCCTTAAGATTGTTTCACGGGTAGAAATAAAGATGCAAGAACTTACAATCTTCCAACTTCACATAAAGTTGCTCCTTTAATAGTAGGAGATTTAAACAACCTGGAGTACGGAAGAGACATTATTGTTCAAAGGATTTCTAGTGAATTAAAAAGTATACATGAGAGGATACTGCTTTTATTCCATTATAATATCTCTTGCTATTCCTATAGGGAGAAGACGGTTAGTAAATTGATACACCCCTATATTTACCTTTTATTGAATCCTTAAAGATCCTTTAAAATATTATAAATGTATAAAGGTTAATGAGTGAATATTATAAATTGAGTACAGGCTCAATTTGATCCCTCGAAATAATTACAGGCACATTTTTTGTCCCTGAAAAAAAATAAACTATATATTTGGTCCCTCAAATTGACAAACACAGGACATAATAGTCCGTCAGACCAATTTCAACGTTCATTTATTTGTCTACGTGTCCCGTTAATCATGCTGCTTGGCCCGACAGCGATCCTGCGTGATCTGTGATGAATTTCCACAATGAAAAACAAATCAAATTTGGGAAAAAAAATCTCATTTTTGTAAGTATGTATGCTTTAAAATTATGTATATTTTTTCATTTTTCTTTGTTTTTCACCATGAAAATTTGTCATAGGCTACACCAAACCACTGACGTGTAAGGCAAAATGGTTAATTCGACGCCTAAGCAAGTAAACGAACATTGAACAGTTCTAGGGACTAACATGTCCCGTGTGTTTATAAATTTGACGGATGATATAATTAATTTATTTTTTTGTGTTTAATTTGTATGCATTGTCTGTATGTAAATATTTCTATTAATTGGAGGGAAAGATTTTGGAGATTTTAATAAATCCTCCATTCTCCTCGTCAACACACTTTTTCCATTTCCCCCATTTTGAGGTATTTTGGAAGAAAAGTAATTGAAATTACTAATTTACCGTCATCCATTTTTTAAATTTACACTTTTTAAATAATATTATTTATTTTAATTTTTTCAAATTAGGGTAAATTTGTAAAAGCATGTCATAAACCCTCCATTTCCTTCCCCTCATGCAATATGCACTTCTAAACAAGGTGAGAGATAATACTCTCATTCTCCTTTCTTCCCTCCCCTTCCTTCCCATTAATATTTTGACAAGTGTGTTTTTTTATTTAATAACCAACAAAGATAAATAACAATCATATTATTTTTCAAAATATTATTGAATATCAGTGTAAAAATCCTTTACACTGACAATGCATAGAAATTAAATTATAAAATAAATGTCTAATATATAGATTCAACATATATAATATAATATTATAAAACCTAGAAACAGACTTATGATATAATTGGTATAATGGTATGCACTGACAGTGTAAAGATTTGTTACAATATCAACCAATCAGAAATTGACATATCATTAAAAGTCTTTGACTCTTATCCCAACTACCTTAATAGTCATTTATACCTTGCACTACAAAAAATTTGCTATTTAGTGACCGACTTAGCGACCAATTTAGAGACCGAAAATTTCAAATCGATCGCTAAATCGGTCACTACACATTAGCGACCAGTGGTTTGGTGACTAGTTCAAATCGGTCACAAACTCATTTAGCGACCAAATTAGTGATCGATTTAGCGATCGATCACTACAATGACCGAAATTTTTTGGTCCCTAAATCGGTCGCTAAATTATGAACTTTTCGTAGTGTTGATTTTTGGTTGATTGACAGTGTAAAAAACAATACACTGACAGTATATTTCAATTAAACACAATAGACTTAATGTGTTTAATTTTGATACACTTTAATGTAAAAAATTTACATTATGGGTTATGTTATTTGAACACAAATTTTGGACACCGTACCGTATATGTTTATCTTCTTCTCTCACTTTTTATCTTCTTTGTATGCACGCTTCTTGAAAATACACTCAAAAAACAAAGGGGACACCTTTTGTGTACAAAAATCATTCCTCTATTTTTAATGATATGACAAATTTATGATTGGTTAACAATGTCAAAAATTGTTGTAGTGATAGTGCATATCAATTAAACATGCAAAACTATTATCGTTTTTATAATATTATATGTTTAATTTATATACTAGACATTTATTGTAACTCTCAGATTTTTTTTTTTTATTATTGCTCTTACATTTTACTAAATAAACAGATGGGAGATTTCACACACACACACACACACACACATATATATATATGGGGGGGGGAGAGAGATTGATTCGTACAGTGGTAGAGATGCATGACATGCCTAGTGTATATGTGCATGCAAGTGTAACATATATAATAATAAACATGACTCTTATTTTAAAATGGCCAGTCCAGATATATGCTGAAATTGGAAGGATTCCTTCTGCTCCTCCCTCTGAACCTTTCCCCTTTATCCTTTTCCTTGATGTTGTACTTTCTTCTTTATGATATATTTATTTCCAGCTTTGACCTAAAGTAGAGTGTTAGTGTTTACTGCTATTGTGCATAGTTACATAGTATACCTCTTTTCTAAGAGGTGCACCATAACTAGAGCAGAAATGATATTTTGAACGTCAGGTTTGGACAACATACGGTGACACCGTATGTACTGAGTGGCACTTTTGTAAATATCAGAGAAAAAAAAGTTCCCTCCTTCACTTTGTTGCTGAAATACAAAACTATTCTTCCCACTTTTTCACTCGGCTCTCACTCAGCTCCGACCAACACAACTCCTTCCATTCCCATCTTCAACTCACATTCAGCTCCCACTCTTTGCACGGGAGCTCATGAACATGGTGGTGAAGACGACCATCCAGCCCCTCGTCTCGTGAAGGCGGTGGTGAAGACGCTTCCTTCAAGCAAGGTTGTCTTTGTCTTTGGTATCAGCTTCTGGGTTTCTCTCCTTTGATTATAATTATTTTCTATTTTTTTGTGCGTTTAAGGTTTAATCTTTATGCCCTCATTTGGTTCCCCTTTGACAGTAACCATTAGAACCAGAATTGGTGGCAGTTAAGAAAATTATAAGGTGTGGAGTATGCCTTCTTTGTTTGTGGAACTGTGATGTGGTCCATGAGGCAGATAATAGAAATTAGAAAGAGACTAAATAGTGAGTGGTTAATGCATAGGTAGTCCGGAATTGGTTCTATAAGATCAATGACTGATATCAAGAACACATAATAACCCACCAAGTATATTTTCTCACACACACACACTCGCACAACACAGGAAAGGAAGAGAGCTACTCTCAATTTCTGAATTTTGATATATTTGATTGATTCAAAATTGTACAAGAGGTTTGTCTTTTATAGGCTATAAATAACAATAAACATGATTAAAATATTACAAACCCACTTGAATAAGCAATTGGCAGTTGGAAAGTAACTATTCTTTGTATATAAGGTGAATTTGCAAGCTACAAGATTTGTTGGAGTAGGATAGACAGGGGCAACAGCAAAATAAGACTATTTTTATGTAACTTGTTTATGATGCAAGTAGGCAATGAGTTTTATTTAATGGGAAGCAGAAAAATGGGTTGTGCAGGGGTATGAATATGCGTGACCCAACTATGAAAGCTTGTGGGTTGTGCAGGGGTATTATTCTGTTTGATGGCCTGTTGAAAGTGGAATAGATTCACATTTTATTATGAATTGGTTCCCTTATTAATTTCTGATAGGACTTATGTTGTCTCATTTATGTCATTGTGATATATTCCTTTGTGCATGATTCAACACATTCTTCCCTTGAAATCAAGAAAATAGGCATTCATTTGTAAAGTATCTTGAAGGAAAGAGTAGAACTTGTGTCTCTTTGGTTGTAAAATGTTGTGACATAACTTATGAAAAATCTAATTTGTGCAGTTTTGGTGTGGCACCCACAATTGAATATTCATGGATTGTGACACCCTTCTACCCCGCATGTTATAAGACATTTAATATAAAAGCAATTAAATGAAAACATGCATTTACTGGATTCAGATAAAAATTAATTGTCCGTGGGTAGAAAAGTCCTACATGAACCAGTTCACAACCGCGAAAAATAAATCAAGTTTAAAACTAATAAACTAATAAAACAACAGCAAACGTCACAACTCGATGTCACAACAGAGCTGGTATAACCATTCCATACATCATGGAAAAACAACTAAACAAAACTAACTAAACAAAGCGAAAGGCCCTAACTATGAGTGGTGGCTCCTCAGAGTCACTCCTCTCCGAGCTGCTCGTCATCCTCTGCAAGGTGCCAATCAGGCCAACAACAAACAAACAAACAAATATAGGGAGTAAGAATCATGTAAACATAATAGCAAGGAGATAGGAAGTAAAGTAAAACATACAAGCATAGCACCAAAGTAAGCATACATCAACAACACATATAAACATACATCAACATCATCAACCTCAAGCATGCTATGTAGTGTAATGCAGTCCTACTCCGCTAAACCAACAATGCATGTGGATCCACTGAACTCGGGATGGATGACTTCGGAGTTAAATATCCATATTAAGAATCTAATCAACGCCAGAGAATCTACTCCTTGGATAGCCAACGCATCAAACCAACGAATGTCTCGTCACGGGGGGGGGGGGGGGGGGGGGCAAGGAGAATCTACTCCAACCGTGGGTGGCCAGATCGACGTACTCTAGGACGACCTCCCCTATGTCAAACATCCCTCAACAACAACTCCGATGTAATGCGTATGCAACACAACAACAACGGCAAACGGTACCTCCATACTCCAACGGAATCAACCGAAGACAACAGTGGAATCGACCGCAAAATCTTTAATCAGCGGAATCGACCGCAGCGGAATCTACCGCAACACCTTAAACCCAACCGGGTCAAGGCCCCCTTGGAGCAAACTCTCGGCTACCAAGGTACAACATCAACAATACCTTAGACCCAAACCACGGGGTCAAGGCTTCCTTGGTCAAAAGCACCAAGGCATAACTCATCAGCTTACGGTAACCCAATGGGTACCTACTTATCAAACTCAATACCTCACCATCTCATCATCTTAATTACCTTTGATAATCATTAACCAAGTTGTCTAATCTTTATCTTTGATTAGCTACCTCAACTTATCATCATTGGGGGAAATGGGGTTTGAAACCCCTTGAAGTCCTTTAATTACATCTCTGTCTATTGGGGGAGCACGGTCGTGCTTGTCCCCACGGTCGTGCTGTCACAAAAGTGAAGCACAGTCGTGCTTCCTATTGAGCACGGTCATGCTCAGCAGCACGGTCGTGCTCTTTGTCCTGCATGACCATGCTTATTGCGAGGCTATATTCCAGAATTCAAACTGGGAGCACGATCGTGCTCCCTGTTCAGCACGGTCATGCTCAATGCACGATAGTACTGTTCTGGGCAGAGACTCACATCAGATTTTAACCAATTGATTTAGGGATTAAGTCCATTAATTATCAAGTCATTTAACAACCTAATTATTCAATTAACATCTTAGCATCAAACTGATCATGACAACAACATCAACCAACCAGCATCTTGTTAATAACAACGATCAACACATTATCATACTCATAAGCAACCAATCATGAATATGAACAAATAACCATGGCATCCCAAAACGACTAAGACATGTTATCACAAAACATAACTAAATCAAATAATCATGTTATCAACAGAGACATCTCAACATATAAGCATACAACTTAATACAACAATCGGGGTTATGGGAACCCCTTTACTTTACACTAACCCCATGCCTATGAACACACTACCTTTCTCCCCATACCTGGATTGAAGGTAGCTATCCCAAACACCAAACAACAACTGGTTTATCCTCTTAAGGCGGCCCAACCTCAAACAAGCCTATAGACTGCCACAGACCAACTAGCTTCCCAACCGGCTTCCAAAACTCCACTATAGCACTGGGAGAAGAGGAAATAGGGAAAGAATGTGTTCTGGCCGCAACAATGGCTGCTACACTTACAAAAGTAGGGTTTCATGTTAACCCTCGGGTTCTGTGCCAAAAAATATATAGTCTGGACCTGAGCACGGCACCCTTGAGCACAGTCGTGCTCAACTTAGCGTCACCGAGACGCGGTCAGCATACTGAGCACGGGTGTGCTCACTGTTGAGCACGGGCGTGCTCAACTTAAACTTGGCAACGCACGCCTGTCCTTAAGCACGGGTGTGCTGGCTAATGAGCACAGGCGTGCTCATGTACCAGAAGTAGACTTTTAAGCCACAAATCCCACTAAGCCCTTAGCCAACAATTCCAAATTAACAGAACAAGCTTAAGGAAAGCATTTAACAAAAAGCGGGGTGTTACATGGATAGTTCAAATAATTTCATGGACTGAGGTGGTGTTGATGGTGAAGCTATTGGAGTTGACAACGTTGATGATGATCACATAAATTGGGAGCCTGCAACAGGGATGTGATTTTCTTCCATACATGATGTTAAATCATTTATGGAGAGTATGCATCAAAAAAGGATTTTGGGTGGAAGACTAGAACATCAAGGAAGGGAGAGGATGGGGAGATATGCTACTTAATTCTAGCATGCTCAAGAGAGGGGTCCGAGTATCAGAAATTCTATTATATTGGGATGGTGCTTTAGGGTTAATTTTTGGTGTGGAGATTGATTTATTATGTGTACATATATATACAATCCCATGTAAATGGTTCTTTATAAATGTCAGTGGAACTTTGTTGCTTGGTTAATGACTTACAAATGTTCGGTTAATTCAGTTCATTATTTGGTTAACGGGTTACTTTGATACATGCAATCATTTTTCAAATATCATTATATATATGGTGAATCACTTGTAAACATTTGGTTAATCATGATACTTCAATCGTTTTCCACAACCAATGAAATATATGGTTAATCACTTGCAAATATATGGTTAATTCTAATCATTATTTGGTCAATCTGTCATCCTGATGCTTTAGTCATTTTCCACGGCCCATTAAATGCGTGGTTAATCACTTGCAAATATTTGGTTAATTCTGTTCATTATTTAGTTAATGAGTCATCTTGATACATTTCATTTTCCACAATCATTTAAATATATGGTTAATCACTTACAAATATTTGGTTAATTCAGTTTATTATTTGGTTAATGAGTTACTTCGATACAATCATTTTTCACAACCATTTAAATATATGGTTAATCACCTGCAAATATTTGGTTAACTCAGTTCATTATTTGATTAATTCGGTTCATTATTTGGTTAATGGGTTACTTTGATACTTACAATCATTTTTCACAACCATTTAAATATATGGTTAATCACTTTCAGATATTTGGTTAATTATGTTCATTATTTAGTTAATGTGTCATCCTGATACATTCATTTTCCACAACTGTTTACATATATGGTTAATCAGTTGTAAATATTTGGTTAATTCAGTTTATTATTTAGTTAATGAGTAATCTTGTTGCTTTCATTTTCCACTACCCACAACCTACATGATTAATGACTTGCAAATATTTGGTTAATCAGTTCATCGAGTGGTTAATGGGTTACTTTGATGCTTACAATCATTTTTCACAACCCAATAAATAAATGGTTAATTACTTGCAAATATTTGGTTAATTCAGTTAATTATATGATTAATGGGTTATCCCGATGCTTTAATCATTTTTCACAACCCACAACCTATATGGTTAATGACTTGCAAATATTTGGTTAATTCAGTTCATTATATGGTGAATGGGTATCTTGATGCTTTAATCATTTTTCACAACCCATTAAAAACATGGTTAATCACTTGCAAATATTTCGTTAATTCAGTTCATTAGGTGATTAATGGGTTACTTTGATACTTAAAAAACATTTTCACAACCCATTACATAAATGGCTATCGCTTGAAAATATTTGGTTAATTCAATTCATCGGGTGGTTAATGGGTTACTTTGATACTACAAGTGTGTCCATTAACCATGTACTACATATTGTTAACCACGTATATCAACCCTGTTAGCTAAACTTGGATGAAGCAAATAAAAGTAAATATTCGAGCATGATATTTCCATACATTTATACCGTTAATTGTTCAAAACAACTCAAAAATGGCCAAACAATCATTAGAGATGATCCCACACCTGCAAAATTAGCAAATGCATTATGTCAACAATCATACCAGCAAACTGTACAAAACTATTCATCTTAAGTTGATGAAGAAGTAACAAAGAAATAAACCATTCAATCAAATGCATTTTAAATCCCACCCCGTAGCAAAAGCCTAATAAAAAGACCGAGTATAAAGAAAAATGGCCAAACCGAGCAGCATCATCTATAGACACTATAACCTTCCTTTTAGTTTTATGAAATTCTATGGGCAAAACCACTTAAAATGATCATGTCGCATATTTAAAGGTTCCAATATATTGCACAACTCAAAATGTCCATATCCCACTGGAATATCATAGTTCCTCTCTTGCAAAATGTATTTTATCATAAGCATTTTGATACAGTCGACATACAATGCATATGTATTTTATCATATGATTAGTGATGGCGACCATAAAGGAAAGTTTAGCATACATCAATGTTGCACGATTTTGTCTAGAGAACTTGTGAAACTACTCCCAAAGTGATAGATGCAAGAGCATGCAATATGATGCGAGTCTATAAAATGTATCAAGAAGAGTCTATAAACAACCCATAACCATTTGCGGCAGAAGCAGGAATTTAACTTACTCTATATATTCTTCACGTGAATCAAATTAAAAAAAACAAGAAATGTCTAGTACCTGAAGGATGTATTGAGAACATAAGAGAGTAGAAGTATAGAACACCCATAACAAAAGCAAAAGCTCTCTCTATGGTATCTTGGTTGGCACCACTTGTACATTGCCTTTGATGATATAGCAACATATATATATATATATAGGTGATTGCCACCAAATAAAAACCACCACACTTTTAAAAAACAATTGTTAAAGTATGTAAAAATATGAAATAATTTTCAAATTTGTGCAACTCTTCTGTTACCACTCTCTTGCACTCATGTTCCTCTTTTACACCCAACAAAAAAGAAAGAAGAAGAGAAACATAGATCTCACTCCTTCTCCCATTCCACTTCAGTTTGGTTACCATCCAAACTAACAATCATCATCATCATCATCATCTTTCATCAACCTAGCTACATCATAGGCTTTAGAGTAAACATAGTTGCAATATTTTACACTTTGCAGGGAACATGTTTTACCTCAGTAACATACCAAAATAGCAACAATAATATGTTTGGTCCCTTTATTCACTACAAGCAAAAGTGAAGTCAATTATCAATCAGTAGACTTGTTAAGGACATCAATCAGTGTATGAATCATGGTCTAGGCATTCTATCAAACATGGAAGAGGCCAGATGCAAACAAAAGATTCCCTTTTTAAAATTAATGAAACAATTTAAATATACATTAGAGAAAAGCCATGGGGAAACACTAACCTGAGACAAAGAGATTGACTAGTCTTGTGTAAGAAGGACAAAAATGAAACAAAATAAATCAACAAACAAGCAAAGTTATCTTATTTTAAATCAGTACCAGTCTAATTCAAAACTTTCCTTTACTAATGTTAGATTTTATTGTTAAGTAGATTTGGTTTTCACATGCAGGTTTCTTAATTAAATTACTGGAGTATAGTAGTAATCTAAGTAACACGAGAAAAAATTCAATCTAAGTGTAAATATTGTCTAGTTATCCACCAAGTGATGGTGAATTTGGGAAAAAAATCAATTTAAGTGTAGATATATCTAGAAAATTCATTATGATATTAATATAATGTAAGAAATAATTTAAAGGGAATTGGAACTGGAAGACAACTCGAAAGGAAGAGAGAGGTTCCTAATTTCCTAGACATCTGCGTTAAATTGAAAGGAAGATTAATGAAATCATTGAATGAAATTGAGGTCATAGAATGAACCAATGATGCAATACCTGGAAACATTGTTACCATTTCCAAAAGTCCTAAACGCAGTAAGCAAGAACATGAATCACACCCTTTCCTAAACCCTTTCTTAAAATCCCTAAAATACCTAGCTGCATCAGAGAAAAGAAAATTGTAAGAAGAAGTAACATACCAGGGAGAAGGAAGACGAAGACATGAAGGAGTGAAGCAGCAGTGTGAGCAGCGTGAAGGAGTGAGGGAGTGACGAATGTTTGGAGGGAACCACAAACAATTGGTATTGGTATCAGATTTAAGAGGGATGTGAGTTCGCAAGTTCGACACTGTCTTTGTCTTCACAACTGCATTCACGATGGGAGACGGAAGGAGACAGCAGAGGGTTGGAGGGAGTGAGCTTGGAGTGAGTAAAATGGAAATGTATTTTGTGAGTTTTGTGTTCAAATTTGCTTTAGTAAATTAGAATGAACGAAATGAAGAAGGGAGTGAAACAAGCCTCCGTTATTTACTAAATTGCCCCTCAATATATATGGTGTCGACGTATGTTGTCCCATAAGTGTGTTCATATAACATTTATGCTTACAAAAATAAACCCATGAAAAAATGAAAATAATATTTTATTTTAAAATTATGGATATATATATATATATTTTTTTTAAAACTAACGTCAAACATAAAATTTTTCATTATTTTACGATGAAGTAGCTCTGAAAAGAATTTGAAACAACGTTGGCTATCGAGAATGCCCTAACCAAAAGAAAAAACGATCACAATTTCGACAATTCCCAGCAAGTCCCCATACCATACTCTTTCCTTCCAAAGCCACCCAGGATCACTACAAATTCTACCATTCTCTCTTCCACCGCTTCAACAATTCTCTCACTCTCACATTCTCTCTCCGCCATTGTCAATGCCAACCCTTCCTTCTCTGTTACTGCCTTCAGTGGCGCTCTAGCCACTTCCGGCGACGGTGCTTCTCTGCCGGAGATTCTTCCTCGCCGGAGATCTCCTGCGGCGGTTACTTGCGATTTTTCTAGGGTTTTCTGATCGTTCACTTCTCTCCCGAGACGACGCTGTGGTTTGATTTTGGTAGTTATTCTCCATCGCATCGGCGCCGTTGTCGTCGTCATGGCACCGGCGCGAAGACGCGGTTCGAACAAGGCGAAGGACAATGGGCAGTTGAGGTTAGGTGATCTCGTGCTCGCTAAGGTCAAGGGTTTCGCTGCTTGGCCTGCCAAGGTGCGGTTTCATTTATCACTTGGATTTTGAATTTCTGTTGTTTCTTCGAATTTTTGTTGATATCTTTCAAATCTTTGTGTTACAGTGCTGTTTAATTCGGTGACGTCTTTGTTAAGTGTTTCTGGTACCTGGTTTTTGAATGGATGAATTTAGCATTTTGAGTAATTTCTTTGCTTAGTTTGTGAAATTCTGTATATGAGGGTTTTTGCATTGTTTGTGTCTTGATATACTTTTATTAAGTGGGTGCACAGACTCTTGTGGTCGAACGTTGTAGGGCTTTTTAGTAATTTGATTGATCTAGAAATGTTTTGAATTATTTTACTTCATAGGAGCATTACTTTTCCTCCTTTTTTATGATCATTCGGTATCCGTAAATGGTTAACGATTTTGTATTGTTAGCGTCCATTCCCATGCAGTGCTGGCACTAATGCCTAAAACGACTTTAAGGTGAGGCTTATTTGGTGCTTTATATAACAAAGCAAGTTATATTTTCCGCATTCGAAACATTCTGCATTCGAAACGCAAAAATCATATTCAGTGCAGTGTATTTGATTTGTTTATTTGGTGCAGCCAATAAACTTATAACACAAGTGCCAAGCTTTTTGGCTTATCCGGTGCAATCAAATAATTTATTATTATTCGATAAGTCAATTATATAACATTAACATATATAAGGTATGTGTGTTTTTTGAGAGAGGCCTAAAGCCCTTGCTTTAGGAGCCTCGCCCTTGGGCTCTGCATGATCTCATTATAGAGGTTGAATTTTCAATTTTTAACTAACTAGGGATACTGATTTTGTTGATTCTTTATGTTCAGATAAGCAGGCCTGAAGATTGGGAGAAAGTCCCGGATCCGAAGAAATATTTTGTTCAATTCTTTGGTACGAAAGAAATGTAAGTCTCTCTCTCACCTGTTTTTATTGTAGCATTAGCATTTAACTACAATGTGTGAATGGCAAGGTTGTTAAATACTTTAGTAAATGTTAGTAAGTTCTTTAGTAGTTGTTAAAAAACGGCAGCCTAGTGCTATAGAGCTTCTGCCCCGACATGAGCTTGTGACCTCTAGGTCATGTGGCGACAACTCCAACCATTGTGTCAAGTCTAATCTTCTCTTTAGTAATTAATGATGGGAGAAAAAGGACTATTATATGAAAGCACAAGAGTAACAAACATAAGTGGAAACTTTGTAATATAGTTTGGAGGGGGAAGTGGAAACTTATAGGGCTTAAGCACAAGAACAACTTTTAATGTGGCTCTAGATATTATTGTGTGACAAAATATCTTCCTTTGTATTAACCTATGCCTTAATTATGCCTTTTACTGATATGTAATTTTGGCACATATCGATATTGTATATCATATTGTGAGCATGAATTCTTTTAACATTGCACCCCACAATTTTCATTGATTTTGAACTTTTCAACAATAACAATACTTATTTTCATTAGATCAACTGTTTAAGATACTAAACTTAGTGTAAAACGTAAAGTTTTCTCTTATAAGTTGCAAATACTTGATTCTTGTTAAGAAATCAATAGTTTTGGATCTCTTTTATATTGTTCTATGAGAGAAAGAATAACTGCTTCGTATTCTAGTTAATTTTTTATCTGGTATTTCGTGGAAGAATCCTTGTATTTTTCCGTGATAAAAAGTTAAAAGTGTAAATTTTGTTGTCATTATCAATTTTTTTTCTTGATGAATATAGATGGGAGGATCTTATGAGATTGTCCCCTGGGGATGGGGGGTGGGTATGGTTTGACTGTTAATGGTTTTATATACCAGCCCAAACTGACAGGTTCAACTGGAAAAACTAGGAACCAGTTCATATTAGTAATCCATTCCTGGATAGCAGCGCACGAATAATCCTAAAAATGCTTATAGTGGTTTAGCATATTGGGAGATGGCCACTACATTGAAAATGCTCTTATAATATAGAAACCTCAAAGATCATGTAACATATATGAATTAACTTCAAAAACTAAGTCTCTCTCTCTCTCTCTCTCTATATATATATATATATATATATATATAATGTTATAACAACAACAAAGCCTTTTTCCATGAAGTGAGGTTGGCTACTTGAATCAAACAACACCACTATGTTCTATCAAAAACTAAATATTTTGAAAGGCAATTTAGTCTAAATTCTTTTTCATGGTTTTACGCAAAGTCTCCAATTATAGGGCTATCATCCATCTGATCCACTCTTCTAATTGGGGCTTCTATTGGTGCAACCATCTTAGGTGCGATTCTAATACATTCGTTCCTTATCTTTTCTTGTAAATGCACTCATCCAACACAACATTTTCATCTCAACTTATCTAATGCTCATGTTTGAGCTTTATTGGCCAACATTCAGTGGCATAAAGCATCGCTAGTCTTATGGCTGTGATAGAACTTTTCTTTTATCTTGTATAAGTGTTCAAAAATATAAAAGAATGTGGAAATAAATTTATAACTGAAATACAACCATTTGAAACCTAATAATTAATGCCACAACAAAAGGGGAAAGAGCTAATAAAAAGAGCCAGCTGTAAACATTTAATCCTTTGAATAACTCATAGCTGATAGCCAACAAATTGGTTGTTGGGTATGAGCTGTAAACCATAGTAAAAATGATGGTCAAGTCTTAATCTTGAAAGACTGAAAGACAGAAATTATCAACAAAAAAATAGACAAAGGATTTGTAAAAAGAAAAAAAACTGAGCCAAAACAACAAATTAAACAGAGAATTGTGAATTGGGTGGGGATACTAAGGGCCGGATTGTGTAGGAAATGGGCTGGGTTTGTTAGAAAATGGATGAGCTGGCTGGAAATGGGATGGGCTGACCAGAAAATGCTTTAGATGGATCCTCTGTTTGTTGTAGCGGCAGCAACACGGAAAATGAGCTGTGGTCTGCAACAATGCTCCCATTGGCTGTTGCGACTGGAGGGCACTCTGAGCTGCAACGATGCCGAAGTGTCGTGAAATGGCATGATTGACTACTCTAACGGGAAGAAAACAATCATGGGGATAAAGACATTTTTGTAATGGTGCTCCAGACTTTTCGGAACTAGGCAGCGGATTGGTGATTGGATCAAGTCACAAAGGATGATTATCTCGGTCCCACCAGATAACGGCCAAATCTTCTAGAAGCTAGAGAGATAGAGCCAAGTCTTTCAGTAGCAAGGAATAAAGGGATCACATTCCCCTTGATCCCTAGATGGTACATATCATGATATGTCTTATATAGAAGATTTTTAGCAATTCAATCAAGATTTGATGAAAGACTTGGAGAAAGTTTAGTTCGGAGTCAAATTAGCATCGAATTTGGTTGTTTTCTCCCCGTGTCAATAAAATGGACATAAGTTGAGCTCTAATACCATGTTGAAATTATAAGGTTTAGGTAGGGACTAGGTAAGGAGGAAAAGATAGAATAGAGATTTGAATAATAGGATATTAGATTAGATTGATATAATGTTGTATGATGTGAATCAAAAGAAAGAGCTAACCCCTATTTGTACTAGGAGTTGAAGTTCTAGACTCCTAACCCTAATCAAATAAGGAAACTAATGACTTTAGATATAAAACCTTTGAGAATACGATGAGCTTCCTAACATTATCAGATTCCTAAAAATAAAGCAATACAATTATCTCTAGACACTAATTAAAATAACATAAATTATCCTCTAGATATTTTGTAGATATTCTAACAAATACAAAATAATTCCACCAGAGTTTATCCCCTGGAGAAATTTGTCATGAGTTTATATTTGGCTATATTGTGATAGACCAGGACTTCTTATTTGACCCAAGTGGAATCAACATGGAACTGACCTGGCAATGGTCCTCCAGATGCAAACCACCTCTGTTTGGAATAGCAACAGGACCCCCGTAGGAATTTGTTTCAGCCACCACAATTGTTCAGGGGAGTATTGTTAGAAACTAAAGAAAACAGAAAATAACAGAAAAATTGTTGGGGACAGGGCAGTTAGAATTAGATAGTTGAGTTAGTTACTAGCAATTGTATTTGTAATATAAATAAGAGAGAAAGGGAGAGGATTTTGTATTCTGGAATTGGAAAAGAGAAGTGAGAGGGAGAGTTCAAGTCTCGCGAATACTTGGGGAATCCAGTTTAATATTCATTGTCTCCTTTGTGTGGGTATCACTTTTGATACTGGCATACTGCTCAGGGCCTTTGTTCAATCAATAATATCATAGCATTTTTGGTAATTCTGATCCAGTAAGGTGACTATTTTGAAATGCCTGTGCCTCCTTCCCCATCCCTTCCACAAATTAAAAGGACTTCAGCTGCCAACTATGATGAGAGTCATACAAGTTCCAGTAATTTGATAAAAAAAGATTTCATGAACTTTATCCACATACCTGAGTATTCTGATTTTGTGATGACTCTTTTGCTTCCCACTTTGTACCTTATTGTTTTTTATTCTTTTGTTTGTTAGATTGATTGTCTTGCATTTTATCATCTTATATTGTATCTAATTGTATGTTCTTTTCCTTCACAGAGCTTTTGTTGCCCCTGCGGATATTCAGGCATTCACCAATGAGGCTAAAAATAAGTTGTCAGCTCGGTGTCAAGGCAAGACAAAGTACTTTACCCAAGCTGTTAAGGAAATCTGTGCAGCATTTGATGAGTTAGAGGTACAGAAAGCTGCTATTTTGAGAGATGAGACTGATGGTCCACGAATTGGTTCTGAGGCTCCTTCTGTTGATGGGGTAGTAGGTCACCTAAAGGATGCCACTGAAGCTGTGGTATTAAATGTAGAAAAAGCTGACACTTTTTTGGGAGATGCTGTCTCTGATTCGGAGCACTGTACACAGAGATGTGGAGAAAGTGATAGGCAAGATGAAAAGCCTTCTGTATCTTGCCATCCAATTGACAGTTCATCTCCAGTTTCGTCACCTGTGATCAAAAGTGCTTCATCCATTGGCGCAGAAATAAATAAGCAAGCTAGCAAATCTGGTCTTAGGGACCCATCATGTCTGAAAGTGGAAGTTTCTGATTGTAAGGATGCAAGCAATTTTAATGACTTAGAACAAACTGATAATGTACCGAGTGTTTTTACAAATGGTGACAAGCCAAGAAAGCTTGGTACTGGCTCAAGGAGGAGAAGCGAGAGTGCAGATAATAGAAAAAGAAGTGGCGGATCTAATAGAACAATTTTGAAGGATGGAAATTCTGCAGGTTGTGCTGATCTTTCCAGCTCTCGGGAGATACTGAAAGGTGGGAAAAAAGGGAAAAATGCAGTTTCTGTTAAATCTGATTCTCCTGATTCTCTTAAATCAGTTTCTGATGTTAACAACGGAAATAAAGATAAGAACTTGCTGAAAGTAAAAAGAAGTCTTGAGGTAAAAAATGAGTTGCAGGAGATCTTGGTTGATTCTGAGAAGGCTGATGGGAAAAATTCTTTTAAGCAAAATAAGACCCTAGTTCATGGAAAGCGTAATTATGGAACAAAGGAAACTTTACATGCTGCCAAGAAGTTGAAGAGTATGGATACCAAAGATGATAAAACTTTAAAATCTCTCCCGGAAGAGGTGAAGAGTTCTTTGCCTAGCTCTCCTGTTGATGACAAAGCACTCAGAAAAATAGAATTGAAAAGGTCCACATCACATTTGAAAACAGGAAAAAGTTTGCCATCAAGGGATCAAACTGGTGTTGTAGGTTGTGATGATCCTGTTTGTGAGGTACTACCTGGGACAAAAGATGTCCTAGTCCAGCAAGCTATGCCTGATTCTGCTAGCCTTGCTTCTGATGAAAATACAGAAATGAGTTCTGTTAGACTGAAATGTGATGAAAATAATCTTATGGGTAAACAGGTACAGAAGAAACGTAGAGCTGTGTGTCTTTTTGATTATGATGATAATGAACCCAAGACTCCTGTTCATGGAGGTGCTGCTAAAAGTATTAAATCATCTTCGTCTGTTTCAAAAGTTATGAAGAGCGATGATGCATATCCAGAGAATGCTGATGTTGTTCAGCAGGCTAACATAATTTCTTGTACACTTGAGGATAATCAATTGAAAGAACCGTCTTCCGAATTACATAATGACACTTTGTCAACTGGGCAGTCTCAAAAAGAGAAGGCTTTTGAAGTAATTCCTGTCCATTTACCTCTTAGTCCTGAGAAATTAGTTTCAAAGCAGTTTCCTTCCAAGGTGGGAAAATTAATCTCCATTTCTCCAGTGAAATCACCTCTGTCAGTTCCCACAACAAAGTCCAATGCTGAGTTACATAAATCTTCCAACCCTTTGCTTAAAGTTTCCGGTAATGCTACTCAAAAGAAGGCTGATCATGGGTCTTCGAAGACTTTAAATAGCATCGATACTCATAAAAAGAAGCCTGCATCTTCAGTGGAAAGTTCCAAGACTACTCCAAAGACATTATCACAGGTAGTTGAAGTTCCTGCTGCAACAGAAGATTTTAAGGAGCTTAATGCTTTCCATGTTGATAGGTATGTATGTTTTGATTCTAGTTGTTTCATTTGTTATTCTTTTGGACTTGCTTACTGATTAAATTTTTTTTGCCCCCTTTTTACCTTATTTATGTTATTTCAGATTAGAGGTGGGCATGGATCAAAAAAGTAGTCTATATGCTGGTTCAAGGACTCCAGAAACTGATAAGAATATGAAGCATCTTATTGCAGCTGCCCAGGCGAAAAGGAGACTAGGAGCTCAATCTCATTCCCTTCCTCTTGCCCTTCACAATGTTCAGGGGAGAACACCTAGCCCCTCCACAGTTAAGCCATTTCTGTTTGCCTTGAGCAATTTTGTGCAGGAAGATCTGCAGGGAGTTAGTGAGCAGCCAACATTGGCTTCTCCATCAGCTAATGAGCACCACTCTGCTTCTCAAAATCAACTTGATACTGAAGAAAACGAGGATAGAATAGTTGGTTCAGTGCAGAGGGCTGTAGGGGGCTCTTTGAGTGTTTGTACTGAGGCTGCTGTTGCTCGTGAAGCCTTTGAAGGAATGATTGAAACTTTGTCAAGAACCAAAGAAAGTATCGGGCGTGCAACACGTCTTGCCATTGATTGTGCTAAGTATGGCATTGCCAATGAGGTATGCTTCATCACATTGTCGTTATTTCTAAAATTATGAATCAGATAATGACTTCCAATTTTTCTTCCAAGTTAGATGAGTATGAATTTGCCTTAGAAGATAATTTAAATACTGCTAGTGTACATACTGCCTTAATACTAATTAATATTAGGTCCATTAGAATACTTTTTTGATGTGATTTATTAGGAAAGTTCTGATGAGTTGTGATAGAAGTATGAAACTGGTTACCAAACTGGAATGGTTAACTCAACATGTGGAGAAAGATAAGCCTTAAGTTCACTGAAAATCAAGGGCTTGGAACGTAGGGTGTGTTAGTTTTAAATAATATAATTTATCAATTATGATATTATATAATATATATAAGTATTATAAATATAATATATAATATAATATTATTTATATTTATATAATAAATATTATAACATAATATAATATTATAATTATTATAATTATATGGTAACGTTTGGTACTATATATGGGAGTGAGAGGGGGAGGGAGGGGGAGAGAGAGATTTTGTCTCTTTAGGTAGTATGTCCATGGGACAAAAAGTTGTCCCATGGTTTGGTGAGGGACAAAATTTTGGGTTTTTGTCCAGTCCCTTACTCCCTTTTTTGTCCAGTCCCATTACCACTTTTCAAATCAAACAGTGAACAAAATTTTTTGTGCTGTCCAGTCCCTCAGTTTTTTGCAAATCATACGCACCCTTATGGTGTAAGCTGTAGTTTACTTCTACCATTAGCTCTCTTGTGCTCATTTTGTGTCCATTTCTTGCTTAAATGAATATGGCAATGCATTAGTTTTGCTTATATTTATAGATATATTTATAGATTATAGATTATAGATTAATGAATGTAATGTGGATACATTTTCTGTGAAGTTAGATTCTTGCAATAAATTTTGGCAGTTACATTAATTTGATGTTTAATTTGCCTGTAGTGAACTTACTTCCTAGCCCTTATTTTCAGGTTGTTGAACTTCTTATCCGAAAGCTGGAAATTGAAACTAGTTTTCATCGTAAAGTGGATTTGTTCTTTCTCGTTGATTCCATCACTCAGTGCTCACATAATCAAAAAGGTGTGAGAATGTATAAAGCATTTTTTATGGATGTGCCTGTTTCTCTATCTGTGTCTTTTCACTTTTCTTTGTATCTTTATCTTATCTTTTCTCTACCTGTTTCTGTTAAGTGTGTTTCTTCATGGCATTTTCAATTCTAATGGTAGAGATAATTTTCAGGCATTGCAAGGGCCTCCTACATACCTGCAGTTCAAGGAGCATTGCCACGCCTTCTTGGTGCTGCTGCTCCCCCTGGGGCTAGTGCCCGTGAAAATCGGCGTCAATGTCTCAAGGTCACCGCTCTTTCTTCTTTCTATGGAAAAATAATTTTTATTTTATTTGCGATAAAATTAAGTATGAGGGGGAGGTTAAGCATGCTCCAAAACAGAAAAGAAAAGAGTAGGAGGGAAAAAGAAACAACCTAGAATGCAACAATGTATTTCAGTCTCTCTAAGTGAAGTCTTTCTTGCTTTCTTCTTCTATCAAGAAAAATAGCACAACCCTATACCTAAATAAAACTAGAGAGGTAATGAGAGAGGCCCTTTAAAATGTATGTATTATGTTCTAATAAAAGGGACCATAGAACTTCCAAGAGAAGCAATTCGAAAGTGAAGGGCAAGCACTAGATTCAACTAGCTCACCGATCAAGTTTTCCCCCAAAAAAAAAAAAAGCATGTTCTTTGTAATGCAGAAATTGTTTGAGTTCAAGCTGAAAGTTACCCAAATATCACTAGGAAGCGCTGTGTGGGCTCTATGCTAGGTAGTCAATCCCAGATAGCGACACGGAGCCGACCCCAAAAAAATCGCTAAAGCAAGATAGCAGATAGTGGGATGGCCGCTATATCGAAGATTAGAAAACAGTATAAGTAATTTATATTTATATTACACACATAAATACTCGGAAATAGAAAAATACACAATTAAAGACATATTCATAATTGATAATCAAAATTCATTGTCTTTGTCACCAACATTCAAATCCAATATAACTTAAATAATAATCTAAGTTCTAAGCATTCAAAATAATTATAAGTGATTCTTTATATGGAATCACTGTCTCCATTTCCAAGATCATCTTCATCATCATTCTCTTCTTCTCTACTTGTATTAAAGAAATGTTCTTCTTCCACATTCTCTTCCGTAGGCACAACTGTATTTATTAACCTTGTTTGCTGTCTAGTGAGTCTTGCTGGCTCATCGGCCTTAACCACATCACCAATAGCTCCCCAAGTCAAGTTATTATTACCAAAGACCAATTCATCTTTAGCCGCTTCTCCATCTTCACCCGTTCCCCCTACCAACCACTCTTTACAATGGTCAATATTGTTTAGGAGAATGGGATCAATTAAATCCTTGCTGTCGAAGCGGTCTTTAAGAGCTTAGTTATACTTCACATAAACCAAGTCTTGCAGCTTTTGATGCTCAAGCTTGCTTCTCTCCTTAGAATGAGACTATTTTATAATTTAAAAAAATAATGTTAGTTTCACAATCACAATATCACACTTTAAAATAAAATCATTTAACATTTACTTGTTCAAATAACTCCAGTTACACACACCTAGTGAGTTACATGTTCGCTATAACACTTCAATTCCCCGAGTATAGTCTTGTGTTGCACTAAAATTGCACTTAAGGGCAAGTGCACCGTATCTCACAAGTAATAAAGGAGTATTTGGGACTCCAAGCATCGAACCTACAAGGATTTCCGGCAATTATTAAGTTAATCAATTGCTTATGTTATTTAGACAATAGAAATGGAGTCGCAATGGAAATTTAAAATTAAAAAGGGAATTAAATCAAGGAAGTCAGATTTGCTAACAAAGGTTCAATTATGGAAAGCCTATGGTGTTTGGTTTCACTTATGCAAATACCTATGAGGTACCCAATTCCTCAATAGCATGCGTTTCTCATTGATTGCCAATCACTTGCTCTAATACTATTAATTAGTACCCAATGGTCATTCAATATTAATAATCTTTTCCTTAATTCGAAACTCCCAATGGTCATTGAAGGCAAGCAGTTAAGAAAAGTGTAAAGATAAGTAACTTATCGACTGGAAAAAGCTGTTTTTAGCTTATTTTGAGAAGTCAGTTTTTTTTGGCTGATTGAAAGACCTTGTGTCAAAGCTTATATAGAAAGTTGTTTTGCATATTTTGTAGATTTTAAAAGTGCTTTTTCGAGTTTGTATCCAAACACTAAATAACTTAATTTAAAAGGAGCTTATTGCATAAAGGCTTTTCAAATGAGTCCTTCTTATATAAGCGCTTAAATAAACTATTTACTTTACCCAAATGGAGTCTTAGTTTTTGATTCCAAAAGGGCTTTTTGGGAAGAAACCTCGTGCTGTCAGAAAGGTGTAAATCAACATTAACAAAACCTTTTCCCACTTTACATGGACCAAACTATGTCATTGGGTAATCTCAAATACCGAATTTACATAAAAGCCTTAGATATTAGCGGGCAATACAAATAGACGAGTCCCATTTTCCGAACCAGAACAGCACTGAAAACATATTAGGGGGCAAGGCAGTGTCAGGCCTTTGCTTTTGTAACATGTCATTATTAGTACTAATCCTATTATGGATGTCTTTCCAAATGTGGTTATCCAAAAGGAATCTTTATCTATTGTGAGATTTAATGATGAATTGACAAAAACATTTGCAAGTAAAGACTCCCGAAGAATCAACATACCGAACTCTTTTATCCTTGTCAGTGGAAACTGGACAGGTTGAAGCAAAACCAAAATGGATTATAGTTTAGCAACTTATCTATCATGCAAAGTCCTAAGAAAATAAAAATTCCAAAAGAAGTTGGAAGAAGCAGAAGACGAGTAAAACTGACAAATTGGAGCATTACATATCGAAGAAGGCTGAAAAGCCATATGCCTCAGGAAGAGGAACATTTCCAAGACAAGTATCTTCCTGGAATTCGATATGATCACAATCACCCTAGGTTAAGGATACATGAGCCCCAAAAGTGGTGTATACTTTAGAAATGAATCGCCGAGGACTCGCATGAATTACTCAGTTCGCAGGTTTGTGTCGCACCCATTCAGAATCAGATGTGTTAGATAAAATGTAAATAAATAGGGTGTTTTCATAGTATCATGTAAATAAAGAAAATAGGATAGCATTAATATTTTGTATTTATTACGATTCATTATAAATAACAGAGCTCTGATGTGTAATAAACATGGATTCTATCATTTGCTTACTTGCTTTCTCTATTTCTCAACAAGATGCAAACCATATTTGCTTCTAATTATTTTATGCCATAAAGAAGAAATCTGAAGAGGAAAGAGTCAAAGCCTGTTAGCTGCCAAATAGATATTCTAGACACCAAATTTCCAAGTCCCAAAACCCTTTCTTTCCTAGGTCTACCACACACGTTCCAACTCACCAAGCCACTGAATATATCATTGATATGTAGCTGTATTTGCAATACAATTCCGTAAACCTAGTATTCCTACTCATACTAATCTTTAGGCTTACAACTCTAAGCCCACTAACAATAAGACTAACAAGTAACAACCCTAATACCTTTTAACAACAACTATAATGTTTTCTTGATTAGTAACTAGTCAAATGTGATTTTGTTTTGGAAAGTTTATGATGCCATTTTTTTTTGCAAGTGGGTATTCTGTAGTCAAGAAGGATATCAAATTTGTTTTATTATGTTGGGTGGATTGCAGGTTTTAAGGTTGTGGCTTGAGAGGAAAATTTTTCCTGAATCAGTCCTTCGCCGTTGCATGGATGATATTAGAGTTTCAAATGATGATATGAGAGTTAGCTTTTCTAGCAGGCGTCCATCTCGAGCTGAACGGTCTGTGGATGACCCAATTAGAGAAATGGAAGGCATGGTTGTTGACGAGTATGGAAGGTGTGACATTCGTTTGTTTCATCTAGTTTTTAGATTGAAAGCTTGTGGTACATTTTATGTCTGTTTTCATTATTACTTGTTTTCCAGTTCAAGAGTCACTGGTCATTCACGTAGCAAATTCAGAGCCTGTTTAGAATTTTTCACTAGAACTAGCTTCATAAATCTGTATGAATTTGAATTGGTTTCAAATCAAATTTTGTCAAAGTTTGTTTTACGATTTTTTTTTTCTTTTGACTGAAAAGACTGATCATATAAAAACCTTTTTTTATTTTCTGAGTGATTGTCAAACACTTGCGATTACAAAACCCAGCTGTGAGAAAAGCATTGTGGTTTGACAAAGTTAAAATCACATCCTAGTGCCTGCATTGTTGCTTCTTATACCAATTTGAAGCTTCTGGTAATCTCTGTGACCTGCTTTGCATTGGTTTTGCATATTTGAACATGGAGAAAGTGAAAAATTTGATGTAGAACATATAGAAAGTAGGATTCCTATATTATTGACATGGCTCTTATGAGTAGGTAACTTATAGGCTGTGAACTCGTGTATTATAAGTGTTTGCTCCTGTTTCTTCCTTCCGAAAATGAAACCAGAATAAATAAAATGAAAGGTGATTTCTTTTTAATCCTTACTACTGTATAAAGTATACTCCTCTCCTTGGAGTCCATTTACTTCTTTCCAAAGAAGTACTGACAGCCATGTCATACTGATGTTTTGACCTAAGTGCACCTATTAAACTCATGTTACATTTCATTAATTTCCTCTCTTAATTCTTACATAATATTATAAATCATGAAATAGGAGATAAAAGCTACATCGACATGCTCCTGGATGCATGTTAATTAAGTAGGATTAGGATTTAGTATATTATGTGGAAAAAGAAATTGTAGATGGCATTTTTTTCTTTAACTTTTGTGCTGCTGTGCAATTGCCAATATTAGCTGGACTTGCAATTAGCAACATTAAGGGTCTATTTGTTTTGTTTTCAGTTTCTTGTTTTCAGAAATAATTACAAAACTGTCATTTTGTTTTCATTTCGTTTCTTGGTTTCAAAACAACTTTTTCTTGTACAAATATTTGGAATTTGGAAACTGGAAACATAATGAAAACAGAGTGGCAGTTTGTAATTATTTTTGTAAGCAAAAAATGAAAACAGGAAACTGGAAACAAAGCAAACAAGCCCTGGGATTTTCAAATTTCTTTTCTTATCATTTTATGAAGCAGAGCTGTCTATTTTTTCTATTCTATTACCAGTTTACTTGTTTCCTAAAACAATTTCTAATGCTGATCGATATTATGTATCTGGATTTTGTGTATCAGTAATGCTACATTTCAGCTGCCTGGGTTTTTATCTTCTCGTGTGTTTGAAGAAGATGAAGATGATGATTTCCCTAGCAATGCATCTCCAGCAGATACCACTCGCACTCTTGTAGAATCAGAAACTTCTACTGTTACTCCAAATGACAAGCGCCATTGTATCTTGGAGGATGTGGATGGTGAGCTAGAAATGGAAGATGTTTCAGGTCACCCAAAGGATGGAAAGCCTGTATTACTGAACAGTTCTTCTGAAATGAATTTGCAACTTCAGGGATCAGATAGGATTTCGGATCCAGCTTCGAACATTTCTGCAGAGGTACCTGATATTCTTGATGGTTCTCCTCCCTCGCCGCTTGATTCACCTCCTTCTCCCCCACCTTTGCCTTCTTCGCCTCCACCATTGTCACCTCCGTCATCTCAATCTCCTCCCCCCACACCACCACCACCCCCAGCATTGCAGCCCCCACCTCCTCCTTTACCACCCTCAGGCCCTTCACAATCATCGGTTGCTCAGTCATCTGGACCAGCTCAGACTTCACTTCTCTCCCAAGCCTTCGTGCCACTGCAATCATCACATCAGTCATCACCACAGTTGGGGTATCAGCATAGTGTACCTTGTGGCTATAGTGGCACAGCTTGTGTAAGATGTTTTTTGCTTTTAAATCTCACTGGTTTGTTTCAGATAAGTTTGTATTGCCGGTTTTGACAAATGAAGTCCTATACAGGGCAACCAAATAGTTCAAATGGCTGGAAGTTCTTTTCATGGAGGTCTCAAAAGTGCAGTTGTCAAGAATGAAATATTACCACAGGCACAGCCATCTGCTTCCTTTCCTCCAATGGCAGGATGCAGCTCTCTAGAGGAATCTTCTGGTTTTAACCCTCTAATGAAGTTAGAATATGGACAGAATGACATGTATCTAAATTCTCAAGTTCCTCAACCTAACCAGCAATTTCATCTGGGAAACCCGTCATTTGGTCCGAGACACATGCATCCTGCTCCACCCCAAAATCCACCCAATCAATATTCATATCCAAAGCCTGCATTGCAGCAGCATCTTCCACATCCTTTCCATCCTACCTTCTCACTGCCATCCCTTCCAGATGGCCAGAGGCAATATGTTGCTAATGAGCCATGGAGGATGCCATCTCATGATTTATGGAGAGGGAGAAATCCTTCATGCCCTGTTCCACCCTTTGGGCAGGAAGGTTTGTGAATCTATCTAGCTTACCATTGCAAATGTTTTATTACATGTTTATTATGTACTCCCTTTTCCTGAAGTTTGTCATTAGCGTTTTGTGAAGGCTTTGATCCATCTATTTAATTATTAATTCTTAATCTTATTATTTATTTTTTCTGTTAGTGATGCAACATAATGGTCTAAGCTCTCTGTAGTTACTCAAATTTACTAGTATTTTTTATTTTTTTTTGATGATGGTAATGACAGGTTATTTTCAGCCACCTCTTGAAAGACCACCAGTCAGCAATGTAGGTTTTCAGCATGTAAACCCTAACAACATACCTCCTCCTCATCCAATGTCAGGTTAGCTGTGCACCTGTGCTATTTTACACTGTTACTTTTTCTTAGTTTTCAATTTCGCTGTTTGAGCTGCCTCTTGTTAAGAAACTACATTTATAGAACAAGATCTTCATTTCCTTCTTCAGGACATGGTGTTCCTCAGATGTTACCCTGTTGGCCAGACATTCCTGCACTTAATTGTTGGAGGCCTGCTTGATGTTGATTTGAATTTTGTGAGTTCATCTGCAAAATTCGTGGGTAAGGATATTGGCTATTGGATTCATCATTCATTGTTCGTGGCTTATTTGATGGTTACATAGGTTAATTGTTTACATTGAGAGGAAATTAATTTTGAATAACTGATCATTATACCTGCTATGCTTGGAGTCAAATACTTTTATAATAAAAAAATTTATTTTAGATTATTTGACATACCTGTAGTGTGCTTGCTTCACTTTTTTTTTGTCCAATGTTTATTTACTTTTTATTTTGAAAAAGAATCGTATTTCAAGTTTTTCTCTTGTAATACTGAATTATGGCTGCCTGTTATCTTTCAGTGCTGTTGCTGGTGGTTCAACAATCAAGGTTGCATAGTGTGGTGCAAAGTTAGATTTACATATGTAGTACATACAGCTACCCCTGAAGAAAATTTTGAAAACTTGTGAAGGCTCTTGGCAGGACTGTGTATATTGTAATTTTTCCTGACAATGTTTCCCCGGAACATTTGCTTCCAAGTTTAGGTCCTTGTTTCTGACTTGGTTAGTTTATCTGTTTCCCATCCCCTGTAATTATTCCATAAGATCTATATATAGAAATCAGTTTCATTTACTCAATTTTAACTGCAATAATTGAATGTCAGTTTTACCATATAGTCTAAATTTTCTGTTTTCGAACTTTATTTCTTTGATTTTTTCTATTGTTCCATGTTTTCTTAACAAATAGCATCTTTTAGTGACTTCAGTACCTATAACCTTTCTGTATATTTGGAGTCATTTATGGAGCTCTTCTCTGGGATACTAGTTTTTGGCATGATGGAAAGAATGAAAACGTGGTAACTGATGGCAGGGTGTTTTAATTCTGTTTTACTGGAAGATCATTTCATACTACTGAACCTTTGCTCCATTCTTGTGAAAATTTAGTTATGCATTCATGTGCACTACCTCTTTCGTCCCTGCTCCCAATGCAAATGCCATCTTAGGGGACCAATTAGCATCTATTCTTCATTGATATTCAAATTTATGTTTTAAAATATTGTCTGTGCTTTACATTATCCTCGTAGTTGTCCTGTATTGCTTGGAAGAAATGAATATTAGGTTAAATATATGCTATTTTGCCCCAAGGTTGCTAGGAAGAATTTTGGAAAAGGGGAGGAGGAAGTGAACAGTTGTTTCTGGTTTTGATAGATCTAAATGGTGTTGTTTGATCCATGTAGATGACCGATGACCGCACCGAATAGGAAATTTTAGTTTTAGTTCCCACTTCACCTGTTTTCTGAATTAATTGGATAATGGTATCTAGTAGAATAAAGTTGGAAGCATGTTATCAGCTTTTGGCGTTCAACTTTAAACCAAGTGAAAAGCTAGTTTCTTGTGAGGCACTCTCGGGTCATTTTATTTGGAATTTTTATTGAACTGTGATAAATGCTCTTCTCAAGGTTCCTTGAATACTCAACCCCAGAAAGGCCATTTTTAATTAACTATTCTTTAAGCTATTTTGACCTTATTTATTTCTTCAGTGTAATTCTGTTGCTATGGTGAATGGTGTTGCTCTTCCCTCTGTCTCAACCATATTACTTTTGGCCTTACTTTACCTAAATCCTTGGCTTCCTCCCTTCTGCTATTACTCTAGTAGATGTAGTTTGTTATAAACATTCTCTGTATGTAATCAATTCTTTTAAACATTATTCACTTGTCATTTTGTAATAAATGTCTTTCGGAGCTCCTATTTTTACCACCTTATCAAGAGACATATATTATTTACCATAATCTTTGAAATATTGTCTTGTAATAGTCATGATTCATGATTTCTAAGCAAACATCTGGGTCTCCAATTGCTGATTGTTCAAAAATTTTCATTTTCCAAGACTTACTGGTAAGGAAATGCTCCTCCCTATATGAAAACTTTTATCTGGAAAAATGACCTGTTACAGAATCATAGATCTCATGAGGCTCTTCCTTGGTTCCTCCTTTTTTTTATTATAACTGTATTCAGAAGTTTGGAGATAAACTGTCCTCTTTCTGCATTGTTTGGTTGCTTTGAAGCCTTGGAGTCTTCTAGTTGGTGGGGTTTTTTATTTTTTATTTATTATTTTTTTTAAGTGTGGTGTCTTTGTATTTTTGGGACGTTTGTTGTCCATCCATTGTAGAGGCTTTGGTAGAAGGAGAGGTTACAGTATGTCATTTTGAAGTGTGCCCGCTTTTGAGGGTGTGGTTCGGGTGTCTAGAACATAAGACCTGAATTTTTTTATCCCTGACTTCTCTTGTGGATTTGCAAAGGGATTGGGGAGCTCTCTTGATCTTATGTCTTGTTTTGCTTCCATTGTTTAATTGTTTTGGTTGTATTATTCTCCTCCTTTTTAAATATATTCCTTAATAATTTCATCATTTTTTACAAAAGAGAAAAGATTGAAATTTTTAGATAATTGTTTTTATTTTATTTTATTTTTTTATTTTTCAACCTCATAGCATGAATTTAAGTTGATTAGAAGTTGTAAGTAGCTTATACTACAAAGTCCATTCTCTTTCAAAATATCTCATTTGTTTCTGTCCTAATTGTCCGTGTTACTTTCCTATGTAGTCAATAGCGGCCGTTTGCGGTGCTATCACGCAGTCTCGAAGCGGAGCGGCACCATGGGGCGACGCGATTCCTGGTGCGGTGTGGTTTGGGGAAGCAGCCGTCGCAGCCGCGATTCACGGCCAAATCAAGCGCAATTCTCGGAATAGCGGGCGTGAAAATGAAGTTCGAGGGTTTCCGGCGATTTTCCGGCGAGACTCCTATTTGCCAGATTGCCTCTGCTGAGAAGTGGCAGCTGCTATCCTAGACCTAGGGTTTTAATTGTTTCTGATTCCTTTTTTGTTCTTTACCATTTTACCCTCACTTTAATTCTTCAAATATCTATTTTGCCCTTTTTTAAATGTCTTATTTGTCCTCACTCAAACAGAGTATATTTCTATTTTACCCTTACTTTTACTGTCTTCTCCAACCAAGTCTTCTCCCTCACATTCTCCTTCTCATGTCCTCTTTCTTTCTCACCTCATTCTCAATTCTCAATGTATCTTCCAACCAGACCTTCTATTCTCTCCTCCTTCTTCCCTTCTTTTCCTCCTCCTCCCCCTCTTTGCAATAGCGGCTGTCCCGCTACCTGCTATCCTACTATAGTGTTTTTGGGGTCGGCCGCTATGCTCTGCTATTCGGGATTGACAACCATGGTACTTTTTTGTTTGTGATGAACTGCTGTTGGTTGCTTGGTTTAAAAATCCATATTTGCTTCTTAGTTTTGTCTTATAGAAGTGTGAAATGGAACTTTCACTGATTTAGTTTGCTTGAAATGATATTTGTGCTTACTGTACTTTTTCGTTTTTTTCATTTCTATTGTGATGTTTCATTTAGTCCTCTCTAGTTCATTTATTTTACATATTTGATAATTGATAGGGAACATTTATTAAATCGAAAAAATAAGTATAAAAACGTTGGAGACTCAGATATCATTTTTTTCCTTTCACAAACAAAAAATAGTATTAGAGAAGTTTACAAAGAGGATAAGGCATCCTCACAAACACATAAACAACTAAAACCAAAGAAACTAAGTCATGCAATAAAGCATTGCTGACCCCTCCACATGTCTAACAAAGAAACCCTACTAAATAGACCATTGACAAAACACCAATGGGATACCAAAAGAGTAAAAAGCCTATTCCAAATGAAGTCCTGGATTGAAAAGGAATCATTGAAGATTCCAGTGTTCCTTTCCAACCAAATACACCCAAGAACAACACGAACAAAGCACCACCACAAGATGTTATCATGTTTGTGAGTGCCAAAACCTGTGAACTTATTAAGAAGAAACTGATGCAAATCATAGGGCAGACCAAGACTCCAAAGTCCAAAGATCCCAAACAGAATTTTCCAAAGAGAAATCACAATAGAACAATACAAAAAAAAGGATGGGCCTTGGATTCTGTGTCAGAGCCACACATAATATACATGTTAGGTGACAAAAGTGCTCAGAGGTTTGCACTTTTGGAGCATTCGAGTAAGTGTTAATCTTGTTGAGAACAACAGTCTAGAGTCTAGACAAAAGCTTTGACTTTTGATGGAGCTTTGGATTTCCAGATGGGTTATCTAACACAAATTTGTCTCTGTTAGGAGAGTAAGAACTCAAAATAAGATTTACAAGAGCAAACTCCTAAGAAATCAAGAGTTCTCGAGTTTGGAGCAGAAGAAAAATAAATAGAATCAAGTAAAATCAGAAGTGACTCTAACTACAAACCTCTCTATTGTGCAAGTTCACGCGACGGTGGGGGTTGTTTGCAAAGAAGATAGGCAACAGAGTGTTGGAAAAGCCTCAGGAAGAGGACAAGTAACTTGAGATAATAAAATACAAGAGCCATCACTCAAATGCAAGGACAAGTGAGACTTAAAAGAAGGTAAACCTTGAGAAATAGATTTCCAAGGACTAGCATGAGCAACTTTACTCGTAGAATTAGTGTCCCCTAAGATGCCCGGGTACTTAGTACGACATGGATTCAGGGATTCTTTTTTAATACAAGATACGACATGGTCTAGATATGTTAACACAAATTTAATATTTTATATAGATATAGAATATTTGTAAAGAGACTTTGATCATTTCTCATTAATACATAATCATAATGATCACAATTTACAAACCGATACTTGTGATCATAACGAAAAAACACAATAGCCTATAAATCAAAAGCATATTTACTAAATTTCTGTCTAATGCTAACTTTATCATTCTCTTCTCCCCATTATTATCATCTAGAAAAAGCATATCTTCTACTCGGTTCTGAGTTGTATATCTTAAATGTATTGAATAATTTTTAAAAAAAAAAATATGGGATACACATATCGGTGTTGGATACGGGTACAACATCGATCGTTCCCCATTTTTTTGAGCATCTGAACTTCATAAGGTGTCCCACCCATCTGAATGCAAACCATATTTACTTCAAATAACTGTATGCCATAAAGAAAAAGGTTGTAGAGGGAAATTCCAAAGGTAGTTAGCTACCAATGCCTTTTTCTTGGATATCAAATTACCAAGGCCTAACACCCTCCTTTGGTCTACAGAAAACCTCCAAACTAACAAGGTAGTCTACTAGAATCTTTTGTCCCCAACTGAAGGAATTCCTACACAACTCTTTTTTTAGCCAAATCCAAAGGAATTTGAATAAGGGAGAGGAGGAATAACAGGATGCTAGACAAACAAGACTGTATTAGAGTGATTTGACTACCCAAAGAGAAAAAGCACCCTTCCTTCAATCTAACCGCTTTGAAATCTTACAAAGCACCGGATCCCAAATGGACAAAGCACCAAGGATTACCTCTCGAAAGAATGCCAAATTGCCAATATAAGTGAGAGGCTATTGTAGAACAATTGTGTTATTTGTACAACCAAATGGGACAACTTTTGGGACAACTTTTCGTCAATTGTTAATGTAGTTCAAAATTGTGGTTAATGATGTGTTGAACTTGGTTAATGGGTACATATGTAATAAATGAGTAACTTATTAACCATCCACTGATTTGCATTAACCATTAATGGGTATATCAGTGGATGATTAATGCAGTTCAGTGGATGGCTCATGAGGTACCCATTTACCACATGTTTATCAATTAACCAAGTTAAATATATTATTAACCATAATTTTGAACTGCATTAACCATTGAAAAGAAGTTGTCCCAAAAGTTGTCCCATTTCATTGTACAAATAACATTTCTCTTTTTATATCATTATTTATGAAGTTGTATTTAGCCGTAAGAATGTGTTTGTGCTTTGAATGTTTTCCCTTTATTTTTAATGAATAATGACATTAATAAAATTAGAGTGTTATAAAAGTGATTAGGAGATTGCATGGAGTATATTTCTATCAATTTTGTTCCTGAAATGGACAGGTTGGTCTAAGTGATGGACTTCCACCTCATTAGCTTGGTTACTAGTGTATCTGTTTTCTAGCCCACCCGTTTTCCGGACAAATTGCGGCTGCCCATGCTGTGTACGGTCAAACCACCTCCTTTCTAGCCAATCTTGTTCCTTTTCCGGCGATGCCCCCACCCCCTTTCCTCTGTTTTGATTGGCTTTCTCTATTTCAGCAGTTACCTTTTCTACCATTTTTTTTGTTACTGTCCCCTCTTTGTTTTCTTTCTAACTGCAAGTCTCTAGAATTGGCATTCATTGAAAGCTTTCCTGATGTGGTTTACAGCTCATATGCTCTTTATTGACTCTTTACTTTCTTGTTATGGCATTAGTTATTATTGACTTTTGTGTTGATATTATTTATTTTACATGCCAAATCATTAATTTTTAATCATTATTTTGAGTTATATATTTATTATAATATTAGTCAATAGCAGTAAATGCTAAATATTGATTAGCTTTGTCTGTTTCAGCACAGCCAAAGTTTCTTTCATTATTGTGTTAGTCTTTTTATTCTTCTGTTTCTTTCTTCTGCAATCCCTAAACTTGGCATTCATTGCAAGCTCTTTCCTAGTGTGGTTTACTGCTCATATTTTTTTAGCGACTTTCTACTTTCTGGTTATGGCATGGATTAAATATTGAATCTTAGGTTCATATTATTTATTTTACACACTTAATTATTAATTGTGCATCATTATTTTAAATGATATTTATTATAATATTAATATCTTGCGGCACAATCATGGCAGAATGATGCAGAGCAGACCTCTGCTGCTACCAGAAGCCAGTAGCATCATGTTTTACTGTTGTGGCTGCCAAATTGCGTCATTGTGGCCTGAATATCAGAAGGAGGAGCCACTATTCCCAGTTGTCTTGTATCTGTTATGTAAGTCAACCATTTTCTCTAATTTCCAGCAACCCTTGCATTTTCTGGTTAATCCCACTGTTTTTCTTCTTGAACCACCACCTTCCTGACCAAGTTTGATCCTTTTTTGACCAAGCCCACCACCGCGTTTCCTGTTTCATATGGCTTTCTCTGGGGTTGATAAAAAATGGCTTTCTCTGTTTCAGAAAAGGGAACTTTCCTTTTGCTTCTTTGTTACAGATTTTATTTATTCTACTTATTTATTTCTTTGCTGTTTGTTTCTATCTGCAAGTCCCTAGATTTGGCATTCATTGCAAGCTCTTTCCTAATTTGGTTTACAGCTCATGTCGTTATGGCATTGATTATTATTGACTCTTGTGTTTGTCTATTTGATATGCACACTTAATTATTAATTGTGCATCATTATTTTAAATGATATACTTATTATAATAAAAATATAGCTATATTTATGTTTAGTATATATGAGCATATTTCATTTTTGAGGCAAACTTTTGTTATTATTTATTTATTTATTGATATTATAATTAATATTTATATTAAATTATGAGTTTTCTATGTTTAATAAAATTTTTGAACTTATTTTTACTCTAATGGCCATACTCCTATCCGCTATACTGCTTTAGCGTTTTTATGGTAACTACTCTGCTCCACGATCCACAATTAACTACTATCACAAATTCTTGATGTTGGTCGTGTTGCTAATGTGGTGGTGGGTGTTATGTTGTCGGTAGTGGCGCTATTGCGACGATTCGTGGAGGTGTGGAGCAGATTCAGTCCTTGTCGCTGTGGGATTCTGCGGTGCGTCGTGAATTCTGCCGTGGCTTGCAGCGATTGTGGCCTGTAGTGACCGCTACAGGGTAGATAGGCTAAAAAGACTTCAAACCTGCTGCACTTTTGGCAGCAAAACAGGTTCTAAAATCAGGTCCTGATGATCCACTCAAACCTAGAATGAAAACACCCTTTCATACTTTTTTTAAAAAAATTTACTTCCAAATGGTAGGTTTCTGCGACTTAGTGAAGGGGCACACAATTCCTTTTTTGCCCCTAATATCTAACTGTTTGCTGTTTTTTCAAGGGTTTTTTTTGTCATTTCTAAAATCTCTTAGTTGTAGGGTACCCATTCCGTTTTGCAAACCCATCCTCATTTCGAAAACACCTAATTCTGCTGTTCTCTCTCGATGCTCCATTCTCAGTTCCAGCGAGGTAAAGTGTTTTCTGGCAAGCAGCAGTGTTTTCTGTTGACTTCAAGTGACTGCCAGCATTTTCTGGGGGAGCGTCAGTTACTTTCATACTTTTTTAAAAAAAATTTACTTCCAAATGGTAGGTTTCTGCGACTTAGTGAAGGGGCACACAATTCCTTTTTTGCCCCTAATATCTAACTGTTTGCTGTTTTTTCAAGGGTTTTTTTTTGTCATTTACCCATTCCGTTTTGCAAACCCATCCTCATTTCGAAAACACCTAATTCTGCTGTTCTCTCTCGATGCTCCATTCTCAGTTCCAGCGAGGTAAAGTGTTTTCTGGCAAGCAGCAGTGTTTTCTGTTGACTTCAAGTGACTGCCAGCATTTTCTGGGGGAGCGTCAGTTACTTTCCAGCGAGCAGCAGCATTCTTTGTGTACCTCTGCATCCTCAATCAGTGACTGGAAGTTTTTTCTTCTCTCCTCTTTATTGCATAGAACTTAGATTCCATTAAAGGAATCGCTTTTAATAATTTTGAATGCTTAGAACTTAGATTAGTTTTTAAGTTATATTGGATTGAATGTTAGTGACAAATACAATGAATTTTAAGTATTACTTATGAATGTCTAAGTTAGAACCTAGAGGAAAGTAGGTCTTGTCTTTACGTTAGATTTTGATAAAGCTTATGATCATGTGAGTCAGGGTTTTTCTGGATCAAGTCTTGGATTCTAGGTGGAGACTTCGATTTGGGGTCTTCATCGTCTTCCACTTTTGCAATAATAGGTGAATCTAAATCGTGTTTCTAATGTCCATGAGGCATGGTAATTTCTCTGTTTCTCTGTCATTGTGGTTAAAGTTTTTACCTGGTTGGTGTCTTGAGCTGTTCATAATGGGCTGGTTATTAAAGGGTTATGGGTTGGTGTCTACAGCTGATCTCAGCTCATTGCTGAGTCAGATTCTGTTAAGAGGTAGTTACCAATCTACCTTCTATAAATAGATCACTCATTGTATCAAGTCATCAATCAATGAAGAAACTAATTCTGTAAAATTCTCTCTAGATTCTTCTCTCTCTCCTCTCTCTACTTTCTTTTATGTCTCTGTTTGGTTTATAACATGGTATCTAGAGCTTGAAACTCGGCCATGGCTTCCGCGTTCCATGTTGATGACGATCCACCGCCGCCACCTCCTCCTCCTCCTCCTCCACCGCCGCCGCCTGCGCCACCACCTGCGCTGGCGGCGCCACCACCAAACCTAAACACCGTACTTACGACGAAGCTGATGGACAAGAACTTTCTCCACTGGCGCCAAATCGTTGAGGCTGTAATTCAAGCCAATCGACTCGAAAAATATGTGGCGTGTCCTAGGGTTCCAGTGCGATACCTCAATGAGAATCCAGAGTACCAGGCTTGGGAAGCTCAAGACCAGTACCTGTTCATATGGCTCCTGAACTCGATTTCTGATACGATTCATGCGCGTGTTGTTGGTTGTACACATGCGTGGGAATTATGGGATGAATTACACAACTACTTCAACTCGCTGACTAAGGCGCGTAGCACACAGCTTCGTGCCGAGCTTCGTCACATTGTCAAAGGTGATCGCACCATTGTAGAGTACTTGCTGCGAATCAAGGCACTGGTGGATACATTGATCTCGATTGGGAATCCGATTACTCGTCAGGAGCATATGGATGCAATCTTGGAAGGTTTGCCCGATGATTATCATATCCTCTTCCTTACAATTGAGAGCAGAATTGAACCTTACTCAATTGCTGAAATCGAATCCCTATTGTTGTCACATGAGTCTCGTTTGGAAAGGTTGAAGTCCAAGAATGCTATTACAGAGGTGTTCTCAGCCAATCTGGCTCAAAGCAATCCCAATCCTAACCCTAATTCCACGCCACATCCAATTCCTTCCCTGAATAGCACTAATCAGGGGAATTCTGCCTCAGTCTCTAATTTTCAGCAAGGTTCATCCTCGTTTCCGAATAATGGAGGCTATCAACAGTATAATTCCTCTTCCAATTTTGGCAATGGTTTTCGAGGTGGATGCGGAGGACGTCGTGGCCGTGGTAGAGGTGGCAGATATAGCTATGGAAGGTTTGGCAATGGAGCAGAGTGTCAGATTTGTGGTCGTAACAATCACAATGCTCTTGATTGTTACTATAGATTCAATGAAAATTATACAACACCACCACCTAGTGCTAACTCCTTTGGTCCTTATGGTAGAGGCCAGTATCGTGGCCAATCCTCTTCGAATCAGTTTCATCAACCTGCTCCTCATGCCAATTATCACTATGCTTCAGGACAATTAGCACAAAATTTCATGCCTCCTCCTATGCCTCAACTTCCTGTTCAGCAACAGCCTCTGCTGCCTCTCCCATGGCAATCCAATAATGTGCATATGCCTCATTCTAATGGCCAAGTCAGCAGCTATCAGCAGCAACAGAACCCTATGGCTATGATGGCCTCTAATGCTGGTTCAGATTCAAGTGCCTGGTTTGTTGACAGTGGGGGCAACACATCATGTCACTGCAGATCTCAACAACTTGAATCAACCTGTTGCACCAAGTGGTATTGACCAGATTTACATGGGTAATGGTCTTGGCTTATCTATACTCTCAATGGGAACTGCATGTGTTAGGTCACCTTTTGATCACACTCGCACATTAAACCTTTCTAACATTCTCTATGTTCCAACTATAACCAGAAATTTGTTGAGTGTTAGTCGTTTTTCATTGGATAACAATGTCTACTTTGAGTTCCTTCCTCATCTTTGCTTTCTTAAATCACAGGATGATCATAAAGTCCTCCTAGAAGGTTCTGTGAACTCTGCGGGTCTATATGTGTTTCATCAGTTCACCATAGTCTCAAGGTCTCAACCAAGTGCTGCTGGTCTGTCAAGTTTCCCTACTTGTCTAAGTGTTTCTTACCCCACTCCCTTGACAAAGTGTATTTCTTCTAATTCTACTTTAGGTGATGTAAATAAAGTGCCCCTATCCCATTATATTTGGCACTGTAGACTAGGACATGCCAATGATGTGGCAATGAAAACTATACTCCAAAAATGTAATCTCTCTCATATTAATAAAAGTACTTTGGATTTTTGTACTGCTTGTTGTTTTGCCAAGTCACATAGGCTTCCCTCACACTCATCCCTGACTACTTATGCTCATCCTTTTGATTTACTCTTTCTTGACTTGTGGGGTCCAGCACCAATTAAGTCTTCTATGGGATATCATTACTACTTTTCAATCATGGATGCTTGCTCAAAATATACTTGGATATTTCTGTTAAAACAAAAATCAGACACTCTAAACACCTTCAAACAGTTTTTTGAACTTGTTAAAGTCCAATTTGGTGCATGTATTAAGGCTGTTCAGTCTGACTGGGGTGGGGAATTCAGGCCCTTCACTAAGTTCTTGGCTGATTTGGGTGTCCAACATAGAGTAATTTGCCCCCACACCCACCATCAAAATGGTTCTATTGAGCGTAAGGATCGTCACATAGTGGAAACTGGCCTAGCTTTACTTGCACAAGCCTCACTTCCTATGTCTTATTGGGACCATGCCTTCTGTACAGCAACCTTCCTCATTAATTGTCTTCCTACACCTGTTCTTTCCAATCAAACTCCTTACTTCATTCTCTACAAATCTGATCCTGCCTACTCTATGTTAAAGGTGTTTGGTTGTGCATGCTACCCATGTCTTAGACCCTACAATAAAAATAAGCTTGAATTTAGATCTAGAGTGTGCACCTTTCTTGGTTATTCAACCTCTCACAAGGGCTACAAATGTCTAGCTAAAGATGGCCGCATGTATATTTCTAAGGATGTCCAATTTAATGAATATGCTTTTCCATTTGCAAAAGAGGCTCTCAAACCAACAGTTTCAGCACCACCCACTAGTCCTAGTAACACACCTCTCCTGATTATTCCTCCCATTCCTGGTCCTGTTCCTATGTTTCCCTCAAGTCCAAATGTTTCAAATCAGTCTCCTCTTTCTGCTGCTCCTATTAACCAAGTCTCACCTACTCCATCAGGTCAAGGCACGCTTTCTCCTCAGTCTCCTTTTCTAGTTACACCTCTTAATCAAGTCTCTCCTCCTATGTCTAGTCACTCCTCTCATCATACAGACCCTTACTCCTTATCTTCTCTTCATTGTGGTTAACACCTAGTGGTTCCTCTCATCTGTCTGGTGCATCCTCTAGCTCAGCACCTCCACCTCTTAATGCCCACCCCATGGTCACTAGGTCTAAAGCTAGCTTGCTAGCTCCCACTTTATTGCTAACACATGCAGAACCTCATTCTCCTATTGAAGCCTTGACCATTCCCCATTGGCATGAGGCAATGCAGCAGGAATACAATGCATTATTGCACAACAATACATGGACCCTAGTTGATCTTCCACCCAACAAAAAGGTCATTGGTTGTAAGTGGGTATTCAGGGTCAAAGAGAACCCAGATGGCACCATAAACAAGTACAAAGCCAGGCTGGTTGCGAAAGGTTTTCATCAGCAGTTAGGATGAGACTACTCAGAGACATTCTCTCCTGTGGTCAAACCTGTCACAGTCAGTGATTTTGACACTAGCAGTCACCTATAGCTGGTCCATACAACAACTGGATGTTAATAATGCATTCCTAAATGGATTATTGTCTGAAGAAGTATACATGGAGCAACCTATTAGGTTCAAAAGCTCCAATTCCTCTCAGGTATGCAGGTTGAATCGTGCCATCTATGGGCTCAAACAAGCCCCAAGAGCATGGTTTGAGAGACTGACCAAGGCTCTTGTACAGTTTGGGTTTCAAACTAGTAGGTGTGACCCATCTCTTTTTATTCATACCCATGCTGGCCATTGCACTTACATTTTAGTTTATGTTGATGACATTATAGTCACAGGCTCATCTCCTACTCACATCTCAGCTATTATTCAAAAACTCAGCTCCACTTTTGCTCTCAAGCAACTTGGAACTCTAGATTACTTTTTAGGGGTTGAAGTGAAGCACTTGGCTCACAATAAGGGCATTCTTTTGTCTCAGTCCAAGTACATCAGGGACTTACTTGCGAAAGCCAATATGAGCAATGCTAAAGGGTCACCCACTCCTATGGTTAGCAACAGCAAGTTGACTAAGTTTGGAGCCAATTACATGAATGATCCCACACTGTACAGATCTATTGTAGGGGCATTACAGTATGCCACCATAACTCGGCCAGAAATTTGTTAGTAAGCAAGGTCTGTCAGTATCTTTCCCAACCTTTAGAGGATCATTGGAAGGCAGTGAAGCGTATCCTATGATACCTAAGAAGTACAATTACTCATGGCCTAATCCTGAAGCCTGCCAATCCTGCTGCACCCTTCTCTATTCAAGCATTCACTGATGCTGATTGGGCAGCAGATTTGGATGACCGAAGGTCAACATCAGGCTCCTGCATCTATTTTGGTCCAAATCTTGTATCTTGGTGGTCTCGCAAACAGTCTTTGGTAGCAAGATCTAGTACAGAAGCATAGTACAGAGGGTTAGCAGCAACTACAGCTGAAGTCCTTTGGATTTAGTCACTGTTGAAGGAACTGCACATCGAGTCTCAAATACCAGTAGTGTATTGTGATAATTTGAGCACTGTTTCACTGTCTCATAATCCTGTTCTACACTCAAGGACAAAGCACATGGAGCTAGATATTTTCTTTGTAAGAGAAAAGGTCCTAAACAAGTCAGTCATTGTCTGTCATCTACCTGGAATTGATCAAGTGGCTGATCTTCTTACCAAACCACTCTCACAGACTAGGTTTGAAGAACTGAGAAGCAATCTTGGAGTTCTAGATCATCTAGCTCTTGTAAACCCACCTTAGTTTTCAAAGGGGGTGTGTTAGTGATGACTGTAAACCCACCTTGTGTTTAAAAGGGGGTATATTAGAGTAAGCTAAGCTTACTGTAGATATGCTACAGCTGATCTCAGCTCACTGCTGAGTCATATTCTGTTAAGAGGTAGTTACCAATCTACCTTCTATAAATAGATCACTCATTGTATCAAGTCATCAATCAATGAAGAAACTGATTTAGTAAAATTCTCTCTAGATTCTTCTCTCTCTCCTCTCTCTACTTTCTGTTATGTCTCTGTTTGGTTTATAACAGTGACAAATACAATGAATTTTAAGTATTACTTATGAATGTCTAAGTTAGAACCTAGAGGAAAGTAGGTCTTGTCTTTACGTTAGATTTTGATAAAGCTTATGATCGTGTGAGTCAGGGTTTTTCTGGATCAAGTCTTGGATTCTAGGTGGAGACTTGGATTTGGGGTCTTCATCGTCTTCCACTTTTGCAATAATAGGTGAATCTAAATCGTGTTTCTAATGTCAACGAGGCATGGTAATTTCTCTGTTTCTCTGTCATTGTGGTTGATGTTCTTACCTGGTTGGTGTCTTGAGCTGTTCATAATGGGCTGGTTATTAAAGGGTTAAGGGTTGGTTTGAAGCACTGTGATAGAAACTGATAGAATCTACTAAGGAGTTATATGAATGATAATGTATTATTGATGATTCTCTGAAGGAATTGACCCTAACAGAGATAGAATACATAATATATAGAGAAGATAAAATGAACCTCTAGGAATTCGAGAGCCTAGTCTCTCCCAAACCATACCACCACAAAACTAACCGAATGCCTCTCAAATCCCTTCTACCCTATATTTAATAGATACTCCTATTCTAACTGCACATAGCAGTTGCACATAACAGTTACTAAATATATATAGCAGTTACTATCAGTTAATAAAAACTGCCTACTAATGTTACATGTCTGCTGCCACTATGTTTCTAGTCTTCTTCCTAGGCCTATGACTAACAATACTCCCCCCCTAAACATTCACCTTGTCCTCAAGGTGAATGTTGAAGTTATGAGTTTTAGTTTTAGAAAGAGAAAGAGAAGAAAAAGAATGAAGACTCTACTTTGAAAACTGAAACTGAATATGTCTCTTGTATTTGCATTCCAATAGGACTACAATATATAATGGATAAGGGAACATGATTCCTAGAGCATTAATCATATATGCTAAGTCCTAGGAGAATAGATGCAATGAAAATAAGAATACAATGGATGACAATCCACCGTCCACACCGTCCAAGCTTAATATAACATTAATCCTAATCTAATTTCAATAAAAGTATTAATTATAAGCTATTTCCAACACTCCCCCTCAAGCTAAAGCTTACTAAGCTTTAAGCTTGTTACAAATATACCCTTTTGAAAGAGAAAATTTAACACCCAGACCCCAAAAATATATCTTCGATGAACCAACAGGAAACACTATAAGTTATAACAACTAGCCAATAAGGTTTGTGCCTAAGAACAAACCACCGAGCAACCAACCGAAACCACTGCTGACTTCACAAACAGCAGGCAAACCAAACATAATTGATAATAAGCCAGCGCTTATAGAGCTGAAGCTTGAACTGGAAGTTCTCACAACTTAAAACCAAACCAGAATGATATGGGCGAGTGCTTACAGCAGCTGAAGCCCGAACCTGAAGGTGTCACAACTTCAAACCAACCTGAAACAATAACGGACCAGCGCTTACAGCAGCTGAAGTCCTAACCGAAAGTTTGAAACTGATGGCAGTGTAGATGGCATCATGACTTTGAACCAAATCGTAATGATAAATTATAGTTGATGTTTGGAAATGATTATGGTGTAGATAAATAGTGCTAAATAGCACCAAAGAGACAACTAAAAAATACTGCAACAGAGGGCAGCTCAAAATGAGAGCAACAAAAAACAAGACTCCTGAAAACAGAGTCAGTAACGCAAAACTCCAAGGAGGGTAGCAGAAACTTGAGATTCAAAAGCCAAACATGGTAAAAGAGGAAGGAGGAAGGTTTAACAAATAGATTTTTCAATACAATTATTGGAATAGTCCCAAACTTTTAGGGACTCAGCGGAATAGTGGCGGGACAGGTCACGGAGGATGGTACCGTTCTGATACCATGTTGAAGTTATGAGTTTTAGTTTTAGAAAGAGAAAGAGAAGAAAAAGAATGAAGACTCTACTTGAAAACTGAAACTGAATATGTCTCTTGTATTTGTTTTCCAATAGGACTACAATTAGATAAGGGAACATGATTCCTAGAGCATTAATCATATATGCTAAGTCCTAGGAGAATAGATGCAATGAAAATAAGAATACAATGGATGACAATCCACTGTCCACACCGTCCAAGCTTAATATAACATTAATCCTAATCTAATTTCAATAAAAGTATTAATTATAAGCTATTTCCAATAGTGAACAACAAGTGGCTCGTTGAAAGTAAATTTCCTTGGGTCCCATTGTTTGAAGCTAGATGCTCCGGCTGCCATAGATATATGTTGCTTATGCTCTTTTTGAACCAATTCTGCCTTGAAGGCACCAATAATTCTATCAGCATTCCTCAAGTTGCTGGGTTGTGGCCTAATATTGAAAGAATTGAACCCAATATGGAGTGAACGTCGATCAATGACTGTACAATTAGCAACCTTTTTGTTAACCCGCTGCCTCTTTTCCAATAACTGGACCTGGCCCATTAGGTTAATCCCTGGCCTTTCTGGGCAGACTTCCAATTGTGCGCCTACGTGTATCTCTTTGTCCTCATCTTGGGTCGCTGTCCTTGATTCTTTTTCTTCATCGATGTCTGCTTGTGTCACTGGTTCTGGTTCTTGTTCCCTAGAATCTTGAAGATAAATTCCAAATTCTAGTTTGAAATGTATGAGTAGAGCCTTCTCAAAGGTGATGAACGCAACCTTCTGATTGCTAACCAATCTTCCTCACGAACTCTTAGGGCTTCAAGGTACTGACTGAATTGGATCAGCCACCGAGAGGCGTCCCCGCTGCCGTCAAATCTTGGCATCGTTCTTGAACCCATCTGCCTCCTTGTTGTGAATTTCTCCCTGGATCAGAATTGCTTTGATACCAGTTGATAGAAACTGATAGAATCTACTAAGGAGTTATATGAATGATAATGTATTATTGATAATTCTCTGAAGGAATTGACCCTAACAAAGATAGAATACATAATATATAGAGAAGATACAATGAACCTCTAGGAATTCGAGAGCCTAGTCTCTCCCAAACCATACCACCACAAAACTAACCGAATGCCTCTCAAATCCCTTCTACCCTATATTTATTAGATACTCCTATTCTAACTGCACATAGCAGTTACACATAACAGTTACTAATTATATATAGCAGTTACTATCAGTTAATAAAAACTGCCTACTAATGTTACATATCTGCTGCCACTATATTTCTAGTCTTCTTCCTAGGCCTATGACTAACACAGTGTTGTCAAATTGCCGTCATGGCGACGCCATGGTGTTATGTCATGGCAGATTTTGGGCTAGCCACCATAGGCTGCAATGGCTATTATATCCGCCATAAGTCGCAACACCATGTTTATATGGCGGATTTTTGGCTGGCTGCCATGATCCGCCATCCACCATCCGCCATTGATAACACTGGTTTGGAGTGGGTTTTAGTATGGTACCTTCAATTTGCCGATGATACCTTCTTTTTGGAGCCAAATGTTGATTCCTTTGTCCATATTTTGTCTATATTAAGATTCTATGGTATTTGTGGCTCAAGATAAATTTGGCCAAAGTGGTCTAGAAGTGGTGATTGTAGATAGTCATATTTTGACACTTTTGCTACTTTGGCTGGTCATTCATCTTTAAAATGGCCTCTTGCTTCTGTGGGTGTCCCCCTGGGAGGTAACCCTTAGATGTTTTCCTTTTGAGATCCGATGATGTGCAAGATATCCAAGTGTTTAGATATCATTAGGGATATGGTTATTTTTGTTTGGTTGTTTGTGTGTTCTGCTCATGGTCTCTTAGAGGTGCTTCTTTGTTAAACATGTATAGATATTGGCATGCCTTGCTAGGTGACTCCATCTTTTAGCCTATTGGTATTTTCTTTCGTAACTTCTTGTGAGCCACATGACTTCGCCTACTTTTTAAGCGAATCTTTAAATGTGCTAATTAATTGCTATAACTACCAAATATTTTAATGATTTACTTATTTCTATTTAATTGTTTTCCTTTTCAGGATAAATATTTTAATTAATTGTTTTCATGTCTTATAAATTATTGCCTTTTTAAGATTAATATCATATCTTACTTAAATTGTTACATTTTTAATATTAATTCAAATACTATATATTGTTATTTTTTTCCTATTATGATACACAAACTCTAAAAATTAATTATGTCATTTATAATATTCTAAAATTTAATCAAAAAATTGTACTTGTTTATTTACATCTATTTATAGGATGACACATTTTTCCTAATTTATATTCTTTTAATATTTAAATTTAAAATTTTAAGTTATGCATACCTTCTTTTTAAATTTAAATATTTTTTTAAATTTTAATCTATATTTTTAAAATTTTATTTGAATTATATATATATATATATATATATATACTATATTTATATTTTTTCTAAATTTAAAAACACTCATGCAATGCACGAGATACTTGTGAGTGTTTTTTATGTATTAGACTTGTTTATAAAAAGTGCCCTGTTGCATTGAATATCTCAGAATATCTTAAGAGTATTTTTGGATAGCTTATATCTTCAGACTATATTTGTAATATCTTAGAATATCTTCAAAATATATCGTGAAATCAATTAGTCATCTAATTGAGGAAGCTATCTTACAGAACATGGAAAATAGGCCCAATGGTAGGGTTACTCTAGGAAATGTAAGCAACAGATTAGGGGGGTTGAGTTGGCAGAAAAGGGATGGTATGGCATGTAGTAAGTTAGTTATATAAGGAAATAAGAGGGAAGGGAGGGAATCATGATGAATTCAGCTAGAAGTAAGAGAGGGATCACCGAGAATTTTCTTCTCTGGTGAGGAGCCACTTGGCTAAGGGCTGGTAGCTATTGTCTATCAGATTTTCTTTCTTTTTTCTGTTGTTTTTCCTAGTTTATCAGTATCAATACAGTGTTGTCTGACATCTTGCATTATTGAACCTATCAATTGGTCCGACCTGCCGGATCCGAGAGAGAGAGGAGTGAGAACCGTAGATGCCACCAAAAATGACTGAGCGTGTGGATGTCTTGAAAGCTCAAATGAGCCATATGAGAGTTGAAGTGGGTGAAGTCAAGGGAGCAATTCAATTGCTCGTGGAACAACTTCAAAAGCAAAACGCAGTGTTGACGGAGTTAAGCAAGGCAGTGGTGAAGAAGAGGATGGATGAGCCCGAGACATCAGAGAACTCGATTGGAGATTCTCATCTCGATGAGTCTCGGATGTCAGTGAAGAAGGTAGAATTACCCTTGTTTGAAGGAGGACTCAGTGGCGTGGAACACTCGGGCATATATTTACTTCAACATCCAAAATACCCCAAAGGACGTCAAACTGAAGTTCGCTAGGTTGAGCATGGAAGGATCCCCCATCCATTGGTTCAACTTATTGATGGAAACGGAGGATGAATTGTCATGGAAGAAATTGAAGAAAGCGCTGATTGCGTGATATGGCGGATGGAGGCTGGAGAATCTATTTGAGGAGCTTTCCAAAATAAGGCAGCCGGGGAGTGTGGAGGAATTCGTGGAAGCTTTTGAGTTGTTGTCCTCTCAGGTTGGGCGTCTACCTAGCGGGTTGATGCCCCATATACATCGGAGGGTCCGCACTTTTAATCCTCAGTCTTGGATGCAAATGATGAGGTTGGCGAAGGATGTTGAGGAGGAGCTATGCAGTGAGGATGAGGATGGATGGAGCTCGTATGCGAGAGGAAAGGGCCGATCTAATGGAGGGGGCCCAAATCAGAGTTATGGGACTCTTATCTGGGCCCATAAAGACTTAAACGATTCGTCGGGCCTAGGTTGGAGTGGCCCACGACCCGAATCTTCTTCAAACAAGTACGTAGGTTCTTCAATGGCGTTGACGGGGATAAAGAGCGACGGCGAACGGCGGAGTGGTTTTTCTGAGCGGTTAAAGGGGGTTTAAACACCTCTCATGTCCAGATTGATGGAGAGGAGGGTGTGTTTCAGGTGTGGGGACAAGTTTCACCCCTTGCATCAATGCTCTGAAAAGCAACTACGTCTGCTAGTGTTAGACGAATCTGAAAACATAAACCCAGAAGGCAAAAAATCGTGGCTTTGAAGGCAGTGTAGTTAGAGGTAGAGGAAGAGTTGCAGTGCAAGTTGATGGCGCTATTGGGCAGGAGGGGAGACCGATCTATTGAGTGCAAAACCATGGAACTAGAGGGGAAGATACTGGGAATTAATGTCATGGTAGTGGTGGACAGTGGAACTAGAGCGATATCCAACTTGCAGACTTGACTATGGTTTTTTTTTGGCTTATCTTCTGTAATTACGTGAGCAATTCTGTGAATGATTTACTTCCTCTACATTCATATTAGCTTGTGATTGTGCAGGGGAGAAAAAATGTTTGAATTCCGAACTTTGGCATGCATGTACCGGCCCTCTGGTTTCTCTGCCTCCTCTTGGAAGTCGAGTTGTCTACTTTCCCCAGGGTCATAGTGAGCAGGTCAGTAATGCCTCTTTTACCTATAAGTTGGATTTATTGCATAATACTTGATTTTGTTGCTTTTGGTGGATATTTGGTGAAGATGGTATGACCATGAAAGCACATGAAATCATTTACATATAGTAAATGAGATCTTATTTACTATATCTATATCATCTCTGCGAGCTGGTCAATTGTACTATTTGAATCTATATGTTAAATATCATTGGACTAGACTTCAACTTATTGCTTTGTGTTTATATTTGGTGAAAGCAGTTATGCTTTTGCTCGTGCAAGCTCATAATATCAAGAAACATAAGTTGAGTATTTGACATAAGAGGTGAAGTCACAATTAGTGAGGCAGCAGCACTATGATGAGCTATAAGTTACGCGTCATTGGACCTATATGTTTACATGTTATATCGGGAGGGGAGCCGCTACCTACACTCCACATATTTGCCATCTATCCCCACGCATCTAAATTTAGTGCATTCAATGACATTTTTACCCCTATCAATTTCAAAACCTCTTCATCTCCTCCCTCTCCCTTCCTACACGCACCCCCACCTAGCCTTCACCTCTTTTCCTCTCTTCATCTGCTATACCCGCCCCCTCTTTTCCTTTCCTCTCTTGCTCACACTCCCACCGCCACCTGCTCCCTTTCTTCTCCTTCTTCCTCTCTTCTACTTTGCCGCACCCACTGCCGCCTTTCTTATCTGTACAATACTTGATAATGGTTTTTCCTTCTATTTTTTTTTTCTTTCTGTTATTGCTGCTACTCTACCTCAGGGTTGTCAATAGCGCGAAATAGCAGTGGTGCGGGGTGGAGCGGCCGGTGGCCGCTACCTCGGTGGCGGGGCGGAGCGTTTTTGGGTAGCGGTTGTCGCAGCCGCTATTGTGGGTGGAATTCGCGGGATCGCGGCCTATTGCGGCGCTATTCGTCCGCTAGGGCTTCGTTGTCCTATTTTCCCCTTTTGCCCTCACAGTGTTTCCGTTGGGTCATGTTTTAAGGGTATTTTTGGGGTTTCTCCTTTAAAGTTCTAATCTTTAAGTTTTAGGGTTAACTTCAGAAACCCTATTTCATTGTTCGACAGTTTGTATTCTCCTCCTTGTTTTGTGTTCGGCGCTCATTGTTCTCAGACTCGGGCTGCCATCTCCGGCGAGTTTCCGGCCAGGAAACAGTGTTCTCAGACTCTGACCTCGCATTCTCAGCTTCGGACCTCGCGTTCTCAGTTTCGAAGCGACTATTTTCTCAGTTTCTCTCATTCTCTGTTCTCAATCTCTCTGTTTCGGGCTCTTTGTTCTCAGTCCCTCATTCTCCGATATGGCTTCTAGTCGTCAAGCATCTGCGTCTCCTCCAACTCCAACATCAGTTGCTTCTTGCGGGCTGGTCAAACCTACTGGTGAGAATATTGACTTAGCATGGCAGTGGAACAGCTTGAAAGATATCAATTACAAGAAGAGTGTTACATGTGATTTTTGTGGAAAAACAACTACTGGAGGAATTACCAGAGCTAAGAGACATTAGATGGGGGTGAGGGGAGATGTGAATCTTTGTAAGAAAACTCCAACAGATGTTAAGAACCTATTGAGGGAAGCCAGGAGAAGAAAATGGGGAACAAGGAGGCCTGCTTGACTGAGTTGTTGAATGAAGAACAAGATGAACAAGATGATGTTCAAGAAATTTTCAAGCTATCAAAAGGGAAGAGGCCTGCAACAGCAGCAGCAGGAGGTGCCTCTTTGCCTCCAGCCAAGAAGACTACAAATGTCAAAGGCCCTCTTGATGTATTGCTGTGGAGAGATCCTGAAACAACCCTCATGTTGGCAAAGAATAAGAAGCAAACAAGCATAAATGATGCTTGTATTAAGGAGGCAAGAGCAAAAACTGTCCAATACATAACAAGATGCTTTTGCCGGAATGGAATAGCTTTCAATGTTGTGCGTACAAGAAGCTTCCAGTTGATGGTCGAGGCAATTGGAAACTATGGTCCGAACCTCAAGCTACCAAGCTATCACGAGATGAGAGTTCCACTCCTTAAAAAGGAGTTGGAACAAACCAACTCACTGATTGCCTCATGTGGATGAGCGAGTAGTTTATGGGTGCCCAATTATGTCGGATGCTTGGACCGACAGGAAGAATAGGACTTTGATTAATTTTCTGGTGAATTGTCCAACGGGCTTTATGTTTGTGAAGAGCATTGATGCTCTTCATATGTGAAGAGTGGGGAAAAATTGTTTCAGCTTTTGGATAGTTTTGTCGAAGAGATTGGAGAAAGCAATGTTGTGCAACTAGTGAGTGACAATGGAAGTAACTATGTATTGGCTAGTAAACCATTGCAAGCCAAGAGGCCAAACATGTTTTGGACTCCATGTGCCGCTCATTGCCTAGACTTGATGCTAGAAGATATTGGCAAGACTCCTAGAATTAAAAGGGCAATACAAAGAGGCATCAATCTTGTGGGTTTTATTTATAACCACACATTGGCCTTGAACACTATGAGGAAGTTCACAAGCAAGGCAGAGTTGGTTAGATACGGAGTCACTAGGTTTGCTACAACTTTCCTTACTTTGCAAAGGTTGCATAATCAAAAGAACAACCTTAGAAAAATGTTCACTTCTGATGATTGGTTGAAGTCCAAGACAGCCAAAGAAACTAAGGGGAAAAAGGCAGCTGATGTTGTACTTATGCCTACATTTTGGAATGATGTTATTTTCACATTTAAGGCTATGGGCCCTCTTGTACGTGTGCTTAGGCTTGTTGACAATGAAAAGAAGCCTGCAATGGGTTACATTTCTGAAGCCATGGATAGGGCCAAGGAGGCAATTCAGAATACCTTCAATGGAGATGAAAGCAAGTACAAGGATATTTGTGAAATCATTGACAGAAGATGGGAGTGCCAACTTCATCATCCACTCCATGCAGCTGGCCATTTTCTAAACCCTGAGTTCTTCTACAACAATCCACTTATAGAACTTGATCATGAAGTGGTGGAGGGACTTCATCAATGCATTGAAAGACTTAGTGCAAATGATGAAGCTGTGGACAAGATTACCAACCAGCTGTCAAAATATAAGAGAGCTTTAGGCCTCTTTGGGATAAGATCATCCGTAAGGCACCGGACTACTGTGGCTCCTGGTAATATTACAATTCAGTTTTGATCACATTCAGTTTTTTTTTTTAACATGGATCACATTCAGTTTTTTTTTAACTTGCAGCTGAGTGGTGGAGGAATTATGGATCACATTGTCCAGATTTGATGCAACTGGCCATTAAAGTATTGAGCTTGACTTGCAGTGCATCGGGATGTGAGCGAAACTGGAGTATTTTTGAGCATGTAAGTTAATCCTAACATTCAGTTTTTGTTAGAAAAGAACTAATGACATTCAGTTTTTGAGAAGGGAAAGAAACTAACATTCAGTTTTTGTAAAAAACTAATGACATAGATCCATTCGAAGAAGAGAAGTAGGCTTCAGCATCAGAAGTTACAAGACTTGGTTTATATTAAATATAACCAAGCTCTTAAAGAGCGTTTTGACTGCAGCGATGTGATTGATCCCATTTTCTTGGATGATATTGATGATAGCAATGAGTGGTCAGTGGGAGAAATGGGTGGAGATGGTGAAGATGCTAGTGCTGAATTGGTTTTTGATGATGATACCTTGACATGGGGAGATGTTGCTGATTTAACCGGGGCTGCACCTGGCAGCATACAAGAACAAGGAGGGCAGCTGCTTCTAGGCCTACAAGCTCAAGGGGAGGAGTGATAGATGAAGAACAAAGTGATGAAGAGATTCAAGAGGAGGAGGAGGAAAGACTCTACAAGCTTAGTAGTGACAGTGAAGAAGAAGAAGAAGAAGAAGAAGAACTTGTCTGATCTTGAATATGGTGTTTGATGTTTAGTTTAATGTCTAGGGTACTAGGGCTTAAATTGATATGTGCACACTACTTTTTGTACTTATTAACTAGTGTACTTTGCTTAGGACCTATGACTATCTGTATGTTAAGCTTAATGTTTAGTTTCTTTAAGCCTCTAGGTATAGGGTAGTAGGGCTTAAATTGATATGTGCACACTACCTTTTGTACTTATTATGACTTGAATTTTGAGTATTTTTAGTATTTTGTACATGTATATGTATCTAGTATAAATTTATATTTCTATCTAACCTGTATAAAAAAGGCCTAAAATAGCGGCCATCCCGGTATGCGCTATACCGCTATAGCATTTTTTGGGTCCGCCGCTCCGTGCCGCTATCCGGGATTAACTACCCTGCTCTACCTCGTAAGTCATGTCCCTAGTAGCACATGTGATTTGCTTTATGCTTCAAATGAGCAGCTTTTTGTTAAGTTTTTAGTAGAAATTGGAATTAGGGTTTCAGTTCTAGAATAGTGTGAATTTTTTATGATTAAGGTATTTGTATCTTCTATAATTGTAGATATAAAATGTGTGAGCTTGTGTTGTATATTAGGGCATATAGAACTCGGGGGTGCATCAATTTTATGATGCATCTCAGTTTGTAATTTTTCCCCTTTTGTCAACTGAACGATTGTCTTTTCTAATCCATTGTTGCATTTGATATTTTCAGAGAACTGTTTGCTGCTTATATATTTCATTTGTATATGTTTTTCTTCAGTTATTTGACAGATGATGATTCTACAGGTTGCTGCGTCGGCCAACAGGGAAGTAGATGCACATTTTCCTAATCACCCTAACTTGCCGCCACAGCTTATCTGTCAGCTTCTCAATGTGACAATGCATGTAAGATTAATGGTTCAAATTAAATCTACTTCAGAAGATGTTTATGGGCTTGTGCTCTAAGCCTTTTAACCATGCTACTTGCAGGCAGATGCTGAAACAGATGAAGTATATGCTCAAATGACTCTGCAACCTCAGTCCGGTAATTACTTTTCTCTTATTTGGTATCTTTTCGTATTCATCATATCTTGACATGATTCAGATTCATTTTGTAGCAAGATCAAAAGGAAGTGTATCTAATGCCTGCAGAATTAGGTACTCCCAGCAAACAACCGACCAACTACTTCTGTAAAATGTTAACTGCAAGTGATACCAGTACTCATGGACGAATTTTCTGTTTCTCGAAGAGCAGCTGAAAAAGTCTTTCCTCCTCTTGTAGGTCATATTGACTTAGTGATTTTGTCTGCTATATTTGACACATTATTAGTGTGTCAGCCCTTGATCTGGTTGATATTTTTCTTTAATTTGTTTCTCAGGATTACTCACAGCAGCCTCCTGCTCTAGAACTTTTTGCTAGAGATCTTCATGATAATGATTGGAAATTCAGACATATATTTCGAGGTTAGCTTCTTGAAGTATTTTGTGTAGTCCTTGCATGTGTTCATGCTGTTACACTAAATTAGTGGTAACTGGTAAATTAATGAACCTCTGATGTAACTATGGATTCTAAGAACTCATATCTGCAACCTCCGTAGAAATCATGCCGAACATTACAATTGGAGTAGCATTTGAAGCAGGATATAGATTTCTATGGAGTAATTTAGTTGCATGTGATATACGTGTAGTGGTCTAGTGGCTGTTCTACTTCTACATCTATCTTATCACATACTCATTTCATCCTTATTAGGTTGGCTACTTGGCTTCTTGTGTTCAACTTTGAGCATTACTACAATTAAAATAGCATTACTGTTCTAATTTTGTTAATTTTTTTGTCAACCTTGGTCAGTCTATCTTTTGTTTTGCATGGTCAGTAATCAGTGTGAAAGCTGTGTAAAGGATCATGATAATGGCTGAATCTATGGTCCTTATATACACATCTCATTTTGTTTGACTCTCCCTTTCCTTCGGAAGAAACTTGTCTATACAAAGTTTGATAGATTGTCTATGGTGAAACCAAGGAATGATTGGCAAGTAATGGTCATGATATGTGATATCATGTAAATTGCTTAAAATTGTTGCTTGAAATATTGGGCTCTGTAGAAACGAAGGAATGCTGGAATGATTGAATATTATTCCTTGAATGAATGTGTATAGAAAGTTACAATATATAGACAAAGGTGAATTAAATCTAATCCCTAAAATTAAGGAATCAAATCCGTCCTAATAATGAACAAAATAAAAAACTAATCTGTCTAATTAAAACTGATAGAATCAGCCATAAATACAAGATATGATATGATATTATAACACTCCCCCTCAAGCTGGTGAATGGATATCTATCATTCCCAGCTTGCAAGTAAGACCATGAAACCGCTCTGTGGGAAGTCCCTTGGTGAAGACATCTGCTAATTGGAACTCTGAGGGCACGTACTCCGTAGCTATAAGACCATCATCTAATTTTTCCTTGATAAAGTGTCTATCTATCTCTATGTGTTTAGTCTTATCATGCTGGACTGGGTTGTGAGCAATACTAATGGCAGACTTGTTGTCACAAAGTAATCTCATAGGAGCTTCATACTTTATTCTGAGATCATCCAGAATGATTCTCATCCATAATGATTCACATATCCCTTGGGCCATAGCTCGAAATTCTGCTTCGGCACTAGATCTTGCAACGACATTTTGCTTCTTACTTCTCCAAGTCACTAAATTTCCTCCCAAAAACATGCAGTACCCTGAGGTGGATCGCCTGTCTACAATCGACCCTGCATAATCTGCATCTGTATAGGTCTCTATGGACAAGCTTTCCCCTTTCTTGAATAATAATCCTCTTCCTGGGCTTGACTTCAAGTACTGGAGGACTCTATTCACTGCTTGCATATGTCTCTCACATGGATCATGCATGAACTGGCTAACCACACTGACAGCATAGGCTATATCCGGTCTAGTGTGGGATAAATATATCAATTTCCCTACTAGTCTTTGATATTGTGCCTTGTCCACCCTTGGGCTTTCCTCATTGTTTCCAATCCTGTGATTCTGTTCAATAGGTGCCCCTGTGGTTTTGCAACCCAGCTTACCTGTCTCTTTAAGGAGATCCAGGACATATTTCCTTTGGGAAATAAAGATGCCTTGTTTGGAGTAGGCAACCTCTATCCCAAGGAAGTACTTCAACTTTCCCAAGTCTTTCATTTCGAACTGTGCAGCTAGTTTCTCTCTCAGAACCCGTTTCTCAACCTCATCATCACCGGCAATGATCATGTCATCCACATAAACCAACAGAAGTGTGAGCTTGCCATCCTGAGAATGTTTAACAAAGAGGGTATGATCTCCTTGGCTCTGTCTATAACCTAAGGACACCATAGCATTGGTGAACCTTCCGAACCAAGCCCGAGGAGACTGCTTGAGCCCATATAAGGCCCTTTTCAATTTGCACACCTTGTTCCCTCCACCAGTAGAGTCATACCCTGGTGGAATATCCATATATACTTCCTCTTCCAAGTGCCCATGTAGAAAGGCATTTTTAACATCAAATTGGTGCAAGTCCCAACCAAAGTGTGCTGCCAAGGAGAGAATGATCCTGACTGTGTTCATCTTTGCTACCGGGGCAAACGTTTCCTCATAATCAATCCCATATGTCTGAGTGTACCCTTTTGCAACCAGCCTTGCTTTGTACCGGTCAAGAGTACCATCAGACCGATATTTCACTGTGTAAATCCATCTGCACCCTACTATCCTTTTGTCCTTGGGCTTCTCAACAATTTCCCAGATCTCATTCTTGTTCAAAGCACTCATCTCTTCATGCATGGCTTGAACCCAATTCTTATCCATTAAGGCCTCTTGTACTGAAGTGGGGACTCTGGTAGAATCAATTGCTGAAATAAAACTCTGATGCTGTACTGATAGGTTTTTAGTGGACACAAACTGAGATATAGGGTATTTTGCACAATTTCTTCTGGCTTTTCTTAAGGCTATTGGCAAGTCATCAAGATTAGGTTCACAAATATCATGTAAAGGATTCAAAGGCTCAGAATCAGGAATGCTTACCTCTGGTTCGGGCGACTGAAGCTGCTGTTGGACCAGGTTGGGTTTTTTCCGATAATACACCTGTTTGTATCGATCAATAGGAACCGATTCTTTAGGTGTCTCTGAAGTACCAGAAGATGATGCCACATCCTTCACCAAAGGAGTCAGAAGAGGAATAAAAGATGACTCAGGAGACTCAGCTGGAATAAAAGATGACTCAGGAGACTCAGCTTCTGGATCACTCTCCCCCTGAAGCTGAGGACGAATGTGAAAAGACTCGGATTCATGAAAAGTGACATCCATGGAGACATAGACACGACGACTTTGAGGATGATAACATTTATACCCCTTTTTGTCTGGTGCATAACCTATGAAGATACATTTGACAGCCCTGGGATCCAACTTACTACGATGTTGACTATGGACATGAACAAAGGCAACACAACCAAAGACACGACACGGGAGATTCTTCATGGTAGGAACGGAGGGAAAGAAGGAAGTCATGAGTTGCACAGGACTAAGACCATCTAAGACACGGGAGGGCAATCTGTTCATCAAGTATGCGGCAGTTAAGACAGCTTCCCCCCAATAAGACTTAGGGACAGACATTTGAAATAGAAGTGCTCTTGCAATTTCTAGGAGATGACGGTTCTTTCTTTCTGCAACCCCATTTTGTTGAGGGGTATCAACACAAGTGAACTCATGTAACACACCATGTTCTTTATGGAATTTTGTGAAATGTTGATTCACATATTCCCTGCCATTATCAGATCGTAACCTTTTTATAGACTTTCCAAACTGGGTTTGAACCATGCGATAGAAATTCAAGAATAATGGAAACACTTCTGTTTTATCTTTCATAAGAAATATCCACGTGACCCTAGTACAATCATCAATAAAAGAAACAAACCATTTTGCACCAGATATGTTAGAATTAGAGGAAGGTCCCCACACATCAGAATGAATAAGATCAAAAGGTTCAACACTTTTATTATTACTTGGAGAAAAAGTTGTGCGATGGTGTTTCGCAAACTGACAAACATCACAAAGAAAAGACTCAACAGACTCTTTTTTAAACAATTGTGGAAATAAAGACTTAAGAAGACTGAAAGGAGGATGACCAAGGCGTTTGTGGTGAAGCCAGATCTGAGAAGCAGCGGAATCTGAACTCTTCTGATGTCTGGATGTGGACATCGTCTGACTGATACTACCATGAGTCCGATGAAGGACATATAACCCTCCCTGTTCCTTAGCAACCCCAATCGTCCTCGCCGTGGTAAGATCCTGAAACACACAATGAGAGGGAAAGAAGGTCACTGTACAGTTTAAATCTCTGGTAAGCTTATGAATAGAAATAAGGTTATTTGACAAATGAGGGACATGAAGCACATTATGCAAAGGAAGGGAAGGTTGAAGTGAAATTGTACCACATCCTGAAACAGGGACATGGGATCCACTAGCAACCGTTATGTGATGCTTACCAGATAATTTAGAGTAAGTGGAAAAATATGAGGGATAAGGGGTCATATGATCAGTAGCACCAGAGTCAATAATCCAGAGATCCTCAGATACAGTACTAGAAACATTAAAGGATAATGAACTTAAATTCTTACCAGTCATGGATAGAGAACAAGTGCCAGAAGGCTTACTCATAGAATCCAACAGAGTGACGTTGGTGGAGGTCTGGGTGTCTTCTGAAGTCATTCTATTTGGACCTGAAACAACTCAAACGACGACAACGACGAGAGCAAACGATGCTTCAAACAGACCCACGAAAAAAAATGTCTTCGGATCACGATTTGAACCCCTCAAACGGAATGGGGAAGGTCCGACGATGATTCTGTGAGAAGCGCGCGGCGAAACGGGGGCTGGAAGGCGGCGCGTGGCTTACACGCGCCTGAGAGTGGCCGGAGCTGCGGCGGTGCGTGGAGGCGCGTGAGCCGTCCGATGGGTGCGAAATTTTGGGTTCTGGACGGTTTTGGGCCGTCGAACCGGATGGTGGGGTCACCGGATTGATATCGGCGGCGGACGGTGGTGAACGGAGTTGGGCAGTAGCTAACAGTGGCGGATGGAGGCTGAACGGAGCGGAACAGTAGTCTGTGATATGAACGAAATAGGGCACAAATAAGGTGCCAAACACTGCACTGAAGGCAGAGAAAAAAAATCCGCAAGGAAGGCGGCTAGGGTTTTTGTGCGGAAGCGAGACCCCAAAAATCGGGAGCTCTTGATACCATGTAGAAACGAAGGAATGCTGGAATGATTGAATATTATTCCTTGAATGAATGTGTATAGAAAGTTACAATATATAGACAAAGGTGAATTAAATCTAATCCCTAAAATTAAGGAATCAAATCCGTCCTAATAATGAACAAAATAAAAAACTAATCTGTCTAATTAAAACTGATAGAATCAGCCATAAATACAAGATATGATATGATATTATAACAGGCTCCTTACTAGTTTTCTATTTTCACTTGCAGGTCAGCCCAAAAGGCATCTTCTTAATACAGGGTGGAGGTCTTCGTTGGTGCTAAGAGGCTTGTTGCTGGTGATTCTGTCCTTTTCATCTGGTACATGTTACTCTGATATTTCCATTAACTTGACCTAATGGAGTTTCATCTCCTTTCATCATCTAGGCTGCTAAATCTGCATAATGGTTTTAGTTATATATTTTAAGTAGCAAAAGGAAACTTATTAGAGGGCTTAGACTGTCATGTTATATTTGTATTCAGTTCATTATTAAATAATGTCTGTCTGTGGGATCCTCTTGACCTGATAAACCAATGTGATCTCATTAGCCTGCCTATCTAGTCTAGCAAAATTACCAGTAATTGCTTATGCAGTCTGGAGTCTGAACCATGGTTGCATGGTCAACATCTATTGAAAGTAACTGTAAATTGTAACCATTCTTTATGTTCTTTATATCAGGAATGAAAAAAATCAATTACTCTTGGGTATACAGCGAGTAAATCGTCTGCAGACTGTCATGCCATCTTCGGTTCTGTCAAGTGATAGCATGCACGTTGGTCTTCTTGCTGCTGCAGCTCATGCAGCTGCCACAAATAGCCGCTTTACTATTTTCTATAATCCTAGGTTGGTAACGTCAATGCTACTGGTCACAAGTATCACACCACAAATCTTACTGATTTTACTTTCTTTTATTTTAGGGCAAGTCCTGAATTTGTCATTCCCTTGGCCAAGTATGTTAAGGCAGTGTATTATACATCAGTTTCTGTTAGCATGCGATTTAGGATGCTTTTTGAGACAGAAGAATTAAGTGTCCGCTGGTAGGTATCTTAATTCTTCCCTTCTTTTATTACTTATCTTAATTTAGCATGCAATTTAGGATTGCTTTTACTACTGCGAGCCACAACTTCATTTCTTCATAACTCACCACTATGCTGGGCTTAACAGGGGCAGAGACTGAAAGAAAGGGTATACAACTTGGTGATGGACACAAGATCTTCACCAAAAGTGTTTACAGAAACCTCATCATGCAGCTATTTTTGGTGGATGCTTTTGCATCGAAACTGAGAGGACCGGACCTGGTCTTGGGAGTTTCTTGGCTGAGCACTTTGGGCAAAGTGATTATGGATTGGAAGAACTAATCAATGCAGTTTTGTCACCAAGGACACATTGCAACCTTACGGGAAGGCGTTGGAGGGGCTGATAACAGGGAAAAGTGTCCTGCTGAGCAGGAAGTACCAAGGGAGTGGGATGTCTCCACTGATACCGACACTGAACCAGAGCCATTTTTAGGCCAGATAACTGTCACAAAAAGGGGTGTTACAGTATAGCAAAACTTGATCAAGTGGAAGAACAGTCGGGCTGAAAATATGATTTGGGAAGAGGACACTTTCATCCCAAGCCAATTCCCTGAGTTCAGCCTTGAGGATAAGGCTGCTGTTATAGGGGGCGGTATTGATAGGAACCGAGAAGAGGACTTGGGCCAGCTAATACAAAACATGGAAAATAGTCCCAAGGCTTGGCAGGGTTACTCTAGAAAATGTAAGCAACAGATTAGGGGGGCCTGAGTTGGCAGAAAAGGGAGGGTATGGCATGTAATGAGTTAGTTATATAAGAATTAAGGAATAAGAGGGAGGGGATGATGAATTCTGTTAGAGGAAAGAGAGGGATCACCGAGAATCTTCTTCTCTGGTTAGGGAGCCACTTGGCTAAGGGCTGGTAGCTATTGTCTGTCAGATTTTCTTTCTGTTTTCTGTTGTTTTTCCTGGTTTATCAGTATCAATATCAATACAGTGATATCCAGCATCTTGCATTCTTGAACCTATCAGGTTGCTTCCTGATTTTTTTTATATTTCTTGATTGGTTTCTTTAGTTATTTAGGGTTTTTAGTCTTATTATTTTGATTAATTAATGGGCTTGAGCTTGTACTAGTGTTATTACACTAGTACTTGACATAATTATTATTGGAGTTTTGTTTTGTTTTGTTTTTTTTTTTTAGGGTAAAGGCCCATTTTGGTCCTTGACAAAAAATACGGTGCCCATTTCAGTCCTTGACAAAAAAAAAAAACTACCTAGTTAGTTCCTGACAATTATTAACGTGGGACAAGTTAATCCTTACGTGACTTCCGTTAGTCAGCGTCTGTTACTAAAATGTCCCACGATACTAATTGTCAGGGATTAATTAGTCTCACTTTAAATATTGTTAGGGACTATAATGTTCCATAGTAATTGTCAGGGACTAACTTGTCTACGTTAGTAATTGTCAGGGACTAACGGAGTAGTTTTTTTTTTACAGGGACTGGAATGGGCACCGTATTTTTTGTCGGTGACTAAAATGGGCCTTTACCCTGTTTTTTAACAATACCCCAGAAAAAAAAATTTGCACCATACTACCCCCCCTCCGCAATCATCTACCAAACTACCCTTGTTTTGCTTTGTTGGTGGGAAGTCTGCTTCCCCAATGCCAACTTCCCAATAGGTTTTTATTTTTTAAAATTTGTAATTAAATTATTTAAAACAAAAATAAAAAAATAAAAATACAAGTGAGAAGTCGGTACCCCTAAAGCCGGCTTCTCAAGATAATAAAAAAAGATGTGTATTTTGGTACTTAATCTAAAAAGAGGGGTATTTTGGTGTGTAATTTTTTTCCTGGGTTATTGATAAAAAAAATGCTCATTATTATTGTCATAAATAAGACCATTTTTGTTAGTATTTGTTAACAGAACATTATACATGAGAATATTAAAAATAGCTAATGTACTTCTCCTTTCTTGATTTCTTTTGTTGATGTTCGACGATATTGAAGATTGAACTGATTTTAAGTGCTCCTTGGAACCCGTGTTTTTCAGTTGCATGTATATAAAGACATAGCCATTGCAGGGAGATTGTTAATTAAATTGTGCTATCTTGTGATAAGTGCTTGTAGATAGAATAGGCATGGGCATGTGATGCCTTTGGGTTGCCACACAGTAATAAACATTTTTAATACTGATTGGATGTCAAGTGCTTTATTAAGATAAAATCCCTTTTTTGGGTTCAAGCACATACTAATACAAGCGTTGTCTGTTAACATTCTATATTGCTGAAGAGGAATGTTGAGTAACTTGACTGTTTCAGGTTTTCGTGAAACAAAGAAGATGGTGTTTACTTTCTGATGGGTTCTATGCAGTCACTGAACAAAGAATAAGATCAAACTTCCATCACAATCAAAGCTGTTGATCATCAAGGTAAATATTAGACATGGGAGAATAGACATGCATTTTACTGACTAAAATTTTATATAGAAGGACATAAATAATTGGAAAGATAGTTCTAATGGTCATGGAATTTTGAGAAATGTCTTAAATTTTGTGATACGTTGAGATATTATTGATAAGTGATCCTCCTTACAAAATTAAGAAAGAAGACAAACGAAAAGAAAAATAAATGAAAATATGATGTCCAATTTTTCAGCATTTCTGTAAGAAAAATCACTTTAAAAAGGCACTTGCATGACACACAACAAACACAAGAGGGGAAATATCTTTATGTTAGGCCCAATAAGGCCAGAATATGGATAGTTAGATTAGTGGTGGTTGAGTTAGTTAGGATGGCAGTTTGGTAGTTAGGATTGATATTAAAATAGAGAAAACTGTATAGAAACTTTACATTCGTTGATTTGGTTAGTTGAAACAGGGCTCATGCTTAGTTGTAAGGGCAATCCTTGGAAGGAGTTTCTCCTTCAATTCTGTCCCCCCTCAAGCTCATGGTGGGATGGAGCTTGCTTGATCACACACAGTGAGCTTGTTCTTCAGATCTTCAAACCGGGTAGGAGATAGAGCCTTTGTTAGTATGTCAGCAGCCTGAAATTGGCATGGGATATGCTGCACTACCAGAGACTTATTGATGATTTTCTCAGACGAAAAACAGGTCTAGCTCCATGTGTTTCGTGTGAGCGTGTAATACAGGATTGAGAGATAAGGCTACGGTGCTTTGATTGTTACAAAGGATAGATGGAACAACAGTAGGGACTTTGAGTTCAGATAAGAGTGTTTGCAGCAATAGAATTTCTTCTGCAACTGCAGCTAGGCTCCTATACTCTGCTTTGGTGGATGAGTGGGCAACTACTGTTTGCTTCTTGGACACCATGAGACAAGGTTCAGGCCAAGAAACACACATGCAACCGAAGTTGACCTTCTATCATCTGGGTCCGATGCCCAATCCGCATCATAGTAACATTTGATAGAGGTAGGAGAGTTAGGAGACACAGGTTTCAGATGTAGACCATGGGTCATAGTGCCTTTTAGATTCCTTAGAATGCGGCTAAGCTGCTTCCAATGAGATTCCAAGGGCTGAGCCATAAATTGGCACACCTTGTTGATAGGATAGCTAGGTTTTGGTCTAGTTATGGTGGCATACTGAAGCGCATCATCAACTGACCTGTAAAAGGAAGGTTCTGCCATATAATCAGCACCCTGTTTGCTTAGTTTGCAGGTTCATGGGAGAAGAAAAGGGTTTAGCATCAAGCATCTTTGTCTTTTCCAAAATGTTCTGAATATGCTTCCCTTAGGGCTCCTTATCATTTAAGTTACTAAAATAGTGGAAATCCCAAGAACACGTTGTAAACATTTTGGATAGGATAATTGTGTAAAGAAGATAAATGATAAAGTTATGGAAAAGCCAAGTTAAAGAAGTCTCCTACCCAATTGTCCTTCCAAAAGATTGAAAGCTGAACCAGGCAATGAGCCAAGCTGGCTCGTGAGCCACTCAAGTCTTACCAACAACTCAATAAACTTGGCTCATGAGTTGAGCTTGAGATTGAAATTTTGGCTCGTTTAATGAATGATTTGGCCTTGAGGTTCCATAGAATCGGCTCAGACACATAAAACCCATTCCCCCCTATATTTCACGGTTAATGGTCTAAATCTGCATACTAAGGCCTTTTTATTAGCCAATATTTAAACCATTCTATAGTTGTTGCCTTATTGGTCAAGTGATTCCTACTCCCGTTGTTACCAATGAACAATGGTCTTAAAACTATATGTTATGACCAATTATCATCCTGACCACCCATAAGTAGAATAGTTAGATAATGTCTTCTATATGTTTTGAGCCTGCTTGCTCATTGAGCTTGTGCTACTCGTTAGCACACTGTGAGCTCAGCTTGAGCCACCAAAATAAGCTCTCTTGTGTTTTTTTTCTTTTTTCCTATTATTATTTAAACGAACTTGAACCAATCAAATTTTAATCAAGCTGAGCTTGAGCCCAATCAAGCTCGGGTTAGTTCAGTGATAGGAACCACAAATATAAAAATGGAAGAAGAATCTATTATTTACTGAAAAAGGGAAAATGTATTACAAGATGATCTCTCCTGTAACCCCAGAGCAATGCTCCTTAGAGAAATTTATGATTCTCTCTGCCCAAATCAAAGTCGGAACTAATCATAAGAAAACCAATTCCCCCCTTCCCCTTCTCACACACCTCATATACCCCCTCTCACGTGTGTTTTCTATCCCTATCTTTAACTAATTTGCCAGCTCAGCTCTTACATCTCATTTGGGTCTTTCTCTACATGGATCCTATTAATGCCACCCTCTTTTGAAACAACCTTGTCCTCGAGGTTGGAAGTGGTTTCTATTGCCCTTCTTGGAGCTGGGAAAGACATTAGTTTGCTTGAGAAGCCAATAGGAACGAGCCTGTTCATGGAGCTGAAGCTGGACAGCAACTGCACCACTATGCTTGAGGACCAAATATCATTTTCTGGTTTCCAATTGCAGTTCCTTTGTTGATAGACTTGGGATTGGCCCATTAGTTCAGAAGATAACCTCAGCTTGCAGACTTGCAATGGTCCTGTAATAGTGTCCAACTTGTGGTTTCTAACATCAGTTAGGATTCTCCAAATCTTTCCTCCATCATATACAAAACTAAGCAACGAGTGAAAGCTCGATAGTCCACCAGCAACCCTCAAAAAGATGAAACAACATGGCATTAATATATCGGATGCATAGGATTCTTTCATTGTCTTACAAACTATCCCATGATGACGATCAACAATATTGTTGCAAAGAGAGCAATGCGAGCAATGAGGAGGACAATACCGCATACAAATCATGACTTTAAGGTTGTGTTGCAGAAGCCAATAAGCAACTTTAGCTAAATTAGTAGATTTTCCAACTCCATTAACTCCAACATATATAACATTAAACGGTTTCCTCTTCTCCTTAGCAGCATTGTATACAACTTCCAGAATCAGAATTAAAAATGTATTCATATCATTCCACATTAAGACATACTCCAGAAAAGTAGAATTTCCTTGCAACAATGAGTAAAACAGTAAGACAACCGCCTCATCAGCTAAGCACATACCCAGTGTATCAAACCAAAAAGTAAAGAGCAACTTTATGTGTCGACCAATGTATGCATTGCCTTCAACATCACATGATCTAGTTCACCATCAATTGGATGTTCTAAGGCTTTGTAGTAAGGATTGTAAAAAAAATAATGATTTTCTTTGAATTAAGAATTTAAAGCTAAAGATTTGTTATTCTCGATGGCAGAGTAGTCCTTACTCACAGCACATTTATGATAATGAATGAGAACAAAAAGCATGCTATCCATTATGGGACTTCTTGATCCTTCATTGCTTGAACTGACAAAAAACATGAATGGCAATGAAACAATAATTGCAAATACAGAACCAACTCTCTGTAACACACTACTTTGACTTATGCATAATAGATGAAATAAGTTGCCCTATTGAATGGAACATTAGGAGGAATAATGATATTTTGAAGCATTTTGCGAGTAACCGAATCAACCAGAGAATTGTCTTGAGCCATTGTTGCATCAAGAAATGGGATCACATCATTTGGTCGAAGAGATGGCCCAGAAAGAAGCTGAGTTAACATTACAATAATCATGAAATTAAGCAGCTCTAAATGTAGGAGAAATGGGTTTGGGTTCACTTCTACTGATGCTATACAGTTCAGCACATTCTGCATAACAGGATTTTTAATGGTTTGATCAATTACCCATTCTGCCCTTATATCTTTCTTCCATGCCAGAACCACTTTGCCATTCAGATGTGTGGTTTTTTGTACCCGTGCTGCTTGTGGTTGCTCTTCCAGTTGCGACCCACCGCGCCCCGTCTGCGATCTGGTGTTTGGCGGCTTCGGCGGTGGACGCTCAGTCGGCATGCGTGAAACTAAGAATTGCATCTCTATTGGTGATCCATTTCTTGCATATTGAACCCCTTTTTCTGGACCCATATACTATCATCGAATTGGGCCAGGCCCAATATGTCAACAATGGGACCCAGCCTTCTGAAGTCCAGTTTTGCGCCTCTTTCTTCCTCCTTTGGTAGAACTGGGTCTTCGATGGTTTGCACCCAAGGAGATTCCATCAACAGTGAACCCATGGCTACCACAAGAAGAGTGGCGGCCAGTGGCTCTGGCCGTGGAGGAGCCACCGTAAGTGAGCCAATGTCCGGCGGTGTGGGTGGCAGTGCCAGTACTGTAACGGTTGTACCCCACAACTCTTTCCTCTGAGAAGTAGCAACCACCGTGTGAGAACCATAGTCCAGTGGTACAGGCCAACCATCGATCATCGACTCCAATAAACCAACTCGCCCACCACCCTCGTAGTGTCCGTCGTCGGCCTTGCCTAAGCCGCTACCCTAAACATAGCGGCAGTCGCTGCTTCTGCTGCGGCCACCGCCTTGGTGTTGGTCTTCCTCCTTTTCCGCCGTCATCATCTTAGAAAGATCTGTGACATCATCGTCACCTTGCGTCAAGATCTCCTCCACACGCACAACCTGAAGCTTCTCCCCCTCCATATGCGTTTTGGGTTCTAGGGGTGTAATCGGGTCGGTTCGGTTCGGATTTGGGTGGGTTCTTCATTCGAACCAAACAAAAATGATCGGTTCGGTTCGGTTTTTGATGTTTTTGGTTAGTGGATCCGAACCAAACCGAACCGATCATAATCAGATCGGTTCTGTTTGGTTCATCAGATTCCCCCCCCCCCCCCCCCTTTTTTTTTTTACAATTTTGTTTAAACAGATGAAGCAGATGTACAAAAAGCAAAAGGGATCGAGCACCACTGTCGAGCCCCACACTTACCACTTTGCTTCCGCCGCGGATCGAGCCCACACGCACCACTGCCGTTCCTCCACCGTGGACCAGAGCCGTTGCCTCCTAGACCCTAACCCACCACCTTCTCTGTTGTTGTCCAGATCGAGTCTAGACTACCACGAGTCGCCCCTTCACACGATTTTGTCGCCGAGTCGCCATGCGCCGCTTTGCCGTGTGGTACGTGAAGGAAGATGCGGCCCGGTCCTACAGTGGTCGAGCGGATCTGCTTGGCTTGGAGTGGATCTAGTGAACGGCTGGTAATAGGGGTTTTATGTCACCGTGGATCACCAAAGGGTGGCAACACTGGTGGAGATACTCGAGGCCTTTAACGATGGAAATGGAGGAGGAGCTTGCGATGGTGGCGGTCGGAGGAGAAGCCGATGAGAGAGAGTCGAAGTGAGAGGAGAGAGAGAGCTCGTCGCGGAACTCTCATTCTCCTTGGAGCGAACCTGAGTTTTACGGTATGGCCGGAAGTTGGTGGTAGGGAGTAGAAGTGAAAGGGAGGAGGCAAAGGAAGACGGAAATGGGAGGGGGCGAGAGATGGAGCCACGGAGGACGGATCTGGTTTCTGGAGAAAGGACAGAGAAGAGAGTTTCATCATTCAGCAGCAGAAGTTTTTTCAATTTTTAATTTTAAAAGTATTTAATTAGTTAATAAAAATAATTAAAAGAAATAAAAAATAAAAATATAATAGGGGTTCGGTTCGGTTCGGTCCTATCGGGTTCAATTTTCCCCGAACCGAGGACCCAACCAAACCACAGTCGGGTTAGTTGATTTTGACCTGACCCAACCGATGATCCGATCCAACCCACCAAAACGGATCGGATCGGTTCAGATCCGTCGGGTTCACGGATCGGATCAAATCCGCTTACACCCCTATTGGGTTCTGTATAGAGAATACTGACAACAGACCCACCACCTCCTTTTTCTTCATTTTCCTTCTTATCTACCTATGTCTCCACCACTAGGTCAAGCATAAACTCCATCCCTCTTCGATCTTCTTGTTTCAAGGTAATCAGTCTTTCAAAAATAATGCTGCCATAGCTTTCGCTGAATCTTTGTATCAAAGCCCTGGAAAATGACTCCCAACTTGAATCCGGGTCCTCTTGGCTCCAAGAATAGAACCAAAACATGACTTCTTCACCCTCCATGCTCATGAATGCCCATTGTAGTTTATCCAATTAGTGAATTCGTTGCTTCACAAAGAACCTTTCGGCAACAGCAATCAACCCAACAGGGTCTGTCTCCGTAAAATCCGGCATCTCTACCTTTTTGACGCATATATCCTCAATTTCCGATAACACTGGCTCTTCCTCGAGGATCCGGCATGTTGGACTAATTGATAGGAACTACGGATATAAAAATGGAAGAAGAATCTATTATTGACTGAAAAAAGGAAAATATACTACAAGAGGATCTCTCCTATATCCCCATAGCAATGCTCCTCAGAGGAATTTGGGATTCTCTCTGCCTAGCTCAAAGCCGAAACTAATCGTAAGAAAACTAACTCCCCCATTTCCCTTCACACACACCTCATATACCCCCTCTCACGTGTGTTTTCTATCCCTATCTCTAACTAACTTGCCTGCTCCGCTCTCACATCTCCATTTGGGCCTTTCTATTGGTGTAGCTATTGGCATTTTGTGTAATGATGATAAATGATTGTCTCTACTCAATTTTAAAATGTTATGAACATCTATTTATATTATATAAATTCTGAAGTGCGAATTCTAGCGTCGTCATTTTAGCAGCTCCAATATCTCTCCCTTTTATCTAAACAGTTGTTGTATCATACTCCTGTATTTTCATCATTTTGTTTTCACGGCTGTGTCGCAGTGGGTGGCTATGGGTGGTGTGGACATAGAACAATATTGTTGAGCTTGACGGCACGTACAGAACATGACGGCACGTACAGAACACGGAGGAACAAGGGGGCGTAGGGTCTGGAATTTGCGTTGGATGACACGTTTCTAGGATTTTGGTGGTGGCCGTTTGGCAGCGGTAGAGATCTGAGATAGTGTTCCCCCCATCCACCTTTGGGTTGTGGTTAGAGCAGGGGAAGCCAGTAGCTTGCAGGGGAGCTGAAGCGGCGAACACGTAAAGTGGGACAATAAACGTGGTGGTGCGACATCTCTGGTAGGTAGTCGTGCGGGTTCTGGTGCAGATCTAAAAGGCATGGCTGGCGGATAGGTGGTGGATGGGCAGCGATAGTCTCGAGGAAGAAGGTTGACTCACTTGAATATGAAAACTGAATACTTCACTTGTATTAATAATGAATAGGACTTCAAGATATATATACACTTGACTATGCACTTGATTCCTAGAACAATAAAAGTCTATGCTATGTCCTAGGAGAAATATACAATGAACATATGAGTACAATGGATGGGACTCCACCGTCCACACCGTCCAATCGTCCACATTAATTATATTTAACACTCTCCCTCAAGCTGGAGCATATATGTCTGATGCAACCAGCTTGTCACATATGTATGCTATTCTAGGACCCCGTAAAGACTTGGTCATCATATTTGCAAGTTGATCTCTAGTACTCACAAAGGAAGTCTTAATGATGCCCGAGAGGATCTTTTCCCGGATGAAGTGACAATCAACTGCTATATGCTTGGTCCTTTCATGAAAGATAGGATTTGAAGAAAGATACAATGCTGATTGGTTATCACAAGCAAGTTCCATAGGACCTATCTCACAAAACTTCAACTCTTGGAGCAAATATTTTACCTATAGGAGTTCACAAGTAGTATTAGTCATAGCACGATACTTTGCTTCTGTGCTTGATCTTGCAACGACATTCTGCTTCTTACTTTTCCATGAAATCAGATTACCTCCAATAAGCACACAGTAGCCTGAAGTGGACCTCCTATCACTAGCATCGCCTGCCCAATTTGCATCTGTATACCCGATGATATTAGTATGACCCCTATCCATATAAACAATCCCTTTACCAAGTGATCCCTTGATATATCTTAGGATCCGGACAACAGCATTCCAATGACTGTCACATGGTGAGTTGAGAAACTGACTTAGAACACTAACCGGAAAAGCAAGGTCTGGTCGAGTCATAGTGAGATAATTTAACTTCCCAACTAATCTTCTATATCTGCTTGGGTCAGGATAGGGCTCCCCCTCATTAGGTAGAAGCTTTACATTTGGGTCCATAGGAGTATCAATAGGTTTACAATCTAGCATCCCTGTTTCTTCAAGAATGTCAAGGGCATATTTCCTCTGAGAAATGGCAACACGTGTTCTTGATTGGGCTACTTCAATCCCAAGAAAACACCGCAATTGTCCAAGATCTTTGGTTTGAAAATGTTTAAACAAGTGTTGCTTCAATTCCTTAATGCCTTCTTGATCGTCACCTGTAATAACAATATCATCCACATACACCAAGAGATAAATACGTTTATTCAAGGATGAGCATTTAAAGAATACAGAATGGTCTGCCTCGCAACAAATCATGCCAAACTGCTGGATGACTTTACTGAACTTCCCAAACCAAGCACAAGGTGATTGTTTTAAGTCATACAAGGACTTATGTAACCTGCAAACAAGATCTGACTCCCCGTGAGCAACAAACCCAGGTAGTTGCTCCATATAGATCTCCTCTTTCAGATCACCATGTAAGAATGCATTTTTAATATCCGGCTGGTATAATGGCCAGTGTCTTATGGCCACCATAGACAAGAACAAACGAACAGATGCCATCTGAGCTACAGGAGAAAAAGTATCACCGTAATCCAGACCATAGATCTGAGTGTACCCTTTTGCTACCAGTCGGGCTTTCAAGCGATCCACCTCCCCATTAGGACCAACTTTAACTGTAAATACCCATCGACAACCAACTACTGATTTCCCGGCAGGAGGGGAAACAAGGGTCCGTGTATGATTAGATTCCAAAGCCGTCATCTCATCAATCATTGGCTGTCGCCATCCTGGATGAGATAGTGCTTCCTGAACATTCTTAGGAATGGTAACAGATGACAAGGCAGATACAAAGGCATAACGGGAAGGAGATAATCGATGGTAACTCAGGAAATTGTAAATGGGATGGGGATTAAGAGTAGAACGATTACCTTTACGAAGGGCAATTGGTAAGTCAGCGGAATTGACTGGTTGGACCGCAGTGGGAGAAGCGATTGGAGAGGGAGCTGAATCAGGAGGATCAATACTGGGTGTGATCTCAGGAACTTCAGGAACTTTAAAAGCCTGACGCTCATAAAAAATACCATATCGATGAAACGGGCAGTCATCCTGTGGCTGTGCAAGTTGAGGAATGGGCAGTACTTAAGATGGAGTAGAGTCGGAGGTAGCTGATGTGACAAAGTAAGGGGTATCTTCAAAAAATGTAACATCTGCAGATACATAAAAGCGATTTGTAGAGGGACAATAACATCGATGTCCCTTTTGCACTCGGGAATACCCAAGAAAGACACATTTAACAGCCCGTGCAGACAATTTATCATGACCAGGAGATAGATCATGGACAAAACAAGTGGAACCAAACACACGAGGGGGAACAATATAAAGAGAATCATTAGGAAATAAAATACAATGAGGGATTTTATTACCCAAAACAGAGGATGGCATTCGGTTTACCAAATAACAAGCTGTAAGAACAGCGTCACCCCAAAACTTCAAGGGTGCATTGGCATTTATTAAAAGAGTCCGAGCTGAGTCCGAGCTGTATCAACAAGATGACGATGTTTGCGTTCAGCAACACCATTTTCCTGTGGTGTGTGAGGACAATTGGACTGATGTATGATGCCATGAGAACTCAAAGGATTTAAATGATGTAGAAAAATATTCTTGGCTAAATTACACTTTTGGTCCCCCAAATTGTTATTAAATGTTCAATTTGGTCCAAGTTTTTAAAACGTTCATTTTGGTCCCCTAATTCCTTAAACTTGTTCAAATAGGTCCTTCCGTCAAGTTGACTAACGGCGACGTCAAGTTAACTAAGGGACGACAATGAACATTTTAAAAACTTGAGGACCAAAATGAACATCTTAGAACAATTTGGGGGACCAAAATGAACATTTTAAAACAATTTGGGGACCAAAATGAACATTAAAATATTAAACTTAGTGCCACGTGTCATTAGGTTTGACGTCGCCGTTAGTCAACTTGACGGAAGGACCTATTTGAACAAGTTTAACGAATTAGAGGACCAAAATGAACATTTTAAAAACTTGGGTACCAAATTGAACATTTAATAACAATTTGGGGACCAAAAGTGTAATTTAGCCAATATTCTTTTGCATTATCACTGCGCAAAATATGAATTGTTTTTCCAAATTGATTCTTTATTTGTGAACAAAAGGTTTGAAAGACATCAAATAACTCAGAACGATGTTTCATTAAAAATAACCAAGTACATCCTGAGAAATCATCAATGAAAGTAACATAATACCTATATCCTCGAACAGAAGGAATACGACTAGGACCCCAAACATCAGAGTGGATAATATCAAAAGGAGACATAGTTCGACTACTGACACTACTAGGAAAAGATACTCTAACATGTTTTCCAAGTTGACATGACTCACAGTTCAAGGTCTTCAAATGTGAAAGATGAGGGACCATCTGCTTTAACTTGTCTAGACTTGGGTGACCCAGACGATAATGTAGGAGATCGATAGACTCTGAAATAGCACATACGGTGGATGAGGAAGATTGAAGGTAGTAGAGACCCTGTGATTCAGATCCAGATCCAATCGTTTGTCTCGTACTCCGGTCCTGTATAACAAAGGAATCAGAATTAAAGGTTATGGAACAATTTAGAGTGCGAGTAATTTGGCTAATTGAAATTAAATTAAAGGGACAATCCGGTACAAACAAGACTGAATTTAAAGGTAAGGATGGAAGAGGTGAAGCTTGACCAATACCAGCGGCTTGTGCTTTAGACCCATCGGCAAGAGTAATACTGTGAGATGTTTTAGGGAATGACAATTTAGAGAAAATAGAAGGATTACCAGCTAGGTGATCAGAAGCACCAGAGTCTAAAATCCAAGATCCAACAGATGCAGATTGAGAGAGACAAACTTTAGAATTACCAATGTGAGCAATGGTGGCCGAAGGAAAAGCTTGTTGAGTGGCTTTAAATTGAAGATACTCCTTATACTCACTGATCGAAAGTAGATAATCTTCGTCTGACTTGGCAGTAATGGTGGGGGACCCATAAATCAAACAGGGGCTCAAACTGTTCTTCTCTGCCATGGAAGAAGAGCAACAGTATACAAACAACAACAAGATTCAAAGAAGGGGTAGCACAACGGCAGACCCACAAACCAAACAGGGGCAGAACAGAACCGGGAGGAGACGGCGAACTCGGCGGTGCAAGTAGCGAATCTGGTGGTGGCGCTTGGTGGGACGTCTGGTCGGCGACGTCTGAGGTGGTTTCTGGTGTTACTTCGATCACCGGACAACTAAAAAACGACGGGTCAGTGCTGACAGCAGCTGAAACCCAAACAACACCCAACCAGGAACGAAGAAAGCTCTAGTACCAACTTGAATATGAAAACTGAATACTTTACTTGTATTAATAATGAATAGGACTACAAGATATATATACATTTGACTATGCACTTGATTCCTAGAACAATAAAAGTCTATGCTAATTCCTAGGAGAAATATACAATGAACATATGAATGCAATGGATAGGACTCCACCGTCCACACCGTCCAATCGTCCACATTAATTATATTTAACAGGCTCGAAGTGAATGTGTCGATGAGAGTGGAGGACGACGGCGATTTGCCACAGAGCTTCATTGGTGAACCCGCAGAGTGGAACAGCTAGGCAACGAACGTGGTGGAGCTGCGTTTCTGGTAGGTGGCAAACATGGGTTCCGGTAAACCATAGCTTTGTTACAAAGTTTCTTTTCTACTTTCCTTTCCCCGTTATTTCAATGCTTTTTGTAATCTTGAATATTTATAGTTAGATTTGTTTAACAATGTTTTGTTTTTTGTTTTTTTTTAAATTGATAGTTGTGGATTGTGATTCATAAGACTTGATCTATATAACTAAAATGGAGTGAGATTATGGATAATTCGTAGTTGATATTTGGTTTTGGCTATGCACATGGCTATCTGGTTTTGATCTTCTGTACCGAGAGTTTATCTTTATTAGATTTGGCACTCTCATTTCCTGTCATTTTTTTGTGGTGGGGTGTGACTTGTGACTGGTTCTGTTGGGTCAAGATGCAACATGAGGACAGTTGAGACAAGTCTTTCAGTCTCTAGAAAGTATGTTATTCTGATTGTAGGCACTTTCATTTCCAGTCCTTTTTGGTGATGGGGGTGATGAGGGCTTGGCGGAGGCCACTCTTGCCATTCCTATCAAAATTGCATCTAGCAACTTTAAAAAATTGTTGTAGGTACTGCAAAAATCTTTAAAGTTTATTCCAAACATAATGTTGTTCAGGTTTTTAGTGGCAGTATACCTCAAACACAATATATAGCCTTAATTGGGAAAGTTCAAATTTTCAACTCTCTGATTTGTTATGTCCTCAACACATCATGAATTGAATGAAGTGGGCAAGTTATGAATCAAACTGGGGTTTTATGCTTTCCTACTTCCTATCCAACTACTGTATCTTTTGTTTTCCTTCACGGTAGTTCTGAGCATTATATTATATGTATAGTAAATATGTAACTTCTGATTCAATTGATTCCTAATTGATGATTTTGCTTGGCTTATTTGTTGGAGCTTGCCACCGACGTCAATCTATATGCCTTGGTTTTTGGAGAATCTGTTTTGAATGATGCAGTAAGTTTTGTTGCCACAGGCTCTCTCTCTCCCTTTTTTTTTTTTGGAAAAATGCAGTAATTGGGTGACCTTTTCCTTTTTTCTCTCTATTTGTTGTTTCTTTTGTCATACATAACCTCCTCCATGCACTATGGATAGATGGCAATTTCTTTGTACATGTAAAAGAACTTCCAAAGTATATTATGTTTATCTTAAGTAGCCCAAGTATCATTAAAAGTTCAATTTTAAGTTCTCACTCAAGCACTTACTTTTCAGGACGACGTCAATGGTTAAAACTCATCCATCTGGACAAAATTTATTCACGGTGGTTGTTAGATTTTTGGAGACTTTTGTTGGGTCAATGTTTCCAGGTCATACTTTCTTGGATTTTGGGCCTAACTCAATGCCACAAAACCGGATTGTCAGGTGAGGATTGCCCAAGCTTTATAAGTACTACTTAGGCCATATCTCTAGGCGATATGGGACTAACACACCCTCACAACCAGCACAATAAAGGCGCTGGAGGCTGCTGTAATACCCTATTTTCTTGATTAGGGTTTAAGTAGAGATTAAGGATGGTTAAGGTCTTAATCTTGTTCCTTGGGTGCTAATGAGTTTGTATATCAAATTTGAGGTCAACCAGACTTCGAACATACATAGTACGCACCGAAACGCGCGAAATCAGACAATAGGAACAAATCAGAACGCTCAAATGTTGCATGGTGGACGCTCTAGCATTATGGGCCTCAGACACGTGGCACAAGCGCCAAATGCATGGACGCATAGCTGACCAAGGTTCCATACTCTAGCGTGGAGGAGCCCACGCTAGAGCGTGCCCACGCTAGAGGCTGCTGGCACACTTGAGCATGCTCAGCAGAACCTGGAAAAATAAAAGTTTCCTCTCTTTTCTCTTTTCAGTTGCATGCAGCAACGAAAAGAGAAAGATAGAGAGGGGCTGAGGCGAAGATAGAGAGAGAAAGTGAGGGTTAGAGCAATCCGTATGTCCGATCTCGATTCTGACTTCGAATACGTGATTGGGACAAGAGTACGTCGTATAGCTACCTTCTATTCGACGATCCACCGAGGTAATGCTCGAATCCCTAACTTGTCGACACGTCGACTTTGTCATTTCCCTTCTTTTTCAATTCTTGCTTCGATTCTAGCTCTGTTTGGAAAATTGTTGCAAGATTAGGGTTTATGACATTGTCGGGACTCTGTCCAGGTGTTAGGGCAAATTTCGGAGCACCGGGGAGCTACATAGAGGGGGAGAATACGTTCACGAAGTTTGAAACGTCGACGAACGACTGTCGAAGGTGGGGAGAAAGTAGCTAACACGCCGAGGAGGCAAGCATAATACTACATGTTGAATTGCATGTGTAGGGTGCCCCAGACCCTACTAGTGGTCGAGTAGTCGAATGTGGTTTAAGTCCTCGAGAAAATGGTTTTGAAATGTTAGTTGTGGCTTAATCACTGTAGGCTTATCGATTTTAGGATAAAACCCTAGGTTAGACAATATTGCTTGAGGATGCATGTTTTTATATGTTATCTATGATATTTGTGGATGGTTATGTTGGTTGACGTGTGATATGTGGTTATATGATTATTTGTATATTATTATTGTAATTGTTGTTGGTGATTGATATATAAAGTATGCACATGATGTTGTGAAGCATGGTTGTTTGTATGCCAGAACCCAAGTTGACACCAGGATGGTACACTGTATGGATCTGTGTTGAGGTTGCGGTACACGGGTATCGAGATTGGATTGTGTTGCGGAGTATGGGCTCCGAGATGAGAACGTGGATTGTGGATGCTTTGGGCATCATGTGTTTTGTTTAGGATTTTGTACCGGTGTCAACTTAGGATGACTGTGCATTGCATTTATTGCCAAAGTGGTGGGCCATGGACTGGGAGTCAAGCGAGGTTGGTGTACCTGGGTGCGGGTACGAAATACAATAGGGACGGTCCGGGGGGACCTTGGGGATGTAGCCGAGTTCGGATTGATCGACAATGATCAGTGACTTGTACACAATTGTGTCGCGATCTTCGTTGGTATTCGACTATCTTGACGTATGGGCCCCGAGTATTCCAGTCCTAGGTGGACCTTCTGAGGTGACCAAGATACCTATATTGGAGTTGAGCTCATATGCGGAAGCACCCTTATTGGTCATGGTGAGCAGACTTGTTATCGGGACAAACCAACTGGCATTCTCAAGGCGACGGAAAGGCCCGGGAAAGAGAGAATGTACCAGGGATCAGTATCTCTAGAGAGAGAGATAGACCGACATGCATGGGAATGAGCCTCCCTAGAGGATTTGATCTTAGATGTGGGTTGAGGATGTTTGCCAAAGAATGACTCGGGGGATGTTTGCTGTTTGTCATATGTGTATCTATGCCTTTTGTGAACATGTTGTATTGTGCCCCCATCCCCTTTTTATTGTGTGATTAGTTGCTTGTTATCTCTTTTTTTTCCTCTTTCTTTCTTTGTATGCATCAGTATGATAGATGAGCAGTAGCAGGACAGAGACGACTGTGTGATAGGACTACCATCCGAGGATCCATCTACAGGAGATCCCACCGTTGGTTTATAGACGTTGTTATGGCAATGACGAGGGTAGTTCCAGATGCCCATATCGACTGTGATATGGATTGGTTGGTTGCGTATGTTAGGTAATGAGCCTCTTGAGAGTATTTTGGATATTTTGATGTATTTTTAGTGAGGTGGACCGGATAGTAATGGTAGGACTTTCTGAGAGCTGTTTATGTATCTGTTTATATTTTGAGTTTGTATATAACTTTTCTCAGGTTGCTAATCCTTATGTTGGGATTTCACGTACTTCGAGGACATGCTGTAAATATTGTATGTATGTTATGTTTCCTGTTTTATCGTTGTGCATGATCAAATATGATTTAATTTCTTACGGTCTTAATTATTACTCCCTCCGTTCTTTTTCTATGGTAATTTAAGGTTTCTACACATAGATTAAGAAATCATTAATGTGTTTATATTTGTACCAAAATACTTTTATTTCTAACATTAATTATTTACAAATTCTAACTACATTTACTCCATACTCCACTAGCCATTTATGTACCTTACAAATTCCAACTACATTTGTGTGTATATATGGAAAAAAAAAAAAAAAAAAAAGGTCAAATATGTCTTGGGTTTATAAAACCCCCATTGTTTTGGAACAAAAAACAAATAGCTAAAATTACCAAAGAAAAAGAACGGAGGGAGTATAATATTTTCGGATGTATAATCGTGCTAACGTTAATAACGGATTAAGGTGTAGTTAATTAGGGTTGTTCTTTAATAGGACATCGAGGTGTCTCAGCTGCAATGAAGGCAGCTCAAAGTTACCGTATTTAAGGCGGCTTTTCAAAAGACTTTAACCTTAATGTTCTATTTAGGTAGTGCTAGGTTTGTCCCAAAGAATTTGTTTTATTTTAAGAAATCGTAGTCTTATATGCTATTATATATTGTCATGAAATATTAAATTTTCAGTACTTATAATTTTTGCCAACCCCACTCAGTACTAAATTTTCAGTACTCTTGAGTTTAGCCGACCTGTACTTCTAAGGCTTTGATTTTACTTGTCAAAATCCCTAAGTTGTGATTCTTTTGGTGCTCTGCATGTGTCGAAGTTGGATTTATATCTGCTTTAAAATCCTTTTAAATCCATTGTTGTCCTGTATATTTGCAGTATAAATCTTTAGCTATTTGATAGTCAAAATTTATTGTGAAACCTTAACTATCAGAACCCACGTCAGTATGCAAGACTGGACATTGACAAGTATTTAGTGTTGCACATTAATGTTATGAGTCTCAAGGTTTTAGAAAACAAAATGAGGAACATACAAACTGTGGAACTTGGTGCACCTGTTGGAGGACGTGCAGTGCAGTGCAGTGCAGTGCAGCGCCAGGAAATCCAAGGGCATGAATCTGACATAGTTGTCTCTGTTTAGCATATTTTATCTGTCTAAAGTTTTTTTTTTTTTTGTAAACTTTTTCCATCTAAAGTTGACCACAAACTGCAGTATTTACTTTCCCACCTGCACTTAAACATCTAACTTGTGCTGTTGACTCTCATCTCATTAATTACTTTCAATTTGATACTACCAAGTTTTAAGAAAATCTGACAAGTCAAAAACCAAACTGGGGCACTGGTTATAATTATGGGTGGTAATAGGTCAGGCTGTTCATCGGAGGCCTATGGCCTAGCTTATTTAAGGCCTAACTTGGCTTAGTCTATTCAGTAAAAAGGTCAAGTCAAGGCTTTTTAAAAAGCCTATATAGCTAAAGAGGCTAGGTCTAAGGCTTTAAAAAAAGCCTATTAGGCCGACCTATTTAACATATATATATATATATATATTATTATAATGCTATAATATATTATTTATAATATTTGAAAGTAAAGGCATAGATCTCCCTTGTTGGTAGGTAATATGTAAATTTTATTATAAATCCTCACTGAGGATAATGGTATTCCCTGGCCTTGCAAGGGGGTGTGCCTTCCTCCAATCTCAACTTCGTTTTATAAAAAAAAAAGGGGGGGGGGGGGGGGGGGGGGGGGGGGCTTAAATAAGCTTTTGGTCTCTGAAAAGTTTCCGTTTTTTGGTTTTAGTCCTCTTACTTTTAAAGGGGGGGGGGGGGGGGGGCTTAAATAAGCTTTTGGTCCCTGAAAAGTTTCCGTTTTTTGGTTTTAGTCCTCTTACTTTTTTTTCATAGGTTTTCATCCCTACTTTTTCCAAAGTTTAGGAATTAGTCCCCACCGTCAACCGATTCTGTTTTCTGCTGACATGGCTAACGGAATGTCACGTCAGCAATGCCATGTCATCCACGTGGCATTAAGTTTGCCATGTCAACGGGGACTATTTCCAAAAAATTGAAAATACGGTAACTAAAACCAAAATTTGTGAACTTTGAATGGACTAAAAACTTATTTTAACTAAAAAAACTATTCTCAGAGCAATCAAACTGGAATAAGAAATTACCTTGATACCCTTGAATACTAGAAATCATACCAGATGAAGGGATTTGTCAATTTGAAACTTGTGACCCTAATATATGATTTCTTTCTATTTTCTAGCCAAATTTTGGAGCAAGTCAGACAAAAATAAGAAATTACCTCGGTAACCTTCAGTACTAGATATATAATACAAAATGAAGGAATTTAGCAATTTTAACCATGTGGTCCATAATATATGAATTTGTTTCTATTTTCTTGCCAAATTTCATAGCAAGTCGTGCAGGAAAAGGAAATTAGCTCGGTATCTCTGTACTAAAAATCATACCAGATGAAGGAATTTAACAATTTAAACCATGACAAAACTTCGCTAGAAAATAGAAACAAATCATATATTAGAGCCATAGGTTTCAAATTTGTTGGAACCAAAGTGGTTTTGGTTAAATAATCTCTTAAGTTTTGATATTAACAAAAAGGTTAAATTTGTAAGGCAAAGTTATGTTAAAGAACTAACTCGTCTATTCTAGCTTGCAGAATTGTCCTAAGTATAGCTAGACGAGGAAACTGAGTATAAGTTTCTTAAAATAGCTTTAAGAGAATATTTAGGGATATTGAGGTAGTTTTCTGTCCCTGTACGATTTGGTGTGAAAAATGACTGGAAAATAGTTTTTTTGTTAAAATAAGTTTTTAGTCCCTCCAAAGTTCACAAATTTTGGTTTTAGTCCCTATATTTTCAATTTTTTTGGAAATAGTCCCTGATGACGTGGCAAACTTAACCCCATGGGGATGACGTGGCATTACTGACGTGGCCTCCGTTAGCCACGTCAGCAGATAACGGAGGGGAGTGGCTAACGGAGGGGAGTTGACGGCGGGAACTAATTCCTAAACTTTGGAAAAAGTGGGGATGAAAACCTATGAAAAAAAAGTAAGAGGACTAAAACCAAAAAACGGGAACTTTTCTGGGACCAAAAAACTTATTTAAGCCAAAAAAAAAAAAGTAAAGGCCTATTGGCCATATAGTGGTCTACTTGCCTATTTATTTTTGAATGGCTGGTGACATATTTATTAGTATATGTTTACCAACTTTTTTGTCATTAGAGGCCTACTAGCCTATTTACAAGTGAAGGTCTATGACCTATTTATAGTTGGAGACATATTTAAAGGTCTTGTTGATAAGTAGGCTTTTAAGTAGGCTTTTAGGCCAGCCAGGCTTTAAAGTAGGTCAACCTCAGGCCTTAAAAATTGGCCTATATCAGGCCATAGGCCAGGCTCAGGCCTCGAGATTGGAATGCAGACCAGGCTTGTCAGGGTCTAGCTTGGCCTAGCCTTTCCCACCTCTAGTTGTAATAAATTTCAGCATCTAAAGATTTCTAGGGTGAATATAGACAACAAAAAGTTGCAATTAAAAATTGCTTTCAATGCTATTAAAAGATATATTTAAACATGGTGAAATGGAAGAATCAAAAGATGTTGAAAAGTTTTAAATTAGACAATATATATAATCAGCAGCAATAAAAACAGGGTCCACTACAAGAATTTAAGCTATTTCCCAGGGCATATTACCCAGGGCAAAAAATCCCTAGGAAATTTTGACGTTTCCCACGGTTAAAGCCTTGGGAAATTTCTCGCTATGTTTCCCACGGGTTGGGCCTTGGGAAACAGAGGCGCCAACTGCTCCCGCTTGTTTTTCCACGGATTGGGCCGTAGGTAATATTTCCCACGGGTTATACCCTGGGAAATTTATCCATTTCCCACGGACTGGGCCGCAGGAAAAAAACGCGGTGTTTCCCACGGTTTAAGCCCTGGGAAATTTCCCAGGGACTGCACCGCCGCAAAAGAAGCGCCGTTTCCCACGGGCTCAGCCCTGGGAAATACCGAAATAGCCCGCCTTCTTCCTCCAATTGCGCGGTCCCTGTACGCGCATTTTTCTTTCATCCTCTGCACCGAACAACGCCTCACCGGACGGCGCCTCACCAGACGGCGTGCAGAACCACCGTGCAGACCACCGTGCAGACCACCTGGTAAGCTTCTTCTTTCCCTCTTTCTCTCTTCTTCCTCTCCTATTTCCCTCTTTCTATATTTTCCCTCTCTCATGTTCATCTGGATCCGGCCACCGTGCAGAACCACCGCAGCTCCACAGGGCCACCACCCGCGGCTGCAGCACCAACTCCAACCAGCCACGCACCTCAGGTGAGTTTCCCTTTGAACCCTATGCTAGCTACTGTCAGTGTCCCATTGAACCCTATACTAAAATTGGTCTTATCTGTTGCATTGGAACCCTATGCTCAACTATTGTATGGTAGAGTATATGGTAGATGAATCTGAGTGATTTTGGTTCTGAATGTTATGAATCTTACCTTTTATGTATATTGTGTATCGTGTGTTTTATGGTCTGATCTGTTTTATCTATCATAAAATTGGGGTTTTTTTAGCTGGGTTTGTTTTACTTTATTAGAAATAATGGATTTTGCTGTTATGTTGGTGGCATTCAATGTGTTACATTTATGTTTTCTTTTGGGGGTGGCAGTTATGACTTTTGTGTCACTATCTTTGAGTGATTAGTGGTTTAGGGGTATACTTGGTAATCACAGGTTCCTTCTTGTACTTATATATACACACTTTTGTTTATCAAAAAAAGAAAAAGAAGAGATACTAGAGACTAGAGAGCAAAGTAATGAAACGAAATGTCCTAAACCAGTAATGCTAAGAATCTCAGATTCAATCTTGAAGTTTGAGAGAATTATGAATTTCCCATTCTAGTGAAGCATATTTATTGAGAATACAAAATCCAGTATAGTCATTTTAGCTCATTGCTTGTAGTGGTAGCTCCCAGTTCACGATGCTAATACTATCTCCAACAGAGACTATTTTTAGCATGTTTAGAAACACTTATTTTTATGAAAACACTTATTATCTCTCACAGACTCTACAATTGTAGCTAATCTGATTTTAAGTATCAAATTATGTGGGGTATGGTTGTTTCATCCTTATGCCTTCAATTACAAAGTGTAAAATTGTCAAGTAGGGTTAATTGTTATTTTATATAATATTTGAGCAAAGCCTTAGCTTCTCGTTTGAGGTGCAATATTATTGAGTGAATATACTATTTGATTGTGAAGCATTTAATGGATATATCTAAGTGGACATGTTTAAATTTAATGTTTAAATTTATCTTGATTTTTTATGAATATGCAGAAGATGGATTGTTATCCTTCGAATCGTAGTTGGGTGTATGATAGGTTATATCCGAAAAGAAGGGGTTTGAAACGAACTTTCGTAGATGGGGTTGAAGAGTTTGTTACCCAAGCAAAGCGACAAAAGTGTTTCATCGATGACGGAAACCGAATTAGATGTCCGTGTGCTAAATGTCGATGTCGAAAGATTAAGAGTGAAGACCTTGTGAAGACTGACTTGTATATGAATGGGTTCCAGAAAATTACTGGATTTGGACTCTTCATGGTGAAGAAGTTCCACATGTTGATTTAGGGGTTGACGAGAATTGCACGGGTGCCTCAAGTAGTCGCGCAGATATGGGATGTGGGGAACACTTTGTGTCAATGCAGGAGATGGTGTGTGATGCTCTCGGGGTAAACGAGGCGCACGATTATGATAACACCGAAGATCTTCCGAATGAGGAAGCACAAAGATTTTATAATCTTTTAACTGAGACAGCTAAAAAGCCATTGTTTGAAGGGGCCTCCGACTCTAAATTATCAATGTGTGTGAGGCTTTTAGCTTGCAAGTCCAATTGGAATGTTCCTGAAAAGTGTTTGGATTTTTTTTTGAAGATGCTTCAAGACGTGACACCTATAAAAGGAGTTGTACCAAAGAATTATTATGGTGCAAAGAGGTTAGTGTCGAAGCTGGGATTGGAAGTCAAGAGGATTGATTGTTGCATTAATGGGTGCATGTTGTATTACGACAATGAATTCGGCATAAATGATGGAAATTTGGTCAAATGCAAATTTTGTCAAGCACCCAGGTATCGCCCTCCCAAGTCTGGGACAAGTAAGAACAAACCAATTCCCGTAAAGGCGATGTTCTATTTGCCAATAGTTCCGAGGCTACAAAGAATGTTCGCATCAATGCAAACTGCAGGAGAAATGACGTGGCACTTTGAGAACAAAATAAGTTCAGACGCCTTACGACATCCGTCTGATGGCGAAGCATGGAAGCACTTTGACCGGGTACATACTAATTTTGCTGCGGATCCACGCAATGTACGACTTGGATTAAGCTCCGATGGTTTTACCCCGTATATCCAAGCGTCGGCTTCGCCATATTCTTGTTGGCCCGTAATTGTTACTCCCTACAATCTTCCTCCTAATATGTGCATGTCGAAACCTTATATGTTTTTGACGTGTCTCATACCGGGACCATCCAGTCCGAAGGCTGGTATTGATGTTTATTTACAGCCTTTGATTGATGATTTGAAGAGATTGTGGAGTGGCGTGTTGACGTACGATATCGCAAGGAAGGAAAATTTTATAATGAAGGCAGCTTTGATGTGGACCATTAATGACTTCCCTGCTTATGGTATGTTGTCTGGTTGGGGGACTCATGGTAAATTGGCATGTCCACACTGCATGGAGTATACAAAGGCCTTTACCCTGAAACACGGGGGGAAAAGTTCTTGGTTTGGCTCGCATCGTATGTTCTTGGAAATGGATCATTCATTTAGACGGAACAAGAATGTCTTCAAAAAGGGGGAGGTTGAAAAAGATGCATCGCCGCCTAGGTTCACACCGGAAGAGATTTGGACTAGAGTAAGAGAACTACCAAAAGTCACTGACAATGGTCGTGTGTCCAAATTACAAGGATACGGGGATGGTCATAACTGGACAAAACGAAGTATTTTTTGGGACCTCCCGTATTGGAAAGATAATTTGTTGAGACACAATCTTGATGTTATGCACATAGAGAAGAACTTTTTTGATAACATATTAAACACTATCATGAATGTGAGCGGGAAAACCAAGGACAATGAGAAGGCAAGAATGGACTTAGCTTTGTACTGTAGGCGACCAGAGTTGGAGCTAAAGTTGCAGGCTAATGGGAAGATGTTAAAACCGAAAGCTAGTTACACTTTAACTGTCGATGAAGCAAAGACCGTTTGTCGCTGGATAACAGAACTTAGGATGCCAGACGGTTATTCTTCCAACTTAGCAAGATGTGCCGATGTCAACAAAGGAAGGCTGCATGGAATGAAAAGCCATGATTGTCATGTATTCATGGAATGTTTACTTCCTATTGCTTTTAGTTCATTGCCAGTGCATGTCTTGAATCCGCTTACTGAATTGAGTCAATTCTTCAAGGATTTGTGCTCTGTAACGTTGAGGGAGAATGACCTGATTAGGATGGAGGAAAATATTCCCATCATTCTATGCAAGTTGGAGAAAATATTCCCCCCCGGTTTCTTTGATTCTATGGAGCATCTCCCAGTACATCTCGCGTATGAAGCAAGGCTTGGTGGACCGGTTCAATATAGGTGGATGTATCCATTTGAAAGGTAATATAACCATCCTATAATTTTAATTGGACTTTTTCTTCATTCAAAGTGAAAGGATATGACTATGAACTTGTTGTTGTTTTATAGATTCATGGGTGATTCGAAACGATCGGTGAAAAATAAGGCTAAGGTTGAAGGATCAATCTGTGCATCTTACTTACACCGCGAGACAACCCATTTTTGTTCCCATTATTTCAAGAACTTCATGTTGTCACCGATAAATAGTAGGAATGAAATGGAAAATGAAAGTGAAAGACATCCGTTAACCTTGTCAGTCTTTTGCCAGCCTGGTCGTGCTTCCGGGAAGGAGACCTCTCACTGGTTATCAGACAAAGAGAGGAAGTCGGCTCATGTTCATGTGATGATCAATTGTACCGAAGTTAAACCATACCTTGAGTACGCATTTCATTTCATTTTCTTTCAATAACCTAATAGTATATATTTTTCTGCTAATAATATATGTTGTCCAACTTTACAGTGCCTTCTTGATATCCGAAAACAGTGAACAAGAACAGTCCGCTCGTATACATGCTGAATTTCCAATCTGGTTTAGGCAACAAGTTAGTATCTTAAAAATCTTTCAATTATCCATATCCACTGTATGTAAAATCTAGACATGATTTTTTAGAACTGATATATGTAGGTTTACCGTGAGGAACCAACTTCCATCAACAAACACTTGAGGAACTTAGCCGATGGTCCTAATACAGAAGTCAAAGAATGGCACACTTATTTCGTGAACGGGTACAAATTTCATACCTAATCATGGACGGAGGGCAAAAAAACCATAAACAGTGGGGTCCACGTAAAGGGCCTCACAGAAGGAATTGAAGATGACTTCTACGGTGTGATCCAACATATATATGAACTGGTGTACCCTTCTTTAGATTATACTAAAAGAATAGTTCTATTTTATTGTAGTTGGTTCGATCCGTCCGGCAGAGGCACAAAATTTAATCCAAAATGTAATACTGTGGATATCCGAATGAGTAGAAGATATCAAAGGGATGATCCGTTTATCATGGCACAAAATGTGAGACAGGTGTATTATGTCCCTTATCCACCAACTCGTAGGGACAAACGAGGTTGGTTCGTCGCCATCAAGACAACACCAAGGGGTCGCATTGAAGTGGATGATTCAGAGGGAGAGGTGCCTTATCAAGTGGATGCAATGTCACATGTAGCTGAAGTCATTGAAGTCGACCCTATTGATGGCTTAGCTGACTTGCAAGTCGTTGGTGAAGAAGTGAATATCGCCAATTTGTCATCCATCCAGGAGCATTTGGATGAACAAGACGATAATTCCACAGAAGAACGTGAAGAGACAGGATCTGAAGATGATGAAGAAGATAATGACTCAACAGGAGCTGAAGATGATGGCTCAAATTCCGAATAAATCTTAGTTAATTTGTATTAGATCCTTTGAAGACTTTATGACTTTTTGGCTATTGGATTATTAGTTAGTTATATTTGTTGACTTTATGGGGAAGATAACTTATTTTTGGTTGTTCGCCAATTTGTTAGTTATATTTGTTGATTTTATGACTTAGATAACTTATATTATATCCATATCTGATAACTGAGGTTTTAATATTAAATTGCTCTGTAGACATGTCTTCAGGACGTGACCCACCTCCACCCATCAGAGGTAAGGGTAAGGGTGTTATGTCTGATACTGACCCCCGTCTAACTCCCCGTCGTCGTCGGAACAGACCTTCCACCAGTTTAGTGATTCGTGAGTCTACAGATGGATACTCACGTATGCCTTCGACTTTTACCTCGTCAGCGTCAGCACCAGACCCACATGTACCTACATCGCGTCCACCACAGCAAGCACCTTCACCGCCTCCATATGTTGCACCTATGTCTCCTCATATCGATATGATTCCCACCCCGGGGGTCACGTCACATGCACACTATAGAGCATCTACTTCAGCACGTGCGGATGAGGAGCAACAATATAGTCCCGGCTATTCACGCTCACCTTCAGGTGTAGATGTGCATGAGCTGCCAGAGGTGCCAATGGAGCAAGAGGAGCTAGATGGGCCAGAGGTAGTTGAGCTCATGCCCGATGGTCGACCTATTATCAGGCCTAGTGGTAACGGGTAAGAATTAAAAAATAAAATTTCTATGTGTTTGGTTGATTCATGCATTTTGTTATAATTTATTACTTTGTGTTTATTGGTTCATGCATCTTTACTGTTAAGGTTCCTTCCATGTAAGAGAGCAGCTAGTGCCATCGCGTTTGTTATCCAGCAGAGGTATCATAGGACAATTACATCATGGGGAAAACTCACTGACAATGAGCGGATTAGTATGTTTGACGCTTTTAGAGTAAGCATCAAATTTCAATGTACTTAATATGGTTTTTATTAGTTCAAAAACTATTAGTATAAGAATTATTATTTATCTTAATACAGGGTCAGGCGGCATGGAGGAATGAAGATGAGTCAGAGATCGAGAGGATCTTTCACCATAAAGCCTCCGAACGCCTTTCTGATATGCTTAGGGAGGCTCGTGAGAGTGGCATACAACGACCCTGGATTGGAGATGGTATTTGGGAGGAGTTGCGTCGTTACTGGGCGTCTGATCAATTTAAAAAAGTATCTAATCAGGCAAAGAAAAATAGGGCATCAGAAAAGGGTGGGAGCCTGCACACGGGAGGTAGCATTTCCCAGTCGCAGTGGGCAGACCGTATGGTATGTTCATACTGTCATTCTTTATGCATTAAATGTATTTATTCCAACATCATAGTTCATTAATTGTTATCTTAATCATCTATGCTTTGATTTACAGGCTCGCGCGGTATAATCGAGGGGTGCAAATTCACGAGGTTCACAAACGCACCCATACAAGGAAGGATACTGGCGAGTACATAGATGAGCGCTCGAAGCGCACTCAGGTAATATGCCCTTTTTATTTTTGAAGAAGCTGTTGACTTTAATAGATAATGTAAAACGCATATTTTGTTGGACTTTAGAGGCAGAGAGCCTCAAATGTTATGACTAGTTTGAGCATTGACTTTCAGGGAGTTTAATAAGAAAGCAAGATTGTATTTCACATATTCCTATTGAGCTTTTGATGATTGACTTGTGGTTTAAATTGTGTTCAATCTGTAAAGTTTGGGATGTTATAGTTTTAGGGGAAACTCTGTCCAATTTTCTGCATAATTAATCGTGTAACATATTATTCACGTTTTGATTACTGAGTCTGTAGAATCACTTTTATATTTGGACCTATTGATACTGTGGCATTGGAAATGTTATAACTAGTTTGGACATGATAATTTGCGTGAATCCTATTGAGCTTTTGATGATGACTTATGGATTTAAATTATGGTTTTCTGTTTGTAAAGTTTGGGATGTTATAGTTTTAGGGGAAACTCTGTCCAATTTTCTGCATAATTAATCGTGTAACATATTATTCATGTTTTGATTACTGAGTCTGTAGAATCACTTTATATTTGGACCTATTGATACTGTGGCATTGGAAATGTTATAACTAGTTTGGACATGATAATTTGCGTGAATCCTATTGAGCTTTTGATGATGACTTATGGATTTAAATTATGGTTTTCTGTTTGTAAAGTTTGGGATGTTATAGTTTTAGGGGAAACTCTGTCCAAATTTCTGCATAATTAACCGTGTACCATATTATTTATGTTTTGATTACTGAGTCTGTAGAATCACTTTATATTTGGACCTATTGATATATACTGTGGCATTGGAAATGTTATAACTAGTTTGGACATGATAATTTGCGTGAATCCTATTGAGCTTTTGATGATGACTTATGGATTTAAATTATGGTTTTCTGTTTGTAAAGTTTGGGATGTTATAGTTTTAGGGGAAACTCTGTCCAAATTTCTGCATAATTAACCGTGTACCATATTATTCATGTTTTGATTACTGAGTCTGTAGAATCACTTTATATTTGGACCTATTGATACTGTGGCATTGGAAATGTTATAACTAGTTTGGACATGATAATTTGCGTGAATCCTATTGAGCTTTTGATGATGACTTATGGATTTAAATTATGGTTTTCTGTTTGTAAAGTTTGGGATGTTATAGTTTTAGGGGAAACTCTGTCCTGCATAATTAACCGTGTACCATATTATTCATGTTTTGATTACTGAGTCTGTAGAATCACTTTATATTTGGACCTATTGATACTGTGGCATTGGAAATGTTATAACTAGTTTGGACATGATAATTTGCGTGAATCCTATTGAGCTTTTGATGATGACTTATGGATTTAAATTATGGTTTTCTGTTTGTAAAGTTTGGGATGTTATAGTTTTAGGGGAAACTCTGTCCAATTTTTTGCATAATTAACCGTGTAACATATTATTCATGTTTTGGTTATTGAGTCTTTAGAGTCTCTTTATATTTGGACCTATTGATATTGTCTGGCTTTGTAAATGTTATAACTAGTTTGGTATGTGATAATTTTTGTGAATCCTATTAAGCTTTTGAATGACGTATGGATTTAAATTGCGGTGTTCTGTTTGTAAACTTTGGGATGTTGTAGTTAATTTATCTTGTAACATATTGTTCAAATTTTGATTATCGAGTCTGATGCATTGTAACAGGAGGAGTTTCATGAGAGGATGAGTCAACATAGGTCTCAAGCATCAGCCTCTTCACCATCTACCCCAGCTGACCCACAAGAGGACGAGCAGCTTTCACTGAATGTTTGGGCAGACGTCGTCGGCGGCAAGTATAAGGGTCGTCTGTATGGTGCTGGAGACCTTGCCGGCAACTATCGGAAAGGGCCCTCGCGCAAGTTAGAGATTAGGGTTGGAGCGTCCACCAGCAGTCGTCGCGCTCAGGAGTCTGCGGAGATTGCTCAGTTGAGGCAGATGTTGGTCGCTTCTTAGGAGAGGGAGCGGCAGAGGGATGAGGAGCATCGTCGGATGATGGATACGATGCGACAGATGATGGAGACAGTGCGACAGTTGCAGCCGCAACAGCCCCCACAGCAGCAACAACGACACCGACGCCAGGCTAGTCAGACGACCCAGCGTGCCCAGGAGGACGACGACTCTCTTGACCGTTTTAGTGAGGATCCTTATAATGAGGATTCTTAGACTTTTGTATGAATTTATATATTTCTTTTACTTATGATGATAATTATGGTTTAAATTACCTTTTTTTTTTATAACAAATGACTTCAATAACTTTTTTTGTAGAACAATTTGTTTGAATTACTTAATTGGCTTTAATTATGATGTTAATTTTTGTTGATGCATTCATATAAAAAAATAATTATTTATTTATGTAGTTTAACAATATTTTTTTTTAAAAAAAAAATATAATAGGTTTCCCAGGGTTGAAGCCCTGGGAAACTATTCCCAGGGCTTTAACCGTGGGAAATTTTCCCAAGGTATCAACCCTGGGAAAATTTCCCACGGGTCTGACCGCAGGGTATTTCCCAGGGCTTACCCGTGGGAAACGTTTCCGACCCGCTGAAAACCGACGGATCTGAATCCGTGGGTCATCCGTGGGAAATGTACGTTTTCCCACGGATTTTCTGGATTTCCCAGGGCTACAGGCCCTGGGAAATAGCGAAAATTCTTGTAGTGGTCGTGTAATGAATTTCGAGGTCTTAGGCAAATGTTTTAAAGAGACTTAATATGATATAAATTATCAATATTTATAAAATCTTTTAGCTTTTTGAGTTACGAAATCATTTATCAAAATTTTATAATCAACCAATTTTAACATTTTGCTCTCAATAGAATATAAAGATGAAGAGAAAAGGAGATAAAAAGAGATAGCTCAAAAAATTTGATGTGAAAATATTAAAATATTATTATTATTATTATTATTATTTATATATATATATATAACAACTAAATTTTGAAAATGTAAAAAATAATTAAATCTTAACTATTTACCTCCAACGACTATTTTATCCTTGGGGAATGATTTTTTTACACAAAATGAGGACATCATAAGGTGTCCCCTTTGTTTTTTGAGTGTATTTTCGGGAATCTTGTATACAAAGAAGATAAAAAGTAAGTGAGAGATAGAAATAAACATATACAGTGTCATATATGGTGTCCAAAATTTATGTTCAAATAACATAACTCTTTATCCTTTTACACAGTTGCATTCCTATTTCCCAATTATTAATTATGAGGATTACCTCCAATGACAATTAACTATGACATACACGGAAGAGTAATAAATGCAATAAGACATAAATGGAGAACCTTGAATGTTGAAACGTAATGAATGTTGTGCCATGCGGATTGCACCAGCTGTGAATGCTTTTCTTTCTCAATAATGCATGTATTGTATGCGAAATTAGGCCTTGTTACTCAAACACTTGACATATTTACACTCTACACGACCCTGACAATAAATAGCAATAAAAAGGGAAGTTAGAAAAATTCAACTTCAATTTGGTTAATTACATTCAACTTTATATACGTTCTGCTTTATTGAAAATGAAATTGGTACACTCTTGCATGTTATATACATTTTAGGTCATAACCACATCTAAAAACACTCCAACAGGTAAATACCCCACATAGAATACCAGTTTCTACAGAATATAAATGTTAAATGTGATGATTGTTTATCAAACTTCCGGTCATTCGCTTGTGAAATGTTTACACCACATAAAGTGAGCAAAAACCAAATTATTTGATAACAATTCTACACTCTTCACAGTCAAATGCTTACTAACATCCAATCTATGTTTTATACTAAATTAATATAATTATTACCTTACACTCTATGAAAACTACTGATATGACACAAAATACATGATATTCATAAAAAACAAAGAAAATTTTAAAATGAAATTTTTCTCGATTTTTTTTTATTGACCATTTTACTATTTTTTATCAAAATTATCTATTATCTATAATCTCTTACTCATAATCAACATTAATAATCTCTAAGTTGTTCCTTTCTTTTACATACATGAAACACCTCTACATGCAACAATTAGAAAAAATCCGATGGCAACTTAAAAAAACATAGAACGAAATCTATACAACGACAAAAATTTAAAGATAGTACAAGCAAATGTGTCCTACAAGCAAATCAACGAATCATTGAAAACATCATTCAGTAGTATAAGCAAAATTTCAGAATCAGAAGTTCATAATTCACATTACTTTGAATTTTCTTTATCTCAAACTCTATCAAAAACAGTTTGGAAAAAAAAAAAATCATATTGTCTGGTAAGAACTCTTGTATTACAAACTAAATAATCATAATACTCAAAATAACCCAAACCATACTAACAATTTATTTGTTTCCTTTTTGACATTATTGGAACACTTCATGCTCTTGGGCATTAACAAGAACTATATGTCTTTGGCAAGCCTACAAAAATACGCAAGCTTGAGCTAACATATGAATGAGATGAAGAAAACCAAAAATACAACAAAGAAAATGCACAGAATCATATCCTCTTATGAAGAATCAATCCTCATAAAAAGCTTGGGGGAAGCAAAAAGGATAAAACAAAGGCTACCTACAACAAAAGCGAGGCAAAGAGAAAAGCTGCAAAATAACAAAAAAAAATAAAAAATTGATGAAAACAAAATCAATAGGCATCATTGAATAATGTTTCTCAATATGTAATTCAACCATTAATAAAGAAAAATATTGCTATTACCTTTCACCTTTTCACACAAATAATATCGTCTTTTAATTTAATCTTGATTAAACACTATAAAATAGTAAAACGAAATTGCAGCCGCACAACATGCGGATCACAATCTAGTTGATTATTATACACCAGCTTCATATCTATGTATTTTACGTTAAAAAGGAATAGCTGAGCGTAAAAGACATTGTTCATACTTCAGTTGAAATATTCCGGGCCAATCAAAATTGATTTATTGTAGTTAAAATCATGTTGAACAAATGCCTTGTAGTTGATTCCCAGTGGTACTATTACTTTTTTTTTTCTATAAGCAATTTGATATGAGTATATATCAACAAGAGTAATAGGTGTACTCACCCAGTTACAAGTGACATGAACGAACTTGTGGAGAAAAACCTATAATTTCAACCTAAAGCAAGGAATGCCAACAGGTTAAGAATGTAACTATCTCTCCACCAACAAAAAGAAAGAGCTTTACACCGCTCCCTATCCTGCAGGTCGATCCCACACTGCAGTGAAACAAAACATTGCAATGCTAAACTAAAACAAACATCACCAAGCAGCAAGAGGGAAGGCCCAGACTCGCGACATTACATACATAAAAACAGAATTGCCCTGCATCTAGCCTCACACACATTCCATCTCAGTCTATGAAGTTGTTATCTGAAAACAAAGAGTGGGATTAATATACCAATCCATAAATGACATCTTCCCATCTTTGACCCTGCTTATGCACCACGTCCAGACTCTGATCTTTATCAAGTCGGTTACCTTTTCAAAATCTAGCACTCCTTGCTTGAATACCAGTTCATTCCTATGGAGCCAAAGTGACCAAATTGTTGCAAACCACAACATTCTCCAAATTTTGTTATTAGTCTTCCCCGAAATTAGTCCATCATGCTGTAGAAGTAGATCTTCTAAATTTCCAGCCAACAGTGTCCATCCCCATCCAGTTGTAAACATACATCCAAACATAGTAAGAGAATTTACAATACAAAAAGAGATGTTTAGTATTCTCAACCTCCAAATTACAGAATTTGCAGAGAATTGAGGTGTTTGTTGTGTTTACTCCCCTTCTTGACAGGTTTGAAGATGTTGGAATCTTGTCTTGAGATGCTCTCCAACAGAAGGCGCCCACCTTCAAAGGTATGCAAGGATCCCACAAAAGCTTGAAGAAGTGATTAAGCTCCCTGTTTGGTGCTTTTGTTATATTCGATAGGCTTCTTTGACAGCATATGGAACCTATACCTTACCCAACAAACACCAAACATCCTCCACTTCTTGCTTAATTTGTTGACCTGTAAGTAAAGTTATCATATTTTGTAGTAATAATTCCTCCTACACAAAGAGACATCTTCTCTAACTGAATTTCCAAGTCCATGAGTTCTCTAGCCATTCTCCCATCTCTGTGATCTTTGCTTCTTTGTGTGTTGTGATAGAAAGCAGTCTAGGAAAAACATTTGCCAAAGGAGCATTGTCTATCCATCTGTCAAACCAAAAACTTGTGGAATTGCCTACTTTCTTTGTTACACTCTCAGTTAACCACCCCACTCTAAGTGAATCCACCCTTCTAATTTCCCTAGGTCCCTCCACCACTAAGAAGTCCCCCCCCCCCAGTGTTTTGTCACACCATAGAAGGATCTCCATACCTAACTCTCATTATATTGGTCCAAGGTGAATTTTGTTCAGTAAAATACCTCCACCTCCACTTGCCTAATAATGCTAAATTGAAAGCATTTATATCCCTTATCCCGAGATCCCCTTCCTCTCTTTTTTTACAAACCACCTCCCATCTTACCCAACAAATTTTTCTACATTCCTCACTCCCACCCCATAAGAAGCGATGTTGTAGCTGTATAATTTTATTTATTACCTTTCTCGGTGCCTTGTAAAAAGAAAGATAATAGACCGGAAGGCTCGACAAGACCGCATTGATCAAAACGACCCTACCACCAAAGGATAAATACTTGTTTCTCCACCCTAGAAGCCTTTTTTGTAAAGAATTTATGAGAGAGGACCAAGTGGAGTACCTCCTAGGATTGGCACCTAACAATACACCTAGGAACTTGAAAGGAAGTCTACCAATTTTGCAGTTAAGAATGGTTGCTGCACTCTCCAAAAAACCCAGCTGTTGTTTGATTCCAAAAAGGCAACTTTTGTGAAAGTTGACCTTTAGGCCAGCCACTAATTCAAAAAGCCTTAGGATACCTTTTGTTGCCTGCACATTAGTTCTGGACATTCCCCCCACCATAACTGTAATGTCTGCATACTGAATGTGTGAAACCCCGACTCTTTGATCTCTACCCACGATGACATACTCCTTGTACACACCTAAATCCAATGCACTTCTAATCATACAATTTAATCCCTCTGCCACTATTAGGAATAGGAACGGTGCCAATGGATCTATTTGGCAAATCCCTTTTGACATTTTAAACTCCCTTGTTAGGCTACCATTTACCAAAACCGAAACCGAGGCGGATTGTAGGCAAGCATTGATCCAAGCTCTCCATTTCGTGCTAAACCCCATTCTTATGAGCATGTAGTCTAGGAACTCCCAACTAACCGAATCATAAGCTTTTTCGAAGTCCACTTTGAGAACCATGCTCGGTTTGCCTCCTTTCTTTGCAAACTCCATGATTTCGTTTAAGACCACCACTCCATCTAGTATATTTCTGCCCCTTAGGAAAGCCGTTTGATTAACATAAATCACAGAGTTCATCACTCGGCTCAGTCTCTCCGCTAAGAGTTTTGCCAAGACTTTGTACATGCATCCAATCAAAGAGATCGGTCTATAATCATTTATGCCACCCGAATTTTCCTTTTTCGGAATAAGTACCAGAAATGATGAATTCCCACCCTTTACCAACCTCTCATTCCTATGAAAATCCTTCATCATGTTGCAAAAATAATTTCCGACCACATCCCAAAATTTCTTCAGCATGGTAACATTGAACCCGTCGGGGCCGGGACTTTTATTCCCATCATAGTTCCACACTGCCTTCTTGGTGTCCTCCACTGAAAACTCAGCCGTGAGTTGTACATTATCTTCTGTTGAAATTTCTCTAAAGTTGATCCCATCCAACTTCGGCCTCCCCCTATTCTCTTCCTTAAAAGTTGACTCAAAATGGTTCGCAATGCCTTCCTTCAACAATACTGGAACTTCCACCCAGTCACCCCTTAACCATACCCCTTGCAATTTGTTGTCCCTGTTTATCTTTTTTATGCTTGCGTGGAAGTATGCAGAATTTGAGCCACCCAGCCTTAACCATTTAATTCTTGCTTTCTGGTAAATTAAGGAGTCTTGCATTCTAGACAACTTCCAGAAGGATTCAAACAAAAGTTTCTAGTCCAAGTATCACCTTCGGAGAACTCCCCCCTTTCACCCTTGTCATCCAACTGTTTTATGTCTTCTACAATCTTTGTAATGTTTGTATCAATGCTGCCAAATGAATCTCTGTTCCAAGTCCTCAACTCCTATTTCAGGTTCTTCAATTTTTCTTTCAGAATGTAAGTTCCCGAACCACTTACTTCGAAACCTTTCCACTTTTCTTTGACCAACTTCTCGAAATCACTATTTTCTGACCAGCAATTCAAGACTCGGAACTGTTTGGGGCCCCAGTTAACAACAGTCGGTTTCAAGACGATCGAACAATGATCGAAAACAGTTCTTTTCAGCCCGAACTGAACTAGTTCCTCCCACTGATTAGCCCATTCTTCAGAGATTAAAAATCTATCCAAATGACTCATGCTAGTCCCATTTGCCCTGTGCCATGTGTCTTTTCTACCGATAATAGGCAAGCCAATTAACTCCAAATCTTCTATAAAATCACTGAATTCTTCCATTTCACCTGTGACTATTTGGATGACTGAACCTCGCCTTTCCTCTGTATACCTTACTATGTTGAAATCTCCAGCTAGAACCCAAGCATCATTTAGGTTATCAGCCCTCAATACCTTGAGTTCCTCCCACAGTAGTCTCTTTCCAGCCAAATTGCATGGAGAATAGATGTTGAAGATGGAACAAGGAAACCGATTCCTGCCTCGCAGTCCTTTGATGCAGATAAAACCGCTCCCCTCAAAATGATCCTGCATCTTGAAAGAATCTGGGTTCCACATACTTAATAAGCCCCCAGAGTTCCCATTTGATTTCTTGAAACCCTAGCACACATCCGAACTCCCACACAACGCCCTACAAAAGCTTGTGTCTATAACTTCCATCTTTGTCTCCTAGATACATATGAAGTCCATTTTTTCTTCTCTAATTATTCTCCTCACTGCACTCTTTTTATCCTCTCCCTAGCCCCCTAATGTTGTATGAGGCTATATGCATCAAGAAACCTCATTTACCCCAACCATCGATCCTGCTGCTTGCCGAGTGGTCTGTGCCCTATCCCTCTCCTCCATAACTATTAAGGCTTCAATCATACTCTTCTCATCTTGTTTTGTAGATACCCCTATTGCCTTCCCCATTTCCCAAATTTCAGTTGCCTCCCGGTACGCTTCAACTCTAATTGAAGCTCTAATGAAGCTCGCAACATGTGAATCCTCAATCGGGTCACTAATCTGAGATGGAGCAGAGAAAATGTTAGAGTCAAGTAGAGGCCTCTTACCGGATGCAATCTCCGATCTTCGGTCCTGGTTCTGTTGTTCGACACAAATACTGGTAGCCCTGTGTTTGTGTCCCCCCCCCCCCCCCCCCCCCCCCCCCCCCCAACTCGAGCCTAACTTCTGAAAGACTCTTCCTATAAGGCCCTTTTGTTGTTGTACATTTCCATCCAGAGAATCCTGGACCACCAAATCACATAGCCCACTTGGTCTATCGGGTCTCGCGTTGTTAGGCCTCCCTGTTGAGCCCCCCACTATTTAAGTTTCTATCTGCGCCCTCATCTACGATCCCCAAGTCTGAATTTCCATTGGTGGCCAGGTCTATTGTGCAAAAACCACTCCTATCACTGTTATCGCTTGTTGTGCCAGGTTTTGGTCCACCCCCTCTTTTTACTCCCTCAGTGAATTTGACTCTAGTGGATCTACGATCCAATTCTTCCTCTGCGGTTGTTGGGCTTTCCAAGACCTTCCCTGCCTTTTGGACATTTGATAGAGTGTTGGCTACCTGTTCCTCCCCAGCTTTATCAGAGGGCACGTCTATGTTCGTACTCAGAGTTTGTTGTACGATACCTGCTCCTCGAGTCCCCCCCTGTTTCAGAATCATCCTTGTAGCTAGCCTGAGGGATTTCCTCAGTAGACTGTACCTTCCCAAATTTTGATTTTGAAAATTCAAGATTTAGCCTTGTGATGTCGTCATCCCTTTGCCCCGCCGTGAACTCCATTTCTGGTACCATCAGAATGCTGTTTGCCAACGATACTCCTTCTTCTGAGGATAGATCCTGAGTTCTGGTAAATCCAGTCAGATGTGAATCTGTTTGTATTGGACCCAAACGATTCCTCCATAACACGGATAGAGAAAGTTACTCCGTTGACCTTCACTTCCACCACCCTATTTATGAATTCTGGCACTGAAGTTTTGACCAAAACCCTTGCCGTATCCAATCTGATTTTTTCCCTGGTAGACTCGTCAATGGAAATGAATGTTCCAATCAGCTGTGAAATATGTTTAAAGAAGTTTTCATTCCAAATATGCACTGGAGTTCCCGATATTTTGAGCCATATAGATCTGGAATTTGGGACCGAATGTGTATCCCACGGACTAATTTCAGAAAACCATCTTGCAAATTCTTTATCGTTTTTTCCAGCGTTTCTCTCAGACTACTGCCATCCAATTCACGAATAAGTGCCAAATTCCCACCATGGGAGTAATGGATACTGATAGAAGAGACTCCAAGTGAAATTTCTTCCTTAGATCCGTCACCCCTTCAGGATCCCATGTCTTCCCCACAAAACTTGTCTTCAGCCAAGCCAAATCCTCATCGCTCGCATTGAACTCCAAACCGCTGAAACGATTTTCACCAGGATGACCTCTTCTGTATGGATTAGAAGGACGTGTATTGTTCCTCGTATGTTGTCCATTAAAGGCCCCTCCTGACACAGCTTTAGCATAGCTGGTACCACCATGAATGCCATTTGTTCTATTAAATGTGCCTGGGACCTGTTGTTGACTCCTACTTGTGTTTCTTGCACCCTCACGCCCGTAGAAAGGAATGTTGACCCTAAGTTTAAATGACCCAATCTAGATGGAGTCCAGCTTTTCCTCCAAAGCCTTTGGATTTCTCACTTCCAGAAACCTTACAAATCCGAATTTTTTTTCCCATTTTTGTCCCTCTTTGGTGGAATGACCAAGTCAATCACTCCGCCCCATTTGAGAAAAACTCCCCAAAGATCTTCGTAAGACATATTATCCGGGAAATTAGTGAAGTAATAAGAAGTTGAGCCCCTGTGATGTTGGAATTTTCCAGCTCCATTGAATCTATCCTTCCCTGGATTCCCCTCCCAAACTCTCCAGCTCTCTTTTTCTCTCACTTTCTCTCTCATCTCACTAAAACCAAAGGGTTTTTTTTAGATGTCTCTCTCATATATTACTTCATCATGCCATATGGAATGGGAGTTTGAAAATCCGTCATGATGCTATAACTGGGATTGCCCCCCAGTCGTACTACTACTAAAAGCACAATTCATCACCTAAGTACCAAATCCCGTAAATGTTCTTAGTGTTTACACGGTTAGCAAATCTCTTAAACTTGTTCTTTCTTTCTTTTTTTTTCTGTGAAGAAACTTGTGTAAACGAAACCCCTTAGAATGCTCAAGGAGTGACGTACTAACCATCCTTATATTTGACAAAAACGACAATAATTTTGGCCGTTCATTATTATCTAAAACAAACTTTCTGCAATACATATTCTTCATCGCACAGCTTATTTATTTATATCATATTTCGAAATTAATTCTTACTGCAACGATGTAAATTTAGGGAGTTTGATATGCACAATATAAGGGTAGAAATAACTTTCTGAAGTATCTAGTTAACGAATTTCTAAAATAAGATTGGACAAGTCAAATTGCAATACTACACATATTTATACGAGTATGCCTTCTCTCAGCCAGAGCGAAACACCTATTAAGCTAATACATTCACCTGTAAGGTTCACAAACCCACAAAAGTACCACTATGACTCTACAAAAAATAGGTGAATGCTAAGGTTGGGGATAATAGTCCTTCCAGTCCTGCATTCTCCTGGCCATTGGGCAGCCAAGACAAATAAAGGAAAAAAAAAAATGAAGTGATTCCTGGCATAAAAACAGTGCCCTTGTTCAGAGAAATAAAATGTAATGTTTAGATTTTTTTTTGTTTTTTTTTTTTTTCTACATTGATTTCCACTGTTCAGAGAGTCCAATCTACCCATTGGTGTAGCGGCTAATGATTCCATAACCTTGACAAAAGGGATCAAAATTGTTTTGATAAATAACTGTATATTAATCAAGTGCAGCTTTATTTTTTCTACCAGTTATTGGCTTGGGCAAGCCATCAAAGATTGGTTTTGCAATGGCTGCAGTTGAAAAGGCCTGTAAATCTGGTTTCAAATTCCACATTGAGGTTGGCCAAATGGATGAGGAGCCACTGTTATCCTGATCTTGTAAACTTGATGTACTTGATGATTTCCTCACACCAGATGACCCATCAGTTACAAAAGCATCCCCCAAACCTATTGGCACAGGACTAAAACCACTTGATTCTGAGTCAGCTGTCAATGCAGTTCTGCTAGCTGCTTTCTGTCTCAGAGCTAAGCCCTTTCCTGTTCTTGATGGGTGACCACCACTGCTGCTATTATCATGCCTCAAAAGCAGCTCTGGTATCTTGGTAAAGTCAGCTTCCGATTTTTGACGCCGCCGGACAAGTTTATCGTTCCATTTATCCGAGTCAACTTCCCTGGCTCCGGCAGCTGGTACAGTATCAGACTTTTCCATAATCTCTTCTAATATTACATTGACCAAACTTCTAGATTTCCGGTGACGATTCAGAGGTCGGTAGGACATAGGCGAGTCCTCAGAGGACTTAGAGGTCACTTTCAGTCCATAGTAACCCTGTAAAGAGCTCATGGCTGGGGAGACCTTCCGCTCAGAAGATTTCATTCTCACGGACTGGAATGATTCAAGCAGATCACGGTGTGCATGATCAGGTGGACTATTGTCAGAGGTACCATGTCTGAAGGGACAACATTCATGGTTAGTAGTGATTTAAATGCTCATAGGACAGAAATCAATCAGGAGTAACGATATTACAAAGAAATTATGTAATGAAACCAGAAGACACTGGGAAAATTATAGATATATTTCTTGTAGACTGGAACCGCCTTACGACAAATTAAACTCCCGAAGAAACATATGAATTCACAGTTATCCAAATGAATATCTTTATAATGAGCAATACAGAAGTCAACCGTTGTATTTATCTAGAAGCAGAGTACAGAAATGATTGATAAGAGTATTTTTTTCATAATAGAATTACATATGAACGAATAAAATAACATGATGAGGATAGAATACTTTGGTATGATAATAGAACAGAAAAGGACAAAAATGTAATTTGCATGATAGTATTGACACAAGAAATTTAAAAGCAAAAGAATTTGACCAAATGATATAATAAAAATAAGGATTTAATTTTGATCCATAACGGTAGAAAGATTTTTACACTATTCGTGTGTGAACGATATGTTGTCAACTAAAAGCTGTTATAAAAGCCTTTACTAAAAGTGTAGAAGTGTCAAAGCTTGTACACTGACACTGGATACAATCTAAATACCTGTTACTTGAATCTATTTATTTATTTATTTATAAAAATTACACCATATGATATCATTCTAGATTCACCTTCAACGTCATATTCTTGTTTGCCTGTACAAGCATGCACAACACATGCAATTAACCAAAGCACAATAAAGAACTAAGCCTGCTATTTTAACATAATCATGGTCAAACTATCAAACTCCCTAAGAAAGCTCCAACTGAAGTAAAAGAAACAAAAATTTCCTTCTCCCACCATTTTGTTTCTTTTAATAAAAGACACTTCAAATATTTGAATTTTGAATAACTAACACTAAAAAGGATAAGACCTAACTTTTTGTGTTAGTGCTTGGGTGCTAACAGTACTGTTCCTTAATTCAATAGAGACAAACATACCCTGTAGTACTTGAACCATTTGATAAACAAGGAGATGGAGGGTGCCTTCCTGGTAGTGGAATCTGGAGAGTTTTAAGCGCAAACATTTGATGGTCCGTAACAAGGCCATTCATCTTTTTTATGTCTGGAACCTAAAATTTCCCAAAAAGCCAAAAAGAGCAGAAGAAATTGTAACTTCTTTATGTAACTCAAGTTAAAGAGAGAACATAAAAGAAATAAGAATTCAGCACTTTTCCTCCTTTCTAAAGTGGTGGAGGAGAGAGTTAATCAACAATGACATTAACATAAAGGAGCAAATACTTTAACCAACACTAAAAAAATAAACAAAAAAACAACTTTAGAATGAAGATATGTAACATAATATCAAAACATTTTAATGTCTGTTTCTTACTTTTTCTTAAATTTCCTGTCAGCTTTTTTCTCTTATCCCTATAATAACAGATGAGGGTTACAAACCAAAACACTTCAAAAGGATACCATATTAAAAAGAGGCTACACCACCCACCTATCTATGCAACAACAACCAGAAAACTTGCATGCAATTTTGACTCATACGCCACCATTTAACCATCATACATACCAACATTTATACTTTTTTTGTTTTTTGGTAAAATAAATAACACAAATTCCAATACTTTCTATACAAGAAGAATCAAGCTTAAATAGATATTAAAAAATAAAATTGATATTGAAAACAAAAAAAAGGTACCTCAACACCATACTTGATTGCAATGCCAGCCAAAGTGTCCAATTTGGAAACATGATGCTCTATGTAGCCAAGTCTAGGAGGAGATGAAGAAGGAATCACAGGGCTCCGTTCTCTGCTGGGTGTGTCTCGATCTATAGAACCATCAATTTCACACATAAATTGATCATAATACCCATTGTTATGTTCTTTCCACTTTTCTCTTTCCATCATTTTTTTCTATCGAATCAACAGCCCAAACCCATCTCAAATCGTTGTGTTTTGCGTGAATTCAAATGTGTATTGGCCCGAATTTTGTTTCGGATTCGGATTCAGAGCGTGATTTTGAGATTGGAGAATGTCGTTGAAAAACAGATTGGAGAGGATTGAAGAACAGGGTTGCGGATTTGGGATTCACGAGAATGCAATATGCTTCTATGCTGATCGAATCGTGTTGTTGGGATTTGGTGGGTGTTGTTTGTGTTCTTCCTGAATTTGGGTGAGCGTTTCTGTTCCACTTTCTCGGGAAGACGAAGGAAAATGGAAGCTTTTTTCTTTTCTTTCGCCGTTTTGTTTTCCTCAGTTACAAACAATTATTAAAGTTTTTAGAAAGAATTTTTAAAAAATAAACCGATGAAAGAATTTTTTAGAAAAAAAATTAGAATGGAGACATAAAGTTTTTTTTTTTTGGAAAGGAATGGAGACATAAAGTTAAAAAATAAAAATTATGTAAAAATAATTTGTTATCATAAAAAATAACAAACCATTAAACTCAAACAAATTGTTGTTAGTCAAAGTTTCCCACTCTTTAAATTAATTCTACGTGAGAGAGCAAAACAAGTATCTCAAAGTAGAGAACATTGGTTATCATTGATTTCATTTCAATCTCATGATTACAACCTATACCCTCCACACCAGATTATCCCTCTCCCCAACACCCTCCACAACCCCTCCCCACAGCCACCTCCACCCTTACTTCCACCTCCTCATGGGAGAAAAATGACCCAACCGAGCTTGCTTTGCACCATATAGCAATCATTCTTTTCGATCCTTTGCCATTAAAGGACCTTCAATCATTAAAGAGAGTACAAACTATTGAAATCAATAGAGTGATACTGCAAAAATTGAAAATTCCAACAATGCCTCGTTGTACAACCATCACCCGAACTCGTCATTGTTTCGAGGTAGAGGAACTAATCGGGCCTTGATTTTTGGTTGTTGTTGCCGTCGAAGGTTGCGATGTTCGGCAGAAACAACCAGAGGCTATCAGATCTCGAAGCTTTGTCGTGGTCGGCAGTGGCAGCAGCGAAGGTTTTGTATATGACACGATGAAGGTGGTTGTGCCACCACAGTTCTGAGACATGAGATGAGTGTTTGAGCTTGTAAGCGAGGCCAAGAGAAGCATAATCGACGAGGCGGTGGCGGTGACAAAGGAGAGAGGGGGGAGTGAGAGAGTGGGGATGGAGGGACCGCAAGCCGAAAGAAGAAGAATTGCAAGAAGAGGAAGAAGAAGACTAAGAGGAGAAACATGTAGATGATGATGAGACATAGTCTCAAATGTGCTTCCGTGAAGAAAATCTCCACCTATTTACAAGATTGAAGAAATGAAGTGTTTTGATGACGATGTAATCTTTTGTATTTCTAAGTTTGCTTTAGTAGGTTTTGATGTATGTCATTATGTAACTTAGTTTGATTAGATGGCTTAACAAAATAAAATGGTAATAATGCTTAACCTAAAATAGAAATCAATTAGAGCTACAATAAAATGCCAAATGATGAAAAATGTTTTTAAGCATACAAGTAATCACATATATAGTTGTACATTGGTCTACTTTAAGGAATATTTGAAATTCCATCAAGAGTATTCAATTACCAACTTATGTATGCTATTACTCAAGCAAAAGGGCATTTTTGAGCAGAGTGTTCAAATACCCCTGCCTAGTATTCGAATACCCATGTTCTGTTAAGGTTGCTGGCTTCTGTTAATTGGGAGTATTTGAATACCCTGTGGAGTATTCGAATACTCACATGAAAAGTCCAACAAACTTTAACTTTTTCAGCTCCAATTGAATTCTATATAAAGGGCATATGCTTAAGAGTTTTTAACGTGAAATCCTATACTCAAATATACTGTTATTATGCCAAAATTGAGAACCATCTTTTCATTCTTTGTTAAAAGTGATCTTAGAAGCTTTTCAAGCTTTAGTGCACAAGTGTTGTGCTAAGGAATTTCTTTTCTACTCAATTGTATTTATGAGTTTTATATTGGGTGATTGAATCCCATATTGACTAAAGGGTGTGGTATCTCTTGAGTGGTGTAAATCTTTGTTGGTGTGGTATCCATCAAAGTGACCATTGGTGAAAAATCTTTGTTGGTGGGGTATCCATCAAAGTAAGGGTGAGGCATCCCTTTGTGAGTTGTTGGTGAGGTATCCAACAAGGTTCAAGAGTGTGGTATCTCTTGAGAGTGTTGTTAAGTCTCTAAAATGTCTGCGTGCATTTTCCTAAGTTTTGATGAAAACTAAACATTGGGTAATGATTTAATTAACCTATTTTGTGGTTGCTAACCTGTCTACTTAGTGTACAGATCAGAAGATTACAAAACTCACCTGTCTGTCTACCTAAGTCTCACCTGTCTGTAGTAACCAAGAAGTCAACCTGTCTGCTGACTAGGATTGTTGATTATGTGCAAACTAATTTTACAACCTGTCTATACCCTTCAACTTGTCTAAGGTTCTTCGTTAAAGGAACTCAAAGTACAGGAAGCTTTTGCAAGCTGTCCCCTCATGAAGAATACTCTGAGAACTTTCTCACGCTTATCAAGAAACTCAGAAGTGCTCTCTCTCAAGCAAACAAGGAAGTCAGAGATAAACTTCCAGTTAAAGAACATTTCCAACATGCTTTATTCCCTAGTACTTTCAGTCATTACACAAAAAGGGAAATGTACTCTGCAAAAGTACAAAAGCACTCTGCACAACTCTGAGTTGGCGTCTACACGATACATAAAGCTATTATCCCTCATGTTAGAGTACAACCAACGTCTTCATTGCATTAATGGCTGCCCAGAACGACTATATTGCATTTAATGAAGCTCTGCCTGAAGCCATAGTTGCAAGGAATGTCTCTAACGGATATTAAATGTTTGAAGGCTATAAATACAGAAGTCATTGAAGATGAACATAATCAGAGTTTTTACAAAGCATTAAAGAGCCATTACTCTGTTCATTTATTCATTCTGTATTCTTCAATCATTTGAAGTTATTACGCAGACTTTCCTAAAGCCTTATATTTAAACCACTCTCTGAGTGTTAGTGAAAGGTCTGTAAGTGTATTTATTACAAACAAAACTCTCAAACAAATCTGAGTGAGCCTGAAGAGGCTAGGTGTGCAAAGAATACTTGTGTTGGAGCCTGAAGAGGCTAGGTGTGCAAACAATACTTGGAGTCTGTAACTTGATCAGTTATAGTGGATAAATCTTGGTGCTGCCAAGGACTGGACGTAGCTCTTTGTGTTGAAGAGTGAACCAGGATAAATCTCCGTGTTAATCTCTCTTCCCTTAATCTCTTTAGTTGTTTAGATTATATATCATATGCTTTCTAACTAAGGGGTTAAAACTGCTTTTATCAAGACTGTTTCTGTTTTATACGTGTGTTGTTTTCTGCAAAAACTACAACAGACAGGTGACCTGTCTGTGTAACCTTTTACACCCGTCTGTGCTTGGCTTCTGCATGCAAAAGTTTTTAACTTTATTTTAATTTCTGATAAACACAATTCAACCCCCCCTTCTCGTGTTTATAGCTGTCTATTTCAGTTGGTATCAGAGCTCAGCCTCTGGGTTGAGCATCTAACAGTGTTGAGGTAAAAGATCCTGAAGAATAGACATGACTGCTGGAGCTAGTGGAAGTAACCAGACCGAAGGAGCCTCCTTAACCAGACCTCCATTCTTCAATGGAGAAAACTACAACTATTGGAAAGATAGATTTCAATGGTTCATTCTATCTACAAACTCAGACCTCTGGGATGTCATCACAGATGGTCCTTTCATCCCTAAAAATGATGACAACACTGACAAACCAAAAGCTCAGTGGACCCCTGCAGAAAAGGCAAAATGGGAGCTGAATCACAAAGCCAGATACAACATCATTTGTGCACTCAGTCCTGATGAGTTTGAGAAGGTCTGTGCCTGTGATTCTGCCAAAGAAATATGGGATACCTTAGCTGTCACACATGAAGGAACCGCCAAGGTCAAAGAATCAAAAATTGCCATACTTGTCAGAAAGTATGAACTATTTCTCATGGAAGAAGGAGAATCTGTTGCTCAAATGATTGGGAGATTTCAAACTATCATCAATGGTCTAAAATCTCTTGGCAAAGTTTACTCCAATGCTGAGAAGGTTGGAAAGATACTTAGGAGTCTACCTAAGCAGTGGAGACCTCTGGTAACTGCTATCTCTCAAGCCAAAGATCTTTCCACTTTGACTATGGATGAACTCCTTGGAACACTTACTGTTCATGAGCAAGAACTTGGAGATGAAATCTCAACAAAGAAGGGCAAGTCAATTGCTTTGAAGGCTGATCAAAAGTCTTCCAAAGCCTCTAAAGCTTTAAAGGCAGACGAGTCATCCAGTGATGCTGACCTGTCTGAATCTGAGGATTCTGAAAGTGATGAAGAACTATCTCTCCTAACTAGAAAGATAAAGCTTCTCCTACAGAAAAAGAAGTTCAGAAGGGATAAGCCATTCAGAAGATTCAACAAGGACAAAAATTTCAAGGATTCCACCTCAACAGACAAAAACTCAATCGTCTGTTATGAGTGCAAGAAACCAGGACACATCAAAGCAGAATGTCCTCAACTCAAGAAAGCCCCATTTAAGAAGTTCTTCAAAAAGAAGAAGAAAGGAATGATGGCCACTTGGGAAGATCTAGAGTCAACATCTACTGATGAGGAGACAGAGGAAGAAGCAAATCTCTGTCTAATGGCTAACACTGACTCTGATTCAGATGATGAGGTAAATTCTGATTATGAGGAATTACTTGATGCCTATGAAGAATTGTTGGAGGAATCCAACTGTTTGTCTAAGGCTCTCAAATCTCTCAAGAGAGATCATGTTAAGCTCCTTAGTGAGCATAAACAGAAATCTCTAGAGTGTGAGAAATTTGCCAAAGAGAACAGTGAGCTGAAGACTGAAAAGTCTAATGAAGCTAAGATCTCTAGTGATACATCACAGTCTGAAGAAGTTGAAAAACTTCAACAGAAAGTGGAAGAGCTCACTTCTGATCTTGCCAAATTTGTTAATGGTAGAGATAATCTGACAAAGCTGCTTGGCTGTCAGAGGCACTCCCTTAACAAAGAAGGTATAGGATATGTCCATCAGATACATCATAAAGTATCAACTAAGCACTCTAAAGTGTCTGCTACATCTATTTCTATTAAATCCATACCTGTCTGTAACTTCTGTGGAAAGACTGGACATGTTATGTCTAAGTGTCTCCACAAGAAAAGAAGGAAGTCTTCACAGACTCCTAGAACTAACAGAAAAGGACCCAGAAAACTATGGGTACCTAAAGATCAAATAATCTCTGTTGCAGATGTCCTCAACAGCACAAAGAAAACACCACTGCTGGTACCTGGACAGTGGCTGCTCGCGACACATGACAGGAGAAAGGTCTATGTTCCTAGACCTCCAACTTAAGAAAGGAGGACATGTGGCATTTGGTGGAAATCAGAAAGGGAAGGTTATAGGAATTGGTATTATTGGTGGTAAACCTCCTCTTCCCTCTATATCAAACGTTCTTATGGTTAAAGGATTAAAACACAATTTGCTTAGCATAAGTCAATTATGTGACAGTGGATTTGATGTCTCCTTTACCAAAGATTTCTGTATAGTTAAAGATCTTAGTGGCAAAACCCTCTTTTCAGCCAAAAGGCAACAAAATCTGTATAAGATTGAACTGACTGATCTCTCAGATCAAAGTGTAACATGTCTGATGTCTAAAGAGGATGAAAGATGGTTGTGGCATAAGAAACTAGGACATGCTAGTATGAAATTAATTTCAAAACTAAAAAGAGATAACCTTGTGAGAGGATTGCCTGATATTAGCTTTAAGAAAGATATTTTGTGTGATGCATGTCAGAGAGGTAAACAGATAAAATCAAGTTTCAAATCTAAAAACCAAATATCAACCTCTAGACCTCTTCAGTTGTTGCACATGGATCTGTTTGGACCAGTTAGTGTTGCTAGCTTGGGTGGAAGGAAATATGGATTTGTCATAGTTGATGACTATTCTAGATTTACATGGGTACTCTTCTTAACCCACAAGGATGAGTCTTTTAAGGCTTTCTCAGTATTCTGTAAAAGAGTACAAAATGAGCAGGGTTTCTGCATTTCTACTCTAAGAAGTGACCATGGGGGAGAATTTGAAAATGAGCAGTTTAGTCAGTTCTGTGAGGAGAATGGGATCTCTCACAATTTCTCTGCACCTAGAACTCCTCAACAAAATGGAGTGGTTGAGAGAAAGAACAGATCTCTGCAAGAGATGGCTAGATCTATGCTCAATGAAAATAATCTCCCTAAGTACTTCTGGGCAGAAGCAGTAAACACAGCTTGTTATGTACAAAACAGAATACTCATTAGGCCTTTTCTAAAGAAGACTCCTTATGAACTGTGGAAAGGAAAAAGCCCCAACATCTCTTACTTTCATGCATTTGGTTGTGAATGCTACATATTAAATACCAAGGATCAACTTGGAAAATTCGACTCTAAGACTGACAAAGGTATCTTTTTGGGATACTCTGAAATGTCTAAAGCTTTTAGAATTTACAATTCTAGAACATCTGTTATTGAAGAATCTGTTCATGTCAAATTTAATGATAACTTAAAGACTGATAAGGAATTGTCAGATCTAGAAGATGATCTTGCAGGTCTTGATATAAACAAGTCAGAAGATCAACAACCTGACTTAACCAAACCAGAACCTGAAGCAGAACCAGACAGACCAGTGGAACAGACAAGTCAACAGACACAGACAAGTCAAAGTCCTCTTGAAAGAGACTGGAAATTCAAAACTCATCATCCTAAGGATCTCATCATTGGTCATCCCTCAGAAGGAGTAAGAACCAGATCTACCTTAAGAGAATCAAGCAATGTGGCCTTTTTGTCAGAAATAGAGCCAAAACACATTGAAGAAGCTCTTGATGATGAAAGCTGGATTCTTGCCATGCAAGAAGAACTCAACCAGTTCATCAGAAATGATGTCTGGACACTTGTCTCCAAGCCCAAAAACAAGTCTGTCATAGGAACAAGATGGGTCTTCAGAAACAAGTTAGATGAAGATGGCAAAGTTGTCAGAAATAAGGCAAGGTTAGTAGCTCAAGGCTATAACCAACAAGAAGGTATTGACTATACTGAAACATTTGCACCTGTAGCTAGAATAGAAGCTATTCGCATACTAATGTCATATGCTGCACAACACACCAAATCACTCTTTTTCAAATGGATGTGAAAAGTGCTTTTCTCAATGGAATAATTGAAGAAGAAGTTTATGTTAAACAACCCCCTGGTTTTGAAGATACTGATAAACCAGATCATGTTTTTAAACTTAAAAGGGCATTATATGGTTTAAAGCAAGCACCTAGGGCATGGTATGATAGACTAAGCTCTTTTCTCATGCATAACGGCTTTACAAGAGGTCAAGTAGATACTACTCTGTTTAAGAAAAGCTATAAAGAAAATTTCATTGTAGTCCAAATATATGTTGATGATATTATTTTTGGAGCAACTAATGAAAAGCTGTGCAAGGATTTTTCAAAGATGATGCAAGCAGAATTTGAGATGAGCATGATGGGAGAACTGAAGTTCTTCCTTGGTCTACAAATCAAACAGACAAGTGATGGAATCTACATCCATCAACAAAAGTATATCAAGGAAATGCTCAAGAAATACAAAATGGAAAATGCTAAACTTATGAAAACTCCCATGGAAACCAATGCAAAACTCAGTAAAGATGATGAAGGTAAAAAGGTAGACCAAACTGTCTACAGAGGTATGATTGGATCTTTGCTGTACTTAACTTCAAGCAGACCTGATATTCAGTTTAGTGTCTGTATGTGTGCTAGATTTCAATCTGACCCAAGAGAATCTCATCTTAAAGCTGTTAAGAGAATATTTAGATATTTGCTTGGTACTACTAATCTTGGTTTGCTATATTTAAGAACTAATGAATACAGATTAGTGGGATTCTGTGATGCTGACTTTGCTGGAGACAAAATAGAAAGAAAGAGCACCAGTGGAGGATGCCACTTCATTGGAGCAAACTTGGTCTCTTGGTCAAGCAAAAGACAAACAACTATAGCTCTATCTACAGCTGAAGCAGAATATATCTCAGCTGCTAGTTGTTGCTCTCAGCTTTTATGGGTAAAATATCAACTTGAGGATTACTCTATTTTTGAGCATAATATATCTGTATGGTGTGATAATTCTAGTGCTATCTGCTTAACTAAAAATCCAATTCAGCATTCTAAAGCTAAGCATATAGAAATCAAACATCATTTCATTAGAGATTATGTTCAGAAAGGTATTTTTGATATTAAGTTTGTTAAAACTGAAAATCAATGGGCTGATATCTTCACTAAGCCCTTAGCAGAAGAAAGATTTTTATTTATTAGAGATAATTTAAACATGCATTGTATTGTTGATTGACATGTCTGAGTATTTAAAACTGTCTGTGATCACCTGTCTGACTCTGCTGAGTCACTATGCTGAAACCCAACAGTTTTTTTTTTAAAATGGTTATTATTTATTCATTTATTTAAATACCATTTGTTAATCTGAAGCTAATCATAAACACGGCAGTTTCTACCTCGAAACCATGTTTTCATTATGTCTAAGTGGGCGCTACAGTTCCCCACACAAATCGTGCCATTCTTAATTAAAAATGTCTTTTTTCTCTCTCCTGCTTTCACTTCTTTAAAAGGCAAATCTTCAGAAAGTTTTTAAACTTTATCCTTCTCAAAAGCCCTAAGTCTTTTCGTCTTCGTCTTCCTCTCGTTCAAAACCCTTCTCCCTTCCAAAACTTTCACTTTCTCTCTTTTCTGAAAAATGGCATCTTCAAAACGCCTGTCTCCAAAAGAGATTGCTGAGAAATACGAGATGAGACTAACTGATGTAGAGGAGATTCTACCTGGAAAGACTGTTGATCTTCAACAGATGAAGAAATGGGGAATGGATGTCACTGAGGAGTTGGAATACTCTAAGTGGACACCCTTCTTTGATATCAAGGAGCTGGTCCATCCAAAGCTTGTCAGGGATTTCTGGAGGAATGCTGTGGTCATCACCAATGTGGTTGATGGAACCAAGAGCTTCAAGGCTCAAATGTCAGCTGATGTAACTCTTCTGTTCCCTATAAGCTCTCTGGAACTGGCAACCAGATGTCCAAGAATTGGAACTGCCTTCAGACCTGACTGGGAAGATCAGGTGGGAACTGAGAATATCAATATTGCTGTTTATGGTGTTCCCAACCCTGAGAACAAGAAGCCTGTCTGCATGGTGCCCAAGTGCAGGTTCTTGCACAAGCTGCTTCTGGAGTGTGTGATGCCCAGAAGAGGGTCAAGAGACAATGTGACCAAGTTGGACAGATTTGCTCTGTACCACTTGATTCACAAAATCAAGATAGACATCAATGACCTCATCTACATGTATCTTGAGTCTCTGATCAGAAGGACGAATATGCCTACCTACCCTTATGGAATGCTGCTGACAAGGGTTTTTAGGAACAAGATATTTGTTCCAACTGATGTCCACTTTGTGGACATGGCTCTGCCCATAGACAAGAAGGTCCTGTCTATGATGGGGATTGAAGGAATCCCTCTGGAGGATGAGGAAGAAGAGAAGAAGAAGAAGAAGAAGAAGCCTGCTGTTGAGCAGAAACTAAAGCAAATAGCAGAGGAGCCTGCTGATTCCACTGGTGAATCAGAGTATCCTATCTCTGAAAGGATTTGGAAAGCTGCTGGAAAGGTTGCCAGACAGGATCAAAGGCCTGAGGAACCCACAGCTTCTGAAGCATCTGCTGAGACAGTAGAGCCTCTCAGATTCAAGCTGAAGAAACCCTCTCCCAAGAGGAAGACCAGTGAGGCTGAAAAATCAGGTGTGGTTTCTGCACAACCCACCAAGAGAAGAAGACTGGTGAAGACCTTTGCCAAGGACAGACAAGTGAAGTCTGTGCCTAGTAAAGAGGAAGCACCTGCTTAGGGGGAGCAGACTTCTCCACCTGCAGAAGAGCTTAGGGAGATCAAATCTCTTAATCTGGGTTTCATTCCTAGAAAAAGAAGGTCAGGCTACCCTATGCCTGTTATGGCTGCTGCTGAAAGGGAAGCTGTCCCTGCAGAAGAACCTACTGCTGCTACTGCTTCTGCACCCTCCACTGACCTGTCTGCTGGAACACAGACAGTTGGTCATCTTGAAGAAGCTTCTCTGTCTCCTTCAAGGAAGAAAGCAAGGCTTTTTGAAGAACCACTCTTCACCTTCCCTTCTGCACCATCCTCTCCCCTTCATCTAGGTATTCCAGATTCTGTTGTCTCTTCCCCCTCTGCTCTCTGTGTCAACCCCTTATCTGTTGCCTCCCCTTTTCACTCACCTGTCTCCTCTCTCCCCTCTCCACCATCTTTTGATGTCCTGTCTGATGTATGTCAATACACAGTTGTTCACAGGGACTCAACTCCCAGAGAACAATCTGGCATATCATCTAGACTGTTTGTGAGTGATTTGCAATCTCTGATGACTGCAAGTATATCTCACTTATCTGTCATCCCTCCTCCACCACCTCATATTCTGAACCCATGTAGGGAGATCTTCTTTTATCCCCCTATTGTGTTGTTCATTAGAACACTGGAAGGATCTCACTATCCTGCCTCTGTTGTAATGTTACCCTCTAGGTCTAGATTTTTCTTTCTTTTAATCACAGGGTCTAATTCGTTCTTTTCCCACATAGACTCTCTCCTACCTCTACCTCCATCTGTCTTAGCCCAACAACCTCTTCCCCCTCCTATTCCAATAAGAGTCACTCGACTGTCTCTTTGTGAAAGACTCTCTTGTGTCTTTCCCTCTCCTGATTTTGACATAGTCAAAATCACCCCTCTGTTTAAAATAGCTTTTCTTCCTTTATTTTATTTCAGAACCATTCATCAACTTTTCTTTCCCCGTGTCTCCTCACCCTTCTCTGTACCTAAGGCACCCCCAGTATTAGCCTTACCCTGGTATCCATCTCTGTCTGCTGCTTCAACCAGCTTGTCTGCAGAAGTCTCCTCCTCTCAAATGGTGGATTCAGTGAGCTTCAATCTCCTTAAGACTGAGCTAGAAGAAGTCAGAAGACAATTGGATGAAGAAAGGCATGCTAGGCTGCTGTTAGAACAGAAAGTTGACTCCCTGTATCTTCTTTTTAATCAGCCTAGATGAGTAGTTGTAGGAACTGCCCTGTAATCGAAATGCTTATGATGAATACAACTCTTTTTGCCTTATCATTTTCTTTTTGTCTCTTTTTCTCTCCACTGTTATATCTTTACACTTTTTGTTGCTGACAAAAGGGGGAGAAAAATGTTAAGATGTTTAATGAATGTTTAAACAATTGTTCGTTCTCTAATATATCTCTGATACTATGAACTTAAACCTGCTGCATATTACTCTGATGCTCTTATTTGAACTCTAATGCATCTGTCTGCACATATAGAAAATATCAACTTGTCTACTGTCTGTACCTCTATACTCTGATATTTTCAAAGGTTCATTAAATCATCTGAATGTTTGTCATCATCAAAAAGGGGGAGATTGTTAAGTCTCTAAAATGTCTGCGTGCATTTTCCTAAGTTTTGATGAAAACTAAACATTGGGTAATGATTTAATTAACCTATTTTGTGGTTGCTAACCTGTCTACTTAGTGTACAGATCAGAAGATTACAAAACTCACCTGTCTGTCTACCTAAGTCTCACCTGTCTGTAGTAACCAAGAAGTCAACCTGTCTGCTGACTAGGATTGTTGATTATGTGCAAACTAATTTTACAACCTGTCTATACCCTTCAACTTGTCTAAGGTTCTTCGTTAAAGGAACTCGAAGTACAGGAAGCTTTTGCAAGCTGTCCCCTCATGAAGAATACTCTGAGAACTTTCTCACGCTTATCAAGAAACTCAGAAGTGCTCTCTCTCAAGCAAACAAGGAAGTCAGAGATAAACTTCCAGTTAAAGAACATTTCCAACATGCTTTATTCCCTAGTACTTTCAGTCATTACACAAAAAGGGAAATGTACTCTGCAAAAGTACAAAAGCACTCTGCACAACTCTGAGTTGGCATCTACACGATACATAAAGCTATTATCCCTCATGTTAGAGTACAACCAACGTCTTCATTGCATTAATGGCTGCCCAGAACGACTATATTGCATTTAATGAAGCTCTGCCTGAAGCCATAGTTGCAAGGAATGTCTCTAACGGATATTAAATGTTTGAAGGCTATAAATACAGAAGTCATTGAAGATGAACATAATCAGAGTTTTTACAAAGCATTAAAGAGCCATTACTCTGTTCATTTATTCATTCTGTATTCTTCAATCATTTGAAGTTATTACGCAGACTTTCCTAAAGCCTTATATTTAAACCACTCTCTGAGTGTTAGTGAAAGGTCTGTAAGTGTATTTATTACAAACAAAACTCTCAAACAAATCTGAGTGAGCCTGAAGAGGCTAGGTGTGCAAAGAATACTTGTGTTGGAGCCTGAAGAGGCTAGGTGTGCAAACAATACTTGGAGTCTGTAACCTGATCAGTTATAGTGGATAAATCTTGGTGCTGCCAAGGACTGGACGTAGCTCTTTGTGTTGAAGAGTGAACCAGGATAAATCTCCGTGTTAATCTCTCTTCCCTTAATCTCTTTAGTTGTTTAGATTATATATCATCTGCTTTCTAACTAAGGGGTTAAAACTGCTTTTATCAAGACTGTTTCTGTTTTATACGTGTGTTGTTTTCTGCAAAAACTACAACAGACAGGTGACCTGTCTGTGTAACCTTTTACACCCGTCTGTGCTTGGCTTCTGCATGCAAAAGTTTTTAACTTTATTTTAATTTCTGATAAACACAATTCAACCCCCCCTTCTCGTGTTTATAGCTGTCTATTTCAAGTGTGTTTCTTGTGGGTGAGGTATCCTACAAGAGGAGAGTGACTTTTGTAAGGAGTGTGATATCTCTTGTACAAACTTTTGTCATAGTGAATTTCTCCAAGAGGATTCTTGGAGACTGGACGTAGGCAACTCAGGTTGTGGAAAAGTTTTTGAAAAGCCAATTCACACCCCCACCCCCTCTTGACTAGGAACCGTTTCCACATCCTACAATTGGTATCTAGAGCGGGTTCTTGAATAAGGCTACTCACTTTTCAAGTCTCGTGGAAATGGCTTCTCAATCAAATTGGACAAATAATTATGTTTCTATTTCTAAACCCCTTATTTTCAATGGTGAAGGCTATTCTTATTGGAAAGCAAGAATAAAAATTTTCATTGAAGCTATTGATGTTAATATATGGGGTATTGTCTTTAATGGTCCTTTTGTACCTAAGTATGTTGTTAATAATGAAGAAAAAGATAAGCCTAAGTCATTATGGACCGAAGATGACAAGAAAAAGGTCCAACTAGATAAGAAGGCTAAGAACACCATTACTACCGGAGTTAGTATTGATGAGTTCTTTAGAATCTCCACTTGTAATTCTGGAAAGGAAATGTGGGATACACTTGAAGTGTCACATGAGGGCACTAGTGAAATGAGGAGAGCTAGAATGAACAATTTAACCCATGAGTATGAATTGTTTAGAAGGGCATTCAAAGATCAATCCTATTGACTTTTAACTATCCATCAATCCTTAGTTTCATTATTCTTAATTAATTTCCATGTCTTATCATTATGGGGAATTAATCCTTTAATTCCAACTTCATTATTAATGTCCCTAAAACACTCATAAACTAGTCTTAGGGTCTTTAACTAAACATTTGAATATAACATTGCCTCTCATACTATGGCCTCGTTTGGGTAAACAACTTAATTATAAGAGCTTATCACATAAGACCTTATCGAATGAGAGTTTATGCCATAAGAGCTTATGAAGAAAGGGGCAGGAGAGGATTCGAAGGAGGGAAAACATGGAGGGGTCATAAGCACTTGTTAAAATTCCATAAGCTTGTTCCAGTAACTTATGAAAATAAGTCAAAAATTCCTTATGGGATGGCATAAGTTACTTTTATAAGCTCTGCCAAACACACTGCATAAGAGCTTATATCATCAAATAAGTCAAAAGGAGCTTAAATAAGCTCCTCCAAACGCCACCATATTCATGTCTTATGAACAAACTGGGAAAACATCCCTTAACTCATTTATCATTGTTAACATAGTTTAACATCTTTAACATCATTAATAAGCCCTATTAATTAATTAGAGTCTTATTAACGTCCACGTTGACATAACAAATTGTTTTCGAAATTGTTGTCCCATTTTGTGTTCAAATAATGCAACAAAAATTCAAAAAGAAAATAATTTTTTTTAAATAGTGTATAACTTCCGTTTTACTTGTCATAATTTAATTGAGTAAACACCTTATTTGATCCCCTGGAATTGTGAAGTAGTATCAACCTGGTACTTGAAATTATCGAAATTTCAAAAGCGTCCCTGTATGATTAGTTAATATTAATTTAGTCCCTTATTTTACTAATTTAATATCAATTAAATCACTGAGACTGCTAACTTAAAATCAACTTAGTCCAAACGATTTTCAACGGAGGGACTAAGTTGATTACTGTTTTACAACTTTAGGGACTAATTTGGAATTTCAATAATTTTATGGACTAGATTAATACTACTTCATAATTTCAAGGATCAAACTGGGTATTTACTCTAATTTAATTTAATTAGATGAGACTGAGGAGATTGAAATAGAGAACTTGTATTCCTATCCCCTCTCTACCCTCAAACCTCGTCCCTGGAGATCTTGACCAGAAGCAAAAACACAAATACTCACTGCAGCCCTCACGTTCGAGATGGCTAACCAAGGGAATGTCCATGCTCATGGGAGAGGTGTGCTTTAATGCAAGCAGCTGGAGATTTGATTGATTCTGGGTTCAAGGAACAAGGAAATATAAGTATCACCGCATGGAAGAGAAAGAAGAGAATGTGTGTGAAGGGGAGATGGAAATGTCCAAACTGCATTTAATCGGTGTGAATCGTTTGGATCGGTTTTTTTTAAAAGAAATTCATCCAAATCTTTTATCTTTGAAACGGATATTTTTTTGTCTTAAATCAATCCTAACTGAACCGCAACGATCCCTAACATAAGTAGGATCAGGCAAGAGATATGATCAATTTTTTTAAAATAAAGTAAATACAAAATAATATTTTAAGGGTCTTATTAACCAGTGTTCCATGGACATTGGTTAAGAAACCCACAAGTAGAAATTTTTTTATTAAAAATATAACTTTTATTTTTTCAAAGAATTGAGTACACTTTTTTCAATGAAAATTTTTGTTTTTATTCTTTAACAAATATTTAAGGACACTATTACCATTTGTCATATTTTAATACCATATGACAGCAGATCTATGGTTCTCCCACTGCTTTAAACGTGATTTGTGGTAAAAATAAATTATTTAAAACAAACAGCTGATAGTTGACTAATGAACCAAAATTACGGAAATGGAAATTGACAAAAACATATTTACTGTGATAGTCATGATCTATTAGTCAATAGAGCCGTGTTATTCGAACAACCGGCTTCGAACAACCTACGGAGTGTTACTATAGTATTATTGTAATGCTACAGTAATGCAATTTTTTTTAGTGTTGACTTTTTTAAAAAAAAAAAATTATTTCTAAAAAAACCTATTAACCAGATAATGAACTGAATTCATCAGATATTTGTACTTGATTAATCAGATATTTGCACGTACTTAACTAAAAAGCCCATTAACCAGATAATGAACTGAATTAACCAGATATTTGTACATGATTAACAAGATATTTGCACATACTTAACCAGATATTTGTTTCTCAAAAAAACCCATTAACCAGATAATGAACTAAATTCACCCGATATTTGTACCTGATTAACCAGATATTTGCACATACTTAACCAAAAAAACCCATTAATCAGATAATGAACCGAATTAACCATATATTTGTACATGATTAACCAGATATTTGTACATACTTAACAAAAAATTTATTTTTCAAAAATACCCATTAACCAGATAATGAACTGAATTCACTAGATATTTGTACCTGATTAACCAGATATTTGCCCATACTTAACCAAAAAAACCCATTAACCAGATAATAAACTGAATTCACCAGATATTTGTACATGATTAACCAGATATTTACACATACTTAACCAAAAATTTTATTTCTCAAAAAAACTAAATATTTAAAAAGGAACAAATTATTTTTTTTATAAAAAAAATTATTTTTAAAAAAAATCAAAAAAAAAATAACATTATTGTAACACTACAGTAACACTACAGTGAATCAACATACGGTTGTCACAGTATGTTGTACACTATAGGTTGTTGAAATAACTTTATTGTAGTCAATATATATAAAATTTGTAGTCATCTATTAGCCAATATTATATTTATAGGTGCTTCGGAGTTGGTGAGTTAATAAAGATTCAATTATTTACTTTAACCAAAAAAAGAATAAATTATTTACAGAATCATCTGAACCATTGATTAAGAGTGGGTGGATAGGAGAACTTGCCACCTATTGTCTCATTATTCATTGAGAAAATAACACATGCACATGAGTCCAATAAAAACGATTGCCCCAGCTGTCAACAGAGGAAGTCACTATTAGATCATATCTTCTGCTGCCTCTCTTGCCTCCCCTTCAGATATGGACACAATCAGTTGCATACTTCTCTTTCTTTTCACCCTCATCTTTGTTCAATGCCTTCATTCACTACTTTTCAATAGCAACAAATCAAACCACAAGCTTCCACCAGGACCTAATGGTCTTCCCATCTTTGGAAACCTCCTCCAACTTGGTAAAAAGCCCCACCAAACCATGGCCAATCTAGCCAAAGCTCATGGTCCAATAATGAGTCTCAAGCTAGGCCAAGTAACAACCATAGTCATGTCTTCAGCTGAGACAGCCAAAGCAGTTCTCCAAACCCATGACCAGTTCATGTCAAACAGGAAAATCCCTGATGCAATGAAAGGTGCTAACCATGACAAGCACAGCCTACCCTTCATCCCAGTTTCCCCTAAATGGAGAGAATTAAGAAAAATATGCAATGGTCAATTATTCTCCAACAAGAATCTTGATGCAAGTGAAGAACTTAGGAGAAAGAAGGCAATAGAACTTTACAATCACATCCTTCAAAGCAGCCTAAAGGGTGAATCTGTAGATGTTGGGAGGCTAGCTTTCAAGACTACAATAAATTTGTTGTCTAACACAATCTACTCAAAGGATTTGGTTCATTCTGTGAATAAAGCTGGAGAGTTTAAAGAGTTGGTGTCCAATATTATGAAGGAAGTTGGAAGGGCAAACTTGGCAGATTGTTTTCCTGTGTTGAAGATTGTTGACCCTCATGGGATTAGGAGGCGCACAGGTACTTACTTCGGGAAGTTGTTGAGGATCTTTAGGAGTTTGGTGAAGGAGAGATTGAAGCTGAGGAAAGAAACTAATTGTTACTGCACAAGTAATGACATGTTAGATTCTATGCTCAATAATGCTGAAGAGAACAACCAGGAAATGTATGAAGATATGATTGAACGTTTGTCACTGGTATTTCCTCCCTTACCCTTTTTTCTATTTTGGAATTACTCTGCCACTTTGCTAAATGATAGGCCTTGGATTTTAGCAGCATTTAAGATAGTTATAGTGTTCTGCAGATAAAAATATCTTCATCAATGTTAGTGGTTTGCTTAATTTATTATTTATACAGGAAATGATGTAAAAATAATATGAAAAGTTTTACTTGTAAATATTATTGTACCATTACTTGAATAATTAATTTGGACAATTTTTGTTTTTGTTTTTTTTTGCCGAACTTGATAACTTTGGTGGGTTCTAGCATGAAGTACCAGTTTTATTGGTATACTGATATACCCCAAAAAATTTTCATCAGGAATAATTTTTAACCATTGGATATAATAATTAAATAATGGATGGTCCAGATCTATTAATCTAAAAAAAATTGAAATGAAAAATAAAATTGAAAAAGACACATTTGCCCTTCACCCTTTTACCTTCCAACTACTGTTCACGGCTGTCCAGCCAGCTACCACCACCACCAGGTTCATCCTACCCCCACCCTCTGCCAAGCAAGTGGCAGCACCACCCCCACCCACCGCAGTCTCCCTCTCCATCTTCATCTCTGTTTCTCTTTGCGGTTGCCCTCCCTTCATCTCTGTTTCTCTTTGCGCGTGACTGCCCTCCCTTCATCTCCATCTCCTTGGTCGGGTTCGAATTTTGATGGATTTCATTTTCTCCATGCAGCCCAGCCCCAAATCTCTATAGGGGTGCGACGTGAGGCTGTCGGTGTTGGAGCAGCGGCGGCGATTGACGTCGGTGTCGCGGATCTCGACGGCAGCGGAGAGGAATATTCTGGCGAAGATGGTGGCGGGGATGAGGGACATGGAGAGGCTGTGGAGGTCGGGGATGGGGCGGCGGCGGAGGAGGAAGCGGGAAAGGTGGAAGGAGGGGAGGAGGTAGGTGGTGAACAGCGGCGAGCTGTTGAGGTGAGGGCGTTGGGTGGTCGGTGCCTCGGTGGGGTGCTGGTGAAGAGCTCAGGTGGAGAGCGGTCGTGGAGGAGCGAGGTCGAGCGGTGGTCGGATCTGGTGGGGTTGGACCCGCGGTGGCCGGATCTGGTGTGGGTGGACGTGCGGTGGCCGGATCTGATGGAGTTGGAAGCGCGGTGGCTAGATCTGATGGATCTTGTCGTGCGGTGGTCGGATCTGGACGTGCGGTGGTCAGATCTGTCGGAAGGATGGTGTGGTGGTGGTGGCTAGGGTGGTGGCTGGTGGGATGGTAAAGGAAGAAGAATATGTTAATAATGAGGGTAAAAATGGGTTTTCAAATGGGAAAAAAAAACCAAAAATATATACCACTAAAACTACTACTTCATGCTAGAACCCACCGATATTTTTATGCACACAAAGTATCTGTACTTTGAATAAAAGTTATTATTAGGTATCCCGAGAAATTGTTCCAATCAATTGTTTAAATAACATTTTCGATATTAATGTTCTTGCAAAATATCTCAACTAATTAGGGAAATGGATTTTGTAAGTTGCTTTTTTTGTTTATATATTGCATACGTCTAAAAATCTATTGTCCGATTTTGTTTCTCTATCCCTTATTTGTTATTTATGTTATGTAAAAAAAAAAAAGATAATCTATTTACTGCAACAACTTAAAAAAATAAAATGATAAATCGTTAACACATCTGCTCATCTGAAATCTTTGATTGGTATGTCACACAGAGAAAACTTTTTTGGGATATGAACTTCTTGTTCCTTGTTTACACCTATTTATTTGGGATAAAAGAAATAGATAATGTATTGAGACTTATATATCTCTAATTTTATTTGCTAAAACAATATTAGAAAATAAAGAAAATATAGTATGAATAACATTTTGGTACTAATAATACATTCTTGTTAGGACTTGTTTGTGGCAGGAACAGACACAATTACATCTACTGTAGAATGGGCAATGGCTGAGTTACTTCACAACCCAAATATCATGTCAAAAGCAAAGACAGAGCTAGAGCAAACTATTGGCAAAGGTAACTTAGTTGAAGAGTCCGACATTGTTAAACTACCTTACTTGCAAGCAATAGTTAAAGAGACTTTTCGGTTACACCCAGCAGTTCCACTTTTACTCCCTAGAAGAGCTGAAGTGGATCTAGAGATGAATGATTATACAGTCCCAAAGGCTGCACAAGTTCTAGTTAATGTGTGGGCTATTGGTAGGGATCCAAATTTGTGGGAGAATCCGAATTTATTTTCACCAGAGAGGTTCTTGGGGTCAGAAATTGACTATAAAGGCCGAAGTTTTGAGCTGACACCATTTGGTGCCGGGCGGCGAATATGTCCTGGCTTGCCATTGGCAATAAGGATGTTGTTCTTGATGCTAGGTTTGCTTATCAACTCCTTTGATTGGGAGCTTGAAGGTGGAATTAAACCAGAGGATATGGATTTTGATGAAAAATTTGGACTTACCTTAGAGAAGGCTCAACCTGTGCGAGCAGTTCCAATCAAAGCAAGCAGTTAATATTGCAAATTTAGTTTATTTTCTTTATCCATTGCACCATGTTTATTCTGTCCAATGTAGTGCAATCGTGTTGAAGAATTAAGAGAATCATTCGCATCTTGCGCAGGAAATGAGAAAATTAATTTTGGTACATCACATGGAATATTCGTGAAGTTACTAGTTAATTAGTTTGTTCATAAATATACATTTGGTTTTTTTCTTATTTTTTTTAATTTGGTCTTCTATATTTCAAAAGTTCTATTTTAATCATCTATGTCTCAAACGTTTGCCTTGTTTATGCTTTCCGTAATCTCTATTAATAACGTCGTTAACAAGGGTTACATAGCAGTTAACAGGGCTAATTCTAGGGTGAGAGACTTGTACAAGTCTCTCACCATGAGAGACTAATAGCTACCGTTGATTTTATCTGATCTCATGATTACATTTTGTATCCATTCACACCAGATAATTCCTCCCCCATCTCCCTCCACACCCCCTCTCCACCACCACCCATCTACTGTGTTCTCAACCACTCCGTCGTGTCCGGCCGCCGTGCCACCTCAGCACTGCCTTAGACTCCCCACCCACACCTAGTCACTTACCCCTCCCCCACAAACCCCACCCTGACCGCCTCCACCATGAAGACGAGGATCATGGAGATTAACAGAGCGTTAAACGGCATCGCGGAGGTGCTGTGCTTTGGCGCCACGGAGTCGAAGCAAACGCGGCGGCAACAATTTTCAGCTTATCCGGTGTGGGAGCCTTCACCCTTTGTTGCCGACCTGTTCCCTCCCCTCCGTCGCTGGCTGGTGGCTTCCTTCCCATCTCCCTCCCCCACCGACGCCTCACTTACAACCTTCTGGAGTCATCCTTGCAGCAGCGATCAAACGGAGAAGAGAAAGGTGAACTGTCCAATTGGATCTGTTGGATGCGTGGTGGTCGAATATGAATGTCAAATGCGAACGTGTGGACTGGCGATGAGGCTTAGAAGAAGGAGAACTGTTTGTGCCATTGAATACGTTTTGCTTCTGGTGTTGGTGGTGATTGAGAGGGAGAGGTCCGGCGGATGGTGGTTAGGATGGGTTGGGGGGAACGGTGGAAGGGGAGGGGATGCGGAGACAGGGGTGGAGTGGTGGTGGGGAGGAATAATTCAGTGCGGAAGATGTATGATATTATTGTGGGAATCAAATCAATCAACGGTAGATATTGGTCTCTCATGGTGAGAGACTTGTGTGGGTCTCTCACTCTAGAACTCACCGCAGTTAACATTCAACTTAGGTAGCTGACTTAGCATGTCTCTAACATGGTGAGGTGGAGCTTGCAGTCTTCTTCCCCAACTGTTCCACAAACCCTAACAGCAATCTTTCTCACTTTAATGATCTCCCTAGAAGCCACTACAATAACAAAATGTAAACAAGAGAAGGGAGGATTAAATTGTGTTTACCTAAACTTTTTCACAAAGAGAAAACTTTTTTCAAGTTATAGGAAACAAACACTTAAAAGACAATCAGATGCTTGGATACGTCTGAAGGTTTTCAACACTTGTATAAGACAAGTCTTTTTAGGGATAAAAAAGAAACCATTTTCAAACAAACAAAGCTTTGTTTAGGAAAGACAGTTTAACTCCGGATTAGTTACACAATAAACAAAAGTGCCATAATCAAAGCTAGGGTAGAAGGAATAATAGTTGATTCACTCTTAACTTAAGGTCATATCCCGTCTTTAGCTTCACCAGGATTTTGAAGTATAATTGATCATGTTACAGACGGGTTTTGATTTGCACATGTAGCCTCCCCAAGCTCTTTTCTACAACCAGTATTATTTTCATACTTAGTCTCTTTAAGGTCTAGCACTCACAAAGAGTAAGAAGTAAGAGTTAGTTTTACATATTCACTACAATAGATTCATGATTTAATAGCACGTACTTTTGGCATTTGATAGTGTTTTTTTGACGCTATCTATCTTGGCGCTATTGAAAGTTGTAATTGTCATAGATTTAACTACAATAGCATTTGTCTAACAAAACACTATAGTAGTTCACACTAAAATGTCCATCTAGGAAGTGGTGCTGACGTGAAGTCGTAATAAAGATGACACTAACTTGAAAATGTGCTATCTTAGTTATCCAAAATTGATAGCGCTATCTGAGTTTGAGCATATGATAACGTTTTCTTACGGAAACATTGCCAATTTTCCACCTTTTTTAATTGGCATTTTTGTGACACTCTTCTACCCAGCATGTTATAAGGCATTTATTGTAAAAGAAATTAAAATAAAAACATGCATTTTAATTAATAAAGTAAAACAATTGTCCATGGGTAGAAAAGTCCCACATGAACCAGTTTACAACGCGGAAATAATCAAGTTTAAAACAATGAAAATAATAAAAATAATAATGTCCCAACCTGATGTCACAACAGAGCTAGTACAACCGTTCCGTACATCACGGAAAAACAACTAGACAAAACTAACTAACAAAACGAAAGCCCTAACTATAAGTGGCGGCTCCTCAGAGTCACTCCTCTCCAGGCTGCTCGTCATCCTCTGCAAATGCCGATCAGGCCAAACACAAACAAATAACAGGGAGTAAGATTCATGTAAACATATACAGCGTGGGAATAGAAAACAAGGTAACATACAACATAGGCATATATCAACATCCAACAGTACTATATCAACCAAGTATGTTATGCTATGCTATGCAATGCATCAACTACTCCGCTACTCCAACAATGCATGTGGATCCAAACTAACTGAGGATGAACGACTTTGGAGTTACATATCCGTATTGGCCATAGAAGCACCAACACCGGCAGTTCACCAAACCTTGGGTGAACCCCATGGATAGCCAACGCATCAAACCGTGGATGCCTCATCACGGGGGGCCTCGGTCACCAAACCTTGGGTGACCTACCGTGGATGGCCAGATCACCGTACTCTCGGGCAATCTCCCCTTTGACGAACCTCCCCCATCAACAACTCCAACGCTCTATGCAAATGGCACAACAACAAACAATCTCAACCACCTCCTTGCTTGGGCCATGAAGCTCCCAAGACTTCAACATCAACATTCAAATTAACCTTAGACCCAAACCATGGGGTCAAGGCTCCCTTGGCCAATAAGCACCAAGGTTCAACTCAACGTGTTTGGGTCAATAAGCACCCAAGACTTTCAACTTATCAACATGCGGTAACCCAACGGATACCTACTTACCATCTTGTTATCTTGATTATCTTATATAATTATTAACCAGCTTGTCTAATCTTCCTCTTTGATTAGTCATCTCAACTTATAATCATAAGGGAATGGGGTTTAAAACCCCTTAAGTCCTTTAATTTTGTTTCTGTCCAGGAGGGGTCAGCATGGTCGTGCTTAAACCCCAGCACGGTCGTGCTTGGACACGTGAGGGCGTGCTGCCCTTTTAAGTGAAGCACGGTCGTGCTTCACACTCAGCACGGTCGTGCTTCACACTCAGCACGGTCGTGCTCAGCAGCACGGTCGTGCTGTTTGACCTGCACGGCAGTACTGAACAGCGTAGTTATTTTCCAGAATTCAAATGGGAGCACGGTCGTGCTCCCTGTTCAGCACGGTCGTGCTCATCGCGCGACAGTGCTGTTCTGGGCAGGAACAGTAATCGAATTTTAACCATTTGATTTAGGGATTAAACCCCTAAACTTAACACGTTTATTAAACCTAATTGTTCAATTAAACAGTTTTATCAACATTATACTCATCATAACAACAACCACAACAACGATCAACCATCCAACATCATTATGTCAATAATAACATAGCATCATATTCATAGGCAACCCTCATGTGCATAAGCATATAACACTAAAACAACCAAAAACATATTATCACCGATTAAACACCATATTATAACAAACATGCATACAACAACACCGGGGTCATGGGGAACCCCGTTACCTTACACTACCCACTGCCTAATGAATACAATCTCACTTCTCCCCATACCTGGATTGAAGGTTGCTCTAATAACGGTTCCCAACGGTAATCCGGTCCCGAATCCTCAAACGGCTTGCTCCGAAGTCAAGCCTTAGGTAACCAAAATAACCTTAGTCAGTTTCTCTAATAAAAAACAATAAAGAAACTAAAAAGGAGAAAGGGGACCATTATCTCTAAACAAGACGGACGTACAAAGCTTCCCCAACGGTTCCCAAAACTCCACTATAACAAGGAATGGAAAGGGAATAGGGAAAGAGGCGCTTGGAGCCTTAACAGTGGCTGCCACAACTATAGTTGTAGGGTTTCACGTTAACCCTTAAGTTCTGTGCCAAACTTATAAAGCTCGGACCTGAGCACGGTCGTGCTTACCCTTGAGCACGGTCGTGCTCCACTTAGCGTCAGCGAGACGCGGTCAGCACATTGAGCACGGGCGTGCTCACTATTGAGCACGGTTGTGCTCAACTTAAAATCAGAAACACGCTTCTGACTTTAAGTACGGGCGTGCTGCCTGATGAGCACGGGCGTGCTCATGTACCAGAAAGGGACTTTTAAGCTAAAATCCCACTTAGCCCTTAACCAACATTTTTAAAATAATAAAACTAGCTTTATAAAAACATTTCACAAAAAACGGGGTGTTACAATTTTCACTGCTTTTACACATTCCCCTACATTCAACAATTAAAAAAAACAACATCCAATTGTTTAAAAAAAATATAGCTTTAAGCATATAGTTTTGATATCTTAACCACGCTATTTTAATTAATATTGGAAGTTGAATTATATGATCACACCGAAAACAAAATACCACATTGTTGCAAATGACACTCGTGCACGAGTAGAGAACTAGAGAATAGGCATAAGGCAAATAAAGAATTCACTTTTATTTTACCAAAAAAAGGGTTTTGGGAAGGGAAAAGAGTGAATTGGAAATCAATCAAGCCCATGGCATCAGACAACATGGCAAAAGTAGTGGGAAATGTCAAGTATAACCCACCATTTGTGTTATTTGTACAATCAAATAGGACAACTTTCGGGACAACTTTTAGTCAATGGTTAATGCAATTTAAAACTATGGTTAATGACGTGTTGAACATTGTTAATGTTTGTAGACATATAGTAAATGAATAACTCATAAACCATATACTGAACTGTATCTACCGTTAATAAGTATATCAATGGAAGGTTAATACAGTTAAGTCGTTCAGTGAATGTTAATGAGGTATTCATTTTTGACATGTTTACCTATTAACCAAGATCAATACATCATTAACCATAATTTTAAATTGAACTAACCAGAAACAAAAAGTTATCTCATTTAGTTGTACAAATAACATTTATGATAACCCACTAACTTAAGCAAATAAAACATCCTTTCCGAATTCCGACTACTACTCATTTATATGCCTTAATCTTTGAAACAAATGTTTGAAATATTACATAATAATGACCACCTTGTTCCATAGCCAATTATTAACCATTTCTCAGAAATACAAAATTGAGCTAGCTTGTCACTTTCACTTCCAAAGAATGTTTCTTTTTGCGGTGCAATTTGCATATTATTCATTACTTGAATTAAGGTAAAAATGCTTGTAAAGGGAAAAAAATGTTGTGATGACTTATACCATATACTGAATAAATTGATGCGATAAGTAACCAAAAAGTAAAAAAAATTGATGTGATAAAATTTAATCGAGGGAAAACTCCTCATTCCTATGGTTTTTTATTCGTGGCCTTACACTTGTTAACATCAAGGTATTTCTTCCGTAAACGGATGGCCTTTGGTGTAACCTTCATGAAAACAAAAGAAAACGTAAGAGACATGTCATGGTGAAAACAATCAAGAATTATTACTGTGGCCAAATGAACATCATATAGAAGTTATAAGCACTATCAATGCGGCGCAACATGTATGTTAAATGGAAGAATCAAAAGGGAAAATATAGATAAAATTTTATTAAGTATTGGGCATGGGGTGGAGGGGGACTGGGGGATGAAGCATCCAAAATATCTCTTCATCATAAAATATCAGGAAAAACTATTGAGAATCATGGTTAATGAAGTTTAAAATCATGGTTAATGAAGTTCAGTTAATGGTTAATGAGTTGCCCACGTTTTTGAACTGCACCATGAAAGTTGTTGTCGAATTTTGTTGTCCCATTTTAATGTTCAAATAACACAACTGATATTTCATACAACCTCAAAGTGATGCTTAACTTGCTAAATTACTTGAAAGATTATGGAATAAATGCATGGTGAAATCCAGGAAACCAAAGGACACTGATACGAATCATAGGCTGGAACTTACCTCAATAAGCTCATCGGAAGCTACATACCCAATAGCTTCTTCAAGCGTCATCTACAACCAAATGACCATCAGATGTAAGAACACATGTTACATATTACCTCGAGCACCATTATTGCACTGCAGCTTTTCTGCTAACTACTTTCAGAACACATGCTAAATATTTCATGAGAAATGTTATTTGAACATCAAAATGGAACAACAACATCCGACAACAATTATATTTGAACACTTGAGAATGGTGATTAATGACGTTTAAAATCATGGTTACTGAAGTTCAGTTAATGGTTAATGAGTTACGACGCCTTGTTATATCCATTAACCAAATCCAGGAAACCAAAGGACACTGATACAAACCTTGGGAGAACCACACCACAAAAGCTAGCTATATAGTAGTTGGAGAGTATTAGATTAGATTTTATTATTATGTTATTCCCTAATCTCTGTTTATTAGGAATTCTGTTATGTTAACATCTTTCTGTTATTGACTTAGTCTTAGATAGGATTAGATAAGATTAGGTCTTCCCTCTCCCTTTTCTGTTTACACAAGTGTTATATAAACACCTCAAGCTCTGTACACATAATTCATTCAATTTCATTCATTTTCACCCAACAGAAATATACATTCAATTCTCAATATGATTTCATATTCTTCTTCCCTGCGAAACCAAGATGGTATCAAAGCTCAAATTTGAGCTCTGGTTTCCATATCCTCGCTTGGAGTTTTCTACTCAAATCCTTTCTTTTTCAATTGATTCTTCTTCATCATCTCGGAGATGGCAAACCAGAGATATGATGATTTCGCAACTAACTCTCTAAACCCTTACTATGTTCATGCCAATGAGAATCCCTCTATGGTTCTTGTAAATCCCGTTCTTGATGGAAATAATTATCATACTTGGGCTAGGTCAATAAAGGTAGTTCTGGAAACCAAGAACAAAATGAAGTTTCTTGATGGCACTATTGGACCGCCTAATGAAGGGGATGCGTTATACGAACCATGGTGTCGCTGCAACAACATTATTCTGTCATGGATTCCACATGCAATATCTCCAACTATTCTGAAATCAATCTTTCGGTTTAACAAGGCCTCAGATGTTTGGAAGAATCTTCAAACCCGCTTTGCGCAAGATGACATTTTCAGAATTTCAGACATTCAAGATGATATCTGTAAGTTGCATCAAGGTAACTTAGATGTTTCTAAATATTTTACTGAACTTCAAACCATGTGGGATGAACTTGATAACTATAGGCCTCTCCTAATATCTAATTGTTCCACCCCTTGTGCTTGTAAAGGTGAATTTGACAAAATTAAAGGGTATAGAGATCAAGACTATACCATACGATTCTTGAAAGGTCTTAATAATTAATATTCCCATGTCAAATCTCAAATCATGCTAATGAATCCTTTACCTGATGTTACTAAAGCTTTTTCTATGGTTACACAACAAGAGAGACAAATATGTATGCCTGATATAGCAGACAACATCACTGATTCCAAAGCCCTTTCTTTCAATACCAATCAATTCAATGGAGGATCCAAGAAAGGAGGTTTCTTCAACAAAGGTAAAGGCAGAGGCAATTCAGGCAAAGGAGGAGGACCAAACTCAAAGTATTGCACTAATTGCACCAAAACAAATCATACTATAGAAATTTGTTACTTCCTACATGGGTTTCCTTCCTGGATATCAAACAAAGAACAATTCTGTCAACACTGCTACTACGACTGATCAACGAGAGAGGCAGATTCAGGTTGCTGAATCTTCAAAACAAGGTTTTAGCCTTACTCAAGACCAATATCAAGGCCTTCTTGAGATGCTGCAAACTAGAAATCCTAATAAACAGAGATTAGGGAATAATAGAATAAGAAAATCTAATCTAATAGAGAGCCTAAGGCCATATAAATCCCACATCGAAATCCTATACTTCCAAAGTGTGACTCAAGTCCCATTCCTTGCAATTGGATCCTAACATCCCACCACGCTCCGTAGTCTCGCGCCCACGTGGGCTTGTTGTTCACTAGCCCTTTGGCTAGTCCCGGGCGAACACTCCAATGCCGACGTAACCACCCATGACGCACGTTTGCAGCCGAGAGACATGGTGGAAAGCTGTAATACCAATTGATACAAACCTTGGGAGAACTACACCACAAAAGCTAGCTATTGTAGTTGGAGAGCCCAAGGTCACATAAACCCCATAACAGAATCCCATACTTCCAATGTGGGACTCAAGTCTCATACCTTGCAATTGGATGCTAACAGACACAAAAAGAATACTGATAGTTTGCTATTTCAGCCTATAATATCATACTTCAAAATTCATCTATGCTTTTTCAAGTTCCTACACTTGAAAACCACATCTCACAATAAACAACAGCAATTTCAAAAAATTTCACTGTTTAGTTAGAGATGAATCCTAATTTGAAGTTCCAAAGCATTTATGTTATACAGGTAGATGCAAGTTTATATATAGAGCTTCACACAACAAGTTATAAGACTGGTATTTGAAAATATCAGCATATGTATCATGAGTCCTACAACTCATGCTGGACATCTAATGTACAAATGCATAGAAATCAAGAACCCTACTCTGTTATGTAGATATCAGAATTCTAACTTGTCTAAAATGAGCACGATGTAAGAGCATAATTTAGTCACATAAATACATACAAGGCGAGGGTGAGTCAGCTTTTCATTCTCATCCTTTGAAGCAGCAAGCACATTTGTAAGTTCTTTCGCTCTCACAGGATTGACCTGCAATATCATGGTCTTTGTCAGTTAAGCATTAACTTTGACATAACACTTGCATTCAGGCTAAGAAAACTTCTCCTTACACCAAGATCTGTATCCTTTGAATGTTCTCCACCAATCATTCCATCATATGTCTGTAAAGTGTAAACCCATGAACAATAAATAATTAAAGGCAGCATATATGAAGAACTTATGCATGTACCATAAGCAAAAGCTAGATGCACATTATGAAGTTCTCTAAATTAAAGAACGTGTTTCACTATCACTCCAAGGTCAAAGTGTTTCACCACAATTTGATCATCATATACCCTACTTGTTTTCAGCAAGAAAAATCATGGCAAGATTAATCGCAAAAAATTGATTATTTTGAAATCCATTTTTTTCTAAGTTCAACATAGCAGCATATAATATTTTCTTACAAAAATTAGAATGTTAGGTGTTATACGACTACTACCTCGGGGACAATGTTAAGTATTAAGTAAGGAGTTGAAGAGGAAATTGGGGTCTAAATGGCTGCAACAATCTTGCCTATGCAGCAAAGAGTATGGGAAAGCAAGGAGTAAGGCTTGGAAGAGAGAATAAAAGGGGAGGTGGGGAGTGGAAAGGCAGAGTAGAATTTAGGGAATCATTTAGGTGGCTTAGGCAAAGGGGCAGAGTCTGTGGCCTACAACTCTTTTTCTCTATGTTCCACTTTTTACCAGTTTTTCAGAGTTTTCTTATGGTAACATGATTCATGCTACTTGAGTTTATTAATCATTTTCAATGTTAATAAGGGTTTCTATCACAGAACTTCAAATTAAAAATAAAAAAAGGACCTAGAACAAAGTCATATTACATATAAATTATACTAAATGAAAAAGCAAGATATGGGAAGTTCAAACCTCCATTCCAGGTGCTACAAAAAGAGTACCACGAGCTTCTAAGTACATCAATCCATTAGCTGTGATTGTAGCATAACCCATTAACACCTGTTCAATTAAGCCAATAACATACAGTAAGCACAAGTTTGAAAATTGAAGTTAAACCACACTCAACAAAAGTTCTATAAATTGAAACACATGTATATCATGAGAGTAGTAACTCAATGTAAATGAATTATTGATAAGCCATAATAGGTAGGTACAACAGCAGATAAACATACTAGTACTCTTTTCCTAACATTGCCAAGAGGGCCTCGAAATTTTTCATATGCTGCAAAATAAAAATAAGAATATTATAAAAAAAATTAAAAAAAAATTCTGATGCTGATTAAACTAAGCAGCATTGCAAAGATAGAAATGCTCATAAAAAGTGTGAGGAGTTAGTAAAATAAGCAAGCATAAAGTTCCATAAACATAAAAAATAAGTAAATCCTAACTTAAAGGGGCAGCTAAACAACACAATTTGCAAAACACATAGTAAACACAACGAAAATCGGCATCATTACATGCAAGTTGGAACTGAAAGAGATAAATCTTTAGCATAGAATGCATACCAAATAAAGCACGATGCATAAATCCAGTTCCACGTGAGTCATTGCTGAACACACTCCTATAACCAACCAGGCCCCTGAACAAATAGTATTAAAGAAGTCATTGTCACTCACTAGATTTCTTGAACACTGCATAAGATTTGGTTTCACTATAACTGTAGTGCTAGAAAAGTTATATCTCAATCGATGGAGATATAAGATGATGATTAATATCCAGCCATGAACTAAAACCCAGAAGCTCACAATACTCAAGTAGCTCTATGGGCTGTAATCCAGCTACAATAAGGAAATTTGGACTCAATTACTAGGATATGTCTACTGGTTTCAACTTTCAATTAGGTTGCCGAAAGGTATTTTTGAGCGAAAGAAAAACTATATAAAAGCTAGATTTAAGTATTTTACTGACATTCAATTATTGAAGAGGCACTTATTCAGAGATTCCTCCCCTTTCTCTTTTATGATCATCTCAGTCTCAGAGCAAGGTTTTCAAAGAAAGCCACTGGGATGGCAAGAGGTTATCATCATCCCCAAGAAAGGGGCAAATGATAATAAGAAAAGAAACAAAAGAACTAAGAATGTGATTTTGCCAAAAACATGTGCCTGTTTAGTGTTTCCAATGCACACACACACACACACACACACACATAATATTGAAATATGAAAATTACGACCATTTGTGTGCGGGGGAGAAACCAATCAAAGATCAATTCAAGATAGAGAGAGACAACTAAGCCGACCTTGATTGACAAGTCAAAGAAACCCTAGTCCGACCAACAGTTCCCGAGACAGGCCCATGTCAGTAACCTCAGCTGGCTTATGAGACAAGGCCTCCATTACCAACCCCACATGCTCATCATCTACCTGAGATAGATCTTGTAACACCCCCCTTTGGCGTTACTTTGTAACACGTGTGGAAATAAATTAAAAAGTAATTCGCTGGTTACTTTCAGAAAATAAAATTTTCTTAATTTATAATCGTGTCTCAAAATGTTGATAAAAATTTTTCCTTATCTTTTCTTTTTCGACAACCACAACAACAACGTAAATATAACCGTATATATATATATATATATATATATATATATATATATATATATATATATATATATATCGTCATACAACTATACTGCATCTTACTGTGTTCACACCTAAGCCTTTATAAGTATAGGTCCCCCTTATTGAAAAACAACAACATACTATAAACAAAACCTAAGCTGGTCACACCTATAATACAGACATAATAGTATAAGTAAACGTCGGCATGCTCCGAACTAAGGAAACTTCTTGTAGTCATCACATCCCTTGAGTGGTTCATCTGGACTCGGATATAAATATATGTACAAGTAGAGAAACCAACAATAAAACTTGCAAGAGTGAGAAACCAATATATGGATTTAACATGACAACTACATGCGCGACACAAAAGAAAGCATATACACGTATACATTTCCATAACTAAACAAGTAGTCTATCACTAGGTTTCATACCCGATCACCGTTTTTTGAAAACAAATGCATGAACACTTCAACTTTAAACATCTAACTTTTCACTTAATCTCCGGAGATCCTAACACCGTGTAAATGAGATGATCAAGCTCGATTGCCAGGTATTCTAGGCACAACGTAGCATGGAATACCATATTTAACAACGTAGCACGGAATACCTTATTTATTTAGGCACCGTACATAATAATGTGGCACGAATACCTTATCATTAAGGCATCATACATAAAACGTGAGCACGTCTGCTAATGAATGCATATAAAACATTTTGTTCTTGACACTTTTCTTTGTGTTTATTCTTCTTTTGTCAAAGCTCAAGATGGCTTACGACTATTCGTAATTTTCAACATGATAGACTTTTCAATGTTAACACAGGACACGAAGTCCGAGTGCTCAATCACAAAACCTCAGACCTTGCAATCAGTCTTGGGTTCATGGTGATAGAAAACAATATTAACCATTAACAATGTTCATTACAACGTGAATAGGACACAAAGTCCACAACAACGTAACACGGATCAAATATCTTCGTGCTTATATTAAATACACTAGTATCGTGATGTCTCTGATACTAGGTTCACATTTGAACGTTAACACTGTTTTCGTTATGTGAAAAAGAAATCCAAAACAAAGTCTTCGCAACTTATCCAAGTTGTCGAAAATAACCCCGTTTAGTAAAACCCATTTACAGAAAATCCTTTGTAAAATCATCAATTACTTAAAAAAAATTTTTCCGGAAAACCTTATGTTTTAAAAAGAAGAAGACTTGCTTGAGACTACTAAAAATACTGCTGTTTTAAGAAAAAACTTTATGTAACCGCTTTTTCAGATCTAATTGACGTCTAACGTTTTAGAAGCCGTTTAAGTCAAAATTGGACCTTTTCTTCTTAAATAATTTTCTAAAATCATAATCAAGTTATTTTCGAAAATTAATTTCACGTAATAACTTTTTATATTATGTCGAAATTATTCGCATAAAAATTAGCAGTACAAAAATAATTTCACGGTTACGTCCTCACTATGACTCATAAATTGCTTTTACACTAATAAATCATTAAATAATAATATTTTCAAATAATCCTTATTTTCTCAAATAATTATTTAAATCATAATATCTTCCAATATTTCTCGTAAAGTCTTCTTAAAGCTTTTATCTGATTAATTGATTGAGCATTGACCACTGTCAGGCTTCTCAAACAAAAAACAATAACAACATCATAACAATATTCCCAGGCAGATCATGCATCATAACATTATAATATATAACTGCAAGTAAACACTTCACCGCAGATAAATAAACATAGATATACACAACTTAAAACAAGTTAAGCAAAAATACCACAACCACAGATAAATATATAGACCAACCACAAATAGCACGTAGCTATCGGAAAAATCCCTCAGGCAATCCCCTCTTACCTCTCGAAGAACTTAAACTTCCGATTAAAACTTTGCTGCAAATCCAGGAACCGTCAACGCACGTACACGATACGATTCTTTATCCTTCAACGAACCACAATCAACCAATCAAAATCAAACAAATACAATCACATAAATACTAAGGTTAGGTCACAGCCTCAATAGGGTTTTGTGACTAAAATTTCTAAAAATGCTTAAGTCTTTGGATTTATGATCCTTTAATACTTAAGTCTTTAGACAAGTGATTAACATAAAAGATTGAATCAAAACTTTCAAGTTCCTCAATGTATAAATTCGGCCAAGGCACAAAAACATGGCATGGGATTTTGGTTTGATATAAGAACTTGGATTCAATATCATTACACACTAAAAGGATGAAATACAAGATCATTTTCTAAAAATTGCACAAAAGTTCCTCCACCCACTTTTTGATAGGTTCGGCCTCTTTAGGAAATGTGAGGAGGAAAAATTTTTTGATTCAAACTCTTGGATCTAAAATATAGACATGAATACAAGATCATAGAAATTGGTTTCACATTTTTAGGATTTTTCTATGATTTTCTATGGATTATCAAAGTTTCTAGATCTAGAAATTGAAAATCATGAACATGGCTTCAAAACACAAAAATAATTGAAGAACATGATGATGATTGAGTGAGTAGAGTATGGTATACCTATTGGAATTGAAAAATGAGCAAGAAATCACTTGGTTGCTTCACAAAAATGGCTTATGGAGACTTAGAGTTTTTAGAAAAATGGTGAAAGTTTCATGATGAAGATGATGAATGCCTTAAATAGAAGTGAGATGGCCTCTTGGGGAGGGCTTTGGACCGTGAGTTTAAGGGCTAAAAGGGTCCAACACATAAATTTTGAGGGACAAAGTGGTAATCTTGTACAATGGCATTTTTGTAGTTAAAATCAACCTTAAGGACATAATTGTAAAATCCCTAAAATGTCATCATTACTAGGGTGAGTCATATAGATGACTCACCCCTTGTGAGTCACCACTTGTCTCCATCCATTGAATGTTGGATTTTGTCTCTGTACGTCCGTTCTCGACTCCGTCGATTACCCGATTAGGGTTTCAGTCTATTTTTCGATCGAAAATTCTCAAAATAACCAACCTCGTTGGAAATATGTTTTAAACATAACCCATTTCGTTCACAGTCAAAATTAGGTTTTCAGATCATTATAATCTTACTGTCAGTGAAAGCACCGACTGTACGTAAAAACGCAGATCGGTTTCCGTCTGAGTTTTAAACCCAAAATTTCACCGTATACTTATAAAAATAAGTATAATATAAATATGACTTTGGTTTTCCCAAAATCATTTTTAAGTTTCGAATAAAAATATAAACATTTTTATATAATTTCTGATATTAGAAAGTAGCGAAAAGTCGGGGTGTTACAGATCCATTATGATATTAGAAGTCCAAACTCTTGGACTAGCATACTATGAATATCAAACTGAATTGGTTCAAGATTCTGACCATTTTCAGTTTTATACCTAAATCCATAGAATAGTACATTAAACCAGTATATAATAAAAAAATGAAAAAAAACATGTGAGTTCAAACAATGTATAAGATATAGTTAAGAAATCAATACCACTGAACCACCAATCAGTATAAGAAATTTGGCCAGATCAAATGTTTTAAAAGGATAGACCTTTCAGGATCTAATTGATGAAAGGAAAGTTACATTCAGTACGAATACACACAATGCACAAATAAAAACAAAATAAAGATAAAATCAAGGGTCTCGGAGACACAACCTCCATGCTTATTGATTGTTATTCAAGAACTTTTGCAGAGTTATTCGAATTCTTATTATTTTAGGAGTTTTATTATGTTAAATTGTTAATAGCAGTGTTTCTTTCTGTTATAAATTGAGGATAGGAGAGAAAATCATAGAAGAGAAATGTAATTCTGATTTGATTGATTGCTTAATGTGAATGATACAAGGGTACTTATAGTTACAGATTCATAACCGAATCTGTTACTGGCTCATCAGTCAGTTATAACAGCCTAGCTATCTATTCTATTAACTCACTATAGGCTAATACACTAATATACTCCCTTATAATCATAAGGTGGGGTTACATAGGAGAACCTATCTACTATGCCAAGGTTACTCCTGAGTGTTTCAAATCTGGTCTGTGTCAAGGTTTTAGTGAGCAGATCAGCTACTTGGTCTTGTCCGGGTAGGTGCTGCACTGAGATTGATTTGCCAATGACTCTTTCTCTACAAAGAATAGATCTAGCTCCATGTGCTTTGTCCTTGAGTGCAGCACTGGATTGTGGGGGAGTGATACTGTGCTTAGGTTATCACAGTAGATGACTGGTGCCATAATTGGAACCTGTAGATCTTGCAGCAGGGATTTCAAACACAAAACCTCTGCTATAGTGGTAGCTAGACTCATATACTCTGCTTAAGTGCTTGACCTAGCCACTAGAGTTTGTTTGAGTGACCACCATGCGTCTCTTCTTGTAATTGCAGCCTCGAAGCTGATATTCGTATAAGCATTAAAGAACTTCCAAGATTACAAGGTAGCAGAGCAAACAGATAATTTATTCATTGCAAATAATTTCGGACTGTACCTGAAAGAGTCAAACGTCAATGAAGAAGGTAATATCAAAGGTATCCCTTTCAGTATCATCTACGAGCTATGTGACAAAGCATGCAATCTGATGTTACACAAGATAATGAATGCACTAAGAAAACTTTGCCAACAATTCAATCTCTGTTTCTACAAACCTTGAAACAGTAACGAAAGCTCCCATACAAAACTCATAATATATTTAGGAAGATTATCTTTTCCGCAATGGCCAATGTAGAACTTTGTCGAATCTTCATGTCATGGATATACCTTTTCCCAGCCTTTTTCTCACTGTTCCATCCAACCTTATATCAAGATAATATATGGAAGAAGCTGGATCCAAAAACAATACAACTGTTTTCCTGCAGTCTTTCTTGACTATAAACTATCTGCAAAAGACAGAGACTGCATAGAAGCTATTGGCCATATTCCCCGCAACAATCAGAAGGCAGGCAAACTTGCATGGGATAAGAATCTTCCTTCTTCAGAGAGTAACCTAATCAACAATATTAACATAGTAGAATATTAGTCAGTGATTTGAAACAAACTTACAAATACGAGGTTTGCAACATAACCCAGTCCATTAACTTCATGCAATGTCAAATACACATTATCAAAGTTACCGTGCTATATTCAAATTTGTAGAGTTCCAATAAAATGTCATTGAAATCTGTCACCATTGAACCAAAAACCAAATGTGTATAATGCATACCAAAATTAAGGACCAAAAAATAAAGTGACAAGAAAAAAGAAACATGAGATTCAAGAAGATACAAGCACTCCAAAAAGATATTACTAGCTGAAACATGATAACCTTTATCCCCAAAAATGTAGATATAAATATATATAAATTTATTGCTAACTATTACCAGGGTGTGGATAGATTACTGAGTTTAGTGTATAGAAACTGAATTAACCCTTTAAGCAGAAGTGAGCTGCATGCTAAGCATAAGAGCTCAACCAACTGAAGTAGGTACATCTGATAGATCTTCAGAACAGGATGAATCTAGAGCTATATTCTCTGTGATAGCTTTTGTGTAATGTTTATATTTTGCTCTTACATCTTCAGCATGCCCATCAAAGCTTAAGGCATGCAACGCTTTGGCAGATAATAACCCCAAATCTCCCATCTCGTCCCAGCCTTATTAAAAGAGCTCAAAAGCGCATTACAGACCACTAAATCAGCATCTATATGTCCATATACTAGTTTGGGTAAGAGATAAAACATTCTAGAGAGACAGATTGTGGATAACAATGAACTAAAGGTATAAGAATCAGGTTTTATGTTTTGTTTTGACAAACTGACAAAAACTTCAATTGCATCTAGGTACCTTCCAACCTTTGAAAGGCAATCAATTAATACATTACAAAGAATTAAGTCCAGTATCTGGCCACTGGATAACATGATATTTAACAAATTAAAGGCATCACTTACCATGTTGGATTCCATTAATGCCTTAAATAAGGTTGTACATGTCACAACATTAGGAGAACAACCTGTTTCGGCCATTTTCCACAACATTTTGCTAGCAATGTCAAGTCTACCCAAATTACAGTATGTATGGATAAGTATAGTCCAAACATTGACCGACATTTTGATCCCTAAAGTAATCATGAGACCCAACACTTGATATGCCTCCAGTACTCTATGTGTCTTACAGAAACAATTGAGAAGCATCTCAAATGTGCTAGGATTGGGATAAAAACCCATCCTCAACATACCTCTAGCAATAGGATTGATATGAGTAACACCATTTAACTTAGATAGATTAAGAAGGACACTATTAAAGGTCAAGAAATTTGGGGCATGAGTGTCTTTGAAAATCGTCAGAGCAAGATCGGTTAGGCCAATCCTAAATAGAACATCCATAAGCAAATTACGAGCATAGGTGTTCGGTACAAATATGGTGATAAGCCTCAAAAACCATGGCATGCATTCCACCTCTCCAGAAAATCCTCAACAAGAGGAGGAAAGTTTTAGGCGTTGTGACACACCCAATACTCTCCAGCTCAAACAGAATAGCCTTGAGGGTTTTGTAGCGGTGGATGAGGCATCTAATGACAGTGACCATGCGATCAAAGGAGAGGGAGTCATGAAAGTAACATGGCATTGGGCAGACCAGAGGAAAAAGGAGAGAACAATTAAATCAGACGGGCACTTGGACAGGGTGGAATGCACAGTGTCTCTGCTCAGGATCAATTTGCTTTTGATTTTGGTTTTCTGGGGAAAGAGAAATGTAAACTGTTCTTCATTGTTGCCTTGCGAGCACGAACACCAACACTGAGTCAAAAGAGTCCCACGAGCTTTTAACCTCGTCCATGCATGAGTTGTGACTGCACCATAATCCATTGACACCTGATTCAAGTAAGAAAACATACGGTAAGCACAAGTTTGAAAATTGAAGTTAAACCAACAAAATCAAGTTTTACAAATTGAAAGTTGAAAGGCAGAAGTATTTTAACTAAAAATACTCCACAATGGAAAAAAAAATTATTCTTAGCTAATTGCAGAAGGGTGTAAGGCCACCAAAAGGAAGTACTATCTTCAGTGATAGAAAGTTTGTTTAAATCATCACTTTTGTTTTTCTCAAAAGCTTAATGCTTGGTAAACATCAGCACCAAGCACAGCACCTCACAGAAGCTATTAAAATTTATTCCAAGATCACAATTCAGGGAATATACTGATGGAGCTGGAAAACCAAACATCCTTATAGGATAATTTAATAAGTAAAACATTAGCTTAAAAATCACCAAATAGCTCCTATCATTACCAACCATAGTAATACTATACAACTGCAGCTGTAATTACAATATCACAGATCTACAAACCTTTCCATCTTCAATCTTTTCAGCAGTAGAATCTTTATTACGTAGTCCATGAACCCTGTCACCAACACGAACAACCACAGAATATATGCGCCCAGTCAAAATTCGCCCAAGATAGAAGTTTCATTCCATCATTGAAACCTGCATAGCACTATTAAGCATGGTTTTTCATTGATCTCAAGTATACATCCAAGATATGTACAGGGTAACAACAATAAATTGAAAGAGGCTACAAGAGAAAGAAAATGAAACCAGAGTTTCCCAAAGCTATCATGCTTTTAACTTGTGGACTCTTATAGCTTGTTGTGACTTGTGATGGTTAGATAAGGAAGTAGCTTATATCTAATAACCCTCAAAGAGCTTATTTTCAATCTCATTTTTTGTAATTTCCATTTCTCATCTGTAATTCGGGGTTTCAATCCCAGTTTCTATTATTAAGAAGAGGTTTCTGTCATTAACCAAAGAAAAGAAACACTCCATCAAGATGACAACTTCCCCTGACAACTTCCCCAAAAGGAAACTTATGAGACACAAGAGACACATAATAAACCCATCAGAAACATAATTTTTAAATACCAACCAGCAATAGGAAAGGCGCAACAATGCTTGTGTTTGGTGGTGGGACATGTGAAACAATGGCATCAAACAACTGTGACATATTTTTTGCCTTATCAGGAGGATCCTTGGTAAAGGTGATGGATGCCCGTCCTTCTTTAGGAGAAGCATAAAGAACTGGAAAGTCTAGTTGCTCATCTATGCATACAAATAAAATAATAAGGAAAATTCAGAAAAAGGATTTGAAGTTACTGACTAATCAAGCATAGTCATTGGATATTTCCATAGTTTGTACCTGTAGCACTCATGTTGGCAAATAGATCAAACTCCAAACTATCAACTTCATTACATGTCTCCTCAGTAACTGTATAAAATATAACTGCAAGGCTTTGTAGGTTAAGATCACAGCTACAGAACAAAAATACCTAAAAGATGCAAATAAGAATATGTTGGTGAGTGATAACCAAAATAGATTGTATTTGGCATGCATAGCACCCTAAACCATGTTATTAACATAAATCCATAATAGCGAAAAATTAAAGGATTACCTGAAGGTCGATCTACTTTGTTCAAAAGAAGAATAGGCCTCAAGCAATACTTTAAGGCTTTTGTAAGAACGAATTTTGTTTGAGCAAGTGGACCTTCACCAACATCAACAACCAAAATTGCACCCTTAACCATACCAACAACACGTTTAACCTAGTAATCAACCAAACAAAAAAAAATTAAAACAGAAGAAACACTGCGACCAGTACGTAGTTTTCACTAAAAATTATTTACATTAAGGAGGGGAAAAAATCCGTTAGCTAATTACAGACCAACAACAAGTACAATCTTCAGTGACAGAAATATTGTTTAAATCATCGCCTCTTCTGTCTTTCTCCAAAAAAAATGAAAACTAACCTATGATCATCTATGGCAATTTTTTTTTATAACGGCGACCGGGCCAGGTGCACAAGTCTCCTACGTGCTGGCCGGGTCCATAGAGGGTAGATGTATGCAGTCTTACCCCGCAGATACGGATTGGCAAAAGTCAAAATATCATGCATTCAATGCATTAAAAAGGTCAGAACCATACGATGAAGATTGTACGGTTAATATTTTAAGCTCGAAAAATCGGATTTAAAAGGTAATCACAGAATGTAAGTCATCCGACCTTCATCCAACGATTTCGACCTAATAAATGCAGTGAATGCAAGAAATTGTGCCCACATGAAATCCATTTCTCTTAAGATAAATTATTTTTGAACACAAAAATGGACAACAATTTGAATGGTTGATGCAGTTCAAATATATGGTTAATTACGTTTGAGTAATGTTATTTGTACACCTGAAAGCTGGACACCTGGGCGACACCTGCGATATCTGGTTAATGCAGTTCAAATATGTGGTTAACCAAATTTATCATATAATGAACTGAATTTGTTGGAGTTGGTTAACTAAATTTGTGTGGAAAAACCAACTCCAACAAATTTGTGTGGAAAAACCTGCGATATCTTGCTCCACAAAAACCAACTCCAACAAATTTGTTTATAATAATTAATTATTATATAAATAAATGATAATATTAATTATTATATATATAAATGATAGTATTAATTTATAATTTTAATTATCTTATATATATAAATGATAGTATTAATTTATAATTTTAATTATCTTCTTATAAAAGTATTTTTCCTTATATTTTTTCTTGCTAGCTACGCTTCTAACCTCAATTGATTGTTGGAGTTGTGGAGCAAGAATTGTGAAATTGTCAAACAGTCCACTAGTGTGATAGTATTGTGATCAGTGAACATGCATGTGATGTGAATGTGACGAGCAACCAAGTCATCGGTCAAAGGAAACGAGCTTAACAAATTACATTACAGACACAAGACAACACAAATTTATATTATTAACTATTAATTAATAATAAATATTAATTAATTAATTAATTAAATTCTACTAATAAATATTATCATTATATTAATTAATTACTAATTAATATAAATATATTAATATTATTAAATTATTTATATATAATAATTATATTAAATTATTAATTTATATATATATATAAAATTATATTAATATATATTATTAATTATTAATATTATTAAATTTTTTTTTTCGTTTTTTTTTTCTTTCTGGCCAATAAGGACCCGCCACGTGGCGGGTCAAAGTCAATGGCGCCGGTAGGACCGGCGCCACTAAAAGTCAACCAAAAAAAAATATTTTTTTATTTAAAAGTAGGTTAGTTTGGTAAATAGTTTCAAAAGTAGGTTATTTTGATAAATAGTTTCTAAAAGTGGGTTAGTTTGGTTAAAACCCTGTAGGTTGAGGTTAACCTTTCTATTTCAGAGTGATGAACTGTGAGGGTTATGGTTGCGTGAAGGAGGATGTTGTGTTAAAAAATAATCCCGTAATAAAAAAAAAGGTTTAACGAGGAGATTCTTGAACTATTTGAGAATTTTCAAATAAGTCTCTATACTAAAATAATTTGTAATTGGGTCCCCGAACTTTTATAAAGTTTTCAATTGAGTCCCTAAACTAAAAAAGTTTCTAATTGGATCCCTGAACTTATATAAAATTTTCAATTGAGTCTCTAGGGTAGGGTTCCCTGAAGAGTTCGTTAAGTTTGCTGACACGAAACGTGACCTGGAATTCCCTCCTAATTTGTATTTAGGGTTGGAAGAGACCAAAATGTTGAACCAGAAAACCAAAACTTGACTTGTGATCGCTTCTCCTCCATCCGAACAAATAGTTCCTTCCTTCCCCGATTACTACATCTCATTTCATCTTGTTACAACTTGTTGCATTTTATTGTGACAATGTCTTAAGGTCCATCTTCCACCCAAACCACTCATAAATGGTTGATATGGTTGTCCAAGTTGGTTGAAATCAATAATATTCCGTCGAATTCAACATATCACTAACGAATTTTATACTTTAGGGATCCCATCGAAAATTTTATATAAGTTCAGAGATCCAATTAAAAACTTTTTTAGTTTAGGGACCCAATTGAAAATTTTATAAAAGTTCAGGGATCCAATTACAAATATTTTTAGTATAGGGACCTATTTGAAAATTTCCAAATAGTTCAGGGACCTACTCAATAGTTAAACCTAAAAAAAAAAGGATATGAAAAAAATTAAGTAAAAGCTTAAAAAGAAAATAAGTTATAAAAAAATAATTATTTTTTTGTCTACCAAAATAATTATTTTTTAAAAATTATTTTTTTAAAAAATAGTTTTTCTTTAAATCCAAGTGGCATTAAAATATTAATTTTTTTTGCCATATGGCATCGTTGACTTTGACCTCCGTTAAACACGTCAGCAGTTAACGGTCAAACATGACGGTAGTGACCAAATGCAAAACTGAAAAAGTTAGAAGTACACAATGCAAAAGAAAAAAAAGATAGGGACAAAAACCTAAAGTGACCTATTTTACAGGACAAAAAGTTCATTAAGCCTAATATAATAATATTATTGAGTTTATAATTTTATATGTTTTAATTTTTAACTTTGCAAGGATAGAAGAGTTTGGTTTTATTTTATTTCAGTTTTTAAATTGTATTTTCCTCTCTAGAAAATCGGTTAGATCCTGTCCAACCTATTTTTTGACCGGTTTAAAGCGATCTGGTCAAAGATATGGTTTTTACCCTGACTAGACAGAAGTCCGGTTCACGGTTCAATTGGTTCGACCGGCCGGTCCGGTTTTAATAATCTTGGTTTTAACAATGCCGCATAGGGGTATTTAATCCAAACAGATCGAAAAAAAAAAAAACCGAAAATCGATCCAAAAAAATCGAAAACTGAACAAAACCGATATTTATTGGATTTTTATGGATCTTGTTTTGTGAAAACCGATCGGATCGGATTTTGGATTCATTTTCTTAAACCGAACAAATCCAAACAAAACTGCATATATAAATTTAATATATTTTTATTCTATTGTTTTGTATTATTACATTTTTATTTGCTGGTTTTTTCCTAATAATACTGACTAGTTTTATTTGACATATTATTTTTATTATTTCTAAGTTGTAAACATAAAAAAAGATACTCTCAAACTAGTTGATGATGATATTTATTTATTTTTTACATATTTTATGAAATGTTATTACATGAATATATTAACAAGTATATACGTGTTTAAGATTTTGTTAAATTAGCCAGTAACTTGATTCTTTGATGTAATATAAATATATAATGATGTGTCGGTAAAAACTGATTCAATCGAACCGATCCATATCACATTTAATCTTATCGGATCGATTTTTTTTTTTTTTAAGGAAGTCATCCAAACCAAATCACATTCTCTTTTTATCTTTGGATCGGATGTCTTTTCGCATCGAAATCGATCCAAACTGAACCATAAACACCCTATACAGTATTACCATGAGGCTATTAGCATGTTTTAGCAATGACGATACAGTATTACTATTAGGCTAATAGCACTCTCAAAATTATCAAAAATAATAATATAAATATTATAAATAATAAATATTTGAAAACGTCCTTTTAAGGAGGAAAAATTACTTAATTATCACGTCAGGTAAGGGTCGAACCGATCCATATCACATTTAATCTTATCGGATCGATTTTTTTTTTTTTTTAAGGAAGTCATCCAAACCAAATCACATTCTCTTTTTATCTTGGGATCGGATGTCTTTTCGCATCGAAATCGATCCAAATTGAACCGTAAACACCCTATACAGTATTACCATGAAGCTATTAGCATGTTTTAGCAATGACGATACAGTATTACTATTAGGCTAATAGCACACTCAAAATTATCAAAAATAATAATATAAATATTATAAATAATAAATATTTGAAAAGGTCCTTTTAACGAGGAAAATTTACTTAATTATCGCGCCAGGTAGGGGTCGAACCTACGACTTTCTGCTTAGGAAACAGACGCTCTATCCACTGAGCTACAGGCGCTTTTTTATTAGTATACAAGTTATATGCTATTTATAGGTTCACTCTTCGATTGGCACTTGGTAATTGGTGCAACATTAAAATGATGTAGAAATTAGGTGTATGACAATAATGACAGGTGTAACAATGGCATCAAGCAACTGTGACATATTTTTGGCCTCATCAGGAGGATCCGTGGTAAAGGTGGTGGATGCCCATAAAGTACTGGAAAGTCTAGTTGCTCCTCTACGCATGCAAATAAAATAATAACGAAGATTCAGAAAAAGGTTTTGAAAAGGTTTTGAAATTACAGTCACCCAGGTTGGCAAATAGATCAAACACCAACTCTCAACTTCATCACACATGTCTCCTCAGTGACTGTATAAAATATAACTGCAAGGGTTAGGTTAAAGTCACAACTACAGAAATACTTGAAAGATGCAAAATAAGAATAATATGTTGGTGAGTGATTACCGAAATACATATTGTATTTGGCATGCATAGATTGCGTGAATTCTCTGTTTTAATTTTGTTGTTATTGTTTATTTAGTATTATTATTATTATTATTCCTATTGACTACTTAAATAATAATCACTCCAAGAGACATGAACCGTGACCATCTTTCCATGTTCTTCCTACACAAAATAGTTCTCTCTGTAAATAGAAGTAGATATATCTTATTTATATAGATATTGGTTTTTCATTCACTTGAAGATAATAACAATTGCCCAGGTTTGTATTTTGAATTATCCTTTAATTAATTTTCTGTTTTGTCTTAGCGTTTTTCTTCTAAAAAGGAAGAGCATTATAAGAGCCTTAACATATTTAGATCGATTTTAAAATTATTAGGGGCATCCACCATGTGCTGCATATGAAATCAACATTAATATACCTAGTCTTTCTTCTTCTACTACTTTCTTTCTATTTTGAGGGTCCAATCATCATTATATAGTATAATTATAATAAAGTCATAACAACATCAAATTCTCAAAACAAGAGTATGGCATAGTTTTGATAATTTGATATAGTATTTAGAAGATATAAAAATTGTTTTAGTACGTTCAGATAATTCGATTTTCCTAAAACTTTCTTTTATCCTCTATTAGTATCATCTGAGTATAATATTCCCTTATATCTTTATAGGTGAAGGCTATGATGCACCATCCTTTTTTTGCATCACCCACTGCACCACCCAAGTGGCAAATTGTGATCCAATCCTTTTGCCACTTGGGATGTGTTGATTATTCAACACATTTTTAGGGGGCTTTTAGGGTGGAATAGCACCATAGGTGGTCCACCAGTGGACCAATGGTTTACCACTAATTTCCCATTTTTTATATTTTTTTAAGTTTAATTTTTCAAAACCTAATTTTATCCTCATCCTTCATTACCCCCAGACCTACCACCCCATCGCCACTAGCCAGATCCGCCGACCAACACACAACCACCAGAATCTCATTCTACCTTCCACAGATTTGATTCAATAAACTGGATTAAAGGCATGAAAGATGAGTGAAAAGATGTGGTTACAGAGGAAAAAATTGAGGGATCGAGAAGCCAGGGCTCGACGAGAGCGGCGAGGTGAGATGCGGCGAAGGAAGGCAGAGGTCGATGGTGGACCAGACGATGGTAGGAAGGGAATCAGCGTCGCGCCTCCACCGCATGAGCCGCCTTGAGCTCTGCCACAACCTGACCAAGCGAAACGTCCAGCCACCATCTCTTCTGCAAGTTTGAAACCAGAGCACCGCCGTCGTGACCACCATTTTGTCGTGCCGCCCTCCGCTTTAACTGGGAGGACCACTTAAAAGGTTTCGCTTTCTTCTTCTTCTGCTACTGGATCTGTTGTTCTTGTTCTTTCTTCATCGTGGCAGAACCAACCCACCATTAAAAGGTTTCGTTCTTGTTCTTTCTCCATCGCGTCCTGTGTTATGAGACTTGAATTATTATGTGTTTAAGATGGTGCCATTTTCAAGGTTGATCTTTATTTTCTGCTATTTGTTATTGATTTTTCATTGCCATGGATGAGATTCGGTGGTCTGACTGGTCATTGGTTGTAGATAGTAGTGAGGTGTTTTCTAGCGGGGACAAAATTGTCTTTGAAGTTTTTTGGTTTATCTGATTAATCCTTATTAAGTTTTAAAAAATTTTAATCTCACCAATTAAATTATTATATTAATTTATCTAATGGTTAAAATATTGGTCCGCTGGTGGACCACCTATGGTGCTATTCCACCCTAAAAGCCCCCCAAAAATATGTTGAATAGTCAACACATCCCAAGTGGAAAAAGGATTGGATCACAATTTGCCACTTGGGTGGTGTAGTAAGTGGTGCAAGAAGTGGGTGGTGCACCTTATCCCAAACCTATCTTTACAGGATGCAAAGAAATTGATGCATCCAGCATGCGCATCATGCAAGCATCAAAGGAAGAGATGCAGTGAAAATTGCATATTGGCAACTTATTTTCCATCAAGTAGAAGCCGAGATTTCTATGTTGTTCATAAGGTTTTTGGTGTTAGCAACATATCCAAGTTATTAAAGAATGCTAAGGAGGAAGATCGAAGAATAGTTGTGGATTCGTTGATATGGGAAGCATGGTGCAGGCAAAGGGATCCTATAAAAGGCCCTTATGGAGAGCACACAAAAGTTTACAATGAGTATAAAAAAGTGTTCAACGGACTTAAGATAATGAGAGGCCAAAACCACAAAATATTGCAATTGCTATCTCATCAAGGAATAAATTGTGTGCAAGATTTTATTGCATGCAATGGGACCAAAGGGAAACATAATGCAGAAGCAGTTGAAAATGCACTAGATTATCTTAAGGAGAATAAGAATATTAGTATTATTGATTTTACCATTTATAATACCTATTGTTCCAATTATTTGCAAGAGTTGGAGTTAGAGAATACGAGGCCAGAAATTGTCATCCCATTTCAGCAGCACTCCCAGCCATACTATCTTATAGGTACCAATCTCTTAATTTTTGTTCACATTTTAAACTGCTGAAGTAAAGGAATAAGCAGATTGGATTCCATATCTCTGTCAAGATTAGCTCCTACAAATATGCAATCTGTATCTTCATTTTAAATGCATATTCTATTTGTAATTATTATCATAATCAGTTTCTGATTTATAGCCACAATTCTAGGAATCTCATTAAATGAATGTTATCAACAAAGGTGTATATACGTGTATCAAATATCAGATCAATACAAATCATCTCCTTCTCTATTTTCTATCTTGGTATCAGAGCTCTCAAGATCTGTCACGCTTCCTTACCCTCATCATCCATTATGCAATCCACCATAAACCAGAAAAATGCCTTCACTTCTTCTTCTTGCTCTGTCAAGCTGGACAGGAGCAACTATATGTTGTGGCAATCACTAGCCCTCCATATGATCAAAGGAACAAGTAGACCAATCCTGCTTATGAAGAATGGATTGCAAATGATCAACAACTTCTTGGCTGGCTGTTCAATTCAATGACACATGATATTGCAACTCAATTGCTGCACGGCGAGACCTCAAAAGAGCTTTGGGAAGCTGCTCAAGCCTAGCAGGAGCACAATCACGATCAATAATCACACTACTCAAATCAGAATTTCACAGCACCCGCAATGGAACACTTAAGATGGAGGAGTACCTGATGAAAATGAAGAATCTTGTTGATAATCTGAAGCTTGTAGGGAGCCCGACCTCAACTACTGATCTCATAATTCAGACTCTTTCTGGACTAGATAGTGAATATAATGCTATTGTTGTCCAACTTTCTAATAAGCTTGATCTAACCTGGATTGACATGCAGGCACAACTTCTTGCCTTTGAAAACAGGATTGAACTTCTTAGCAATTTCTCCAATCTCACAATAAATGCTTCTGCAAATATTGCTACCAGATCTGACAATAGGGGACATAGATCCTTTAATAGTAGAGGCTGGAGAGGTGGAAATCAAAGAGGCTGGAGAGGAGGACAAGGTAGAGGCGGTAGAGGTCGTTTTTCCAGAGACAAACCAACATGTCAAGCGTGTGGCAATGATGGACATGTAGCTGTTAACTGTTTTTATCGCTTTGACAAGACCTGCATGGGACATCCTCCTCAGGAAAAACAAGAAAAGCATGGAGGGAGGAACTATAATTCTTTTGTTGCTAGTCCAAATTCAGTCAGGGATCCTGATGACAATGGTGCTAGTAATCATGTGACTCATGATTCCAATCATATCGAAGAATTCTCTGAACATGATGGTAAGAACAACTTAATTGTTAGCAATGGTAATAAACTTAAAATTTCAGCCTCGGGTTTCACTACAATTGAAACTAATCAAAAGCCTCTAAATCTACATGAATACTTTATGTTCCAGAAATTACCAAGAATCTGTTAAGTGTTTCAAAACTAGTTGATGACAATAACATAATTGTTGAGTTTCATGCAAGTCATTGTTTTGTGAAGGACAAGATGACAGGAAAGGTTCTAATGGAAGGGGAACTTAAAGTTGGGCTGTACCAGCTTCCTAGCGTCTTCTCGTGTCTCAATAAGGAACCCAGTGCTTTCATTTCTGTGAAGGAGAGCTGGCATAGGAGGCTTGGACATCCTAGTAGCAAGGTGTTAGATGAAGTCTTGAAGAACTACAGTGTTAGAATTCTATCAAGTGATCAACCCTTCTTTTGTGAAGCTTGCCAATATGGAAAATCTCATTTGTTATCTTTTAAAAATTCATCCTCTCGAGCCTTAGAACCTCTAGATTTAGTTCATACAGATGTATGGGGTCCAACACCAATAAATTCTTCCTTTGGTTTTAGATATTATGTGCATTTCATTGATGATTTCAGTAGGCATACTTCGATCTATCCTCTAAAACAGAAATCTGAAACTTTGCAAGCTTTCATTCAATTTAAAAATATGGCTGAAAATCTATTTGATAAAAGGATCAAAGTTCTACAATGTGATTGTGGTGGAGAGTACAAATGTTTTCAAAAATTGGCACAAGATTCAGGAATGCAACTGAGATTGTCTTGTCCATATACATCTGCACAAAATGGAAGGGTTGAAAGAAAGCATGGACACATAGAAGAATTGGGATTAACACAGTTAGCATAAGCTGAAATGCCATTATACTATTGGTAGGAAGCATTTACAACTGCTGTCTTCTGATTAATAGACTGCCTACACCAGTAATTGAAAATCAAACCCCTCACTATTTGTTGTTTCATAAGAAGCCAGAGTATAATTCTTTAAAGCCTTTTGCGTGTGCATGTTATCCTTGTCTCAAGCCCTACAACAAACACAAGTTTCAATATCATACCACCAAATGTGTGTTTCTAGGGTACAGTAGCAGTCACAAAGGCTATAAATGCATGAACTCAAGTGGAAGGATTTTCATATCAAGACATGTTGTGTTCAATGAGGATGATTTTCCAATTCATGATGGTTTTCTAAACACCAAGAAAAATCCTGATATAATAACTGAACCTGCTGTTTTCTTTTATCCAACCTTCTCTGCAGGAGCAGGAAATCCTCAAGATGTTGAAGTTCCTCATAATGATGCAGCAGCTAGTAGCAATCAATTGCATAGAATTGATACCACCTCTCTGGATAGCAGCCCTCAAAACTCACTAAATTCTTCTCCAACTAGAACTTCAGCAATTCATGATCAATTGAGAGAAGCAGAACAAGTACCACCTGAGACGCCATCAACTCAGAATCAAGCCATTGATCACGATGATGCAGAAGCTGATGCAGAACCAACACATCGAACAAATACACATAGAATGTGTACTAGAAGCAAGGATGGAATCTTCAAGCCAAAACACCCCTATGTTGGTGCAACCGAGAAGGAGATCAATGACAAAGAGCCTTTGACAGCAACTGAAGCAATGCAAAAACTAGAATGGAGAGAAGCTATGGAGAATGAATTCAAGGCACTACTATCAAATGGCATATGGACACTGGTTCCATATCAAGGGCAGAAAAATGTTATAGACTCTAAGTGGGTGTGCAAGACTAAGTTCAAGCCAGATGGCACAATAGAAAGGAGGAAGGCTAGATTGGTAGCAAGGGGTTTTGAACAGACAGCAGGACTGGATTACGAAGAAACTTTCAGTCCAGTCGTCAAGGCAAGCACTGTGATGGTTATATTGTCAATAGCAGTACACTTCAACTGGGAGGTTAGACAAATGGATATAAATAATGCTTTCTTACATGGTTATCTCAAAGAAACTGTATTCATGTATCAACCAGAAGGTTTCACTGACCCCAGCAAGCCACACCATATTTGTAAGTTAACAAAAGCTCTCTATGGATTGAACCAAGCACCAAGGGCATGGTTTGAATGGCTCAAGAATGCATTGCTAACTTGGGGATTCCAGAACACCAAGAGTGATTCCTCTCTTTTATTTCTTAAGGAGCAGCATCATGCCACCTTCATTCTTATTTATGTTGATGACATACTAGTAATAGGGAGCAATTCTACTTTTCTCAGCAAGTTCATCAAACAGCTGAATGTGCTTTTTGCCTTAAAGGATCTTGGAAGCTTACACTATTTCCTTGGGATAGAAGTTTGAAGAGATGAAGGTGGAATGTACTTGAGGCAGACCAAGTAGATATCAGATCTGCTGAGAAAGTTTAATATGGAGAATGCATCTTCATGTCCAACACCAATGGTAACAGGAAAACAATTCGTAGCTGAAGGAGAACTATTGAAAAACCCATCATTGTTTCGGCAAGCAATTGGAGGATTACAATATCTAGTAAACACTAGACCTGACATTGCTTATTCTGTAAACAAATTGAGCCAATACATGTGCTCTCCCACTGTTCACCATTGGCAAGGAATAAAGAGGATTTGAAGGTACTTGCAAGGAACTAAAAACTATTGCCTTCACATTAAACCTTATGTGGATCTTGATATAAGTGGCTTTTTCGATGCTGATTGGGCCACTAGTATAGAAGATAGGAAATCAGTAGCAGGAAATTGTCTTTTTCTTGGAGAAACACTCATTTCATGGTCCTTTAGGAAGCAAAGGGTGGTGTCTCGTTCAAGCACAGAGTCTGAATACAGATCTTTGGCTGATTTAGCAGCTGAAGCTGCTTGGACAGTGTCCCTCTTAAAGGAAATCAAATTGTTTTTGCCAAGGGTGCCCATTCTTTGGTGTGATTCAAATCCAGTGCTACATGCCAGATCAAAGCACATTGAGGTGGATGTTCATTATATTAGAGATCAAGTTTTACATAATCAAGTTACTGTTGCCTCTGTTCCCTCAGCAGACCAAATTGCAGATTGTTTAACTAAGTCCCTAACTCACTTACGGTTCAGCCAGCTTAGAAGCAAACTCGGAGTGATATCTACACCCACTCGTTTGAGGGAGGCAGTAAAGGAATAAGCAGATTGGATTCCATATCTCTGTTAAGATTAGCTCCTACAAATCTGCAATCTGTATCTTCATTTTAAATGCATATTCTATTTGTAATTATTATCATAATTAGTTTCTAATTTATAGCCACAATTCTAGGAATCTCATTAAATGAATGTTATCAACAAAGGTGTATATATGTGTATCAAATATCAGATCAATACAAATCATCTCCTTCTCTATTTTTTCTATCTGATGAGTCGAATGCAGCTAGTCCATAATTATGAGTTTTTTGTTGTCCTCAATTACTCTATTGATTTTTTCTTTTGGTAAATAAAATTTAGGGTGAAGGGATGGTGCCCCAGTCCAAGACAGGGGAAAACCTTCGGGCTCTATGAGCACTTGCAAGGGTCTTTACATTTACCTCACCCCAAGGAGACTAGTGGGGGCTTGAACCTGCAACCTGTCAGATACGAGACCCTATCATGCTCCACTAGATCAACCCCTTGGGGTTAATTACTCTATTGATTGATTTAGTTAGAAATATATTCCATTAATTCAAACAAGTCATTAAGATTTCAGGAGTGAAATGTTAAAATGATACATACGTACATAACACCTTAAGGTGACATTTGGTTCATAGAATGTTTCATGTTCAAGTAAATTACATCCCCAAGAAACTTATTCTCAAGAATATTTCTTTCACATCTTCATACATATGGGAATAGAGTTTTTAACTTTCATTCACTTAACTTTATTCATGAACATGCATGTGGATAATTTTTTTAAAACTTGTATCAAACATGATAAACTTTTATTCATATGTCCACATTCTTGGGAATGTTAAAATATAACTGATACGAAACGTTACCTAAGAGTGTGAAAATAACATATATACTGAATGTGGTAAAAAAATGTTGTTATTATTGCACAATGTTGTAGTTTGAGTAAAATTGGGCTTAGTTGGCACAATTGACAGAGTCCATGGCTTGAATCAATCAGACAATGTTTTTTTTTTTTAACTGGTCAATCAGACAATGTTGGTCCACCCGTTTTATCACCTTTATACGTCATTGTGGAGGAAAACGATAGGGTTAGGTTAAACAAATCATAAAATGATAATATGTTAGCCATATCATGCATTTTTTGGCATGTGACATTGATATGTGATAGACCACATAAGCACTTGTACTATCAGGAAAAATAGTGGGGAGAGACATGGTTAAGTGGGAACAAAACCACTAACCCATGATCTCCAATAACTATCACATTAGGAATGTGGGATTAACTTCCCACATAAGACGGGGGCGAATTGATATAAATAAACCATTGATGTAATTAGAAAAGCTAAGCTATTTTGTAACTCAAAGACTCTGCTAGTTCAGAGAGAAATACTAATAAACGAGTGTTCATTTGAATTAAGAGTTGTGTGAATTTTAGCGATATTGTTCTTTATTTATTCGGATTCCTTATATCCGAAATTTGCAAGAACATTTGGTGCCCACCGTGAGGTCGAGGTAAACTTTCCCCGGCCGCACATTTTGACAAACTATTCAGAGGAGAAGAAGATGAGGAGGAGGCAACGATTTTGATAGCGATGGACCTTGGAGGAGTGGTCAATGGAGATGGTGCTCATATTCAGAAACCAAGAATTTCCTTGTCCATACGACTGGTCCGAGTAGACAGGAGGAGGGAGTCGATCTCGTCACTGACTTCGGGCGGTGACTGCGTGACGGCGTCCGGGCTGGGGTGTGATAGTCGGAGCACGTGAAGGGACCAAGGCTAAGCTACGGTGGTTGAGTGCGTCTGAATGGCGTCATGTTGGAGAGGTCCAAGTTTGCGTTAATTAAATCAGGTGAGAATTCGTTTACAATGGTGGGGGATTTTAAATTTCAAAACTTGTTAGGCCGACATCCTGAATTAAATGGTGAAGATTTGAATCATAATTGGGAGAAGGAGTTATGGAATTATCAAGGAGATAATGGTGGGAAGGAGATCACGGAACCCATAAAAAAAAGGAGATTTTTGCTGGGGCGTATTATGAGCTTGGCAGTTATGAGGATACATTAATATTTGCTGGATAAGGATAATTCTTTTTTGAGAATGGGTGAGGGTAGTTTGGTCCTTGAAACTAACTTGGTGGGTCCATTACTTGAGAACGAGAAGCAAAATCTGGGCAACTTTTATTATTTTCACCTCCCTTACTATTATTTTCACCTCGCTCCCCTAATTTCTTCACCACTTATCCGAACCTTCCTTCTCCACATCTGCAACCCAACTTCAGTTACCTGATGTCGCTGGTACATTTCTATTTGAATGGATAATTTTCTATGTTGAATTATACGACTACTATGAATCCCTTTTTCAAAACTATGCTGAGAGGTGTGATGGGAGGTGGGAGAAGATGCGAAGGAGGGGAATGGCGATAAAGACGACAGAGGAGGACGGCGGCGGGCTAAGCGCTGCTGGGAGGCAAGGCGAAGGCGGACGAAGAAGTCACGGCGGTGGTAGACGTCTCTGGTGGAGATGTTCACGTTGCAAGCTGTACAGATCTGGCTCGCGTGGCGATTCTGGTTCTAGAGTGGCGAGCAAACAGCTGAGCGGAGGAACAACGGCAGTGGAAGGCGGATTTAGACCAAAGTGGAGGAGCTAGCGACTGGGCGGTGCGGGACATCGGCAATGTGTGATTGTAGTGTGATTCACGAAGGAAGACAGGGACGTACGTGCAGATCTGGTATGGGTTCCACGGCGGAGAGGTCGGGGCGTAGGAGAATGGTGGAAGGGAGGTGATGGTGGTGATCTTGGTAGCGAGTGTCTGAGTTGGCTTAACTCACAACCAAGTCGAAGTGTCATGTATCTTTGTTTCAGAAGCTACGGAAGATTCTCAACGAAACAGTTAAAAGAAATAGCAGTTGCGTTGGTGAAGAGTGAACATAGGTTTTTATGGGTTTTGAAGAACCCTATAGAGTATGAGGAGAAGGAAGGGAATTTGAGGAAGGTGTAGATCATAGTATTTGTGACATCCTTGTAGTGGAGTTATCGTATGAGGAGAGAACACATTTTATTTTATTTTACTTTTTGGGGTTAGGCTTCATTTTCAAATGTTGGGAAATGAAGTACATAGTTGTTTGATTCTATGTGGATTTTTAGCAGCTAATGTGCTTTTGGTTTCAGTGTTCAAAGAATCACTCAAACAATGTTCATGTCTCAATCTTTTTCATTTAATTTTATCACTCTCATTTGCATCTTTGGGCTTTGTCGTTGAGAGAGGATAAGGAAGGGTTTGTGAGGGCTACTGAGTTGGAGGAAAGAGTTAGAGAGGTTATGAACTCAAAGAGAGGGAAGGGGAAAGAGGTTAGTGAGAATTGGGTTGATTGGTAGTGTCAGAAAATTGCTATCAAGGAAAAAAGGCATGAGGAAAGACAATTGCTTTTTCAAATAAAAGCAAAGTCAGGAAAACAGGGAGGTGACGGTGGGGATAAATCGGTTGATGGGAGTGCATGAAATATATTTATTAGCTTTGAGGGAAGAAAGTGGGCCAAAAGGTGCTGAGCCCAAATAAAAAAAATGATGAATGAAAAAAAAATAATAAAGGAGAAAAAAGGAGAAAAAAGAAAGGAGAAATAAACCAAAACGTGGAGGGGAGGATCAAAAGGTGAATGGGGTGGTAAATGGAAGAGGGAGAGCTCGTCGAGTTCGACTTATGGGGAGATGGTGACGGAGGTGTGGCGTGGAGGAAGAAGGTGTGAGGCTAAGAGGATTATGATTGAGAGAGAGAGAGAGAGAGAGAGGAAGAGAGAGAATGGAAGCACGAATTGGGTTGGTAACATGTGATCTTGATGAATATTGTTCGATATGTTTATTAAGGATGATGTTGATGAATGGCTTGCAATCGTGAATGGCTTTATGCAGGAACAAGGTATGCGAAAATGTAGAGGTGGAAATGGGAAAACTTGATCTAAAGATTGGATTTTTGGTGGGCTAACTAGGATTATGGGGTGTTTGTGTCTGTATGTAATGGAAAAAGAGAGAATGAAGGTTGGTTTTATATATAGGGTGACTGGCTGAGGAGTAACGAAATGATAATGTTAGGTTTGGTTTGAGATGATGGCTAGGCAAAACGGAAGTAGTGGTTGTGCTGGTGGTGGCTGGTGCTCAATGGAGAAGACGATTTGGAGCAAATTGGGTGCATAAGTGATTTGGGAATATGATGGAGAATGAGAGGAAAATGGAGTGAAGGAAGAGACTAATAAAAACCAGAAAAGTATTTGAAAGTAAAATTGGATTTGAAATGGAAGGTGCAACTGTTGTGATAACTTGCAAATTGGAAAGAGGTGATGAACAAACAAGAAGTGGAAAAACTTACACGATGAAGCCACTACCACAAGCTAAAGTCAAATTGTGAAATCAATGAAAGGTAGAGGAAACAGTAGCAAGAAAAACCAAAGTAATTGGAGGAAACCGAATGATGTAATGGGGGGATGCAAGTTTCGCTCACTGGTTGAGTGTGTTGTGTCCACCCCAGAAGTCATTGGCGTCAAGGTGTTGGAGTGAAGGGGTTGAGGTCTGAGACAGGATTGGACAGAGAACGTGTGAGGGAACTTAAGTCTAATTCAGCTATAAAGGATAAGGCAAAAGAGTCTGCTAATGTGGCTGTAAAAGGTACCTTGTTATTGATATAATAAAGTTACTGCCTAAGTTTATCTTCTAAACATATATATTAGATTAAACTATCAGTTTATGAGGGAGGAGAAACTTGTCACAATTTTTAGTACGATATAATTGTTGAGTTAAGTTTTTGTGGGAAGAAGAAGTTATATGGCAAAAGGAAGGAAGAACTCGACGAAGAATTCGGTTGGGAAAGGAGTTATAAGGCAGACGAATTTATAAGGTGATATATATATATATGTATATATAATAATAATAATAATAATAATAATAATAATAATAATAATAATAATAATAATAATAAGGAAGGAAGGAAGACCTGGGTGGGAAAAGGAGTTATAAGGTAAAAAAAATAAAAATAAGGAAGGAAAAACTCGGCGAAGAGCTCAGAGAGAAAGGAGTTATAAGGCAGAAAAAACAAAAAATAAGGAATGAAGAACTCGGTGAAAAGCTCGGGGAGAATGGAGTTATAAGGCAGGAGAAACAAAAAATAAGTAAAGAAGAACTCGGTGGAAAGAGGAGTTAAAAGCAGAGAGAATGAGAGAGAGTGAGAGAGAGATAGAGAGGGAGAGAGAGAGAGATCATGGGGAGAGTGAGTGGACAATTGTGCAGCCAAGAAGGAGGAAAGCGACGGGATTCGGACTGCACAAGACTGATTACAAAACTGGTAGGCCACCAAGGTATCAGGATGGGGATTCAGAGAGAATAATCACGTACTACTTCACAAGCTTCCCAGAAGACTGTGGACCGAAAGGTATATAGAAACTGTTTTCTAAATGGGGTGATGTTATATGTGTCTATATACCAAAGAAAAGGAACAAAGATGGACTTTTTTTGGTTTTGCGAAATTTCAAAATGTTTCGAAGCCAAAGGTACTGGAAAGGAGGCTGGATCAGATATGTTTGGGAACTTACAAATTATAGGTTAATATATCAAGGTTTTCTAGCAAGAAAGAAACTACAAACACAGACACTATTCCATTGAAAGATTAACCAATAAAAGTCAATATACAGTCATCTGCTTTTGTGTCTAAGGGGCTGCCATTTGCTGATGTGGTAAAGGGACCAATTGTGCTAGAATGGAAACCAAAAACTTCTTTCCCTAACAAAAACAATGTTGAAGATGAATGGAAAGGGTTAGATTTTGTGGTAGAGGAAGACGATATGTCCTGGTTAAAATACTGTTATGTGGGGTATGTTCGTGAACCAGATATTGTGCATACTTTACAAGACAAAATCAAAGACGTAGGTTTGTTATCAATGTCTGTTCATCCGATGGGGGGAGACAAGGTGTTAATACAAACAATGGAGGGTGAAGACTTTGAAGAGCTGGCTAAGGATGCAAAATCTATGATGAAGGACTGGTTTTCGGATATTACAAAATGGTCACCTCAGGAAGTTGCTAAACAGAGATATACATGGATAAGATGTCAGGGAGTTCCTTTGCATGCCTGGAAGGGTGATTTCTTTGAATATGTGGTATTTGACATAGGTAGATATGTTTCAATGGATAGAAATATTGCGGCTAAGAGGAGGTTGGATATTGCTAGGGTATTGATTCAAACATCTTCCTGGGAAACAGTGAATACGATAGTTAAGATTCGGGTTAAAGGTATTGTTTTCTCAGTTCGTTTGTTGGAAGAGCCATTCACAGATCCTTATTTGAGTCCAGCATACCAAACATCCCAGAACTATGTGCACAGTTCATCGGAGGAGGAAACACATTCGGTGTTTTCAACCCATGTATCATTGGAGAATTCTTTCGCCACGGTGGGCGATTGTGAATTTCAAAATTTGATAGGATGATATCTAGAATTTAATGCTGAGGATATGCATCATAATTAGGAGAAGGAGTTATGCAATAATCCAGGAGATTCTAAAGGGAAGGAGTTTATGGACTCCGCAATATTAGGAGGAGATTTTGCAGCTGGGTTAATGCTAAGTGGTGAGAAGACGTTACAACATGCAGTACTGGAAAATAATGAGTCACGTGAAACTTCTCTGATGGGAGATTTAAATACTGGTCCAAATGCAAACTCTGATGGTCCAGTATTTGAAGTGCCCAATTCTAATGACCATGTTGTTTTGAAACAAAATGAGGAGGCCCAATTGGTTGAAATAGAAAAAGGAATGGCCTGTCAACAAAAAACCTCTAGTTGTGTGTTGGATCAGATTTGTGTGGAGACTAATTTATCAAATGACAACACTGAAGCTGTAATGAATCAGGGTCAGCAAATGCAAAACGAAGACAACTCTAAAAAAGCAGGTCCTATGTTTCTTCACCCAGAGGCCACGAAGAAAACAAGGAAACTGAGGAGGTTGGTGTGCTGTATGGGTTGTATACAGGGGCCTATTCTGATCAGAGTGCAAAACAAAGTAGGAAAGGAAAGCCAAGGGAGAAAGCAATCCAAATCAATTTCTGATACCACAATATAAGATAGCAACATACAATGGAGGAGCTAGATGATTTTAAATAAAGGAACAGAGGAAACAGCTATCGAGGTGTGGGAGGTAGTCAAACTGATTGACATAGCAAGGGGTATTAAAAGGAGATAATCTCTCAGTTGGAGGAATTGGAAATCAGAGACAGAAAGGCTTCAGGCAGAGAGATTGTAGCTGTTGGTACAGGAGACCAGCAAAAGGTTCTCAGAGGTAAGAATTGTTATATTGGCAGATCTCTGTTAGCTGTTGTTATGAAGCTGTTATCATACAATATTAGAGGATTGGGTGGAAGAGTTAAGAAAAGGGATGTTAGTCAACTGATAAAAATTCAAAAACCTGATTTGTTGTGTTTTCAAGAATCTAAAGTGGAACTGGTTGATAGGCATCTGTGTTCTATGTTATGGGATGGGGATGATTTTGAATGGGTGGCTAAACTGGTTGATAGGCGTCTGTGTTCAATGTTATGGGATGGGGATGATTTTGAATGGGTGGCTAAAGAAGCATAAGGAAGAGCTGGGGGGGGGGGGGGGGGGACTAATCATAATCTGGAAAGAAAATAAGTTTGAATTGGAGAGTAGCTTCTCTGGTAACAATTATCTGGCTGTGGAGGGATGGCGGGGTGTAGAAAAAAAGGAGGTGACTATTATGAATGAATATGCACCTTGTGATCTTCGAGGAAAAAAGGATCTATGGAATGAGATTATTAGTTAGATAGAATCTAGAGGGGGAGACAGATGGTGCTTATCAGGTGACTTTAGTTCTGTTAAATCAGATTGTGAGAGGAAGGGGCAGAGCACAATTCCATACATGAGGAGATGGGGCTATTTTCAGAATTTATTTTAAATACTGGTTTGGTAGATCTGCCTCTCATTGGGAGGGAAGTTTACTTGGTACCAAGCGGATGGCTCATCAATGAGCAGATTGGACAGATTCTTGATTTTAGATAGCTAGTTAAATACTTGGAGAAATCTATCACAGTGGGGTTTGAAAAGGAGCGTGTCAGATCGTTGTGCAATTGTTCTCAAGGAAAAAGAAGTAAACTGGGGTCCAAAACCATTTCGTTTCTTGAATTGCTGGAAGGAAGTATCAGGATATGCAAAATTTGTGGAAGAGAATTGGAATTCCATGAGGATTGAGGGTCATAAAGGTTATGCGCTAAAGTAAAAATTGAAGTTTCTGAAAAAATAGTTTAAAGGAGTGGAACAGGGATCACTTTGGCAACTTGGACAAGAATATTGAAGAGCTCAAAAATGATTTACAGCAGTGGGATTTAAAAGGGGAAGGAAATGGGTTGAATGAAGATGAAGTCAAAAAGAGAAGAGAATGTTTTACTGAAATCAATAAATTGTCAACTATGAGATGCAATATGTTATGGCAGAAATCCAGGTTTAGGTGGATGAAGGAGGGTGACTCAAACTCAAAATTTTTCCATATGTGTCCTCAAGAGGAGAAGAAGGAACGATGTGATGTGTATCATTTTTAATGGTTCTATGGTGGATGAAGTTTTTTGCCTTTGAAGTCTGAAATTAAAAAGTACTTTCATTCCCATTTTCGAAGCCAAGATTGGGAGAGGCTTGTGCTCCAAAATTTGACTTTCAAGACGATTGATGATGCTTCAAATTTACAGTTGATCGTCCCCTTCTCTGAAGAGGAAATTAGGAGTGCAGTGTGGGATTGTGAGAGCTCCAAGTGTCCTGGCCCGGATGAAGTTAATTTTGCTTTCATTAAAGATTTTGGGATACTTTAAAGTCTGATTTAATTGCTTTTCTAGAGGAGTTCCATCGAAATGGTAGGTTGGTAAGAGGTTCCAATAGCTCATTTATAGTGTTGGTACGAAAAAAGAAAAAATCCTCAGAAGATAGGTGATTTCAGGCCAATTTCTTTAATTGGAAGCATGTATAAGGTATTATCAAAACTCCTAGCAAATAGAATGAGAAAAGTCATGAATCTGGTGATTTCAGAGACCCAATATGCGTTTATCAAAGGAAGACAAATATTAGGTGGGGTGCTTATTGCTAATGAGTTCGTGGATGAGGCAAGAAGGGAGAAAAAGGAAGCATTGCTTTTTAAAGTGGATTTTGAGAAGGCATATGACTCTGTGAGTTGGGAATTTCTGGATTTTATGTTATTGAAGATGGGGTTTTCAATCAAATGGAGGCATTGGATCTGGGAATGTCTATCAACAGCTATGGTCTCAGTTCTAGTGAATGGGAGTCCCAAGGAGGAATTTAAAGTAGGTAGAGGTTTAAGGCAAGGAGATCCATTATCTCCTTTCCTTTTCCATGCGGCTGCTGAGGGTTTGAGTCTGATGTTCCATGAGGCGGAAGATTTGGGTCTTTTTGTTGGCTACATATTAGATGGGATGGAGCAACGTATCTCTCATTTACAGTTCACCGATGATACTTTGATATTTGGTGAGAAATTTTATCGCAATGTGTGGGCTATCAAGTCTTTATTGCATCTCTTTGAGGTAGCATCAGACTTGAAGGTAAACTTTTACAAAAGTCAATTAATGGGAATCAATGTTGGCGATAGGTGGCTATCGGAGGCCTCTTTTGTCCTTAATTGTAAAAGAGGAAAAATCCCATTTGTATATTTGGGGTTGCCTATTGGTGCTGATTCGAGGTAAAAGGCAACTTGGAAACCAGTTATTGATAAGGTGCGGGGGTCGGTTGGCATCTTGGAATAGCAAAAACATCTCCCTAGATGGTCGAGTGGTTTTGTTAAAATCAGTCTTGTACTTGCTTCCGATCTATTTTCTTTCCTTCTACTTGGCCCCAAAAGGTAATTTTCTTTTTTTTTTGGGGGGGGGGGGGGGGAGGAAATAAATTCATTGGGTTGCTTGGAAATATGTCTGTTAGGAAAAAGAGGAAGGTGGGTTAGGTCTAAAAAACCTTAGGGCTCTTAACATTTCTTTGGTAGGTAAATGGTTGTGGAGGCTTGGGATGGAAAAACAGGCGTTGTGGTGTAGGGTGTTGGAGCATATGTATGAGGAGGTGAGTGGGCTTTTGGGGTTGGGGAGGGTGATGTTGGTTGTGGCTTCTTAATACTCAAGAAGGTGTTTTGAATTGAGTATGTTATCTTTTTGTAACTTTTCCCCTCGTTGCAAAAACTGATTGTTTTTATAACTTTGAAAAAGATTTTGTCAACCAACAAACCAAAATGTGTTTTTGCAAGATATAATTTTCACAAAACTTGGAACTTATAAAAGAAAGATTAACAAGACTATAGGTTTCATATATGAACAAGATCAGAAACAAATTAAATCATACAAGCATCCCTAACATATTTCTAATTCATGCATTTAACAATAAAGCATATAAAGAGTTTAGTGAAAGAGAAAATACAAACCAATTTTATCCTGCTTTAGCTACCTCCTCTGATAACATACATCCAGTCCCCACACCACTGTGAGTTTTTTTCACTAATCAAAATCAATTTACAAGATTTTTTTTACACAAGCTTCACTTCTAGGTTCCTTCTACCCATATGACAGCTTTTCCTAAAGCAATCTTGCAAACCCACAAGAGTTCCTTCTATTCTTGCACAACACCAAGAGTCCTTTTTTACTCTCAAATCAACCAGCGAGAGAACCTTCTCTCTTATCAGAATTCTTACAATTGAAAAGATTGAAATCGGATTCTAGAAAATCAGATTTTACAAATTGAAAAACTATTGAAAATACTTCAGATTTTCTCAATGCTAAGCTCTCTCAAATTTCAGTAATTGATCTCGTATTATGAGTTCTAGTTTTTGAAAAAGTGTTTGCCAATATCCTTATATAGTTATATTTCAAAATAGATCCGTTGGACACACTTTACATGTCAGTTGAGATCCACACAAATTGATTTGAAAAATTTTGTTATCAGTCAATCGATTAGTACACAGATGTATTAAACAAAATTTATCTTTCATAACATGTGTACATCAGTTGCCTAATCGATTATGTTCTTGGATGTTCTTGATCTTGAGTAATACACACATTAGTACATCGATGTATTTCTTGAAAAATACTTGTATCTGCAACCCAGAACCATATACATCGATTGTCTAATTGATTATGCTGCTATCTCAAAAACTCCTTGGTTATGTTTTGGCTTATACATAGATGTATTAATCGATGTATAATGTCAAAAATGTTTGTTGATCAAGCAAGTCAAGAAACAATCGATATGTACATAGATGTATAACACTTATACATAGATGTACACTCAGGTTTTCATTAAAAGTTTGTTAATTAGATAAAAGTACATTGATGTACACATAGATGTACTGATTCATCAATTAACCTTTTTCATTCTAAGTTCATTTTGAAAACTTGTTTTTTTTAAAAAAAATCATTTTCAATCATTAGCTTAACCAAGAGTTAATCTAAACATTTTCATTACATAAACTCCTAATGATCTTCTTCAAATTCCTTGTCCATGATGCTCCTTCTTCAAGTCATTCTTCATGATCTTTTCTTTAAGTTCCTTGCTCCATGGTCCTTTGCATCCACTTTCCTTGCTCTAATATTCTCATTGAAAAACTTAATCTTTGCAAGTTAGTGAATCAAAGTAATCATCAAATCATTTGATCATTAAGTTTGGTTATTAATCAAAACATATAAGAGACATTTTCCCACAAACTCCCCATTTTTGATTGATGACAAAATTACCATACTTATCATGTTTAGATTCAATATATCTCAGGAAGTAATTCATTTTATCAAAGATTATATCAGAGTTAAGTGCAGCAGCATTTCATCATTACACTCCCCCTGTCTATTTGACAGTTCTAAAACATGTATAGGATAAAAAAAATAGCATCATTGGCAATTTAGAGCATAGCATTTAGATCATTAGATTCATTAGTATGGTACCACTTTCTCCCTTTGTCATTATCAAAAAGAATATATGGGAGATTTAATGTGTTAAAACATATAAGACCATGGTACATGATAAAAACTTCATTCATTCATTCAATAAATCATGATATGAAATATTCATATTAAGTACAATCCATAAAGTGCAATTGATATCCAAGATATTGTTCAAAATATGAAAATAGAAATTGAAATTCAAGTAAACAAACATCAGACACCACCTGAGAACATAATACAGACACACTAAGACACCCTAAGAGCTAAGCTAAGCCTCTTCATTTATCCTTGGTTCTTCAATGTGATGTGAAGCTTGAGATGCAGTTTCTTCAGGTTGCTCTTCCTTTTCATTAGCAGCAGCAGCAACTTCTTTGGCCATGTTTACTACATCTTCAGAAGTAGGATTAACTTCTAGAGGTGTAGCAATGGAAATGCCTAACTTCTAGTGCAGAGTGGCCATTTGACCTTCTAGTGTTTTGAGTCTAATACTCAGATAATCAATGGACTGTTTCAAAACTAGATGATGTTTGAGTTGCATTGCCTCAAAGTTTTGAAACATTTGAAGTAGCTTATCCATCTTGTTGTTGATTTATGAATTATCCACAGCAACCCTGTTGTGGGTGATTTTCCTAGCTTGAAATCTCTCTTTGTAACGCTGCGAATTCTGTGTCTTTCTATATCAATAAATATATATTTATATGTATTTATTTTTATTAAAATCCAGAGGATGATTTTACTTAAAATAAAATCATTTTCTTGTGTTATCTTATCGTATAAGGTCACGGTTTAAAATTTCGGTTGAAAACTCAGACGGAAGCCGGTCTGCATTTTCAGTGACAATAAAAGTTTACTGAGCAGAAAACCTAATTTTGACTCGTGAACGAGATGGTTAGTGTTTTTATCATGTATTCTTCAACTTAGGTTATTTTAAAAAATTTCGTTCGAAAATAAAATAAAATATTTTATTCGGGCGAAACGTCAAAAATATTACGATCGGAAGTGCAACCGGATACGAAATGAAGCAGATTAGGGAACACCAAAGGAGTGAAGTGACATGAGGGATGTGATGGACAAGGGTTATGACACACTCAAAAAGTGTCATCATTACACTTTTCAAATTATATCATATTCTAATCCAAAAACCCATTTTCTTCACTTCTTCCAACCAAACACCTCCTAAACTCCAAACTTTCTCTCCAAGCTCACTTCTTCCCCTCCTTCACACCACTCTCTCCCTCTCCTTCTATAAATACCCGCTTCATTTCATCTATTTCATTTTTCTTCTTCTTCTTCTCCATTCTTACTTCAAAGTTCTAACACTTAAAGTTTCCATTTTTATTTGCTTTCAAGTTTCAAGTTCTTCATACTTTTTCTTTCTAGTTTCAAGGGTAATACTCTCATATGCTTCTTTTTCAAGTTCTCTACTTTATTTCATGGTTTTACATTATGTGTTTCATATTGAGCTTTTAGCTTCTAAAATCTCTAGAAAATCATAGGAAACTCCTTTTGAGTTGAAACCAATTTCTATGATCTTCTATTGATCTCTACTTTCATATTCTAAGAGCTTGTATCAAACAAAGATTTCTAACCTATTCTTCCAAGGATGGCCGAAACTATACCTTAGTGGCCTAGGAAGGTTTGGTTTTCATTTTTCCAAAATGATCATGGACTTGAGCTCCTTAATACATTAGGATGCTAAGTCTAAGAGATTGGAAATTTTAAAGATTTCTAGCCTATAAATCCCATGAAGGCCGAACCTATGATGGTTTAGGACCTAGGATGTTTTGTTTTCATTTTCCAAAATGATCATGGACTTGAGTTCCTTGATACCTTTGGATGCTAAGTCTAAGAGATTGGAAAGTTTAAAGATTGTTTAGCCTATTTATCCTATGATGGTTGTGAACCTAGGATGTGTTGTTTTCGTTTTTCCAAAATGATCGTGGACTTGAACTCCTTAATACATTTGGATGCTAAGTCTAAGAGATTGGAAAGTTTAAAGATTTCTAACCTACTTATCCTATGAAGGCCGAACCTACATTGGTTGTGGACCTAGGATGTTTTGTTTTCATTTTCCAAAATGATCATGGACTAGAGCTCCTTAATACCTTTGGATGCTAAGTCTAAGAGATTGGAAAGTTTAAAGATTTTTTAGCATATTTATCCTATGATGGTTGTGAATCTAGGATGTTTTGTTTCATTTTTCAATATGATCATGAATTTAGACTTAGCTTAGAAGGGTTGGAAATTTCTAGCCTACTTATACTAAAGAGGCCGAAACCCTAAGCATGGATTTAGTGAGATCCTTGTTCTATCTTTGTAAAGTGAACCTTAGTTATGAACTCCTAACACTTAAGGATCATTAATCCATGAGTTGTATTCTTGTTTGAAAACCCCTAACCCTATTTTATGCCATGGCCGAACCTTACCTTCTTGGTTTAGTATGCTTGGTTAATTTTTAACTTATGGTTTTGCTCTCTTAAACTTAGACTTTCGTCGCGGAGTAGACGAGGTCATTCGTAGTACACTTCCTCAAGCATCTAGTACCTTTACCTTCACAAAAGGTAAGAGGAGACAGCCTGAGGGATATTCAATAGCTATGTGCATGTGTGTATGTGGGTTACTTGGTTTACTTGAATATGGTTATTATATTAAATCAAAGTTTGAATGATTTGTATACTTGAAATGTTGTGATAACTGTTTGAAGTTGATCCTTACTTGATTCAAAGTGTTGTGAATCATATATGTTATGAACTGATATTAACTGTTATCTTGTTGACTGAGATTATGATGATATTGATTGATGTCTGTAAAGCCTGACGTTAGTCGGTGCTCAACTAATCATATGATTAAAAGCCTAAATAAGCTACAAAGAGAATTTTGAAAGTAATGATGTTTATTTTAAAATGTCCTTTAGAAAAATATGTGTTTTACGGAGGGAAAGGTTTTGGAAAATATTTGACCATGAATGGAGATGCTTTTAAGAAAAAGATTTCAAGAGGAAATGGATTTCTTATAATAGTTTACAGATGATTTTCCAAATGAAAAGATTTCCTATAAAGAAATACTTTTGAAAATATACCGGTAAATTGGATAGGTTACCGTGGTTTTATTTTGATATTTGATTTTCACTGAGCGAAAAGTAAGAACAAGAGAAATCGAATCTAGTTCGCGAGACGTCGCTTCTAGTATTCTGTAATGTGCACATTGATCTTTGATCCGTGTTGAGTATTGTGGACCAAGAGTCCTAATCATGATGTTGTGAGCTAAGAGTCCTAATCTCGTTATTATGGATCAAGTGTCCTAATTTTGTTGTTGTGGACTAAGGGTCCTAATCATGCTGAAATAAGATGGTAAATCTTTTCTATGACCACAAACCTTGACTGAGGCATTGGTCTTAGGTGTTGTGATTGAGCACTCGGACTACGTGTCCTGTGTTGATGATTGAGTAATGAAAATTTATGAATAGTTGTTAGCTTTGAGCTTCGACAACGAATGAGATTGAACACAAAGAAAACCTCCTGAACGAATGTTTTATTCATGCATTTAGGCAGACGTGCCTTATAGTTGGTCGCTTCGGTGATGCCTAAGCAGGGGCTATTGGTCACTTCGGTGATGTCCAAGCGGGGACTTTTTAGTCACTTCGGTGATGTCCAAACAAGGACTTTAGTCACGACGGTGATGCGCAAGTGGGGGCTTTGAGTTTTGATCAACTCTTAGAAAGATGAAGGGATCTCATGAGATTAAGTTTATAGAGCCAGAATATTGAAGTGTCATGCATACTTTTTATAAAAGCTGATTGTACGGGTATGACACCCATTGATATAATATTTGATGTATCTATTAATATTTGGAAAATGTTAACTTGTTGACGTTATGTATGTATCATGCATGTGGTTATTATAATCTATCAATATATTGGTATCTCACTCTTGCATATCTTCTTGTTATTTCTCTTTGTTTTTCGGCATCGCTGTATATCCATGGTTTAGATGGATCCGATAATCCCACTGGTACCGTCGGAGTCGAAGACTGAGATCTTCGATGATGCGGGGAATGCGGGGGCGTGGCAGATTCACCCCGGATCTACATCGGCTACTTATCATGGACCGATAACCACACTGGAGATGAATGCCGAGGACGAACCATACCGCAGAGTTCAGACAGTGGAGACGAGGAGGATTGCTCTCCCACCGCCTTGGTACTACTTGCACGTGCTATAGAGGAATGGACAGTTGCAGATGCACCCACCTCTAGGGGTACCCTTACCTGGAGTCGCGCCGACTTCACCGATTGAGGAGGACCCGGAGGAGGACCCCGAGGAATACTTAGAGGAGGAGCCCGCACACCATGTTTTGGATCACGACGACAATATTGATGAGTTATCGGAGTGCATACTTGATGACGATCCGGATTTTGATGATTCCGACTCTCATGATGAGGGCGGAGATGTCGTGGACCCATCACCTGGGGTTTCTTCTTGTGATAGTATTCGTGGAGAGTCTTCCTTCTAGTTGCTAGTTGTGACCAGCTTAGGGGTGTATGTTTTGTGAGTAGTCTGTATCGGTCCGACTGTATTTGGCTTCTTAGAGCCACCCTTTTGATGTGTGGTTCCGGACCCTCTCCCCTTATTTTGCTTTACTTCATTTACAGTTGTTAACCTTATGATCTGTAACTTTGTTATTAATGGCCATCCTGATCAGACCCTATTTTCTGTTCTAGACTCCGAGTTCCACTGGGATAGTTATATATATATATATATATATGATGTTTACATTTCATGTTCTGAGTGTTCATCAATTACCTTGGTTTTCCTTTGTCTTTTTTAAAAAAAAAAGAAATTTTACCACCATTTTGAGGCTACTTACTATTTAAGAAAATATCTTTTACCCAAAGCAACCAGCAATTTAATTCTTTTATTTTATATTTTTCCACAACGGGTAACTAAAATGTGGCGCCCCGGTTTAGGGTGTCACACTCTTCACCATCAAGAGAAACTTCAAAATGTTCAAGCAATTTCATTACCAAGCCAGGATATGGTAGTGTGGCTCCACTGATCTTGCAGTCCAACATATGTCTATATATAATGAAGCTCCAGCTCATATGCTTCTTCTCAATCATTGCCCAAAGCATTAATATATAATTGTTTTGCAGAATGGCATGATTGTCAGACCTTGGAAGCAACATTCTGCTCAGAACATGCTGCAGGAGCCTATGCTGACTATGCATAGAGCTGATGTTGATCAATCTACCTTCAGGTGCATTTTCAACTAGAAGCACCTTCCTTGCTTCTTCTTTGCCCAAACTCCTGATCCATGCACTCTCAGGTCCAACTCCAGCAAGGTTACTCCCATGGTAATCCAAGCCAGTGAATTGAGCAAATTCATCAGAGGTCATCTCAATTCTCTTGTTCTTCACTTCAGCAGAAAATCCCTCATTGTCTATTTCAAATGTGCAGTAAAATGCTTTGATCAATGTAGGGTAAATATCACTTTTAATTTGTAGGAAATCACTTAACATGTACTCTTCTAACACTCTGTGAAAAGTGAATCCATTTACTTCAAATTAATTGAAGTCTACAGTCCTAGCCTCATGTGTATCTCTATGCTTGAAATCATTCTTGTAAAGCATAATATACTCTTCATCAGAAAAATACCTTCTTAGGAGTTCAACCTCAGTGACTCCTTCATTCTCACCATCGTCTTCTTCTTCAGTTTTTTCCTCTTCTTCTGTTTAGATTTCTTCTTTTGCACTTCCTTAACAACTTTCTTCTTCTTCTCTTGCTTCTTTGGAGCTGGTTTAGATGATTCAGCTACTTTCTTGCCCTTGTCTAGCTTCTTCTTAGCCAATTGCATAATTGGAAGCTTGTCAATCCTTTGAGAAGCCTAGGCTTTCTCAGTTTCTTTCCTCTTAGGGCGAGCAGGGGTTGTTATAGGTAATATAGGTTGAGGAGAGGATGTTGAAGTTGAGGAGGAACATGTTGAGTTTAATGGAACAGAGGTTGAAGGTCCAGTTTTCTTCACGCGAGCCATGGAGAGTGATTTTCGAGCTCTGCTAGGGTTTGGGTTCTTGGATTTTGGATTTGAAAAGTGAAAGATTTGGAAGGAGAAGTTGGAATTTATAAACCCATATCAGTCAATCGATTACCCAATCGATGTATTAAAGGTCTTTCCTCCTGTACACACGTGCTAATCAATGTACTTAGCTTCAGGATTCAATTTTGTGACATTTACATCGATGTATCAATCAATGTATAAGCTAAGTCAGAGAGTTCCAAGTTCTGAAACTTGAACCCAATCGATGTTCTAATCGATGTATAATGTGACACCCTATACCCACATGTATTTATAAAGCAATAACATATAATGAAGTAATTTAATTTTGAAAATAAGATAAACACATGCATATCATTTATTATAAAATGAAAACCAATGGGCAAAGGATACCACATTGTAACAAAACGTCATAATGTAGAAATAAAAACATAACATAAAGAAACATAACGAAACCTAACCCTGATGTCACATTATAGAGCTGGTATAACCAATCCGATAAAACAATTAGTATAAACAAACTAAAACTGAAACAAAACCTAACTAAGAGTAGCGGCTCCTCAGAGTCACTCCTCAACTGGCTGCTCACCATCCTCTGCATGAAAGATACATGCCAAACATAGAGATAAAAGAACGGGGAGTAAGAACCATATATATAAACATAACGGCAACATGATAGTTGGCAAGATGAACATACAACAAGTAGCAATTATAGCATGACACATCATACCAAATATCATAAGCATATCACATACACCAATTATATAATGCAATGTGACTCACTACTTCAAATGCATGTGGATCCATCTATATCGGGCATACGACTTTGGAGTTACATATCCACATTGGCCAATAAGCACCAATACTGGCAATCCACCAAACTATGGGTGAAACCCTTGGATAGCCGACGCACCTTACACTCGGATGCGCCACCACAGGTGTACATGATTCCCTTCTAGGACGAATCACCGCAGACGGCCAGATCGCCTTACTCTCGGACGACCTCCCTAGCTGTCGTACTTCCCCTAACAACTTCGTGCATGAATACATGCATTACAAACAAACACCAGTTGTCCACCACCTCCATCAACACCATTTATTGTGGTTTAACGTCTTTGGCCAATAAGCACCAAAATTAACATCATCTTTAATCTTTTAATCTTTAATCATTAATCAACACTTTGGTCATTAAGCACCAGAGCTCAACACCTTGACTGTAACACCCCGTTTTTCGTTAAGTGTTGTTTGTTTGTTCGTTTGATTGCTTAAGCCTTAGGACTTAGCTCAGAGTGGTTGTTGAGGGCTAAGTGGGATTTCTAGGCTGAAGATCCATTTCTTGGGCTTGTGTCATGTGACTTTTTGTGTCACAAGCATGGCCGTGCTCAATAGAGAGCACGACCGTGCTCATTGGGAAAGCGCATCTCGCTGACACTAAGTTGAGCACGACCGTGCTCAACAGGGAGCATGCCCGTGCTCAAAGGCAAACCGCGCCTCAGAGGCGTTAATGTGAGCACGCTCGTGCTCAAGGAGGAGTATGACCGTGCTCGAGCCTATGCCTTTAAAAGGAGAACAGTAACCGAGGGTTTCCTCATAAACCCTATTTTGGCTCAAATAGAAACCCGGTTGCGGTTATGAACCCTTCCTTCCCTATTCTCTCTAAACCAATTGCATTGTTGGAGCTTTAGAGACTCTTGGGAACGTCTAGTTTGTTTGTGCCAATCCGTGTAGGCAACAGTTTCTCCCTCTGTTGACCAAGGCTTGGAAGCTGACTGAGCCGCTTAAGGGAACGTGTTGGTTCATCGTTGAGTTGTGACTACCGGGTTCTTCATACTAGGTATGGGGAGAAGGATAGTATAGTCATTAGGAAAGGGGGTAGTGTAAGATGATGGGTTTCCATAGCCCCATTATTATTATTGTTGTTAACTGTTGCCATTGCCATGATTTAATTGATTATATGTTGAATTGGATTAATTGCTATAATTGCTTATTGGTATGTTCGTTATATACCTATTTGATGTAGTGGTTAAACTGTTTATGGCAACGTATGAGAGTTGTATGTTTGATGATAATTGTTATGCAATGAATGTTGTTGACTGCTGTTAATGATTATGTTATTGGCTGAATGTTGTTAGTTGATGTTGGAATGTTAATAAGACCCTAATTGAATTAATAGGGCTCTTAATTAATATAAGAATTAATGGTTTAATCCCTATAATGTTTCATAAAACATGGACTGTTAGTGAGAGGTGAGGTTTGATGCCAACTAGATTTAGTCAAAAGACCCTAGAATCTGATTTGAGAGTGTTTAGGGAGTTCTTGGTTTCAAGAACATGTTGAATCTGCCTAGAACAGTACGACTGGCTCCAGGAGCACGACCGTGTTGAACAGGGAGCACGGCCGTGCTCCCAGTTGAATTCTGGAAGATGACCGCGCTTTGAGCACAGCCGTGCAGGACAATGAGCACGACCGTGCTCGACTTAATTGGCAGCACAACCGTGCTGGGGTGAGCACGCTCGTGCTCCCCTTACTGGTCAGAATCGGAGATTAAAGCTTTTAAAGGGGTGTTTCACCCCAAATGTCTCCAATAATGTGATAAAACACCAATCGAATAAAGAAGAGTTAGATAACTTAATTAAAGATTAATTAAGATTAATAAGTTGGTTAAGCTGGTTACCGCATGTTGATACGCTTTGGTGTTTTTTGGCCAAAGTGGCCTCGATGCTTTTGGTCGAGGTGTTGATGAGTTGAACCTTGGTGCTTTTTGGGCGATGGGGCTTGACTCTTAAGGGTCAGGGTGTTGATGTTGATGTTGATGATAAGTCTTGGGTGCTTATTAGCCCAAGCGAAGGAGGTGGTTGCCTTGTTTGTTGTTGTGCTCATGCATTCATGCGTTGAAGTTGTAAGTGGGGGAAGATCAACATAGGGGAGGTCATCCTAGAATACGGCCATCCGGCCGTCCGCGGGTGGTTTACCCAAGGTTTGGTGAATTGTGCGCCCTTGTGGTGTCGCACCAAGGTATGGTTCGTTGGCTATCCAAGGGGTTCACCCATGGTTTGGTGGATTGTCGGTGTTGGTACTTTTTGGCCAATGTGGATATGTAACTCCGAAGTTGCCTTCCTGAGATAGTTTGGATCCACATGCATAATGGAGTAGCGGAGTAGTGTTGCACCGCATTGCATATGTTGGTTGAGATAGTATGATGATGTGATTATTTCATGTTGATGTTATATGTTGTATATTGCTATGCCATGTTATGAAAGAATGTTCATCTTGCATACTACGTCCATGCCGATGTGTTTACAAGTTTTCTTACTCCCCGTTTTCTCTATTTCTGTTGTTGGCATGTATCTCTTTATGTAGAGGACGATGAGCAGCCAATGGAGGAGTGACTCTGAGGAGCCGCGACTCTAGCTAGGATGTTTAGATGCTTTAGTTGTTAGTTATTCAGTTTCGGCTGTATTCCGAGGATTTATTCCGGAACGGTTATACTAGCTTTGTATGTAACATCAGGGTTGGGTTATGTTTATGTTTTGATTTATGTTTTATTTCTTTTAAAACTTATTATGTTTTTCCACGTTGTTGAGATGTTATAATGTGGTACCTTATTACCCAGTTTTTATTTTAATTAAATAAATACATGTTTTTATATTATCTCTTTCAAGTAAATGTTGTATGCTAATTTGCGGGGTAGAGGGTGTCACATTTAGTGGTATCAGAGCAGGTCTGTCCTATCCGGCCATGGTATGAGTCTGTTGTGTGCTCTTGTTTGAATTGCCTGTATTTATATGGGTAATGATGCTTAGTGTTGCGAGCCGTTAGCTTTTCCTGCATTAAGTTCACTATATTAACAAACTGCTTTGGGCATTTACAGGAACTTATGGTAGGAGAAGAGGCAGAAACGATCAGCGATTGCTGAAGCGTTGGCACTCCTTGCTAATGCGATCGGTCAAGTTTAGAACAACAACAACGGAGGACCAGCTGAGTTTTAGGGTCTCGACAAGTTCCTGCGAAACAATCCGCCATCTTTCCGAGGAGCTTACAACCCGAAAGGTGCTCTGTTGTGGATGAGAGAGATCGAGAAGATTTTTCGAGCCATGGATTTCAATGATCAGCAGCGGGTTATCTTCGCCACGTTTATGCTCATTGAGGAGGCTGAGCACTGGTGGGAAAATTGTCGTTAGAGGATGCAGGCTGAGGGCACGATGATCACGCGGGCTGTAACACCCTGTTTTCTCGCGCCTTGACTGATAATTATATTTTATATTTTTACCGGGGATTTAGAAAATAATTTTTAGGAAAACAAAATCATATTTATAATCTACTTTATCGTAGAAAGTTACGGTGAAATTTTAGGTTTAAAATTCAGACGAAACCCGGTCTGCGTTTTAACTGACAGTAAGATTTTACTGATCAGAAAACCTAGTTTTGACCCGAGAAACGAAACGGTTTAGGTTTATATTATTTTTCCAACGATATTGGTTATTTTTAAAATTTTCAAAATAAATAAGTTATTATACTTTATTCGGGCGCATCATCAACAGACGGGTGATCGACGGAGTCGAGAACGGACGTGCAGAGACAAAACTGGACTCCGGATGATGGGATATCTTGCCACCTAGGGTGGTGAGTCACATGGGTGACTCACCTAGCATTTATGAAGCCTAATGATGATACCAAAATATCATGATATTTATTCTAGTAAAACGACCAAAATGCCCTTGATTTTCAAGTGAAATTCCAAGAGTGTCCCTAAGTGAATTTTGACCAAAATACCCTCTAAAACTATTCAATTTCGTGCAGCCCTCCATTAAATCAAACTCATTTCATTTTGATTTCATTTCATCATTTTCCTCTCAAAAACCGAAATCGGGTGAATGACGGAGCTGAGTACGAGATTTCCGGGAACCGCTAATGGATGGGATTAATGAGTCATGGATGACTCATGAGATGTGGCCCAAAATCAGCCACACCACCCAAACACTCTCATCCACATCATTTGTAAGGCCCTAAGGCTGCCACCCTTCTCCATTTGTAGCCAAGTATCCATTTTCATTACAACCACAAACTTATATGGCTACATGGTTCATTTCCTACCACACATCATCATTTAATTTCATTTAATACAAGGATTATTTTATTCATTCTCTTCTTCTCCTTTGTTTTTTTCGCCAGCCATCTTCCTCCTCCCAAAACCATTTTCTTTTCATCATTTATCAAGAACACCAAGAACACTAAGACAAACTCTCCTTACTCACCCGAAACTGCCTCGCAGTTATGACCTTTTTCTGTTCTGAAACTCGAAAAACTTTCTACACGAAAGTTGTTCCTATTTCTCTCTTATTTCCAACGACCTAAAGATCATGAAAAACGGAGGAGTATTTTGAAAGATATGCCCAAATTACCAAAACAGCTCGAAATCCACAGCACCACACTAGAACAGTGGAAAGAAGGCCCTTTTCTTCCATGATCCGATCTGAATCAAACCAAACATTCAACATCAAAGTTGTTCCTCTTCTTATTACCTTTCCAACCAGCCAAATTTAGTAATTTTTAGATGAGTGGATTATGAGATACACTCATAACACCACCATATCCTCAAAGCTGTCAAATCCTCAACTAAGCTTGTTTTGATCACTTTCTTCATTTCTTCAATCAACAAGAGGTAAACCCTCATCTATCATGATCATGTTATCTTATCCTTCAATCATTTAAGTTGTTTAAGTCATGAATCATGATTTTCCATCTTCATGAAGCTTTCTTCAAAAATCTCTAGAAAGTTGTAGAAAAATCTATTTGAGTTGAAACCAATTTCTATGATCTTCATATGACTTCTATTTTCATCATCCAAGAGGTTGAAAAATTTAGATATCCCTAGCTATTTCTTCTTGACTTGGCCGAACCAATGCTCAAATGGGTTTAGGTGATTTCCTTCATTCTTTAACTTGTTTTTATGTTGGTTGTTCATGGCTAGGTTTTGGTGGACAAAACTGTGGCCTACCTTGCTTGGTTTACCTTGTGTTTGTTTGATCTTCAAGTGGTCTACAAGAGGTATGGGGGAGATTACCACTATCCCACCGTAATGTAGATATGTATGTGGTTTATATTGTTTTTGTGTTGTCTTGATGTGAGCCTCTAAGAGGACTTGGTATAATAATTATGTGGTGTATGTTGTGTGATGAAAATTTATGGATGATATGCTTATTTGATGCATAATGGTTAAAATGAAATTGTCAGTATGCTTACTTGATCATTGAAAGAAAGTATGTGAAATATGCTAAATAATCATGCCATGATTTAGTGCTTGAATACATGAACATGTATGATGTTTTGTGATTGAGTGATGAAGAGAAAATCTTCTTGTTTGTTGGAACTTGGTTTCGGCCAAGCATGAGAAATATGGCAAGACAACTTTGTTCTCCAAAACCATATGATTCCATGATGGTTTATGGACTATAAAAGAATAATTAAATCAAGAAGAAAATGATTTCTTCCAAAACTGTTTTCATAAGATTGAAAATGGTCTTTCGTAGTTTGAATAATCCCAAGAATGATTTTGAATTGAATTGGTTAATTATATTGAAAGTTATGGACTTTTAAAGAAATAAGGACTAATATGCAATTACTGAGAATTTTAGGGACTGTTCTGAAAACTATATTTTAAGTATTGTGGTTGTAGTCCTTAATGATAGAAGACTATAGAAATTGGTTTGAAGTTATTTGGATTTATACATAAAAAGATATAAGCTTTTTAGTAAACAAGGACCTATTTGTAAATATTGAAAATATTGGACAGAAACGTCATTTATGGAAATTTCATGGTAACTGGAAAATATTTTATGAGATGAAACTATAGAAGTTGGTTTGGTGTGATTTGGAGTTATAAATAAAAAGTTATAAGGTTTTAAGTGAATAGGGACCTTTTTGTAATTATTGAAAGTTTAGGGACTAAACTGCAATTTTCGAAAATAAATGTAATTGGACAGTTAGAAACTGTTTTCATGCTTGTAAAACTGTTCTAAAACTCCAAAATGAGTTTTGGACTATTAGAGTGTAAAATCGTTGACACGCGACTTACAAACTTAACGACGTTCGATAACATTTTTTAGGAATTTTGTATCAATGGAGAGAAAACTGTAAAGTCAGTGTTTCAACAACTTAATATGAGTATTTTAACCTAGGAAATTAATACATTTGAGGTGAAGAACCATATTTTCAAAAGTATGGCTTTTAGGCCTAAATTCAGTAAAAAGCGGCGGAACCGTCGTTAAGCGTTTTTAAAGATTTTTCAAGAGAAAGGTTTTGAGAAATTGATACTTGTGTATCTTGGATGGAAATGGTTTTTAAAGAATGATTTGATTTCATTTAAAGATTTTGGTTTTACGATCAAAAGGGTTTTAGTCTTCAAAGACAAGTATTTACGGTAAAGAACAAAAACCTAAGTCATGAACGACTTAGTGAAAACACGAACATAATAATTTATGACGTAGGGTGGATCAAGACCTTAAGTCATAAAGTAGAATAATTCATCATCCATATTCCATAAAATGTAATGGACTCAGAATGATTTGTTTTCTTGGAAGCCAAAGAAAAAGGCTCAGTTAGAAAAGTGCAAAGAAATAAATAATTGGACTTGTGTTCCAATCTCATAATGCGTTAGGACTTTTAATCAAGTGTTTTAAGAAAACTGTGCACAAAGATGAAAGGTTACTTGAGAACTTTAGCTTGATGATTAAGTACCGGTGATTCGAACTTAAGGACATCTAGCATCTGTTACAGTACGTTGAAAGAATTCTGAAGGAATCACGATGTCATCCGTTGGATGGACGAGAAGAACGCATTTCCGGCAAAGTTTGCCTAAACACATAGTGAAACTATGTTCTGTAAGGCCGTTGTGCCTAGGAGATGGAGCTAACACTTTAATGCGGGTGCGAATTCCATAGTGACGATCTATTGATGCTCGGGGGTGTCGGGGTATGAAATACTCATATAGGCCCAGTTGGTTGCTCCTCTGTGGCATGGTGATCTTGCAATACACCGACATACTCGACTAGACACTATGTGTTTTCTGGTAGTGAAGGATGTTCCCGAAAAAGCCTATGTGCACCATGATGACTGTTGACGCATTTTATTACCCAAGGCTGGTGGACTCCGGAACAATCCTCCGAACCACTCTCTCCGACTGTTCGTAAAACCATGGTATAGGAATTCAGAGGTCATTCCTCGAGTCTTAGATGTTTCTATCTAGGAAAACGTTGTGCTGTGGTCATGTTTCTGTGAAACATTATTGTTTTGTTAGGAGTGTAGATATGATTGACAATTGTTAATTGTACGTACCTGAGAGTCGTACCACTGCATGTCTGCCTTATGTGTAAGATAAATGGAAATCTCACCTCCTTATTTTTATATTGCCTATGTCGGCTGGCTATGTGCCTTCTGTATTCTCTGAGAAGATTGAGACGTCAAGATGTCGCTAGGCTGACGCATCGTAGATATTGAGGTTCGAGCTTGCGGATGCTATGGTGGAATTGCTAGTGGACATCTTTCAGCTTTCAGCTTTCAGATAGTCCAAGACGATAGCGTTTGTTTTCTGTCATGCCTTACTTTTGTTTTCTTGAGATGGGAATGACGGTTGATAGTTCATAGATTATGTTTTCCTCTTGGAAGGAAAAAAAAGGGCTTAGTTCGAGCGCTACTTTTGTAGTGACTCCAGTAGTGTCTTTTTCGACGACGTCGGTAGTGGACTCAAATTGAGTTTCCACTAGACCTCGTCAGTTGAGTTGTCCTTCTCATAGTGTACGAGAAAGGACTGTCTTTTCTATTTTAGAAGATTAGCCAGCTGGATATGTTTGGGAGTTAATGTAACTATCTATAGAGCTGCGACTCCAGGTATTTTATATTTTAGGAGCTGCGTCTCCACATCTTTATATGGGATACGTATATGGTTATGATTTTTGGGTTATGTGTCGAGTTGGGCATTATGTAATTAATTTGCGAACTTATGACGCTAAATGTGATAATGGAATGTTTTATTATCCATTCATTTAAAACAAAGTAGTTATATTTATGACTTGCGAGAAGAAAAAAAAATTACCCCATTCTTTTATAGCCAATTTTAATTAACCTACTTTTCGGCCTTAAAAAGTCACTTGCAATGTAGTGCCCGAGGAGGGTGTTACACGGGCTGTTTTCAGAGATCGGTTCTTGGAGAAGTATTTTCCTGCGAATGTACTTGACAAGAAAGAGATGGAATTCTTGGCACTGAAGCAGGGAAATATGTCAGTGGGAGAGTATACGCAAAGGTCGAGGAGCTGGCGAGGTATTACACACCTTATCAGGTCATGGTTGATGATCGGTCAAAGTGTGTAAAGTTCGAGAATGGCTTTCGTTCAGAGATCAAGTAGGCAATTAGTTACCAGGAGATCAGAGTCTTCCCAACCTTGGTGAACAAGTGTAGGATCTTTGAGGATGCCTACAAGTCCAGAGTGGCCAGTTTCATGAATTCAAATAGCCAGGGTGGCAAGAAGACCGAGCAGAAGGACAAGGACAAGCCATAGAGTGATAGGAAGCCACAGTTTTCGCATGATAGGTCCAGGGGTGGGAACTCTAATGCCCCTAGGCCCATGAAGTGTGGCGCACCAGATGACTTCACTACCCAGTGCAAGGAATCAGACGTCATCTGCTTTAGGTATGGCAAGTCTGGCCACATCAGTCGGGATTGTGGAGGAGCGAAGTCAGAGCCTCCAAGTGCTAGCAAGAGTCAACAGTCTCAGGCTAATCGACTGAAGACCACTGGGAGAGTCTTTACTCTTAGTGGATCTGACGCCTCCGAGTCTGATGGCTTGATTCAAGGTATATGCTTAATTGATGGAACTCCTTTAACTGTATTGTATGACTCGGGTGGTACACATTCGTTTATATCACATGATAGGGTCAAGAGTTTAAATTTTCCTGTTACCTTTCTTGAGTATGATTTAATTGTTTCCACGCCTACAAACAAACCTATTCTTACTTCTCATGCATGCAAGAACTGTTATATTACCATTAATGGTAGAACTTTTATTGTAAATCTTGTATGCTTACCTTTAAAACAGCATGATGTCATTCTTGGCATGGACTGGTTATCTTCCAACCACGTCCTTTTAAATTGTTTTGATAAAACCATAGTCTTCGGAACTCCTGTGGAGTCTAAGAATGCTACCTTTCTTTCTGTCAACCAAGTTAAAGCTTCGATGAAAGACGAGGCCCAAGTGTACATGATGTTGTCTTCCTGGAATTAGAGAGCCCTCCTGATGTTGGAAGTGTGCCTTTTGTGCGGGAATTTCCTGAGAGATATGTTGAGCTCACCATAGATTTAGTGCCTGGCACCGGGCCAATATCCATAGCGCCCTATAGAATGTCTCCTCTAGAGCTAGTCGAGTTGAAGAAACAAATAGAGGATCTTATCCAGAAGCAGTTTATTAGGCCTAGCGTATCCCCATGGGGACCGCCAATGTTGCTAGTAAAGAAGAAGGATGGCAGTATGAGGTTGTGTGTCGACTATCGACAGCTCAACAAGGTTACCATTAAGAATCGGTATCCCCTCCCTAGGATTGATGATCTTATGGATCAATTAATCGGGGCTTGTGTTTTCTCTAAGATAGATTTGAGGTCAGGGTACCATCGGATTCGGGTTAAGTCTGAGGACATCCCGAAGACAGTGTTTAGAACGCGTTATGGTCACTACGAGTACTTGGTTATGCCTTTTGGTGTGACCAATGCTCCTGCTGTGTTCATGGACTACATGAACAAGACCTTTCACCCTTACTTGGATAAGTTTGTGGTGGTTTTCATAGATGACATCTTAGTGTACTCCAAGACCAAGGAGGAACATGAGGAGCACTTGAGGGTTTCTTGCAGACCCTTAAGGAGAAGCAGTTGTATGCTAAGTTGTCTAAGTGTGAGTTTTGGTTAGAGGAGGTGAGTTTCTTAGGTCATGTGATCTCTAAAGGTGGGATAGTCGTGGATCCAGCTAAGGTAGAGACGGTGCTCCAGTGGGAAGCACCGAAGTCAGTGATCGAGATTAGGAGTTTCTTGGGTTTAGCAGGGTACTATAGGAGGTTCATAGAAGGTTTCTCTAAGATAGCTTTACCCTTAACCCGTCTCACCAAGAAGGGACAGTTGTTTGTGTGGGACTCTAAGTGTTAAGAGAGTTTCCAAACCCTTAAGGATAGGTTGACATCAGCACCAATGTTAGTTTTGCCAGATCCTAGTAAACCTTTCGTAGTTTACTGCGATGCTTCTAAGCAAGGTTTAGGTGGTGTGTTGATGCAAAATGGTAAGGTAGTGGCTTATGCTTCTAGGCAGTTGAAAACTCATGAGAAGAACTACCCTACCCAAGACCTAGAGTTAGGAGCTGTGGTATTTGCCTTAAAGATTTGGAGGCATTACCTGTATGGAGCAAAGTTTGAGGTTTTTAGTGATCATAAGAGTTTGAAGTATCTTTTTTTTATCAAAGGGAGTTGAATATGAGGCAGCATAGGTGGATGGAGTTTTTAAAGGATTATGAGTTTGATCTAACCTACCACCCAGGAAAGGCCAATGTAGTTGCAGATGCTTTAAGTAGGAAAACTTTGAACGTCTCCGCTTTGATGGTTAGGGAGATGGATCTGATCGAGGAGTTTAGAGACCTGAGTTTAGCTTAGGATGTTACCCCTAAGAGCATCAGGCTTGGAACCTTAAAGATTACCAACAGTTTGATGGATCAAGTTAGAGAGGGCCAGAAGTTAGATAAGTTTCTCTTAGATCAGAGACAGTTGCTTGCTCAAGGTAGAAACCTTAGTTTTAAGGACGGAAGTGATGGAGTCTTGAGGTTCAGAGATAGGGTCTGTATGCCAGACGTCCCGGAGGTTAGAAAGTTGATCCTTGAAGAAGGACATAGGAGTGGACTGAGTGTGCACCCAGGTGCCACTAAGATGTATCAGGATTTAGAACGGATGTTTTGGTGGCCTAGGATGAAGAAAGATGCGGCTGAGTTTGTGTATGCTTGTTTAGTGTGCCAAAAGGCTAAGACTGAACACTAGAAGCCATCAGGTAAGTTGCAACCTTTAAGTATCCCAGAATGGAAATGAGATAGTATTTCCATGGATTTTGTGTCTGGACTCCTTAGGACTCCAGCTGGTTTTGAGGCTATATGGGTTATAGTGGATAGACTGACTAAGTCGGCCCATTTCATCCCTATGAACATGGAATATCCGTTGGAAAAGTTGGCCAAGTTGTACATCAAAGAGATAGTTAGGCTACATGGTGTACCCTCTAGCATAGTGTCAGATAGAGACCCGAGGTTTACCTCTAGGTTTTGGAATAGTTTTCAAGATGCTTTAGGAACCAAGCTTAGGCTAAGTTCAGCTTATCACCCATAGACTGATGGTCAGTCTGAGCGAACCATCCAGTCCTTAGAGGACTTGCTTAGAGCTTGTGTGCTAGAACAGTCGGGTAGTTGGGACAAGTTGTTGCCCCTTATAGAGTTTACCTACAACAATAGTTTCCATTCCAGTATTGGGATGGCACCTTATGAAGCTCTTTATGGGAGGAGATGTAGGACACCCTTGTGTTGGAGTGAACCTGGTGATAATGTTGTGTTAGGACCTGAGGTAGTGCAAGAAACCACAGATAAGGTGAGGATGATTCAGGAAAAGATGAAAGTGGCACAGAGTAGGCAAAAGAGCTACCATGACAAAAGGAGGAAGGCGCTCGAATTCCAGGAAGGTGACAATGTGTTCTTGAGTTACCCCGACAACTGGGGTTGGTAGAGTGATAAAAGCAAGGAAACTCACTCCTAGATTCATTGGTCCTTACCAAATTTTGAAAAGAGTCATCGAAGTCGCCTACCAAATAGCGTTACCACAGTTCTTGTCCAACATTCATAGTGTCTTTCATGTGTCTCAACTCAGAAAGTACATTCATGACCCTAGTCACGTGATAGTATCCGATACCGTATAGTTAAAAAAGAACTTGACTTTTGAGGTATTACCCCTTCGAGTCGAGGATAGGAGGGTGAAGCAACTAAGAGGCAAGGAGATTCCCTTGGTCAAGGTCGTTTGGAGTGGGGCTACTGAGGAAAGTGCTACGTGGGAGCTGGAAAGCAAGATGATGGAGTCGTATCTGCACTTTTTCAATCGAGGTGAGTAGAAATGTCAAGGACAAAATTTTTATAAGGGGGTGGAGTTGTAACACCCCGTTTTTCGTTAAGTGCTGTTTGTTTGTTTGTTTGATTGCTTAAGCCTTAGGACTTAGCTTAGAGTAGTTGTTGAGGGCTAAGTCGGATTTCTAGGCTTAAGATCCTTTTCCTGGGCTTGTGTCTTGTGACTTTCTGAGTCACAAGCACGGCTGTGCTCAATAGAGAGCACGACCATGCTCGTTGGGAAAGCGCATCTCGCTGACGCTGAGTTGAGCACGATCGTGCTCAACAGGGAGCACGCCCGTGCTCAAAGGCAAACGGCGCCTCGAAGGCACTAATGTGAGCACGCCTGTGCTCAAGGAGGAGCACGATCGTGGTCGGGCCTATGCCTGTAAAAGGAGAACAGTAACTGAGGGTTTCCTCATAAACCCTATTTTGGCACAAATAGAAACTCTGTTGCAGCTACGAACCCTTCCTTCCCTATTCTCTCTAAACCGATTGCATTGTTGGAGCTTTAGAGACTCTTGGGAACGTCTAGTTCGTCTGTGCCAAGCCATGTTGGTAACAGTTTCTCCCTCTGTTGGTTTCTTTTCTATTATTTAGATTTGGGAACTAATTGGTTAACGTTCTTGTTTGACCAAGGCTTGGAAGCTGACTGAGCCGCTTAAGGGAACGCGTTGGTTCATTGTTGAGTTGTCATTACTGGGTTCTTCATACCAGGTGTGAGGAGAAGGATAGTGTAGACATTAGGCAAGGGGGTAGCATAAGATGGGGGTTTCCATAGCCCCATTATTAATATTGTTGTTAACTGTTGCCATTGCCATGATTTAATTGATTATATGTTGAATTGGATTAATTTCTATAATTGCTTATTGGTTATTGGTATGTCTGTTATATACCTATTTGATGTAGTGGTTAAATTGTTTATGGCAACGTATAACATGTTGTATGTTTGATGATAATTGTTATGCAATGAATGTCGTTGACTGCTGTTAATGATTATGTTATTGGCTTAATGTTGTTAGTTGATGTTGGAATGTTAATAAGACTCTAATTGAATTAATAAGGCTCTTAATTAACATAAAAATTCATGGTTTAATCCCTCTAATGTTTCATAAAACATGGACTGTTAGTGAGAGGTGAGGTTTGATGCCAACTGGATTTAGTCAAAAGACCCTAGGATCTGATTTGAGAGTGTTTAGGGAGTTCTTGGTTTCAAGAACATGTTGAATCTGGCCAGAACAGTACGACTGGCTCCAGGAGCACGGTCGTGATGAACAGGGAGCACGATCGAGCTCCTAGTTGAATTCTGGAAGATGGCCGCGCACTGAGCATGGCCGTGCTCTACATAAGTGGCAGCACGACCGTGCTGGGTTGAGCACGCCCGTGCTCCCCTTATTGATCAGAATCAGAGATTAAAGGTTTTAAAAGGGTGTTTCACCCCAAATGTCTCCAATAATGTGATAAAACACCAATCGAATATAGAAGAGTTAGATAACTTAATTAAAGACTAATTAAGAATATATAATAAGAATAATAAGTTGGTTAAGCCGGTGCCCAGTGGGTTACCACACATTGATTTGCTTTGGTGCTTTTTGGCCAAAGTGGCCTCGATGCTTTTGGTTGAGGTGTTGATGAATTGAACCTTGGTGCGTTTTGGCCAAGGGGACTTGACTCTTAAGGGTCAGGGTGTTGATGTTGATGTTGGTGATAAGTCTTGGGTGCTTACTGGCCCAAGCGAAGGAGGTGATTGCCTTGTTTGTTGCTGTGCTCATGCATTCATGCGTTGAAGTTGTTAGTGGGAGAAGATCAACATAGGGGAAGTCATCCTAGAGTACGGCGGTCTGACCGTCCGCGGGTGGTTTACCCAAGGTTTGGTGAACCGTGCGCACCCGTGGTGGCTCATCCAAGGTATGGTGTGTCGGCTATCCAAGGGGTTCCACCGATGGTTTGGATCCACATGCATCATGGAGTAGCGGAGTAGTGTTGCACCGCATAGCATATGTTGGTTGAGATAGTATGATGATGTGATTATTTTATGTTGATGTTATATGTTGTATATTTCTATGCCATGTTATGATGTATGTTCATCTTACTTACTACTTCCATGCCGATGTGTTTACATGTTTTCTTACTCCTCGTTTTCTCTGTTTCTGTTGTTGGCATGTATCTCTTTATGCAGAGGACAAAGAGCAGCCAGTGGAGGAGTGACTCTGTGGAGCCGCGACTCTAGCTAGGATGTTTAGATGCTTTAGTTGTTGGTTATTTCAGTTTCAGTTGTATTCCGAGGATTTATTCCGGAATGGTTATACCAGCTCTGTATGTGACATCGGGGTTGGGTTTTGTTTATGTTTTGATTTATATTTTATTTCTTTTAAAACATATTATGTTTTTCCACGTTGTTGAGATGTTACAATGTGGTACCTTTAACCAGTTTTTATTTTAATTAAATAAATGCATGTTTTTATATTACATCTTTCAAGTAAATGTTTTATATTAATATGCGGGGTAGAGGGTGTCAGATTGACCATTAAGCATCAAGGCCCCCTTGGCTACTCGGCAACATCATTGTGGATATATGCCTTGACAAGTACTTTTGTTTTGATGATGAGCAAAAGGGGAATTTCAAGTCCAAGGACCAACATGCAAAATCCGAAGCTAAAAGGATCAAATTGCAAAAAGCATGGAAAGGACAAAAACAAACACTTATGGGGTTAAGGGAAATTTTCTTTTACTGTATTGTTTGTTTTAGAGTAAAGTGTAAATGGGTGTGTGTCTCTCAAAGGTAAAATAAATCACACACACACACGCACAAATCGTTTTGGAAAAAGGTCTTCGAAATTAATTTTACCATATCTTTTTCAGACCTTTAAATATTTTCAAAAACCAATTTATACGAAGTATAATCGATTATGCAGCTCTTAAATATGCTTAAATGAGTTTCCAAATAACAGAGCTGTTAGGTTTTTGAAATTCAAAATTCGAATAGGGATAATCGATTATGGTAATCGATCATTCAGCTCTTAATTATGCTTAATTGAGTCTTTAAATGATAGAGTTGTTGCCTGTTGAGAATTCAAATTTTGAACTGTCATAATCGATTATGGTAATCGATTATGTATATTTTTAACACGTTCTAAACTCAGCTTTTAAATGGCTTAAATGTGCTTTAATGGAGATTTGATTCTGTCGTAGCCGTTGAGTTTAAAACTTGAATTATAATCGATTATGGTTTTGCAAATATCGATTATTAATTTTCAGATCAAAAGTCAGAGGCTTCATAATCGATTAGGATAATCGATTATGCTTATTTGATTCAGTCTAAGCTTTCAAACAGAGACCAAGTAATCGATTAGTATAATCGATTATGACCTGACTGTTTCAAAATGCGCCTTTTGATTTTGCCTAAAATAATCAATTATGCTTTTTAGATAATCGATTATGGCTCGACAAAAATGAGTTTCCAAGAGTTTTGACCTAAGTTTCAAAGTAATATATATTGGTCATTTTCAGAGAAAGCAAGTAACGAACACAGAGCTATTTCTATCTATCTTTCTCTTCTCTTGAATCTTTTTCTATCACTCTCTTACTCTTACACTTGCATATCAAATTACTTGAGAGAGACATACACACCATATAGGTGTTTCTTTATATTGGACTTCAATTTGTTTATTTGCATTAAGTAAGAGTGCTTTATATTGGTGAGAGTCGGATTGACTCAAACCTTCCTTTGGTTACCATTCTTACAAGAAAAGGTATATCTCTTGTAAGGGATTAGTGGGTGTGATCTCACTGTTAAGGTTCTAGCTGCGCCTATTTAAAAGCTAGGGATTTGAGACTCTGTCACTGGGGGATAGTACGTCTCTGGGCTGTGAGGAGTTCTCGTTTTTGTAAAGGTTCTAGCTGCACCTATTTAAAAGCTAGGGATTTGAGACTCTGTCACTGGGGGATTGTATGTCTCTGGTCTGTGAGAAGTTCTCTGTTTTGTAAAGGTTCTAGTTGATCTTGTTAAAAACTAGAGTTGATTAAAAACCTTTGGTGGTATTTCCTTGAGGACTGGACGTAGGCCACATGGGTAGTCTGTGGCCGAACCAGGATTTATCGCTGTGTCAATCTTCTTATCCCTATCTCTTTTACTTTTGTTTTGGCTTTTGCAAAAACGCTTTTATTTGCACATGACAATGCCTTAATTTGAAAAGAACTATTTATCCACTGCAAATTCCGTTTAAATTTTAAAAGGGTTTTTTTTTTTATTCATCGAAAAAGTTTTCATTAATCTAAAACCCAATTCACCCCCCCTCTTAGGTATTGTTGCCACGGCCAACAAGTGGTACCAGAGCTTCGGCTTTGGTTAGTAGATTAACAGCTTAGAGTTAAGATCCTGTTGGCAACCCTTTTAAAAAGTTTTCCAAAAATGTTTCGGTTTTGAAATTGACAAACCACCATTCTTTGATGGTGAGAATTACATGTATTGGAAAATGAGAATTGAAATTTTTATGCAGTCAATTGATGTCGACTTATGGGATATTGGAGTCAATGGACTCATTCTTAAACCCAAAGAGCATCAGACTGAGTTTGATAAAAATTGTTTTTGTTTGAATCTCAAAGCTATGAAAATTCTCCGAAATTTTCTATGCGATGATGCTTATGAGAAAATTAAGAATTGTGATTGTGCCAAGGATATTTTAAATATGCTTGATTATAATTACCTTGTCACTAACAATTTTGACAGTGAAAGTAGTTTCAGGAAAGGGCAAAATTCATTGGAGGAAAGATATCCTCAAGAACATGCCAAGAAGAAGGACCACAAAAGCAAAGGGCAAATGGTCAAGAAAATAGAAACTACTATCTAAGAAACTCGAATGAACTTGGAGGTAACAGATTCTGAACTCAATCCATTAAATGATGAATGGTTATATGCATACAATAATCTGTATGATGAAGTGATGAGTCTGGAAAGTAAGAATGTAAACTGCTTGAAAAGTATTTCATTGATTGAAAATGATTTGGAAAAATTGAAAAATGAATATACTTTTCATTGTAATGAAAATGTTGTGAAATTTGAATCCTCATCATGCTATGAAAATTACATAATTCTTGACAATAAAATTGAGGACTTACTTCATGAAATTGCTAAGACAAAGGTTTTCACACATGTACAACCTCTGCATGAAAAAGAAGAAATTCATACCAACTATGATTTGTCAACTATTAAGCATGACATACATCAAGGTCATAATCATTCTATAGTTGAATATGAAACTTGCTATATGAAAAATAAAAATAATGTAACGTGTAATTATTGTGGAAAGTTAGGACATATTTCTCATATGTGCAATTATAGGAAAAACCATTTTATGAGAAACAAATTTGTTTGGATGCCTAAAGGCACAAATGTCTTGTCCACTAATCCACAAGGACCCAATACAAAATGGGTACCAAAAAGTTTCTCTAGTACTTCTAATTTGCAGGAAGAATTCAAAATCGAGAAACAAGCTATCTTGGAAAAGGAGGGGACTTCAAGAAGAATGCTTCATAATTCAGATATTGCAATCACCACGTATAGAAGCAAAGATCTCTTGATGAATAACTCAAACAAGGTAGACAAGTTTAAAGCTAACTTCAAGCTCAAGCAAAAGTGGGTAATAAAGAATGAACTTGTGAATTCATACAACGAGGTAACTCTATCCACTACTTCCCATATGTGCTCAAACTTGAAATCCTCTAAATGGAAGTATGTTGATAATTATGTTCATAAGAAATCAATCAAGCTTTATCAAAATGTTGTATGAAATTTGTGCTAGATGCCATGTATGTGTTTGTATATTGATTGATTATTATTTGAAGCACCGCATTAATAATGTGTATAAGTTATAAATTTCCCTTGTTATGAAAATTTCAAAAATGAATAGGATAATCGATTAGATAATCGATTATGCTTCTTCGAAAAAATAGGGAAGAAAGTCAGAATTACTGTAATCGATTAAGATAATCGATTATAGAATGGTCTTAGAAAATTCACAGAAAACTGTAGGCACATAATCGATTAATAATCGATTATGCTACGAATTCTGACATTTTTGAAAATATATTTTTTAATCTAAAATTAAGTTTCTAATAAATGTTTCATTTTGATATGATATCTTCTTTAGTTTTATAGTCATTTTCAAGATATCAAATTCAAATTTGATTTGACATTAATTTCTCTTATTGAAAAATTATTATTCTTCACTATTTTCAAAATATGATTCGAAAATTAATTTATTATTTGATTCATGATCATACTTTAGTGGAAAATTGAATTCTTATCATGAATTAATATACCACATATTTTCAAAGTAAATATCATTTAATATTGTGATATTAAATCCTTGATGTTAATTGATTCAAAAATTTACTAAGGATCAAATATTTTTGAAATATAAATGATCAATAAGTGATTATATCACTTTAATATCATTTAAACATCGTAATAAAGAGAATTCAATTTTTAAGATTTTAAATTCAAAATTCAAAATATTTTATTAATTTCAAAATTTTTAATGATGGAAATATATTTTGAAATCCAGAAATCACCATTTTCTCATTTCTCTTTAAAAACAATCTGATTGACAAATTATTTATTGATTTATGATTGAACTTTATTAGATGTTGATTGTGGTAATAAATCATTGATATTGATTGATTTGAAAATCTTTTGAGAAGTGATTTTAAAACTTAGATGATCAACATAAATTATGATGATATTGCTTTTTAATGGTTCAAGATTTCAAATTTCAAATTCAAAATTGTTTATTTTATGGAAATCTTTTATTATACCACAAATACATAAATGGAGATCTTTTAAGATTGTGGTTAATAAAGAATGTTTTTAAATGAGTTTGGCATATCTTTCATCTGAATATTTCAGATTGCCAAAATAGTCAAAGATTTCAAACCAAATTTTTAATTTCGAAAATCTCATTAAATTTGAAATCTAGATAATTAAATTGAAATTCAAACTTTCTGATCTTATGGAAAGCTTCAATTATACCACAATTGATTAAATAGATATTTATTGAAATTGTGGTTAAAAATTAGAAATTTGAAGAGATTGGCACATTATCAAATTGAAATCTATTCTTGCCAAAATAGTTCAAGATTTCAAAATTCAAAATTCAAAATTCAAAATCTGCTCTATGTCTAATTTTAAAAGTCTTTGAATTTGGAATTTAGATGATTAAAGGAAATTAAACATACTTCAATTTGTGGAATGATTTAACTACTCCACAAGCAATTAAAATTTATTGTGATTGTGATTAATAAGGAAATATTTTAAATCAATCACAGATTGCATGAATGCTTGTGAATGCACCTTTATTTTCACCTTGTTACTTCAAAATATGTGCGTTGAAGTGTGGAAACAAGGTTATACAGGTTTTCTGTCATGACATTGGCAAAGTTTTGAAAACTTGAGCAATAATCGATTATAGACAGGAGATAATCGATTATCAACAAGTCAGTAAGCCAATAATCGATTGAGATAACCGATTACACGTAATGGGGACAGAAATTGAAAAATTCCAGAGGAGTCATAATCGATTCGAATAATCGATTATATAGAGTTCATAATCAATTATGAAGTCCAAAAATCAATTATATTGCAATTCATGGAGATTCAGATACCAAGATCCAAATGAGCTATCTTGATAAAAGTGGTGATCTCTATCCTTATTCCTCATAATGTTTTTAGTTGCAATATATATTAAATTTATAGACATGTCTCAATGCCATTAAGTGCAATACTTATGATAATCATTACAAGACATGTTTTATGCCTTCCCATCTACACACGTGCTCAAAATTGCTTATTGTTGCTTTTGATATGAGCTTGATAAAATGGCTAACCCCATGGATCCAAAACATATTGGATACCAAAAGGATGTTTCTTAATCCTTCATTGTAGGAGTGCTTGAAGGATGATCATAAAACAAAAATGGGACAAAGATTAAACAAATCTGAAATTCGGAAGTACAGGCACATATGGACACAAGAAAATTTGAACCAAGATGAGCATTGAAAGATCTTCTTCCGGCAATATGAAGTGGAAAATCTCAAGGGAAGATATTGCAAGTGCAAAAGATTGCTGCAAACAAGGAGTACTACACTATATTTAATTCAATAAGTTTTTCAATCCTTATTCTCTTATGATATTCTATCTTATGGATTGTTTAATGCTTGTTGATTTTTAAATGTGGCTTCTATTCTTTCTCCCATAAATGAAACGTTGTTTTTTGAAAAATTATTTTCGAAAGGGGGAGAAATATTTACATGTTTAAGGGAAGCATAAAATACAAGAATATATACTTGTCAAAGGGGGAGAATTTTTTTTTAATCTGTGTTATAACTATAAAATTCCCTTATTGAAAGTATGAATGTCTCATCTCTTGATGCCTAAATAAATTGAAATATCAAATAGGGGAGATGATTCTATAAGTTAATTAATTTGGGATTAACTCTATTTTGAAATAAATATGAGCTTCATATAGTAACAATGGCCAACAAGTGGTCATTATATCAAGTGATTACAACAATTAAGTGCAACTTTTGTGTTGCGTTAATTTTTCTGGCATTTTTGCTTCCGCGAACATACCTGATTTATGCATGCTATGGTTTATATCTTACACTTAAATGGTTTATTACTTGAGTGGATATATGCCATGATAAAACTATAGTACTTTTCTCGCTTTTTGATAATGACAAAAGGGGGAGAGTAACATGAGTGCATGCTTAAGGGGGAGATAAATTTCAAGTGGTAAATTCTCTATATATATTCATGATTGCATGCTTAAGGGGGAGAAGAGCAAAACTATGAAATGAGATATATATATATATATATATATATATAGAGAGAGAGAGAGAGAGAAAAATTCCCTCATGAGATGTTTGTCATCATCAAAAAGGGGGAGTTTGTAGATGTATGCCTTGACAAGTACTTTTGTTTTGATGATGAGCATAAGGGGAATTTCAAGTCCAAGGACCAACACGCAAAATCCGAAGCTAAAAGGATCAAATTGCAAAAAGCGTGGAAAGGACAAAAACAAAAAAATACGGGGTTAAGGGAAATTTTCTTTTACTCAATTGTTTGTTTTAGAGTAAAGTGTAAATGGGTGTGTGTCTCTCAAAGGTAAAATAAATCACACACAGGAAAAAGGTCTTCGAAATTAATTTTACCATATCTTTTTCAGATCTTTAAAGATTTTCAAAAACCAATTTACATGAAGTATAATCGATTATGGTAATCGATTATGCAGCTCTTAAATATGCTTAAATGAGTTTCCAAATAACAGAGCTGTCAGGTTTTTGAAATTCAAAGTTTCGAACAGGGATAATCGATTATGGTAATCGATCATTCAGCTCTTAATTATGCTTAATTGAGTCTTTAAATGATAGAGTTGTTGCCTGTTGAGAATTCAAATTTTGAACTATCATAATCGATTATGGTAATCGATTATGTATATTTTTAACACGTTTTAAACTCAGATTTTAAATGGTTTAAATGTGGTTTAATGGAGATTTGATTCTGTCGTAGCCGTTGAGTTTAAAACTTGAATTATAATCGATTATGGTTTTGCAAAAATCGATTATTAATTTTCAAATCAAAAGTCAGAGGCTTCATAATCGATTAGGATAATTGATTATGCTTTTTTGATTCAGTCTAAGCTTTCAAACAGAGACCAAGTAATCAATTAGTATAATCGATTATGACCTGACCGTTTCAAAATACGCCTTTTGATTTTGCCTAAAATAATCGATTATGCTTTTCAGATAATCGATTATGGCTCGAGAAAAATGAGTTTCCAAGAGTTTTGACCTAAGTTTCAAAGTAATGTATATTGGTTATTTTCAGAGAAAGCAAGTAACACTGAACAGAAACAGGGGTGTTTCACCCAAAATGCCCTCAATGATGTAATAAGAAACCAAATGAAGTAAAGACAAGCTAGATAACTCAATGAAGACACAATGAAGATAAACAAATAACAAGCGATAAGATGTTAAGATGGTAACGATGTGCTACCGCACGTTGTTGTACCTTGGTAGCCTAGTGGCCAAGGGGACCTTGATGCTTAATGGTCAAGGTGTTGTTGATGTTGTACCTTGGTAGCCTAGTGGTCATGGAGGCCTTGATGTCAAGTGGTCGAGATGTTGAGCTTTTGTCCTTATTGGCCAGATTGTTAAATCAATTAAAAGATTAAAGATTACAAGATAATGTTGAACTTTGGTGCCTAGTGGCCAAGGGGGTCTCGATGCCAAGTGGTCGAGGTGTTGATGGTGATAAAACTTGGGTAGCCTAGTGGCCCAAGCAGATATGGTGATTGTTGATTGTGTGCTGTGTTGCTCATGCATTCACGCATCGAAGATGTTAGTGCAGAATGTTCAACATAGGGGAGGTCATCCGAGAGCAAGGCGATCTGGCAGTCCGCAGTGATTCATCCAAGATTTAGGTGAGTCTGGCCCCCCGCGATGGCGCATCCGAGAGTAAGGTGGGTCGGCTATCCAAGGGGTTCACCATGGTTTGGTGGACGGACGTTGGTGCTTAATGGCCAATGTGAATATGTAACTCCGAAGTTGACATTCTGAGGTAGATTGGATCCAAGTGCATAACGGAGTAGTGGAGTAGTGCTGCATCGCATAACATACTTAGTTTGAGATGATGTGAATGACGTTGATATGCTAGATGTTATTATGTTTTGATATGCTATGTATATATGTATATGTGATGCATGCTTATCTTGCTAACTGCTTCCATGCCATTATGTTTTATACATGTCTTACTCCCCGTCTTTGTTGTTTGCTTTTCATGTATCTTTTTGGTTATGCAGAGGACGGTGAGCAGCTTGCTGAGGAGTGACTCTGAGGAGCCGCTACTCATAGTCTAGGATTTCTTTTAGTTTATGTTGTTTATCCGAGATGTTTCAGACTATGGTTATACCAGCTATATAATGTGACATCGGGGTTGGGTTTGCTTTATTGTTATATTTCTTTTAAAACTTGTTTATTTCCTCTTTATGATGTTTTGTTACAATGTGGTATCTTCTACCCGTTGTTTTAATTTTATAATAAATGATATGCATGCTTTTATTTTATCTATCCTATGTTATTTCTTTATAAATACATGCGGGGTAGAGGGTGACACAGTGGTGTGTTTTCCAGGAAATTTTTGGTTTCCAGGAGGTTGTGATAGGTGAAATGAGAGAATCAAAGACTTGTGTAACATGTACAAGTGTTTGATTTTCTTCTTGTGGAGGAGAAGGTGGAGAGTGATCAGGTGAAAAGTGTGGGTGTGGTTCAGGTGAGGTATTTTCTGCGGCGAGGTTAAGATTAAAGTTTCTGAGGGAAAAAGAAAGAAGGTTTTCAGCTATGGTTATTTGGTTATGAAGGGGAGTGTTATGATATGGTGAAGGCGTAGAAGAAGAGGTAGAAGGTGGGGGTAAGTGAATTGGTGAAGGAGGTGAGGGTTCAAATGACTTTACTAGTGAGGTAGCAGGTGAATCCATCTACACAGGTATCTACACAGGCTTAGCAATCTTTAACCTAGTTGACCTTCTAACTAGTGTAGGTCCAACTACAGCTTTTCTCTTCAAATCCTTCTTAGGGGTAGCAGCTGAATCCCCTTTGAGCATTTCTTTCTTCAGAACCTTTGAAATGGGTTGGTCATCATCATGATACTCCACTAGGATGACCAACTTCCTCAAAGAACTGCACCCATTGTGATGGCTCCAGCTTTGGCATCACATTCACATAGCTTTTATTATTTTTCTCATTTTGACAAATATTCCAGAAACAATCATAAAGATGTCAACAACACTCATCCCAGTTCGAGCAGCAGCACGAACAAGTTTCTTTGAAGTTCCTTTTGGTGCCATGGATTTGGGTTTGAAAGAGAAGATGGTTGTAACACCCCGCTTTTTGTTAAGTGCTGTCCTTAAGCTCGTTTATTAAGTTAGAATTGTTGGCTAAGGGCTTAGTGGGATTTTTGGCTTAAAAGTCCCTTTCTGGTACATGAGCATGCCCGTGCTCATTAGCCAGGACGCCCGTGCTCACTGTGCGGACCGCGTCTTGTAACAGCCCGATTTTCGGATAAGCTGTATTAACAATACAGTAAATATATATATTTATTTATATTTTTATCTAAGACTTAGGAAATGATTTTGGAGAAAAAAAAATCATATATAGAACCTACTCTATGGTAGGAAGCTTTGGTTAAAATTTGGGTTTAAAACTCAGACGAAAACCGGTCTGCATTTTTTAACTGACGGTATAATTTTATACCGGCAGAAAACCCTAATTTGACCCAAAAACTGAAATTTGTAGATTTTTTTTATTTTGTCCGTGAGGAAGTCTACTTTCCAAATTTCTGATCAGAAATAAAAAATTAGGTGTATTCGGACGAATTTTGGCGAAAGTTCGAAGGAAAAACAGTCGGTGTTTTCACTGACAGTAAGATTTTAATGATCAGAAAATCTAATTTTGAATCGTGAACGAAATGGTTTATATTTAAATCATATTTCCAACGAGTCTGGTTAGTTTGAAAATTTTCGATCGAAAAACAGACAGAAACCCTAATCGGGAAAACCGACAGAGTCGAAAACGGAACTACAGAGACCCGTCAAGAGATCGGGACAACGAGTCACACATGATGACTCATGGAGGATGAGTCACCAAGCATTTATGAGCATTAAATGCTAGTAATCATGACTTTTAGGTAAAATGACCAAAATACCCCAAGCCTTCGTGGTTAGTAACAAGACACATCTACGCACTCTTAACCACTCATTTTTCGTGGTTGTAAACCTTCTACATATCCTAAATTTCGTGCATATATATATACTAAACCATACCTATTTCATTTTGCTTTTGTTTCATCATTTTCCTCTCAAAAACCGAAATCGGGTAACTGACGGAGCTGCGTACAGAATTTCTGGGAACCGCTAACGGATAGGATCAGTGACTCATTGGTGAGTCACTATGTGTGGCCCAAAATCAGTCACACCTCCATCAATTGTGAGCCACATATTATTAACCATGATTAGCCAAAATAACCTTAGTTAAGTTAACTATTAACAATGGTTAATCTTATATTAATTAAATATTCCTAAAAGCTATTAATCTAAGCTTAAGGAACCAAACAAAGCCTAATTCTACCCCTATATAATGACCCAAAACCGCAGCCCCCTCCCCTTTGTTCTTCACTTCATCTTCTTCAACTTTTCTTCACAAATTTCACCTATACTCCATTGTTGTCTTCAAGAGCTTCAAGTGATTTCCATTCCAAAGCTTGCTAAGATCATCATTCTTCCTCATCTTCTTCAATCTAGTGAGGTAACAAGACCATCTTCATCTCTTTTAAGCTCTTGTTCTTCATGTTTTTGAGTTTTCATATTCTTAGATCTAGAACTTAGAATAATTCTAGAAAATTGTAGAAAAATCTAAAAATGTGAAACCAATTTCAATGATCTAGATATGATTCCTACTTTCATTATCCAAGAGCATGTAATCAAAAACATTTTCCTTCCTTAAAAACCATTGTGGGCCGAACCTAGGAGCGAAAGTGGGTTTGAAGTTTTTGTGTCATTTTCAATTCTAACACTTGTATCATGCTCTCTAATACCTATATGGTTATAATCTAAGAGCTTAACTTCAACAAAGATTTCTATCCTAAAGTTATGGTGTTGGCCGAAAATCTAAGGTTTAGGAGTTTATAGATTTTGTTGAAGTAATGAATTCTAATGATTGGTTAATACTCTTAAGTATCTATGTAATCTAAAACCAATAGCTTGAATCAAAAGAATTTCCTAGCCTATTTTACCAAGTAAGGCCGAAACCTAGCTATTTAGGTTAAGAATGATTTTGTTAATTAATTGTAGTTGTATTGTTTGGTTGAAGGAGAAACTGTTAAAGTGTGACGTGATAACGAGGAACGGCAAATTCGGAATTTCGGTGATAAACTCAGGTGGGGGAAAGAACCAATCTACCATCGGAAACGGATACGTAGTATTTAAATTATAATAATTGTGTAGGGCGACCTAAACCCTACTAGTGGTCGAGTAATCTACAAGACCAAAACCATATTGGAAGCTTTTTCATGAAACCAATGATGATTTGGGGATTGTAGGTTTATCGCCGTTAGGATAATATTATGATATTTGAGGATGATTGAATTTATTGATTATTGAATTATGATGTGATAAATTGTTTATTATGATGTCTTGTGATACTTGAGTAGTTGATTGATAATGTAGTATGATCTGCCTGGGATGATAAACTGTTTAGTTAATGTTAGGGCACGAGATGTGTGATTTAAGAGATGTATTTGGGTGAGTGAATTATGATGCATTAGTGATGCCTAGCCTTAGTGTATAGATGAGATGAGATATTGAATGAGTATTGAGACTTGTGGTGGAAGGTTGAGGCATTAGGCTATAATGAATGCGGGTTGGTGAGATTCATAATATAGATGTGTTAAGGTTCATGGCCGTGTGTGATGAAACGCACGAGGTCGGGATAGTCCTTGAGTCCCTGAGGGATCGCGTTGCGCAAAGGTTACTAAAATGGTGTATGGGCACCATGGCACTAATTGCGCAATAGCATGAGTAGTTCGGGTACTACTGGGTTCTATCGCCGCACAATGGCATGAGTAGTTTGAAACTACTGTACTGGTGTATGGGCACCAGGGCACTAAGTTACTGGCACCGGACCGATTGGACTACTGACTAGTGACAGGAATATAGATGGCCAAGTTTGCATGAGAGTAAGGGTAGAGGAACCATATAGTGGTTTAAGGTTGACTTGGAGTTTTGAGAGATGTTGGTGTTAATGATTATTATATTTCGATACTATGTCCATTTTTCCACCTTTGATGATAGACATGTGTCTTATCCCCTATTTCTGTATTTGTATATGTTTTTACTTATATGGATATGAGAAGATTTTACGGAAGATCCGGGTGATGACTATGTGGAGGAACCAGCTGAGGACTTCACCGAGGACTTTAATGTGGAGGAGTTGGACGGGACTCCTTATGAGCCAGACGCAGGAGGACGAGCTGTAGATGGTAGTAATAGAGTTTAAGTAAATAGGGCCAGTGAGTCTAGAACTATATGTTTATGTTTCCGCAACTAAGGGTTTGTATAAGAATGTACCTGCTAGGGATCTTACTGAGAAAATGCCCTAGACAGTGTTTCGGTATTGTATGAAGTATGTATTTATAATATGACTTTGATGTTATCTTTCATTGTTGGTCAAATTTTAATTCCTTCGTATTTTCGATTTATAATCAATGTTAATCACACGAGGAATCTAAATAACTAATTAAAGGCACAAGGGGCACAGCGTGGTGTCTCATTTGGTATCAGAGCAGTTTGATTCTGTTCAGACTGTGAGGTTTAGGATGTTGTTACTGGCCGTGTCTAGTTGAATCCACATCGGATTTTAGCTATGCTTAGAAGTTGGGTAGTGTGTCCGAACTCGATGCGATAACTGACATTAGTATGGCATATAGTATTTATATACTTGTTTATGTAGTATTATATGTCATATACCAGTGTTCAGAGAGGTGGAGTTGGAAAAGGAGTTTCAGCAGCAGGACAACAGATGGCCAGACCTCAGGCCACTGAAAGAGTGTTTACCGTGAGGGTAGCTGAACTCTCAATCTGGGATCTTATACAAGGTATGTATTTGATATCTGGTAGACTTTGTTTGTTTTTCTAAGTAGCATGATAGACAAGAAAGTGATGAGAGTTTTGTTGAGGTATAGTTGTGACTGGTAGGATGTGAAACCTTAAGATCAATATCAGTGAGTAAGACAATTACTATAAGTCAAATGTTGATCGAGGCATAGTATCATTATGGAACCTAGGGCAATGATTAATGTTCATAGTTAAGATGGATTGTATGAGTTTGGGAAGAGCAAATGAAAGTGTATATAGTAATTTCACCTAAGTTGAATATGAGCACAATACTAAGACTGTGATTGGATACATGAAGTAGGAAGTTAGGGTAGTATTGATTGTGGTGTTAATTGCGGGAGTTAGATGTTGACATAAGGTTCTCTAGTGGATCAGTAGTAAGAAGAGGAAAGGATTAAGTTTTAATTATGTCCTTCAAGGATGATAGATCAAGGTGAAATGTTAAGGACAATGAATATAATGAAGTGATGGATTGTTTCGAGGATAAATAGAACGATATAAGAATGAATTGTGTTATGAAGTTATCGCTGTCACCTAGGGGAAAGACAGCGATGGGGAATATATTGTGGGATCGTTAGATTAGAATACGATTACAAGATAATGTCTAGTTTGAGTCACGAAATTCCGAGGACGGAATTTTTTCTAAGTGGGGTAGTAATGTAACAGCCCGATTTTCGGATAAGCTGTATTAACAATACAGTAAATATATATATTTATTTATATTTTTATCTGAGACTTAGGAAATGATTTTGGAGAAAACAAAATCATATATAGAACCTACTCTATGGTAGGAAGCTTTGGTTAAAATTTGGGTTTAAAACTCAGACGAAAACCGGTCTGCATTTTTTAACTGTCGGTATAATTTTATACCGGCAGAAAACCCTAATTTGACCCAAAAACTGAAATTTGTAGATTTTTTTATTTTGTCCGTGAGGAAGTCTACTTTCCAAATTTCTGATCAGAAATAAAAAATTAGGTGTATTCGGACGAATTTTGGCGAAAGTTCGAACGAAAAACAGTCGGTGTTTTCACTGACAGTAAGATTTTAATGATCAGAAAATCTAATTTTGAATCGTGAACGAAATGGTTTATATTTAAATCATATTTCCAACGAGTCTGGTTAGTTTGAAAATTTTCGATCGAAAAAACAGACAGAAACCCTAATCGGGAAAACCGACAGAGTCGAAAACGGAACTACAGAGACCCGTCAAGAGATCGGGACAACGAGTCACACATGATGACTCATGGAGGATGAGTCACCAAGCTATTTAGGTTAAGAATGATTTTGTTAATTAATTGTAGTTGTATTGTTTGGTTGAAGGAGAAACTGTTAAAGTGTGACGTGATAACGAGGAACGGCAAATTCGGAATTTCGGTGATAACTCAGGTGGGGGAAAGAACCAATCTACCATCGGAAACGGATAAGTAGTATTTAAATTATAATAATTGTGTAGGGCGACCTAAACCCTACTAGTGGTCGAGTAATCGACAAGACCAAAACCATATTGGAAGCTTTTTCATGAAACCAATGATGATTTGGGGATTGTAGGTTTATCGCCGTTAGGATAATATTATGATATTTGAGGATGATTGAATTTATTGATTATTGAATTATGTTGTGATAAATTGTTTATTATGATGTCTTGTGATACTTGAGTAGTTGATTGATAATGTAGCATGTATGATCTGCCTGGGATGATAAACTGTTTAGTTAATGTTAGGGCACGAGATGTGTGATTTAAGAGATGTATTTGGGTGAGTGAATTATGATGCATTAGTGATGCCTAGCCTTAGTGTATAGATGAGATGAGATATTGAATGAGTATTGAGACTTGTGGTGGAAGGTTGAGGCATTAGGCTATAATGAATGCGGGTTGGTGAGATTCATAATATAGATGTGTTAAGGTTCATGGCCGTGTGTGATGAAACGCACGAGGTCGGGATAGTCCTTGAGTCCCTGAGGGATCGCGTTGCGCAAAGGTTACTAAAATGGTGTATGGGCACCATGGCACTAATTGCGCAATAGCATGAGTAGTTCGGGTACTACTGGGTTCTATCGCCGCACAACGGAATGAGTAGTTTGAAACTACTGTACTGGTGTATGGGCACCAGGGCACTAAGTTACTAGCACCGGACCGATTGGACTACTGACTAGTGACAGGAATATAGATGATGGCCAAGTTTGCATGAGAGTAAGGGTAGAGGAACCATATAGTGGTTTAAGGTTGATTTGGAGTTTTGAGAGATGTTGGTGTTAATGATTATTATATTTCGATACTATGTCCATTTTTCCACCTTTGATGATAGACATGTGTCTTATCCCCTATTTCTGTATTTGTATATGTTTTACTTATATGGATATGAGAAGATTTTACGGAAGATCCGGGTGATGACTATGTGGAGGAACCAGCTGAGGACTTCACCGAGGACTTTAATGTGGAGGAGTTGGACGGGACTCCTTATGAGCCAGACGCAGGAGGACGAGCTGTAGATGGTAGTAATAGAGTTTAAGTAAATAGGGCCAGTGAGTCTAGAACTATATGTTTATGTTTCCGCAACTAAGGGTTTGTATAAGAATGTACCTGCTAGGGATCTTACTGAGAAAATGCCCTAGACAGTGTTTCGGTATTGTATGAAGTATGTATTTATAATATGACTTTGATGTTATCTTTCATTGTTGGTCAAATTTTAATTCCTTCGTATTTTCGATTTATAATCAATGTTAATCACACGAGGAATCTAAATAACTAATTAAAGGCACAAGGGGCACAGCGGGGTGTCTCACGTCTCGCTGACGCTAAGTCCAGCACGACCGTGCTTGATGAAGAGCACGACCGTGCTCAAGTCTGTGCCTTTAAATACAGAACAGTGATCGAGGGTTTACGTCATAAACCCTATTCTGTTAGTAGCAGCTTCCCCAGTGCGGCCGCAACCGTTTCGTTCCCTATTTTCTCTAAACTCCTTACATTATTGGAGTAGTGGAGACTCTTGAGAGCGTCTGTTTCATCAGTGTTGATCACTATAGGTAACGGTTCATTTCCCTTAGAGTTTCCTTTTCCTATTTTTAGATTTGGGGAACTAATTGGTTAATATTTTGTTTGACCAAGGCTTGGAAAGTTAACTGAGCCGCTCGAGAAATGCATGGGTCACCGTTTGAGCAATCGCTACCGGATTCTTCATACCAGGTATGGGAGAAGAATAGTGTATACACTAGGCTAGGGAATAGCGTAAGATGAGGGGTTCCCATAGCCTCATTTTATTATTGTTATAACTGTTACGTTTAACTGTTGTTGATGCCATGATCTGTTTGGGTTGTATGGATTAATTACTATAATTGCTAGTTGGTTAATGGTATGCCTATGGTTTATACTTACATGTTATATGCCAATGATATGTAAATAGTTGAATCTGTTCATGATATGAACATGACTGTTATGCTGAAGTGTTTATGAGATTGCTATTGGCTGTTGTTATGTTGAATGTTGTTTGGCTGATGTTGTTAATACGTTGAATATGTTTAATAAGACTCTAATTGGTTTAATTAGGACTCTTAGTTAACATAGGATTTAAGGGATTAATTTCCCAATGCTTCATAAGACATGAATCTGTTAGTGAGAGGTGAGGTTGATGCCAACTGAATTAGTCCAAGGACCCTAGGATCTGATTTGAGAGAATTAGGGAGCCTAAACTCCAAGAACATAGTTGAATCTTCCTAGAACAGTATGACCCGCTCCAGGATCACGGTTGTGCTGAACAGAGAGCACGACCGTGCTCCCAGTTAAATTCTGGAAGGCAGGCCGCACGTTTAGCACAGTCGTGCAGGACAGTGAGCACGACCGTGCTTCACTTAAGTGACAGCACGACCGTACTGGGGTGAGCACGCCCGTGCTCCCCTTACTGGTCAGAACCTGAGAATGAAGGAACAAAGGGGTGTTTCACCCCAAATGTCCCCAATAATATGATAAAGCACCAACCGAACAATGATGAGTTAGATAACTTAATTAAAGGATAATTAAGATGACAAAGAGTAATAAGCTGGTTAAGCCGGTACCTGATGGGCTACCACACATTGTTACGCTTTGGTGCTTTTGGGCCAAAGTAACATCGATGCTTTTTGGTTGAGGTGTTGTTAAGTTTGACCTTGGTGCTTTTTGGCCAAGGGGACCTTGACCCCACGGTTTGGGTCTAAGGTGTTGATGTTGATGTTGGTGATAAGTCTTGGGCGCTTTTGACCCAAGCAAAGGAGGTGGTTGACTTGTGTGTTGTTGTGTTCACACATTCATACGTTGAAGTTGATTAGTGGGGGATGTTCAACATAGGGGAGGTCATCCTGTTATGATGATCTGGCCCAAGTCTCGGGTGGTTCACCCAAGGTTTGGTGAATTATGCCCCCCAGAGGTGGCGTATCCAGTTATGATACGTCAGCTATCTAAGGGAATCCAAGGGGTTCCTCCATGGTTTGGGGAACTGCCGGTGTTGGTGCTTCTTGGCCAATATGGATATGTAACTCCGAAGTTTACTTCCTAAGATAGTTGGATCCACATGCGTAACGGAGTAGCGGAGTAGTGTTGCACCGCATAGCATCTATTGACTGTTGGTTTGTATATGTAAATGATGTGTATGATGTTGTTGCTATGCTTGATATGATACATGTTCATCTTGTTAAGTCTCTAAAATGTCTGTGTGCATTTCCCTAAGTTTTGATGAAAACTAAACATTGGGTAATGATTTAATTAACCTATTTTGTGGTTGCTAACCCGTCTACTTAGTGTACAGATCAGAAGATTACAAAACTCACCTGTCTGTCTACCTAAGTCTCACCTGTCCGTATTAGCCAAGAAGTCAACCTGTCTGCTGACTAGGATTGTTGACTATGTGCAAACTGGTTTTGCAACCTGTCTCTACTCTTCAACTTGTCTAAGGTTCTTCGTTAAAGAACTCGAAGTACAGGAAGCTTTTGCAAGCTGTCCCCTCATGAAGAATACTCTGAGAACTCTCTCACGCTTATCAAGAAACTCAGAAGTGCTCTCTCTCAAGCAAACTAGGAAGTCAGAGATAAACTTCCAGTTAAAGAACATTTCCAACATGCTTTATTCCCTAGTACTTTCAGTCATTACACAGAAAGGGAAATGTACTCTGCAAAAGTACAAAAGCACTCTGCACAACTCTGAGTTGGCGTCTACACGATGCATAAAGCTATTATCCCTCATGTTAGAGTACAACCAACGTCTTCATTGCATTAATGGCTGCCCAGAACGACTATATTGCATTTAATGAAGCTCTGCTTGAAGCCATAGTTGCAAGGAATGTCTCTAACGGATATTAAATGTTTGAAGGCTATAAATACAGAAGTCATTGAAGATGAACATAATTAGAGTTTTAAAAAGCATTAAAGAGCCGTTACTCTGTTCATTTATTCATTCTGTATTCTTCAATCATTTGAAGTTATTACGCAGACTTTCCTAAAGCTTTATATTTAAACCACTCTCTGAGTGTTAGTGAAAGGTCTGTAAGTGTATTTATTACAAACCAAACTCTCAAACAAATCTGAGTGAGCCTGAAGAGGCTAGGTGTGCAAAGAATACTTGTGTTGGAGCCTGAAGAGGCTAGGTGTGCAAACAATACTTGGAGTCTGTAAGCTGATCAGTTATAGTGGATAAATCTTGGTGCTGCCAAGGACTGGACGTAGCTCTGTGTTAAAGAGTGAACCAGGATAAATCTCTGTGTTAATCTCTCTTCCCTTAATCTCTTTAGTTACTTTGATTATATATATCATCTGCTTTCTAACAAAGGGGTTAAAACCGTTTCTGTCAAGTCTGTTTTCTTATCTCTACGTGTGTTGTTTTTCTGAGAAAACTACAACAGACAGGTGACCTGTCTGTGTATCTTTTTACACCCGTCTGTGCTTAGCTTCTGCATGCAAAAAGTTTTTAACTTTATTTTAAATTCTAATAAACACAATTCAACCCCCCTTCTCGTGTTTATAGTTGTCTATTTCAGTTGGTATCAGAGCTCAGCCTCTGGGTTGAGCATCTAACAGTGTTGAGGTAAAAGATCCTGAAGAATAGACATGACTGCTGGAGCTAGTGGAAGTAACCAGACTGAAGGAGCCTCCTTAACCAGACCTCCATTCTTCAATGGAGAAAACTACAACTATTGGAAAGATAGATTTCAATGGTTCATTCTATCTACAAACTCTGATCTCTGGGATGTCATCACAGATGGTCCTTTCATCCCTAAAAATGATGACAACACTGACAAGCCAAAAGCTCAGTGGACCCCTGTAGAAAAGGCAAAATGGGAGCTGAATCACAAAGCCAGATACAACATTATTTGTGCGCTCAGTCCTGATGAGTTTGAGAAGGTCTGTGCCTGTGACTCTGCCAAAGAAATATGGGACACCTTAGCTGTCACACATGGAGGAACCGCCAAGGTCAAAGAATCAAAAATTGCCATACTTGTCAGAAAGTATGAACTATTTCTCATGGAAGAAGGAGAATCTGTTGCTCAAATGATTGGGAGATTTCAAACTATCATCAATGGTCTAAAGTCTCTTGGCAAAGTTTACTCCAATGCTGAGAAGGTTGGAAAGATACTTAGGAGCCTACCTAAGCAGTGGAGACCTCTGGTAACTGCTATCTCTCAAGCCAAAGATCTTACCACCTTGACTATGGATGAACTCCTTGGAACACTTACTGTTCATGAGCAAGAACTTGGAGATGAAGTCTCAACAAAGAAGGGCAAGTCAATTGCTCTGAAGGCTGATCAAAAGTCTTCCAAAGCCTCTAAAGCTTTAAAGGCAGACGAGTCATCCAGTGATGCTGACCTGTCTGAATCTGAGGATTCTGAAAGTGATGAAGAACTATCTCTCCTAACCAGAAAGATAAAGCTTCTCCTACAGAAAAAGAAGTTCAGAAAGGATAAGCCATTCAGAAGATTCAACAAGGACAAGAATTTCAAGGATTCCACTTCAACAGACAAAAACTCAATTGTCTGCTATGAGTGCAAGAAACCAGGACACATCAAAGCAGAATGTCCTCAACTCAAGAAAGCCCCATTTAAGAAGTTCTTCAAAAAGAAGAAGAAAGGAATGATGGCCACTTGGGAAGATCTAGAGTCAACATCTACTGATGAGGAGACAGAGGAAGAAGCAAATCTCTGTCTAATGGCTAACACTGACTCTGATTCAGATAATGAGGTAAATTCTGATTATGAGGAATTACTTGATGCCTATGAAGAATTGTTGGAGGAATCCAACTGTTTGTCTAAGGCTTTCAAATCTCTCAAGAGAGATCATGTTAAGCTCCTCAGTGAGCATAAACAGAAATCTCTAGAGTGTGAGAAATTTGCCAAAGAGAACAGTGAGCTGAAGACTGGAAAGTCTAATGAAGCTAAGATCTCTAGTGATACATCACAGTCTGAAGAAGTTGAAAAACTTCAACAGAAAGTGGAAGAGCTCACTTCTGATCTTGCCAAATTTGTTAATGGTAGAGATAATCTGACAAAGCTGCTTGGCTGTCAGAGGCACTCCCTTAACAAAGAAGGTATAGGATATGTCCATCAGATACATCATAAAGTATCAACTAAGCACTCTAAAGTGTCTGCTACATCTACTTCTATTAAATCCATACCTGTCTGTAATTTCTGTGGAAAGACTGGACATGTTATGTCTAAGTGTCTCCATAAGAAAAGAAGGAAGTCTTCACAGACTCCTAGAACTAACAGAAAAGGACCCAGAAAACTATGGGTACCTAAAGATCAAATAATCTCTGTTGCAGATGTCCTCAACAGCACAAAGAAAACACCACTGCTGGTACCTGGACAGTGGCTGCTCGCGACACATGACAGGAGAAAGGTCTATGTTCCTAGACCTCCAACTTAAGAAAGGAGGACATGTGGCATTTGGTGGAAATCAGAAAGGGAAGGTTATAGGAATTGGTACTATTGGTGGTAAACCTCCTCTTCCCTCTATATCAAATGTTCTTATGGTTAAAGGATTAAAACACAATTTGCTTAGCATAAGTCAATTATGTGACAGTGGATTTGATGTCTCCTTTACCAAAGATTTCTGTATAGTTAAAGATCTTAGTGGCAAAACCCTCTTTTCAGCTAAAAGGCAACAAAATCTGTATAAGATTGAACTGACTGATCTCTCAGATCAAAGTGTAACATGTCTGATGTCTAAAGAGGATGAAAGATGGTTGTGGCATAAGAAACTAGGACATGCTAGTATGAAATTAATTTCAAAACTAAAAAGGGATAACCTTGTGAGAGGATTGCCTGATATTAGTTTTAAGAAAGATATTTTGTGTGATGCATGTCAGAGAGGTAAACAGATAAAATCAAGTTTCAAATCTAAAAACCAAATATCAACCTCTAGACCTCTTCAGTTGTTACACATGGATCTGTTTGGACCAGTTAGTGTTGCTAGCTTGGTTGGAAGGAAATATGGATTTGTCATAGTTGATGACTATTCTAGATATACATGGGTACTCTTCTTAACCCACAAGGATGAGTCTTTTAAGGCTTTCTCAGTATTCTGTAAAAGAGTACAAAATGAGCAGGGTTTCTGCATTTCTACTCTAAGAAGTGACCATGGGGGAGAATTTGAAAATGAGCAGTTTAGTCAGTTCTGTGAGGAGAATGGGATCTCTCACAATTTCTCTACACCTAGAACTCCTCAACAAAATGGAGTGGTTGAGAGAAAGAATAGATCTCTGCAAGAGATGGCTAGATCTATGCTCAATGAGAATAATCTCCCTAAGTACTTCTGGGCAGAAGCAGTAAACACAGCTTGTTATGTACAAAACAGAATACTCATTAGGCCTTTTCTAAAGAAGACTCCCTATGAACTGTGGAAAGGAAAAAGCCCCAACATTTCTTACCTTCATGCATTTGGTTGTGAATGCTACATATTAAATACCAAGGATCAACTTGGAAAATTTGACTCTAAGACAGACAAAGGTATCTTTTTGGGATACTCTGAAATGTCTAAAGCTTTTAGAATTTACAATTCTAGAACATCTGTTATTGAAGAATCTGTTCATGTCAAATTTAATGATAACCTAAAGACTGATAAGGAATTGTCAGATCTAGAAGATGATCTTGCAGGTCTTGATATAAACAAGTCAGAAGATCAACAACCTGACTTAACCAAACCAGAACCTGAAGCAGAACTAGACAGACAAGTGGAACAGACAAGTCAGCAGACACAGACAAGTCAAGGTCCTCTTGAAAGAGACTGGAAATTCAAAACTCATCATCCTAAGGATCTCATCATTGGTCATCCCTCAGAAGGAGTAAGAACCAGATCTACCTTAAGAGAATCAAGCAATGTGGCCTTTTTGTCAGAAATAGAGCCAAAGCACATTGAAGAAGCTCTTGATGATGAAAGCTGGATTCTTGCTATGCAAGAAGAACTCAACCAGTTCACCAGAAATGATGTCTGGACACTTGTCTCCAAGCCCAAAAACAAGTCTGTCATTGGAACAAGGTGGGTCTTCAGAAACAAGTTAGATGAAGATGGCAAAGTGGTCAGAAACAAGGCAAGGTTAGTAGCTCAAGGCTATAACCAACAAGAAGGTATTGACTATACTGAAACCTTTGCACCTGTAGCTAGAATAGAAGCTATTCGCATACTAATGTCATATGCTGCACAACACCAAATCACTCTTTTTCAAATGGATGTGAAAAGTGCTTTTCTCAATGGAATAATTGAAGAAGAAGTTTATGTTAAACAACCCCCTGGTTTTGAAGATACTGATAAACCAGATCATGTTTTTAAACTTAAAAAGGCATTATATGGTTTAAAGCAAGCACCTAGGGCATGGTATGATAGACTAAGCTCTTTTCTCATGCATAACGGCTATACAAGAGGTCAAGTAGATACTACTCTGTTTAAGAAAAGCTATAAAGAAAATTTCATTGTAGTCCAAATATATGTTGATGATATTATTTTTGGAGCAACTAATGAAAAGCTGTGCAAGGATTTTTCAAAGCTGATGCAAGCAGAATTTGAGATGAGCATGATGGGAGAATTGAAGTTCTTCCTTGGTCTACAAATCAAACAGACAAGTGATGGAATCTACATCCATCAACAAAAGTATATCAAGGAAATGCTCAAGAAATACAAAATGGAAAATGCTAAACTTATGAAAACTCCCATGGAAACCAATGCAAAACTTAGTAAAGATGATGAAGGTAAAAAGGTAGACCAAACTGTCTACAGAGGTATGATTGGATCTTTACTGTACTTAACTTCAAGCAGACCTGATATTCAGTTCAGTGTCTATATGTGTGCTAGATTTCAATCTGACCCAAGAGAATCTCATCTTAAAGCTGTTAAGAGAATATTTAGATATTTGCTTGGTACTACTAATCTTGGTTTGCTGTATTTAAGAACTAATGAATACAGATTAGTGGGATTCTGTGATGCTGACTTTGCTGGAGATAGAATAGAAAGAAAAAGCACCAGTGGAGGATGCCACTTCATTGGAGCAAACTTGGTCTCTTGGTCAAGCAAAAGACAGACAACTATAGCTCTATCTACAGCTGAAGCAGAATATATCTCAGCTGCTAGTTGTTGCTCTCAGCTTCTATGGGTAAAACATCAACTTGAGGATTACTCTATTTTTGAGCATAATATATCTGTATGGTGTGATAATTCTAGTGCTATCTGCTTAACTAAAAATCCAATTCAGCATTCTAAGGCTAAGCATATAGAAATCAAACATCACTTCATTAGAGATTATGTTCAGAAAGGTATCTTTGATATTAAGTTTGTTAAAACTGAAAATCAATGGGCTGATATCTTCACTAAGCCTTTAGCAGAAGAAAGATTTTTATTTATTAGAGATAATTTAAACATGCATTGTATTGTTGAATGAAATGTCTGAGTTTTTGAACTGTCTGTGATCACCTGTCTGACTCTGCTGAGTCACTATGCTGAAACTCAACAGTTTTATTAAAATGGTTATTATTTATTTATTTATTTATTTAATACCATTTGTTAATCTGAAGCTAATCATGGACACGGCAGTTTTTAACTCGAAACCATGTTTTCTTTATGTCTAAGTGGGCGCTACAGTTCCCCACATAAATCGTGCCATTCTTAATTAAAAATGTCTTTCTTCTCTCTCCTGCTTTTACTTCTTTAAAAGGCAAATCTTCAGAAAGTTTCAAACTTTATCCTTCTCAAAAAGCCCTAAGTCTTTTCGTCTTCGTCTTCCTCTCGTTCAAACCCTTCTCTCTTCCAAAACTTTCACTTTCTCTCTTTTCTGAAAAATGGCATCTTCAAAATGCCTGTCTCCAAAAGAGATTGCTGAGAAATACGAGATGAGACTAACTGATGTAGAGAAGATTCTACCTGGAAAGACTGTTGATCTTCAACAGATGAAGAGATGGGGAATGGATGTCACTGAGGAGTTGGAATACTCTAAGTGGACAGCCTTCTTTGATATCAAGGAGCTGGTCCATCCCAAGCTTGTCAGAGATTTCTGGAGGAATGCTGTGGTCATCACCAATGTGGTTGATGGAACCAAGAGCTTCAAGGCTCAAATGTCAGCTGATGTAACTCTTCAGTTCCCTATAAGCTCTCTGGAACTGGCAACCAGATGTCCAAGGATTGGAACTGCCTTCAGACCTGACTGGGAAGATCAGGTGGGAACTGAAAATATCAACATTGCTGTTTATGGTGTTCCCAACCCTGAGAACAAGAAGTCTGTCTGCATGGTGCCTAAGTGCAGATTCTTGCACAAGCTGCTTCTGGAGTGTGTGATGCCCAGAAGAGGGTCAAGAGACAATGTGACCAAGTTGGACAAATTGCTCTGTACCACTTGATTCACAAAATCAAGATAGACATCAATGATCTCATCTACATGTATCTTGAGTCTCTAATCAGAAGGACAAATATGCCTACCTACCCTTATGGAATGTTGCTGACAAGGGTGTTTAGGAACAAGATATTTGTTCCAACTGATGTCCACTTTGTGGACATGGCTCTGCCCATAGACAAGAAGGTCTTGTCTATGATGGGGATTGAAGGAATCCCTCTGGAGGATGAGGAAGAAGAGAAGAAGAAGAAGAAGAAGCCTGCTGTTGAGCAGAAACTGAAGGAAATAGCAGAGGAGCCTGCTGATTCCACTGGTGAATCAGAGTATCCTATCTCTGAAAGGATTTGGAAAGCTGCTGGAAAGGTTGCCAGACAGGATCAAAGGCCTGAGGAACCCACAGCTTCTGAAGGATCTGCTGAGACAGTAGAGCCTCTCAGATTCAAGCTGAAGAAGCCCTCTCCCAAGAGGAAGACCAGTGAGGCTGGAAAATCAGGTGTGGTTTCTACACAACCCACCAAGAGAAGAAGACTGGTAAAGACCTTTACCAAGGACAGACAAGTGAAGTCTGTGCCTAGTAAAGAGGAAGCACCTGCTCAGGGGGAGCAGACTTCTCCACCTACAGAAGAGCCTAGGGAGATCAAATCTCTTGATCTGGGTTTCATTCCCAGAAAAAGAAGGTCAGGCTACCCTATGCCTGTAGTGGCGGTTGCTGAAAGGGAAGCTGTCCCTGCAGAAGAGCCTGCTGCTGCTGCTACTGCTTCTGCACCCTCAACTGACCTGTCTGCTGGAACACAGACAGTTGGTCATCATGAAGAAGCTTCTCTATCTCCTTCAAGGAAGAAAGCAAGGCTTTTTGAAGAACCACTCTTCACCTTCCCTTCTGCACCATCCTCTCCCCTTCATCTAGGTATTCCAGATTCTGCTGTCTCTTCCCCCTCTGCTCTCTGTGTCAACCCTTTATCTGTTGCCTCCCCTTTTCACTCACCTGTCTCCTCTCACCCCTCTCAACCATCTTTTGATGTCGTGTCTAATGTATGTCAATACACAGTTGTTCACAGGGACTCAACTCCCAGAGAACAATCTGGCATATCATCTAGACTGTTTGTGAGTGATTTGCAATCTCTGATGACTGCAAGTATATCTCACTTATCTGTCATCCCTTCTCCACCACCTCACATTCTGAACCCATGTAGGGAGATCTTCTTTTATCCCCCTATTGTGTTGTTCATTACAACATTGGAAGGATCTAACTATCCTGCCTCTGTTGTAATGTTACCCTCTAGGTCTAGATATTTCTTTCTTTTAGTCACAGGGTCTAATTCGTTCTTTTCCCACATAGACTCTCTCCTACCCCTACCTCCATCTGTCTTAGCCAATCAACCTCTTCCCCCTCCTATTCCAATAAGAGTCACTCGACTGTCTCTTTGTGAAAGACTCTCTTATGTCTTTCCCTCTCCTGATTTTGACATAGTCAGAATCACCCCTCTGTTTAAAATAGCGTTTCTTCCTTTATTTTATTTCAGAACCATTCATCAACTTTTCTTTCCCCGTGTCTCCTCACCCTTCTCTGTACCTAAGGCACCCCCAGTTTTAGGCTTACCCTGGTATCCATCCCTGTCTGATGCTTCAACCAGCCTGTCTACAGAAGTCTCCTCCTCTCAAATGGTGGATTCAGTGAGCTTCAATCTCCTTAAGACTGAGCTAGAAGAAGTCAGAAGACAATTGGATGCAGAGAGGCATGCTAGGCTGCTGTTAGAACAGAAAGTTGATTCCCTGTATCTTATGTTTAATCAGCCTAAATAAGTAGTTGTAGGAACTGCCTTGTAATTGAATTGCTTATGATGAATACAAATCAAATTTTACTTTATTATTCTTTTTCGTTTTTCTTTTTCTCTCCACTGTTATCTATTTAACTCTTTTTGTTGCTGACAAAAGGGGGAGAAAAATGTTAAGATGTTTAATGTAAACAATACATGCTAAGTGTTCATTCTCTGATACTATGAACTTAAACCTGCTGCATATTACTCTGATGCTCTTTATTGAACACTAATGCATCTGTCTGCACATATAGAAAATATCAACTTATCTACTGTCTGTACTTCTGTACTCTGATATTTTCAAAGGTTCATTAAATCATCTGAATGTTTGTCATCATCAAAAAGGGGGAGATTGTTAAGTCTCTAAAATGTCTGTGTGCATTTCCCTAAGGTTTGATGAAAACTAAACATTGGGTAATGATTTAATTAACCTATTTTGTGGTTGCTAACCCGTCTACTTAGTGTACAGATCAGAAGATTACAAAACTCACCTGTCTGTCTACCTAAGTCTCACCTGTCCGTATTAGCCAAGAAGTCAACCTGTCTGCTGACTAGGATTATTGACTATGTGCAAACTGGTTTTGCAACCTGTCTCTACTCTTCAACTTGTCTAAGGTTCTTCGTTAAAGAACTCGAAGTACAGGAAGCTTTTGCAAGCTGTCCCCTCATGAAGAATACTCTGAGAACTCTCTCACGCTTATCAAGAAACTCAGAAGTGCTCTCTCTCAAGCAAACTAGGAAGTCAGAGATAAACTTCCAGTTAAAGAACATTTCCAACATGCTTTATTCCCTAGTACTTTCAGTCATTACACAGAAAGGGAAATGTACTCTGCAAAAGTACAAAAGCACTCTGCACAACTCTGAGTTGGCGTCTACACGATGCATAAAGCTATTATCCCTCATGTTAGAGTACAACCAACGTCTTCATTGCATTAATGGCTGCCCAGAACGACTATATTGCATTTAATGAAGCTCTGCTTGAAGCCATAGTTGCAAGGAATGTCTCTAACGGATATTAAATGTTTGAAGGCTATAAATACAGAAGTCATTGAAGATGAACATAATCAGAGTTTTAAAAAGCATTAAAGAGCCATTACTCTGTTCATTTATTCATTCTGTATTCTTCAATCATTTGAAGTTATTACGCAGACTTTCCTAAAGCTTTATATTTAAACCACTCTCTGAGTGTTAGTGAAAGGTCTGTAAGTGTATTTATTACAAACCAAACTCTCAAACAAATCTGAGTGAGCCTGAAGAGGCTAGGTGTTCAAAGAATACTTGTGTTGGAGCCTGAAGAGGCTAGGTGTGCAAACAATACTTGGAGTCTGTAACCTGATCAGTTATAGTGGATAAATCTTGGTGCTGCCAAGGACTGGACGTAGCTCTTTGTGTTAAAGAGTGAACCAGGATAAATCTCTGTGTTAATCTCTCTTCCCTTAATCTCTTTAGTTACTTTGATTATATATATCATCTGCTTTCTAACAAAGGGGTTAAAACTGTTTCTGTCAAGTCTGTTTTCTTATCTCTACGTGTGTTGTTTTTCTGAGAAAACTACAACAGACAGGTGACCTGTCTGTGTATCTTTTTACACCCGTCTGTGCTTAGCTTCTGCATGCAAAAAGTTTTTAACTTTATTTTAAATTCTAATAAACACAATTCAACCCCCCTTCTCGTGTTTATAGTTGTCTATTTCACATCTTTGTAACACCCCCCTTGGGCGTTACATTTCTAACTCTTAACTTGTCGCGGAACTTAAATAAAAAGAATTTTGCTGGTTTTACTTTCGGAAAAATTAATTTACTTTAAGTCAGAAAAACTCGGGTGTAAGAATTTTCCTTCTGAATATTTCGGAAAAGTGATACACACATCACAAAAGTAAAATCACATTATACTTGAATAAAGATCTAGAATTTTTACAAAAATTTCGACAGAGTCTCTTCTGTAATTTTAACATCCCAGAATGAAAACACCTGCTAAAATATTTACATTTTCAACCTAGAAATACCAGTCATATAAAATACATTAAGATAGTAATACTCTGAAAATATTTACATCAACAAGCTATACATGACTAAAAGAAAATCTTAGATTTCCATCCAAAAGAAAAGCTCTCAAAGCCATAAACAATCCATTTAAAATAAAGGCTCTCCGATGCATAAACATTCATACTTATCAATAATCAACGTCGTCTTAAAAACCTAAGTTGGTCATTTCTAAAAGATATTCGTAAACATAACAGTAATCCAATAAAAGACCCTCAGGGCCATAAAATAGATAAATATGAAACTTCTCAAGAACTAAACTTGACTCGATAGACTATGCTGGTCGTACTATGAGACTCTTACTGGAAAAGACCTCCATGGTCATTCCAGTTACTCAACCTTCTTTAAAAGTCGAGACTAATCCCTCCGATTTGGGATAGAGAACACCTCAGCATCATCTGTAGTCACGTACCAAAGTACGCACAAGACCACACAAATATATTGCAAAGGTGAGTTACCAATATATGAGTTTAAACATAGCAGTCATATATTTAACATATAATTAAGTATAACAAGGTAATAGCCCAGGAAAACATAACAATGTTCATCCTATAAGGTTGTTTTGATTAGAGATTTTTATTGTGAATTCTCGGTTAACACTTCAATATCCACTTTCTAACTCAATCTCCGGAGATCCTAATTTCCCTTCCTCGAGTATGATAGGCCGCGATAATTCCTATAACACAATTGTTTCGCGTTGGGTGGCCTCTTCACTGGGTCTTTTCCCCAGTTGTTCTAGGATTTTGCGTATCACCTAAATAAGATTTGATAGTACCTATTGAGTACATTTTGTGCAGGGTAGCCGATTTCCACGCAAGAGGATGCAAAGCCCCAAGCATTTCGTGGAGTTCGAGCCCGAATGTCCCTAAAGACCCAAAAGCCCAGGAATATGGCTTTGGTCCGTAACTATCAAATTTGTCAGTTCACCCTGTGTGAAACTGTAGCTCGATGGCACGTCTGCCAGATCATCTTTCAGATATTAGACTTTTAATATCAATTTGAGTTTTAAACTCTCGTTAAAGATTTTTCAAAATCTTTTATCAACAGACACTAGTCCGACGTCTTGGAATTCTAGGTCCTTAACAGGAGGAAGGCTAGTCCAGCTTCACTGTAATCAGAATTCAGTCTGAAATCTCAGCACAGAAATCTAGTCCTTTTCTGTTTCCTTTCCACTTTCCAAAGAAAGCCAAAAAAATCACTTTTCATATTTTCTGTGTTCATATACTTTGTATAAAATAAAGTTTTCCATTCATAAGCCATGACTAATGTCGTGCTTCAACATGTCTCAATAAAACACAATAACATAGACAATATATTCCTCAGACCTATATACATATAACCTCAATAACTCAACATTTTTATATATATATATATATACACCACAGTCAATCAACTTAAATTCAACATATTATAAATAATCACAAGCAGTTCATATTATTAAGTATATGACTACTAGGAACTCCTCAGGCTTACTCCCTTTACCTTTGAAGACTAGAAAAAGATCCTCTCCTTGATGCTCCAACAATCGTTTTCCTTCAAAATGATATCCCGAGTTCCTTTAACCCCTTGAAACTTGTGCAATTTAAATCCTATCAGCTCCCAATAACGCAAGACATGCTTCTCAATGCAAGACAATCACCATCAACATCCCAGCGAGGGAGTCCAAACATTTTACAACAACCAGAAAACCAAGTAATCAATTACTCATCATCAAACACATGCTCTAATTGGATTTGTACGCTAAATTTCACAAAACAGAGCCACTTTCAAAGAAAAATCAGATTTTGGGGCTTAAGGATCACAACACAATTTTGGGGAAACTTTGTTTTGATTAGAGAATCATGAAACTGAACTTAGAAATTATCAATTAAAAGTCCTAATGGCACTAAAACATAACCAATTTCATGATATGGGTAAACTGAAAAGTTCGGGTTTCAAAATCAAATTTGGGGGTTTTGAATCTTAAACGAATACATGAGTGAAATTCCAACTCACCCAACAAGAAGAAGAGGTGATGGTGCTGTGATGCTTCTCGCAGCAACGGACGGCGGCCATGGTAGAGGATGGCGGTGGAACTCCGTTCTGCACCACCAGGACCAAACAAAACGAGTTAAGGTTCAGAGAATGAGAGGAAAGAGTTTGAAATACAAGAGAAGGATGGAACCACCCTTACTGGCGGCGGAAGGCTCCCTGCGACGGCCAGCGGCATCACCACGGCGGTGACTGCAACCCACCCACGAACACAGGACAGATTTGACACGCATTCATCTTCTCCTTCTCAGCCGCGATGGAAGACAACCGAGCAACACCTATGGTGGCGAGACGTGGCTGGTGCAGCGGCAAAAGGGTGGCGTCGGTCTGAACCATGGAGAGAGGGAGGTGAAGTTTGAGTGGGAGGAAGAAGAGAAGAAAAAAAAAGAAAAGAGAGAAAGAAGGGTGGGTGTCGTGGCTGATATGAGGGGGAGGAGAGAGAAAATTCTATTTTTAACTTAACATTTAGTAATAGGTACAAAATGAGTGATAAATACCTAGTCTAAGAATAAACACGTTTTTAGTTTTTGAATCTAAAAATAAAGGGCGACAAATATATACTTTCAAAATTTGAAATAAAGTAGAGATTGATAGTTGAATTGATCAACTAAAAAAATCCACGGTCCAACATTTAATCTCCGATTTATGTCAAACCAATTTATTTTCAAATCTAAAAATAAATGGAGTAAAATATAAAAATAATTTTCTTTCAATCATATCATTTAAAATATTTTTCTAAACAATTACTAATAGTGACAATAACATAACATTATTGTCTAGTAAATGTACTTATACTGGATAAGGCAGTGCTGACGCACTTAATAAAATAATTTTAAAATGAGTAATTAAAATTACTCAAACTAACCCCTTAAAATAAACAAAGTTAAACATCCAAAAAAAATTAATCTTTCCAATTAAAATAATATAAATATATATATTTATTGTTATTGAAGAACAGTAAAAACCGGGGTGTTACATTACTACCCCACTTAAAAAGATTTCATCCCCGAAATTTCGTGACTCGAAACTAGACAAGATCTTGTAATTACATCTTAATCCCAAGATCCTACTTTATACTTCTTGTATTCACTTTCCCTTTGATGACTTTCATAACTTAATAACGAAATTTATACTTAATCTTCATTCTATTTATCCTCAATATCAAATCACTTATCCTCAACTTCCTGTCCTTAACACGTTTATCTCAATCCTCTTCACATAAAGGTATAATCAAAACTTATTCTCTTCTCCCTTTAATACTATTCCATTAGGGGAAAAAAAAATTCCTTCGACATCTTTAACTCTTACTGTTAACTGCAAGATTTAAACTAAGATTTCCCACTTCTTTCACAACACATCATCAGTTCCTATCCAAGATTCTATGTTGTATTTCCAGTCGTTTCATTCCTTTTATTGCTAACTTCATAACATAATCAATTCTTACGTCGTTTTATTTATCCTCGAACTACCCATCACTACATTATTTCCATTACTCTTGACATTTCACCTTAGTCTATCACACTCGAAAGACAAGATTAAAACTTAATCACTTCTCGCTCAGTACTGGTCCACTAAAAAACCTTCTTCAACATCTAACTTTCACAGTCAACACCAAGTTCAACACTAACTTTACCACAACATACTCCAACTTCCTACTCAAGGTATTTAATCGTAGTCTTAACTCCTTTTAAACGTAGTCCATCATTCCAGATCATATCAGAATCACACGTCTCAACCTCAAAAACATTATTACACCCCCTTAATTTAATTAACACCAAAAGAAACCACACCGGTTAGGATTTATCTAATTCATCAACTTTGAATTTCCCTAGCAATCTTAGGTAACCCAAAAGTTTTATCTCTTTCGATTCGAATCCACTTAGATGAAATTATTATAGACATTTTCCTTTTAATCTTACAAACTCATACCATCAATCTTAACTACAAGAATTTGACCATTACTCTAAATTCCTTTAGTGATATTTCTGCCTCGATTATGATAAGATCCATTGTAATCATCTTACTGAACAACATGGAGCTTGGGGCTCTCATCTTACTAGTCACATCTACACCTCAACAAATTTCTATTACCTCTTATTTACCCAACTGTAGGGATGATCGTAATTAGGTACTACACTTACTCCTTATTCACCTTCTAAGGGTTAAATCATTCCCTACTTTCCCATCTAGTTGAGGGTGATCAGTTGGACTTAGCCTCAACTTGGTCCTAAACACTTAGAGCGGACATTACCGATAAACGTTGGTAAACTTCAGATCTTCATTTGGAACGATGCTGGAAGATACTCCATAAAGTCTGTCTAGTTTTCTTATACATACTTTGGTTTGCTTCTCCACTTCATGGTGGATCTTAACAGCTAAGAAGAGCGTTGTCTTCATCGACCTGTCCATTATCACTTGAAACGAATTAAAACTCTTGAAGGTACTTGATAAACCCACGACAACATTCATTGCGATGCTAACATCTTAACTAGGAATGTCTCGAATGTCAATTACATTCTTACTGTACTCAACTAACTCTGATATCGTGATATGAATCAAGTAGTCATCCTCATAACTTATGAGATAGGTCACACATCAATGACGTTTGGAAAAACATGTAGGTTGATCAAGGATGACAAGTCCTTTCGAACCACAATAAGACATGATCTTAAAGATTACATAAAGAAATTTTCAAGAAAAGAAATTTTCTTGATTTCACTTTCACAAAAGCATAAAGAAGAATTCTATCAATTTGAAAGATACCGGAACATCCAGTATGGAAAAAGATTCTTCAATTAGGTTCGTGAGCGTAAAAATGCATAGCTAATACATGTTTACAACCATGACTCTAATAAAGTTCCTCATTTCACAAGGACTTCCAGCAGATTAGGAAGTCAAAGATGAATAGTTTCTATCCTCAAGAGGATATATTCTTAGTACAAAGAATTTACAAAACGACGATTTTAAAAAAGAAAACAGTCTGGCCAAAAATCAGACTTGGTCACCTCTACCAAAAGTAGAAGCGGTAGACTAAGTTTCATCAAGAAACTTATGTTATCACGAAGTTATCGGTGTTATAACTCAAGAAATAGTCATAACAAAATTTTCAACGAAATATGAAATTATCTAGACCAATGGATACTATCAAATCAATCCACTCAAATGTCTAATACATTGGGGTTTATTTAAAAGTGTGAGTACAACTCCTCACAATCAAGGAAATCAATTAGAATTAGAATAAATTGAAATAAATGGACTAGCATAACCAATTTATGAGTCCTAACAAATTTCAAATCAAAGTCATAAAATCTGTTTGACACGTACAAACTTTACCATTGTGATTGTCTAATACAACCATAGGGTTCGAGAAACAAATGTCGACTTACAAATTCATAAGAGTCGAATAGTACAATGAAGAGTTATCTTAATCATGAGCACTCATCCACGGTTGAAGATTCAAATCGATTCGCCTTGGTTCCAACAAGTACACAGGTCTTTCCAAACACACTTAGTATGATCACCATGAATCGAGCATGATTACAGACAACTTAATCAATCTATCAGACATACGAAGAATTGATCTTTCCTTATAAGCTGAGTTGACGGCGCAAAATCTTAGATAGGTCATCACTCCAATCCGATGATAACTTGTCCTCCAGTCAAACTTTGAGTAGACAACAACTCCTCGCGAGTGATCTATCAAATCTACTATGCATGACAGTGAATACTCGTTCGGGATCGTCACTTTGTTAAGCTGTCAGAAATCCACACGAAGTCTCGAACCTTCACCTAGCATTGGTGCTTCCTACGGAAAAACACTCGGTTTAACAACTGCTCAGACTACAGATCTTCCAGTTGAATCGAGTCATCTAACTTGATTAACTTTGTAGGCGACATCCTACACCAAATGATAGAGATCAACCCGAATTTAGGAACTAGATCGATTGAAAACTCAATATCCTTTGCACACGGCAAAACTAAACATTTCTAGGGACACTCCTGGAAAATCCTTTCGCAAACGATAATCCTGGAACATTCTCAACGAACATTCCTGGAAAATCTACCTTAACAGGCATACTATTCAAATGTCTGACACAATCCAAAAAGGATAACCGAATGTGTCACACATGGACCAAAACACAATACACTAGCCATGGGTTCCTACAAGTCAAAACTCGTGTAACCCATCAAGATAAAACACATACTTATAAACCAACACACATTGCTTCGATTGGGAAGCAATTCAACCAAGATCCAACCAGAGATCACACAACAAAAACATAATAGACCTATTCCCCAAGGTTCCCGAAAAACTCGACCAGATCTGACACCATAATGTAACACCCCCCTTGGGCGTTACATTTCTAACTCTTAACTCGTCACGGAACTTAAATAAAAAGAATTTTGCTGGTTTTACTTTCGGAAAAATTAATTTACTTTAAGTCAGAAAAACTCGGGTGTAAAAATTTTCCTTCTGAATATTTCGGAAAAGTAATACGCACATCACAAAAGTAAAATCACATTATACTTGAATAAAGATCTAGAATTTTTATAAAATTTTGACAGAGTCTCCTCTGTAATTTCAACATCCCAGAAAAAGACCTACTAAAATATTTACATTTTCAACCCAAAAATTCCAGTCATATAAAATACATCAAGATAGTAATATTCTGAAAATATTTACATCAACAAGCTATACATGACTAAAAGAAAATCTTAGATGTCCATCCAAAAGAAAAGCTCTCAAAGCCATAAGCATCCATTTAAAATAAAGGCTCTCTGAGCCATAAACATTCATACTTATCAGTAATCAACGTCGTCTTAAAAACCTAAGTTGGGCATTTCTAAAAGATATTCGTAAACATAACAGTAATCCAATAAAAGACCATCAGGGCTATAAAACAGATAAATATGAAACTTCTCCAGAACTAAACTTGACTCGATAGACTAAGCTGGTCGTACTATGAGACTCTTGCTGGAAAAGACCTCCATGGTCATTCCAGTTACTCAACCTTCTTTAAAAGTCGAGACTAATCCCTCCTATTTGGGATAGAGAACACCTCAGCATCATCTGCAGTCACGTACCAAAGTATGGACAAGACCACACAAATATATTGCAAAGGTGAGTTACCATTATATGAGTTTAAACATAGCAGTCATATATTTAACATATAAACAGCATTAAGTATAACAAGGTAATAGCCCAGGAAAACATAACAATGTTCATCCTATAAGGTTGTTTTGATTAGAGATTTTTATTGTGAATTCTCGGTTAACACTTCAATATCCACTTTCTAACTCAATCTCCGGAGATCCTAACTTCCTTTCCTCGAGTATGATAAGCCGCGATAATTCCTATAACACAATTGTTTCGCGTTGGGTGGCCTCTCCACGGGGTCCTTTTGTGACACCATTCTACCCTGCATGTTATAAGGCATTTAATTTAAAAACAGTTAAAAAGAAAAATATATATTTTACTGAATAAAATAAAACAGTTGTCCATGGGTAGAAAAGTCCCACATGAACCAGTTTACAACGTGGAAAATAAAATAAGTTTAGATAAATAAAAACATCACCAAATAAACAACCCAACCGCGATGTCACGACTCAGAGTTGGTATAAACCGTTCCGGAAACAAATCCACGGAATACAACTGAAAACAAATTATCTAAACTCAATAATAACCCTACAATGAGTGGCGGCTCCTCAGAGTCACTCCTCTCCGGGCTGCTCGTCATCCTCTGCAAATGCCGATCAGGCCAAACACAAACAATAACAGGGAGTAAGATTCATGTAAACATATACAGAATGGGAATAGTAAGCAAGGTAAACATACCACATAGGCATACATCAACATCCAATAGTACTATATCAACCAAGTATGCTATGCTATGCAATGCATCAACCACTCCGCTACTCCAACTATGCATGTGGATCCAAACTAACTCAGGATGAACGACTTTGGAGTTACATATCCGTATTGGCCGTAAAAGCACCAACACCGGCAGTTCACCAAACCTTGGGTGAACCACATGGATAGCCAACGCATCAAACCGTGGATGCCTCATCACGAGGGGCCTCGGTCACCAAACCTTGGGTGAACTACCGTGGATGGCCAGATCACCGTACTCTCAGGCGATCTCCCCTATGTCGAACCTCCCCCATCAACAACTCCAATGCCCTATGCAAATGGCACAACAACACACAATCTCAACCATCTCCTTGCTTACCCAAGACTTCAGCATCAATATTCAACGTAACCTTAGACCCAAACCGCGGGGTCAAGGCTCCCATGGCCAACAAGCACCAAGGTTCAACTGAACGTGCGTGGGTCAATAAGCACCCAAGACTTCAACTTATCAACATGTGGTAACCCAATGGATATCGACTTATCACTTTATTATCTTAATCATCTTAGATAATTATCAACCAGGTTGTCTAATCTTTCTCTTTAACTAGCTATCTCAACTATTCACATTGGGAAATGGGGTTTAAAACCCTTAAGTCCTTTAATTCTGTTTCTGTCCAATAGGGGTCAGCACGGTCGTGCTTAAACCCCAGCACGGTCGTGCTTGGACACGTGAGGGCGTGCTGCCTTTTTAAGTGAAGCACGGTCGTGCTTCACGTTCACCACGGTCGTGCTCAACAGCACGGTCGTGCTTTTTGACCTGTACGGCCGTGCTAAACAGCGCGGCCATTTACCAGAATTCAAATGGGAGCATGGTCGTGCTCCCTGTTCAGTACGGCTGTGCTCATCGCGCGACAGTGCTGTTCTGGGCATGGAACGAAGTCTAATCTTAACCAATTATTTAGGATCTTTCAGCCATCAACTTATCACGATTTTAATCTTATTTTATCAGTTTATATCTTGGCTTTGAATTCCAAAACAGTAACATCATAATCTCAACCAATCATCCAATATCATGCTCATATCAACCACAACAACATAACATAAACATATTATGAACATACATATAAGACTCCAATTCACATCAAACATATTATCACCGCAATTAGACAATTATCATGACCAATCATACAACGGTTCAAGAGTCATGGTGACCCCTTTACCACTATCCCCACTGCCTAACGATTACAATCCCACTTCTCCCCATATCTGGATTGAAGGTTGCTCTACCGTAAGCTCTAAACAGTGAAATGACCACGGTTCCCAACGTGACTCAACTAGCCTTCCACACCTTGGTTGAGCAAGATAATCCCGTTAGATTCCGATTTAAAAACATGAAAGGAAAAGCATAAAGGAAGGGAACGTTACCTCTAGACCAACAAGACTCACAGAAGGCTCCCAAAGTCTTCCAAAACTCTAGAAACGGGTTGAGTTTAGTGGAAGTAAGGAAAAGGATCACTCTGGCCGAAACTGGTGACGGCTGCCAACACAAAAGTAGGGTTTTACGTCACCCTCGGTTTCTGTGCCAACTATATAAAGGCTGCACCTGAGCACGGTCGTGCTCACCATTGAGCACGGTCATGCTCAACTTAGCGTCACCGAGACGCAGTCAGCGCATTGAGCACGGGCTTGCTCACTATTGAGCACGGTCGTGCTCAACCTAAAATCAGAAACACGCTTCTGACTTTAAGTACGGGCGTGCTGCCTGATGAGCCATGTACCAGAAAGGGACTTTTAAGCTAAATCCCACTTAGCCCTTAACCAACATTTTTAAAATAATAAAACCAGCTTTTATAAAATACTTTCGAAAAACGGGGTGTTACAATTCCACCCCCCTTATAAAAATTTCGTCCTCAAAATTTCTACGTACCTTAAAAAAAAGATGTGGATACGCCTCCATCATCTGGCTCTCGAGCTCCCTGGTAGGGTTTTCCTCAGTTGCCCCGCTTCAAACTACTTTGACCAAGGGAAATCTCCTTGCCTCTTAGCTGCTTCACCCTCCTATCCTTGACTCGAAGGGGTAACACCTCAAATGTCAAGTTCTCTTTTAACTGTATTGTGTCGGGAACTATCACGTGACTAGGGTCATGAATGTACTTCCTGAGTTGAGACACATGAAAAACATTGTGGAGATTTGACAAGAACGGGGGTAAGGCTATTTGGTAGGCGACTTCACCGACTCTTTTAAGGATTTGGTAAGGACCAATGAACCTCGGAGTAAGTTTCCTCGCCTTCATCACTCTACCAACCCCAGTCGTCGGGGTAACTCTCAAGAATACATGATCGCCTTCCTGGAATTCGAGCGCCTTCCTCCTTTTATCATGGTAGCTCTTCTGCCTACTCTGTGCAACTCTCATCTTTTCCTGAACTAACTTAATCTTTTCTGTTGTTTCCTGTACTATCTCTGGTCCTAGCACCACACTATTACTGGGTTCACTCCAACACAAGGGTGTCCTACATCTCCTCCCATACAGAGCCTCATAAGGCGCCATCCCAATGCTGGAATGGAAACTGTTGTTGTAGGTAAACTCTATTAGGGGCAAAAACTTTTCCCAACTTCTAGACTGTTCTAACACACAAGTCCTCTAAGGACTGGATGGTCCGCTCAGACTGCCCATCAGTCTGTGGGTGGTAAGCTGAACTAAGCCTAAGCTTTGTCCCTAAAGCCTCTTGCAAACCATTCCAAAACCTAGAGGTAAACCTCGGGTCTCTATCTGAAACTATGCTAGAGGGTACACCATGAAGCCTAACTATCTCCTTGATGTACAGCTTAGCTAACTTCTCCAATGGATACTCCATATTCATCGGAATGAAATAGGCAGACTTAGTCAGTCTATCCACAACAACCCAAATCGCCTCAAAACCAGCTGGAGTTCTAGGGAGTCCAGACACAAAATCCATGGAGATGCTATCCCATTTCCATTCTGGGATACTCAAAGGTTGCAACTTACCCGAAGGCCTCTGATGCTCGATCTTAGCCTTCTGACAAACTACGCACGCATATACAAACTCAGCTATATCCTTTTTCATCCTAGGCAACCAAAACATCCTCTTAAGGTCCTGATACAACTTTGTGGCACTTGGGTGTACACTCAATCCACTCCTATGACCCTCTTCTAAGATCAACTTCCTAAGCTCAGGAACATCTGGCACACAAACTCTATCCTTGAACCTCAAGATACCATCACTGCCATCCTTAAAACTTAGGTCTCTGTCCTAAGCGAGCAACTCTCGCTGGTCTAAGAGAAACTTATCTAACTTCTGACCCTCTCTAATCTGATCCATTAGACTGTTGGTAACCTTCAAGGTTCCAAGCCTAATACTCTTAGGGGTAAACTCACAAGCTAGAATAAGGTCTCTAAACTCCTCAATCAGATCCATCTCCCTAACCATCAAAGCGGAGACATGCAGGGTTTTCCTACTCAAGGCATCGGCCACTACATTGGCCTTTCCTAGGTGATAGGTCAGGTCAAAGTCTTAGTCTTTCAAAAACTCCATCCACCTACGCTGCCTCATATTCAATTCCTTCTGATCAAAGAGATACTTCAAACTCTTATGATCACTAAAGACCTCAAACCTCGCTCCATACAGGTAATGCCTCCAGATCTTTAAGGCAAATACCACAGCTCCTAGCTCTAGGTCATGGGTAGGGTAGTTCTTCTCATGGGTTTTTAACTGCCTAGAAGCGTAAGCAACTACCTTACCATTCTGCATCAGCACACCACCTAAACCTTGCTTAGAAGCATCGCAGTAAACTACGAAAGGTTCACTAGGATCTGGCAAAACTAACACTGGTGCTGATGTCAACCTATTCTTAAGGGTTTGGAAACTCTCTTCTCACTTAGAGTCCCACACAAACAACTGTCCCTTCTTGGTGAGACGGGTTAAAGGTAACGCTATCTTAGAGAAACCTTCTATAAACCGCCTATAATACCAGGCTAACCCCAAGAAACTCCTAATCTCGGTTACAGACTTTGGCGCTTCCCACTGGAGCACCATATCTACTTTAGCTGGGTCCACTGCTATGCCACCCATAGAGATGACATGTCCTAAGAAGCTCACTTCCTCTAACCAAAACTAACACTTAGACAACTTAGCGTACAACTGCTTCTCCTTAAGGGTCTGCAAGACAACCCTTAGGTGTTCCTCATGTTCCTCCTTGCTCTTGGAGTACACTAAGATGTCATCTATGAACACCACCACAAACTTATCCAAGTAAGGGTGAAAGGTCTTGTTCATGTAGTCCATGAAGACCGTAGGAGCATTGATCACACCGAAGGGCATAACCAAGTACTCATAGTGACTATATCGCGTCCTAAACGCTATCTTCAGGATGTCCTCAGACTTAACCCGAATATGATGATACCCTGACCTCAAATTTATCTTTGAAAAGACGCAAGCGCCCATCAACTGGTCCATAAGGTCATCAATCCTAGGGAGGGGATACCGATTCTTTATGGTCACCTTGTTGAGCTGCCAAAAGTCGACACACAACCTCATACTACCATCCTTCTTCTTCACCAACAACACAGGTGCTCCCAACGGAGACACACTCGGCCTAATGAACTGCTTCTTCATCAGATCCTCCAACTGTTCCTTTAACTTAGCTAGCTCTAGAGGAGACATTCTATAGGGTACTATGGAGATTGGCTCGGTGCCAGGCACTAAATCTATGGTAAACTCAACATCTCTCTCTGGGGGTAAGTTATAAACATCCCCCGGAAACACTTCAGGAAATTCTCGCACAACAGACAAGCTGGGGACATCAGGAGGGCTGCTCTCTACTTCCAGGGAAGCTAACATCATTTATACTTGGGTTTCATCTTTCATCGAAGGTTGAACTTGGCTGGCAGAGAGAAGGTCCGGATTCTTAGACTCCTTTGGAGTTCCAAAAATCAAGGTTTTGTCAAAACAGTTCAGGAGGACATGGTTGGAAGATAACCAGTCCATACCCAGGATAATATCCAGGTCTTTCAAAGGCAAGCATACAAGATCAAAAATGAATGTTTTATCATTTATAACAATATGACAATTCTTGCATGCATAAGAAGTAGAAACTGTTAAGTCTCTAAAATGTCTGTGTGCATTTCCCTAAGTTTTGATGAAAACTAAACATTGGTTAACGATTTAATTAACCTACTTTGTGGTTGCTAACCTATCTACTTAGTGTACAGATCAGAAGATTACAAAACTCACCTGTTTTGTCTACCTAAGTACCAACCTGTCCGTATAAGCCAAAAAGTCAACCTGTCTGCTGACTAGGATTATTGACTATGTGCAAACTGGTTTACAACCTGTCTCTGCTCTAACACTTCAAATTGTCTATGGTTCTTTGTTAAAGAACTCGAAGTACAGGAAGCTTTTGCAAGCTGTCCCCTCATGAAGAATACTCTGAGAACTCTCTCTCACGCTTATCAAGAAACTCGGAAGTGCTCTCTCTCAAGCAACCTAGGAAGTCAGAGACAAACTTCCAGTTAAAGAATGTTTCCAACATGCTTTATTCCCTAGTACTTTCAGTTATTACACAGAAAGGGAAATGTACTCTGCAAAAGTACAAAAGCACTCTACACAACTCTGAGTTGGCGTCTACATGATGCATAAAGCTATTATCCTTCATGTTAGAGTACAACCAACGTCTCCATTGCATTAATGGCTGCCCAGAACGACTATATTGCATTTAATGAAGCTCTGCTTGAAGCCATCGTTGCAAGGAATGTCTCTAACGGATATTAAATGTTTGAAGGCTATAAATACAGAAGTCATTGAAGATGAACACATCAGAGTTTACAAAGCATTAAAGAGCCATTACTCTGTTCATTTATTCACTCTGTATTCTTCAATCATTTGAAGTTATTACACAGACTTTCCTAAGCTTTACATTTAAACCACTCTCTGAGTGTTAGTGAAAGATCTGTCTGTCTGTAAGTGTATTTATTACAAACCAAACTCTCAAACAAATCTGAGTGAGCCTGAAGAGGCTAGGTGTGCAAAGAATACTTGTGTTGGAGCCTGAAGAGGCTAGGTGTGCAAACAATACTTGGAGTATGTAACCTGATCAGTTATAGTGGATAAATCTTGGTGCTGCCAAGGACTGGACGTAGCTCTTTGTATTAAAGAGTGAACCAGGATAAATCTCTGCGTTAATCTCTCTTCCCTTAATCTCTTTAGTTGTTTTGATTATATATCATCTGCTTTCTAACTAAGGGGTTAAAACTGTTTTATCAAGCTTGTTTTTCAGCTATACGTGTGTTGTTTTCTAAGAAAACTACAACAGACAGGTGACCTGTCTGTGTAACCTTTTTACATCTGTCCGAGCTTAGCTTCTGCATGCAAAATGTTTTTAACTTTATTTTAATTTCTGATAAACACAATTCAACCCCCCTTCTCGTGTTTATAGTTGTCTATTTCAGTTGGTATCAGAGCTCAGCCTTTGGGTTGAGCATCTAACAGTGTAGAGGTAAAAGATCCTGAAGAATAGACATGACTGCTGGAGCTAGTGGAAGTCACCAGACTGAAGGAGCCTCCTTAACCAGACCTCCATTCTTCAATGGAGAAAACTACAACTATTGGAAAGATAGATTTCAATGGTTCATTCTATCTACAAACTCTGATCTCTGGGATGTCATCACAGATGGTCCTTTAATTCCTAAGAATGATGATAACACTGACAAGCCAAAAGCTCAGTGGACTCCTGCAGAAAAGGCAAAGTGGGAGCTGAATCACAAAGCCAGATACAACATTATTTGTGCTCTCAGTCCTGATGAGTTTGAAAAGGTCTGTACCTGTGATTCTGCCAAAGAAATATGGGACACCTTAGCTGTCACACATGAAGGAACAGCTAAAGTCAAAGAATCAAAAATTGCCATACTTGTCAGAAAGTATGAACTGTTTCTCATGGAGGAAGGAGAATCTGTTGCTCAAATGATAGGGAGATTCCAAACTATCATCAATGGTCTAAAGTCTCTTGGCAAAGTTTACTCTAATGCTGAGAAGGTTGGAAAGATACTTAGGAGCCTGCCTAAGCAGTGGAGACCTCTGGTAACTGCTATCTCTCAAGCCAAAGATCTCACCACCTTGACTATGGATGAACTCCTTGGAACACTTACTGTTCATGAGCAAGAACTTGGAGATGAAGTCTCAACAAAGAAGGGCAAGTTAATTGCTTTGAAGGCTGATCAAAAGTCTTCCAAAGCCTCTAAAGCTTTGAAAGCAGACGAGTCATCCAGTGATGCTGACATGTCTGAACCTGAGGATTCTAAAAGTGATGAAGAACTATCTCTCCTAACCAGAAAGATAAAGCTTCTCTTACAGAAAAAGAAGTTCAGAAAAGATAAGCCATTCAGAAGATTCAACAAGGACAAGAACTTCAAAGATTCCACTTCAACAGACAAGAACTCAATTGTCTGCTATGAGTGCAAGAAACCAGGTCACATCAAAGCAGAATGTCATCAACCCAAGAAAGCCCCGTTTAAGAAGTTCTTCAAAAAGAAGAAGAAAGGAATGATGGCTACTTGGGAAGATCTAGAGTCAACATCTTCTGATGAGGAGACAGAGGAAGAAGCAAATCTCTGTCTAATGGCTAACACTGACTCTGATTCAGATAATGAGGTAAATTCTGATTATGAGGAATTACTTGATGCCTATGAAGAATTGTTGGAGGAATCCAACTGCTTATCTAAGGCCTTCAAATCTCTCAAGAGAGATCATGTTAAGCTCCTCAGTGAGCATAAACAGAAATCTCTAGAGTGTGAGAAATTTGCCAAAGAGAACAGTGAGCTGAAGACTGAAAAGTCTAATGAAGCTAAGATCACTAGTGATACATCACAGTCTGAAGAAGTTGAAAAACTTCAACAGAAAGTGGAAGAGCTCACTTCTGATCTTGCCAAATTTGTTAATGGTAGAGAAAATCTGACCAAGCTACTTGGCTGTCAGAGGCACTCCCTTAACAAAGAAGGTATAGGATATGTCCATCAGATACATCATAAAGTATCAACTAAGCACTCTAAAGTGTCTCCTACATCTACTTCTATTAAATCCATACCTGTCTGTAATTTCTGTGGAAAGACTGGACATGTTATGTCTAAGTGTCTTCATAAGAAAAGAAGGAAGTCTTCACAGACTCCTAGAACTAACAGAAAAGGACCCAGAAAACTAAGGGTACCTAAAGATCAAATAATCTCTGTTGCAGATGTCCTCAACAGCACAAAGAAAACACCACTGCTGGTACCTGGACAGTGGCTGCTCGCGACACATGACAGGAGAAAGGTCTATGTTCCTAGACCTCCAACTTAAGAAAGGAGGACATGTGGCATTTGGTGGAAATCAGAAAGGGAAGGTTATAGGAATTGGTACTATTGGTGGTAAACCTCCTCTTCCCTCTATATCAAATGTTCTTATGGTTAAAGGATTAAAACACAATTTGCTAAGCATAAGTCAATTATGTGACAGTGGATTTGATGTCTCCTTTACCAAAGATTTCTGTATAGTTAAAGATCTAAGTGGCAAAACCCTCTTTTCAGCTAAAAGGCAACAAAATCTGTATAAGATTGAACTGACTGATCTCTCAGATCAAAGTGTAACCTGTCTGATGTCTAAAGAGGATGAAAGATGGTTGTGGCACAAGAAACTAGGACACGCTAGTATGAAATTAATTTCAAATCTAAAAAGGGATAACCTTGTGAGAGGATTGCCTGATATTAGTTTTAAGAAAGATGTTTTGTGTGATGCATGTCAGAGAGGTAAACAAATAAAATCAAGTTTCAAATCTAAAAACCAAGTATCAACCTCTAGACCTCTTCAGTTGTTACACATGGATCTGTTTGGACCAGTTAGTGTTGCTAGCTTAGCTGGAAGGAAATATGGATTTGTCATAGTTGATGACTATTCTAGATATACATGGGTACTCTTCTTAACCCACAAGGATGAGTCTTTTAAGGCTTTCTCAGTATTCTGTAAAAGAGTACAAAATGAGCAGGGTTTCTGCATTTCTAGTCTTAGAAGTGACCATGGGGGAGAATTTGAAAATGAGCAGTTTAGTCAGTTCTGTGAGGAGAATGGGATCTCTCACAATTTCTCTGCACCTAGAACTCCTCAACAAAATGGAGTGGTTGAGAGAAAGAACAGATCTCTGCAAGAGATGGCTAGATCTATGCTCAATGAGAATAATCTCCCTAAGTACTTCTGGGCAGAAGCAGTAAACACAGCCTGTTATGTACAAAACAGAATACTCATTAGGCCTTTTCTAAAGAAGACTCCCTATGAACTGTGGAAAGGAAAAAGCCTCAACATTTCTTACTTTCATGCATTTGGTTGTGAATGCTTCATCTTAAATACCAAGGATCAACTTGGAAAATTTGACTCTAAGACAGACAAAGGTATCTTTTTGGGATACTCTGAAATGTCTAAAGCTTTTAGAATTTACAATTCTAGAACATCTGTTTTTGAAGAATCTGTTCATGTCAAATTTAATGATAACTTAAAGACTGATAAGGAATTGTCAGATCTAGAAGATGATCTTGCAGGTCTTGATATAAACAAGTCAGAAGATCAACAACCTGACTTAACCAAATCAGAACCTGAAGCAGAACCAGACAAACAAGTGGAGCAGACAAGTCAACAGACAAGTCAACATCCTCTTGAAAGAGACTGGAAATTCAAAACTCATCATCCTAAGGATCTCATTATTGGACATCCCTCAGAAGGAGTGAGAACCAGATCTACCTTAAGAGAATCAAGCAATGTGGCCTTTATGTCAGAAGTAGAGCCAAAACACATTGAAGAAGCTCTTGATGATGAAAGCTGGACTCTTGCTATGCAAGAAGAACTCAACCAGTTCACCAGAAATGATGTCTGGACACTTGTCTCCAAACCCAGAAACAAGTTTGTCATTGGAACAAGATGGGTCTTCAGAAACAAGTTAGATGAAGATAGCAAAGTTGTCAGAAACAAGGCAAGGTTAGTAGCTCAAGGCTATAACCAACAAGAAGGTATTGACTATACTGAAACCTTTGCACCTGTAGCTAGAATAGAAGCTATTCGCATACTGATGTCATATGCTGCACAACACCAAATCACTCTTTTTCAAATGGATGTGATATGTGCTTTTCTCAATGGAATAATTGAAGAAGAAGTTTATGTTAAACAACCCCCTTGTTTTGAAGATACTGATAAACCAGATCATGTTTTTAAACTTAAAAAGGCACTATATGGTTTGAAGCAAGCACCTAGGGCATGGTATGATAGACTAAGCTCTTTTCTCATGCATAATGGTTTTACAAGAGGTCAAGTAGATACTACTCTGTTTAAGAAAAGCTCTAAAGAAAATTTCATTATAGTCCAAATATATGTTGATGATATTATTTTTGGAGCAACTAATGAAAAGCTGTGCAAGGACTTTTCAAAGCTGATGCAAGCAGAATTTGAGATGAGCATGATGGGAGAATTGAAGTTCTTCCTTGGTCTACAAATCAAACAGACAAGTGATGGAATCTACATCCATCAACAAAAGTATATCAAGGAAATGCTCAAGAAATACAAAATGGAAAGTGCTAAACTCATGAAAACTCCCATGGAAACCAATGCAAAACTAAGTAAAGATGATGAAGGTAAAAAGGTAGACCAAACTGTCTACAGAGGTATGATTGGATCTTTACTGTACTTAACCTCAAGCAGACCTGATATTCAATTTAGTGTCTGCATGTGTGCTAGATTTCAATCTGACCCAAGAGAATCTCATCTTAAAGCTGTTAAGAGAATATTTAGATATTTGCTTGGTACTACTAATCTTGGTTTGCTGTATTTAAGAACTAAAGAATACAGATTAGTGGGATTCTGTGATGCTGACTTTGCTGGAGACATAATAGAAATAAAAAGCACCAGTGGAGGATGCCACTTCATTGGAGCAAATTTAGTCTCTTGGTCAAGCAAAAGGCAGACAACTATTGCTCTATCTACTGCAGAAGCAGAATATATCTCAGTTGCTAGTTGTTGCTCTCAACTCTTATGGGTAAAACATCAACTTGAGGATTACTCTATTTTTTTAGCATAATATATCTGTATGGTGTGATAATTCTAGTGCTATCTGCTTAACTAAAAATCCAATTCAGCATTCTAAGGCTAAGCATATAGAAATCAAACATCACTTCATTAGAGATTATGTTCAGAAAGGTATCTTTGATATTAAGTTTGTTAAAACTGAAAATCAATGGGCTGATATCTTCACTAAGCCTTTAGCAGAAGAAAGATTTTTATTTATTAGAGATAATTTAAACATGCATTGTATTGTTGAATGAAATGTCTGAGTTTTGAACTGTCTGTGATCACCTGTCTGACTCTGCTGAGTCACTATGCTGAAACTCAACAGTTTTATTAAAATGGTTATTATTTATTTATTTATTTATTTAATACCATTTGTTAATCTGAAGCTAATCATGGACACGGCAGTTTTTACCTCGAAACCATGTTTTCATTATGTCTTAAGTGGGCGCTACAGTTCCCCACATAAATCGTGCCATTCTTAATTAAAAATGTCTTTCTTCTCTCTCCTGCTTTTACTGCTTTAAAAGGCAATCTTCAGAAAGTTTCAAACTTTATCCTTCTCAAAAGCCCTAAGTCTTTTCGTCTTCGTCTTCCTCTCGATCCAACCCTTCTCTCTTCCAAAACTCTCATTCTCTCTTCTCTGAAAAATGGCATCTTCAAAGCATTTGTCTCCAAAAGAGATTGCTGAGAAATATGAAATGAGAATAGCTAACATTGAGAAGATTCTACCAGGAAAGACTGTTGATCTCCAACAGATGAAGAAATGGGGAATGGATGTCACTGAAGAGTTGGAATACTCTAAGTGGACAGCCTTCTTTGATATCAAGGAGCTGGTCCATCCCAAGCTTGTCAGAGACTTCTGGAGAAATGCTGTGGTCATCACCAATGTGGTTGATGGAACCAAGAGCTTCAAGGCTCAAATGTCAGCTGATGTGACTCTTCAGTTTCCTATCAACTCTCTGGAATTGGCAACTAGATGCCCAAGGATTGGAACTGCCTTCAGACCTGACTGGGAAGATCAGGTAGGAACTGAAAGTGTCAATATTGCCATATATGGAGTTCCCAACCCTGAGAACAAGAAGCCTGTCAGCATGGTGCCCAAGTGCAGGTTCTTGCACAAGCTGCTTCTGGAGTGTGTGATGCCCAGAAAAGGATCACGAGACAATGTGACCAAGTTGGACAGATTTGCTCTGTACCACTTGATTCACAAAATCAAGATAGACATCAATGATCTCATCTACATGTATCTTGAGTCTCTGATCAGAAGGACAAACATGCCTACCTACCCTTATGGAATGCTGCTGACAAGGGTTTTTAGGAACAAGATATTTGTTCCAACTGATGTCCATTTTGTGGACATGGCTCTGCCCATAGACAAGAAGGTCTTGTCTATGATGGGGATTGAAGGAATCCCTCTGGAGGATGAAGAAGAAGAAGAAGAAGAAGAAGAAGAAGAAGAAGAAGAAGAAGAAGAAGAAGAAGAAGAAGAAGAAGAAGAAGAAGAAGAAGAAGAAGAAGAAGAAGAAGAAGAAGCCTGCTGTTGAGCAGAAGCAGAAAGAAAAAGCAGAAGAACCTGCTGATTCCACTGGTGAATCAGAGTTTCCAATCTCTGAGAGAATATGGAAACCTGCTGGAAAGGTTGCCAGACAGGATCAGAGGCCTGAGGAACCCACAGCTTCTGAAGGATCTGCTGAGACAGTTGAGCCTCTCAGATTCAAGCTGAAGAAGCCCTCTCCCAAGTGGAAGACCAGTGAGGCTGGAAAATCTGGTGTGGTTTCTGCACAACCCACCAAGAGGAGAAGACTGGTGAAGACCTTTACTAAGGTCAGACAAGTGGAGTCTGAGCCTAGTAAAGAGGAAGCACCTGCTCAGGGGGAGCAGACATCTCCACCCTCAGAAAAGCCTAGGGAGATCAAACCTCTTGATCTGGGAATCATTCCCAGAAAAAGAAGGTCAGGCTGCCCTATGCCTGTGGTGGTTGTTACTGAAAGGGAAGAAGTCCCTGCAGAAGAGCCTGCTGCTGTTGCTGCTACTGCAACCTCTGCTGACCTGTCTGCTGGAACACAGACAGTTGGTCATCATGAAGATGCTTCTCTGTCCCCTTCAAGGAAGAAAGCAAGACACTTTGAAGATCAGCTCTTCACCTTTCCTTCTGCACCATCCTCTCCCATTCACCTAGGTATTCCAGATTCTGTTGTTTCTTCCCCCTCTGCTCTTTTTGTCAAACCTTTATCTGTTGCCTCCCCTTTTCATTCACCTGTCTCCTCTCACCCCACCCAAACATCTTTTGATGTCGTGTCTGATGTATGTCAGTACACAGTTGTCACAGGGACCCAACTCCCAGAGAACAATCTGGCATATCATCTAGACTGTTTGTGAGTGACTTGCAATCTCTGATGACTGCAAGTGTATCTCACTTATCTGTCATCCCTTCTCCTCCACCTCACATTCTGAACCCTTGTAGGGAGATTTTCTTTTATCCCCCTATTGTTTTGTTCATTAGAACATTGGAAGGATCTCATTATCCTGCCTCTGTTGTAATGTTACCCTCTAGGTCTAGATACTTTTTTTCTTTTAGTCACAGGGTCTAATTCATTCTTTTCTCACATAGACTCTCTCTTACCCCTACCTCCATCTGTCTTAGCCAATCAACCTCTTCCCCCTCCTATTCAAATAAGAGTCACTCGTATGTCTCTTTGTGAAAGACTCTCCTGTGTCTTTCCCTCTCCTGATTTTGACCCAGTCACAATCACTCCTCTGTTTAAGATAGCTTTTCTTCCCTTATTCTATTTCAGAACCATCCATCAGCTTTTCTATCCCCGTGTCTCCTCACCTTTCTCTGTACCTAAGGCACCCCCAGTTTTAGCCTTACCCTGGTATCCATCCCTATCTGCTGCTTCAACCAGTCTGTCTACAGAAGCCTCCTCCTCTCAGATGGTGGGTTTAGATAGATTCAATCTTCTTCAGACTGAGCTAGAAGAAGTCAGAAGACAATTGGATGCAGAGAGGCATGCTAGGCTACTGTTAGAACAGAAAGTTGATTCCCTATATCTTCTTTTTAATCAGCCTAGATAAGTAGTTGTAGGAACTGCCTTGTAATTGAAATGCTTATGATGAATACAAATCAATATTACTTTATCTTTCTTATTTTCTCTTTATTGTCTCTTTTTCTCTCCACTGTTATCTGTTTACTCTTTTTGTTGCTGACAAAAGGGGGAGAAAAGTGTAAGATGATTAATGTAAAATGATTGGAGAAAATTATGTGATGGTTATATGCTAAGTGTTCTGGAGAATATAACAATCAGTAAAATTTTAATTTTCTGATATACTCTGATATTTTGAACTTAAACCTGCTGCATATTGATCTGATACTCTTTATTGAACACAAATGCATCTGTCTGCACATATAGAAAATATCAACCTATCTACTTTCTGTTATTCTGTACTCTGATATTTTCAAAGGTTCATTAAATCATCTGAATGTTTGTCATCATCAAAAAGGGGGAGATTGTTAAGTCTCTAAAATGTCTGTGTGTATTTCCCTAAGTTTTGATGAAAACTAAACATTGGTTAATGATTTAATTAACCTACTTTGTGGTTGCTAACCTATCTACTTAGTGTACAGATCAGAAGATTACAAAACTCACCTGTCTGTCTACCTAAGTACCAACCTGTCCGTATAAGCCAAAAAGTCAACCTGTCTACTGACTAGGATTATTGACTATGTGCAAACTGGTTTACAACCTGTCTCTGCTCTAACACTTCAAATTGTCTATGGTTATTTGTTAAAGAACTCGAAGTACAAGAAGCTTTTGCAAGCTGTCCCCTCATGAAGAATACTCTGAGAACTCTCTCTCACGCTTATCAAGAAACTCAGAAGTGCTCTCTCTCAAGCAACCTTGGAAGTCAGAGACAAACTTCCAGTTAAAGAATGTTTCCAACATGCTTTATTCCCTAGTACTTTCAGTTATTACACAGAAAGGGAAATGTACTCTGCAAAAGTACAAAAGCACTCTGCACAACTCTGAGTTGGCGTCTACACGATGCATAAAGCTATTATCCTTCATGTTAGAGTACAACCAACATCTCCATTGCATTAATGGCTGCCCAGAATGACTATATTGCATTTAATGAAGCTCTGCTTGAAGCCATCGTTGCAAGGAATGTCTCTAACGGATATTAAATGTTTGAAGGCTATAAATACAGAAGTCATTGAAGATGAACACATCAGAGTTTACAAAGCATTAAAGAGCCATTACTCTGTTCATTTATTCACTCTATATTCTTCAATCATTTGAAGTTATTACACAGACTTTCCTAAGCTTTATATTTAAACCACTGTCTGAGTGTTAGTGAAAGATCTGTCTGTCTGTAAGTGTATTTATTACAAACCAAACTCTCAAACAAATCTGAGTGAGCCTGAAGAGGCTAGGTGTGCAAAGAATACTTGTGTTTGAGCCTGAAGAGGCTAGGTGTGTAAACAATACTTGGAGTCTGTAACCTGATCAGTTATAGTGGATAAATCTTGGTGCTGCCAAGGACTGGACGTAGCTCTTTGTGTTAAAGAGTGAACCAGGATAAATCTCTACGTTAATCTCTCTTCCCTTAATCTCTTTAGTTGTTTTGATTATATATCATCTGCTTTCTAACTAAGGGGTTAAAACTGTTTTTATCAAGCTTGTTTTTCATCTATACGTGTGTTGTTTTCTGAGAAAACTACAACAGACAGGTGACCTGTCTGTGTAACCTTTTTACACCTGTCCGAGCTTAGCTTCTGCATGCAAAAAGTTTTTAACTTTATTTTAATTTCTGATAAACACAATTCAACCCCCCTTCTCGTGTTTATAGTTGTCTATTTCAGAAACAGGTTAATTTGTAGGTGTAGAAACCAACAAATCATACTCAAGGAAAGTAACAGGCAATTCAAGACTCTTGGCCCTATCATGCGATATAAATGAGTGAGTAGCTCCCGAATCATACAACACAGTCAACTGAGTTCCATCAATGAAACATGTACCTTGAATCAAGTCATCAGACTCGGAGGCTTCAGCTCTACTAAGAGTAAAGACTCTTCCAGTGGTCTTCAGTCGATTGGCCTGAGACTTCTGATTCTTGTCGGCGCTGGGAGGCTCGGCGTTGGCTCCTTCACACTCTCGGCTGATGTGTCCTGGCTTGCCACATCTGAAGCAGATAATCTGCGTCTCCTTGCACTAAGACGAGTAGTGATCCATAGCACCACACTTGCCGCACCTCATGGGTCTAGAGGCATTAGAGAACCCGCCCCTAAACCCATCCTGCTAAAACTGTGGCTTCTTGCCACTCTGCTTGAAATCCCTGCCGGCCGGAGCATACCTCTGCTTACCCTTGTCCCTCTGATCAGTCCTCTTGCCACTCTGGCTGTCTGACCCTCTGGAACTGGCAACTCTGAACTAGCTGGCATCCTCATAGATCCTGTACTTGTTGACTAGGATTGGAAAGATCCTGATCTCCTGATAGCTGATGGCCTGCTTGATCTCAGGTCGGAGTCCAGCCTCGAACTTGACACACTTGGAGCGGTCATCTGTCTCATGCTGGTAAGGAGTGTAGTACCTAGCCAGCTCCTCAAACTTGACAGCATAGTCACCGACTGACAGCGACCCCTGCCTCAAAGACAAGAATTCCATCTCCTTCTTGTCTCTGATATCCGCTGGAAAGTATTTCTCCAGGAATCTCTGCCTGAACACAGCCCATGTAACCGCTGTGCCCTCAGCCTGTATCCTCTGCCTGCAGTTATCCCACCAGTGCTCTGCCTCCTCGGTCAGCATGAAGGTAGCAAAGATGAGCTTCTGCTGATCATTGCAATCCATCGCACAGAAGATCTTCTCAGTCTCCCTCAGCGACAACAAAGCTCCCTCTGGGTCGTACGCTCCCTTGAATGACGGAGGGTTGTTCCTCTGGGACTTATCCAGTCCCTGGAACTCAGCTGGCCCACCGTTGTTGATGGGGTTGACCGGACCAATAGCATTGGCTAGGAGTGCCAATGCATCAGCAATCGCCTGATCGTTGCGTCCTCTACCGGCCACTAGTTCCTGTACATACCCAAAACAACTTTTAATGCAGAAACTTAGCAAGTAAAAGCTACAGGCAACTAACTTAAAGTATCATTATCTATACAAGTATAGATAATTCACACAAGAGTCACGCAACAGACTCATACCACGTCCGAACAAGGTCGAACTGCTCTGATACCACTAAATGTGACACCCTTCTACCCCGCATGTTATAAGGCATTTAATTTAAAAACAATTAAAAAGAAAAACATACATTTTACTGAATAAAATAAAACAGTTGTCCATGGGAAGAAAGGTCCCACATGAACCAGTTTACAACGCGGAAAATAAAATAAGTTTAAACAAATAAAAACATAACCAAATAAACAACCCAACCCCGATGTCACGACTCAGAGCTAGTATAACCGTTCCGGAAACAAATCCACAGAAAACAACTGAAAACAAACTATCTAAACTCAAGAACAACCCTACAATGAGTGGCGGCTCCTCAGAGTCACTCCTCTCCGGGCTGCTCGTCATCCTCTGCAAATGCCGATCAGGCCAAACACAAACAATAACAGGGAGTAAGATTCATGTAAACATATACAACATGGGAATAGTAAGCAAGGTAAACATACAACATAGGCATATATCAACATCCAACAGTACTATATCAACCAAGTATGTTATGCTATGCAATGCATCAACTACTCCGCTACTCCAACTATGCATGTGGATCCAAACTAACTCAGGATGAACGACTTTGGAGTTACATATCCGTATTAGCCGTAAAAGCACCAACACCGGCAGTTCACCAAACCTTGGGTGAACCCCATGGATAGCCAACGCATCAAACCGTGGATGCCTCATCACAGGGGGCCTCGGTCACCAAACCTTGGGTGACCTACCGTGGATGGCCAGATCACCGTATTCTCGGGCAATCTCCCCTATGTCGAACCTTCCCATCAACAACTCCAATGCTCTATGCAAATGGCACAACAACACACAATCTCAACCACCTCCTTGCTTGGGCCATGAAGCTCCCAAGACTTCAGCGTCAATATTCAACGTAACCTTAGACCCAAACCGCGGGGTCAAGGCTCCCTTGGTCAATAAGAACCAAGGTTCAACTGAACGTGCTTGGGTCAATAAGCATCCAAGACTTCAACTTATCAACATGCGGTAACCCAACGGATACCGACTTATCACTTTATTATCTTAATCATCTTAGATAATTATCAACCAGGTTGTCTGATCTTTCTCTTTGACTAGCTATCTCAACTATTCATCATTGGGAAATGGGGTTTAGAACCCTTAAGTCCTTTAATTCTGTTTCTGTCCAATAGGGGTCAGCACGGTCGTGCTTGGACACGTGAGGGCGTGCTGTCCTTTTAAGTGAAGCACGGTCGTGCTTCACGTTCAGCATGGTCGTGCTCAACAGCATGGTCCTGCTTTTTGACTTGCACGGCCGTGCTAAACAGCGCAGCCATTTTCCAGAATTCAAATGGGAGCACGGTCGTGCTCCCTGTTCAGCACGGTCGTGCTCATCGCGCGACAATGCTGTTCTGGGCAGGGAACGACATCTAATCTTAACCAATTATTTAGGATCTTTCAGCCATCAACTCATCACGATTTTAATCCTATTTTATCAGTTTATATCTTAGCTTTGAATTCCAAAACAGTAATATCATAATCTCAACCAATCATCCAATATCATGCTCATATCAACCACAACAACATAACATAAACATATTATGAACATCATAACTTTATAACGTCTCAATGTTGGATTTTACTGTGCGGCTGACTTGGAGGGCTAACCGCAAACTAAGGGGAAATAATGAGTTTTTTATTCATCATGCAGCTTTGCGGGCCCCACATAAAAATTTCAGCTTTGGTTTTCTTTAAACTTAATATATTTTCCTTCATTTTTTTTTCACACGTTCACTCTTTCGTCACGCAACCAAGGACGATTCTTTAACACTCAACCAAGGACGACTAGCAGCGCTCTCACACCGTCACACGCAAGGACAACGAGTCGACGACCAATTCTTTCATTTTCCCTTTCTTCTCTCTCGACCAATGACGACAAGCACAAAGCGGCGAGGAGAACTAACCACGAGATCGAACGGCAGCGGCGGAGAGGGTGATGAGGAATAAGGCGCGGCGGTGAGCAACGGCAGCAAGAGCATTGAGGGGTAAGAGCATATCACCCGCAATTTGTCCCCTTTTCACTGTTCAGTATCGCCTTTCAATCTTTACCCTTTTCATCTTCGTTGAACGCATCCGTGCATTAGGACCCATCTTTGGCTCATTAGGACTCATTTTCCCATTCTACTTCTAAAGGGTGAAGGTAGAAGAGTTGCCTTTTCTGACTTTGGTTCTGTTTAGTGATTGGATTAGCAATAACTATTTTTATTTTAGGGTGAAAGTGGACGAGTTACCTTTTCTGCCATTTGGTATGTCCTTTATGCTGTGAAATAAGCTATAAAGAATCTGCACTTTCTGATGTGTTGGACACTCTAATTTGGTACCACTTCTTATTAAGCATTGAGCATCAGTTATTATCAATTGGGAATAGGTAAGTATTTCTATAAAAATCCCACTGTTGCTTGCAATTGGGTACAATACCGTCTCGGGTAACCTTCCCTTGACATATTTTCTCTATTTTTCTCCTCAGCTACATTGTTGTATTGAAAATTTTGAAGGAATAAAAAATCTACGTGTTTGCTTGATTTCTCAATTTTAGTACTTGGGATATCTATTGTGCTAACTGTATCATTTTGTGTTAGCAATGTCTTGGAAAGTCTTTTAGAAATTAAATGAAATACCTTCTATGGTAGATACCTGTGGGCTGTGCATTGAATTCAGAAGCATTACTTTCAATATTTGACATCTTTTGACTCTTTGCTTTGGAAATAATTTCTTTGGTTTCTGAGATTTATCCATCATTGTAGGTTTTTGGTGAGATGGCTGAAGAATTTGTGGCTTTGACTAGATAAGCGAGGCTTATGTGGATGAGAAGGGTAGGCCGTCTGTAAATATCCGGTTTGTACTCATTGCTCTCTATTAATAAATGTTGATTGTAAATGTTGTTTTTTTATTTGTCTTTTAAAAAATGTAATGTATTTATCTTCTTGAATTACTTGAACAGAATGAAGCACACGTACATCATGGAGGATCCTTTTGATGATCCCAAGGCTTCACCAGAAGGAAAACCTAAAGATAAAGGTAATAGTTGATTGATTTGGCAGCTTAGCTTGAAATGAAGTAAAATTTAAAACGTAGTTATATATGTTAGCAATTTAGCATACCTATGGTCCTTTCTGTTATAAAACCATTTATTGTGAAATTGACTGCAATTGGGATTTCTTTTTGTTAATCCATCTAATTTTTCTTCATTTGTGATATAGGCAATCCATTCTATACTTCTTCAAGTGTGTTTTTAAATTGTAAGTTTGAAGAAGCATTACTTAGGCTGACAAAAATTTGGGAACAAGTTTGTTTGTAGAGGTCTCTATATTTTGAAACTTATCCCTTGAGATACTTAAAAAGTTGCAGTTTTTTTCCCTCGAAAATTCAACAAAATGCAGATTTTTGGATATTATAAGATTAGTTAAATACCTGGCTTCATGTTTGTCCTGCAGTACCTTTGTCAATGGATGCTATAGGCTAAGATTGTATTTTTGGCCTCTCCTCCACTCTATCTGTGCTTTCATTTTGCTATTATTACAAGATCTGTAGCTGTAACTGTGTTTATATGGTAACAGGTTCAGTGCTAGCAATGTAAAATTGAAACTGATGGCGATCCTCCCTTCCAATCAGTACTCTGAGGTACTCTCAGGGAACATTCTGGACCAGGGCCTTATTCGCATCCTCGATTACACTCTCAACGACATCCCAGATAAATCTGAAAAGTAAGCCCTAATTTCCTTCCACCTCCATCGTATCACATCACTCAGCACACTTTTGTTACCACGTTAAGATTTTCTTCATGTGCACAACAGGGTAATGTAATGAATCTGATACTGGATGCATATTTTAAAGATGGTTATGGTTTTGAAAGAAAGGTCAGTAACTATGAATATGGTCTTAACAATGGAAATAGGTGTTGAGACTGACCATTTTCCAAAGGTGTGATTCCTTAGCAACAAGGAGAGGTCACTTGAAGGCTTACTGTTTGTGTCTAATTTTGGATGTCCAGTATGCAAGTGGTGGTGTTAACAGGAAATGTCTTTACATTTTGTGACATCAAATCTGTCCTTTTAATTTTGGTGAGCATTTTGACTTATAAAAGGAGGCAGGGGCTTGGTTTTTTTGGATTCATAACTCTCTCAAATTTTTTATTTCATGTTTGTCTTATTTCAATTTTAATTTTTTTGCTTGATTTGCCTTCTCTAATAAGAGTTTCAATTTCAAATAAGAAAAATGCAACTCTACAATCCACACACATGTAACGTAACATTGATTGACTACTTATTAATTCATATGGACCTTTGAGCAACCACAAAACACTCTTTCATACTCTATTGATTTCAATTAGTTAAATATATTTCAATTAACACATGATTTCAGGATGCTTCTTCAGTTGCTGGCCATGCAAGAAACAAGCTTATGGAGAGGCAGGAAAAATTGGAGGTAAAAACTTATATGATCTCATCATTCTAACTTACATAACCATAATAATTTTTTTTTTTTTTGCACTTCCTCAAACAAACATGGAAAACACAGGTTTGTGTGGTTTACATGTTGCTTTTGGGTGAGGGATTTGGTATATGCCTATGGGAGCCTTTTTCGGTATTAATTATTTATCTCAAGTTTAATTGTTTCTTTAGTAAACTACCTTAAATTGTACGGTTTAATTCTGATTTGATTATTTTATGGTGAGCAGATGGAGGCGTGTTCCCCAAAAGGAGCATTTTACCCTACATGGCTGTTCATTTTCGATTTCATCTCTAACTAGAGGTTAGTTCATTATGTCCGAGTTAGGTTGTTTTGTTTTTCTTTGAAAGTGATATAGAACATGCTAGCACGGGTAATCCAGCTCACCTCACCCGTTATTACTCCAATTTATTCTATAGTTAGGCATCTGTTAAAACTAAACATGCAAATAACTGACTGGATTCTTACTAAATTAAACTGTTCTTGCAAATCATTTTTTAGTGTTACTGCAATTAATTAAGATTGAGGTTGCAAATGATAATGATTGAGTTGTATTTGTGCTGTCTGATGGAGATGTGAATTTGCTAATTGGTAAGTCATGTGAAGAATTGCTTTGTCAGTCACATAAGGTAGTTGTTTCAAAATATGAATTTTGTTTTTTATATATTAAACTTTGTTTTTGTATGTGTTACGATGTTAATGATGATTTTTTATGGTTTTTTTTCTTTTAATAATCATGTGCAGCAGGATGTTAGTTAGGATACTTATCCCTAAAATGGAGGGGACTTGGATTATATGGGTGTAAAACTGATGAAAGGTTAAAAAGAGATTTGTTGTCATTCTTTTTTAATATTCTTTACAGGTACTGCTCTGTTTTTGTTGTATTTTGCAGATCTTGGCTCTGTGATGCCATCTCATGGCTATGGCAAAATGCCATGAAACATGGGCATCATAGTTGGGGAGACGTCGTGGCTGCATATGTTGTGTTGAGGTACGCTATGGCTAACATTCATCTGGATCAATCTCCATTTAGATGCATTAGCTCTACTGGCTGAGTATAATAATGTGTATTCCTCTTGGATTGTCTCTATGTATTTGAAGTAATCCTCAATATTGATATGATTAAACTAAATGGTGATACCATAGCAGTGTTCAGCATATATGGTTGAATAATAAGGCTATGAGCGACGAAAGTTGAGGGAAACTGACAAACTCACTTTTTCCTATTAAGTAAATATAGCAAAGTGGAGATAACAACTATAGAACCATGAAAATTCACCTGGGAAAAATGCAGATTACATCATTTTAAGCATTTGTGATGTTCTGGCAGTTTGGTTCTCTTTGATTACTCTTTGAGCTGTTGATTTTTCCATTTTTTTCTGCCTTTCAATTTATAGTGTCTCTCATATTTTATACTCTTTTAAGTCAAATCTTCTGATAGAGTACTGCAATTTATGTCAAATTTGAGGCTTCCATGCTCAAGTATAATATTCTCCTTTCTACTATCTTTGTGATTGGTTATTTAGAAAGCGTTCTGCATCCAAGTTTGGAAGTAGTTTTGTTGTTTCATAAATCTCTTTGTTTTTCAGAGGAGGGAATTGTTAGAACTATAATTAATGATGATTGCATGAAGTAGAACTCATTTATGTTCTTGGCTAAGTTAAAAAAAAGGTACAGAAGATGTGGTACTATTGAGTATAGACATGTGCATCACTTTATGAATTATGTTTACTACAATCTTTGTAGGTTAGTTGAGTTCTATAATATTGTAAAGAATGGTTTTATACACAAATTAGTCACTTCTTTGGAAGCCATGCTTATGATCTGGTTGCATTTAAGGTTGGTCCATGACTATAAGCTAAGTTTTTTAGTGAAGGGATTCTAATGATTATTACTTGTCTTAGATATTTGCTGTGTTTTATATAGCTTGGCTTATTTCTGTTCTGTATTAGCAAAATCTAAAAAGACTCAATCATCGAAAGAATACAAAAAATAATAGGAAAAGGGAAGCTTCACAGCATAATTTACATAGACCATAAATCAATAGATGCTCCCAAACCAGAACCACATCAGAAAAAAAACTCATGCTGGAGCACTAGGATCACATTGAGACATTATCTTGTCCTTGCTGCAATCACATCTTCTAAGAGTTTATCAAGAACTGGGAGAGTTAGAGAGTGTATGAAGTCAATCTTGCATTCTAATGCGGCCTCCTTGATGAATGGCAGTCCTAGATCATAAGCTTTTCTGTCTGGATCCACGGTCATCATCTTTTCATCACCAGGAATGATAAGTGCAGTGAGGAGAAGAGAGTTTATAGTAGACTCCCACTTCAATTATCCTTTTAGCATTCAACAGCTTTAAGAGCAGGCCATTAGCTGACCTGCATCAGGAAGGGTTTGCATAGTCACATTCTTAATGGCCTTATAGATTGCTTCAACAAACTTCCTATAGAGTTTTGCATTCTCGAATTCCCTATATATTTTGAGTTCCCTTGAATTCCCTGAATATGAGATTGCCTACATGAACCTTGTCCTTTTTTTTTTTTTTAATGGTTGATAGCCCCCTGACATGATAATTGGATTGTCTTTTGGTGATATTCTCTAAGTGTTAAGTTTCAAGATGTACAGTCAAGTTGCTAAGGTTTATAAATTTAAAAGCAACATGTATATGCCATTCAATTGAATATCTATATTGTACTAATATAGAATTTAATCTTTCTTAAACTCTGTGATTTGCAGAACTTGATATTTTAATTAAATGCAGGAGAAATGTGTCTTGGATCTTGGGATACAAGCTCTATTCCTTATGTAATGTCTACGAAAGAAGCTTATATTGAATGTGTTTCTATGCCTCATGTGGATATGTCTACCACTAAGTTGAAAGAAATGAAGATAGAAAAGGATTAGTTCTAGGTTTTCTATATATAAATTCTTTTTGCTATACATGGAATGAAGTAGTAGTGAAAAATTTGTAAGCAAGGAGACGAAACGCTTAGGGTTCGGTAATGGAAAGAGAAAATGTAAATTAAAAAAAAAAACTTTACCCTTTGTTTCAGGAGGTTGGATTTCCTCCATCTCTTTTTTTTAACGCTCTTCACATTATATTGTGATGCTAACTATTTAAGTTTATGGTACGGCAGAGTTCCTGTTGAGAAGAAAAACAAGATGAAGAAAAAAAGAGAAAGACTATAGAGTTTGGATGGATAGCTATTTCAAACAAAATTGCTACCACCCTTGAAAATAAGGATTTGTCCACCTTAGAGAGACTAGGGAATAAAAAACTGAAGCCAATCCATTTCAAGTAAGAACCTTACCAAATGAGTTGGTTATTGAGGACCTATTTATGGGTAAACCATATGGCAAAAGAACTACTCATGAAAAGGTTACATACCATCTACTGATTTTTAGATGGCCGAATTGACAGTTTACTGCTAACTAATTTTGTTTAACATTTCTCAATTTAATTTCTCTATTTAACCTATTTCTCAATGTGATTTCTCTATAATACTGATTGTTTGCATACAATATAGTAGGAAACAAAACGACTTAAAAAGGAGGCTTTGCAGAAGTTTTAATTTTTTGTCACTTGGTTGATAACATTTCGGTATCGTTTGGTTGGAGGGGAATGGAGGGGAGGGGATATTTAAAATCTTTTGTGTTTGGTTCAAATTTTAGGAGGGGAGGGGAGCAAAATCCCTCCTGGGTCCATTTTAGCTCCCTTCCAATATTGGGGGGATTTGGAGGGGAGGGGAGGGATTTTAAAACTTTTTCATGTGTATTGACTAAAATATCCCCACTTTTCTATTTTTAAATAAATAATTATAAGGTTTAAAAGTAAAGTTGTTTTAAAATCCCTCCCCTCCCCCTCCTGAACCAAACATGAAAGTACTATTTCCCCTCCCATCCCCTCCCCTCCTCTCAACCAAACATAATGTCTAACTAAAATCCCTCCCCTCCCCTCCCCTCCCCTCCCCTCCCCTCTCCTCTCATGAACCAAACACACCCTTCAGCAACCCAAGGTGTGTTTTCTGGTGATAGATCCCTATTGGTATTTCAGAAAATTCTCAGTGCTACTTTCATTTAGCAGGTGGCGGGTCACTACTGGTTCTTTGATGGGTTCACATTTTAGCTTCCTTTTGCACAATTGTCGAGAGCACAAGAAAGAAATGGGTGATCATTATGTGTCTATAGAGCATCTTCTTTGGCAAGCATTTCATTCATGGTTTGGGCAACAAATTATTAACAGATAATTATTATATGTAATTATAAATAAAAATAATTAGAATAATCTCAATTATTCTTTTAATAATTTTGTGAGGTTTTAAAATTTGCGATTGATAATTATACCACATTTTATTATGGTAAATGATAATTTTGGTCTCTATTCATAATATATTAATAAAAATGTATATTTAACCTAATTTGTAGAATTTTGGATATAAATTAATAAAATATTGTGGTTGGACAATTGATATTCCTAAAATATTATTCTTCCACCTAATTACGTATAGCTAATTTAGTATAATGGAAATTAAGATTATATTAGTACTTGAGGATATTTTATATCCAAATGTTTATAGTGCTGGTTGGATAACAATTACCTATAAAAAATAGTATTTTACCAAACAAAATTAGTGAAAAAGAGCATAAGAAATACTCAGATCCATATACAAATGGACTAAATTATGGATGGCCCATATTGATACTGGAATTAAATCAACGTATCATTTTCTCATAGTAATTTTTTTGTTTTTCAATTTGTCACCGGTCCAATTACACCTTTTTCATTGGTTTTTGTGATAAATTTTGTAGGTATTTATTAGGATGTTAGATTTCAGGTTTAGAAATTTATATATTAAATTTTTATCCACTCTATTTATGTTTTAATTAGCATAATATAATTATAGTATCATTGGTTATTATATTTATATTTCAATCAATAAAATATAATATAATTTTTTTATTATATTTTATTGATTGAAATATTATATTTATAACTATTCATTTGTAATATTATCGTCCATCTTCATTTTGACATATCCTGATTTAACCCAAAAATATTTCAAATTAAAACAAATAAATATTAAAATATATTTAATATTTAACCAAACAATAGTCCCCCCTTTTTGCTTATCCAAAAAAACATTCTATCATCTTTACAAGGGGGAATGAGGTTCTTTATTGTAGTGATAAAAAAATATATATGTCCCGTTGTGCTTAACCCCCCCCCCCCCCCCCCCCCCCCCCCCCCCCCCCCCCCACAATTACTTTAACATTTTTTTTATCATTTCGTATTACATGTAATGATAACAAAAATTATCTCAATTATTATTTTAGTAATTTATTATAGGTTTAAAAAAATGTGATCCATAATTATATCACTTTTTATAAGAGTAAAAAATAATTTGTCTCTATTCATAACATATTATTATAAATGTATATTTAATTTAATTTGTAGAATTTTGAGTCTAAATTAATAAAATTTTATGGTTGGATAATTGATAGTTCTAAAATATTATTCTTACATAAACATATAGCTAATGCCTAATTTTGTATAGTTAAAATTAAATAATTATTCTTTACCGTTTTTGAAAAGTTATTTTATTATATATTTTGAAGTATTAAGTTATATTAGTAATAGATATATTATGTCTAAATGTTTGTATTGTTGGTTGTATAACATTTAATATGAATGGTGGAAGTATTTAGTTAATTTTTATATTATATATGTGAGTAATACAAATTAACCAGTTTTTTTTTTTTTTAATACTCTTTATGTGAGTAACACATATAAACCAGTCTCATGCAAATTATGGATGCAACAAATTCTTACTTTTCTCCGAACAACTCTATCTTTGAATACACTTTGATGACGTTCATGTGTTTCTGAGAATAACTCGAAAAGAGAACTAAATCAAAGTATGATTTTTCTTATAGTATTTTTTTTTTCAGTTCGACACCAATCGAGTTAAACTCTTCTTATTAGTTTAATCTTTTTATTAGTTCATTGATAATTTTTTGTAAGTATTAATTTCGACATTAGGTTCAGCTTCATAAATTTATATGTTTATTTTTTTTTTCGTCTCTATATATGTCTTAATTAGTATATATAATTAAAGTATCATTAGTTTTATATTTATGTCTTAATTAATAATTATAATGTAATTTCATTTCAAAATACAAAATGTAATTATTTTTTAAATTTGCAGGTTTGTCACGTTAATATATTATTTAATGTCACATCTATTATGTATACTCCAAATCATTTTAACAAACATAAAGAACAAATGCATATCAAAAGATTTGAACGATGGAAATGAGTTATATAATATCTCTGTTTTGCATGGTGTAACGGTAGTAATGAACAAAACATTGCAGGAGCTTGAAAGAGAAACTGATAAAAATTGAAGTTTAAAGAGTTAAAGAATAGTAGACATGATTAATTTGAGCGATGTGCTGCATAAAAATCATCTAAATGAAATTTGACTAAAAGTTGTATAACTTGAGCATTAAGAAAAAATCATTTAAAAAAACTTAAAATAGCTTCTGATTTTAAAAATAATCTCTAAATCAATGAATGTCAAAAGCAATTTTTTTTATCCGTTCCAAATGAGCGCTTATTTTATCTAATCTACAAAATAACATATTCTCTCTCTATTATCTTACTATGTCAAGTAGTGCTTTTCTTTTTATTGATCAATCTTTTCTTTCCCAGTTAAAATAGTTAAATTGTTAATCTCAACCAAAAACAAGATTAACAATGCTTGATAAGGATGGCAGTGTTGTACATAGATGCGGTGGAATCTGGTTCAAGTAGAATGTGAAAGCAACTTTTTGTTTTTTTGTCATTATCCAGAACAAAATAAAAATACCAGATTTAGGAAATTGGATGCGAATTGCATGCAGTACTAGAGCATGGAATAATACTTACAAACCGATGTTCCTTCTTCCACAGCGACGGAGGCAGGTCTTCAGTTATTGAACTCTAACATCTAGGGTTGTGCTCTGCGATGGTGGGAATGGAGGTTGACGTACCAACGTATGTTGATAAACCCTTGTGGCATACGAGCTCTTGAATATTAAAATGAAGTGGTGATGGGTACAATTTTTTTGGCCCATTTCAAGTGACTTATTTTAAATTAGAAAAATTTATTAGGTTAAGAGATTTATCATAAGTAATCTAATAATTATCTTTATATAAAAAAATGTATTAAAATATTTTCTATAAAAGTAATTTGTTGAAATCCTCAAATAATTGCACCCGTGCGTTCAGCACGGGTTAACTACCCTAGTAATATATAAGACTCCAATTCACATCAAACATATTATCACTGCAATCAGACAATTATCATGACCAATCATACAACGGTTCAAGGGTCACGGGGACCCCTTTACCTTACACTATCCCCACTGCCTAACGATTACAATCCCACTTCTCCTCATACCTGGATTGAAGGTTGCTCTACCGTAAGCTCCAAACAGTGAAACCACCACGGTTCCTAACGTGACTCAACTAGCCTTCCACACCTTGGTTGAGCAAGATAATCCTGTTAGATTCCGATTTAAAAACACGAAAGGAAAAACATAAAGGAAGGAAACGTTACCTCTAGACCAACAAGACTCACAGAAGGCTCCCAAAGGCTTCCAAAACTCTAGAAACGGGTTGAGTTTAGTGGAAGTAGGGAAAGGGATCACTCTGGCCGAAACTGGTGACGGCTGCCAACACAAAAGTAGGGTTTTACGTCACCCTAGGTTTCTGTGCCAACTATATAAAGGCTGCACCTGAGCACGGTCGTGCTCACCATTGAGCACGGTCGTGCTCAACTTAGCGTCACTGAGACGCGGTCAGCGCATTGAGTATGGGCGTGCTCACTATTGAGCACGATCGTGCTCAACTTAAAATCAGAAACACGCTTCTGACTTTAAGTACGGGCGTGCTGGCTGATGAGCACGGGCGTGCTCATGTACCAGAAAGGGACTTTTAAGCTAAAATCCCACTTAGCCCTTAACCAACATTTTTAAAATAATAAAACCAGCTTTTATAAAATACATACGAAAAACGGGGTGTTACACCTTTCCCCAATTGTTCTCGGATTTTGCGTATCACCTAAATAAGATTTGATAGTCCCCTATTGAGTACATTTCGTGCAAGGTAGCCGATTTCCACGACAAGAGGTTGCAAAGCCCCAAGCATTTCGTGGAGTTCGAGCCCGAATGTCCCTAAAGACCCAAAAGCCCAAGAATATGCCTTTGGTCCGTAACTATCAAATTTGTCAGTTCACCCTGTGTGAAACTGTAGCTCGATGGCACGTCTGCTAGATCATCTTTCAGATATTAGACTTTTAATATCACTTTGAGTTTTAAACTCTCGTTAAAGATTTTCAAAATCTTTTATCAACAGACACTAGTCCAACGTCTCAGAATTCTAGGTCCTTAACAGGAGGAAGGCTATTCCGGCTTCACTGTAATCAGAATCCAGTCTGAAACCTCAGCACAGAAATCTAGTCCTTTTCTGTTTCCTTTCCACTTTCCAAAGAAAGCCAAAAAGATCACTTTTCAAATTTTCTGTGTTCATATACTTTGTATAAAATAAAGTTTTCCATTCATAAGCCATGACTAATGTTGTGCTTCAACAAATCTCAATAAAACACAATAACATAGACAATATATTCCTCAAACCTATATATATATATATATATATATATATATATATATATATATATATATCAATCATAGTTTGATAACAACTATTTTACTCTGATTTAACTATTTCTCTATTTGATCTTAAATTCTCTTGAGATGATCCACAGTGGCACTCTGGTATCAGAGTCTTAGGGATCTGGTACTTGTATCAAGTTACAAGTAATTCTTTTCGTATAGCGTTGGTCAGCCGTGAGGGTGTTCCCGGTAGTAAAGGCCATCGTATAGGGTCGTAAATCCGTTGGTAAGCCAGGTGGTCCCGGTGTTTCGGTAGGAGTTTCTTGTGTCTTTTTCAAGTACTAGATCAATAAGGTTCAGTTATCATGTCTAGCCTCCTAAAGATGGTCTCTAGGAAAGGTAACTTAAATTCAACATATTATAAATAATCACAAGCAGTTCATATTATTAAGTATATGACTACTAGGAACTCCTCAGGCTTACTCCCTTTACCTTTGAAGACCAGAAAAAGATCCTCTTCTTGATGCTCCAACAATCGTTTTCCTTCTAAATGATATCCCGAGTTCCTTTAACCCCTTGAAACTTGTGCAATTTAAATCTTAAGCTCCCAATAACGCAAGACATGCTTCTTAATGCAAGACAATCACCATCAACGTCCCAGCGAGGGAGTCCAAACATTTTACAACAACTAGAAAACCAAGTAATCAATTACTCATCATTAAACACACGCTCTAATTGGATTTGAACGCTTAATTTCACAAAACAGAACCACTTTCGAAGGAAAAATCAGATTTTGGGGCTTAAGGTTCATAACACAATTTTGGGGAAACTTTGTTTTGATTAGAGAATCATGTAACTGAACTTAGAAATTATCAATTAAAAGTCCTAATGGCACTAAAACATAACCAATTTCATGATTTGGGTAAACTGAAAAGTTAGGGTTTCAAAATCAAATTTGGGGGTTTTGAATCTTAAACGAATACATGAGTGAAATTCCAACTCACCCAACAAGAAGAAGAGGTGGTGGTGCTGTGATGCTTCTCGCAGCGACGGACGGTGGCCATGGCAGAGGACGGCGGCGGAACTCCGTTCTGCACCACCAGGACCAAACAAAAGGAGTTAAGGTTCAGAGAATGAGAGGAAAGAGTTTGAAATACAAGAGAAGGATGGAACCACCCTTACTGGCGGCGGAAGCTCCCTACAACGGCCGGCAGCATCACCACGGCGGTGACCGCAACCCACCCACGAACACAGGACATATTTGACACGCATTCATCTTCTCCTTCTCAGCCGCAGTGGAAGACGACCGAGCAGCACCTACGGTGGCGAGACGCGGCTGGTGCGGCGGCAGAAGGGTGGCGCCGGTCTGAACCATGGAGAGAGGGAGGTGAAGTTTGAGTGGGAGGAAGAAGAGAAGAAAAAAAAAGAAAAGAAGAGAGAAAGAAGGGTGGGTGTCGTGGCTGAAAAGAGGGGGAGGAGAGAGAAAATTCTAATTTTAACTTAACATTTAGTAATAGGTACAAAATGAGTGATAAATACCGAGTCTAAAAATAAATACGTTTTTAGCTTTTTGAATCTAAAAATAAAGGGTGACAAATATATACTTTCAAAATTTGAAATAAAGTAGAGATTGGTAGTTGAATTGATCAACTAAAAAAATCCACGGTCCAACATTTAATCTCCGATTTATGTCAAACCAATTTATTTTCAAATCTAAAAATATATAGAGTAAAATATAAAAATAATTTTCTTTCAATCATATCATTTAAAATATTTTTCTAAACAATTACTAATAGTGACAATAACATAACATTATCGTCTAGTAAATGTACTTATACTGGAATATGGCAGTGCTGACGCACTTAATAAAATAATTTTAAAATGAGTAATTAAAATTACTCAAACTAACCCCTTAAAATAAACAAAGTTAAACATCCAGAAAATTAATCTTTCCAATTAAAATAATATAAACATATATATTTACTGTTATTGAAGAACAGTAAAAACCGGGGTGTTACAATCTTATTCCCTATTCCCATGCCGTTGTGTTTACATGATTTCTTACTCCCTGTTTTCCCGTTTCTGTGGTTGCATGGATTCCCTTATGCAGAGGATGGTGAGCAGCCAATGGAGAAGTGACTCTGAGGAACCGCGACTCTAGTTAGGATGCTTAGTTATAGTTGTTAGTTTTGTTTAGTTATTTTCAGTTTGTTTCCATGATGTATCCGAATTTTGATTATACCAGCTCTGTACGTGACATCGGGGTTGGGTTTTTCTTTATCTGTCTTGTTTATGTTTTATTGTTTTAAAACTATGTTATTTCCGCGTTGTTTTCATTGAGATGTGAAACCTTTTTATCCAAGTTTTATTTTAATCAAATAAATGCATGTTTTTATATTACCTCTTTTAAGTAAATGTTTTATATTAACATGCGGGGTAGCAGGGTGTCACAATGGTTTTCGAAAGATTTTTCGCATGAGAGAGAGAAAAGGTGAATAATTTGAAACGGTGAGGAGTTTTGACAAAAGGTGTTTTCTTTTTAAAGAGATAGGGGTGTTTTGAAAAAGAGCAATTGAAAATAATAAAGTCAAAAACATTTTGAATTCAAATAATTTTAGAAAATTGCAATGTAAGGTCTCAATCACTCATCCACGTCATCAGACGCATTCTCAATACAGAGTCATTCCAAGAAACATTACTCATTTATGAAATGCATGTTCAGATTATCTCTTGTATAAACAAACCTGTCTTCAGCTAAGGGTTTTGTAAGCATATCCGCCCATTGATTCTCAGTGTTGACAAATTTAATGTCAATAATGCCCTTTTAAACATAATCTCTTATAAAGTGGTGTTTAATTTCTATATGCTTAGCCTTAGAATGTTAGATGGGATTCTTAGGTAAACTTATAGCACTTGAATCATTACACCAAACAGATATATTATGCTAAAAAATAGAATAGTCTTCAAGTTGGTGTTTTTTACCCATAGAAGTTATGAACAAGAGCTTGCAGCTGAAATGTATTCGGCCTCTGTAATAGATAATGCAATTGTATTTTGTTTTCTACTTGTCCAAGAGACTAAACTTGCTCCAATGAAAGGACATCTTTCAATGGTGTTTTTTCTTTCAATTGTGTCTGCAGCATAATAAGCATCAAAGAAACCAACTAATCCGTATTCTTGTGTTCTTAAATACATTAAACCAAGATTAGTTATTCCAAGAAAATATCTAAATATTCTTTTAACAGCTTTGAGATGGGATTCTCTAGGATCTGATTGGAATCTTGCACACATACAGACAGTGATCTGAGTATCATGTCTACTAGAAGTTAAGTATAGAAGAGAACCAATCATACCTCTGTAGATAGTTTGATCTACCTTTTTACCTTCCCCTGCATGGGAGTTTTCATTGGCTTTGTTGTATCCGACTTATATTTCTTTAAGATCTCCTTGGTGTACTTTTGTTGATGGATGAATATCCCATCATTGGTTTGCTTAATTTGTAGACCAAGAAAGAACTTCAATTCTCTCATCATGCTCATCTCAAATTCATTCTGCATTAGCTTAGAGAACTATTTACAAAGCTTTTTCATTAGTAGTACCAAATACAATATCATCAACATAGATTTGTACTATAATGAAATCCTTTTTTGAGCTTTTTCTGGAAAGAGTTGTGTCAACCTTTCCTATAATAAAATCACTTAGAATGAGAAAAGAACTGAGTCTATCATACCATGTTCTAAGTGCTTGTTTTAATCCATATAGGGCCTTTCTAAGTTTAAAAACATGATCTGGTTTATCAGAATCTTCAAAACCAGGTGGTTATTAAACATACGCTTCTTCTTCAATTATTCCATTTTGAAAAGAACTTTTAACATCCATTTGAAATAAGGTAATTTGGTGTTGACATGAATATGCAAATAGCTTCTATTCTAGCTACTGGTGCAAAAGTTTCAGTGTAGTCAATACCTTATTGTTGGTTATAGCCTTAAGCTACTAACCTTGCTTTGTTTCTAACAACCTTGCCATCTTCATCAAGCTTCTTCCTAAAGACCCACCTTGTTCCAATAACTGATTTTCCTTTAAATTTAGGAACTAATGACCATACATCATTTCTCTTAAATTGATTTAGCTCCTCTTGCATAGCTAAGATCTCACTTTCATCTTCGAGAGCTTCTCCAATATTTTTTGAGTCTCTGAATGCTGATCTAGTTCTGACTCCTTAAGAAGGATTGCCATTAATCAATTCTCCAAGATGATGTGTCTTGAATATCTAATCTTGTCTGTTGGGTTCAGTATCAGACACTTGTTTGGGAGGTGGTTCAGACTCTTGAGTAGATGCTTCTATATCCTCAGTCTTCATGTTGTCATTTAATTGAACATCTTATTTTCGAAGATCTAAACCTGCAAGGTCATCTTCAAGACCTGATAGTTCCCTATCAGTCTTTAATCCATAGGATCAGGGTTACCAGCCGAGGCACTATCTCTAGAGGATCCCTCCCAGGATCCCGATCATCGAGGACGTTGAGATCGTCTATCATGACGATCGTGGATGGCAGGTCGATCATTCACGATTCTTCATGATGCACTTTAACCTGGTGAGTTTCTACAATCATGTTGGAGAGGGTCATTATTTTCACTTGGATGATCCGTATCGGATCTCACAGAGGTTACCTTTCCAGGAGATGTGGTTTCCACCTCGTCAGAAGGAGTTCCCTGAGGAAGTGTGGAATATGGTGGACCGCTCAGAGGTGAGGAGTCACTTTGGATGGTGCAGAGGGGTCGGAGGCAGCGAGGTGTTCAGAAGATGTATCATTATCGTCACCGTCGAGTCGTGATGAGTAGCGACGAGTTGGTTTGGGAGCCGAGGACCCGATATGGCAGAGTCTACCGACGTCACAAGGGAGAGGGTAGCTTCAGGCGCCCATATCGTCTGTGATATGGCTTAGTCGAACGCGCCAGTTAGCTTGTGAGCCTCTGTGTGCTTCATTTTGTATTTTGATGTATTTTGATAGGCGGGTCGGGTAGCTCTAGGATCTTATCTGTTTTTGTAACCAATTTATGTGTGTATTTTTCTATTTTAGTGTCTGTATATTGTTGCTTAGGTTTAGGATCCATCTGTTGGGATTCGCCGTACTCGGATAACAGCTTGTATATATTATGTATATATGTGATGTGTGTTTACCGTTGCACATGATTTATGTTTTGAACTTTCTAATTTTTCCGCTTCCAAATAATTATATATTTTCACTAGTAATAATCGCGTTAACGTTAATTACGAATTAAGGTTTAGTTAATTAGGGTTTTCTTTAATGGGACTAGGGGTGGACAGTGGGCGGGTTCGGGCCCAAAAACCCCAACTCGAAAAAAAAAACTGACATGTAGATATCCTCACCCATTCCCATCCATTTAGTGCCCTCAGATTAGGCAGGTTCGGTTTGGTCGGGTCGGCGGGTCGACGGGTGGGTTGGGTCGGTTTTATACCAAACAAAAACAAAGAAAATACAGAACCAGAAATCCAGAATGGAGAAGAAGAATCATCATACATAAACTTTCAAATGCAAAACCAAAAGCTTCATACATCATACAGAAGCTTCAAAATTGAAGCAGAACCAGAAACATGAAGGAACAAGAACATAAACCAGAAAAGATTCGAACTTTTTACAGAAAGATTCAAACTTTCAACAAAAAAACACCTATTCTTCGCAGGTCTTCTTTGTTTGCACTATAGATCTTCTTCTTAGCAGAGTTGTCCATGTCGCAGATCCATCCAGAGAAAGCTTGGTCAAATTCTTCCATTTCATGCGGTGGGGCTAGGCTAGAAAATGGGGCTGGACACGGTGGTTGTGCAAGAGAAGAAGAAGAGACCGACACTGAGGAGAGGAAGAAAGAGAGGAGCAAGAAGCGCCGCTGGTAACTACGGCGGTGGAACTGGCTGCGGCGGTGGCGTGGCGGTGGAAGAAGAGTGAGCGAGAGAGGCTGAGTGTGAAGATGAAGTGTGTCTGTGAAGTGAACGTCACTGGACGAATGAGGGAGGCTGACAAAATGAGAGATTTGAATTTTTTTTTGTAAAGATAAGATTGAAATTTGAATATTGAATGAGGGAATCTGTAAAGATAAGGATAAGATATAAGAGCCAATCAGATTGAAGGAAAATCTGTGGCAAAATCAAATTAAAGAGAAAAAAAATTAATATTTTAATGTATTCAGGCGGATTCGGTTGGTAGCAATTTTTTTTACCCAAAACCGAACCCGCCCGCCCAACTATTTTTCTGCTTCGGTTTTAACGGGTCACGATCGGTGCCGGTAATTTGTTTAGCCCTAAATGGGACATCGGGGGTGTCTTAATTAGCATTATATGCTATTTCTAAACGGATATCTTGAAGTCCATTGATGAGCTTCACAAAGTATATAAGTACTAGACAACCTCCATTGAAGAAGGCATAACTGAATCTCTGATATTGAAAGTGAAAAAACTCAGTTCAAATCTTTCTAGGTAACAAGTGTTAAATTTCTTTGAGCTTAAACATTTTAATATCCTCACACATAGTGAGTTATCTTTAGCTCAAATCTTTTAAACTCTTAGTTATAGTGAACCTCAAGAAGCTTGAGTGGAAAGAATACTTGAGTGCCTGGAGAGTTGTTGAGTACTTGAGTGATTGTTAGTCTGAAGAGGCAAGAGGAAAGTTTAAACTGTGAGACAACCCATTTTTGTTCCTACTATTTCAACAACTTCATGTGTCACAAATAAAAACCAAAGAGATTTAGCGTATGAGCCCCTAAAATGGGTTAAATCATGGGATACGAACTTCGTCAATGGGTACAAATTCCACACTAATGCATGGAGCTAGGGTAGAAAGACAATTAACAGCAGCGTTTACATGAAGGGTGTTATAGAGTGAGGTGAAGGTGATTTCTACGGGGTCGTAAAACACATATACGAGTTAGAATAGAATACAACTTATCCTAAGAAAGTAGTTCTATTTTATTGCGACTGGTTTGATCCATCAAGTAGAGGTACAAATGTGGATCCCAAGTATGGAATTGTGAACATTCTCATGGATAGAAGATATCAACCATTTGATCCATTTATCATTGCCCATAATGCAAAACAAGTGTATTATGTCCTTTATCCAGCAACGCGAACAGACAAACGAGGTTGGTTCATTGCTATCACAACAAAACCAAGGGGTCGCATAGAAATTAATGATGTAGAGGATGAGACGCCTTTCCAAGCTGATAAATCATCACATGTCAATGAAGTAATTGAGGTCGAGCGTATTACTTGCATGTTGGGCTCTGAAGTTGATGGTGAAGAAGTGGTAATTGGTAACCAATTGTGAATAGGTAATTTGTCCCCCTTTATTTCATTTAATTCTAATTTTATTTTATTTTATTTTCAGGAAAATAATAAAGCAAATAGAAGAAAAGAAGAAAAGATGTTAGGCTGAAGCCACTCTGAGCCCCAATCCCATCAGAAGAAAGAAAATAAATAAATAAGTGAGAAGGAAATATCCAGCCCAACTATACTCCAACCCACAAAAAATAGCCCAAAACAACAAAAAGAAGGAGTCCAGAGCCGTGTAATCGAACCAGGTCACGACCGACCCGATTCAGACCAGTTTCCTTTCCTCTCTCACACAAACCCGCGACCCAGAACCACCTCACCGAACTGGGTCGCACCTTACCCGGTTCGCGACCCGCTCCTTTTTTATTTTCTCCCTTCTATTGGGCCTGCCAAGAACCACTCCTTATGACCAGGTCGAGCGTGATCCATTTCCATAACCCGCGACCCACACTTTTTTTCCTTTCTCCTTCCCATTCTTTAACCCTAGTCGTCCTATGCCTATCAGAACAGCAACCTTCTCCTCTTCCCCTCCCCATGGCCAATGGCCCCCTCTCCCTCCATCATCACCCTTCATTCTTTTTTTCTTATCCTCTGTATTACAATTGCCTTGTCCCTCGTTTCCTCACCCACATGAAACCACCTCTCCTCCATCCCTTATCTTCAGCGTGCGCCTCACCTCCGCGTACCATGGCCGTCCCTTCTTGTCTCCAACCCATGCTTCACGCATTCGACATGACGCCCCCTCTGCATGTGCGTTTCTGACATCGAGTACAGAGGCATTTAATGGCAATTTAATGGCATTAAATTTACCATCAAAAAACACAAGTTTGAGTGCAACTTGTTGGGGAATCCCTCCAATAAAAGGGCACGAAGAAGAGGAAAAAAGGGGGCGGAAAATTTCTGGTTTGGATACGTCAAATATGATCCGAACTTCTGAGCCAAAGAAGAGATTTGGAGAGTTTACTGTATTGTGGTTCTTCTTTCCATTTTGGGGGGTCCGAGAATTTGCTGGGTAGGGAATAAGTCTGTGTTGCTCTCTAAAGTTCAGAAACAATAGGGGAAAGCTCTGTATTTTCATGTTTTTTCTTTACTATTGTGAACCTTAGGGAAAGAGGTTGAAAGTTGCTTGTGACTTGTTGCATCAAGAGTTGCTCACACTCATTTGAATTTCTGTTTGGTAATACAACTTTACCTCTTTGCTTATATTGGGATACCTGGAAAATTGATATAAATTTTTCATGATTTTTAATAGTTTGTATTGTGTTTTATTTAGACTTGTTCCTATACTTGAATAGCTATAATGCTTGATTGCAAGACATTAATTTGATAGGATACTAACTGTTTGATGAAATGTGTGAATTAGATTTTATATCCATGGCTGTGAAGCTTTGAATATTTCAAGGGTTACTGTAATGATTTTTTTTTCGCTTACATGTTGTCATTTATAAAGTTCCATGCTCACCCATATAGTATGTGTTTTGATGAAAAATGTTTGATTCAGGTCATACTTCACTTGTTATAGTTGACTAGTTGATTAATTTCCCTTTGATGCTTAGGATTGATTTGATAAAGCTTGTTAGTAAAAGATTGTATAGTGATTAATGTTCATTCTCTTGACTGGATATGTTAGTAAAAAGGGGAATCCTGTTTGGTGTTTATGGTACTGCATAGTTCCTATAATTCATGAAAGTTCATGCTCACTCATATACATTGTTTGCTGAAAAAAAATTATGAAGTGGTTATCAAAGAAAATAGTTGTTGATTGATTTCATTTAAGGCTTTAGGCTTTGATTTGGCAAATATCTAAATGTATGAATTTTTTTCTTAGTAAGATTGGGGTCGTTATCATCAAGAGGTGCATTGAGTTCAGCTCTCTTAAAATTTGTTTAGTTGCTTGACTTTGTGATTAATGTAACACCCCAGTTTTTACACATATGTTAAATTATTTTATTTGGAGGTTTATTTTTATTTTGTTTGTGTGGTTTAGTTGAGTAATTTATTTACTCTTTTAAAATTATTTTATTGAGTGTGCTAGCACTGCCTTATTGCAGTGTATGCACGCTTGCTAGATAATAATACTATGTTATTGTCATTATTAATATATGTCTAGAAAAATATTTTAAACATTATGGTGTAAAGAAATTTACTTTTATATTTTAAATTTAATTTTAGATTTGAAAATAAACTGATTTAGAATTAATCAAAGATTAATTTTGGATCATTGATTTTCTTGGTAGATCAATTCAACTATCAATCTTTACTCTAATTAAAAATTTTAAATTATGTATTTGTCACTCATTATTTTTAGATTAAAGGTTAAAAACAAATATCTTTTTCTAGGCTCAATCTTAACCACTCATTTTCTACCTATCATTAATTTAAGAACTCCCCTCTGTTTCACCCGTACATCCCTCACCCCCACCCACCCACCTCTTCTCTTTCTATTTATTTTACGAGAAATGTTTCTATGACACAAATCTCTACACTTACACCGTATAGTGCTGTACAGTGCGGCACTGTAGCTGCACTGTGCGGCACTGTAGTTTTTTTTTTTTTTTTTTTTTTTTTTAAGTTTTGGTTTTTTTTAAAATGTTATTTTTTGATAAATAAAATTTTTCGTTAATTGGTGAATCATGTACAAATATCTGGTGAATTCAGTTCATTATCTGGTGAATGGATTTTTTTGAGAAATAATTTTTTTAGTTAAGTACGTGCAAATTTTTTGAGAGATAAAATTTTTCGTTAAGTGGTGAATCATGTACAAATATCTGGTGAATTCAATTCATTATCTGGTGAATGGGTTTTTTTTGAGAAATAGAATTTTTCGTTAAGTGGTGAATCATGTACAAATATCTAGTGATTTCAGTTCATTATCTGGTGAATGGGTTTTTTTTTAGAAATAAATTTTTTCGTTAAGTGGTGAATCATGTACAAATATCTGGTGATTTCAGTTCATTATCTGGTGAATGGGTTTTTTTTAGAAATAAAATTTTTTCGTTAAGTGGTGAATCATGTACAAATATCTGGTGAATTCAGTTCATTATCTGGTGAATGGATTTTTTTTTAGAAATAAAATTTTTCGTTAAGTGGTGAATCATGTATAAATATCTGGTGAATTCAGTTCATTATCTGGTGAATGGATTTTTTTGAGAAATAAATTTTTTAGTTAAGTACGTGCAAATATCTGGTGAATCATGTACAAATATCTGGTGAATGGTTTTTTTTTAGAAATAAAATTTTTCGTTAAGTGGTGAATCATGTACAAATATCTGGTGACTTCAGTTCATTATCTGGTGAATGGGTTTTTTTATAAATAAAATTTTATTTTTTATAATAAAAACTAAAATTAAAATATATATAAAAAAAAAAAAAGACCTACTACAGTGCCGCACAGTGCAGCTACAGTACCGCAGTGTCGTGCCGTGATGCCTCCTGCGCGTCACATACGGTGTAAACCGTATGTGTGTCAAAAGTTGTGTCATATTATCACAACTCTTATTTTACTTCCTTTCTTCTTCAACATCAGAGAACATAACACTCTTCCATAACTTCATCTTCTTCCTCCTTCACCCCTACACAGACGCGATCACCCCCCCTGCATCGCCGCTCGGAGCCGCGCGACCACCTCCTTTGGGAAGCTTCGGCCGCCGCTCGACGAGGACGATCACGCGTCTGTTTCGTGTCCTCCGCAGCGGTAAGTTTTCTCAGCCGCCGTTCATGGTGGTTCTGCCACCTTGGGTTGATTAAACCTTCTTCCTTTCTTTCTAAAGAGCTTAACCCTTTCATTTTGTTCATGAATGTCCCAGAACCACGTCACCATCGCATCGCCGCCGTCCTCCGCCGCCTACCGCCTACCACCGCACCGGTTGGCCTTCCAGCCACCATGCCCTCTCTTGTTCTTCCTTGGGTAAGTGTTTAATTCCTTCTAGTTTCAAAAAGCCCCAAATCAGTTTGCAAACCCTAACCCTAACACTTTAATTTTAGTTTATAATTTTGAAATTTAACATTGTTTTATACTATTGGGACTATGAATTAGTGTTTCCCTCAACTAATTTCATTGTTCTTTGGCTAGATTTAATTTTTGCCAATTTTTGGTGATGAACACTATTTTTCCAAATTTGGTTTTTTTTTTTAAGTTAGTTCTATTTTGAGAAATTAAGTGTTTAAACCAACTTAGAGTAAGTCTTTGATGATGAATGATTGACTGTTAATTTTGTCTGATTGTTGAAAATGTTGACTCCCTCTCCAGGATGTTGTCGTGATTGTGGTTGCTTGGGGGAAACATGTTTTATAGCTTTTGGGAGTTGACAGGAGCTGTTTAGAGGAAACTGGAATGTCGAGTTGGGGTTTAATCTTGAGCCGCTTCGTGGTGAGGGAAGCTAATTGTTGAATGCGGCAAGGAGAGGATCTTTTTATGGTCTACAAAGGTAAAGGGAGTTTACCTGAGGGGTTTTGATAGCTACATGCTATCTGTTTGTCATATGTGATTTTATTTGTTGTGATGTTTGGTATTAAATTGGATTGTTATATGACTGTCATATGGTTTTTAATGTTTTCTATGAAAGCATGATTATATCTGTGATATATGAATTTTCTGTTTGGTTGATTGATTGAATGGAAAGCCTGACGGTGGTCAGTGCTTAATGATAAGAAAGGATAAAACTTTAAAAGCTTCAGGAGAAACTTAAGTGTTTTGATTTATGGAAGTGGAAGAAAAATATTGAAAATAATAATATTTGAAGATATTTCGGGGAAAGAGTGATTAATGAGTAATAGCGAGGACGAAATCGTGCAAATATTTCAGTTACGTTATCTTTTTCAAAAGGAATTCAAAAATTTATTACGAGAAATTAAGTGTCAAAAATATTTTAACATTGATGGTGAAGAACTTTTTGTAAAAGAGAAAATCATTTGATTTATAAATGGCTTTATTTCCAATGAAAAATAATTAAAAAAACTATTTTAAGGAGAAACTATGAGGAACAATTTTATTATTTTGGATAGAAATGGGTTGGAAATGATTTTTACAAGGATTTGATGTTCGGAAAAAGAAATTTCCAAAAGAAAACGAATTTGAGAAAAAGAAATGGATTTATGTGTTTTAATGTTTTATAAACGATTTTCAAATGGAAAAGATTTTCTGCAAATAGTTTTTACTCAGTGAAAATATTTCCGGCAAACTTGGATAAGTTGCGGAGGTTTTGTTTTGTATTTGTGTCTCACAGAACGAAAATGATGTTAAAGAAGAAAAGTGAACCTAGTAACCAAGACATCGGGATTCTAGTGTTTTGTTAACACGTGGATCATGGATCCGTGTAAAAGTTGTTATGGACTGTGTGCCTATAATTGATGTGGTGAACCATATCCGCGAACCCTAAGACTGGTGCATCGGTCTAGGGCTTTGTGATTGAACACTCGGACTGTGTATCCTATGTTAAAGTTGAGAGTTAAAAGACTTAATGTTTAATTAAGCATGGTTGTGAGCCTTTGAGCCTCGACAAGGGAAGAATGAACGAAAAAGAAAAGTGACGTGAACAAAAGCTTTACATGCATTATTTGGCGGACGTGCCTGAGTTGAACGTTGTACCTTGATGGACAATGTACCAGGTGTACGACTACAACAATGGTTGGACAGTTGTCACAAGGGGCCGTATGACTAGATGCAATAGCTGGTTTGAGTGGCTATCATACGAGGTCGGATAATACTTGTGCATCGCTGCAATAGCTGTTTGAGTGGTTATTGCACAAGTGACCATGTACATAACTGCAATAGTTGTTTGAGTGGTTATGTATCTGTGTACAACCGCAATAGCTGTTTGAGTGGTTGTCACAGAAGGGTGGTTTGAACAGTTGCAATAGCTATTTGAGTAATGGTCACATGAGATTGAGGTGGATTATCCGACAATGTAACATGGAAAGTTGAAAGTTGACCATTGTGCATTGAGTTGGACAATGTGCCATGTATTGTGTTGACCATTGTTTCTTTCGTTGACAATGTGTCATGTAAAGAGCCTGATCTGCTCAAACGAAAAGAAGTTGGGATCTCTGGAGATTAGATATCAAAGTCAGAGCCTGAATAATAAATCGCGATGATTGCCGGGTATGAATCCCATTGTTTAAAGTATTATGTTTATTTTGAGGATTTATGTGTTGTAACCATGTGTTTGTGCTATTGTTTGTGTGTCGCGCATGTAGTTATCATGATAAAACTCATATATTGGTATCTCACCTTTGCAATATATCTGTGTGGTCTTGTGTCGTACTTTGGTACGTGACTGCAGATGATGCAGGGAGGTTTCCAGCTTCATTTGGGGATATTAGTCCCAATCCTTGAAGATGTCAGATGTCAGATGTCAGATGTCGGTTATAATAGTGAGAACCATGGGGGTCTTCCCATGAATATCTTTTAGAACGACCAACTTAGGTTTTTGAGACATTGTTGATTAATGATAGTATGTATGTTTATGGCTCGGAGAGCCTTTATTTTTGGAAGGAATGTAAATGGCTCGGAGAGCCTTTCTTTTGATGAAAAATTTAAGATTTTTCCTTTTGGTCATGTATAATTTGTTTATGTAATAAGGGTTTAATATATAGTTTGAATGTCATTGTACCCATGGATTTTAATAATTTTACTATTTAATCATGTTAATGTCAGTATAAAGAATATTAACTCATTAAAACTGAAAATGTAGAAGCTAGAGACTAATTTTAGGATTTCCTTTATTTGGCCACTTGGCCATCTCTTTAAATTTTACAACATTTTTCCAAGGTCATGAGCATGATTTAAATAGGAAAATTATTAAAATCAATTATTTTACTATTTGCTTGTATTTTTATGAATATGATGTCGCAATCACTCTTAAAATGAACTTTTAGTAGTGTTTCTGACAATACGTCGAGCTCCATTTGCGCGAAGTAAAAAAAAAGAGAGCCAATTTAATTTTAATAATTTGTTGGCTTCGAAATTCAAATTCCTTTTTTAAAATAAATAATAACAATAACAAATTCTTTTTTGAAGGACAAACTTGATAAAAATTGAAATCCTTTTGTAAGTTAATTTGCACTTTAAAATAAAATTCGAATAAAGGGAATCACTTAGTTGGACAATTAATTGATTCCTCAACCGTTTGAGAGATGCCTAAGTTTCTTGTACTTGAACTCTCAAAACTTCTTATAGAAATAAAATTTCTATTCACACTAGAAACTAGAAAAGAAATATGAGAAAGAATTAATATCCTTCTCTCTTTTTTAAATGGAATAATCTACTTCTTAAAAATAAAATAAAATCATTTCAATAAAAAAGGGGGTAATCAAGTAGTGTACACTTGTTGATTCATCTGTTGTTTAAGAGACGTCTAAGTTTCTACAACTTGACATCTCGAAAGTTTCATTTTATAAACAAAAAAATACTTTTTACACTAAAAATAAAAATGATTATTAAATTCCTTTTTTTTGTTAATTCACTTCTCAAACTAATATTCAAGAGAGGTCTATGCTTATAGAGCTTGATCTCTCAAAATTTCCTTTTTTTTTTTTAGAAATAAATATTCTCTTTATGCTAAAATATATGATTACGAAAGCTGCCTTACGAAAAATCAGGAAAGATCAATTTAGCTACAACAGCTTGTTGATCCTTCAATCCGAGCCATTTTAACTATGATGATTCTCATTTTTCCTTTAAAAATTCAATAATAGAAGGGGTAATTTTAATTAGCACAATCTAAGGGTAATTGTCATAACGATGGATGCTCTATAGTGTCATGAGGATAATAACTTATGCCTTTCCTAGACACAATCGACTTTCGAACCCTATTCAATCTCTGTTTTAAAAAGAAAGACCAGTTGCTTTTCAAGAAGGGGTTTTCCCAATGTTTCCCTATAAAAAAAAAAAAACTTTGGTAGCGATTCCATATCAAAAGTAAAAAAACTCTCATTTTCCTTCCCGTCGTGCTGGTCGCGACATCAGTCATCGATGCATTCATCATCGGATGAAGAAATTGAAGTTGACACTTTATGGAAGAAGATGAAGAGTTAGATTTTGAATCAGATGATGTGTCTGAGACTGAATAGGAAATTGTATTATAAATGTTTGATTATGGAATTAATTTTAAGACTTGACAAATTTTATGTAAAATCTTAAAAATTATATGTTTATGCAATTTTCCTATGTTATTTTGATTTGTAAATTTTTTATTCAGTATCATTATTTGTTTTATATTTTTTTCCTATAAATATAGATATGTCATTATGAGGACCTCAGTCGCCCCGCCCCCCACCGTCTAGCGGTGATAATGGGAAGGGGAAGGCTAAGAGGAGTCGATATATCATCAGAGTCCCTGGGATACTGCAGACTGCACCCTCCTCGACCCCTACTACACCCTTGCAGACTACTACTTCCCCCTCGTCGACTCCTACTGCCCTCATGGCCACTCTTACTCATATTGCAGCCCCACCGCCACTGCCTCCTCGTTTCCATCCACACACATATCGGTCACTCGCCACCTGCTACTGCACCCCTAACGCCTCCTACTATCCCTCTCCACACACCTACTGCCAGCTTGCCGATTAGTTCACCCCCACCACCACCACCATCTTCTTCGCCCGCCACACAGCTCAGGGTTGATGTTTATGCCTACTCTTGGGCTGATGACATAGCTGGACCATGTGTTCCTATCATTATTGACTGCGCCTCACGCCGACAAGGACATCATCATTAGTCCCGCTGGAGGTTCTGATTGACAGAGGATTCTGACACCAGCCGATCGATCATGGATCAGGCCTGTTCAGGAATCGTAAGTATATTTTTTCTTGTTTTAAAATAATTAATGTTTTTGTTATTAATTTGTTGTCAGATAATGATATATTTTTGAAATTGTATATTTGTTAGGTTGATCCCATCGAAGATAGTCTCCCCGACCATTACTTCGACCCTCAAGCATCAGTATCATCAATTCTGGCTATCTTGGAGATAGCTGGAAAAGGCTCACAGAGATCGTGTTTTTACACAATTCGGGGTTAGTATTTAAATATAAATGTGGCTAATTAGCTATTTATATTTTTTTCAATGCTTTATCTTCTATCTTCTATATATAATAATTGTAAATTAATTATTTTTCCCTCTGAACAGCAACACATGCGCTGGCTCTCGGAGCATGAGGCTCTGATCAAGAGGAACTTTGAGGGTAGATGTTCTTACAGACTATATGACATGCTCTAAGATGTTAGGAACAACTACATATGTCTGGATTGGATCGAGCCCCTTACTTGCAGTAGCTTGTGTGAGCATTAGAACACTACAACTTATATGCTGAAGTGTGAACAAGCGAAGAGAAATCTGTGACACCCTTCTACCCCGCATGTTAAAAGCCATTTAAAAAAAACATTTAAAGGAAAACATTCAATTATTGAATAAAATAAACAATTTTCCATGGGTAGAAAAGTCCCACATGAACCGTTTACAACGCGGAAATCAAATAAGTTTAAAATAACGAAAACATAACAAACCAATAAAATAACCCAACCCCGATGTCACATACAGAGCTGGTATAACCGTTCCGGAATAAAATCCTCGGAATTACAACTGAACTAACAACTACGAAAACATAAACTAGCCCTACAATGAGTGGCGGCTCCTCAGAGTCACTCCTCTCCGGGCTGCTCGTCATCCTCTGCAAGGTGCCAATCAGGCCAAACACAAACAACAAACATATATAGGGAGTAAGAATCGTATAAACATAAAAGCATGGGAATAGGCAGTAAAGTAAACAGCAAGCATAGCAGCATCACATCAAACATCAACATCATCATCATACTATGCAGTGCAATGCAGTCCTACTCCGCTAAACCATCAATGCATGTGGATCCACTAAACTCGGGATGAACGACTTCGGAGTTACATATCCACATTGAGAATCTACTCAACGCCGGAGAATCTACTCCTTGGATAGCCAACGCATCAAACCAACGAATGCCTCGTCACGGGGGCGCTAGGAGAATCTACTCCAACCATGGATGGCCGGATCGCCGTACTCTAGGACGATCTCCCCTATGTCGAACATCCCTAAACAACAACTCCGATGCAATGCGTATGCAACACAACAACAACAGCAACACCACCTCCATAACTCCAACGGAAACGACCGAAGGTAACAGCGGGATCAACCGCACCAACTTGCCTCGCGGAATCTACCTGAGGACTTAAGCGGAATCAACCGCAGTACCTGGGGCAAACTCTCGGCCACCAAGGTACACAACAACAACACCTTAGACCCAAACCGTGGGGTCAAGGCCTCCTTGGCCAAAAAGCACCAAGGCGCAACTCATCAGCTTGCGGCACCCAAAAGGGTATCGACTTAACATCTCACCCCTCTCATCATCTTTAATTATCTTTAATAACATTTACCAAGTTGTCTAATCAGTTATCATCCTGGGGAAGTGGGGTTTAAAAACCCCTTAAATCCTTTAATTGTATTCTGTCTCAGTGGGTTGAGCACGATCGTGCTCGTAACCCAGCACGGTCGTGCTTAAGCACGTGAGGGGCGTGCTCCCCTGTAAGTGAAGCACGGTCGTGCTCAGCAGCACGATCGTGCTCTTTGTCCTGTATGGCCGTGCTCAACAGCGCGGCCATCTTCCCAGAATTCAACTGGGAGCACGGTCGTGCTCCCTGTTCAGCACGGTCGTGCTCATCGCGCGACAGTGCTGTTCTGGGCAGGAACAGAGGCTGATACTTAACCAAAAACAGTGATTTAATCCATTAAACATCCTAAATCAGTTATCAACGTATTTCACGGATTAAACTCCGCAATAAAATCAACATCAACGTAACAGTGGCATCAACCAACATAAACTCAACCAACCATGAACATAACCATAACATATTATCAATCATTAACATGTTATCAACTAATCAGCCAATCATACATACATAACATGCATCAACCGGGGTTATGGGAACCCCTTTACTTTACACTAAACCCAAACCTACGTAAATACTACCCTTCTCCCCATACCTGGATTGAAGGCAGCTCTCTAAGACTTCCTAACAGCAACCGGTTCCTCTCCTTTAGGCGGCTCACGCACGAACGAGCCTTAAACAAACAGATTAAAACGATGTTAGTTTCCCAATCAAGAACGAAAGGAAACTAGAGAAAAGGAACGGAACATTACCTATACACGGAGTGCGGACGAGACCACGTTTCCCTAGTGTCTCCAATACTCAAAACCACACTGAGTATGAAGGAAAGAGGGAAGAAGGGAGGTTGCAGCCGTACTAGGGTTTTTAGTAGCAAAAAGGAAGTGTACGGCGCAACCCGGGGTCTGCTCAACGTATATAGGTCCGGACTTGAGCACGATCGTGCTCATCCTTGAGCAAGGTCGTGCTCAACTTAACGTTACGAGACGCGGTCAACAGCTTGAGCACGGGCGTGCTACCTGTTGAGCACGGTCGTGCTCAACTTAAAATCAGAAACACGCTTCTGACTTTAAGCACGGGCTTGCTGGCTAATGAGCACGGGTGTGCTCATGTACCAGAAAGGGACTTTTAGCCAAAAATCCCACTAAGCCCTTAAACGATAAATCCAACTTAAACCAAACCAGCTTAATTAAAATATTCTGAAAAACAGGGTGTTACAATTCCACCCCCCTTATAAAAATTTCGTCCTCGAAATTTACACGTACCTCAAGGGAAAAGATGCGGGTACGCTTCCATCATCTTGCTCTCCAGCTCCCAGGTAGCACTCTCCTCAGTCGCCCTACTCCAAACCACTTTAACCAAAGGAATTTCCTTGCCTCTTAGCTGCTTCACCCTCCTATCCTCGACTCGAAGGGGTAACACCTCAAACGTCAGGTTCTCTTTCAACTGTATAGCGTCGGGTACTATCACGTGACTAGGGTCATGAACATACTTCCTGAGTTGTGACACATGAAAAACATTGTGGAGATTTGACAAGAACGTGGGTAAGGCTATTTGGTAGGCGACTTCGCCGACTCTTTTGAGGATTTGGTAAGGACCAATGAACCTCGGAGTAAGTTTCCTCGCCTTCATCACTCTACCAACCCCAGTCGTCGGGGTAACTCTCAAGAATACATGATCGCCTTCCTGGAATTCGAGCGCCTTCCTCCTTTTATCATGGTAGCTCTTCTGCCTACTCTGTGCAACTCTCATCTTTTCCTGAACTAACTTAATCTTTTCTGTTGTTTCCTGGACTATCTCTGGCCCTAGCACCACACTATCACTAGGTTCACTCCAACACAAAGGTGTCCTACATCTCCTCCCATAAAGAGCTTCATAAGGTGCCATCCCAATGCTGGAATGGAAGCTGTTGTTGTAGGTGACCTCTATCAGGGGCAAAAACTTGTCCCAATTTCCAGACTGTTCTAACACACAAGCCCTCAACAAGTCCTCTAAGGACTGGATGGTCCGCTCAGACTACCCATCAGTCTGTGGGTGGTAAGCTGAACTAAGCCTAAGCTTTGTTCCTAAAGCCTCTTGCAAACTATTCCAAAACCTAGAGGTAAACCTCGGGTCTCTATCCGAAACTATGCTAGAGGGTACACCATGAAGCCTAACTATCTCCTTGATGTACAACTTAGCCAACTTCTCTAGAGGATACTCCATGTTCATCGGAATGAAATGGGCAGACTTAGTCAGTCTATCCACAACAACCCAAATTGCCTCAAAACCAGCTGGAGTCCTAGGGAGTCCAGACACAAAATCCATGGAGATACTATACCATTTCCATTCTGGGATACTTAGGGGTTGCAACTTACCCGAAGGCCTCTGATGTTCAATCTTAGCCTTCTGACAAACTAGGCAAGCATAAACAAACTCAGCTACGTCCTTTTTCATCCTAGGCCACCAAAACATTCTCTTAAGGTCCTGATACATCTTAGTGGCACCTGGGTGCACACTCAATCCACTCCTATGACCTTCTTCTAAGATCAACTTCCTAAGCTCAGAAACATTTGGCACACAAACTCTATCTTTAAACCTCAAAATACCATCACTGCCATCCTTAAAACTTAGGTATCTACCCTGAGCGAGTAACTCTCGCTGGTCTAAGAGATACTTATCTAACTTCTGACCCTCTCTAATCTGATCCATCAAACTGTTAGTAACCTTCAAGGTACCAAGCCTAATACTCTTAGGGGTAAACTCACAAGCTAGACTAAGGTCTCTAAACTCCTCGATCAGGTCCATCTCCCCAACCATCAAAGCGGAGATATGCAGGGTTTTCCTACTCAAGGCATCGGCCACCACATTGGCCTTTCCTGGGTGATAGGTCAGCTCGAAGTCATAATCCTTTAAGAACTCCATCCACCTACGCTGCCTCATATTCAACTCCTTTTGATCAAAGAGATACTTCAAACTCTTATGATCACTGAAAACCTCAAACCTCGCTCCATAAAGGTAATGCCTCCAGATCTTCAAGGCAAATACCACAGCTCCTAACTCTAGGTCATGGGTAGGGTAGTTCTTCTCATGGGTTTTCAACTGCCTAGAAGCGTAAGCGACTACCTTACCATTCTGCATCAACACACCACCTAACCCTTGCTTAGAAGCATCGCAGTAAACTACGAAGGGTGCACTAGGATCTGGTAAAACTAACACTGGTGCTGATGTCAACCTATTCTTAAGGGTTTGGAAACTCTCTTCACACTTAGAGTCCCACACAAACAACTGTCCCTTCTTGGTGAGACGGGTTAAGGGCAAAGCTATCTTAGAGAAACCTTCTATAAACCGCCTATAGTACCCGGCTAACCCCAAGAAACTCCTAATCTCGGTTACAGACTTTGGCGCTTCCCACTGGAGCACCGTCTCTACCTTAGCTGGGTCCACTGCTATGCCACCCTTAGAGATGACATGTCCTAAGAAGCTCACTTCCCCTAACCAGAACTCACACTTAGACAACTTAGCATACAACTGCTTCTCCTTAAGGGTCTGCAAGACAACCCTCAGGTGTTCCTCATGTTCCTCCTTACTCTTGGAGTACACTAAGATGTCATCTATGAACACTACCACAAACTTATCCAAGTAAGGGTGAAAGGTCTTGTTCATGTAGTCCATGAAGACCGCAGGAGCGTTGGTCACACCGAAAGGCATAACCAAATACTCATAGTGACCATATCGCGTCCTAAACGTTGTCTTCGGGATGTCCTCAGACTTAACCCGAATCTGATGGTACCCTGACCTCAAATCTATCTTTGAAAAGACGCAAGCGCCCATCAACTGGTCCATAAGATCATCAATCCTAGGGAGGGGATACCGATTCTTTATGGTCACCTTGTTGAGCTGTCGAAAGTCGACACACAACCTCATACTACCATCCTTCTTCTTCACCAACAACACAGGTGCTCCCCACGGAGACACACTTGGCCTAATGAACTGCTTCTCCATCAGGTCCTCTAACTGTTCTTTCAACTTAGCTAGCTCTAGAGGAGACATTCTATAGGGTGCTATGGAAATTGGCCCGGTGCCAGGCACTAAGTCTATGGTAAACTCAACATCTCTTTCTGGGGGCAAGTTATAAACATCCCCCGGAAACACTTCAGGAAACTCTCGTACAACAGGCAAGCTGGCGACATCAGGAGGGCTGCTCTCTACATCCAGGGAAGCTAACATCAGGTATACTTGGGCTTCGTCTCTCATCGAAGCTCGTACTTGGCTGGCAGAGAGAAGGTCTGGATTCTTAGACTCCTTTGGAGTTCCAAAAATCAGGGTTTTATCGAAACAATTCAGAAGGACATGGTTGGAAGATAACTAGTCCATACCCAGAATAATATCCAGGTCTTTCAAGGGTAAGCATACAAGATCAGCAAGGAAAGTTTTATCATTTATAACAATATGACAGTTCTTGCATGCATATGAAGTAGAAACAGGTTTATTTGTGGGTGTAGAAACCAACAAATCAAACTCAAGGAAGGTAACAGGCAATTTTAGACTCTTGACCCTATCATGCGATATAAACGAATGAGTAGCACCCGAATCATACAATACAGTTAATCGAGTTCCATCAATTAAACACGTACCTTGGATCAAGTCATCAGACTCGGAGGCTTCGGCTCCACTAAGAGTAAAGACTCTTCCAGTGGTCTTCAGTCTGTTGGTCTAGGACTTCTGATTCTTGCTAGCGCTGGGAGGCTCGGCCTTAGCTCCATCACACTCGCGGCTGATGTGGCCTGGCTTGCCACACTTGAAACAGATGACCTGTGTTTCCTTGCACTGGGACGAATAGTGGTCCTGTGCTCCACACTTTCCACACCTCATAGCTCTAGGGGCATCAGAGAACCCACCCCTGAAGCTACTCTGCTGAAACTGGGGCTTCCTGCCACTCTGCTTGAAGTCCTTGCCCGAAGGGGCATACCGCTGCTTGCCCTTATCCCTCTGATCAATCCTCTTGCCACTCTGATTGTCCGACCCTCTGGAACTAGCAGCTCTGAACTGGCTGGCATCCTCATAAATCCTGCACTTGTTGACCAGAATAGGGAAGACTCTGATCTCCTGATAGCTGATGGCCTGTTTGATCTCAGGCCGGAGTCCCGCTTCAAACTTCACACACTTGGAGCGATCGTCCGTCTCATGCTGGTAAGGAGTGTAGTACCTAGCCAGCTCCTCAAACTTAGCCGCATAGTCACCGACTGACAGCGACCCCTGCCTCAAAGACAAGAATTCCATCTCCTTCTTGTCCCTGATATCCGCTGGAAAATACTTCTCCAGAAACCTCTGCCTGAACACAGCCCAAGTCACCGCTGTGCCCTCTGCCTGTATCCTCTGCCTGCAGTTATCCCACCAATGCTCCGCCTCTTCAGTCAACATGAAGGTGGCGAAAATGAGCTTCTGCTGATCGTTACAATCCATCGCACGGAAGATCTTCTCTGTCTCCCTCAGCCACAACAATGCTCCCTCTGGGTCATACGCTCCCTTGAACGACGGAGGGTTGTTCCTCTGGAACTTATCCAGTCCCTGGAACTCAGCTGGCCCACCGTTGTTAGGGTTGACCTGTCCGATAGCATTGGCCAGAAGTGCCAATGCGTCAGCAATCGCCTGATCGTTGCGTCCTCTACCGGCCATTAGTTCCTGTACATGCCCAAAACAGCCTTTAATACAGAAACTTAGCGAGTAAAAGCTACAGGCAACTAACTTAAAACATCATTATCTATACCAAGTATAGATAATTCAAACAAGAGTCACACAACAGACTCACAACAGACTCATACCACGTCTGAACAAGGTCGAACTGCTCTGATACCACTAAATGTGACACCCTTCTACCCCGCATGTTAAAAGCCATTTAAAAAAACATTTAAAGGAAAACATGCAATTATTGAATAAAATAAACAATTTTCCATGGGTAGAAAAGTCCCACATGAACCGTTTACAACGCGGAAATCAAATAAGTTTAAAATAACGAAAACATAACAAACCAATAAAATAACCCAACCCCGATGTCACATACAGAGCTGGTATAACCGTTCCGGAATAAAATCCTCGGAATTACAACTGAACTAACAACTACGGAAACATAAACTAGCCCTACAATGAGTGGCGGCTCCTCAGAGTCACTCCTCTCCGGGCTGCTCGTCATCCTCTGCAAGGTGCCAATCAGGCCAAACACAAACAACAAACATATATAGGGAGTAAGAATCGTATAAACATAAAAGCATGGGAATAGGCAGTAAAGTAAACAGCAAGCATAGCAGCATCACATCAAACATCAACATCATCATCATACTATGCAGTGCAATGCAGTCCTACTCCGCTAAACCATCAATGCATGTGGATCCACTAAACTCGGGATGAACGACTTCGGAGTTACATATCCACATTGAGAATCTACTCAACGCCGGAGAATCTACTCCTTGGATAGCCAACGCATCAAACCAACGAATGCCTCGTCACGGGGGCGCTAGGAGAATCTACTCCAACCGTGGATGGCCGGATCGCCGTACTCTAGGACGATCTCCCCTATGTCGAACATCCCTAAACAACAACTCCGATGCAATGCGTATGCAACACAACAACAACAGCAACACCACCTCCATAACTCCAACGGAAACGACCGAAGGTAACAGCGGGATCAACCGCACCAACTTGCCTCGCGGAATCTACCTGAGGACTTAAGCGGAATCAACCGCAGTACCTGGGGCAAACTCTCGGCCACCAAGGTACACAACAACAACACCTTAGACCCAAACCGTGGGGTCAAGGCCTCCTTGGCCAAAAAGCACCAAGGCGCAACTCATCAGCTTGCGGCACCCAAAAGGGTATCGACTTAACATCTCACCCTCTCATCATCTTTAATTATCTTTAATAACATTTACCAAGTTGTCTAATCAGTTATCATCATGGGGAAGTGGGGTTTAAAAACCCCTTAAATCCTTTAATTGTATTCTGTCTCAGTGGGTTAAGCACGGTCGTGCTCGTAACCCAGCACGGTCGTGCTTAAGCACGTGAGGGGCGTGCTCCCCTGTAAGTGAAGCACGGTCGTGCTTCTTAATGAGCACGGTCGTGCTCAGCAGCACGATCGTGCTCTTTGTCCTGTATGGCCGTGCTCAACAGCGCGGCCATCTTCCCAGAATTCAACTGGGAGCAAGGTCATGCTCCCTGTTCAGCACGGTCGTGCTCATCGCGCGACAGTGCTGTTCTGGGCAGGAACAGAGGCTGATACTTAACCAAAAACAGTGATTTAATCCATTAAACATCCTAAATCAGTTATCAACGTATTTCACGGATTAAACTCAGCAATAAAATCAACATCAACGTAACAGTGGCATCAACCAACATAAACTCAACCAACCATGAACATAACCATAACATATTATCAATCATTAACATGTTATCAACTAATCAGCCAATCATACATACATAACATGCATCAACCGGGGTTATGGGAACCCCTTTACTTTACACTAAACCCAAACCTACGTAAATACTACTCTTCTCCCCATACCTGGATTGAAGGTAGCTCTCTAAGACTTCCTAACAGCAACCGGTTCCTCTCCTTTAGGCGGCTCACGCACGAACGAGCCTTAAACAAACAGATTAAAACGATGTTAGTTTCCCAATCAAGAACGAAAGGAAACTAGAGAAAAGGAACGGAACATTACCTATACACGGAGTGCGGACGAGACCACGTTTCCCTAGTGTCTCCAATACTCAAAACCACACTGAGTATGAAGGAAAGAGGGAAGAAGGGAGGTTGCAGCCGTACTAGGGTTTTTAGTAGCAAAAAGGAAGTGTACGGCGCAACCCGGGGTCTGCTCAACGTATATAGGTCCGGACTTGAGCACGGTCGTGCTCATCCTTGAGCAAGGTCGTGCTCAACTTAACGTTACGAGACGCGGTCAACAGCTTGAGCACGGGCGTGCTACCTGTTGAGCACGGTCGTGCTCAACTTAAAATCAGAAACACGCTTCTGACTTTAAGCACGGGCTTGCTGGCTAATGAGCACAGGTGTGCTCATGTACCAGAAAGGGACTTTTAGCCAAAAATCTCACTAAGCCCTTAAACGATAAATCCAACTTAAACCAAACCAGCTTAATTAAAATATTCTGAAAAACAGGGTGTTACAAAATCAAGCTTCCAAGAGGGGCGGGAGCATGCACGTGGATGGTTTGGTTGACCATACTCAACATGCCCTTAATATGGTATGCACTTAATTAAATTTCAAAATTTAACTAGTGCATTAAAAATATTTTATAAATAATTGATTATCATTCGTGTGTCGCTTGTAGGTAGCACTGCTTGGCAGGTCGGTTCAGCTGCCTTAGGTCTTTCGGCAGACCCATATATGGAGGGACATCGGCTACTTTGTCGAAGAGAGGTCCATATAGACTGTCGTAAGCAATATTTATAATTTTAAGTTTTTTTTTTTTTTTTTTTTTTTTTTACTTTTTACTATTATAAGTATAATAGGCTAAAAATATCATTTTGGTCCCTTAACTTATTTTTTAGATTCAGTTTGATCCCTTAACTTTTAAAAGATTCAATTTTGTCCCTTAATTTGTTTCTGTTGACCCAAGTTAGTCCTCTCCCGTCAATAAAGTCAGTAACAGTGTTAAATGAGTTTCAATTTGGTCCCTTATATTTTAAATGAGTTTCAAATTGTTCCTTTAAATTGTTAACTTGTTTCAAATTGATCCTTTAAATTGTTAACTGGATTCAAACTGCTCCTTTAAATTGTTAGCGAATTTCAACCCGGTCCTAAAAAATTAACACTATTACTGACTCATTGACGGAGATGACTAACTTAGGTCAATTGACACAAATTAAGGGACCAAATTGAGTCTAAAAAAATAAGTTAAGGGATCAAATTGAACCTTTTAAAAGTTAAGGGACCAAACTGAATCTAAAAAATAAGTTAAGGGACCAAAATGGTATTTTAGCTAGTATAATATAATGTATTTTGTTTATTGGTAACAAGACGAGTTATCTGCCAGGTATTCTCAGGCAGCATTTTAGACTGTCTCTGGCATCGATGCTTCGGATCCCCCCATGTTGACCTCACCAAGGCGGAGAGACTTCAAACCTAGGTGAGGGTCGAAGTGCCAGGAAAGAAGAAGAAGGGGCGGATTTATAGGATCGGTGGCCTAGCACGTTACTACCGACGAGGGGAGCTGAGCCTAACGCAGTAGCCCGATGCATTTTTTAGCCGCTTGCAGGACACCAAGGAGGTGTAGCAGTTGAGACAGGAGGTGCATCAACAGAGGGAAGAGAACGAGCGCATGAGGGCGTAGGTGTAGGCACTCCAGCAGGTGGTCGGAGCTGTGCTCGATGAGACACCCCGATGTCCCGTAAAAAGAAAAACCTAAATTATCTAAAACTTAATCTTAATATTAGCTTTAACATATATAGAAAATCATAACTATAAAAAAAACTTAAAAGTAAGAGCAAAATTAAACACCACAACACACACACACACACACACACAGATATATATATATATATATATATATATATATATATATATATATATATATATATATATATATATATATATATATATATATATATATATATATATATATATATATATATATATATATATATATATATATATATATATATATATATATATATATATATATATAGACATACTATGCTGATAAACTAAAGAGGGTACTCCATCAGTAGGGTCCTAAAAGATACATACTGATACAAAATGATATAAGCAACAGAAACTAAAACATCACAAAAAGACGCACTGGCCATAGACTCTAAACTCAACGGCTAGAGGTCACTGCTCGTCCTCCAGCATCTGGCTCATAAGGAGTCCCATCAAGCTCCTCTGTAGCTGGCTCATCCGTAGTGTCTTCTCAAAACGGGAACATAAAAGAAACATACATATAAAAGAAGTAGGGGGATAAGAAACTATCTATCATCATATATGGAAAATGGTACATAACATATAAACAATAAAGGCACATAGACATGTATCACAGATATATACACAAGAATTATATACAATCATCCTCGAGATATATTATCATCCTCTACCCTTCGCACTCATGCAACTTATGCTGACGTGGCCACCACCAATACTGTCACACATCCCTTGCCCGCTCAGGGATGTTAGTCAGTCATCCAAGTGATGCGTCCCCAAATCCCGGTGTACACTCTCATCCACGGTGAGAATGCTCATGCAAAGCAATGACACTATAGCTGCATATCTCGCTCCGGTGCACACCCTGGTTCTCTCTCGAGGGTGCTCATGCATAGCAATGACACTATAGCTGCACAGCCTAACCCTATACCAGACCAGTGCAAAGTGTTCAGACATCTGCATCAGTACTAGTTTCTACAGCACCAGTTGGTGGAGAGAGTCAGCAGTAGAGAGGCCCAGTCTGTTTCAGATGCAGAGGACCGCATTACATGAGGGATTATAGAGAGAGAGTTAGTTGTTTCATATGTGGTAAACCAGGTCATATGGCTCGAGATTGCAGACAACGGGCTATGCAGCAGCCGATAGCTGCTCGTAGAGGAACCAGTGTTCAGAGAGGTGGAGGTGGGAGAGGAGTTTCAGCAGCAAGACATCAGATGGCCAGACCTCAGGCCACAAGGAGAGTGTTTACTGTGAGGGGAGTTGAATCCTCTCAATCTGCAGATCTTATCCAGGGTATGTGCCTGATATCTGGTAGATTCTTGTCTATGTTGTTTGACTCAGGTACTACACATTCATTCATTTCGCATGAGTGTGTGGATCATTTACAGTTACCTATTTCTCAGTTACCTTATATCCTTACCGTATCTACTCCGACTAGTGATTCTTTGACCACGATGTCCATTTGTTTACAGTGTCCTATAGTTGTTGAGAATAGGACATTCCTTGTGGATCTTGTCTGTTTGCCTATACAACAGATAGATGTTATCCTTGGCATGTATTGGCTTTCGGCTAACCATGTAGTGTTAGATTGTTCCAGCAAGATCTTGTCATTTCTTGAGCCTTTTAGCATAGTATCTGCCAATGAAGGAGTACCTATGAGGAATGATGGTTCTCCAAAGTACATGATGCTTTTCTCAGTGGAAGCTAAGGAGACTCCGAGTATAGATTCTATGCCTATTGCGAGAGAATTTCCTGAGGTTTTCCCTCCCGATGTTCCGGGATCGGCACCAGAGAGGGAAGTGGAGTTCACCATAGATCTCATACCAGGGACAGGACATATATCTATAGCACCCTATCGGATGTCACCCATAGAGTTAGCTGAGTTAAAGAAACAATTGGATGATATGTTGGAGAAGGAATTCATCAGACCCAGTGTTTCACCGTGGGGAGCTCCGGTGTTGTTTGTCAAGAAGAAGGATGGAAGTGCTAGGTGGTGCACAGATTACAGGCAGCTGAATAAAGTGACGATCAAGAATAAATATCCGTTTCCTAGGATAGATGATCTGATGAATCAATTAAAGGGAGCTTCGGTATTCTCCAAGATTGATATGAGGTTCGGGTATCATCAGATTAGAGTGAAGAAGGAGAATATACCCAAGATAGCTTTCAGGATGAGGTACGGACACTACGAGTATTTAGTTATGCCTTTTGGTGTGACTAATGCTCCAGCAGTGTTTATGGATTATATGAACATGATCTTTAGACCGTTCCTCGATAAGTTTGTGGTGGTGTTTATAGATGATATCCTTATATATTCTCGTACACGGGAAGATCATGAGGAACATCTGAGAATAGTGTTGAAGGATAGACAGTTGTATGCCAAGCTTTCTAAATATGAGTTTTCGTTGGAGGAGGCTCAGTTCTTAGCTCATGTGATTAACAAGGATGGAATAGCAGTAGATCCTGCCAAAGTGGAAGCAGTGCTTAAATGGGAACGACCTAAGTCAGTTAGTGAAGTGAGGAGTTTCTTAGGATTGGCTGGATACTATCGGAGGTTCATCGAGGGTTTCTCGAAGATTGCGTTGCCTATGACGCGGTTAACGAGAAAAGGTACACGTTTGTTTGGACGGAGAAATGTGAGGAGAGTTTTCAGAAGTTGAAGGAAAAGTTGACCACATTACCAGTGCTAACTTTACCAGATCCTTTAGCACAATTTGACGTGTATTGTGATGCGTCATATCAAGGGTTGGGCTGTGTGTTGATACAAGAGGGAAGAGTTGTAGCTTATGCTTCCCGGCAGTTGAGAATTCATGAGAGGAACTATCCGACCCATGATCTAGAGTTGGCAGCTATAGTGTTCGCACTTAAGATATGGCGACATTATTTGTATGGAGCCAAGTTCAATGTGTATAGTGATCATAAGAGCTTGAAGTATTTGATCAGAACGAGCTGAATATGAGACATCGAAGATGGATGAAGTTTATCAAGGACTACAAGTTTGAACTACAATACCATCCTGGGAAGGCGAATGTAGTGGCGGATGCCTTAAGTAGGAAATCTTTACATGTGTCCGCGATGTTGGTAAAGGAAATGGAGTTGATTGAGCAGTTTAGAGATTTGAACTTAGGTATGGATTTGGTTGATGATAGAATATGCTTAGGTATGATCACTATTAGTAGCGAGTTTCTGAGAAATCTTAAGGATAAACAGGTTCAAGATCAATATCTGCAGGAGGTGAGTAGAGGAATAGATGAAGGAAAGATTTCAGAGTTTAGTAGAGGATCATATAGCGTGTTGAGGTTTAGAGACAGGATATGTGTGCCAGAGGACTTAGAGCTTAGGAAGATGATTTTGGAAGAGGCAAATAAGAGTAAGTTGACTTTTAACCCCGGAGCCACCAAGATGTATGAGGATTTGAAGAAAATGTTTTGGTAGCCGAGGATGAAGAAGGAAATGGTAGAATATGTTTTATCTTGTCTAGCTAAGATAGAACATCAAAAGCCTGCTGGCTTGCTATAGTCCTTAGATATCCCATATTAGAAATAGGACAGCATAGCTATGGATTTTGTGGTTGGATTGCCACGGACTTCGAAGAAGCATGATGTGATTTGGGTTATCATCGATAGGTTGACGAAGTGTGTTCACTTCTTACCTATTGGTGAGAGTTACAGTTTGGAGAGGTTGACCCAGATCTACATTAAGGAAGTCGTTAGGTTGCATGGTGTACCGTCGAGCATTGTCTCTGATCGAGATCCTAGATTCAAATCTAGATTTTGGAGGCAATTACATGGTGCTTTGGGGACAAAGTTAAGGATGAGTTCTACCTATCATCCTCAAACGGATGGACATTCTGAGAGGACAATTCAATCATTAGAGGATCTTTTGAGGGCTTGTGTTTTAGAGCACATTGGCAGTTGGGATGAGTTCTTGCCGTTGATTGAGTTTACATATAATAACAGTTTCCATAGTAGTATCGGGATGGCACCGTACGTGGCTTTGTATGGCAGGAAGTGTAGGACTCCGTTGTGTTGGTATGAGTCTGGTGAAAGCCAAGTATTGGGCCCTGATGTGGTACATCAAACAACGGAACAGGTTAAAAGGATAAGGGAAAAGATGAAGGAAGCATAGGATAGGCAAAGGAGCTACAGTAACAAGAGGAGGAGGCCCTTAGAGTTCAAGGAAGGTGATCACGTGTTTTTAAGAGTCACTCCGAAGATTGGAATTGGCAGAGCTATCAAGTCTAGAAAGCTTACTCCTAGATTCATTGGACCTTTCCAGATTCTTCTACGGATTGGTCCAATAGCATACTATATTGCCTTACGCTAACCTTTCTAATCTTCATGGCGTCTTTCACGTCTCCCAGTTGAGAAAATATTATCCTGATCCTTCTCATGTACTTGAGCCTAAGTCAATACAACTCCGAGATAATCTAGAGTATAAGGCTTTACCAGTTAGGATCGTAGATAAAAGGATTAAGGAGCTTCGCGGTAGACAGATTCCTTTGGTCAAGGTCATTTGGGATCAGACTATAGGAGATGCTACTTGGGAGCGTGAGGCAGATATGCAGCAGCAGTATCCACATCTTTTCTGAGGTACCTAAATTCCGGGGACGGAATTTCTTTTAAGGCGGGTAGTAATGTAACATTTGTGTTTTAAGACATTTTTTATGTTTGATGAATAGGATTAAGACCTTGATTTAAGGTCTAATATGCATGTTTAGTTATTGGGAACCTTACATGAAAAGTACGAGATTAACCGGCGTTGAATTGATGAGAACGTGTTGTAGGGTTTTCTTTATACGGTTTAGAATGCTTAAAAGTGCACATTAGGAAATTTAGTTTTGAGGAAGATATTAGGTATGTTTGAAGACTTGATCTTATTCCTTAGGTATATAGGAGTCTATGTTTCAAATTTCAGATCAATCGGACTTCAAACGAGCTCAGAACGTGATGAAACATATGAAAGAGGATTGCTGGATTGCTTGGGGTGCTGGGTCATGGGTGCTAAGGGCTGGAGTGGTGGACACGTGTCACATTGTGACTCATGGAGGATGGCGGTGCAGCCCCACCAGCGCTGGTTGCTGGGTGCTGAGCGCCCAGTATTAATAAAAATATGATTTTTTTAAAAGAGTTAAATTGAGAAACGTGGAGAAGCTTTCAGAAGGGTGGAAAATCAGGAATATATATATATATATATATATAGAGAGAGAGAGAGAGAGGAAGTAAGGGAGAGAGGAAGTTTTGGGGGAGTTTCCGATCAATCCGTTCGTCCTATCGAGAAACCGATTATACCGTTGTGATCCTCGCGACGTCTACTTCATCATCCTATCTTTCTTTTCTTGATTAGGCTAAGGTAAGCCTATGTCCTTATAATGCTGAAATGTCGTCGGCGACGGTATTGAGGTTATCTTTCAATCCGTTTATCGGTTTTCAATTCCATCTTCAGATTTCGGTTACACGTAACGTATGCTTCACAATGATGTATTCAGGTGAATTTTCGGAGCACTGGAAGTGCCTGTACTAAGCAGGGCAGATTTGTGAGGGGTAGAGGAGTGTCCGTTTCGTTGCTCTAAAGCTAGTCTACGACACTTTAGGTGGGAGAAATAAGCCTCATATCGTCGGAAATGGCGAAGTAGCATATTTTATAGTAATGGCGTATGGCGACCTAAACCCTACTAGGAGTGAATCATTGACAATATCAATATCACATTGGCGACTACTTAGTGGTACCAATGATGATATGAAAATTGTAGGTTTATCGCCGTTGTGTTAATTTTATGATATTTGAAGTTGTTTGATTTTATCGTATTTGAGCTGCTTGCTGTGTGCTGTTTGGATTAACATGTTACTTATAGTTTATTATGTTTATTTAAATATGATATTATTATTTTATTATTATTATGAATTTATTATGATTATTTTATTATTATTTTGTTTTGTTTATGGTTGACAACATGTATTGAGTGATAATATGTTTTATCTGCAATGATATGCTTATTTACCATCTAGGTGATGATATATAATATCTTAAGTGATGCATGTTGGGGGAGAGTATGATTTGTGACTTAGTCGTGCCGAATCTAATTAATTAATTAATATTTTTATTAATGATGAGATTGATGGTACGATGAGCCTTGAGATATTAGATGAGATGATGATGGAAGGTTAAGGCAATAGGTTATGAACCGATATGAGTTGGCGAGGTTCATATAGATGCATAGCGTTGATCATAGCCGTGTGGGTGGAACACACGAGGTTAGAGTAGCCGATTACGGATACCAGAGTCACGAGTGAGTGCCCTGCGGACGATGAGGTTCGAGGAAGACTACCGTGATAGCGGAGTTACGGGTGAGTGCCCTGCGGGCGATGAGGCTCGAGGAATACTACCGTGATACTCTCATATTCCTTGCTGAGCAAGTCCGACTATTCTCTAACGGGGATGGAGATATAGTTTCATTCGAGGAATGGACCCCTAGCGGGAACTAGGGCATGCACTGATGTTCGTGGGCTTGGAAAATTGACTTATATCCCTAACCAGACGAGGGATGTGTGACAGGATTAGGTGGTGGCCACGTCAGTTTACAGGATTAGTTGCATGAGTGCAAAGGGTAGAGGAATATATTGTACTTCGAGGATGAATGTTATATTTATATGTGTTTATTTGGTGATGCATGTCTGTGTGCTATTACTGTATATATGTTATGTAACCTTTTCCACCTATGATGATAGCATGCTTCTTATCTCCCTATTTCTTTCTGTATATGTTTTATTTATGTGATTAATATGATAAGACCCTGCGGAGGAGCCAGCTACTGAGGAACTAGATGAAACTCCTTATGAGCCAGATGCTGGAGAACTAGCAGTGGACCCGTGTAATTGAGTAGAGAGTTTGTGGCCAGTGCGTCTTTTTGCGGGGTGTTGTATCTTCAGTTATTTTGTCAGTTTGTACTTTTGGCGCCTTTCTCTGATGTGGTACCTTATACAGTACCTTATACCTTTATGTATATGTATATCTATGTGTGATGACTATGTTTCCGTTCTTTATGTTTAAAGTTTTAATATTTATGATTTTGTTTTATATGCTTAAAGCTAATATTACTATTATGTTTTAGTTAAATTCGGATGTTCTTTAATGGGACATCGGGGTGTCTCAGTGGACATTCGTATGGATCGAATATATTAACCGTTTGATCCATTTATCATTGCCCAGAATGCAAAACAAGTGTATTATGTCCGTTATCAAGCAACGCGAACGGACAAACGAGGTTGGTGTGTTGCTATCACAACAAAGCTGAGGGGTCGTATAGAAATTGATGATGCATAGGATGGGAAGCCTTTCCAAGTGTATGAATCATCACATGTCAATGTAGAAATTGAGGTCGAGAGTATTACTGACATGTTGGGATCTGAACTTGATGGTGAAGAAGTGGTAATTGGTAACTAGTTGTGAACATCTAAGTTGTCCCCTTTTATTTTATTTAATTCTAATTTTTATTTTATTTTATTTTCAGGAAAATAATAAAGCGAAAAGAAGAAAAGAAAAGAAAAGAAGAAAAGATGTTAGGCTAAAGCCACTCTAAGCCACAATCCCATCAGAAGAAAGAAAAATAAAAAAAAAGAGGGAAGGAAATATCCAGCCCAACTACACTCCAACCCACCAAAAATGGCCCAAAACAACTAAAAGAAGGAATCCAGACCCGTGTAATCAAGCTGAGTCATGCCCGACCCGATTCAGACCAGTTCCCGCTCCTTTCACACACAAAACCGTGACCCACAACAACCTCACCGATGCCCCATTCTCTAACCCTAGCCGACGCCCCCTTCTCCCTCTATCTTCACCCTTCATTTTTTTTCTTATCCTCTGTATTACGATTTCCTTGTCCTTCATTTCCTCACAAACACAAAATCGCCTCTCCTCCCTCCCTTATCTTCTGTGCGCTCCTCACCTCTGCCTACAATGGCCGTCCCTTCTTGTCTCCAACCCATGATTCACTCACCCGACATGAAGCCCCCTATGCATGTGAGTTTCTGACATCGAGTGCAGAGGCATTTAATGGCATTAAATTTACCATCAACAGAAACACAAGTTGGAGAGAAACTTATCGAGGAATCCCTCCTATAAAAGGGCACGGAAAAGAGGAAAAAAAAGGGCGGAAATTTTATGGCTTGGGTACGTCGAATAGGGTTCGAAATTTTGAGCCAAAGAAAAGATTTGGAGAGTTCTCTATATTGTGGTTCTTCTTTCCATTTTGGTGGTCCAAAAATTTGCTGGGTTGGGAATAAGTGTGTGTTGCTCTCTAAAGTTCAGAAACAATAGGGGAAGCTCTGTATTTTCATGTTTTTTCTTTACTATTGTGACACTTAGGGAAAGAGGTTGAAAGTTGCTTGTGACTTGTGGCATCAACAGTTGCTCACACTCATTGGAATTTCTGTTTGGTAATACAACTTTACCTCTTTGCTTATATTGGGACACCTGGAAAATTGATATAAATTTCTCATGATTTTTAATAGCTTGTATTATGTTTTATTTAGACTTGTTCTAATACTTGAATAGTTATAATGCTTGATTGCAAGACTTTAATTTGTTAGGATACTAACTGTTTGACGAAATGTGTGAATTGGATTTTATATCTATGGTTGTGAAGCTTTGAATATTTTCTGGGTTACTGTAGTGATTTTTTTTTTCCCGCTTGCATTCTGTCATTTATGAAGTTCCATGCTCACCCATGGTGTATGTGTTTTGTTGAAAAATGTTTAATTCAGGTCATACTTCACTTTTTATAGTTGACTAGTTGATTAATTTCCCTTTGATGCTTAGGATTGAGTTGATAAAAGCTTGTTAGTAAAAGATTGTCCAGTGATTAATGTTTATTCTCTTGACTGGATTTGTTAGTAAAAAAGGGAATCCTGTTTGGTTTTTATGGTACTTCATAGTACCTATAATTCATGAAAGTTCATGCTCACTCATATACACTGTTTGCTGGAAAAAAAATATGAAGTGGTTATGAAAGAAAATGGTTGTTGATTGATTTCATTTAAGGCTTTAGGCTTTGATTTAGCAAATATCTGAATGTATGACTTAAGACTTTAGGCTTTGATTGTCAAATATATGAATGTATTGCTGTTTTTCTTAGTAAGATTGGCGGTCTAATGTTGTTATCATCAAGAGGTGTATTGAGTTCAGCTCTCTTAAAATTTGTTTAGTTGCTTGACTTTTTGATAAACATGTGTATTGTAACTTATAATGCTCGAATTATGTCCCTGTTGATGATATTCATTTTATTCCTTATTGATGTATTGTGTGGTCTATTCTGTGCAGCGGGTCTCTATCTTTTTTTTTTTTTTTCATTGCTTTGCTTATTGACATGTTGTGCCATTTCTTTTACTCGTGAGTGGCTAAAGAAAACAACAATAAAGAAGAAAAACAAATGAAAATAGAAGGTTGCAAAAGAATTAAAAGCTAACTTGGTAGAATTTGATTCTTAAAAGAATATACTTTTAATTCGTTCCAAGAGCGTATGCTTGTCTAATATTTTATTCATCATTTTTTAAGGAATAGGGGTTTAATAATTCGAATGTCATTGCACCCTTGGATGTAATCATGTTTTGCTTCATGTCAGTATAAAGAAAATAAACTCATTAAAACTGAAAATGGAGAAGCTAGAGACTAATTTTAGGATTTCCATTATTTGGTCACTTGGCCATCTCTTTAAATTTAACAGCATTTTACCAAGGTCATGAGGATGATTTAAATAGGAAAATTATTAAAATCATTTATTTTACTGGTTGCTTGTATTTTTATGAATATGATGTCGCAGTCACTCTCAAAAATGAATTTTTAGCGATGTTTCTGACTATACATTGAGCTCCACTTGTGCGAAGTAAAAGAAAAAAGAAAAAAGAGAGAGAGAGAGAGCCAATTTAATTTTCATAATTTTTTGGCTCCGAAATTTAAATTCTTTTTTTTAAATAAATAATAACATTCACAAATTCGTTTTAGAAGGACAACATTGATAAAAATTGAAATCTTTTTATAAGTTAATTTGCTCTTTAAAATAAAATTTGATAAAAAGGGAATCAATTTAGCTGTACAATTAATTGATTCCTCAACCGTCCGAAAGATGTCTAAGTTTCTACTAATTGACCTCTCAAGAATTCTTTTAGAAATAAAATTTCTATTCACACTAGAAACTAGATAATAAATATGAGAAAGAATTAATATCCTTATTCTTTTTAAAATGGAATAATCTACTTCTGAAATATAAAATAAAATCTTTTCAATAAAATCTCCACTATTCTCCAAATAGATTACAAGTATTCAACATCTCTTCAGGCGACAAGTATTCTTTTTCTACCAAGCCTCTTCAGGCTCTAACTCTAACAAAGAGATTTACAGATTTTGATCTAATAACTCACTATGTGTGAGAATATGAAAGTTTAAGAATATGAAGAATACAACTGGAAATATTCAATGAAATTTGATCAGAGATTTGGCACTTAGAAAATTTCACAGCATTAAGATTTTTTTTTCTTCTCTTGGGGTCGTCTACTATATGTAGACTTCTTCATCTTTTCTTCAACGGTCTTGAGTAAATATCCGTTTAGAGATAGCATTAAATACTGAGATCCGTTGAGACAGATAGCTTGATATGCTTACTGGAGAAGTGTTCTTGGTTATAAGAAGTAAGCTCAAAGTAGTGCAGTCTTTTCTCTGTTGTACTGAAGGTTGCTTTCTGACTTTCCTTCTTTGTACTTGGTTTTAACTTTACAGCCAGATGAGTGATAGAGTACAAAGGTTTGTGTTCTCGATGGTACTATGTTTCTAATCTCAAGAAACAAAGAGTAAACAATAGAAGCAACATGGGAAGGAGACATACATTCTTTCGTATTAAATATTCAATCATTTGAAATAAATTCAGTTCTAATAGATGGGTTTAATTATAGTAACCAGCAGACACGCAAGTCTTTGGACCTACAATTTTAACTTAGCGAGATAGAAGGCTCGTCTACTGACGTGGCGTCTAGCTTAACTTCTCGTCTAGGTTCAAGTCTTTGGACTTGCAATTTAAACTTAGCAAGATAGAAGACTCGTCTACTGACGTGGTGTCTAGCTTTACTTCTCATCTAGGTTCAAGTCTTTAACCTGCAATTTTTCTGGAAGTTATTTATTGACTCATCTACTACTCATTCTACACAATGGCTTAGACACTCGTCTGGCGACTTTTACCTTAGCCAATTTTTAAGACCTTGTCTAGCGATAACCTTATAGACTTAGAATTTTACCATATTTTTGAAAGCTCGTCTAACGGTTGAGAACTTAGACCCAATACTGTTTCTCAGTAAAAATGAGAAGCTACAAGTATGTTTCCTTATATAGCAATACTATAACAAACCTGCAAGCTAGAACAAACAAGTTAGATCTTTGACACAACTTTGCCATACAAATTTAACCTTTTTGTTAACATCAAAACTTAAGAGATTATTTTAGCCAAAATCACTTTGGTTCCAACAGCTATTTATATTTTTTCCATGCTTTATCTTCTATCTTCTATATATAATAATTGTCGATTAGTTATTTTTTCCTCTGAACAGCAACATGTGCGCTGACTCCTAGAGCATGAGGCTCTGATCGGGAGGAACTTTAAGAGCAGATGTTCTTCCAGACTGTATGACATGCTCTGAGATGTCAGGAACAACTGCATATGTCCGGATTGGATCAAGCCTCTTAGAGTGTGTTTGGGAATGCTTGGAAATCGATGATTGTGATAATCGATTATAATCAGAATCTGTTTTTGTTTGAGACTTTTAGTTGAAATGCGATTTTAAAATAATCTATTTTGTTTGGGTGGTGCAGGAAAAAAATAAAATACTTTTATATAGTAAATTACAAAAAATGGTATGAAATTATTTGTATAATTTAATAATATTTGTTTAGAAGTTAGTTTTATAGGGGTAAACAGGGAAGAGAGTTTTGAGAATGAAAAATAACAAATCACAACAATCTTAAGCTAAAATAAACTAGATGGCATCAAACAGTTTTTTTTCTCTCCAAAATAAGTTTTTTTTTTTTTTTTTATAAATTTAAGCAAAGTGCCAAACATGTTAAATTATTTTGAAAATAGCTTTTTGGGATAAAACAGCTGAAATTTGAAAAATCAATCTTTCCCAAACATGCTCTTATTTGCAATAGCTTGTGTGAGCAATGGAACACTACAACTTATAAGTTGAAGTGTGAATAAGCAAAGAGAAATCAAGTTTCCAAGAGGGACGGGAGCCTGCACATGGGTGGTTCGATTAACCACACTTAGCATGCCCTTAATATGGTTTGTACTTAATTAAATTACATAATTTAACTAGTGCATTAATAATGTTTTATAAATATTTGATTATCATTCTTGTGTAGTTTGCAGATAGCAGCGCTTGGCCTGTCGGTTCAGCTGCCTGAGGTCTTTCGACAGACCCATATTAATGTTGACATAGGGAAACACAAGAAGGGGGTGAATTGTGTTTCCTAAGTGTTTTTTTCAAAACTCTTTTGAAGACAGTTTAAAAGAAAGATAGAAAATAAATGCACACAAGGAAATCCTTTTTCAAAGAGAGTTAATAAACTCAATATCAAATCCCCGAAGTTAGTAAGAATAACAACTTAAAAGAGTTAAGGGTTAAGAGGTTCACATCACAAAGATTTATCCTGGTTCAATCACTTCCAATCAAGAGCTACGTCCAGACCCTTTTACTTGAAGGTTTTCTCCACTAAAAACCAATAGCTTACAAGTAGTCTTTTACTTGCCACTTGTAATACCCCAAAGTACATTAGGATACTACTAGATACAAAACATAAGATACACTGAAATTAGCTTTTCACTAAAGATCTCATATATAATATATAAAAATATCTCATACATTTTCAAATTATACTTAGAAAGTAAACAATGACGTTATGACTCTTAACTCCGATCCGGTGACATCTTCCATAAAAGAGACAGCTTACATTGGAACAACTGTCAAGTATTTCCGAGGATACTTCACAGTTCTCCAACATAGGAGGGATTAACCTGAAATAAAAGGGTGAGGGGGTGAGATATGAAATCTCAGTGAATTCCCTACAAACAGAGCACTCAGTCCCACACATATACATATATTAGTAAACTTATACATATCATCAGGTATAAACATCATTGCTGCCCCCCACGCACTAAGGTACTTAAGAGGGACTAGCTTTGGGTTTAATCCTGGTATCATCATGTCATTCATAATATTTGTGAACCACTCATTTGGACATTCCTTTTTAATTTTGTCAGTGAAAAACATTGTTGTTCCCCGCGCACCGAAGTACTTAAGAGGAACTAACACTTCGCTGCTCCCCGCGCACCGAGGTACTTAAGAGGAACCAACTCTATACTGTAAGGCAGGACATACGTCTATGACCACAAGCGGCGTCCCACTTGCTTACTTGCCTTCCAAACTGAAAGGACTTCTGTACTTGACATCTGTAATGTCATTGATAACCATTCTAATTCGATTCATGAGTAGAATTAGCATGGTTACTACCTTTGAATGCCAAATGGTGTTTCCCATTCATTTCATCATAACATTGAATAACTTAACTCATATATTAATCAATAGCTTAATAACTAATGACCTAAAACAAACATATAAACCATTCGCATGAACATTATATAATCTCTCAATTAGAATAAAATACTACTATTAATAGGAAATTCCCAATTAAAATCACAGTATTACAAACAACATGTAAGTTCCACCCTAAGGTCCCAAAACCCAACAATCAACATGCATTAGCAACATATGCAGAATTCCTACAGTTTTCAGCCAACTTCGATGAATTTATTAAAATACCAAACGAAGTCGGATTTAGGCAAAAGACCCCTCCCTGGAAAGCTAATCAAGTATACTTTATGAATAAAATTTAACTTTTGGAAAACAGTCTTCCTAAAATTACAGTTTTGATCGAAGAGCCCCTGCACTCAGAAAACAGGACAGCTGCAAATACCCTAAATTGTAACAGGTTTTCCTCCATCAATACTCAATGAAAAACAGTAAAATCAACGTCTAAAATGTAGCATTTCGAGTCTGCTTTCTAACAAAATAAGAATCATACCAAACAGAGCACTATAGAAATAGTTACAAGTAAAATACTATACATATGTCTATACGGGTTTTGCTTGACCAGCAACATCTTTTAGGACTTTTAACAAACAGAACACATGCGTGTAATTTTAATAATCTACAACATAATCCTACACTCATTTAAACCATATAATCAACATGCAATCAGAAATCAAACAATAAAAATCAAATTTAAAAATTCCTAAGCTTGGATTTATGGTTACCAAGCACTAACTAAGGAAACTCACTCTATTTGGTTGAAAATATGAGGGAGACATTGAGGTCTTGCATGCTGCCCTAGCTTCTTTCATTCTATTCCCTTTCCTTCTCTTGGTTTCTAGGATCTCCAATTCCCATATACTTATCATGGTTCAAAGTTCCTTGATCTCTTTTCTCCCTTCTTCTTCCCTCTTGTCTCTTCTTTCCTCTTCTTTCCTCTTCTCTCTTCTCCCTTCTTCTTTCTCTTTTCCTTCTCTTCTTTTCCTTTCTTATTTCTGAACGTATAAAACAAAGGGAAGGAGTCATCCCTTCCTTTATATTTCAATTGTTATTTTGCTTATTGCCCACTTGGTCCCTTGATTGTTGTGTATTTACTTCTTCTACCCTATAGAATTTCTTATAATTCCTTGGACTTATAAATATCCCTTTATACATTTATTATTTTAATTTACCTTGGATAAAAGAGGTTATATTCCTATTACCCTACATATTATAGACGGGTTTCACACTCATTAAACCCACAAATAACTAGCTCAAAAATTCATAATTCATACATTTGTATACTTATGAGATGTAAGGAATTAAATCACACCCATGATCACAATCACAATGAAATGACTAAAATACCCTTGGGGAAGGATATTACACCACTTCAGGCTTACAACACTTACAAGTATTCAACACCTCTCCAGGCACTCAAGTATTCTTTTACTGTCAAGCCTTTTTAGGCTCTCTCTAGCTTAAGAGATTAAAAGTTTGTTCTAACAGCAACTCACTATTTGTGAGGATATGAAGGTTTAAGATCAGTGAAGATTACAATGAAAGTGTTCATTAAAAGATTTAAGCAGAGTTTCAGCACTTTGTGTAACAGCCCGATTTTCGGATACGTTGTATTAACGGTAAAGATATATTTATTTATATTTTTATCTAAGACTCAGGAAATGATTTTGCAGAAAACAAAATCATATCTAGAACCTACTCTATGGTAGCAAGCTCTGGTTTAAATTTGGGTTTAAAACTCAGACAGAAACCGGTCTGCGTTTTTAACTGATAGTATAAGTTTATACCGGCAGAAAACCCTAATTTGACCCGAAACTGAAATTTGTAGATTTTTTTATAATATGTCCGTGAGGAATCCTACTTTTCAAATTTATGATCAGAAATAAAAAATTATGATTATTCGGACGAATTTTGGTAAAAGTTCGGACGGAAAACAGTCGGTGTTTTTCACTGACAGTAAGATTTTAATGATCAGAAACCTAATTTTGACTCATAAATGAAACGGTTTATGTTTAAAATATATTTCCAACGAGTTTGGTTATTCTGAAAATTTTTGATCGAAAAACAAACGGAAACCCTAATCAGGAAGCCGACGGAGTCAAAAAGGGAACTGCAGAGACCCGTCAAGAGATCGGGACAACGAGTCATGTATGATGACTCATGAAGGATGAGTCAACAAGTATTTATGAGTATTAAATGCTAATAATCTTGAATTTTCAAGTGAAATGACCAAAATACCCCTAAGCTTATCCTAACCGACGTTTAGTTAAATTTTAACCATGGTTAAGGAACCAAGGTTAGTTTGTGTGGACAAGGAGCAGCCACACCTTCATTTAATGTGAGCCACATGATTTTAATCATGGTTAGCAACGTAACCCTAGTTAAGTTAATTATTAACCATAGTTAACTATTATATTATTTAATATTCACAAAACTCATTAATTAATTTGTTAAGAACAAAACAAGGCCTAAAATTTCCCCTATAAAACCCCCCAAACCGCAGCAGCAGCCCCTCCCCTTCACTTATTTCTTCATTTTCTTCATTTTCTCTCACTTTTCTCAAGAACACTTTAAGCAAATTTGTGAAGGACTTGATCTATTCTTGTCAATTTTCCTACATCTAAGAGGTATACCTTACTCTTCTTGATCAATAAACATCATGTTATTCATTGATTTTCTTGTTTACAAGCCATGATCATCAAGTTTTCAAGAAATTTCCATTCTTAGATCTAGAACTTCAAATAATTCTAGAAAATTGTAGAAAAATCATAAAAAGTGAAACCAATTTCTACGATCTAGTTATGATCTTTACTTTCATTATCCAAGAGCATGTAATTAAAAACATTTTCTTTCTGTATTTTCTCTAGGTGGCTGAAACTAAGAAGAAAAGAGGGTTTGATGTTTTTTTGCCATTTTTGAATTCTAACACTTGTTTCATGCTCTCTAATACCTATATGGTTATGATCTAAGAGCTTAACTTCAACAAAGATTTATATCCTAATTTTATTGTGTTGGCCGAAAATTTAGAGTTTAGGAGTTTATTGATTTTGTTAATTTAATGAATTCTAATGATTGTTTAATACTCTTAAGTATCTATGTAATCTAAATCCAATAGCTTGAATCAAAAAGAATTTCCTAGCCTATTTTACTAAGTAAGGCTGAAACTTAATTAAAAGGGAGATTAAAATGTTTTGTTAATATTTTCAAGTTATGACAATTTATCTAAGCTATCTAAGACTATAGGAACTAGCATCCAAAAGCTTGAAATGAGAAAAGAACCCTAACCCTATTTTGAATTGAATGGCCGAACCTAGCTATTTAGGAGTGAGGTTGAGTTTGTTGATTAATTTGTGGTTATATTGTTTGGCTTAAGGTGAAACTATTAAGCTGTGGTGTGATAACGAGGAGCGACAAATTCGGGATTCCGGTGATAACTCAGGTAAGGGAAAGGATCACTCTGTCATCGGAATCGATAAGTAGTATATTATATAATAATTGTGTAGGGCGACGTAAACCGTACTAGTAGTCGAGTAATCGACAAGACTAAAATCACATTGGAAACCTTTTCTGTAAAACCAATGGTGACTCGGGGATTGTAGGTTTATCAACATTAGGTTGATTTTAAAGTATTTGATGATGGCTGTAACACCCTGTTTTTCTTAAAATGTTTTCTCAAGCTAGTTTATTTATTTTAATTTGTTGGTTAAGGGCTAAGTGGGATTTTAGCCTAAAAGTCCCTTTCTGGTACATGAGCACGCTCGTGCTCATCAGCCAGCAAGCCCGTGCTTAACGTCAGAAGCGTGTTTCTGATTTTAAGTTGAGCACGACCGTGCTCAATAGTGAGCACGCCCGTGCTCAATGCGTGGACCGTGTCTCGCTGACGTTAAGTGGAGCACGACCTTGCTGAATGGTAAGCACGACCGTGCTCAGGTCCGAACGTTAAATACGTAAACAGAGTCGAGGGTTGACAGATAACCCTACTTTTGGTGTAGTGCAGCAGCCGTAGTGCGGCCAGAGTACGTTCCCACTCTGCTTCCTCTTCGTTCTTCATTGTTGAGAGTTATTGGAAGCCGTTTGGGAAGCCGGTTTGGTCTGTGGTAGTCTAGAGGTAACATTCTCTCCCTTAGTGTTTTCCTTTCATAATGGTGTGAATAGGAAACTAATGTTTGTGTTCGGTTTGGCTAAGGTTGGGTTGAATCGAGCCGCGTTGGGGAACCGTGACCGTTTGCGTTAGGAGCTAACGTTGGAGCGACCTTCAATCCAGGTATGGGGAGAAGTGGATTGTTTTCATTAGGCAGTGGGTTAGTGTAAGGTAACGGGGTTATCCATAACCCCGATGTCGTTGTATGTATATGATTATAATGTTTGATCGATATATGGTTGTTTCTGATTTATATGTCCATAAATATGTATTTTATGTTCATGATGATTGTGCCATGTTTATGATGCTATGAAAATAATTGTTTTTGGCATATGTTGGTTGAATGGTTGATGACTGTTATGTTGGTTGGAACGATGAGTTTTGGTCCTAAAAACACGTTGTCAACTAACTAGGAATAATTAACTAAGAATTTTAGGTCTTTGGCTACGAAATTGGTTTCTGTTCCTGCCCAGAACAGTGCAGTCGTGCATTGAGCACGACCGTGCTGAACAGGGAGCACGACCGTGCTCCCACTTAAATTCTGGAAAATGGCCGCGCTGCTCAGCACGGCCAAGCAGGTCAAACAGCACGATCGTGCTGATGAGCACGACCGTGCTGAGTGTGAAGCACGACCGTGCTTCACTTAAAAGGGCAGCACGCCCTCACGTGTCCAAGCACGACCGTGCTAAGGTCTAAGCACGACCGTGCTGAACCCCCTGGACAGTAATGCAATTAAAGGACTTAAGGGGTTTTTAACCCCATTCCCCTATGATGATAAGTTACGATGAATAATCAAAGATAAAGATTAGACAACTTGGTTATTAATTATATAAGATAATTAGATAATAAAATGTTAAGTCGGTATCCGTTTGGTTACCGCACGTTGATAAGTTGAAGTCTTGGGTGCTTATAGACCCAAGCACGTTGAGTTGAACCTTGGTGCTTATTGGCCAAGGGAGCCTTGACCCCACGGTTTGGGTCTAAGGTTACGTTGAGTTGATGTTGAAAGTCTTGGGAGCTTCATGGCCCAAGCAAGGAGGTGGTTGAGATTGTTTGTTGTTGTGCCATTTGCATAAAGCATTGGAGTAGTTGATGGGGGAGGTTCGACAAAGGGGAGATTGCCCGAGAGTACGGTGATCTGGCCATCCACGGTAGGTCACCCAAGGTTTGGTGACCGAGGCCCCCCGTGATGAGGCATCCACGGTTTGATGCGTTGGCTATCCATGGGGTTCACCCAAGGTTTGGTGAACTGCCGGTGTTGGTGCTTTTATGGCCAATACGGATATGTAATTCCAAAGTCGTTCATCCTGAGTTAGTTTGGATCCACATGCATAGTTGGAGTAGCGGAGTAGTTGATGCATTGCATAGCATAGCATACTTGATTGTTATGATGCTGTTGGATGTTGATGTATGCTTATGTGTATGTTTACCTTGCGTATTATTCCCCTGCTGTTTATATGATTACATGAATCTTACTCCCTGTATTGTTTGTGTTTGGCCTGATCGGCATTTGCAGAGGATGACGAGCAGCCCGGAGAGGAGTGACTCTGAGGAGCCGCCACTCATAGTAGGGTTGTTTTAGTTTAGATAGTTGTTTCCAGTTGTATTCCGAGGATTTATTTCCGGAACGGTTATACCAGCTCTGAATTGTGACATCGGGGTTGGGTTATTTATTTGATTAAACTCATTTTGTTATTTTCCGCGTTGTAAACGAGTTCATGTGGGACTTTTCTACCCATGGACAATTATTTTATTTAATTCAGTTAAATGCATGTTTTTCTTATTATTTGTTTTATTCTTAAATGCCTGATAACATGCGGGGTAGAAGGGTGTCACAATGGCTGATTTTATATTGTTGAATTTACTGTGATACGCTGGTTGAGGTATTCCAATGCATGTGACGTATTATTTTTGGTGTTTGAATATTTTCTGATATTGTGTTATGCATGATCTGCCTGGTTTTTTAGTACTATGCTTAGTTGATTTTAAGTGAGGATACATGTTATTCGGGAGATTTGGTTTGGGTGAGAAAGTACCGGTGAATTAGAAGTGTCTAGCTTAAATTGATTATTTTAAAGATGAAATGTGTCATAGAATGTGAGTCAAGGCTAGGATGGAAGCTTGAGGCACTAGGTTGTTATTGATGTAATGCAGCGAGGTTCATAAGTTTATTGTGTTTATAACCGCATGTTTGACACATACGAGGTCCTAAGTCTTTGTAGGACCATCCAATGTTAGATTTAATTCGTGCAGCTATAGTGTCAATGCTTTGCTTGAGCACCCTCGAGAGAGAGAACCAGGGTGTGACCGACTGTATCATGCAACTATAGTGTCATTGTATTACATAAGCATTCTTACCATGGATGAGGTTGTGCACCGACTGTACCGTGCAGCTATAGTGTCATTGCTATGCATAAGCACCCTTGATCCAGGGTGTCCACCGACTGTGCCGTGCAGCTATAGTGTCATTGCTTTGCATGAGCATTCTCACCATGAATAAGGGTGTCACACCCTGGTTCTCTCTCTCGAGGGTGCTCAAGCAAAGCATTGACACTATAGCTGCACGAATTAAATCTAACATTGGACGGTCCTACAAAGACTTCGGACCCCCGAATTTGTCGCTCCTCGTTATCACACCACAGCTTAATAGTTTCACCTTAAGCCAAACAATATAACCACAAATTAATCAACAAACTCAACCTCACTCCTAAATAGCTTGGTTCGGCCATTCAATTCAAAATAGGGTTAGGGTTCTTTTCTCATTTCAAGCTTTTGGATGCTAGTTCCTATAGTCTTAGATAGCTTAGATAAATTGTCATAACTTGAAAATATTAACATGCTATCTATACTTTATCAGCATGAGTCATAGCTCGACCTCCAGCTTCCGGTTCATAGGGAGTTCCATCCCACTCTTCCTCATTCAGCTCATCCATAGGGTCTTCTCGTACGATTCCATAATAAAATAAAAAATACAACATACAGAAGAATACAGGGGATAAGAAACAATTCTATCATCAAAAAGCAGAAAAGAGTCATAGTATATAACATAATAAAAGTCACAGACAATCAACACATATGGGGAATTTTAGTGGCCACGTCATCATAAAGGTTTAGCTGTGTGAGGTGGAGGGTAGAGGATGATATCTTAATTTCGAGGATGATTTGTTAGTTATATGTGTTGATTGTCTGTGACTTTTATTATGTTATATACTATGACTCTTTTCTGCTTTTTGATGATAGAATTGTTTCTTATCCCCTGTATTCTTCTGTATGTTGTATTTTTTATTTTATTATGGAATCATACGAGAAGACCCTATGGATGAGCTGAATGAGGAAGAGTGGGATGGAACTCCCTATGAACCGGAAGCTGGAGGTCGAGCTGTGACTCATGCTGATAGAGTATAGATAGCATGGCCAGTGTGTCTTTTGAAGTATTTCACATTTTTTCGCTAAATATAATAGTTTGTTTAAGTATACCTGCAAAGGGATCCTACTGAGAGGATACCTTAAACAATGTTTTGTTTTATGTGTAAGACATATGTATGTATTCGTAACATATTTATGGTGTGAAGTTTTAATTAATTGAAGTTGGTATGCTTATTAACTTAAGATTTTAATTTTTTACGTGTTTTCACATTAAGCGCACGATTATGGAATTAATTAAGAAGGCTTTAACCTAATAAAACACGGGGCACAACGGGGTGTCTCACTTTGAATATTCAGAGCTTCGTTATCTTCTTTGCTGGGGGTCGTCTAGTATTTATAGATGAATGTAGCTTCAACTCTTGTTTCTTCAACGGGCTTCAATATATGTCTGTTTAGAGATAGCATTTAATGCTAAGATCCGTTGAGTTTTGATAACTTGATATTGTATTGCGAAAAGAGCTCTTGGTTATCAGAAAATCTCAAAGTGGTACTGTCACTTCTCTGTTGTACTCGAAAGTTGCCTTTTTGTCTTTCCTTCTTTTTACTGTGTCAAATTTGCAGCAGCTTATGTCAAAGTACAAAGGCAGTTGTGTAATCGAGGGTACTATTTAAGAAATATTGTTTAAACAATTCATAAGTACAAGGTAAATTTATCGAAACACATAAACAAAATAAATAATCATTTTGAATTAAAGGCATTGAGTGGACGAGTTTAAAAAGAAGTACATCTTTGGACATGCAGTAATAAATCTGAAGCTTAATAACTGGGTAGTCTGCTAACAGATCGTCTAGTGCTTTGTCGGGTAGTGTACTATTAGATCGTTTAGCATTTACTGGGTAGTCTATAAGTCTTTGGCCTTACTATTCTTAGACCGTCTAGTTTCTCACGATATACACTTGCGACTCGTCTAGCGAACTTAGTGTGGACTAGCAATAAGCCTTTGGCCTTATATTAAAGCACTTCTAGACTTGTGCCCTCGTCTAGCGAGACAAATATAGTCCTGCACACTTGAATAGACGAGTTAGTTCATAAATTTAACTCTGCCATACAAATTTAATCTTTTTGTTAACATCAAAATTTCCAGAGATTATTAACCATAACCACTTTGGTTCCAACACATATACGGAGGGACACCGGTGACTTTGTCGATGAGAGGTCCAGACAGACTGTGGTAAGCAATATTTATAATTTTAGGTTTTAATTATTTTACTTTTTATTATTATACCTGTAATATAATGTATTTTGTTTATTGATAACAAGAGGAGTTATCTGCCAGGTATTCTCATGCAGCGTCTGAGACTGTCTCCTGCACCGGTGCTTCGGATCCCTCCCAGATTGACCCCACCAAGGCGGACAGACTTCATACCTAGGTGTGGGTCAAAGTGTCAGGCAGGAGGAAGAAGGGACGAATTTACAGGATCGGGGGCCTAGCTCGTGACTACCAACAAGGGGATCCGAGCCTGACGTAGCAGCCCAATGCATTTTTTAGCCGCTCGTCGGACACCAAGGAGGTGTAGTAGCTGAGACAGGAGGTGCATCAACAGAAGGAAGAGAACAAGCACATGAGGTCCCAGGTTTAGGCACTCCAACAGGTGGTCAGAGCTGTGCTCGAGGTGCTCCCAATTGAGATGTGCACTATTTTTCAGGGGAGCTCTATAATGACTAGACTGCCGCTACTTCGGACTAGGAGGGGTAGCCGCTGCAGGATGGTCTTCTGACGCTGGATGATCAGAACTCCTCGCATGACGACGTTGATGGCTATTACAGGGGTTATTAGGATTGTTATTATAGGTTTTAAAAGGATTTTGGTAGCTGTATGATTTTGTACCGGGTATTTTATTTTTTGGTGAATTTTATTTTCTTAATAATTTGTATTTTGAATTTTATTTAATTAATAATTTGTATTTTTATTATATATGATTTTAGTTATTTAATTTATATTTATATTTTTATCTATTAATTTAATTCATTCTGGAAAAATTATAGTCCTTCCTTATCGACTGCTTGTTCCCTCGGTAATGCAAGCACGAATTATCGACAAGCAAATGCATGAGTAAGTTATCGATGGATTACTACTTATCGGCAGATCGTGAACGAACTTATCGGTGGCCTTTCTTGTTGGTAACGGGGTTGCCTACTGAGGCAATTACTAACATTAGTGTCATCAGTAATTACCGACAGATTTCTTGAATCCGTCGGTAACCATTGCCGAGGAGCCGATTACTGATGCATTTGGATCCGTCGGTAGGTCATCAGAAAACACGTCATTTCCGACGGTTTTTCGTGGTTTCTGACAGCTTTTGCTCATCAATAAAACGAGTTTTTTTTTTTTTTTTAGTGAGCAACAGCTGATTTATCATGTACTTCATTTAGATAATGTCAAAACAATATTCACATCTTTTATTTACTAAAACAAAAAGAAAACCTATCAAATGTAGCTAACAATGGTACGCATAAGCCAGCCTTATCCCTCGATTCACTTCTTAACTTCACGTTACGCTGAAATAACAAACAAAGAACAAGTATTAGTTTCTAGCAAGATTAGCTTTGTTCTATCGTTATCATTGATATTACAAATAACTAATTAATTAAAAAATATCCACTTATGCAAAATATTTTAACCCAAACATGGTCCCTTGATTTTGTGCATGAAGAAAACATCACTCCTAGATCAACTTCACCCCAGTAACTATTTCATAAAAAAAAAAATAGAAATATTTCTATGTTTCATTCCATGCTAGCTCAAAGCAAATCATGTACCTAGAATTTATTTACTCTTTCAGCAATGTGGCAACATTTGATGAATGATAATGTAAAACTACAGTTTTATTATAAAAGTGGATCATAAAAACTCAATTAACATTAAAACAACTCAGACCTCTTAGGCCAGCTAGATACTTTGAATTTAAAACAATTATTGAAACTGTCAAACTATTGTATAAAATTCCATATATAAGATGGCAGTACTAACCTGATTCAAGATACAATCTACATATTTGCTTCACAGCTATTAGTCTTGAATGTACGAGAATCATTCTGAATTTTAGGTCTTTTAGACCTACAACCAAAGTTTAAAAAAAAAAAAAAAACTTCTTGTTAAGTTGACAATCAACTTTTAGATCATATATTGATGAATCAAGAATGTACTGCAACTAACAAAATTTTGTAGCGCAGTTTGGAGAATGGTGCGTGGAGGATGACAAAGGTTGTGACGACTTGAGAGTGAGGAAGTGAGATAGTGAGTCATTAAACCAAGGGAGGATGCAAACAATATCAGTGGGGTGGGGTGGGGTGGTGGTAATGGTAAGAGTGGTAGATAGGTGGGAATAATGGGAATATTGAGAAATGGTACAAACGAAATGTAATGTAATAAGATTTATTTAACAATCCACTTCAACTTTAATAAAAGATCTCACCTTGAGGCAATGTACTTCTCCAACTCTTCCTTTTGTCAGCACCATAAACAAACCATGTTTCATCAACTGCCTCTTGGCCCTCTTCTATTTTGCTATCTGCACATTTCTTTCTTTTAGAAAATCTTCTAGAATCAAAATGATAAATAATTGTTATTCACAAAACATAATTGTACGAATGTATTTTGAGAATTACCTTGCATCAAAAAAGCATATTCAGCGGTATAGCATTTTAATCTCCAAAGTCTCTGACCACTACCATCTGAAAACACAGGCTCGCCTCTTAGAGCATCCGATCTTTGGTTCCCTTTAAAATTAAATTTGAAATGTCAATCAATACAGAAAAAACTCATAAACACTCCTCAATTAACTATGATCTCTATATGAACAAAGTTACCTTACAAACATATTTCTTTTTTGGCCTCATATAAGTGTATTTCTTTACCAAATTAAGGCCAATGAGTTAAGAAAGACTACTAATCGTGAGCTGTGATAAGAACATTTCTTAAATAATATTCTTGTAATTGCCTTACATGTTCTTATAACAAATGATAATAAGTTGAAAAATATCTATTCACAGATAATAATATTTGCCAATAAACCCTAAGGAAAATGCTTTTCATAAGATAAATAAGCAAATTTCTCAGTTTTGGCTTCTAAGGAATTACCAGAATTCACTTAAGTGATTAATTTATCTTGGTGAAAAGGAAGTTAGATATAATAATGTCAACCCTACTTTTATAACTCTGACAGTATCGGATGATGGACTGACAGACCATATGCGAGGAAATTAACATTAATTAAATGTTAATCACTCAAACTTATATCGTGTAGTTTTCTTGTGCTAATATATAATTAATTTATTGCACAACCTACTAGCCCACATATACTTATTAACAGTTAGATCTTTAAGATTGAACTTGGTATATAAATCAATGAATAATATCTCTTAAATATCGTAGCATACTTTTAGGAACCATGCTCATTGCCTCCAACATCTCATCATGTGCTTAGTTACTTCACTTCTTATCTCTGAAAGAACGGCGTCATGCTCTGAAGTTGACAATGTAGCCCCGTTTTCTGATGTAATAGCTTTAGCCATCTCATCCTGAAACTTTTGCTTAAGACTTTGTTCCTGTTAATAACATGCAAGCAATATTACAACGGTCATTATAGAAGCACTAATCTAGATACATAGGATGCACCACTTGTTTTCATGTTACCTTTTCAGTAGCTTCAGTGACCTTTGCTTTAGCTTGTTTTCCATTTTCAACAAATTTTAAATTTTGTTCATCAATAAAACTCCTCAGTTTCCTGAACAGAATCACAAGTTAAACAAAATGAAGGCAATTGGATTAACATCAAAGTATTCTACAAGATTATTTCCTAATTTAAAGATTATTACTTACTTTGTTCCCAAAGCTTCATCACAAAGAAAATTCAATAAGCTAAGCCTTTGAGAGAAACCCAGATCATAGTATTTATCAATGCCTTCTTTAAGACAACCCAACTGCAATTCTTTTACTACAAGATCAGATCCACTGATTAAGTTCACCAGTGCTTTAAACCATGAATTCTTTACTTCGGTGATACTCAAAGATGGAGACCTGCACCAAAGTGATCCAAATGAAATATGATTTCCAAGAATTTAAAGCAATAATGTTTTCAAATTACTATTATCTGTACCTATTTCCCGAATCTTGTAATATCAGAGTAAGTACTCTAATTTGAAATCGAGATGCTAACATGCTTTCACCTCGACGCAATTTTTCCTTACATACTAATTCTTCTAAAATAGCCTTAGGCTCTCCTTCCTTCACATCAAGTACCTAGTGATCAAAAAGGAAATAAGTGAAAATAGTTAATTAAGCAATTATAAATAGGTGCCACACAATTCAATGTAAAACAAGAATCATTTCTCAAACAAGAACATCATTTTATTGGAAATGTAGTGTAATTGAAGGGAATGACATTCACTTGTCAATTAAACATCAATTAAATGTGTCAAATACCAATATAATAAAATGTTCAACTAAATGTGTGGACATTATTTTGCGCCATCCAATTGTCCATATTTTGTATTCAATTGGTCAACTAATAGAAGCATCATTAAATAGCAACTAATGAATGATGTTCTAGAAAAATTAAAGTTGAAATCAATACCACATATAGCCAATTGTTATAATTTATATTCAATAGTATCAACATATACCTCTCCAAACACTTTGCAGAACTCGAGGAACTGCAGTGCCTTGCCAATATCTTTTGGTGCAAGGTCAATGTTCAAATATATTTTTTAGAGGAGTTCCAAGAGGCAAAGGAACGTTTTCATCTTTTTCAACCAAAATATTTTCCTGTTGAGTAGCATCAAGTTCCTGCAAGAACTGACAACTATGAACTTCATACAAATTCTCATAAACCCATGCATTGAAGCATAAGATTTATTTAGTAATAAAGTAGATAAATAAGTAATTGCCATACCTTCTCCGAAGCAACTGGCTTCTCAGGTGAAATGGAATTACTAGGCACACCATTCTCAGAACTTGAATCAAATTCAATCATTTTCTGCTTTCATGATTATGAATTAGATACATGAAGAAGAGTTTAGCTAACTATCATTTTAAAGTAATCTCCATATACCAATAACAGGATAGTACGTAAGGAAAGTTGTTGAGGAGAAATTTAGCGTACCTTTTCCATAATAGCATCATTATCCGTACCCAAAATTTCAGCATCCCTTGCATCGGGTATTTCAGGACCCATCACTTCAGGTTTTTCTGATGTTGATGAAAAACCTTTTCCCGTAGGATGGAGACCATTTTTTTTCCTACAAGATCACTTACATATCTTTCAAAATCACTAATACATAAATGGTGCATATGAATGCCACAACAACTCAAACACAAACGTAAATATTACCTACAAACAACTGCAATTGCAAATTTCTCGACACTTTGGACAGGTCCAATCATTTTGTTGCTCCACTTGTTCTGCATTCACTTCATACCTAATTCAACAAGACCAATTTTTTAGCAAGTAAAATTGCATACATACAATAACCTACCTAAGTACTTTTAACATGATAGAATATAGTTCTGAAGAAATATAAACAAATAAAACTTTTAAAAAATGATTTAACATGTCTCTGAATCTAACCTGTTCCAGAGGCACCTATAGCAAAACTTCAATGGACAAAGCTTTCCTTTTTTCAAATTTTTGCATGAAGCAACCGAATTCTTTGTTCTTTGACGACACTTTAACATGAAAATCAATATATCAACAAAGGAGGTATATCATTAAAATGGGTTTGAAACGAAAAAACAACTGAACAAATTGCATGGAAAGAATTGTAAGCATTAAAACAGAATCTATGTCTCTATCGGCAAAAGTTTTCATTTTTCAACAACATTTCCACTTTTCTTATACAACCATCTTAAATAATGCTCTTTAAAAAATTCTCACACTCTGAAAGGTTAAACATTGAAGGAAATGTCATGTATATTTGATAGAAAAATCAACAGAGTACCTGGTGACAAGTGTTTAGAACTTCCATATAGCTAGTGAAGATTGCAGATCTCCGATTGTTATGAAGCCTACAACAACAGTCATACAATTAATTCTATGTTCAGCAACACAAACTCATAACAAACAAAGTATAAATTACAAATAAATAAGCAACATCACATTCATAAAAATTCATACAAAATTCCTCAATCAATAACAAAAAAAACCTGGCGGCAGCGATTCCTCTTGCCAGTGGCGGCTGCAGTGGTGGTGGCTTGGAGTACCGGTGATGGTAACAGATCTGAAAACCAAAGCAAAAGAGAGGGTCACATTTTTTACATAACTTAGCAATAAATAGTGGGGAAAAACTTTAACATGCCTAGGTGGTGGTGGCCGGAGAGAAAAAGGACAGTGGTGGTGGTGGCGGGTTAGGTTTCACAGAGGTGGTGGAAGGAGAGAAGGCAAAGATAAGAGAGAAGAAGAGAATGAGGAAGAAGAAGGCAGGCGGTCGTGTGGATTTCGCAGAGGCAGTCGCTCACGACGGTGGTGGTGTTTGCGGAGACAGGCGCACGACGGCGGTGATGTCCACGGAGGAGAAGGGAGAGCTTGAGCAGGAGAGAGCGGGAGGGCGACTAGAGTGGTGGGGGGAGCTTATCTGGTTGTTCACTGTGGCCCTGGAGGTTGTGGCGGTGGTGTTCTCTGGTGGGTCGCAGAGAGCTAGGGAAAAGAAGAGAGATATGAGAAGAAGAGAGAAAGGGAAAGTGAGGGAAGAAGGGAGCGTGGTGGAGGATTAAGTAAAGTTTATTACAGCTATAAAAGTTACCTACGATTTTTTACGTCAGTATTTCAAAAACACACTTACCAGTGGATGCGCCCGTCGGTATTGAAAACCTTCTTTCCGACAGCAAAATACTCATGGGTTCACAAGACATATCAATTGAATAAATTTGGGAAAAAAATTAATAAAATTGAGAAGATGATATTTTGTGATATTCTTCTTTATTTGTCAAAATATAAAGAATTTCTATCTTTGATACATTAAAATATAAATAAATTCATTAATATGACATGTATATATAATACATTATAATTCAAATGACATTAATAGGATATTAATATCATTAAATTCATTTAGTAATAGAACTAGTATATATATATATATATATATATATATATATATTGTAATTGAAATTAATTTTTAACCTTTTTTTTATATAAATCTAATAAATTCTATTATAATATATTTGTTAAACTTATCATTCCAAAATAATAAGCATAAGGAAATTATTTCAAATAAAAGTATAACTATAACTCTAGAACGATATCTATATCCATCTAAAAGAAGTTCTTGGTTGGCACCATGTCACATCATCTCCTAAGCACCCCATTTTATAATTTACATTTAAAAAAACTACTCTTTAGCTATTGGTCTATTTTAAAAGGGTTTTAATAAGTTTATCAAAATAATTTAAAACAAAAAATTATATAAAAGTAAGTTATTTTCATAAGGTTATATTTTTATAAATCATTATTATAAGTCTGAATAATTGTTTTTTATAAACTATATAAACACTCCTTAATATTGAACGGAGTATTTACCGTTGGCAATTTCTAATCAATAATTAATATTCATGTATAATTTTGACTAAAAAATTATTATCATACTTACCTTTTGACTAGAATTATTAGTATTTATCTTTAATCTAATGAAAAAATGGATAAATGGATAAATAATTAATAATATCATAAATGTAACATTATGTCATAAAAGATTCACAATGGTTATTTAATAATATTTTTTGTTAGTATCTATCATAATTAGGGCCTTGGACTCTTCCATAGTTTCATGTGGTATTCTCACAAGCTTAGATCCTTTGAATTCGCCATGAGACAAATTTCTGCTAGGGTACTTAGTCACAGTTGTAACATCCGTGTTTTAAGGCATTGTTTATATGTTTGATGTAACATCCCGCTTTTTCACTATTTTCTAATATCAGAAATTATATAAATACGTTTATATTTTTATCTAAGACTTAGGAAATTTATTTAATTAATCTGAAGCCATAGTTACACTCTACTTGATGGTCGAGACCTACGGTTAAAATTTAGGTTGAAAAGACAGTCGAAACCCGGCCCGCGAATTTCACTGACAGTAAGCTTTTACTGATCAAAAACCCAAATTTCGATTAGTGAACGAAACCATTAAATTTTATATTTCGCCGCGGAGAATTTTCCACGTTTCGGAAAAATACGTTAGCACTGAAATATTATTATTTTATTCAGGCGAACGACAGAGCTAACACCGAGAGTTTCGGGATTCGAAGAGTAGATAAATCCTATATCCTCTTAGGAATAAGTCTTCTATGTGAGAGTGTGATGTGGCTCAGGGTTATGTTTGCAAATTTTAAATAATTGTATTTTGGTCCTTAAACTTTCTCTTAATTGCACTTTAGTCCCTAGACTAGTTTCTATGATACACTAAGTGAAGTGGATCAATTTTTTCACTCATCCAAATCATGTTTGGCTGCAGTTTTGAGGCCCAAATTTCGTGGCCAAGAATCATCTCATGTAACCAATTTCCTACTTTTAATTATCTAGGTTTTGATTAAAGTCTTAAACATTTTTATGTTAGAAAAGTATGTAATGGACTTGGACTTTTGCCAAGCCCATTTTTGCACGGCCCATGGCCTTGGAGGCTGGTTTTTCCTCTTCAAAAGTGACTCATCCTTCCACATTGTTCTAGTTCATTCTTCATCTTCTCCACCTTCACTTTTCCTCCATTGTTCTTAACTCCAAAAGCTTGAGTTTGTGAAGCAAGTGTTGGATTCTTGCTCATTTCTTGTTTTTATAGAGGTGATTCTTACTCCATCTTCATTTAATGCCATGTTCTTCATTGATTTTTCCATTTCCATGCCTAGATCATCACTTTTATGCATGAACAAAGTTTAAGATCTAGAACTTTGAAAAATCATAGTAAATCATAGAAAAATCCTAAAAATGTGAAACCACTTCCTATGTTCCTATTATTGCCTCTACTATCATAATCCAAGAGATTTATACAAACAAAGTTTTCCTCCTCACTTTCTTGGTCAAGACCGAATCTATGAAGTTTGTGGGAGGAAGAGTTTTGTTCATATATTATGTAAATGATCTTGGTTCTTAACATTTTAGCATATATTCATGTGAAATCCAAGAGAATGTTGTAAACCAATACTTCCTCCTCAATTTCTTTGTTATGGCCGAATCTATGTCTTTGGTTGGAGGAAGAGTTTTTGTTCATGTATTTTGAAAATGACCTTGTATCGCTACAAAAAAAAGGCCATTTAGCGACCGAAATTAGAGACCGAATTTGTTGGTTGTTGTTTGCGACCGAAATGGCGACCGATTAAAGGATATACAAGAGACACTTGTTATAGTTGATACTGCGACCGAATTAGCGACCGGAATAGAGCGTAGCAGAGATATCGGTCTCTATTTCGGTCGCTAAATAAAGGAAATTAAAAGTCAAAACTTACTGACTTTTCAGCGACCGAAATGACGACTGAGTTTAATGTAACGGATACATTTTTATTTATATTTGCGACCGATATTAATTCGGTCGCTAAATGGCGCGTAAAAAATTTAAAATAGCGCGTGTTAGCGACCGATTTTAATTCGGTCGCTAAATTTTTAAGTCAAAATTCAAATTAACCCTTTTACCTACCATTTTTGGCGACCAAATTAACAAACTAACGTTTGCGACTGATTTAGCGATCGAATAATTCGGTCGCTAAAAATAAAATCCCTAAATCAGCAGAACCCCCTTTCTTCCTCATTTTGGCCCGAATCTCTCACTCTCTCTCGCCGTTTCTCTCTTCGTCTCGCGATCTCCGGCCACCACAGGACGCCTCGAGCAACCACCGTCATCCCCTCTCCTCCGGTAAGCTCTCATCCTCTCATCCTCTCATCTTCTCCGTCTCTCTCCATCCCTCTCTCTTTGTCTCACTCTGTTTCTCTCTCTCAGGTTCCCTCCGGCCACCACCACCACCACCACCACTATCCTCCTCTTCCATAGGTAAGCTCTCTTCTTCTCCCCTTGAAGAATCGGAATTTATGCATTTTTTGGGGGTTGACGTCTTTAATCTGATTTTGAGCTTCACTTCTTAATGATTTTGTTACACATTCTATTTCTTGCCTGTGTTTTTTTGGGTTTGTGTCAAATTTTGAAACTGCATTTTGAACTGATGTGTTTTTAGGGTATTCACTGAGTTGGAACTTTTACTATGTTAACTTCATTTCATATATAGGAAAGAAATGATGAATCAGGTTCAGATTTATTGTTTTAGGCTTTTAGCCACTGTTTTGATTTGTGGTTTCAGGCTTTTAGCCACTGTTCTATTTTGCTTCTTCAATGTGGATTTGCTACTTGCTTTGGGAATGTTTGCAGGATACAATAATCCATAGTGCTTATGCAAAATTATGGTGACCCTTGGTCTTTGGCATATGAATCGATTAGAATATGACACAGAATTTTATAATTTGATTTTTTTTTGTCAATTAATTGATTAGGCTAATATAGTATTATAGATTTAGCATGATATTTTTGCACTTCAGCATGTCAATGAAGTGATTAATATAATTTATTAGTCATTGCCTAGCAATTGCCTCATTCGGTTGTGTTTATTTATTTATTTCATTGTCTTGGCATTGTTTTTTCAGGATGTTGTTAAATTATTCATCTAGATGTGAGATGGTAGTTGTGTACAGTTTCTGTTCAATATATAATGCAGTGGTGTTTTTATAGTTTTAACATGGTTTTCCTCTTTTTTCATTATATCATAAGCTTAACTTATTCGTCCAATCCCTAACACCTTGCTCCTCTACATAGTAATGAACATTTGCACCTGATGAAGATGGCCACATTCATTAGAAACATGAAAACAAGATGCATGCAGAAAGCAATATATTAAACATACCATAGGCAACACAGTAATTTTTCTTGGTTAGGCACTATGTGCCTACCATAGGCTTAGGCACTTCAATTAATATTAAACATGTGTAAGATTATAGAAACATATTTAGAATGCAAACAAAATCTAAAAATACTTTTATACATGTCAACTACTAAATGAAACGCCTGAGAGATATGGTAAGCAGTGCTTGGTAAAGAATTTCTCTAGCATGGAAGAAAATGACTACAAAATACATATAGGAAAATATTAACAGTTTTAATTTTTATACATTACAAGGGTCACCGTTATTCAATTACAATTTGTCCTATATATGATATGACTTTTAAATAGTTATGATAAAAGTGAAACACATGTATAAGTTGAACTTTTGTGTAAGTTTTTGTCGGAATGACTTGGTATTATTTTTAGGGTCATGCTAACCAGTGCCCTAAGGGCATTGGTTAAGGAAACCAAAAAAAGTAAAATCTCATTGAAAAACTAAGTTTATCACACTTCATGATATAAAATATATCAAGTTTCAAGGAGAATTTTACTTTTTTAGATCCTTAACCAATGCCCTTAGGGTACTGATTAGCATTCTCCTTACTTTTAACCTTTGGATGTATGAGTAATTCCACTACTTTGTCTTATCTAACTACCATCACTGAATCATTCAAATTCTGATAAATATTTGGGCAAATAATTATAGGAAGGTAGCATTACTCAAATATAGATACTTATTTTCTCCTGATTTTGATATAAATTAAATATGACTACAATAGTATTTCTGCATAGGAACAGTTAAAAAATGTAGCCATAGCAAAAAAATAAAATAAAACAAATAAACTTTATTTTATGGTCTATGCTACTTCCATTCGGTGGCATGTACAAGGCAAAAGAGAAAACTGTTCTGATTGTAACACGACTATTGGGTGAAATCTAAAATCTTACTTCAATAGAAAAACTATGACACTTTTCAAATTAATAATGATATTTGTACACCTTAAATTTGACAACTTGGGACACCTGGTTACTGGTTAATGGAATTCAAAAACTATGACAGTTGTTTAAAGAGTTTAAGGTAACAATTTATTAAGTTATTTAAATTAAATTTACATTATATATATATATATATATATATATATACACACACACACACACACACACACACACACACACACAAATTTCCTAACAACTGTAAGTTGCAGAAAGAGTATAGGTGGGACGCAGCTTTAGAGGGTCTCATCAGGGACATATTTGAGCATAAAGGCTCACTGGTCACGAAGAATGTGACGAACAAGCTGAGGAAAGGTAAGAATAAGGGGATGTGGGTGGATCCTGAGATCAGGAGGCAGCTGGACCAGTACTGGGCTACTGAGAAGTTCCAGGAGATCCAGTCCACAGCTCGGCGTAATCGAGCTTCTGATGGTGGCGCATGTGCTTGGACCGGCGGGTCTAAATCAGCCGCCGCCCATTACGACGAGCTGGTAATACTTAAAACTTTATTGACTTAGTATACTATTTAATGAGTTTTCATTTTTAAATATTCTTATGAATTTAAGATTATATTTTTCTGTACAGAAAGCACAAAAACAGCGGCCCCCCACTGCTATGGAGTTGGTGGAGAGGAAGAAGAAGTTGAAGTCGGGGGCATGGGTCAACGACAAGGCCCGTAACTATGCTATAAGCAAAAAAAAATAATTTAGTCTTTACTTGTAATTTATTATAATTGATTTGTTAATATTGATTATAATTTTAACTAAATCTCTTCATTTATACTTTGCAGGTGGGCTTCAACGAGAAGAAGGACGATGCCATATCACGTGCCTCACAGTCACAAGATGAGGCCTTGACTGATGATGGGCCCAGCCCTCCTATCTCCATCGACGATAATGCCATTTATTTGGAGGTCGTCGGGGGCAAGAACAAGAAGGGGCACGTGTATGGCCTCGGACACCTGGGAGGCGAGTTTATAGCTTCATCATCCGGCACGCCTGCTCCTTCCTATGCCGATACCGTCCCTCAGGAGCAGTTCAACCAAATGCAGGACACCATCACGCAGCTGAACACGGAGCTTCGGGAGAAGAGGGAGACAGAGCAGCAGATGGCGAACCAGATTGCACAGTTGACTCAGGCACACCAGCAGCTGATGCAGACAAGCATCGAGCAGGACCAGACACTGCGGCTGGTGTTGGAGCAGATGAGGATCCAGCCTCCAGTTGCTCAGGGTGATGCTCTGACGGTTGTGCCGCCTGTTGCCGCTCCTCCAGTTCCGCCGCCAGCTACTGATGATGCTACTCCAAAGGACGATCAGATTGCAGACGTTGGTGGCACGGACGCTGAGGATGATTGGGTTCCTCCACCTCCACCTCATCATGACTGATTTTTTTTTTTCATTTTTTAGATTTTAAACCATTCTTGTGCGACACTTTGGATTATTTTTTTTTTTTTATATATATTCAGTATTTTTTATGATTTTATATTTCATTAGTAATTTGGTGTGTTTTATTAGTAATTTTGCTAAACTTTAAAGAAAAAAAAAAAAATTTTATTTAAAAAAGTAAATTTAAAAAAAATTAGTAAAATCCAGTTTAGCGACCGAATTAGCAACCAACAATTCGGTCGCTAATATAGGTTAACAGTAACCAGCTTTAGCGACCGAAATAGCAACCAAAAATTCGGTCGCTAATGTAGGTTAACAGTAACCAGCTTTAGTGACCGAACTAGAAACCGATTATCGGTCGCTAAAAATGGTTACCCAATCAATGTGACCAAACGAGTAGCGATCGTTTTTTATTATTTAGCGACCGAAAATACGGTCGCCATTTAGCGACCGAATTTATATTCCGGTCTCTAAAATCTTAGCGACCAGGTTATTAGCCACCACCTTGAATCGGTCGCTAAATAAAATAGCGACCGATTTAGCAGGTGTAGCGACCGATTTTGTCGGTCGCTAAACAGATGATTTTTTGTAGTGTATATCGTCTTCCTAGTGTACATCTATGTTAAATCCAAGCTTATACATGAAACAAATATTCCTATCCTATATTCCTCAAAGAGGCCGAACCTATACTAATAGGGAAGTCATGGATTTTGCTTCAATTTTTGTTAAGTAACACTTGGTTTAGTCTTTCCAATACTCATAGTTGTTGAAACTAGAAGCATGAAACCAAACTAAATTTCTATCCTTGTTTTCAAGTTTGGCCAAATCCATGTATACTAGGGGAAAAGATATTATGTTTTAACTTTTTAAGTATAATACTTGTTTTGAACTCTTTATCAACTATGTTGTTGAATCCAAAATGGTTGTAATCAAATAAAGTTTCTAGCCTATTTTGTTGGTTATGGCCGAAAACTCTAACCTTGGTGTTAGTGGAGTTTTTGATTAAACCTTAGCTAAGTGATTAGTGATCATATATCTCTAATGCTCAAAGATCATGTATCTATTTTGAATCCAAGTTCCTATATCAAACTAAAATCTTTTGTTTGATTTTGTGCCTTGGCCGAAACTTAGAAGTTTTGGTGTAAAAGGATTTTTACTTCTAACTTGGTTAGATGATGTTTAATCTCTCTCTAATCCATTAAATTGTTGAATCCAAGGGGTTAGAGATCAAATCATGTTCTAGTCCCTATTTTCTATAAGGGCCGAAAATCCTATCTTAGTGGTTAGGTGTGTTTTGATTCAACATTTGGCAAATGGTCATGGTTTATGTCTTAAACAAGCTTTAGGATCATTAATCCATGAACTTAATAATTTTAGAAGTTCCTAGCCACAAACGCTTACTAAGACCATGACTAATTAGAGAGGATTAGGTAATTTATTTGCTTGCTTTGATTGGTTGATTTTGTGATTTGTTGAAGGTTAGTATTTCTGACGCGTACGTGTGTCGCCGATTTCTCGAAACAGTGTTAAGACTGAAAATCGGAGGTTCAAGTTCTTCAAGAGGTAAGGGGAGCTTACCTGAGGGATTTTTCCCAATAACTATTAGCTTTAGTATGGTCTGTATACTTGATATGTGGCTGTGGTGCTTTGATTATGTTGTTTACGTTGTGTTGTTTATTTGTGTATCGGTGATTGATCTGCTTTTAATTTATTTAATTATCTGTAGTTGTATATTATATTGCTATGATGCATGATCTGCCTGGTGATATAATTCTGGTGATGTTGTTGAATGTTGTTTGAGAAGCCTGACAGTGGTCAGTGCACAACCGATTAATCAGATAAAAGCTTTAATAAGCTGTGTAAATTATATTCAATGTTTTATGGGAAATGTTGGAATATAATAGTGGTGGAAAATATTGTTTTGGAAAAATAATGAGTTTTGAGAAATATTATTATTTTAATGATTTATTAATGAAAAAGTGAACTGTGCGTCACAGAGAGTGCGCAACTGTGAAAATATTTTACTACTGCTAATTTTTACGTAAGATATTCCGTAATATTGTAAAATATTATTTTACGAAATTAATCTGGGACAATAATTTAACCGTGATTTTATAAAATTGTTTAAGCGGGAAAAATCAAGTTTAGCTTAAAATGTTTTAAAAAGGCTTAGCTACGGCAATTTGGAAAATTAACAATGGCAAGTGTTTTAGAAATGGAAATGTGTATTTTTGAATAAACTTAAACCTCCTGTGACCATCTTTTCTGAAAATCATGTTTTCGGTATCTGGTGTTTTCATGAAAGAAACTTTCTATTTAAAAGGTTTTCTGAAATCAAGTTTTACTTGAAGTTGTTTCAAAGAGGGTTGAACTTAATAACCGAGACGTCGGGGTATTAAGGTTCGTTGTGTTATGGACTTGGGGTCCTTTGGACATTGAGCTCTTGTAGACGTGGTGTCTACTTTGTTAAAAACCTTGAGATGTTTTCTATTACCGCGAACCTAAGACTGATTGTAAGGTCTATAGGTGTCGTGATTGAGCACTCGGACTTTGAGGTCCTGTGTTATTAATGAGAGTTTTAAAAAGTGTTTTTAAACTATGGTGAGTCGTAAGCCATTTTGAGCTTCGGCAAATAAAGACTGAACACAAAGAAAAATGATGAGAACAAACGTTTTACATTCATTCATTGGCAGACGTGCCCACGTTGTGAAGTGTGGTACCTTAATGAGTAAGGTATTCCATGCCACGTTGTTTTGTGTGAATGCCTTGAGGTGTGAGGTATTTCATGCTACGTTGATTCATTGTGCCTTGATGGACAATGGAAAACCATATACGTTGATCACTATGCCTTGTGTTGGACAGTGTGCTATGGTAACCATATACGTTGATCACTGTGCCTTGTGTGGACAGTGTGCTATGGTAAACACGTTGTGCCTAATATACCTGGCAATCGAGCCTGATCAGCTTATTTACACGTTGTTGGGGATCTCCGGAGATTTAGCGAAATGTAGAGAACATTTATGGAAGTGTTCATGCATAGTTTTCAAACGTTGATGTTTGGGGTATGAAACCCATTGATAAAGTACTTGTTTACTTATGAGAATGTATGCTGCTATAATTGTATGTGTGTATATGCTGTTTTGTGAGTCGCGCTTTTAGTTATTGTGTTAAATCCATATATTGGCGTCTCACCCTTACAAATATACAACAGGTTTACTCTAGTCTACCGTATTCCTTTGGTGTACTAGTATGGACGAAGCGGAGGGATTCACTAAGTCGCTCGAGGACTTAACCCCTAGATGTTTGGAGAAGTATTCGTTAGTGGGAATGACCATAAGGGTATTCTCAATAACTGTCTGTTAGTTACGACCAGCTTAGGTTCTTTTTATGTGATGTCATGTGTTGAAATAAACTAAGTTGATAAAGATCTAATTGTGAAACTTACGAGGCAATATAGTTGTATGACTTCTGCATATGTATGGTTATGATTATGTCGTTGTTATGGAGTTAAAAGAAAAAAAATTTTATCACCATATTTTGAAGAGATTTACGTTGAGAAATTAATATTTTCCGAAAGCAACCAGCAAATAAAATCTTATTTTCCGCAAATGGGTAACCATGTGATGACCCGGGAGTAGGGTGTCACATTTGATGGCTAGGTTTAAGACATTGATTTACGGTCTAATATGCATGTTTAGGTATTGGGAACCTTGCATGGCAAGTACGAGATTAATCAGCGTTGAATCAAATGAGAACGTGTTCTAGGGTTTTCTTTATACTGTTTAGAACGCTTAAGAGGGCACAATAGGAAATTTAGGTTTAGGAAGAGATTAGGTATGTTTGAGGACTTGACCTTATTCCTTAGCTATAGAGGAGTCTATGTTTTAAATTTCTGGTCAATCGGATTGCAAACAAGCTCATAACGCGATAAAACGTATGAATCAGGAGTGCTGAACAGTATGGGGCACTGTGTGCAGGTTTCTGGGCACTGAGAGTTGGAAACGTGGACAAGTGTCATACTGTGATTCACGAAGAAGAGCGGTGTAGCCCCACCCCCACCAGTGTAAAATAAGAAAAAAAAAATTTAAAAATGTTAGAATTGAGTCATTTCATGGAGAAGAGGATAGAAGGTGGCAGAAGCAGAACATATATATATATATATATATATATATATATATATATATAGAGAGAGAGAGAGAGAAAATTTCCGGAAGAGTTTTTGATCAATCTGTTCATCCTATCGAGAATCCGATTATACCATTGTGATCCTCGCAACGTCTACTTCATCATCCTATATTTCTTTTCTTGATTAGGATAAGGTAAGCCTATGTCCTTTTTATGCCGGAATGCCATCGGCGAAGGTATTGAGGTTATCTCTCAATCCGTTTATCGATTTTGAATTCCGTCTTCAGATTAGGGTTACCCGTAACATGTGCTTCACAATAATGTGTTCAGGTGAATTTTTGGAGCCCCGAAAAGTGGGGAACTGAACATGGCATCATGCTAGAGGTGTGAAAAGAGCCCGTTTCGTTGCTCTAAATCTAGCCTACGATACTTCAGGTGGTAAAAAGAAGCCTCCTATCGTCGAAAATGGCTAAGTAGCATATTTTACATTAATGGTGTAGGGCGACCTAAACCCTACTAGTAGGCAAATAATTGACAATATCAATATCGCAATGGCGACTACTTAGTGGTACCAACGATGATATGGAGATTATAGGTTTATCGCCGTTAGGTTAATTTTATGATATTTGAGGCTGTCTGATTTTATCGTACTTGAGCTGCTTGCTATGTGCTGTTTGGATTAACATGTTAATTATATTTATTGTGTTTATTTGAATATGTTATTTTTATTTTATTTTTATTATTATGATGTGATTATTATTTTATTATATTTATGACGTTATTATTGTTTTATTTTGATTATGGTTGATAACATGTCTTGAGTGTATATATGTTTTATATGCGATGATATGCTTTGATGGCATCTAGGTGATGATATATGATATATAAGTGATGAATGTTGGGGGGAGAGTATGATATGTGACTTAGTCATGCCTAACCTAATTAATTTGTTAATATTTTCTGGATGATGATATTGAGGATACGTTGAGACCTGAGATACTATATGAAATGATAATGGAATGTTGAGGCACTAGGTTATGACCCGATACGAGTTGGCGAAGTTCATATAGATGCATGGTGTTGATCACAGCCTTGTGGGTGGAACACACAAGGTCAGAGTATCCGATTACGGATACCGGAGTTACGGGTGAGTGCCCTGTGTAACACCCCAGTTTTTACTGTACTTCAATAATAGTAAATATCTATATGTTTATATGTTTGTATTATTTTATTTGGTTTGAGTAACTTCAATTACTCCTTTAAAATGATTTTATTGAATGCGTTAGCACAGCCTTATTTCAATACAAGTATGTTTGTTAGACAATAATGTTATCTTATTGTCACTATTAATATTTATTTAGGAAATATTTTAAATGATATGATTGGGAGAGAAGTATTTTCATATTTTATTCTGTTTAATTTTAGACTTGAAAATAAATTGGTTTGGCATCAATCGGAAATTAATTTTGGACCTAGTATTTTCTTAGTTGATCAGTCCAACTATTAATCTTTACTCTAATTTGAATTTCGAAATCATATATTTATCAATCTTTATTTTTAGATCCAAAAACTAAAAACACATTTATTTTTAGGCTTAATATTTATCACTCATTTTGTAACCACTAATACAAAAATCAAAATTTTACTCTCTTCTCCCTTCCCTTTGCTGCCCAGACCGCGCCACCGTCCAAGGAGCCGCGTGTGCCGCCGCTCGCCATCGGTTCGCGTCGCGTCTTCGTACGGAGCTCCACCATCGTCCGACGCCATTCCCAGCCGCAGACCGCCATGGAACCGCCGTCCTCTGTCGTGTTTGCGTCGCTTCTGCTGTGTTTGACCCCCTCTAACCATCGTCTTCTTCTTCCTCATGGTGTTCGCATGAAAATCTATGGTTCTAGTCTCCTTTCGGAACTCGTCGGAGCCGTCGCCACTGCCGCCAGCCACTGTCGTGTAGCACCTCCAAAACAACCACTAAGACACCTTCTTCACCTTGGGTAAGTGTTTTACCCTCTAATCTCTTCTCTTTTGTAAATCCCCAAATTGATTTTGAAACCCTAACCCTAGCTTTTGATTCCTTTTATGGATTTTGAAATTAAAACTTGTTTTTATTCAATTGAGACTGTAAATTAGTGCTCTATTAAGTTAATTTTATTATCCTTTGATCAAATGATTTTTCCCCAAATCATGTTTATGAGCCATAAAGCCCCAATTTGATTTTTCATTGAAATTAGTTATGTTTTGTAAAATTAAGTATGCATTTATGAAATTGGGACTGTTAATTTAAGTTATGACAAATCAATTTCGCTTTCCTATAAGCAAATCTTATTTTCCCCAAAATTTGGTTTAGGAGTCATAAACCCAAATCTGACATTAGTTGAAAGTGACTCATCTTTGTGAAATTAACTATGATTTAATGAAATTAGGACTTTTAATTGATGATTTGTAAGTTTAATTTCATGATCCTTTTATCAAAATAAAGTTTCCCCAAGGTTAAATGCAACACTGATGGTGCTGCTAGAGGTTCCCCTGGTCCTGCAGGTTGTGGTGGCATTTTTCGTGACAGCAGTGCTGCAGCTTTGGGTTGTTTCCAAGTCAATCTTGGTGTCATTTTTGCCCTTCATGCAGAATTATATGGGGCTATGTTTGCCTTGGAAATAGCCTACAAAAAGGGATGGCACAATTTTTGGTTGGAATGTGACTCTCAGTTAGTTATTCATGCTTTTAAGTCTTTAGAAGTGGTTCCTTGGCAATTGAGGAATAGATGGAGAAATTGTTTGGTTTTAGCTAGTAAAATGAATTTTTGTTTTTCCCATATTTTTAGAGAGGGTAACTCCTGTGCAAACAAGTTAGCCTCTAAGGGTGTTTCCTCTAATGGCTTTGTTTGGTGGGAAACAATTCCTAGATTCATTAGTGAGGATTTTTTTCTCAATAGAATAAGATTTCCTCATTTTAGATTCAAATAAGGTTCCATGGGTAAGGTTTATGTCCCCCCATTTTATTTGTATTTTTCTCCTTTTTTAATGAATTGTGGTGTGCTGCAGATGATGGAGGATTGCTAAGGTGCCAACCTAGTTGGGATGTTAGCTAATCTTTGTGATGCTTTTGCATGCCTTTTTGTTTAAAAAATAAAATAAAATTGTGTGACGAGACCTCTTTTGCCTGAATTGGTTTTATTGGAGAATCAAAATATGTTTTGAGAAGTTAAATATATTTTCCTTTGATTGTATGTGTTGGAGATTATTGAGTTGTGGTTATGCTGTTTGACTGTTGTATGTGCTTGGACGTTTTCCTCTATGTTGATGTTGCGGTTGTGCTTGCTTGGGAGGGCAACCTTGTTCTTTTTGGAGTTGTCGCGGAGTTACCTGCGCGTGTTGTGAAACGTCAAAGGAACCGAGGCGTCGTTGACAAGGAAATGGACTATTGGAACTTTAAGTCGAAGATCTTCACTTGTTTTCAAAGGTAAGGGGAGCTTGCCTAGGGATATTCAATAACTATGTGCATGTGTGTATGTGTTGAATTGAGTGTTTGTGAATATTATTGTGATATTGAGCCAATACTTGAATAACTTGTTTACTTGAACTATTGTGATTATTACTTGAAGTTGAACATTTCTTGCTTTAAAGTGTTATGAATTATATATATGTGATGAACTGTCATTAACTGTGATATTTTTATTGTTGTGAATATATTACTGTTGATTGAAGTTTGAGAAGCCGGACTTGAGTCTGTGCTCAATGATTATAAGGATTAAAAGCCTTAATAAACCTTGAATAGAACTTTGAAAGTCTTGGTTTCAATTATAAAAGTTTCTTGTCTAAAGTGCTTACTTTAAAAGAATAAGATTCTGGCTTTGAAAAGAAAAGTTGAAGTGATTTTGAGTCAATAGAAACTACCTTTTATGATCTAAAGTCTTGTACGAGAGAAAATCTTTTTCGAACTATGTGTTTTATGAAGGAAAAACCCTTTGAAAATATTTGACCCTTTTTTCATCAAGGATTTCAAAGAGCAAACGAATTTCCTAAATGTTTTATAAAAGAGTTTGCAAAGGAAAATGATTTTCTCCTAAATGATTTAGAAACGTTCTGGTTACTTGGATAAGTGACCGAGGTTTTGTTTTGGATTTGATTTTCACTGAGCGAATGGTAAGTATATGTGAAAGAGAATCTAGTTCGCGAGATGTCGCCTCTAGTATTCAGTTATATGCACGTGATCTAGGATCCGTGTTAAGAATTATGGGCCAAGGGTCCTAATTGTGATGTATGGGCTAAGAGTCCTAATTTCGGAATTGAGGACGGTGCGTCCTAATTTCGTTGCTGCGGACTAAGAGTCCTTATCATGTTAGAGTAAAACATGGATAAAATCATAAGTGATTTCTACGACCACAAACCTTGGCTGCGGCATCGGTCTAAGGCGTTGTGATTGAGCACATCGGACGGCGTGTCCTGTCTTTTCTTTAAGTTCAAGTGATGGGGAATTATGAATAGTCGTTAGCTTTGAGCTTCGACAGCGAAAAAGAGTACACACAAAGAAAAACCTTGATAACGCAAAGTCTTTTATTTATATGCATTTCCCCTTAGCAGACGTGCTTAAGTAAACCAGATACAAGGTGGTATCTGAGGGTCAGTCCAATTGGCCCATTTGGAGGCATTCGAGACGTTGTGCATCTGGAGACCTTGGTGCACGAGGTTATGGTGGCAACTTGCCAGTGGGCATCAGAGCTTGACCAACTCTTTATTACTTCTATAATGAAACGGTGTGTTATCTCATGAGATTAAGTTAGAGCCTGAATATTGAAGTGTCATGCATTAATTTTATAAAACTGATTGCTCGGATATGAGACCCACTGATATAACACTTGCTGTCTTATGATCTTATCTTGATTATTGAATAAATGTTAATATGCTGCTGTGTTGTATGTATCATGTATATGGTTGTTGTATGGTATATCCAATTGTCGGTATCTCACCCTTACAGATATATCAGGTTTCTTCTGGTTTCGCTATTGTACCTTGGTACGCTAGTACCGATGTTGTAGAGGAGTCTTTCTAAGTCGCTCGAAGACTTGGTTTTAGCTATTTGATAGAGTGACCAGCTTAGGTTTTTGAGATGTTATAGATTTCTAATAGTATTTATTTGTATGGCTCGGAGAGCCTTTATTTTGAATGTGAAGTTTATAGCTCGGAGAGCATTTCTTTTGAATGAAAATCTAGGATTTTCCTTTTGGGTCCTGTATAGCTTGTTGATGTAATTATTTCCAAAATAATACTGTCTAGATGTATTTTAGTGTAACTGGAATTCTGGAATGAAAATGTAATTATTTTAGCAGATGTTCTTTTACTTGGGATGTTCGAATTACAGAGGAGACTCTGTCGAAATTTTTGTAAAAATACTAGTTTTATTCAAGTATATTTCTAAATTAAATAGACTTGCCAGGCTAGGATTGTAAGCCTATGTGCCGATCAAGGCTTAGGTTTGAAGTCGTGACAAATTTTTGTATCCAATTTCAGACGCTTAGTACTTATATAAATTATTTTCCGAAAGCAACCAGCAAACTATCTTTTTAATTTAAATTCCGCATGTGTTACGTAGTAATACCTAGTGGGGGTGTTACACCCTGCAGACGATGAGGTTTGAGAAAGACTACCGTGATAGTAGAGTCATGGGTGAGTGCCCTGCGGGCAATGAGGCTCGAGGAAGACTACCGTGATACTCTCATAGTCTTTGTTGAGCAGTGTGACTATTCTCCACCGAGGATGGAGACATAGTTTCATTTGAGTAATGGACCCCTAGCAGGAACTAGGGCGTGCACCGATGTTCATGGGCTTGGACGATTGACTTATATCCCTTATCAGACGAGGGATGTGTGACTGGATTAGATGGTGGCTACGTCAGTATACATGATCAGTTTCAGAGGGGTTGTTTGTAGGTATTTTATTAGCGGACGACTAGTCGTCAAAGCTAGTAATGAGGATGGAATGAAGATCGGGTGATGCATGTATGTGTGCCATTACTGTATATATGTTATATAACCTTTTCGGCTTATGATGATAGCATGTTTCTTATCTCCCTATTCCTTTCTGCATATGTTTTATTCATGCGATCAATATGAGAAGACTCTATGGAGGAGCCCGCTATTGAGGAGCTTGGTGGGACTCCTTATGAGACGGATGCTGGAGGACGAGTAGTGGACCTGAGTGGTTGAGTAGAGAGTTTGTGGCCAGTGCGTCTTTCTGCGAGTTGTTGTATCTTCAAATTTTTTTTTTGTCAGTTTGTACTTTTGGGGCTCTACTCTGATGTGGTACCCTATATAGTACCTTGTACCTTTATGTATATGTATATTTATGTGTGATGGCTATGTTTTCCGTTCTTTATGTTTAAAGTTTTAATATTTATGAGTTTCTGTTTTATATGTTTAACGCTGATATCGTGATTAAGTTATTAGTTAATTAGGCTATTGGTGTACTGTAACACCCCCCTTGAGTATTACCTCCTAATCACATTCGGAAATAAGTTAAAAGGAAAGTTTATTGGTTGCTTTCGAAAAACTTCCATTAACTTCATAAGTCTGAAAATATGGGGGCAAAAATTTTCTTTTTCTTCACTGCGGAATATTTTCAAAAGGAATAGTACACACAACACAAACATAATATCATACCCTGCTTAATGGCACATAAAAGTTGGATTTATTTATGAATCAAAACACTTCAACATGTAAACTTTTATGAGAAAATCTTTCCTACTAAAAGTAATAAGTTCATTACAAGGTTCTCCAACTACAACAATTTTCTTAAAACACCCGTCTCAACAAAACATCCTAAGCTGGTCGTTCTAATGGACAACTATTGGAAAGAACTCTGTAGTTCTCACCATAAAATTTTCACCAACCTCTTCGAGGATGCGGGATTAAAATCCCCATGCGAGGTTAGAACATCCCAACACCTCTTGCCCTTATGCACTAAGGTACTTCAGCCATAACTAGGAGAACCTGATATATTGTAAGGGTGAGATATCGTCATACGGATAATTATGATAAACTACATACTTGCAACACAAACAGCATATACAACAGATATCATCATGTTTACAGTATGTGAAAGATTAAACTAAATATAATATCACACCAATCCATCATCAACTTTGAAAAACCATGATGTTCATGAAAAATTCAACTTTGATGCAAGACTCCGGAGTTTTTCAACTTCTGAAAGGAGCTGATCAGGCTCGATTGCCAAGTATATTAGGCACAACGTGAATTTCCACTACACTGCCCAAACTCCTGGCGCAGCGTGCAACGTGCGTGGTGTAACACCCCCCTTGGGCATTACTTGTAACACGTGCGGATAAATCAAAAAGTTATTTGCTGGTTGCTTTCGGAAAATAAGTTTATTATAAGGCAGAAAACTCAGGTGTAAAATTGTTTTCTTCCGCGAATAACTCTAGAACAACATAAGACATACCCTCAATAGTAAAGTCATATTCTTAAAGAAGTCACCACAGCATACCATTTTTATTTTCAAAAGGAGAAACTTATAACAAAGATAATATTGCAACATCACAGTTACCGACCTTTTCAACATAAAACCCAAAACAAGACTCCTAAGCTGGTCACTCTACAAGACATTATCGGAAAGACCCCCGTGGTCTTTCCCACGAACAGATACCTCTTCAAGCATCTAGAATCTAAGTCCTCGAATGACTTAGTGAAGTCCTTTGCATCATCCATGCTAGTGTACAAAAGTACAACAGTAGTCTAGAATAAACCTGATATATTTGTAAGGGTGAGACGCCAATATATGGATTTAACACAATAACCGCATGCGCGACAAGAAGGAAAACATATACCCATATACATTTCCAAACAATATAAGCTTTCATAAATAAGCAAGTAGTCTATCACTAGGTTTCATACTCGATCACCGTCTTTTGAAAACAAATGCATGAACACTCCAATTTTCAACGTCTAACTTTTCACTTAATCTCCGGAGATCCCAACACCAACTAAATGAGTTGATCACGCTCAATTGCCAGGTATGCTAGGCACAATGTAGCCCGAATACCCTATTAAGGTATCAGACATAGGACAACAACGTAGCCCGAATACCCTATTAAGGTATCAGACATAGGACAACAACGTAGCCCGAACACCCTATCATTAAGGTATCAGACATAGGACGTGGGCACGTCTGCCAATGCATGCAGATAAAACATTTTGTTCTCGTTATTTTCTTTGTGCTCACTCTTCTTTTGCCGAAGCTCAAAACAGCTTACGACTATTCGTAAATTTCAACGTTTTAGACTTTTTAACATTAACACAGGACACGAAATACGTTTACGTTGGAAATTCGTTTTACGAAATACGTTTACGTTGGAAATTCGTTTTACAAAATACGTTTTAACAAGTATTACCGTTTTTAGTAATCCTACTGTAAATATTATCGGAATTGTCCAACGGTTGACGTTTTAAACACGTTTTAAGTCCAATTACGACTTTTCTAATAAAATTATTTTGGAAACTTATTTCTTTAAAACCACATTTTATAATATTTGAAAATTTCTTACGTATAAACTAGCAGTGCGAAAATATTTTCACGGTTACGTCCACACTAGGACTCATAAAGTGTTTTTACTCTAATAAATCATTAAAATAATAATATTTCTCAAAATTTCTTTTTTTTTTTCATATAAAATTTCCCATCTATATTATATTCCAATATTTCTCCATTAAACATTGAATATAATTTTTAAAGCTTCTTAAAGCTTTTATCTGGTTAATTGATTGGGCACTGACCACTGTCAGGCTTCTCAAACAACAATCAACAACAATATCACAGAAATATTCCCAGGCAGATCATACATCACAACACATGATAATATAATTGCAGAGAAACAATTTAAATGCAAAACAAACATCACAGATAAAAATAACGTAACTTAAACAACTTGAACCAAATTAAACAAGCATCACAACCACAGATAAATAGTACAGACCACACAATCACATATAGTTATTGGGAAAAATCCCTCAGGTAAGCTCCCCTTACCTCTTGAAGAGTTAAGCTTCCGATTCGAACTTTGACACGTTTCTGAAAATCGGCGACAAACGTACAAGCACAAATCCTTAGCCTTCAACAAATCACAAGTCACACAATCAACACAAGCAACATAAAATCACCTAATTCTCTTATGCTAGGTCACGGCCTCCATAGGGTTTAGTGGCTAACAATTCCTAAAATTGATTAAGTCTTTAGATAAATGATCCAAGTACTTGAGACAATAGGATTAGTGATAAACCAACTAAGTTTTGAATCAAAACTTCTAAGTCCATCTATCCTCTAGGTTCGACCTTGAAGGATAAATGAAGCTAAAGAATTTTGTTTGACAAACTAACTTGGATTCGACAAGAGTACATAATAGTAAGACAATATACAAGATCGTTTATGAAAGAAATGAACAAAAACATTTCCTCCAACCTTTGGTATAGGTTCGGCCAAAATGAGTTTATAGAGCTAGGGATTTTTGTTTGATGTAAGCTCATAGATCTAGAATATAGGGATGATAATAGGAGCATAGAAATTGGTTTCATATTTTTAGGATTTTTCTATGATTTTCTAGAGAATTTCAAACTTCTAGATCTAAGAATGTAAAAATATGATTCATGGCATAAACATGAGAAATACATGAAGATGAAAGCTTAGATGATCAAGGAGATGAGCTTTTACCTTTTGAAGATTGAAGAAATGAAGAAAATGATCAACCTTCACTTAGTTGAAAACTGGACAGCTTGAGGGTGTGATGGTTTGGTGAGTGTATCTCACAATATACTCATCCAAAAATCATAAACTTTGGCTTGTTAGAAAGATAAGACGAAAAGGAACAACTTTTGTGTTGAAGGTTTCATTTTGTTCGGATCATAACAGGGGTGAAAAGGGCCTTCTTTCTTCTGTTTCGTGTGTTGCTGAGAATTCTGGACAGTTTCGGTATTTTGAGCATATCTCCCAATCCACTAATCCGTTTTTGATGATCTTTATCTTGTTGGAAAGAAGAGAGAAAGAGGAACAACTTTTATGTTGAGAGTTTTCCGAGTTTCAGAAAGGAAGACGGTCATATTTTCGGTGGAGATTCGGTGTTCTTATGAGTTTTGTAACTTAGAGAAAATGGAGAAAGCTTGGTGAGGAAGATGAAGAGAAGGGGGGAGGGGGAAGCTGCGGTTTTGAGGGTATATATAGGAGTAATCTTATGCCTTGTTTGGTTTGTTAAGCTAAGATTAATAGGTTTTTAGGAATATGTAATTAATATAAGCTTAACCATAGTTAATACTTAACCTAACTAGGGTTAAAAACATGTGGCTCACATTTGATGGAGGTGTGGCTGATTTTGGGCCACACATAGTGACTCATCAAGGAGTCACTGATCCTATCCGTTAGCGGTTCCCGGAAATCCAGTACGCCGCACCGTCAATTACCCGATTTCGGGTTTTACGACCGAATCAAGTATAATAACTTATTTATTTTGAAAATTTTCAAAATAACCTATATCGTTGGAAATGAGATATAAAATCTATTCATTTCGTTCTCGGGTCAAAATTAGGTTTCCGATCAGTAAAATCTTACTGTCCGCAAAACGCAGACCGGGTTTCGTCTGAATTTTCAACCCAAAATTTAACCGTATACTTATAAAAATAAGTATGATATGAATATGATTTTGGTTTTCCCAAAATCAGTTTCTAAGTTTCAGATAAAAATATAAACGTTTATTTATATTTATACCGATCTTAGAAAGCGGCAAAATCGGGGTGTTACAGACTACCCCTCTTAAAAAATTTCGTCCTCAAAATTTCGTGACACAAAACTAGAAAGGATTGCTCAAACCTAAGGTTTTACTTTCACGAGAAAGTATGAATCTAGAAACTAGATCAATCAAAACTCAACATCCTATTGTATACTAAAGATGAGTTCTCACAAGTTCTCCACTCGATTAGAGAATCATCGAAACACACATACTTGTGTGTCAACACACATTGTTTCAACAAGGAAACAATTCAACAAAGTCTAACCAGAGATCACACAACAAAAATCTAACAGACCTATTCCCCAACATTCCCGAAAGACTCGACCAGCTCTGATACCACTAATGTAACACCCCCCTTGGGCATTACTTGTAACACGTGCGGATAAATCAAAAAGTTATTTGCTGGTTGCTTTCGGAAAATAAGTTTATTATAAGGCAGAAAACTCAGGTGTAAAATTGTTTTCTTCCGCGAATAACTCTAGAACAACATAAGACATACCCTCAATAGTAAAGTCATATTCTTAAAGAAGTCACCACAGCATACCATTTTTATTTTCAAAAGGAGAAACTTATAACAAAGATAATATTGCAACATCACAGTTACCGACCTTTTCAACATAAAACCCAAAACAAGACTCCTAAGCTGGTCACTCTACAAGACATTATCGGGAAAGACCCCCGTGGTCTTTCCCACGAACAGATACCTCTTCAAGCATCTAGAATCTAAGTCCTCGAATGACTTAGTGAAGTCCTTTGCATCATCCATGCTAGTGTACAAAAGTACAACAGTAGTCTAGAATAAACCTGATATATTTGTAAGGGTGAGACGCCAATATATGGATTTAACACAATAACCGCATGCGCGACAAGAAGGAAAACATATACCCATATACATTTCCATACAATATAAGCTTTCATAAATAAGCAAGTAGTCTATCACTAGGTTTCATACTCGATCACCATCTTTTGAAAACAAATGCATGAACACTTCAATTTTCAACGTCTAACTTTTCACTTAATCTCCGGAGATCCCAACACCAACTAAAGGAGTTGATCACGCTCAATTGCCAGGTATGCTAGGCACAACGTAGCCCGAATACCCTATTAAGGTATCAGACATAGGACAACAACGTAGCCCGAATACCCTATTAAGGTATCAAACATAGGACAACAACGTAGCCCGAATACCCTATCATTAAGGTATCAGACATAGGACGTGGGCACGTCTGCCAATGCATGCAGATAAAACATTTTGTTCTCGTTATTTTCTTTGTGCTCACTCTTCTTTTGCCGAAGCTCAAAACAGCTTACGACTATTCGTAAATTTCAACGTTTTAGACTTTTTAACATTAACACAGGACACGAAATACGTTTACGTTGGAAATTCGTTTTACGAAATACGTTTACGTTGGAAATTCGTTTTACAAAATACGTTTTAACAAGTATTACCGTTTTTAGTAATCCTACTGTAAATATTATCGGAATTGTCCAACGGTTGACGTTTTAAACACGTTTTTAAGTCCAATTATGACTTTTCTAATAAAATTATTTTGGAAACTTATTTCTTTAAAACCACATTTTATAATATTTGAAAATTTCTTACGTATAAACTAGCAGTGCGAAAATATTTTCACGGTTACGTCCACACTAGGACTCATAAAGTGTTTTTACTCTAATAAATCATTAAAATAATAATATTTCTCAAAATTTCTTTTTTTTTCATATAAAATTTCCCATCTATATTATATTCCAATATTTCTCCATTAAACATTGAATATAATTTTTAAAGCTTCTTAAAGCTTTTATCTGGTTAATTGATTGGGCACTGACCACTGTCAGGCTTCTCAAACAACAATCAACAACAATATCACAGAAATATTCCCAGGCAGATCATACATCACAACACATGATAATATAATTGCAGAGAAACAATTTAAATGCAAAACAAACATCACAGATAAAAATAACGTAACTTAAACAACTTGAACCAAATTAAACAAGCATCACAACCACAGATAAATAGTACAGACCACACAATCACATATAGTTATTGGGAAAAATCCCTCAGGTAAGCTCCCCTTACCTCTTGAAGAGTTAAGCTTCCGATTCGAACTTTGACACGTTTCTGAAAATCGGCGACAAACGTACAAGCACAAATCCTTAGCCTTCAACAAATCACAAGTCACACAATCAACACAAGCAACATAAAATCACCTAATTCTCTTATGCTAGGTCACGGCCTCCATAGGGTTTTAGTGGCTAACAATTCCTAAAATTGATTAAGTCTTTAGATAAATGATCCAAGTACTTGAGACAATAGGATTAGTGATAAACCAACTAAGTTTTGAATCAAAACTTCTAAGTCCATCTATCCTCTAGGTTCGACCTTGAAGGATAAATGAAGCTAAAGAATTTTGTTTGACAAACTAACTTGGATTCGACAAGAGTACATAATAGTAAGACAATATACAAGATCGTTTATGAAAGAAATGAACAAAAACATTTCCTCCAACCTTTGGTATAGGTTCGGCCAAAATGAGTTTATAGAGCTAGGGATTTTTGTTTGATGTAAGCTCATAGATCTAGAATATAGGGATGATAATAGGAGCATAGAAATTGGTTTCATATTTTTAGGATTTTTCTATGATTTTCTAGAGAATTTCAAACTTCTAGATTTAAGAATGTAAAAATATGATTCATGGCATAAACATGAGAAATACATGAAGATGAAAGCTTAGATGATCAAGGAGATGAGCTTTTACCTTTTGAAGATTGAAGAAATGAAGAAAATGATCAACCTTCACTTAGTTGAAAACTGGACAGCTTGAGGGTGTGATGGTTTGGTGAGTGTATCTCACAATATACTCATCCAAAAATCATAAAATTTGGTTTGTTAGAAAGATAAGACGAAAAGGAACAACTTTTGTGTTTAAGGTTTCATTTGGTTCGGATCATAACAGGGGTGAAAAGGGCCTTCTTTCTTCTGTTTCGTGTGTTGCTGAGAATTCTGGACAGTTTCGGTATTTTGAGCATATCTCCCAATCCACTTATCCGTTTTCGATGATCTTTATCTTGTTGGAAAGAAGAGAGAAATAGGAACAACTTTTATGTTGAGAGTTTTCCGAGTTTCAGAAAGGAAGACGGTCATATTTTCGGTGGAGATTCGGTGTTCTTATGAGTTTTGTAACTTAGAGAAAATGGAGAAAGCTTGGTGAGGAAGATGAAGAGAAGGGGGGAGGGGGCAGCTGCGGTTTTGAGGGTATATATAGGAGTAATCTTATGCCTTGTTTGGTTTGTTAAGCTAAGATTAATAGGTTTTTAGGAATATGTAATTAATATAAGCTTAACCATAGTTAATACTTAACCTAACTAGGGTTAAAAACATGTGGCTCACATTTGATGGAGGTGTGGCTGATTTTGGGCCACACATAGTGACTCATCAAGGAGTCACTGATCCTATCCGTTAGCGGTTCCCGGAAATCCAGTACGCCGCACCGTCAATTACCCGATTTCGGGTTTTACGACCGAATCAAGTATAATAACTTATTTATTTTGAAAATTTTCAAAATAACCTATATCGTTGGAAATGAGATATAAAATCTATTCATTTCGTTCTCGGGTCAAAATTAGGTTTCCCGATCAGTAAAATCTTACTGTCCGTAAAACGCAGACCGGGTTTCGTCTGAATTTTCAACCCAAAATTTAACCGTATACTTATAAAAATAAGTATGATATGAATATGATTTTGGTTTTCCCAAAATCAGTTTCTAAGTTTCAGATAAAAATATAAACGTTTATTTATATTTATACCGATCTTAGAAAGCGGCAAAATCGGGGTGTTACAGACTACCCCTCTTAAAAAAATTTCGTCCTCAAAATTTCGTGACACAAAACTAGAAAGGATTGCTCAAACCTAAGGTTTTACTTTCACGAGAAAGTATGAATCTAGAAACTAGATCAATCAAAACTCAACATCCTATTGTATACTAAAGATGAGTTCTCACAAGTTCTCCACTCGATTAGAGAATCATCGAAACACACATACTTGTGTGTCAACACACATTGTTTCAACAAAGAAACAATTCAACAAAGTCTAACCAGAGATCACACAACAAAAACCTAACAGACCTATTCCCCAACATTCCCGAAAGACTCGACCAGCTCTGATACCACTAATGTAACACCCCCCTTGGGCATTACTTGTAACACATGCGGATAAATCAAAAAGTTATTTGCTGGTTGCTTTCGGAAAATAAGTTTATTATAAGGCAGAAAACTCAGGTGTAAAATTGTTTTCTTCCGCGAATAACTCTAGAACAACATAAGACATACCCTCAATAGTAAAGTCATATTCTTAAAGAAGTCACCACAGCATACCATTTTTATTTTCAAAAGGAGAAACTTATAACAAAGATAATATTGCAACATCACAGTTACCGACCTTTTCAACATAAAACCCAAAACAAGACTCCTAAGCTGGTCACTCTACAAGACATTATCGGAAAGACCCCCGTGGTCTTTCCCACGAACAGATACATGTGACACCCTACTCCCGGGTCATCACATGGTTACCCGTTTGCGGAAAAATAAGATTTTATTTGCTGGTTGCTTTCGGAAAATATTAATTTCTCAACGTGAATCTCTTCAAAATATGGTGATAAATTTTTTCCTTTTAACTCCCTAACAACGACATAATCATAACCATACTTAGATATATAAGCATATACAGAAGTCATACAACTATACTACCTCGTAAGTTTCACACGTAGATCTTTATCAACTTCGTTTATTTCAACACATGACATCACATAAAAAGAACCTAAGCTGGTCTTAACTAACAGACAGTTATTGAGAATACCCTTATGGTCATTCCCACTAACAGATACTTCTGCAAGCATCTAGGAGTTAAGTCCTCGAGCGACTTAGTGAATCCCTCCGCTTCGTCCATGCTAGTATACCAAAGGAATACGATAGACTAGAGTAACCTGTTATATTGTAAGGGTGAGACGCCAATATATGGATTTAACACAATAACTAAAAGCGTGACTCACAAAACAGCATATACACACATATAGTCATAGCGGCATACATTCTCATAAGTAAACAAGTACTTTATCACTGGATTCACATTCGAACAGTCAATGTAACCTACACAAGATTTCATGGCACTTCATCATTCAACATCTAAAGTTTTATACTCAATCTCTAAAGATTCCAACAACGTATAAATGAGCTGATCAGGCTCCCACATGGCACATTGTCTACGAAAGAAGCAATGGTCAACTCAACATGGCACATTGCCCAATCATTTGGCACAACGGTCAACACGAAACATGGCACATTGCCCGAACTCCCGGCACAACGGTCAACGCAAATCATGGCACATCGCCTAAAACTCCCAGCACGATGGTCAACACAAATCATGGCACATCATCCAAAACTCTTGGCATGATGGTCAACGTAAGACATGGCACATTGTCCAAACATTCTGGCACAATGGTCAACAACAACAATTCATGGCACATTGTCCATCAAGGTACAATGGTCAACACGATAAATGGAAATATTATCCATACAACACATAATTTTCAACAACACATGACACATTGTCCACTAAGGTACAATGGTCCACTTTACATGACACATTACCCATCAAGGCGCAATGGTCGCAATGGTCAACACAACGCGAAATACCTCACACCTCAAGGCATTCACACAAAACAACGTGGCATGTAATACCTTACTCATTAAGGCACCACACTTAACAACGTCGGACACGTCTGCCATAAATACAAATGCAAATCATTTTATTCTTGACACTTTTCTTTGTGTAATAAGTTTCCTTTGTCGAAGCACAACAAAAGCTTACGACCTTCTCAGTTTTAAACGTCTTAAAACTTTTATTAAAACACAGGACCCCAAGTCCGAGTGCTCAATCACGAAACCTCAAAACCTTGCAATCAGTCTTAGGTTCGTGGTAGTAGAAAACATCTTTAAAAACCACCTTTAATAACTCGGTATACCATCTTGTATACGGTAGACACCAAGTCTACAGGACATCCAGTCCAAAGGACACTAAGTCCACAACGCAAAGAACCTTAATACCCCGACGTCTCAGTCATTAAGTTCAAACATCTTTAAAACAACTTTCAACTTAAACTGGATTTCTGAAAAACTTGTTAAGTGGGAAGATTTCTGTCATAAAAACACCGGGTATCGAAAAATATCATTTTCAGAAAAGACGGTCATAGAGGTTTAAGTTCATCTAAAATTACGAGCTGCCACTTCTAACATACTTGCCGTCATCGGTTTTCCAAATTGCCGTCGTTAAGTCATTTTAAAGTATTTTAAGCCAAAACTTAGCTTTTTCCGCTTAAACAATTTTCTAAAATCACGGTTCAGATATTTTCGCAGATTAACTTCACAAAATAACTTTTTATAATATTGCAGAATATCTTACGTAAAAATTAGCAATAGTAAAATAATTTCACGGTTGCGCCCTCTCTGTGACTCACAGCTCACTTTCTAACAATAAATCATTAAAATAATAATATTTCTCAAATAATTATTATTTTTCACAAATAACATTTTCCACAACTATTTTATTCCATCATTTCCCATAAAACATTGAATATAGTTTGTACGGCTTATTAAAGCTTTTATCTGATTAATCGGTTGTGCACTGACCACTGTCAGGCTTCTCAAACGACATTCAACAACATCATCAGAATTATATCACCAGGCAGATCATGCATCATAGCAATATAATATACAACTGCAGATAATTAAATAAATTAAAAGCAGATAAATCATCTAACACAGATAAACAACACAACGTAAACAGCATAATCAAAGCACCACAGTCACATATCAAGTATACAGACCACACTAAAGCTAATAGTTATTGGGAAAAATCCCTTAGGTAAGCTCCCCTTATCTCTTGAAGAACTTGAACCTCTGATTTTCAGTCTTGACACTGTTTCGAGAAATTGGCGACACACGTACCCGTCAGAAATACTAACCTTCAACAAACCACAAAATCAACCAATCAAAACAAGCAAAACAAACACCTATTCCTCTTTAATAGGTCACGGCCTCCTTAGGGTTTTGTGGCTCAAAATCACTAAACTTGCTTAAGTCATGGATTAATGATCCTAAGCACTTAAGACAATGGTTTAAGGATAAAACAACAAAGTTTTAAATCAAAAACCTCCTAATCCTCCAAATGGTAGATTCGGCCAAGACATGTCCATGAGGCTAGGGTTTTTAGTTTAATGATGAAGAGAAGTATGAATCACCTCTTGAAGATTGAAGAAATGAATAAAATGATCAATCCAAACTTGATGGCTTTTGAGACAGCTTTGAGGGTGTGTTGGTTTTGTGAGTATATCTCATGATCTACTCATCAAAAAATTACAAACTTTGGCTTATTTGAAAGATAAGAAGAAAAGGAACAACTTTTATATTGAAGGTTTTATTTGGTTCGGATCATAACAGGGGTAAAAATAGGCTTCTTTCTGCTGTCTCGCATGGATCTGAGGATTCTGGGCAGTTTCTGTATTTTGGTCATAACTCTCAATATACTCATCCGTTTTGATGATATTTATCTCGTTGGAAATAAGAGAGAAAGAGGAACAACTTTCATGTTGAGAGTTTTTCGAGTTTCGAAACATAAAATGGTCAGAAGTTGCGAGACAGTTTTGGCTGAGTATGAACATCAATGTGTGTTCTTAGATCTCAAAACTAAACCATGGATGAACATGTTGAAGAAAGCTTTAAATCAAGAAAAGTTGTGAACAAACTACACTTATATGATTGAGAGGATGAAGAATCACCTATTGAAGGTCAAGAAATGAGCAAGAATCACCAACTTCCTTTGAAATCTTGCTTCTTTGTTCTTGGAGAAAAGTAAGAACACTTGAGAACTTTGTGGAAACTTTGAGAATGTTGTGGAATGTGTGAGAATGAGCTTGACTCATCCAACTTAAGGGCAACCACCTCTTCTCCTTGGGCTTGTGCATGGGCCATGGTAATTGGGCTTAGATTCAATTGTTTTGGCCCACCAAAATGCTTAAGGCATACACATAATCTAAGAAACTTATATAAGTGTTTTATGAACAAAAGGCAATAGGAATGAAATGAAGTGTGATGAGGGGTATTTATAAGAATTTGGACTGCGAAAATAGGGACCAAAGAGCAAGGAATTCTAGTTTCATAAGGACCAAAGAGAAATTACTTTGAAGGACTAGTTTGCAAAATTCCAAAAGTATAAGGACTAAAATGCAATTTCCTACAACTTAGTCATCATGATGCCATGTGCACCATTAATGTGTTCACATGGGTGACTCATCATGCATGACTCAATGGTATTATCCATTAGCGGCTCCCGGAAATCCCGTAATCTGCTCCGCCGTTTACCCGATTAAATACTACGCCCGGATAAAATATAATATTTCACTTTTTAGTGAAATAATTCTAAAAATACATTATTGTGGGAAATAAAATAAAAATCTTAAGTTTTTCGTTCACGAATTAAAATTAGGTTTTCTGGTCAGTATAAATATACTGTCAGTGAAAATAGCAGGCCGGGATTCGCCCGTCGTTTCAACCTAAATTTTAATCGTAGCTTCCTACGTTCAAGTAGGATTGACTGATGAACTCCGTTTATTTAAAATAATTTGCTAACACTCATATAAAAATATAAACATAATCGTCCGCATTTCGATTATTTTGAAACAGTGAAAATCGGGGTGTTACAATACCTCTTCAAGCATCTAGAATCTAAGTCCTCGAATGACTTAGTGAATTCCTTTGCATCATCCATGCTAGTGTACAAAAGTACAACAGTAGTCTAGAATAAACCTGATATATTTGTAAGGGTGAGACGCCAATATATGGATTTAACACAATAACCGCATGCGCGACAAGAAGGAAAACATATACCCATATACATTTCCATACAATATAAGCTTTCATAAATAAGCAAGTAGTCTATCACTAGGTTTCATACTCGATCACCGTCTTTTGAAAACAAATGCATGAACACTTCAATTTTCAACGTCTAACTTATCACTTAATCTCCGGAGATCCCAACACCAACTAAATGAGTTGATCACGCTCAATTGCCAGGTATGCTAGGCACAACGTAGCCCGAATACCCTATTAAGGTATCAGACATAGGACAACAACGTAGCCCGAATACCCTATCATTAAGGTATCAGACAGAGGACGTGGGCACGTCTGCCAATGCATGCAGATAAAACATTTTGTTCTCGTTATTTTCTTTGTGCTCACTCTTCTTTTGCCGAAGCTCAAAACGGCTTACGACTATTCGTAAATTTCAACGTTTTAGACATTTTAACGTTAACACAGGACACGAAATATGTTTACGTTGGAAATTCGTTTTACAAAATACGTTTATGTTGGAAATTCGTTTTACAAAATCATCAAAATCACTTGAAATTCATTTTATTTTATAAAATCAATCTTTTGAACCTGAAAATATGGTTTTGATACAAATTCTTCATTTTAACAAGTATTACCGTTTTTAGTAATCCTACTGTAAATATTATCGGAATTGTCCAACGGTTGACGTTTTAAACACGTTTTAAGTCCAATTATGACTTTTCTAATAAAATTATTTTGGAAACTTATTTCTTTAAAACCACATTTTATAATATTTGAAAATTTCTTACGTATAAACTAGCAGTGCGAAAATATTTTCACGGTTACGTCCACACTAGGACTCATAAAGTGTTTTTACTCTAATAAATCATTAAAATAATAATATTTCTCAAAATTTCTTTTTTTTTTCATATAAAATTTCCCATCTATATTATATTCCAATATTTCTCCATTAAACATTGAATATAATTTTTAAAGCTTCTTAAAGCTTTTATCTGGTTAATTGATTGGGCACTGACCACTGTCAGGCTTCTCAAACAACAATCAACAACAATATCACAGAAATATTCCCAGGCAGATCATACATCACAACACATGATAATATAATTGCAGAGAAACAATTTAAATGCAAAACAAACATCACAGATAAAAATAACGTAACTTAAACAACTTGAACCAAATTAAACAAGCATCACAACCACAGATAAATAGTACAGACCACACAATCACATATAGTTATTGGGAAAAATCCCTCAGGTAAGCTCCCCTTACCTCTTGAAGAGTTAAGCTTCCGATTCGAACTTTGACACGTTTCTGAAAATCGGCGACAAACGTACAAGCACAAATCCTTAGCCTTCAACAAATCACAAGTCACACAATCAACACAAGCAACATAAAATCACCTAATTCTCTTATGCTAGGTCACGGCCTCCATAGGGTTTAGTGGCTAACAATTCCTAAAATTGATTAAGTCTTTAGATAAATGATCCAAGTACTTGAGACAATAGGATTAGTGATAAACCAACTAAGTTTTGAATCAAAACTTCTAAGTCCATCTATCCTCTAGGTTCGACCTTGAAGGATAAATGAAGCTAAAGAATTTTGTTTGACAAACTAACTTGGATTCGACAAGAGTACATAATAGTAAGACAATATACAAGATCGTTTATGAAAGAAATGAACAAAAACATTTCCTCCAACCTTTGGTATAGGTTCGGCCAAAATGAGTTTATAGAGCTAGGGATTTTTGTTTGATGTAAGCTCATAGATCTAGAATATAGGGATGATAATAGGAGCATAGAAATTGGTTTCATATTTTTAGGATTTTTCTATGATTTTCTAGAGAATTTCAAACTTCTAGATCTAAGAATGTAAAAATATGATTCATGGCATAAACATGAGAAATACATGAAGATGAAAGCTTAGATGATCAAGGAGATGAGCTTTTACCTTTTGAAGATTGAAGAAATGAAGAAAATGATCAACCTTCACTTAGTTGAAAACTGGACAGCTTGAGGGTGTGATGGTTTGGTGAGTGTATCTCACAATATACTCATCCAAAAATCATAAACTTTGGTTTGTTAGAAAGATAAGACGAAAAGGAACAACTTTTGTGTTTAAGGTTTCATTTGGTTCGGATCATAACAGGGGTGAAAAGGGCCTTCTTTCTTCTGTTTCGTGTGTTGCTGAGAATTCTGGACAGTTTCGGTATTTTGAGCATATCTCCCAATCCACTTATCCGTTTTTGATGATCTTTATCTTGTTGGAAATAAGAGAGAAAGAGAAACAACTTTTATGTTGAGAGTTTTCCGAGTTTCAAAAAGGAAGACGGTCATATTCTCGGTGGAGATTCGGTGTTCTTATGAGTTTTGTAACTTAGAGAAAATGGAGAAAGCTTGGTGAGGAAGATGAAGAGAAGGGGGGAGGGGGCAGCTGCGGTTTTGAGGGTATATATAGGAGTAATCTTATGCCTTGTTTGGTTTGTTAAGCTAAGATTAATAGGTTTTTAGGAATATGTAATTAATATAAGCTTAACCATAGTTAATACTTAACCTAACTAGGGTTAAAAACATGTGGCTCACATTTGATGGAGGTGTGGCTGATTTTGGGCCACACATAGTGACTCATCAAGGAGTCACTGATCCTATCCGTTAGCGGTTCCCGGAAATCCAGTACGCCGCACCGTCAATTACCCGATTTCGGGTTTTACGACCGAATCAAGTATAATAACTTATTTATTTTGAAAATTTTCAAAATAACCTATATCGTTGGAAATGAGATATAAAATCTATTCATTTCGTTCTCAGGTCAAAATTAGGTTTTCCGATCAGTAAAATCTTACTGTCCGCAAAACGCAGACCGGGTTTCGTCTGAATTTTCAACCCAAAATTTAACCGTATACTTATAAAAATAAGTATGATATGAATATGATTTTGGTTTTCCAAAAATCAGTTTCTAAGTTTCAGATAAAAATATAAACGTTTATTTATATTTATACCGATCTTAGAAAGCGGCAAAATCGGGGTGTTACACATGGAATGTCCATAGCATACTGTCCAACACAAGGCACAGTAATCCGGGCTAATGGACTTCATTGTTCATCAAGGCACAATGAAACAACGTAGCATGAAATACCTGGCCTTCCAGATATTCACACGGAACAACGTAGCTTGAGATATCTGACTCTTCCAGATATTCATACAAAAACAACGTGGACACGTCTGCCAAAAATGAATGCATGAGAAAAACCACTTTTGTTTTCCACTTTTCTTTGCGCATCATTCTTTTCCTTTCTGTCGAGGCACAAGGCTCACGACCTTTTGTAACACCCTGTTTTTCCCATGCTTTCTGTAGTAGTAAATACATATTTAAATGTGTTTATTTTAGATTAAACTCAGAGGATGATTTTAATTAAATTAAAATCATTTTCTTGTGTTGTTATATCATACGAAGTCATGGTAAAATTTTCGGTTGAAAATTCAGACGGAAGCCGGTCTGCGTTTTCACTGTCAGTACAAGTTTACTGAGCAGGAAACCTAATTTTGACCCGTGAACGAAACATTTATTGCTTCTATCATGTTTCCTTTAACATTGGTTAATTTCAAAAATTTGAGTTCGGAAATAAAATATAATATATTACCCGGGAGAAATCTTTTGAAAATATGATCGAAAGTGCAACCGGATACGCAATGGAGCAGAGTAGGAGACATAAAAGGCTTGAGGTGACATGAGGGAGTGAGGTGACTCACTAGAGGTATGGCCTAAGCTTCCTCCTAAAAAGTGGTCATGATGACACTTTTTGAAATATAGCGTATTATATTCTAAAAACCCATTTTTCTCTCTCTTCTCAAACCAAACAAGGCACAAGATCAAAACTTGCTCTCCAAGCTCATTCTCTCTCCAAAAATTTCGTGCTCCCCTCTCCCTCCTTTATATAATCATCACTCATCTTTATTCTCTCATTTTCTTCCTCCATCTTCATACTTCTTCAACTTCTTCCATTTTTTTCTTTTTTCAAACACTTAAAGCTTCCATTTTTATTAGTCTTTTCCACTTGAGTTCTTCATTAAAGTTCTTCCTTGTACTAAGGACTTCTATCGCGGAGAAAGCAAGGACGTTCGCGGTACTTCTATTCAAGCATCTAACCTCTTTACTTTCACGGAAGGTAAGAGGGGATTGCCTAGGGATATTCAATGACTATATGCATGTGTGTATGTGTTTAACTTGAGTGATTTGAATATTATTATTATATGGAGCCAATACTTGAATGACTTGTTTACTTGAACTATTGTGATTATTACTTGAAGTTGATTATTACTTGCTTTAAAGTATTGTGAATTATATATATGTGATGAACTGTCATTAACTGTGATATTACTGTTTGAGATATATTACTGTTGATTGAAGTTTGAGAAGCCGGACTTGAGTCTGTGCTCAACCATTATAAGGATTAAAAGCCTTAAAAAGCCTTGAATAGAACTTTGAAAGTATTGGGTTCATTTATAAAAGTTCGTTATTTAAAATGCTTACTTCAAAAAGAATAAGATTCTTGTTTTTAAAAGAAATGTTGAAGTGATTTTAAGTCAACAGAAACTACCCTTTCATGATCTAAAGTTTTGTACGAGAGAAAACCTTTTTCGAACTATGTGTTTTATGAAAGAAAAACCCTTTGAAAATATTTGACTTTATTCCATCAAGGATTTCAAAAACAAACGAATTTCCTAATTGCTTTATAAAAGATTTTGTAAAGGAAAAGGATTTTCTCCTAAATGATTTGGAAACGTTCCGGTTACTTGGATAAGTGACCGAGGTTTTGTTTTGGATTTGATTTTCACTGAGCAAAAAAAGTAAGCACATGTGAATAGGAATCTAGTCGCGAGACGTCGCTCTAGTTTTCCGTGGTATGCACGTGATCTAGGATCCGTGTCAAGAATTATGGGCCAAGGGTCCTAACCATAATGTTATGGGCTAAGAGTCCGAATCTCGGAATTGAGGACTGTGCGTCCTGATTTCATTGCTGCGGACTAGGAGTCCTTATCATGTTAGAATAAAACATGGATAAAATCATAAATGATTTCTATGACCACAAACCTTGACTGCGGCATCGGTCTAAGGTGTTGTGATGAGCACTCGGACTGTGCGTCCTGTGTTATTGATTTTCAGGTGATGAAGAAATTTATGAATAGTCGCTAGCCTTTGAGCTTCGACAACGAATGAGAACGAACACAAAGAAAACATCGAGAACTAAATGTTTTACATTTGCATTTATGGCAGACGTGCCCGACGTGGTTTTAACATGAGACCTTAACAGGAAAGGTATCATGTGACGGTGTATTATCGTTGTTCTTAAAATGGACAATGAGACGGTGTACGTGTATCGTTGTGCCTAAATGGACAATGAGACGGTGTGCATAATCGTTGTGCCTAAATGGCCAATGAGACGGTGTATTATCGTTGTGCTTAGCTAGCCAATGAGACGGTGTATCGAGCCTGATCAACTCATTTTGAGGATGTTGGGATCTCCGGAGATTAAGTTTAGAGCCTGATGATTGAAGTGTCATGCATTATCTTTATAAAACTGATTGATTCGGGTATGAGACCCACTGATATAACACTTGTTTTATCTATGAATAATGCTTAAATGCTAATATGCCAATGTGTTGTATGTATCATGTATATGGTTGTTGTATGATATATCCATTTGCCGGTGTCTCACTCTTACAGTTATATCAGGTCTCTTCGGGTTTTGCGGTAGTACCTTGGTACTCTAGTACTGGTGTTGTAGAGGAGTCTTTCTAAGTCACTTGAAGACCTAGTGTTAGAGTTTGGGAAAGTATTCTGATTGGGGGATGGCCACGAGGGGTCTCTCCAATGAATATTTGATAGAAGGTCCAGCTTAAGAGTCTGAGTTGGGTTGTATATCTGACGAGGTCGGTAAATGTAGTGTTATATACATCCATCTGTAGTTTAAACTTTTTCTTTCGAAAATGGAAACTTAGAGAAATGTTGTATGTCATGGTAACTTTGTTAGAATGTGACTTTACATTTTAAATGTATGTATTATGGATTTCAGAGTTATCCTTAAAGAAAAATTTTATATACCCCAGTTTTCTGACTTAAAAGAAAACAATTTTCCGAAAGCAACCAGCAAATTATCTTTTAATTTAATTCCGCATGTGTTACGTAGTAACACCTAGGGGGTGTTACACCTTTCAACTTTTTCGATATCTTACAAACTTTTATTAACAACACAGGACTTTAAGTCCGAGTGTCGAATCACAACAGCTCCAGACTTATGCATCAGCCATGGAACTTTGTGGTCGTAGAAAATCAACTTTTACCTTCTTATCATTTCCATTCAACGCATATGGAACAACAGTCCATAGCAACATTCACTGGAACATAGTCCACAACAACGTAACACGGATCATAGATCAACGTGCTTCTAAAACACTAGTTACCCGACGTCTCGGTCACTAGGTTCAACTTTTCAACTTTTCTTCCTTTTCGCTCAGTGAAAATACAAATCCAAAAACAAAACTTCCGTAACTTATCCAAGTTATCGGATATTTTTGTTTCAATAAAAAAAACCTTTTTCGAACAACATTTTCTTTTGAAATTCATTTTGAAATCATATAATAAAAAGATATTTTTTTGTTCTAAAAGCATATCTTTATTTTGGAAAAGATCCTCTCTTTCTAGAATAAAGGCTTTTTAAGAAGGATTTAGTGTAATATAAAGAGGACTAAAATCTTTCGGCAAAGAAACAAAATTTTAATTTTTCATTGTAACGAGTTTTTGAAATTTCATGTTTTTATGGAAAACATCCCTAACAGCTTCCTAAAATAAAAATTTTCCCACCTTTGTAAAGAAAATCTTTATTTTTAAAATTCTTAAATTTTTCACTAAAGATTGATAAAAAGATTAACCTTCCCTTCAAAGAATAGTTGTCAACTTGAAAACATTTTCTCTTTTTGCTTTAATATATGTTTTATTGAAGCTTTTATCTTTACTTTAAGGATTGGGCTCTAACCAATGGTTAGGCTACTATGCAACACACATTCAACAATTCACAACATAACAACATAATATATTCAATTATACATTTTAATTCAACATGTTATCAATAGCACATGACTCAGTCAAAGTAACAACAACTTTATCACAGCATCATAAAATTAAACACACAAACACATCACTATTCATCTTTTTCACACATCAACAACAACAGTCAACAAAATCAAACAATCCAAACACACACAAGCATATAGTTACCATAATTATATCATCCCTCAGGCTATCTCCCCTTACCTAATTCGACGGGTATACAAGGTCTTTGTTTCTGCGTTGCCCAGAGCGAACTTCCTTTTTCTCACCGTGTGCCGCAAGTCTACGAATTAAGCGAACGACTTAAGTTAAACCAACAAAGTTGTCTTATCTTCCTAAGCATAGGTTTTTGGCTATGGCTGGAAAAATGATGCTAGAGATGTCCAATCTTTTTCAATTTCTTGGATTGTATTTTGTTCAAGACTTACTTTTATAAATCCCATATTTTTTATATATTTACATTAACACTTGTTTATAGTCCATTTTATACCAAAGTCTTTACTTGAAGACAATATAAAAAAAACATATTTTTTTCCTTCAAAAAATTGAGTGAACTCTTTTATAAAATCCTTTTCAAAACAGCTGTGAGTTTTAAATTGTGAATGATTATTCAAATGACCTTCAAAATCCTTGAAAATTTAATTGGAGGTACCCAACTCACATACAAACATATGGTAGTTGGTCCCATGTCAAAATTCGAAAGCATTAATTTATTAAAAATCCCACACTGCCTCTATTTGTTCAGGATTTTCCAGAAATCCAAGTTCACCCACTTGCAAATTTAAGAAATTGTTTCTCTTTACATACATATTTAAAAATTCTAAAACTTCAAAAAAAAACTTTAGTTATACTTTGGTAATAACCCAGAAAATTTTATAAAGGTTTTTAACTTTCAAAATCATATTTAAAATCATCATGCAACCAACTATGTTCTTATTTTCACAGTCAGAATTTAATTCTACTTTGAGAGGTGTTTTAACCCAGTAAATCTTATCCAAATACTTACATATTATATATCAAATTGAAGCCCCAGAAGTCTTATTTCCAAATATGTATTTATTTCACAGAAATACATTTTGTATAAAAATTTATGGACATACGAAAAATATATATCATGCTGCCAGAATCAAAATCTACACAAGTTTATCCACATCAAGTTACAATCTTCACTCTAGCATCATCCACAAGCCATAGAACCAACAAGCAAGGGTCCTAGACCCTCAAAAACATACATGCAAACATACAACATAAGGAAAATCATTAAAACACTCTATCTCTTTCTCATGCATGTCATCAAAATAGTGATTTTTAATTAAGTGTTCTTCTTAAAAATACAAAACATGGTCTTTTCAACTTTTTGCCAAGATACATGAAATCTATATGAAAATCAAAGTACTTTATCTTCTCAAAAACTTAAAACCAACCATTTTCAATTTGGTACCTCATGCATGTAAAAACTTAGGATCAAAACAACATGCTTGTGAAACTCTTTGAAAAAAAATCATCATCCTTCCTCCATTAGGGTTTTGGCCACCCATAAAAATGATCATAGGAAATTCTTTTTCAACATGCAAAGGTTGAAGAAAATTGTAAAGATGTTAATAAGCTTAAATCAATTGATTTCATGTACATGCACTTAAAGAAAAACCAACTTTCAATAGAACTTATGAACATGCAAGTTGATTGTAAGAACTCAAAAGAAAAGAGCAAAGATTTTAGAGTTTATACCCTCTAAATGATGATGATGAAGAGCAAGAGATGAAGTTGAGTATGGATGTTAGCTTCCAAGTTTAAAGTGTAGAGGTTGAAGATGATGAATAGTATAGTTAGAAAATTGGCAAGAGTTTGGCTAGGGAATGGAAAAAGAGATGAATGAATGAGAAAGGAGGGGTTATTTATAGGGGAGAGGGGGTGCAGCCCTCTCTAAATTTCTGCAATTTTTTTTAATTTTTTTAACATTAATAAATTCATATTTTAATTTAAATGTAGTAGGTTTCTAGGAAATGTAAAATAATTATTACATTTGACATAATTATTGTTGAATAGTGACATAAGTCACTATTCACATCAAATAGAATATTTCCAAAATCTGGGAAAATCAGATTTAATTATTTCGGGTTCGTTCCGGTACCAATTGTTACGTAACGGTATAAACCGATCGTATGTTTTATTTGTAAATTTCACCAGGAAAAATTCATATAAAAATAAATAATTTCTACGATCATAAAAATAATTATAATTGGGTTAAAAAAAATAATATTTTAAATTTTCGAATTTTTAAGATTATTTTCGGGTCAGTAGGGTTTTACTGACTGCGAAAACTCAAACCGTAAACATCGGAAATTTTCTTCTTGAAAATTCAACTGTATATTTTTAATATAAAATAAATAAAGATGACTTAATTTGGTCTTATCAAAATAATTTATCACCAAAAATAAAATCTTAAATATTCACATAATCACAATTTACAGACATGCAGAAAATCGGGTGTTACATAACTTATGTAAATGGCTAAAATGATGAAAAGCATTTAATGGAAACACTATTTACATCAACCTTTCAAGGGTTTCCTTATCAAGTCATTTCAAAAATCTGCACCAATGAAAATTGGACAAAATTTGTTTCGTTCCGGTTTCATTTAGTTCTTAACGGTGAAAATCGATCGTATTTTACTTCTTAAATTTTCTACTAGAAAATTCATATTAAAATAAATGTTTCAAAATTTAAAATAATAAACACACATATACATTCATAATCATAGAGTATTAAGAAACGGAAAAAAAAATCGGGGTGTTACATTACTACCCCACTAAAAAATAAATTTCGTCCTCGAAATTTCTTGATTCCGAGTTAGACAGGATCTTGTATCCCAAGATCCTATATTGTATTTTTCGTTGCATACCACTCTCCTATTGATAACCTCATAACACCATTGATCTCCAAAGTTCATTACTATACTTTCCATATCTAATTATTCCTCAGGTGATAAAGAAATTCACGCTTATTCTTTGTTCTACTTGTCCCCAACATAAAATCGTTTAGCTTCGATTCCTGCTTTCTATCATTAACAAATCTATCTTAATTTCTCACACATCAAGACTTAATCCCCTCGTCCTTCAATACTAATCCATTAGAAAGACCTTCATTCGATATCTTGAACTATTACTGTCAACATCAATATTTAAACTCAGATTCCCACTTTTCTTACAACATATATATCAGTTCCTATCCAAAATTTTATGTCATATTTTCAGTCGCTTCTTTCCTCTCATTGCTAACCCCAGAACATAATTCATCCCTATGTCATTCTCCTTCATCCTTGAAATTTTCTACCATCAGATCGTATTCACTATTCATGACCTTGAATCTTTAGTCCTCCCATATGAGGAACAAGATTAAAACTTAATCACTTATATTTTTAATCACCGATCCATTTGAAACTGCTTTCTCACATCTGACTTTCACTTTTAACACTATGATCAAAACTAATCTTTACTGAAACATATATCAATTTTCTACTCAAAGTATACCATTATAGTCTTAATCCTTCTAACGCAGTCTACTTTCCTAAGTTATACCAAACTCACATATTTCAAGTCTCCAATCAACCATCGTGATATTTCTTAGGATAGACTAAAATCATAATATTACTACGTAAGGTAGGATTATCTAATTCACTAATTTTGTACTTCTTTTAGAAACTTATTTTCCACAAAAGCTTATTTCTTCCTCTCGAATCCACTTAAAGGGAATTACTATTCACCTTCGGTTCACAACACATGCATTAGTTTCCTTTAAACATATTCTACTTCCTCAAATCATAATCCTACATTTCAATTCTAAAGAATCATGATTTTACTCTTTTATGCAACTATAACCAAAAAGGAAATCATCTTGTTTTGAATCAACTAAAGCCATAAATCTTGAACTTCTCTAACAACTTAGTTTTGCTTAAGAACTCCTCTATACTGCTCCTGCTCAGCTTAGGGCAACTAATATAGTCGTTTCTCTATAAATCTCCAAACTTATAAAATCATTCTTAACCATAGATATCGATCATTACTCTAGATCCTGTTAATAGTGTTCTGCCTTGATCAACATTTGATTCATAAAAAGTTCCTCACTTATTGTTATTGATCTTGAGGATCCATATCTTATCCGTCACCACTATACCTCAACAAAACTTTCGTCACTTCTTATTCATTCAGTTAAAGAGGTGATCGTGGTTAAATACTACGCTTACTCCAAACCATCTTTCTAAAGATCAGATCATTTCTCTAGACTTCCTTTCGCAACATTTTGTCCCAAATCCTGATAAAATCTATTAAAATCGTCTTGCTTCACGACGTCAAACTTAAGGTTTCTCACTTGTAAAACAGCTCTAATTCTCAATAAAACTTCTACTGTAGGGATGATCATACTTAGGAGTTAAACCTACTTCCCACTAATATACTAAAGATATATCGCTTTTTACTAGTCCATCGAGTTGAGAGTGATCAGTTGGACTTAGCCTCAACCTGATCCTCTACACTCAGAGTGGGCTTTACCGATGAACGTTGGTAAATTTCGGATCTTCATTTGAAAAGATACTCGAAGATACTCCATGAAGCTTGATTAGTCCTCTGATACATATTTCGGTTAGCATCTCTATTGTGTAGTAAATCTTAACTCGTAAGAAGGGTGTCAACTTCGTCAGTCTGCTTACGATCACTTGAATTCAAACAAGTCCTCTTAGAGGTTTTCTAATAAACTCATAACAAAAATCCAAGATGACGCCAACATCTTAACAAGGGAAGTCTTAATTGTCAAATTATCTCTTTTTCACTGTATCCGATTAATTCCGACATGTCGACATGAAACAGATATATCCTCATGACTACTGAGATAGGTCATATGTCAATGACGTTTTAGAAAGAGGAAAAAAATATATACATAGGGTAAACTTGATCAAGGATGACAAGTCCCTTCGAATCTATAATAAGATAAGATCTTGAAGATTAAAGAAAGAAATTTTCAAGAAAAGAAAATTTTTCTTTTCACTTTCACAAAAGCATAGAGGAGAATCTCATCAATTTGAAAGAGGCAGGAACATTCCGTATGGAAAAAGATTCTTCTATTAGGTTCAGGGATGTAAAAATGCATGGCCAATACACATTTACAAACATGAATCTAATAAAGTTGCTCCTTCCATTAGAATTTTCCTTCGATAGTTTTAACGCTAAGAGTATTTGACTTACTATAAGACGTTCATCAAAGGAAGATTTTAAAGAAAAATAGTCTGACAATTTGGACTGGGTCGTGTTTACTAAAAGTAAAAGTGAATAGCATAAGTTTTCATCAAGAAACTTTTGTTACTAAGAAATCATTCGGGTTATAACTCAAGAAATAGTTATAACCAATTCATGAAGTCCTGATAGATTTCAAATCAATCTTAGAAAAGTTTGTCTGACACACGCAACGGGATTACTATGATTGTTTGATACAACCATAGGGACTCGAGGAACAATTGTCAACTAACAAGTCCATAAGAATTAAATAGTACAGTGAAGAGTTTTCTTAAACAGAAGACACCCATTATAAAGGAAAGGTTCGGATAGCTTGTTTTGACTTTGAACAAGTACGATGGGCTTTCTAAACATGCTTAATATTGGTTTGTTGTCGTCCTCCGCATCCCTTTCTGAACTCCGTACGATAACCAAAGTCTTAATCCGTCTCTCAGCCATGTAAAGACAGCTCCTTGATAAGACTTTGAAAATAATCCGTTAGCCCAACAACTACAAGTTTTAGTCACTGTCTGCGGTCATTTTCACAAAACTGATGCTCCATCCTCATAAGCAACACTGATACTCTCACAAGACACTCTTGGTCCCGCAACTATTCTAACATCAGACCTCCCCTTTTATTCAAATCATTTGACTTGACTAACTTTGAAGGCGATATCCTATACGAAGCGGTGAAGACTCGATTGAGTCTAGGAACTAGATTAATCAAATACTTAATATCCTTTGCAGGGACAAACCTGGAACAATCTCAGGGAACATTCTCGAAGAATCTTCCATATATCCGACACCATCCCAAAAAGGGTAAATGAACGTGTCGGCATAAAGCAACGTACCATTTACTAACCATGAGTTCCCATAAGGTCTCGACCAAATCAGAACTCATCAAAACACACCTATTGGTGCGTTAACACACATTGTTTCAACAAGAAACAATTCAAACAATGACAAACAGAGTTCACACAACAAAAATACAACGGACCTATTCCCCAAGGTTCCCGAAAGACTCAACCTGGCTCTGATACCACCAATGTAACACCCCCCTTGAGTATTACCTCCTAATCACATTCGGAAATAAGTTAAAAGGAAAGTTTATTGGTTGCTTTCGAAAAACTTCCATTAACTTCATAAGTCTGAAAATATGGGGGCAAAATTTTTCTTTTTCTTCACTGCGGAATATTTTCAAAAGGAATAGTACACACAACACAAACATAATATCATACCCTGCTTAATGGCACATAAAAGTTGGATTTATTTATGAATCAAAACACTTCAACATGTAAACTTTTATGAGAAAATCTTTCCTACTAAAAGTAATAAGTTCATTACAAGGTTCTCCAACTACAACAATTTTCTTAAAACACCCGTCTCAACGAAACATCCTAAGCTGGTCGTTCTAATGGACAACTACTGGAAAGAATTCTGTAGTTCTCACCATAAAATTTTCACCAACCTCTTCGAGGATGCGGGATTAAAATCCCCATGCGAGGTTAGAACATCCCAACACCTCTTGCCCTTGTGCACTAAGGTACTTCAGCCATAACTAGGAGAACCTGATATATTGTAAGGGTGAGATATCGTCATACGGATAATTATGATAAACTACTTACTTGCAACACAAACAGCATATACAACAGATATCATCATGTTTACAGCATGTGAAAGATTAAACTAAATATAATATCACACCAATCCATCATCAACTTTGAAAAACCATGATGTTCATGAAAAATTCAACTTTGATGCAAGACTCCGGAGTTTTTCAACTTTTGAAAGGAGCTGATCAGGCTCGATTGCCAAGTATATTAGGCACAACGTGAATTTCCACTACACTGCCCAAACTCCTGGCGCAGCGTGCAACGTGCGTGGAATGTCCATAGCATACTGTCCAACACAAGGCACAGTAATCTGGGCTAATGGACTTCATTGTCCATCAAGGCACAATGAAACAACGTAGCATGAAATACCTGGCCTTCCAGATATTCACACGGAACAACGTAGCATGAGATATCTGACTCTTCCAGATATTCATACCAAAACAACGTGGGCACGTCTGCCAAAAATGAATGCATGAGAAAAACCACTTTTGTTTTCCACTTTTCTTTGCGCATCATTCTTTTCCTTTCTGTCGAGGCACAAGGCTCACGACCTTTCAACTTTTTCGATATCTTACAAACTTTTATTAACAACACAGGACTTTAAGTCCGAGTGTCGAATCACAACAGTTCCAGACTTATGCATCAGCCATGGAACTTTGTGGTCGTAGAAAATCAACTTTTACCTTCTTATCATTTCCATTCAACGCATATGGAACAACAGTCCATAGCAACATTCACTGGAACATAGTCCACAACAACGTAACATGGATCATAGATCAACATGCTTCTAAAACAGTAGTTACCCGACGTCTCGGTCACTAGGTTCAACTTTTCAACTTTTCTTCCTTTTCGCTCAGTGAAAATACAAATCCAAAAACAAAACTTCCGTAACTTATCCAAGTTATCGGATATTTTTGTTTCAATAAGAAAAACCTTTTTCGAACAACATTTTCTTTTGAAATTCATTTTGAAATCATATAATAAAAAGATATCTTTTTGTTCTAAAAGCATATCTTTATTTTGGAAAAGATCCTCTCTTTCTAGAATAAAGGCTTTTTAAGAAGGATTTAGTGTAATATAAAGAGGACTAAAATCTTTCGGCAAAGAAACAAAATTTTAATTTTTCATTGTAACGAGTTTTTGAAATTTCATGTTTTTATGGAAAACATCCCTAACAGCTTCCTAAAATAAAATTTTCCCACCTTTGTAAAGAAAATCTTTATTTTTAAAATTCTTAAATTTTTCACTAAAGATTGATAAAAAGATTAACCTTCCCTTCAAAGAATAGTTGTCAACTTGAAAACATTTTCTCTTTTTGCTTTAATATATGTTTTATTAAGGCTTTTATCTTTACTTTAAGGATTGGGCTCTAACCAACGGTTAGGCTACTATGCAACACACATTCAACAATTCACAACATAACAACATAATATATTCAATTATACATTTTAATTCAATATGTTATCAATAGCACATGAATCAGTCAAAGTAACAACAACTTTATCACAGCATCATAAAATTAAACACACAAACACATCACTATTCATCTTTTTCACACATCAACAACAACAGTAAACAAAATCAAACAATCCAAACACACAAGCATATAGTTACCATAATTATATCATCCCTCTGGCTATCTCCCCTTACCTAATTCGACGGGTAAACAAGGTCTTTGTTTCTGCGTTGCCCAGAGCGAGCTTCCTTTTTCTCACCGTGTGCCGCAAGTCTACGAATTAAGCGAACGACTTAAGTTAAACCAACAAAGTTGTCTTATCTTCCTAAGCATAGGTTTTTGGCTATGGCTGGAAAAATGATGCTAGAGATGTCCAATCTTTTTCAATTTCTTGGATTGTATTTTGTTCAAGACTTACTTTTATAAATCCCATATTTTTATATATTTACATTAACACTTGTTTATAGTCCATTTTATACCAAAGTCTTTACTTGAAGACAATATAAAAAAAACATATTTTTTTCCTTCAAAAATTTGAGTGAACTCTTTTATAAAATCATTTTCAAAACAGCTGTGGGTTTTAAGTTGTGAATGATTATTCAAATGACCTTCAAAATCCTTGAAAATTTAATTGGAGGTACCCAACTCACATACAAACATATGGTAGTTGGTCCCATGTCAAAATTCGAAAGCATTAATTTATTAAAAATCCCAAACTGCCTCTATTTGTTCAGGATTTTCCAGAAATCCAAGTTCACCCACTTGCAAATTTAAGAAATTGTTTCTCTTTACATACATATTTAAAAATTCTAAAAATTCAAAAAAAAAACTTTAGTTATACTTTGGTAATAACCCAGAAAATTTTATAAAGGTTTTTAACTTTCAAAATCATATTTAAAATCATCATGCAACCAACTATGTTCTTATTTTCGCAGTCAGAATTTAATTCTACTTTGAGAGGTGTTTTAACCCAGTAAATCTTATCCAAATACTTACATATTATATATCAAATTGAAGCCCCAGAAGTCTTCTTTCCAAATATGTATTTATTTTCCAGAAATAAATTTTGTATAAAAATTTATGGACATACGAAAAATATATATCATGCTGCCAGAATCAAAATCTACACAAGTTTATCCACATCAAGTTACAATCTTCACTCTAGCATCATCCACAAGCCATAGAACCAACAAGCAAGGGTCCTAGACCCTCAAAAACATACATGCAAACATACAACATAAGGAAAATCATTAAAACACTCTATCTCTTTCTCATGCATGTCATCAAAATAGTGATTTTTAATTAAGTGTTCTTCTTAAAAATACAAAACATGGTCTTTTCAACTTTTTGCCAAGATACATGAAATCTATATGAAAATCAAAGTACTTTATCTTCTCAAAAACTTAAAACCAACCATTTTCAATTTGGTACCTCATGCATGTAAAAACTTAGGATCAAAACAACATGCTTGTGAAACTCTTTGAAAAAAAATCATCATCCTTCCTCCATTAGGGTTTTGGCCACCCATAAAAATGATCATAGGAAATTCTTTTTCAACATGGAAAGGTTGAAGAAAATTGTAAAGATGTTAATAAGCTTAAATCAATTGATTTCATGTACATGCACTTAAAGAAAAACAAACTTTCAATAGAACTTATGAACATGCAAGTTGATTGTAAGAACTCAAAAGAAAAGAGCAAAGATTTAGAGTTTATACCCTCTAAATGATGATGATGAAGAGCAAGAGATGAAGTTGAGTATGGATGTTAGCTTCCAAGTTTAAAGTGTAGAGGTTGAAGATGATGAATAGTATAGTTAGAAAATTGGCAAGAGTTTGGCTAGGGAATGGAAAAAGAGATGAATGAATGAGAAAGGAGGGGGTATTTATAGGGGAGAGGGGGTGCAGCCCTCTCTAAATTTCTGCAAAATTTTTAATTTTTTAACATTAATAAATTCATATTTTAATTTAAATGTAGTAGGTTTCTAGGAAATGTAAAATAATTATTACATTTGACATAATTATTGTTGAATAGTGACATAAGTCACTATTCACATCAAATAGAATCTTTCCAAAATCTGGGAAAATCAGATTTAATTATTTCAGGTTCGTTCCGGTACCAATTGTTACGTAACGGTAAAAACCGATCGTATGTTTTATTCGTAAATTTCACCAGGAAAAATTCATATAAAAATAAATAATTTCTTAGATCATAAAAATAATTATAATTGGGTTAAAAAAAATAAGATTTTAAATTTTCGAATTTTTAAGATTATTTTCGGGTCAGTAGGGTTTTACTGACTACGAAAACTCAAACCGTAAACGTCGGAAATTTTCTTCTTGAAAATTCAACTGTATATTTTTAATATAAAATAAATAAAGATGACTTAATTTGGTCTTATCAAAATAATTTATCATCAAAAATAAAATCTTAAATATTCACATAATCACAATTTACAGACAAGCAGAAAATCGGGTGTTACATAACTTGTGTAAATGGCTAAAATGATGAAAAGCATTTAATGGAAACACTATTTACATCAACCTTTCAAGGGTTTCCTTATCAAGTCATTTCAAAAATCTGCACCAATGAAAATTGGACAAAATTTGTTTCGTTCCGGTTTCATTTAGTTCTTAACGGTGAAAATCGATCGTATTTTACTTCTTAAATTTTCTACTAGAAAATTCATATTAAAATAAATGTTTCAAAATTTAAAATAATAAACACACATATACATTCATAATCATAGAGTATTAAGAAACGGAAAAAAAAATCGGGGTGTTACATGTACAGTTTTCATGTGTATGCCTGGCCTATTTCCTTGCTGAAAGTCATGGATACTTGGATTAAAAACTTTATATCGTCAGGGGATATCCATGTCAATAAGGTTCTCACAATAGCTTGGAGTAAGGTTTGCAAACCTTTTGTTGAGGGTGGCTTAGGACTGAGGTCCTTAAAGGCTATTAATGAAGCAGCAACCTTAAAGCTTTGCTGGGAGATTATCTCTTCAAATAAACAATGGGCTTGTCTGTTTAGAGCCAAGTACATTAAGAGTAACACTCCTGTTTGTCACTATATAAAGTCATCTCTTTGGCCAGCTTTAAAGTCCAAAGTTCAGTATGTGTGGTCTAACTGTATTTGGCAGATTGGTTCAGGTGAGAACATTAACTTCTGGAATGAAAAATGGCTTCCTTTCACCATTGTTGATCTACTTCAAATCCCTGATGTCCTTCATGATTCTTTAAAGGCTTGGGTAGCTGACTTTATTCAGAATAGGACTTGGTGTTTCCTAGCTTATTTAGCCTCAAAATTAGCCCCCTTTTATGCTGACATTGAAAAGATCTCCATTCCTTTGTTTGAATGTGAAGACCAACTGGTTTGGCAGGGAAATGACTCAGGTCAACTAGCCTTTAAAGATGCTTTCCAACATCTGAACCCTATGAACTCAATTGTTTCTTGGGGAAAGCTAATCTGGAACAGTTCTATTCCTCCAACCAAATCTTTTTTGTTATGGAGACTGATCCATGGCCGAGTTCCTACTGATGAGAATCTCAGGCTTAGAGGTTGTATCAATGTCTCAATTTGCAGTCTCTTTGGCCAATCTGATTAATCATCTAAGCAATTGTTCTTGGACTCTGCCTTTGCTAAATCTATTGGAATTGGTTCAGTTCTATTATCAATTCCCCTATGGATCTGTCTTCAGTTCTTTCTTGCCTTTCTATATGTAATCGCAGGTGGAGTTCCCAGGTTATGGATGTGGTTTAGCTAGTGTAATTAGTGTATTTTGGTGCATTTGGTTCTGCAGAAATCAATCTCGGTTTCATAACAAAGTAGCTCACTTTCACTCAGCAATTAGCATGATTATCTCATCTATCTATGTTGCTGGTTGGTAATCTTTCCAAGGGCGTCATGAACTCTTCGATCATTGACCTTAGTATCCTTAAGTCCTTTGCTGTTTCAGGGCATAGCAGTAAAGCTCCTAAAATCACTGAAGTTATATGGCAGCCTCCTACTTGCAGCTGGTTCAAGTGCAATACTGATGGAGCTGCTAGGGGCTCTCCTGGTTTAGCTGCTGCTGGGGGAATTTTCAGGGATAGTAGAGCTGCTGTGCTAGGTTGTTTTGGTGTTAGCATTGGAATTTCCTGCTCTTTTCAAGCTGAGATAATGGCAGCCATCATAGCAATAGAGATAGCTTATAAGAAGGGTTGGCATAGGCTTTGGCTTGAATGTGATACTACTCTTGTGGTGCAAGCTTTCAAATCTTTACACATTGTGGCTTGGAATCTTAGAGTGAGATGGAACAATTGTTTATATCTTACTAGGAAGATGCATTTTATGATTTCTCACATCTTTAGAGAGGGTAACCATTGTGTAGATAAACTTGCTTCTTTTCGCATTTCTTTACAATGTTTTTCTTGGTGGGATACTATTATATTTTTATTTTAGAGGATTTTAATAGGAATAGGTTTTGGCTTCCTAATTATAGGTTCTCTTAATTTGTTTCCATGGTTTTGGTCTATGCCCCCCATGGGTTTTGTATTCTTTATTTTTTCGTCTTTATTAATAAATTTTAGCTATGCTGAAAATGATAGGTGGGGGTTGAGGTGCCAACCTAGCTGGGATGTCCTCCCTTATTGTGATGCTTTTGCATGCCTTAGTTTGTTTGATAAAAAAAAAAATTTAGGTTGTTCTTTAATGGGACATCGAGGTGTCTCAACAGTTAATCAAGATTCTTCGACTCTCTTCAAGAATGTGGTCAGTGAGATTCAAATCGATATTCTTCCCTATAAGAAGCTTAGGATACAGACCCAACTTGGTGAAACCCTTTGGATAATTATTTAATAGTATTTATGAACAACAAATATTATATAAAAAGGTGATGAGGAATTCAACTGCACTTTCTAAACTATATCTTATATAGCGCACACTTGTTTCATCTTCTCCATTTCAATTCGTTGGTTTGACATGGGACCTGTCTCCATTTTATTTTTATAACAAGACCACTCTCCAATCCTTATTCCTTGTTCACGTTTCTCCTCCAGCGTCACATGACTTTTCTTCTTCCCCCTCAAGTCACGTTTCACATTCTCACATTCAATCTGAACCCAAATTTCTTCCTTTCTTCCATTTCAGTTTCAATTTGAGTTTTTCTTTCGTCACTGGACCCACATTTCTTTTGATTGAATTTTTTCACTTTTTCTTCAAGATTGCTTCCTTTCTTCCAATTGAAATTCTACTTTTGCTGCAATCTAAATCTTCACATGGGCCCCACTCCTGTTTTTAATTTCCAAAAACACATAAAGAGTATATAAATGTTCATTAATGGTACATAAATGACACCTAAAATTCAAGAAAATAATTAAATAAACCCTTAACCTTCACATTTCCTTGTTCTCCAACAAAAATTCTGATCCAAGGAATAAAGAAAGCATAAATCAATACAAAAACCCAAACATTAGAAAACATAACGTAATGATAAACACAACCAATTTTCAATGATCCTGATAAAAAACAAAGTTACATTATGCCAGATTCAACCTTTAATAGTGCTTATATTTTGCATTTTATAGCGCTTTCAAACACTATCTATCTTAGCATTATTAAAAGATATAAAAAATGTGAGCACTTTCGAAGTGCTAGTAAATGCACCCACAATAGCGCATCCCCAAGGAAAAGTTAGTGTAGTTATAACTGGGATAGTGCGCTTAAGAAGAAGCGATTTCGTAGGGTCTGACTAAAGATAATGTATATCTTAAGATTCGCTATCTCGGTTGGCCACAAAGATAACGCTTGTATAAGAAAGCGTTATCATAGTTGCACCTATGGTTGCGAGCACTATTTATTCTCCATTATTTAAAAAAAAAATATCTTTCGTGCTTTTTTACATTCTCCTACGTACAACATTTAAAATTCAACTTTCAACATATCAAAAAAAAAAATTCAGTATTCCAAAAATAACATTCAAAATATCCAAGATTTGCAGACACAACCCCCCCCCCCCCCCCCCCCCCCCCCCCCCCCCCACACACACACACACACACACACACACACACACACACATCATACTATAATCGACCTCTATGACGTAACATTGTAATAATCAAAATAAATTTTAATCCATATTTAATATCGAAATGAAATATTAAGATTTTTTGAATAATTAAAAGATATCATTAAGGGCTTGTTTGTGAAGTTTGAGAGGGAAAGTTTCACGTTGGACCACTCTCCAATTTTTAATTTTTTTTTTGATAACAACACCACTCTCCAATCCTTATTCCTTGTTCATGTTTCTCCTTCAGTGCCACATGACTTTTCTACATTTCCTTTAACTTGGACGTGGGTCCCCCCATATCACGTTTCACGTTCTCACTTTCATTTTGAACCCAAATTTCATTATTTCTTTCATTTCAGTTTAAATTTGACTCATTCTTTTGTCACTGGACCCACCTTTCTTTTGATTGAATTCTTTCACGTTTTCTGTAACACCCCGATTTTTGCTGCTTTCTAATATTGGTAATAAATATATATATGATTATATTTTTATCCGAGACTTAGAAACTGATTTTGGATAAACCAAAGTCATTTCCACGATATATGTGATATCATAAGGTTACGATGAAATTTTGGGTTGAAAATCAGACGGAGCCCAGTCTGCGTTTTTCACTGACAGTAAAAGTTTACTGCTCAGAAACCTAATTTTAATTCGTGAAGGAGATGAAAAATATTTTTATCATATTTTCTATGATATTGGAAGTTTTGAAAATTTTCGTGAAAAAAAATAAAATATTATATTTGCTACGGGGGAAAATGTCGAAATATCTCTAGGAAAACCTGAGTCAGATGAACCAGGGGGTCAGCAACGGAGCTGAGATGACTGATGTGACGAGCATGTATAACGATCCTATCCGTATCATAATGGCCATAATGGCTCATAAATGCCTTAGATATTTTTGTAAGGAAATGATCATTTTACCCTTGGTTTCCTATGGAAATTACAAGGCTTGCCATTGAAATTTTGGGACCATTCTATCCTCCCCTACACGGCTCTTCCCTTTTTCCTACACTTAGGCAATTTTTCAACTCATTTATATCATCTTCATGAATCAAGACTCATTTCTCTCAAAAAACCCTAATCGGAATCGGGTACGTTTGTTCAGAGATATATCGGGAAACAGACCGACAAGCCATCTATGATGACTCAAGAGGAATGAATTATCATGATGATAATTTACTCTAGTCAGACAAAGAAAATATCTAGATATTTTGAACGTTAACCTAATTACCTAAGTCTGGTTAAATCTAACTGAGGTTAACTAACCATGATTTGCCACACAAAATATCTTCTCCCTAACATGTGGTATAAGAGGCAGCCACACCACCCAAACACCCTCATCTACATAATTTCTATGGCCCTAAGGCTGCCCACCCTTCACCATTTCTAGCCAAGTATTCAACTCCCATTTCAACCACAAAATCTATAAGGCTACATGGCTTAATTTCCTACCACACATCATCTTTTAATTCCATTTAACATAAGAATAATTTTGATCATTCTCCTCTCTTCCCTTTTTTGTGCGCCAGCCTTCATTCCTCCTCCCAAAACCATTTTCTCTTCATCATTCATCAAGAACACCAAGAACACCAAGACAAACTCTCCTTACTCACCCGAAACTGCCTCGAAGTTCTGACCTTTTTCTGTTCTGAAACTCGAAAAACTTTCAACATGAAAGTTGTTCCTATTTTCTCTCTTCTTTCCAACAGCTAAAGATCATAAAAAACGGATGAGTATCTTGAGAGATATGCCCATATTACCAAAACAGTTCGAAATCCACAGCACCACACTAGAACAGCAGAAAGAAGGCTCTTTTCTTCCATGATCTGATCTGAATCAAACCAAACCTTCAACATCAAAGTTGTTCCTTTTCTTCTTACCTTTCCAACAAGCCAAATTTCGTAATTCTTAGATGAGTGGATTATGAGATACACTCATAAAACCACCACACCCTCAAAGCTGTCCCAAAAGCTTCCATTTCCAACTAAGCTTGATTTGATCACTCTCTTCATTTCTTAAATCAACAAGAGGTAAAACCCCATCTATCATGATCATATTGTCTTCTCCTTTATTTATTTTACAAGTTTATGCCATGAATCATCATCATCCAATTTCATGAAGTTTTCTTCAAAAGTCTCTAGAAAATTGTAGAAAAATCCATTTGATTTGAAACCAATTTCTATGAACTCACTATGATCTCTATATTCATGATCCAACAGCATGAATCAAGAGAAAAATTCTTTCCTATTCTTCCATAGTGGGCCGAATCTAAGTCTTAGAGAGACTAGATGAGTTTGTTTCAATTTCTATGATTGAACACTTGATTTCATCTCTCTAATACCTATGATTATTGAATCCAAGAGATGGAAATCAAGTGAAATTCCTAACTCAAATTTGTTGTCAAGGCCGAAACCCTAACTCATTGAGTTAGATGAGTTTTTGTTCAAGTTCTTGGTTTATGATCATTGATCATGTCTTCATCATGTTTAAGAATCATTAATCAATGAGTTAGAAAATTTTTAAACATCCTTAGCCTAATCACTTGAGTAGGCCGAAACTTAGCCATAGGAATTAGTTTGATTTTTGTTGTTTCATTTGTTGATTTGGATTTAATTTGTTGTGAAGGATAAATCGTTGTTGATTATCCTGAGTGTGCGAAGCAGACGGATATCGAGTCGGAAAACAGTTCGTGAAATGAACACTTGAATCTTCAAGAGGTAAGGGGGGAAGCCTGAGGAGTTTAAGATAATCATATGCTATTTTGTTGAGTCATCTGTGAATTATCTGTAATGATTTTCCGTGATTTTTGAATCGTTCATTGTTTAAGTGATTTTATGCTTACTTGAATCTTTGTGATATGTTGATTTACATGATTATAATTGAATTGTTAAATTATAATTGTGATGCATGCCATGACTTGAATGTATGCCATGCTATATTGTGGTGAAATTATCTGCTGTTGAGTGATGGATTGAGAAACCTGACGTTGGTCAATGTTTAAAATTAATTTGAAGATAAAAACTTGATAAGCTTGGATAATTAATCAAAGTGATTAATTTATGAAAGTTTGAGAGAAAGGTGGAAAAAATATTATTTTAATAATATTTTTGTGGAAAATGTGTCAATAAAGTGACAGTAAGGGCGAAACAGTGAAAATTTTTACAAGCGCTAGTTTTTCCAAAATAAATTCAATTTTAATATCAAATGTTATTTAAAGTGATTTAGTTCCAAAAATGACGTAATATAGCAGTCAGAACAATTACTTCTGACAGAAAAGTTATTTAAGTTATAAAAAGACAGAGATTTTATTTTGTTATTATGAAATTTTATTTAGCAAGGACTTTTTGAAAGTTGAATTTTGTTGAGAACCATTTTCAGAAATAAAGTGATTGGAAAGAAAAGTATTTATCAACGATTTTTACGTTTTATCAACGTTTTAACAGAAAAGAATTTCTGTAAGAGGATTTTTCATTCAGTGAAATTATTCTGTTAAACTTGGATAAGTTTTCGGAGATTTGTTTTGTATTTGTTTTTCACTGAACGAAATGTTTTACAAAGGATAAACAAACCTAGGAACCGAGACGTCGGGGTTCTAGTGTTCTGTGGACACGTAGATCAGGGATCTGTGTCATTGGACTGAGGGTCCTGCAATGGTTTTGTGGACTGTGTGTCCTAAACTTGATGTGGAAAATGTGAGTTCCATATCCGCGAGCCTAAGACTGGTGCATCAGTTTAGGGCTTTGCGATTGAGCACTCGGACGGTGTGTCCTGTGTTGAATTTGAAACATTTGGACTGTGTGTCCTGTGTTTGTTTAAGGTGAAAAGTCTTAATATAAAATTAAGCATGGTCATAAGCTTTGGGCTTCGACAAGGAAAGATTATTACGACAAAGAAAACAAACGAGAATAAAAGTTTTCTCATGCATTGTTGGTAGACGTGCCGTGTGATCATTGAGTCCTGAGTGGATCAATGTATCTGTTATGGACTGTGGTTTCATTTGAATCATTGGGTTTCTGTGTGAACCAATGTATTTTATTGGACTGAGTGTCCAACTTTATGTGATAACTATTGAGGTTCTGAGTGATGCAATAGGTTATGGACAATAAACTCCATTTTTCGCAGTGACCCATTGGGTTCTGTATATAGACCAATGAGTTACATTTTTGAACAATAACCTTCGTACGTTGGAGAGTTGCCAGTGTGTTATGTGTTCTCTTTCTTGGGCATTGGGTTTATTTCGTTTTTACAATGTGCCATGTGCGAGCTTGATCTGCTCAAAACAAAATAGAAAGTTGTGGGATCTCCGGAGATTAGGTATCAAATTAGAGCTTGAATATTGAAGTGTCATGCATTTTTATAAAATGACGATGACTGTCGGGTATGAAACCCCTTTTGATAGAATTATTCTGTTGTTTGAATAATTTCTTTATATACTGTGAATATCTGATATATACTGTTTTGTGTGTCGCACATGCGGTTGTCTTATCAAAACTCATATATTGGTATCTCACCCTTACAGTATATCAGGTTTTATTCGTCCTCACCGTTGTACCTTGGTACTGGTAGTAGATGGTGCGGAGGAAGTTTTAACTTCAATCGGGGATACTAATCTTGATCCTTGAAGAGGTCGGTAATAGTGGCAAGAACTAAAGAGTTCTTCCATTTGGTGTTTTGTAGTATTGACCAGCTATAGGACTTTTTGTCAAGTAGTGGTACTTTGTTAGTCTGGATGTTTGGCTATTGAAAGTCATCCTTTTGAGTTGTGATTCCAGATTACCGCTATGTTATAATCACGTCTTTATTTTCTTATGTTATGACTTTGGGAGATGACCTATTTTATGTGAAGGTCTAAGCGTAAAACTTTTATGATACCTATATATGTTATATAGTTATATATTATGTTGATGGTGTTGGATTGTATGGGGAGTAAAAGAAAAAGAAAAATTTATATCACCATTTTTGAATAAGGATAAGTAATTAGAAGATATTATTTTCCGAAAGCAAACCAACAATATTTTATTGGGTGTATTTCCGCAACAAGTTACGTCAATGTGATACCCTGGGAATGGGGTGTCGCATTTTCTTCCTGATTGCTTCCTCTTTTCCAATTGAAATTATACTTTGGCTGCAATGTAAATCTTCACGTGGTCCCTACTCTTGTTTTTAATTGCCAAAATTATTGTAGCATTGTCACCTTTTTTTTTTTGCAAAAAATTAATTCATAAAAGTTTAAAACACACGTAAAGAGAGAGTATAAAATATTCATCAATGGTACAAAAATGACACCTAAAATTACAATAAAACTATTAAATAAACCTTCAAACTTCACATTTCCTTATTCTCCAACAATAATTCTAATCCAAGGAATAAAGAAAGCATAAATCAATACAAAAACCCAAACATTGGGAAACATAACATAATGATAAACACAACCGATTTTCAATCATCCTGATAAAAACAAAGTTACATTATGCAGATTCAACATTTAATATTGCTTATTTTTCGCATTTTATAGTGTAACACCATGATTTTCGCACAAGTGTATATGCTACTATGGATGTTTAGTTGTTGTTGTTGTTGTTATTGTTATTGTTATTATCATTTAATAAGAATATTTTTATTTTTGTTCTCGCTATTATTATTATTATTATTATTATTATTAATGATGATGATGATGTTAGTATTAATACTAATATAATTGATAATGTAATTATTTCTATTATTATAGTTTTTTTATTTATTTATACATATACATATATATGTATGTGTATCTTATTACATATAATAATATGTTTACCAATTTGTTATGACACCGATACAAATATGTATGTGTTAAGATATAATTATATTTCTATTAATTAATGTGTGACCATGATTGTTATATATATATAATATATATATATATATATATATATATATATATATATATCTGTGTGTGTGTGTGTGTGTGTATATATATATATATATATATATATATATATTTTTTACATACTAATCTTGATGATTATAGTAATGATGTTGATGATTTAGAATCCTGTGAAAGTTTGTTCGATGAATCTCATTCTCCTGATGCAGTAGTCAGGGATTCTGTTTCAGGTCAGGATCATCTTGATGTTGTGCCAGATTCCTATGACAGTATTTCTAATTCGGTTAGTAACAATTTATCTATTTCTCCTGAATTTATTTCTAAGCCTATGAATCCTGCTGTCAAAAAGGATTTGAGAATTGTTTCTAAATTATGGGCAAATAAGGAAGAGGAAATTGACTCAGATAAGGAGGATGATCCTCCTACTGAGAAGGAACTCACTATTGTTGACTAAATCTCAAAAAAAGAAGCAAAGGCAACACAGAAAGAAAGCAGAAAAAGCTTTGGAGAAGAATGCTCGATCAAGGGCAGGTCCTAGACTATTTACCTGATGAAAGCAATTTTTTGGAATGCAAGAGGTGTTCCTAATAGTGACACCAGATTATACATAAAGAATATGTGTCTATCTCAAAAACCTGATTTCATCTTCTTAGCTGAGCCTAAGACTGAATTTGAATGCTTCCCTTCATCATTTTGGAGGCAGCTGACCCTTAAGCTCTTTGCTGTTAATGATAGAGGTGCTCATCTTCCAAATCTATGGGCCTTATGTGCTGATTATCTCACTCCATCACTGATTTCTGTTGCATCACAGCATATTTCCTTTTCAGTAGATCTACATGGCCATACTCATTTCTACTCTGCTGTGTATGCCTGCACCACTTACATCCTAAGAAGGCAGCTCTGGTCTGAATTAGCTATATTACAACAGAACAACCCTGGTTCATGGTACTTCCTAGGTGACTTCAATGCTATTCTAGGAGCTCATGAAAAGAGAGGGGGCAACCTTCCTTCTTCAATTTCTTGTGATGAGTTCAGGGCCTGGACTGACTCTTGTTTTTTGACTCACCTGGAAACAAAAGGTGCTGAGTATACCTGGTCTAATAGGAGAAGATCAGGTTCTCACATTGAGTTGAGACTGGATAGAGCAATTTGTAATGATGAGTGCATTGACTTATGGAGCTCTATTACATGCTGCACTCTCCCTAGATTACATTCAGATCATTTTCCTATCCTCTTGATGATGCAAAAAGGCTCCAAAACCTTTCCTTCATCTTTTAAATTCCTTAAAATGTGGTTGGAGCACCCTGACTGTTCTAGACTAGTGAATGAGGTTTGGAGAAGACCTGTTTTGGGCTGTCCCATGTTTATCTTGTCTCAGAAGCTTAAAAACTTGAAGTCTGAGTTAAAGAGTTGGAACAAACAGGTTTTTGGTGACATCCATTTAAAAGTAAAGGATGCAACTGCTGTTGTTGAGAATGTGCAGAGGCAATTCAGGTTGATGGCTTGACCGATTTGCTACATGATCAAGAGATGAAAGCTCAAAAGGAACTGCAACAAGCTTTATGTTTTTAGGAAACCTTTTGGAAAGAGAAAGCCAGGATTAATTGGCATTGCTTTGGTGATAGAAACACCTCCTATTTTCACAGAATAGCCAAGATTAAGCATGCCACAAAGCAAATGTCTATGGTTAGGCAGAATGGGGTTATTTATGATCAACAAGAGGATTTGGAGAGAATTGTGTTGGATTACTATGCAGACCTGTATGCCTCAGATAACTCTTGCTTCATGAATGGTTTAATTCAAAGAACAATCTCTGAATCAGTTTCTGCAGAGGATAATAATATGCTGTCAAAACAACCCTCCATGGAGGAGATTAAAGAAGCTGTTTTCTCTTTGAATGGAGATGATGCTCCTGGTCCGGATGGCTTTGGTGGTTGTTTTTACCAATGATTTTGGGATATAGTTTCCATGGATGTTTGTAATTCAGTTTCTCAATTCTTTTTCACAAGGTTGGTTACTCCCAAACTTAAACTCCAACTTAGTAGTGCTCATTCCTAAGTTCAAAGGAGCTGATGCAGTGGAAAATTTCAGACCAATTGCTTTGGCCAATTTTCAATTTAAAATCATCGCTAAGGTTCTAGCTGATAGATTGGCTAAGGTGGCTCCAAAGATAGTTTCCCAGAACCAAAGAGGTTTCATTAAGGATAGGCAAATTAGTGATTGTATTTGCATTAAAGCTGAGGCCATAAACATGCTTCATAATAGATCTTTTGGTGGCAACATAGCTTTGAAATTTGACATCAAGAAGGCCTTTGACACAATTGATTAGAACTTCTTGCTGCAAGTATTGAAGTCTTTTGGTTTCAACAGTCAGTTTTGTAACTGGATCAAGGTAATCTTACACTCTGCAAAGCTATCTTTCTCAGTGAATGGCAGATCAGTTGGCTTTTTCTCTTGCAAGAGAGGTGTTAGGCAAGGGGATCCTCTATCTCCCCTTCTTTTTTGTCTTGCAGAAGATGTCCTAAGTAGAGGAATATCTCTTTTGATCCAAGAGGGAAAACTCAATTCCATGTCAGGGCCAAGAGGGTTTAAAACTCCAAGTCATGTACTTTATGCAGATGACATTATGGTGTTCTGTAGGGGAACCAACCAGAACTTGCTGAATTTAATGAATTTGTTCAGGGAATATGAAGAGGCTTCTGGCCAAGTCTTGAGTTTGCCCAAGTGAAGGTTCTATCCTGCCTGCATCTCTTCCACCAGAATTGCTACTCTTAGCAATGTTCTAGGCTTTACAGCTGGCTCCATTCCCTTTAACTATCTTGGGGTTCCAATTTTTAGAGGTAAGCCTAAGAAATCTCATCTGTAGCCAATAGCAGACAGAGTTAAGTCAAAGCTATCAGCTTGGAAAGGTTCACTTCTTTCCATAATGGGTAGAGTTCAACTGGTAAAATCCATTGTTCAAGGCATGTTGCTTTACAGCTTTCATACCTATCTTTGGCCTGCTTCTCTGCTGAAGTCCATGGAATCTTGGATAAAGAATTTTGTTTGGTCAAGAGACATCTTCAAGAGAAAGTTAGTTACAGTGGCTTGGAAAAAGGTGTGCACTCCTTTCTTGGAAGGAGGCCTAGGCATTAGGCCCCTCAAAGCCATTAACCATGCTGCTCTTCTAAAGCTTAGTTGGAATGTGATTTCCTCAAACAGCCAATGGACTAGTTTGATCAAGGCTAGATGCTTCAAAAACAATGTTCCTTGTTCTTCTTATATCAGATCTTCTGTGTGGCCTGGCATATTCTTGTTCATCCACTCAGTATTAGTCTTGGAAGCTAGGTAATGGTCTGCACATCAATTTTTGGACAGATAAGTGGCTTACTCATCCTATTGTTGATGTCTTGCACATTCCTCCTGAACAGCATAAGCTGCTGTCAGCTTCAGTGGCGGATTTCATTGAGGGCCATGCTTGGTCTATTCCGGATTCTCTGTCTATCAATTTCCTTGAGCTTACAGTTGAAATTAAGAAGGTTATCATTCCTCTGGTTCACAGTGATGATCAGATAATGTGGAAACACTCGGATTCTGGTTTGTTGACCTTTAAGGACTCCTACAACTATCTCAATCCCTAACCAGCAACCTGTTGATTGGGGCAAAATGGTTTGGAACTCAGCTATTCCTCCTTCTAGATCTCTGCTGTTTTGGAGGCTTCTTCATGGAAAAGCTCCTACTGATGAGAACCTTAAGGTAAAAGGTTGTGTTATAGTCTCTAGATGCTGCCTCTGTGGGAAGGTTGAGGAAACCTCTAGCCATTTATTTCTGTCTTGCCCCTTCTCTCTGGATTTATGGAATTGGTTTGAAAGAATTTTCTGTTGTAGGCCAAACTTGTCTTCCTTTAATAGCCTGCTCACAATCTGCTATATCAGTAACAACTCTCAAATTACTAATATGAGATTGGCAGCAGTAGTTAATATAGTTTGGTTCATTTGGTTTAGCAGAAACAAAATTCGTTTTGAGAGCAAAGTATATAATTCTTGGTCTATTATTAGCATGATTGCAGCATCAGTTTCTCTGTCAGGATCTTACTCTTCTGGCATCATCTCTTCTCCAGATCACCACTCCAATGTGTTGAATTTCTTCTCTGTTAAGGGTCGTATGGGAAAAGCTCCAATTATCAAGCAGGTCAGCTGGATTCCCCCCTCTTGGGGATGGTATAAGTGCAACATTGATGGCTCAGCTAAAAGTTGTCCTGGCATTGCAGCTTGTGGAGGTATTTTCAGGGATGGTTGGGGAAGCATCCTCGGTTGTTTTGCTTTAAACATTGGAATTAGTTTTCTCTTTACATGCTGAGTTTCTAGCTGCCATAAAAGCTATTGAATTAGCAATTGAAAAAGGCTGGAGGAACATTTGGATAGAGAGTGATTCCTCTCAGGTGGTGGCTGCCCTTAAGTCCAAGTCAATATCTTTGGTTCCTTGGAAACTAAGAAACCGTTGGCAAAACTGTCTTCTCCTTTTTGAAAGCTCAAATTTGGTTGCCTCTCACATATATAGAGAAGGAAATTGTTGTGCAGACAAGTTGGCAAATTTTGGAACTAGTTCCCAAGGGTTCACTTGGTGGAATGTAGTTCCAGCTTTTATCTTAGATGATTTCAATAGAAATAGATAAAACCTTCCTAACTATAGGTTTCGGTGATTCTTTTTTCTCCATGGGTTTTGGTTCATGTCCCCCTATGTTTGTTTCTCTTTTTTGTATTTTTTTCTCTCTTTTTAATAAATTTTAGGTGTGCTGCAAGTGATTGTTAGGGTCTTTGGTGCCAACCTAGTTAGGATGATAGGCCCTATAGTGATGCTCTTGCGCACCTGCTTTATAAAAAAAAAAAAGAATTAATATGAGATTCTATCTATTGATGTGTGACCTTGTATGAATATATGATTTTGTATGTGATTCTATAAGTTAATATATAATATGTGATTTTATTATTAATATGTGATCTTATGTATTAATAAGTTATTCTGAATGATAAGACGAAATATCATGTGATTTAGAAGTTAAATCGAGATATTGTAGCTCTTAGACTTTAGTTCCTAAATTAATCTGATTTAATAGGAGTCTTTATTAAGATAGGAGAACTATTTCCTTACTTATCTCTTAAGATCATATCCTAATCTTCTGAGGATCCTATCTATAAATAATCACCATATCTATCTATAACATTCCATCGCAATTTTGACCATTTTATAGTCTGATTTAGGATTCGATCGTGAAACGTGAATATGTAGATATTTCTCTAAGATTTTTAATGACACCAAAAATGCCTCAATCAAATACTCGTAGCTCAAAATATGCGCAAAATACTGATCTAGACGTGTTTTGGGCTGAAATGGAAGTCTTTTATGCCCTAACTCGTTTTTATACTATAAGACTCGACCTAAACCATATTTCCCTTGGTTTCTCTCATGAATTCTTGAAGGAAATTGCTCTCGTTCATCATTCTTCGGCTTTTTTGGCCGGAAGGACATCGCTATTGATACACGCTACTTTTAGTGTCGATTTTATCTTTTTATTTCTGAATTTTGAGCTGAAAACAAGGTAAAATGTCATGTGCCTTGTTCTCCTTATTTTCCCTTTTGAGTTTCTTGATTTAGAAGCTTAATCCATGTGTTTTTATTGTCGTTCTTGAGGAAGTGATCAAGCATTCGTGAGACAAGACCCAAATAGACCTTTTCTCCTCTTCTCGTTTTTGTTATATAGAGATTAATCTCAAGGTAAGCCATACCTCTTGTTCCTTTTTCGATTCTCTCTTGGATTTGGTTGTTGTGGTCCTCTTTGTGAACTCTACGTATTTGTAATGGTAGGAACCGGCGAAGGAGGCTTGAATTTGACACTCTCATCCCTTCGAGGCTTGCGAATTTGAGTGAGGAATGGGGAGAACGAATTAGTATGAACATATAGGTTTTGGGGTAGCATAAGATGAGGGTTAACCCATGACCCTTTTGTATGTTATATGTTTAATTGATGTTTGACTATTTAATTGTTATTGTCGATATGTGAATGAATATGTTTGTCTACATGATTTGTATGACGTATGTGTAATGTTTATGATGATGATGATTGCACGACATGATTAAATGCGTTAATGCTTCCATGCCTTGATATGATGAACTGATATGATGAGCTATTTTGACGAGTTACTATGATGAGCCATTATTATGATTAAAACATGATAATTAAAGATGTAGGAATGTTAGTGTTAAACCTATGATTGAAAATTAGTTATTAACATTCATAAGACATGAAGATAGCAAAAAGAGGTGGGGTTAATGCCCAATGGAATAGTAAAGGACATTTAGGACGATCTTAAGTGCTTTAAGAGAACTTGTGAGATTCCCTAGAACAAATAGATGAGACAGTGACAGAGATAAAAACAAGAGTGATAGTCGAATATTCAATTAATGTTATAAACCTTAATGAAGGCATTTAATGATGAAAAGGCTAATGTTAGTTAAGATGATAACGATGAGTTATCACACGTTAATGTTGTTAGACTTTGATGCTTATTGGTCAAAGATGTTAAAGCATGGTTAATGATGTTGTTAAACTTTGATGCTTATTGGTCAAAGTTGTTAAGCAATAATTAATGGTGTTGATGGAGGTGGTGGTTAATGTTTGACTGTGTGTTAGCATACATGAATTCATGCATGAAGTTGATGGGGGAAGTTACGATGATATGGGAGTTCGTCCAAGAATGATCCATCCGAGAGTTAGGTGGGTTGTGGCCCCTTGTGGTGATGCATCCGAGAGTAAGGTGCATCGGCTATCCAAGGGGTTTAACCATGGTTTGGGGGACTGTCGGTGTTGGTGCTTATTGGCCAATGTGGATATCTAACTCCGAAGTCGTCTTCCCGAGTTAGTTATGGTCCACATGCATATGGAGTAGTGAAGTATCACTGAATTGCATAACATATTTTAATTGATATGATGTATTGAGACTGGATATGTTAAATGTTGTTATGTCGTATTCTTTATATGTTGTGTGAACATCTTACCTCCTATCACATTGCTTCTTATGTTTATATGAATGATTTCTTACTCCCTATTTCTTATTGTTTATTTGGCATGTATATTGGTTTATGTAGAGGATGATGAGCAGCTTGTCGAGGAGTGATCCCAAGGAGATCTCTTGTTTGTAGTTTAGGAATTTATTTTATTTGTTTTTCTGATGTAATTTCGGATTGGTAACCAGCTTTGATATGTGACATCAGGTTTCGGGTTTATGTTTTATGTTTTGATTTATGAGAAGAAAGGAACCAAAAAAAAAAAGGGATTGAGAAACAGAGGCGAAGTAGAGAAAGATGAAGGTGATGGAAAGATGCAGCTTCCATAGGGAAGAAGTAGAGAAGCTTGAGGAGAGAAAGGAGAGTAAAGGAGAATTGGTGGGGAGAAGCTTCTGGAAGCAAGAGAAGGAGTTGAGAAGCAATAGAGGAATTTAAGATTTGAGAGACCTAGAGGATTGAGAATTTGGGGCTGAATAAACTTTCAAGAATGAGATGGTGTATTTTTAATTTAATGCCAATATGGATTGTTGTATATATTGAGATAAATGGGCGGTGAACAATTTGGCTTGGGATAGAAAATGGGAAATGAGCATATGGGTTTTTTGAGTTGCAGTAAATGGATTAGAAAAAATGAATTAATTTTCACAAAATAAATAAATAAATTAATTAAAAATAAATGAAATAATTTGAAATGTAATAATTATCACACTGAAAATTGAAGGTAATTATTTCATTTGTGAAAGGTAATATCCGGCCGATGACTTCGAAATTACATATCCACATTGGCCAACAAGCACCAACGCTGGCAGTCCACCAAACCAAGGGCATTCACCCTTAGATAGCCGATGCACCTTACTCTCGTATGCAACATCACGAGGGGCCACAACCCACCTAACTCTCAGATGGATCACCGTGGACGGCCAGTTCGTCATACTCTCAGGTGAATTCCCCTGTTATCCTAAGTTCCCCTAACCACCACCTCCATCAACACCATTAATTATGACCAATAAGCATCAAATTTTAATAACATCATTAACCATGATTTAACAACTTTGACTAATAAGCATCAAAGTCTAACAACATTAACATGTGATAACTCATCGTTATCGTCTTAACTAACATTATCCTTTTATCATTAAATATCTTCATTAAGGTTTATAAAGATTAATTTAATATTGGACTATCACTCTTATTTTTATCTCTGTTAATGTCTCATCTATTTGTTCCAGGGAACCTCACAAGTTCTCCTAAAACACTTGAGATCCTCCCTAAATGTCCTTTACTATTCCACTGGGTATTAACCTCACCCCTCTTTGCTATCTTCATGTCTTATGAACATTAACAACTAAGTTTTAGTCTTACGTTGAACACAAACATCCCCACGTCTTCAATTACCATGTTTTAACAACATCACATCATTAATTACAATGTTGTAACAACGACGGCAACTCATCCTATCATGGCATTACGACAATAACACGTTTAATCATAATATACAATAATAATAATAATAATAATCATCATCATCATCATCAACATTACACATACATCATACAAATTATGTAGACAAAGATATTCATTCACATATCGATAATAGCAATTAAATAGTCAAACCTCAATTAAAACACAACATACACAAGGGTCATGGGTTACCCTTCATCTTGCGCTACCCCAAAACCTATACGTTCATACTAATTCCTTCTCCACATACATGGTATGCAGATCACAACTCAAAAAGGAATAGAAGAGTAGGTCCACTTGGATCTCGTCTCACGAACGCTTGTCTACTACCTCAAAACGATAAAGAAAACATCTTGAATCAACTCTTAGATCAAGAAATCAAAAAGGAAAAGATCAAGAGGGACAAGGTGCACAACTTTTACCCGTTGAAAGATCTAAACAGTAAACATAATGAACACTTATTCGCACCAGTGTTTGCCAATTGAAGAACGGTGAAAGGAATGATTCCTAGAGAGAGTTTTTAGAGAAAAGTGATGGAAATTCAGAGAGAAAGGGAATGAGACAATTACTGAGAGTTAGAGTCATGTAAACTAGGGTTTAGAGCGTGATTTAGAGGTTTAAAACGAATTAAGGTGCAACTGGGCTGAAATAGAAGCCTCAAAACGCAATGTTGTCAAACTTGTTAAGTCGACCTCGGAAAATTAGGCCGTCCTCAAAATCGTTAGGCCAAGCTTAGAAAACTTAGGCCAGGTGGATTCTGTAAAAAATTCAGAAAACGATTTTTCTACTTTGTGGTGCAGCAAACCTACTTGCGTCAGATGAATCCCATCAGACCAGAATTCACTATTAAGACCCTCAAAAAGGTTAAAATACCTCTAACATACACATATGCATAATGATCAAACATATCAAACATATAACAATATATATATATATATATGCCATAACTAACACATATAAACATAAAGATGAGTTTTGGGGTGTTACTTGACTCGTGAGTTCATTGAGGGAGTGAACGAGTTCATTATTTACACGAGCTAGCAAGAGGAATATCTATGTCAACAAGATCCCAAAATGAAGTGTCCTTGTAAGAAGTGCAAATGTCTAAAATTCCAGTACGGGGATGATGTGACGCCACATCTCTTTGAGAAAGGGGTTTATGGGGAATTATTATTATTGGGTCAACCATGGTGAAATATTGCCATTGGTTCCCCCGGTTGTGATGGAAGATGCATATGATGGTCCTGGTAAGGGAAGGAGCAATTCAACCCTTTTGAGCAAATGGTTTTCGATCATGATGGTCCCTCTGTTGGTATAAGAATTCAACAAGACGATGATCATGTTGAGGACCAATACCTAGACAAGGATCCGAATCCAGATGCACAGAGATTTTATGACATGTTGGCGGCTGCCCAAGCTCTGTTATGGGATGGATGTCAGGCCTATTCAGAATTGTCGGCTTCTTTGGTTGCTCTTAGCATCAAGTCCGACTACAATGAAATGGAGGGTGAGTTCGATAGTTGGGTACAATTTATGGGCGATGTCGACTGATAAACATATGCCTCAGAATCTCTATCAAGCGAAGAAATCGGGGGCATATTTGGGTTTGGGCGTTGAGAAAATTCAATGCTTCCAGAATGGATGCATGTTGTATCGTAACGAAGATGCGGACCTGACAACTTGTAAGTTTTGTCACATTGACTGGTATAAGATCAGAATTGATAGAAGAGGCGTTGAAAGAAAAACCCCTCTGATGTGGTATTTCCCGATAACCCCTAGACTCCAAAGGATGTACTCTTCCATGGCCACCGCTCTTCACAAGCGATGGCACGACAACAATCAAAGGGATCCTAGTGTCTTGTGCCATCCATCGAATGGAGAGGCGTGGAAGCATTTTGACAGGATGTACCTGGAATTCACTCAAGAGTATCGAAATGTAATATTGGGCTTATGTACTGATGGATTTAATCCTTTTGGTCAATATGGTAAAGCTTACTCGTGTTAGCCGATTATTTTGACCCCATATAATCTCCCGCTTTGGATGTGTATGAGGAGGGAGTTTATGTTTCTGACTGTCATAATTCTCGGGCCATCGAATCTGAAAAAGTAAGATTGATGTGTACTTGCAGCCTCTTATAGAAGAGTTGAACCATTTGTGGAATTTCGGAGTATTGGCATACGACGTTTCATTGAGCCAAAATTTCATACTTAAGGCAGCTTTGATGTGGACAATCAATGACTTTTCGACGTATGGGATATTGTCGGGATGGATGACTGCTGGGAGGCTTGGCTGCCTTTGCTGTATGGGGCAATCGAAGTGTTTCACACTCAACCACAGTCGAAAGACTTCTTATTTTAATTGTCACTACCAATTCCTTTTACGAGATCATCCTTATAGGAGGAATAGAACTGCATTCAAGAAAGGGCGTATTGAGACCGCAGTACCTCCCCAACATTTAACTGGAGAACAGATTTGGCAGATGATTAGGACGCTCCCGTTCATTCATGAATCTGGAGGTGTACCCCTTTGAAAGGTAATAAATTTATTTTGTACTTGCAGTCAATTATTTTATAAAAATAGGTATATATATGTTAATTATCATTAACTTAGTCTTGTAATATATTTAGGTTCTTACGTTCGTTAAAATAAAAAGTAAAGAACAAGGCTGGGATTGAAGGTTCTATTTGTGAAGCTTGTTTAGTGGATGAGGCGTCTACTTTTGCCTCGTTTTACTATCCATCAGACATAGAGACAAGGAGGACTAGACTGCTGCATAATGTTGACGTTGGTGAAGGATGTTCTTCTAGTCCTCAGATGTCCATTTTTAATCATCCGGGCAGGGGCATATGGTGCAGTAAAAAAGTCATGGATGGATTCCCATGAAATGACAGATATTGAGTTTGTACGTGCTTCAAAATTGCAACGAGGTGGAGCCATTACTAGAGTAAGTTGATATTCATTCATTAGCATCATTTGAAATGTGTTATTATTTCCTATTTAATACATTATCTATTTTCTAATGATAGAATAAATGCCAATGGGTTGAAAGAGACATTTCGGAGTCTCAAATCCATATGGAGGTTGCCAAACATTTTCTTAAGTGGTTTAAAAATTATGTAAGCCACCGGCTTATATGCCTTTTAAGTTCTTGTTTGTGTTTGCTTTTCACAACTTATACTCTTCATAATCGTTAATCCTAGGTTCTATCTAAGGAAAACCAACCTCAAGATGCAGTCATGTACGCTTTAGCATGGGGACCAAACAGAAGGATTCAAACATTTGAGACTTACATAATAAATGGATATAAGTTTCACACAACCAATGGAGTCAGGGCATAAACTACTAGTTCTAGTGTTTGTGTTCGAGGGACCAACAGTCAATTAGAGGAGGATTTTTTTTGGGATACTAACTGATATTTATTAATTAGCATATTCAGGTCATTCTAGTGAAAACTTAGCCTTATTCAAGTGTGAATCTTCCGATAACACTTCTACAAGGGGCACAAAAGTCGACAATAAGTATGAGACTGTAGAAGTAAGGAAGTCACTAAGATATTAGGTGTATGACCCATTTATATTTGCACAACAAGCAGAGTAAGTACATTATACCTCGTATCCCGAGGGACATCAAGACTGGCTAGGTGTTATTCGAGTAAAGACACGCAGTGAGATCACCGATAATGTGATAAGTCAATCGGAGACAGAAGCTCCATGCCAAGATGTTCATGAAATTAACGGGATCCAAATAATGTTGCAAATTGATCCGGACGAGTACCAGGGCATTCTTGCTGATGCCGGGCCTGGCGACGAGGTCATTGACACAGTGTTGGAGACTCAATATGACTTAGCCGTAGAGAGTGAGGAAACATATGTCTCCACCGATGAAGAGGAGAGTGAGGGTGAATTCAGTGATAGAGATTCCATCTAGGTAATCAGTATTTTTTTTTTAATATTTTGTTTTTATCCTATCAGTTATGATATATAATTGTTATGTTTCACTTATTGGTTATGATATATATTCGTATACTTCATGTTGTACTTGTCTTTTAATTCTAGACAGATGGCTGATGATGCTAGATGTGGGGGTAGTATTCCTCGTGACCGTGGGAGACATGCCCCCACCCACACCCCATCCGGTCACCCCGCTGGCCACGTCCGGCAGTTCAGGAGCAAAACAGTCCATACATGGTGTGGGCTCATCCATCGCAGCTCCATCACCCACTATTTGCCTCCCACCCTACCCACTCCAGCATCCTCGATACAAAATAACGAGGGGGCACAAGTTGGGAGTGACTACAGACACGGGCACATGCATTTGGATTTGACCATATGCAAACAAAGAGTAAGTTATTTCATGTTGCTTTTTATTAATTGGTATTTAAATATTTATCCTGTAATTAATACATTGTTTAAAAACAACTTCTATCCTCTAGATGGGCCTAGTAAGACCATCTCTATGACTATTAGCGGTAATTACATTCGGGTCTTGTCCCTCATGGACGAGGATCCCGCAGGGAGTCCGGGATCACTAGTTCGAGCACATATTCGGTGTAAGTATTACTTTTTAATTGAAGCATATTTAGTGCTTAATTTTCTTTCATTGTATTTATTATTACATTGTGGTATAATATCTTGTATGTCATGCAGTCCACTTACAGGTGGCGACCAGAGGATGAGCATTTGATTCGGATTATATTTGAGCATCAACGGATCCCTTATTGTGAAGAATCTCATGGGTAAGATCCGCGATGGTCATCTTCGGGGACTTTATGACACCCAATGTTCTGGAAGGCTTGCGTCATTATTGGGTCACTGTTGAGGGCTTCTTGAAGAGGATTGCGATCGGGAACCAAAACTAAGCCGCAGATATTGGTGCTCCTCTATACACCGGTGGGTCTGTGTCCATCCCGAAGCATCATGAGAGGATGGTAATTAAATGAAATTATATTTCATTTTATTTATCATTCCTAATTATTTTACATTTGTTGTTATTAAACTTATATTTCTCAACCATGCCCTGGTCCTACACCAAACCTTAGAGGGCTCGTCGTCAACCTCAATGTCGGGCTCATTAATCAACTTGTGGAGAGGGTGGCTGCACTGGAGAGGGAGAGGGAGAGGGAGATTTTGTACTAGCACTTGGGATTCAGACTCGGCGGACCAGGTTTCATCCCTAAGGACAATGCTGCTGCTGCTTCGGGATACCCGTGCTGATGCCCCTTCCGTTCCCGATGCCTCTGGTCAGTCGTAGGATGCAGATGATCATGAGGCCGATGATTATTGCCCCCCCCCCCCCCCACACACACACACACACACACTCAAACTACCCCCACCCCATTGACTTGTAGTTTGTGACACCCTCTACCTGCATGCATTTATAACAATATATAAAAGGAAACAACAAAAAAAGAAAGATACATGTATATTATTGATAACTCTTAGAAATAAGAGTTATTATTATCTTTGTAACTAAATCATTGTGCTTGTTGTGAGTAATTTGGTAAAATAAAGTGGAGTTCTAATAAGAAATTTAGTCATTGACCTGAAACTGTTTAAATGCTGAAAAGAATGATAAATTTTGGAATTATATAACTGAAAAAATTGTTTGAAGTGTTGAGGCAGGAAAATCTGATATTTGAGTGGAGCTGCTCTGGTAATGCTATGGAAAGTTGGCACCTTCTGAAGACAGAATCACTACAAGACAAAAGAGTTGCCAGCTCAGTGCACCTTCACTAAAGGAAAAAGAACCTGCAAGCGCGTCCCAAAACCAAAAGAGAAATGCAACCCTCAGCTGAGTGTACTTGGGAATTGGGCCAAAGAATATTTTAATGTTTGAATTTATGTAAAGCCCAAAAAGTGAGGTATGAGAGAGAGTGTGAAAACCCTAGTTGGGGAGCACTAGTACAAATAGTGAAAAGTAGCCTCCTTTTTAGGTCAGCTGGTACAGAGGGTACAACAACCTCCATTTTCTCCTTGTCTTCTTTGTAATTTTGTTTTTTATACCATTATGTTTCCATTTTCATTTATTATGACTTGTCTTGTCATTATGCTTATTATGAGCTAATTTCTTTAGCTAGGATGCTATGATTTTGTAATTGACACTTAAGGGTGATTTATGCAAATGAATGTTACTCATTTTCCTTTCTTCTGCGTAATGCTATTTTTAGTTTAGCTTGATCAACTGAATTTAAATACTAGCTAGCTAAGTTTGGAAAAACTTAGTTAGTGGATTTGTTTAAAGGATAAAGTTAAAGTAATTAATTGGGAAATTAATTACTGTTGAATGAGCTAGGAATAGCCTTTAAGACTTTAAGTAGCTGGACGTGCTTAACCTTATCTGAGTGAATTTAATTTGAACTTAGGAATAAGAAGCATTTAATGAAACTTAGTTTATTGTTGGAAAACAAAATTTATTTCCTGGACTAATGTTTGTAGCATTCTGAAGCATAAGTTACCCTGCAGTTAAAAATTACAAAGGATTACATTTCCTAGCTGTTACCAATTTCATTTGGAAACTCTATTTTATTACCTTGCAATTTACAGTTACTGCTCGAGATTGATTTACCTTCTTTTACATTATTGTTAACAAACAATTCTTCTTTTATTAAGCTATTGGAAAAGTTGAAATTAGAATTTGTATTCCACTCATTTAAATCCTCGTGGGAACGATCTTTATTCACACTTTAGTACTTGTAAGACTGTGTTCACTTGCACACCCTACACATATTCACAAAATATGGCAACAAGTTTTTGGCGTTGTTGCCGAGAATTGACAATGGTGTTGAATATTTAAATTTTTAGTTTAACCTTTTCTATTTAGCTAGTGCTGAAAGTGTTGTGTCCCTTGCTCAGTAACAGGTACTGAATCTGTATGCGCAGCAAGGGTACACCCGAATTCCAACTTGATTTGGAGATTGAGAAAACAGCAAAGAGGCTAAGGAAGATAACCAAAGCACAAAGAGCTCACGTTCAACAATCTGATCTAGGCTTCATGGCTGAGATGTTCTTGAGTGATGAGGAGCATCCTGGTATGATTGAAATGGCAAATGATAGGGAGAGGTCCATTAGGGACTATGCTGTCTTTGATCCTCAAACCATGAACACTGGGATTGTGAGACCAGAAATAACTACCCAACAGTTTGAGTTCAAACCAATGATGTTCCAAATGCTTCAAACTGTTGGGCAGTTCAGTGTGCCCCTACTGAAGATCCACACTTGCACTTGAGGCAATTTTTGGAAGTGGCTAGCAATTTCAAGATCCCTGGAGTAAGTGTTGATGCTTTCCAGTTAAGACTCTCTCCTTAATCCTTGAGGGACATAGCCAAGACTTGGTTGAACTCTTTGGAATCCAACTCCATTAATTCGTGGAATGGCCTAGCTGAAAAGTTCTTGATTAAGTACTTTCCTCTACCACGAATGCAAGAATGAGGAGTGATATAACTTCCTTCAGGCAGAATGATGATCAATCACTGTATGAATCATGGGAGAGGTTAAAGGAGTTGTTGAGAAAGTGTCCCCATCATGGCATACCTGTTTGCATCCAAATGGAGGCCTTCTACAATTGATTACTGCCTCCCTCAAGGTTGATGTTAGATGCTTCATCAGGAGGCACATTTTTTACTAAGTCTTATGTAACATCTGTGTTTTAAGGCATTATTTATATATTGGATAACTATTTTTAAGACTTTGATTTAAGGTCTGATATGCATGTTTTAGGTGTTGGGAACCTTGCATGGAAAGTATGAGATCAACCGGCATTGAATTGAATAAGAAAGTGTTCTAGAATTTCCGTTATACAGTTTAGAATACATAAGAATGCACAATAGGAAATTCATTTTTGTGGAAGATATTAGGTATTGTTGAGAGCTTGGCCTTATTCCTTAGGTGTATATGAGTCTATGTTTCAAATTTCAGGTCAAACGGACTTCAAACGAACACAGAATGCACGAAAACGTGCGAACCAATAGTGCTGGACAGCAACTAGCGCTGAGCGCTGTATTCCTGGCACTGAGCGCTGGCCAGTGTGCCACGTGTCGCGTTGTGATTGGGCGAGTGAGGCGGTTTACCTCACCAGTACTGAGCGCTGGATCCCGGGCGCTGAGCGCTGGGCGCCAGGAAAAAAAAAAGAGATTAAATGAAAGAATTTCGTGGAACATGTGAGAAAGTGGCAGAAACCTCAGGTTTTAGAGTGAGAGGGAGAAGAAAGAAAGAAAGAGAGAGAAAATTCCAGAGCTAATATTGATCAATCCGTTTGTCCTATTGAAAAACCGATTATACCGTTGTGATCCTTGCGACTTCTACTTCATCATCCTACCTTTCTTTTCTTGGTAAGTCTATGTTTTTATGCCGAAATGCTGTCCGTGATAGTATTGAAGTTATCTCTCAATCCGTTTAGCTGTTTTCAATTCTGTCTTCAGATTTGAGCTAAACGTAACGTGTACTTCGTGAATATGTGTTCAGGTGAATTTTTGGAGCTCCGGAGGTAGGAGAACCTCACGATGCAGATTTGGGGAGATTGGAGTGGGCTCGTTTCGTTGCTCTAAAGCTAGCCTACGACACCTCAGGTGGGGGAAAGTAACCATCTAGCGTCGAAAATGGCTAAGTAACATTTTATTCAATATTGGCGTAGGGCGACCTAAACCCTACTAGTGGGCGAATAATAGACAATATCAATATCACATTGGGGACTATTTAGTGGTACCGATGATGATATGGAGATTGTAGATTTATCGCCGTTAGGTTAATTTTATGATATCTAAGGTTGTCTGGTTTTATTATGTTTGAATTGTTTGCTGTGTGCTGTTTGGATTAACATGTTAAATTATAGTTATTATATTTATTAGAATATGTTAGTATTATTTTATTATTATTATTGTGATTATTATTTATTTTGATTATGGTTGATAACATGTTGTTCTGATTGATAATATTATTTATTTGGAATAATATGCTTAGTGAGATCTAGGTGATGATATCTGATATTTTTGAGTGATGCATGTTGGGGAGTGTATGATATATGATTTAGAAGTGTCTAACCTAATTAATTAATATTTTATTATGATGAGATTGATGAGGTGATATATGCTATGAGATAGTGATGAGAGGTTAAGGCACTAGGATATGATTCGATATATGCCGGTAAGATCCATATAGATGCATGTTGTTGATCACAGCCGTGTGTTTGGAACACACGAGGTCAGAAGTCCTCGCGGGACAGTCCCAACTTAGATTTAGGTTGTGCAGCTATAGTGTCATTGCTTTGCATGAGCACCCTCGAGAGAGAACCAGGGTGTGCACCGACGTGTATTGTGCAAACTATAGTGTCATTGCTTTGCATGAGCATTCTCACCGCGGATGAGAATGTGCACCGGTGTTTGGGGACACGTCGCTTGGACGACTGACTAACATCCCTGAGCGGGTAAGGGATGTGTGACAGGATTAGTGGTGGCCACGTCAGCATAAGTTTGCATGAGTGCGAAGGGTAGAGGATGATAATGTGTCTCGAGGATGATTATATATATATATATTATGTATCTGTCATGCATGTCTATGTGCCTTTATTGTTTATATGTTACGTATCTTTTTCCTTATATGATGATAGATAGTTTCTTATCCCCTATTTCTTTTATTTGTATGTTTCTTTTATGTGCTCTTTTTGAGAAGACACTGCGGATGAGCCGGCCACAGAGGAGCTTGATGGGGATGCTGGAGGACGACCCAGTGACCTCCAGCCGTTGAGTTTAGGGTCGATGGCCAGTGCGTCTTTTGTGACGTTTTTAGTTTCCGCTGCTTATACCATTTTGTATCAGTATGTATCTTTTGGGACCCTACTAATGGAGTACCCTCTTTAGTTTATCAGCGTAGTATATTTGTATTTATATTTATATGTGTGTGATGTGATGTTTTAAATTTTGTTCTTACCTTTAAGTTTTTAATAATTTCGATTTTATATATATGTCCAACACTAATATTACGATTAAGTTTTAGATAAATTAGGTTTTTATTTAATGGGACATCGGGGTGTCTCATCTTACAATGAAGCTTATGAGCTGATTGAGAGCATAGCTGCTAATAGCTATCAATGGCCAACTGTGAGGACCAACTCTACTAAAACTCCTGCTGGAGTGCTTGAGGTGAAGGAAGCAAATGCTTTATCTGCTCAGCTTGCTGCCATTACTAATATGCTGAAAAATTTGACTGCTACCAACACAAGTAAGGAACCTGTTATGGCTGAACCTGTGGTGGCTCGAGTGAGCTCTGTAACCTGTTTTTTCTGTGGAGGGGGCATTTATTTGAAGAGTGTCCTAATAATCCAGTATCAGTGAATTATGTGGGGAATAGAGGGAACAATGCATATTCCAATACCTACAATCCTGGTTGGAAGCAACACCCAAATTTCAACTACGGGAATTACAGCAATACATTGAATTCTTCAGCTAGAAATCTCCCACAACAATACCAACAACAGGGACAGAACAGCCAGCAGCAGCAGCATTAAGCTCCTGCAAAAGAATCCTCTTTAGAAGCTATGTTGAAAGCTTTCATGACTGAAACTAAGGCTCAAATCCAAAATCAAGGAGCTGTTGTAAGAAACTTGGAGAATCAAGTAGGTCAGTTGGCAACTGCATTAACTAACAGACCTGCTGGCACCTTACCTGCATCCACAGAGTCTCCATCTTCCTCAAATGATAAAAGGAAGGAGCAGGTCCTTGCCATAAACTTAAGAAGTGGAAAAGAGCTACAGGATGCTGTAGCATTTAAGCAGCAGAGAACAAAGACAACTGAACCAGCTAAAACAGAAAAGTCTAAGCTTGACTCAGTTCCACTACCTGAAGATACAGTGCAAGTTACTCCTAAGTGGACTGAGCCTAAGCTAATTCCAGAGAGGCCTCCTCCTCCTTTTCCACAAAGGTTGAAGAAGGCAGCTCAAGAGAAGCAATTCAACAAATTTTTGGAAATTTTGAAGCAATTGCACATCAACATACCCCTGGTTGAAGCCCTACAGCAAATGCCTAACTACACCAAATTCATGAACAACATCCTTACAAAGAAGAAGAGGTTGGGAGAGTTTGAAACAGTTGCTATGACAAAGAAATACAGTTTGATGCTGTAGAACAAGGTACCTTAGAAAATAAAAGACCCAGGTAGTTTCACAATTCCCTGTTCCATAGGGAATACTTTCTGTGGAAAGGCTTTGTGTGACGTTGGTGCCAGTATCAATTTGATGCCAATGTCTATTTTTCAAGCAATTGGGAATTGGTGAAGCAAGACCAATTGCAGTAACTCTGTAATCGGCTGACAGATCCATTGCCCACCCTGAAGGAAAGATTGATGATATGTTAATCAGGGTGGACAAGTTTGTTTTTTCCAGTTGACTTCATTATCCTTGATTTCGAAGCTGGCAAGGAAGTTCCCATCATCCTTGGAAGACCCTTTCTTGCAACAGGAAGAACATTGATAGATGTCCAGAAAGGAGAGCTTACTATGAGGGTTAATGATCAGCAAGTTACTTTTAATGTCTTCAATGCCTTGCAATACCCTGATGAAGAGATGAAGAGTTGTTTTGCTATTACTAGTATTGAATAGCAACTTCTAGCAGCAAGGTAATGTTTAGAAATAGAATCTAGAATCCATGATGAAACTGATTCTGGGAATGAAGAACTGAAGATACTAGTCGAAGAGAAAATGGCACACTGATCTTGGATTAGAAGATATGAGTCCCTGGAGCTAACTGATGATACCTTCAAAGAGAATGTCCCCTCCATTGAAAGACCTCCCACTCTTGAATTGAAGCAGCTGCCTACTCATCTGAAATGCTTATCTGGGAGAACAGGATACCCTTCCCATCATTATATCTTCCTTCCTCACTTCTGATCAGGAAAATAGTCTCATTTCAATTTTGAAGAAGCACAAGAAGGCTATTAGATGGCAAATGGCAGATATCAGAGGAATCAGTCCTAGTCTTTGCATGCACAGAAATTTGTTAGAAGAAAACACCAAGAATAGCATTGAAGGTCAGAGAAGACTGAATCCAATCATGAAGGAAGTAGTGAAGAAAGAAATTATCAAATGGCTTGAAGCAGGGATTGTCTACCCCATTTCTGATAGTGTATGGGTGAGTCCAGTGCAGTGTGTCCCAAAGAAAGGGGAGTCACTATTGAAGTTGACACAGGCAAACACAAGAAGAGGGATTGAATTGTGTTTGTTAATAATTTTTGAAAAACAACCCTCTTCAAAATAATTTTCGCACACAAGGATTAAGAGGCAAAAGCACACACACAGAAAAAGAATATTTTAAAGACTTAACAAAATCAAGTTCAAATCCCTACAGTTAGTATAAACAAATAAAACTAAAGAGATCAGAGATTAGAAGATTCACCCAAAACGTTTTATCCTGGTTCATTCTCTTCCAATCAAGAGCTACGTCCAGTCCCTTCTACTTGAAGGTTTTTCTCCACTATTTTTCAAAATAGATTATAACAAGTATTCAACACCTCTCCAGGCTACAAGTATTCCTTTCTTACCAAGCCTCTTCAGGTTCTACCTCTAACAAAGAGATTGGTTTCTTTTGATCTTCTAACTCACTATGTGTGAGGATATGAAAGTTTAAGATCAGTTGAATATTATAGCAATATTCAAGCTAACGTATTACAGACTTTTGCTCTTGAAAGAATAAAAGATTTTGAGCTCGTAAACAGCAAGTGTTTTTCTAGCAAGATTTCTGTATTGCAAAAGTTATTTCTTCAGATGTTGAGGTCTTCTATTTATAGTGACCTTTCTCTTCACTTGAAATTCTTCAACGGTTGTTCTTGAATTATTTTCGTTTAGGGATAGAATCAAATGCATAATATCTGTTGTGACTCATAGCTAGATCGTGGCCATCTTGAAATGTACTATAGGTTATCACTCTTGCACAAAACGGGCACACCTCTGAGCAATTGCAACTTGAAAACTGTCTTGCCTCCCTTGTACAAATTCCAGCTATTTCAGCGATAAAGGTGACAGGGTACAAGGCGTTTTGCATTGTACTATTTTGGTTTTGCATTTCCTCATTTTTACTATGTCTCTCTCAAAGAAACAAGGCAATAAAACAGTTAAAACAAATATGAAGGACCAACATATACTTGAAATAAATATCAATCATTTGAAATAAATACTTCTGTGTGGTCGAGGTAGCATCTTCAGAGCATATGAAAGATTCACAAAGAAAAAGAGCTTGTCTACTCAACAAAGTGCGTCTACACGGTTATAGTTAGAAACTCTTTTTGCTCGTCTAGTGACGTGGCAGATCTTCTCGTCTACTATCAAGTCTTTGGACTTGCTATATATCAGTGAGTTACTTAGATCTCCGTCTGCTGACGTGACACACAAGCTCGTCTACTTATAGTAGTTAAAATTCCCATCTACTGGGACTACTTTATATTTCGTTTATTCAAATATATTAAAATAAATAAATATACCATTTATTTTCAGCAGCTCGTCTATATGGGTGGACGCGGATATTAAGAAACTCATTCGAGGTTTCCATAACTTATTAAAATTTCGAATATCCCTAGAAGACTAGATAGAGCATGTTAGATCTTAACTAACACTTTGCCATACAAATTTAATCCTTTTTGTTGACATCAAAACTTAGAGATTATGTATTCCAAATTACTTTGGTTCCAACAATCTCTCCCTTTTTGATGATGACAAAAACTAATTAAATTTGAGTGAGCAAAGTCTAAGAAAGCTTATAAAGCTCCCCCTAAGATAAAGCATTCAAACTTAACAGGAATAGAATAATAAAATAAGACATAAACTCAGAAGCACATATCATATATAACTTACCATATCAGTTCAGCTACTTATTAGTTAGAAGATAACATCAGAACATATAATCAACTATGCTAAACATGTAAGACAAATAATAAACATGCATATGCAGACAAAAGAATACTTTCAAAAAACTGACTTTTTTATATATAAATAAATTTAATTCTCTCCATCCCCCTTTTTTGTCATCAGACAAAAAGGTAAGAGAAGTGGACCATCATTGTCAGTAAAGAATAAAACAAAAGAGAAACTTAAGAAGATGGTGGAGGTGGAGGAGGAGGGTTTGGATTTGGATTTGGGTTTGGTGGAGGAACAAGAATTTGTGTAGGCAGATTCTGACTTTGTTGAAAGCTCAGCATGATGTTCATCATCTGGTTCATCATGACATTAGTTGGAGCCAGGGCTTCTGCAACTTGTTCCCTCACTTGCTCCTTGACCTTAACCTTTACTCTCTCCTCTACAATTCTTCCAATAATTTCTTCATAGTTTGGAGGCAGTGAGAGTATTGGTCTTGGACTTTCAACACTTTCTTGAGTAGGAGCTTGACTTGAAAGAGTGTCTAAAGCTCTTGAAGTTTGAGGTTGCTCTGATGGATGAATTATAGTCAGAGCCAATGGCTGAGATGATTGCTTCTCAGAAGTGCTTGGCCTTGAATCAGACTCAGCAACTTTCTCATTCTCAGTAACTGGATGAGCAGATTCAATCTCCATAGCAGAATCTTCTACAATAATTTCCTCTTCAGTATGCTCAGAAGGTGGAGAGGGTGGAGGTGAGTAAGTGAGTTGCAGAACAGGTGGGGGCAACTCTTTAGCCCAGTGGACTAGATCTTCTTCATAAATAGGACTGATGGTAGGAACACCCAAAATGTCCTTGTAGATGAAAAGTCTGAAGTTTGTGAGTCCACATTTGCCTCTGACTTTTGGAATGAACTTTTTCTGTTCCAAAATTAATCCAGATGAAGAGGCTTCTTCTGTACATTTCACTATGTGAGCTTTCCAAATATCAACTGCCACATCTTCAAGAATATCCTCAATAGGTTGTGCCAACCAATAATCTATGATATTCTGATCTGTGTCACTGACATCATCAGGGTTTATCATGCAGGACTCTGGAAAAGGCATCTTTCATTATTTCTTTGTTTCTTTTTGCCCTTGCCCTTGTTTAAATCTATCATTGGGTGTCTTGGACATAGCATGTAAGGCTTGATTCCAATCTTGGTATTCTTCAAGGTATGGTACAACCAAGTTGGAGGCACAAAATTAGCAGCCCTTACAACCCTGAATAGTTCAAATTCTGACTTCAGCATGACATACATGATGTGATCAATGATATCAGCTGCTTTGCTACATTCCCTTGGATGGATGAAAGTTTTCCACTTTGTTTTGTTATCCATAATTATGGGAATGTGTCTGAAGGATCTTGACCTTTTGTATATGACATCTTGTAGGTCTTTCTTTGTAGGATCCGTAGACCAGTCAGAAATTATGTGTCTCTCTACACCATCAGTGAAGGGTTTGAAAGAAGGGTATTTGACAAGGTTTGGATATATTTTTCTGCGATGAAATTTCTTTTGTGGTAGGTGAGTGATGAGAGGTCCTAATCTATTGTACATTTTGGATGGTGGAGGGCCAAGGGGAATGTCAGGATGAGGTTTATACCATGGTTTGACAATTTTTTCTGGTTCATACTCATATTCTGGCAAAGGATACCAGGGTCTGTTTGAAACAGGTTCTGGTTCATGAGTATGATACAGAATTCTCCAATCCCTCCTTACTTTGGCAAATGATTTTGATTTGCCATCATAAAGTTCAGATGGGGGAGTGTATGGAAAGTTTATCTTTTTCATTTTAGGGAAGGGTGCACCAAGGATAATTCTATCATCTGGTTAGTTGAACCAGGGATCATCCTCAGGTATCAGAGGTGGGAATTGTGATAGTTGTGGTGAGGCTATTTGTGGTTGGTTAGGGGAAGTGTTTTGTGGTGAAGGTGGTGTGGGGACATATACATCATCAGCTTGATTTACAGACACATCAAGTACAGAGACTATATCCATTCTATCTTCTAGGCTAGAAACTAAGGCATCTACTGCTAATTGAATAGAATCATTAGCAGGAAGAATTACCTCAGAGGTCATAGCAGCCTTGGCTTTTCTTTGAGGTTGCTGCCTTCTTGTTGGAATAGCAGCACCAGCAGCCTTTTGTTCCTTCAAAATTGCACTGATAGGAACTATGTCCTCGTCATCTTCATCATCTTCATGATGAGATAGGACCAGATTTCTTGTCATTTTCTGAGTTCTGGCAGGTTGATGTGTCTCAACTGTAGGTTCCCTAATTACAATGCCAGCAGCAGGCTTCTTAGGAACTCTTGTCCTAACAGCTGTGGTTTTTCTCTTGAAAGTTCTCTTCAGCCCTAGAACTTCAGCATTATTCTGCTCAATTTGTTCTTCTTTGACCTTGGGCATTTCTTCTTGCTTAGCTAAGGCAGCTACAGTGTAAGTACTCAAGTTCATGTTGGCAATGTTCATTTTACCAAACACGACAGTTGACATGCCCTTCTCCGGCAGGATTCTTTCTTGTTCTTCACTAGGCTTTGAAGCAATAAAATCATAAAGATTTTGTGCCTTGAAGATCTTTGATAAAAGATGACAATAAGGAATACCAGTGATTTTCTTCCTAGTTACCACAGCATCTCTAAATCTTCCATATAGAATTCTGGGAAGATTGATTTTTGTCTCTGTAATAAGATGACAAAGGCAAAACTTGTGTAGGGCAGACAAGTTATCCTTTGACCCTGTTTTGTAAAGAATCACTTTATTCAGTATCTGATGAAGAATGCGAACATCATCCTTCATTTCCGCAGACTTCCATGCATGAGTTCTAACTTTATCTTGCCTCATTAGCAAAGCAGATATTACTTCTGAGCCACCAAGATCCTTCTCCCAAGTTTCAATAATGACTTTTCCTTCTTGAGCTCAATTTATTGCCTCAGAAATGGTCTTCTCTGAAACTACTATCCTTTTCCCAAGAATAGTACTATAAATTTCATCAGTGGTTACCTGAGGGTTCCTCCAAAAAGCCCTAATCAAGTCTGGATAAATAGAAATCTTCTCTACGAACATACCGTCCCAACCAGCGGCGGTGATGTTCTTGCTTACATCTAGGTTGTATTCCTTCAATATCCCGAAATCAAAATGATGCTTAACGGCAAGTTTCAATTTTTCCACATTGAAAATTTCAGATGAGGATGCAATTATTGAAGAAAGAGGGGGTTAGGGTTTTGCAAGCAGAAAACAGGGAGTGAGAGTGAGAGTTTGAAAACGAAGGTTAATGAAAGGTTTCCTCAGAGGGAAGGGGCATGCTTTGAAATTCAAAGGTTTTTCTTTAGAAAATAAATCAAAAAGAAAATGTTTAACAAGACATGTCATAAAAGATAACACGGCTTTGTTATTTTGAAAATGTAAAAATATTTAGATGGGATTGGTAGACATTACTGACTCAGCAAAGAGAATATATGATAAATTTGTCTTTGAGACAAAAAAAATGAAGTTAATAAATAATGTATGTATAGACGGGTTCAAGCATAAAGCAAGTATGGACGCGGCATGCAGTGAACGTGACACACAGATACAATGGATGCGGTAAGCAATGGACGCACACTAAAAACATGTAATCAACTTGAAATGCTTTAGACTTACATACATCAATAACAAAATTTCTCAAAACTGAATATCATAATCAATCCACACATAGCATGTTGAGATGTTTTCTAATAAAAATAAATCTGTCCTCAGCAAGAGGTTTAGTAAAGATATCTGCCCATTGATGGTCAGTATCTACAAATTGTATATCAAAAACACCTTTTTGCATATAATCCCTTATAAAATGATGCTTAATCTCTATATGCATAGCTCTAGAATGCAGTATTGGATTCTTAGATAAGTTAATTGCAGCAGTATTATCACACATAAGTGGAATACTACTTACAAACACATTGTAGGCCTCCAATTGATGTTTGATCCATAGAAGTTGTGAGCAACAACTAGCAGCTGAAATATACTCAGCGTCAACAGTTGATAATGTAATGGTACTTTGTCTTTTGCTTGACCATGAGACAAGGTTAGCTCCAATGAAGTGACATCCTCCACTGGTACTTTTTCTTTTAATTCTGTCTCCAGCATAGTCAGCATCACAAAAGCCAACTAATCTGTAATCTTCAGTTTTCTTAAAACACAAACCCAGATTAGTAGTACCTTTCAAGTATCTAAATATTCATTTAACTGCTGATAAATGAGATTCTCTAGGATCAGATTGAAATCGAGCACATAAACATACACTAAACATTATATCAGGTTTAGACGCGGTAAGATATAGAAGAGATCCTATCATACCTCTATATACCTTTGATCTACCTTTTTCTCTTTATCATCTTTATTCAGTATGGACGTGGGGTGAATAGGAGTATTCATTGGTTTTCAATCATCCATTTTGAACTTCTTTAGGAGTTCCTTTGTATACTTGGTTTGATGGATGTACACCTCATCCATAGCTTGTTTAACTTGAAGTCCAAGAAAGAACTTGAGTTCTCCCATCATGCTCATTTCAAATTATTTCTGCATTAACTTAGAAAACTCTTTGCATAGAGATTCATTAGTAGCACCAAATATGATATCATCAACATAAATTTGCACTACTATAAAATTGGATTTAATTGACTTTCTAAACAAGGATGTATCAACCTTTCCTCTATTAAAGCCATTTTCCATTAGAAATGAACTTAGCCTATCATACCAAGCTCTAGGGGCTTGTTTTAGGCCGTATAAAGCTTTCTTAAGCTTATATACATGTTCAGGTTGGGTTTCACTTTCAAAACCCGGAGTTATATTACATATACTTCTTCATTAATAAAGTCATTAAGAAAAGCACTTTTTACATCTATTTGAAAAAGCATTATATTATGGTGTGTAGCAAAGGAAAGTAGAATCCTAATTGCTTCTTATCTAGCAACAGGTACAAAAGTTTCAGTGTAATCTATATCTTCTTCTTGTGAAGAACCTTGTGCAACCAGTCTTGCTTTATTTCTTACAACCTTACCATTATCATCATGTTTGTTTCTATAGACCCATTTTGTTCATATAACTAATTTGTCCTTAGGCAAGGGTACCAGAGTCCAGACATCACTTCTCTCAAACTGATTCAGTTCTTCTTGCATAGCTAGAATCCAGCCATTATCCAGCAGAGCCTCATCTGCTGTCTTTGGTTCCAACTCAGAGACTAGTGCAGTATCTTCCTGGTCTCTGAAAGTTGATCTGGTTCTTAGCTTATCATTGGGGTTTCCAATGATTTGATCTTGTGGATGATAATTTTTGAAGTGCCAAGATCTTTGAACAGTGTCTTGTTGAGAGGTGGATGGTTCTGGTTGTTGAGGAGGTCTTCCACTTGATCATCAGCTTTTACCTCTGTTGTATCTCTTGAGATATTTAAATCAAGATCTTCAAAAGCTTCATCTAGCTCTGATAATTTCTTATCAAGCTGTTTGTCATCAAACTTGACATGTATACATTCCTCTACTACTAGAGTTCTAGAATTATCTACTTATGCATCAAACTTACCAAGTTGATCTTTAGTATTTAGAATATAGCATTTACAACCGAAAAGGATGAAAATATGAAATGTTGGGTTTTCGTCTCTTCCACAATTCATAAGGAGTCTTGTTCAAGATTGGTCTAATGTATATTCTGTTTTGAATGTAGCAGGCAGTGTTAACAGCTTCAGCCCAGAAGTGTCTAGGGACAGAGTTGTCATTGAGCATAGTTCCAGCCATCTCTTGAAGAGATCTGTTCTTTCTCTCTACCACATCATTTTGCTGTGGTGTTCTAGGTATTGAGAAATTGTGAAGAATACCACTTTCTTCACAGAACTTATGAAATAGCTCATTTTCAAACTCTCTCCCATGGTCACTTCTAATTGAAGTGATACACATGCCTTTTTCATTCTGTATACGTTTGCAGAATACAGAGAAGACCTTGAAGGACTCATCCTTGTGAGCTAGGAACATAACCCATGTTCATCTAGTGTAGTCGTCTACAATGATAAGACCATATTTCTTACCACTGACAGAAGCAGTCCTTGTTGGACCAAAGAGATCAAGGTGTAGCAGCTCTAGTGGTCTATTGGTACTAACAACATTCTTAGATTCAAAAGAACCTTTGACTTGTTTTCCCTTTTTGACATTCATCACAGAGAGCATCAGATTTGTACTTAAGGTTTGGTAGCCCTCTCACGAGGTTATGCTTATTTAGCTTTGAGATTAATCTCAAGCTTGCATGACCTAGCCTTTTGTGGCAAATCCATCGCTCATCTTCAATGGACACTAGACATGATACACTTTGATTTGAGAGGTCCTCCAAGTCAATTTTATACAAATTGTTTTGCCTTTTAGCAGTGAATAAAAGTGATCCATCATTTTTCTTGACATTACACATGTTCTTATTAAAAGAAACATCATATCGACTATCACACAATTGACTTATGCTTAGCAGATTATGTTTTAAACCATTTACCAAAAGAACATTATCAATGGAGGGAAAAGGGTGTTTACCAATTTTACCTATACCAGTGATCTTCTCTTTCTGGTTTCCTCCAAATGTAACGCAGCCACCATCTTCATGTCTTAGGTCTTGGAACATACACCTTTCTCCCGTCATGTGACGTGAGCACCCACTGTCCAAGTACCAAGATGTTTGTTTCTTTCCTGTTGTTAAGCAAATCTGCAACAGGTATTATCTTATCCTTAGGTACCCAAAATGACTTGGGTCCTTTATTGTTAGTTTTCACTGGACGCGAATGTTTAGCATGCTTATTATGTATGCATCTATATGTAGCATGCCCACTTTTTCGACACACTTTGCAAAAGGTGTTGGACGAGCCTGGCTTAACTTTAGCATAATTAGCTGGAGCTTTTGAAGCTCTATGTTGTATATGTGGTTTTAGACTTATTATGAGATGCCTCATGCTTCTCCTTGTCATAACCAAGGCCAGATTTATCATATGGTGACCTAGAGTACCTTAAAATAAGACTGAGCTTATCTGAGCCACCTACAAATTTTGACAGAGTGTCTGTCAGATATATTACATCTTGTTTTAGTTTTGCAACTTCACAAGAATTATCAGGCTCACATTCAAGTTTGTCAGTTAGAGTGACATTCTCTGATCTTACCTTATTATTTTCTTGTGCTAAGTTTTGCTTCTCCATGCAGACTCTATCATACTCTTTTGTTAATTTTGCAAACTTCTTTTTAAAACTTTTGTATTCATGAGACTATATGGATGAGTCATGCAGTAATTCATCAAAAGCATTTTTAAGAGTGGACGGGTCAGAATCCATTACCTCATCATCAGTGTATTCACTCTCTGATGATGTGTCAGCCATGAGACAGATATTTGCCTCTTCCTCAGCTTCATCTTCCTCATCAGATGAAGATAGGTGTAAGTCCTCCCAAGTAGCCATTAAGCGCTTCTTTTTCTTGAAGAACTTCTTTTTATCTTTCAGATCAGGGCAATCAACTTTGAAATGGCCACGCTTTTGCATTCAAAGCACAAAGGTGGACCTTTTTCCTTGGAGTCTGATTTCTCCTTGGAAAACTTCTTGTTGAACTGCTTCCTTCTGAAGTTACCTTTCTTTCTCCACATGTGTTGAATTTTTCTGGAGATAAAAGATAATTCATCTTCATCCGATCCTTCATCAATATCTGAAGGTTCAGCATCATCTGATGACTCAGCAGCTTTGAGGACTTTTGATGAACTGGCTTTCTTTTCCTTTAGAGCAATAGACTTTCCTTTTCTGGAATTGTCTTCTTCATTCAGTTCAAGTTCATGCACCTTGAGTGACCCAAGAAGCTCTTCTAGAGAAAGAGTATTTAGATTCTTGGCTTCCTGAATGGTAGTAACCTTGGGTCTCCATTGCTTGGATAGACTTCTCAGAATCTTTCTAATGTGATCTCTATTTTCATATATCTTTCTGAGAGATCTGAGACTGTTGGTGATTGTTTGAAATCTTCCAAACATCTGATCTATAGTTTCATGATCAGCCATTTTAAATAGTTCATATTGGTGAACCAGCATGCTTATCTTTTATTCCTTCACTTGAGATGAACTTCATGAGCAAGGGCCAGAGTATCCCAGATTTCTTTAGCAGTATTGCAGCTGTGAACTTTGTCATGTTCAGATTTGGCAATGGCACACATCAAATAATGTTTTTCTTTGAGATTAAGTTGATATTTAGCCTTTTGATCTGCAGTCCAATCTGCTCTAGCAATAGCAGCTCCATTTTCACCTCTAGGCTCAGTATAGCCATTTTCAATCAGTTCCCAGATGTCCAAATTTTGTGCATCCAAGAAGGCCATCATCCTCTTCTTCGAGTAGTCATAGTCAGTTCCATCGAAGAGAGGATGTCTGTTCATAGCTTGTCCTTCTGCATCCATGGTTGTTGGATCGTACTCCCTCAGCACTTGTTAGATGCTCAACCCTTTCGAGGCTAAGCTCTGACACCAACTGAAGTTGACACAGGCAAACACAAGAAGGGAGGTTGAATTGTGTTTGTTAATAATTTTTGAAAAACAACCCTTTTCAAAATAATTTTCGAACACAAGGATTAAGAGGCAGAAGCACACACACAAAAAGAATCTTTTAAAGACTTAACAAAATCAAGTTCAAATCTCCACAGTTAGTATAAACAAATAAAACTAAAGAGATAAGGGATTAGAAGATTCACGCAAGCCTTTTATCCTGGTTCACTCTTTTCCAACCAAGAGCTACGTCCAGCCCCTTCTACTTGAAGGTTTATCTCCACTATTTACCAAATAGATTACAACAAGTATTCAACACCTCTCCAGGCTACAAGTGTTTCCTTTCTTACCAAGCCTCTTCAGGCTCTACCTCTAACAAAGAGACTGGTTTCTTTTGATCTTCTAACTCACTATGTATGAGGATATGAAAGTTTAAGATCAGTTGAATATTATAGCAATATTCAAGCTAAGGTATTACAAACTTTTGCTCTTGAAAGAATAAAAGATTTTGAGCTCGTAAATGGCAAGAGTTTTTCTAGCAAGATTTCTGTATTGCAAAAGTTATTTCTTCAGATGTTGAGGTCTTCTATTTATAGTGACCTTTCTCTTCACTTAAAATTCTTCAACGGTTGTTTTTGAATTTTTCCGTTTAGGGATAGAATCAAATGCATAATATCTGTTGTGACTCATAGCTTGATCGTGGCCATCTTGAAATGTACTATAGGTTATCACTCTTGCACAAAACGGGCACACCTCTGAGCAATTGCAACTTGAAAACTATCTTGCCTCCCTTGTACAAATTCCAGCTATTTCAGCGATAAAGGTGACAGGGTACAAGGCGTTTTGCATTGTACAATTTTACTTTTGCATTTCCTCATTTGTACTATGTCTCTCTCAAAGAAACAAGGCAATAAAACAGTTAAAACAAATATGAAGGACCAACATATACTTGAAATAAATATCAATCATTTGAAATAAATACTTCTATGTGGTCGAGGTAGCATTTTCAGAGCATATGAAATATTCACAAAGAAAATGAGCTCGTCTACTCAACAAAGTGCATTTACACGCTTATAGTTAGAAACTCTTTTAGCTTGTCTAGTGATGTGGCAGATCTTCTCGTCCTCGGTGAGTTACTTAGATCTCTGTCTACTGATGTGGCACACAAGCTCGTTTACTTATAGTAGATAAAATTCCCGTCTACTAAGACTACTCTATATTTTGTCTACTCAAATATATTAAAATAAATAAATATACCATTTATTTTGAGCAGCTCGTCTATACGGGTGGACGCGGATATTAAGAAACTCATTCGAGGTTTCCATAACTTATTAAAATTTCGAATATCCCTACAAGACTACATAGAGCATGTTAGATCTTAACTAACACTTTGCCATACAAATTTAATCCTTTTTGTTAACATCAAAACTTAGAGATTATTTAATCCAAATTACTTTGGTTCCAACAACTATGGTAAAAAATGAGAAGAATGAACTTATTCCTATAAGAACAGTCACAGGGTAGAGAATATGCATGGATTACAGAAAGCTAAACAAAGCCACAAGGAAGGATCACTTTCCACTACCATTCATTGATCAGATGCTTGATAGGTTGTCTAGTAGAGAATTTTATTGCTTTCTAGATGGTTATTCAGGTTATAATCAGATAGCAGTGGCACCAAAAGATCAGCAGAAGACTACCTTTACTTGTCCATATGGTACATTTGCTTTAGACAAGTGCTTGGGGACTCATTCATGGGATGTTTAGACAACCTGGAACAAGTGCTTGACAGACATGAAGAAACCGATTTAGTTTTGAATTAGTAAAAGTGTCACTTCATGGTCAAGGAAGGCATTGTGTTAGGCCATAAAGTGTCAAAGAAGGGATTGGAGGTGGATAAGGCAAAAACTGAGGTGATTGAAAAACTTCCACCACCTAACTCTGTTAAAGGCATTAGAAGTTTCCTAGGCCATGCTGGCTTCTATAGAAGATTCATCAAAGATTTTCCAAAATATCCAAGCTACTGTGTAAATTGCTATAGCATAATAGTGCATTTGACTTCACAGCTGAATGTTTATCAGCTTTTGAAACTCTAAAGAAGGCCTTGATCACTGCACCTGTAATAGTAGCCCCAGATTGGGAGAAGCCATTTGAATTGATGTGTGATGCAAGTGACTTTGCAGTGGGAGTTGTGCTGGGTCAAAGACATAACAAAATCTTCTATGCTATCTACAATGCCAGCAAAACCCTCATTGATGCACAAGTAAATTACACCACTACTGAGAAAGTGCTGTTGGCAGTTGTGTTTGCTTTTGACAAATTCAGAACTTATCTAGTAGAAACCAAGGTTGTGGTGTACACTGATCATGCAGCTATCAAATATCTCATTGATAAGAAGGATGCAAAACCAAGATTGATTAGATGGGTCCTATTGCTCCAGGAGTTTGACTTGGAGATTAAGGACAAGAAGGGTATTGCGAATCAAGTAGCTGATCATCTCTCAAGAATTGTTGAAGGAGAATAAGCCAAGCCTCAAAGAGAAATCAAAGAAGATTTTCCTGGTGAACACTTGCTGATGATAGAAGATGTTGTAGCACCTTGGTACGCTGACATGGTGAATTTTCTGGTAAGTGGGGTAATTCCTATTGGAAATGTGCTGCTGAAGAAGAAATCAAAGTCATCCTGAGTGATTGCCATGCTGCCCCTTATGGTGGTCACTTTGGAGGGAACAGAACTGCTGCAAAGGTCTTGCAATCATGGTATTTTTTGGCCCACTTTGTTCAGGGATGCACAAGAATATGCCAAGAACTGTGACAAATGTCAAAGAGTGGGAAATATTTCCAATAGACAAGAAATGCCACTCAACACTATTTTGGAGATTGAATTTTTTGATGTGTGGGGCATAGATTTCATGGGCCCCTTCCCTGTCTTTTATGGGGCCTACATCCTAGTAGCAGTGGATTATGTCTCCAAATGCATAGAAGCAGTAGCTTTGGCCTCTAATGATGCTAGGGTAGTCACCAAGTTCTTGCACAAGAACATCTTTACAAGGTTTGGCACTCCTAGAGCCATAATCAGTGATGAAGGCTCTCATTTTTGCAACAAGATGTTTGCCAATTTGCTTGCAAAATATGGAGTGAAGCATAAAGTAGCTACTGCCTAGCACCCTCAGACCAGTGGCCAAGCTGAAGTCTTAAACAGAGAGATCAAGAGGATTCTTGAAAAAATGGTGAATCCTTCAAGGAATGATTGGTCCTTACATTTAGATGATGCTCTCTAGGCCTACAGAACTGCTTTTAAAACTCCAATTGGCATGTCTCCTTATAGATTGGTTTATGGAAAAGCTTGCCATTTACCAATAGAGCTAAAACACAAGGCATTCTGGGCCATTAAGAAGTTGAATTTTGATGCACAAGCAGATGGAGAGGCAAGACTGATACAGCTGAATGAACTTGAAGAGTTCAGGCTCTTTGCTTATGAGAATGCTGAAGCATACAAGAGCAAGGTCAAGGCCTGGCATGATCAGAAAATCCAACCCGGGGAACTAGTTGAAGGCATGCAAGTGCTCTTGTTCAATTCCAGATTAAAATTGTTCCCTGGGAAATTGAAGTCAATGTGGTCTGGACCATTTAAATTGATCAAGGTCTACCCTCATGGAGCTGTAGACTTACTTGATGAAAGCTCTGAAAGGGAGTTCAAAGTCAATTGCCAAAGGGTGAAGAAATATTGGGGTGAGCCTTCTTCCAAAATGAAGGCCACCATCCATCTTGCAGACCCTTAGTCATAAGTGTGGAGTCAGGTTGAGGACATTAAACCAAGCGCTACTGGGAGGCTGCCCAGCTTTATATCCTTTGCTTTATCATTTAATTTCAGCTAAGTAGTTTTATTTAATTCTAATTAGTTTTAGTTAGTGTTATTTTAGAATAAATATATGCTGCTAACATGTGAGTGCAGACTGAAGCAATTTTAGCCCAAGGGTTGTGCTGGAAGATGGGTCAATGTGGTTAAGTCAAGCCCATTTAGCAGAGCTTTGGATGGTGTTGGTTGGTATAGCACGTGCAAAAAGGGGTTGGGCTTGAATTAATTTGAATTTTGAACTCAAAAGCTGAAAGGTTTTGGGGGGAGGAATTAAAAGAAACTGTGGGGACCAACCTTGCCTCCACCACTCACGTCTACCCGTGACCTTTCACCTCAACCTTCTCCCCTCTATTAAAGCAACTCTGCCATATCCCTTTCCCCTCACTTGTCCCTACCATCCAAACCTTATTTTGCTCTCATATGTCCCTTTCACCTACTAGAAACCCCACCTGCAACCTTTCAACCAACAAGGTACCATGAAAAAGACCAAATACCAAATCGGGAAAACCAAGACCACTGTCCCTACCTTTGACTCATCTGAAAACACCACCAACACTTTTGTTGATGAGGAAAACAGGTTGAAATATGAAACAGAGTTGTCAAAAGGAGATTCCATTTGGAGAAAGGCTTCTTCCTCCTCGATGATGACCATTACGGTCTCATTGAGGAGGTGGCTAAGGTGATTGATACTCACCAATGGAAAAAATTTGCTGCTCACCCCAGGGACCCCATACACCCCAACAAAAGCATGTCATGGTGAGGGGGTCCAAGGTCTTGTTCTCTGCTCCCACTCTGAACAGATGCTGGGGGTTTAAAGAAGTTGAAGATGAGTACAACACTGAGCTAGTGGGAATCGAGGAAACCACCCTAAATGACATGATGAAGGAAGTCACTGTAGAAGGCACTGAATGGATAAAGTAGGATTACAACTGGAAGATCGCAAGGCCTGACCTCAATCCCTTGGCCATGGTTTGGTATCACATCATCAAGCACAAGATACTCCCCACTGCTCACTTGGAAACAGTGAATAGAGAGAGGCTCGTTCTCCTCTACTGCATCCTCAAGGGAAAGAAGATTAATTTGGGCAAGCTAATCGAGAAGGAAATCATTTCCTATGCATTCAAGCCGAAAGGGCTTCTGTTTTTCCCTTCATTAATCACTTCCCTTTGTCTGAGAAGTGGAGTGAAGGCACGTCCGGGAGAAGAGGTCATTGCAAACAAGGGAGCTGTGGATTTTATGGCGATCAAGAGCTTTGCAGGGTCAAGTTCGAAGGTAGCTGCACAAGATCCACCTTCTGGGGAGCAGGATCACCCAGAAGGTTTGGAGAAGAAAATGGACATCTGCTTTGAAATGTTGCAGCATCACATGAAGTAGCAGCAGCTTTTCTGGAATTTTTCCAAGGAGCATTATCTGTGGCAGAAGAGAACATTTGAGCTAAACAAGTTTCAGTTAAATTCCCCTTTGCCCCAATTCCCAGAAAACATTCTTACCCCTTTAAAGCAAGTCACCCCTGAACCAGAGAAAAACCCTGAACTAGAGCAACAACCTGAACTAGAGAAACACCCTGATGCAAAGAAACACCCTGAACCTGTTAACCCCCCTGAAAAACCGAGTGTCGGTGAGCATTCTGCCAACAACAATAAGGTCAGTTCTGAATGGTCGCCACCACCACCACTCAGAGATCCTACACCACCACCTCCTACTCAACCAATTGGCTCAAAGAGAGGAAAGGAGAAGATGGTTGAAGAGGACCCGGAAGCCCCCTTCCACCAAAGAAAGGCAGAATTAAGCACAGGGCTCCTCCTAGGATCAGAAAGAAAAAGAAACTCAATGAAGAGGTCCAAAAGACTCCTTCTGCAACAGGTGAGGACCCTAAAGACTCTGAGGATTCTGAGGACAATGTGCCTATTTCGGGCAGAGCTGGGCCACTCAAGGCTTTCAAAGCCGTTAAGGCTCAGGCAAAAACTGGTGGAGGGGAGGTTGTGGAAGTAGCAAGGGATATAAGCCCTAAGGTGGCCATTACCAAGGAAGTGGAAGCAACAAGCAAACCAACATTGAAACAGCTGGCCAAGTCTAGTGGTAGAAGGAGCAGTTCTCGTTTGGCTCAGCCTTAAGCAGAAGTTCCACCCAAGGTGTTGTAGCATGCTGCAGCATCAGATGATCAGGACCATTTTTAATTTCTACTTTTAGTTTATTTTCCTGTTTTGTCATGCTCTGAATGTTAGTAGTTAGGGTTGTCTGCTTTAAGTATGTAGGAAATGTAGTGTGTCTGCCCCCACTTCTTCAAACGATTCATGATTAATGGAAAGTGGGGGCCTTTGTTTTGAAAAGAAAAATGTGAATGAATGAATGAACTGTGTTTACCTTTCATGTGCATCTGATGACGACAGTCTATTTTTGTGTGTGTGCTTGATTGCTATATCAATGCATTATCACCCTTGATTAATCCTTTCTCACCACTAATTCCCTAACTCAAAACTTATGCCTAAAAGAAGGACTGCATACAAGTTAATCAACCAACATGAGAATTGGGTTGCAAAGACCCTGTCTAAAGAACTGAGGGTGAGGTTTGTATTAGATTTCAACCTAAGTTTGGGGGTGTGTAAGACTAATGAGATGCTGTAGCACTCTACAGCAGTGATCCTGTGAGCTGTTGGGCTTCAGAAGTTTCTTTCATTATATGTTCCATTCATGTGTTTTTCTCTATAGAACTTGCCTTATTTCTGTGATTAATTGGACATATCACTAATGCACACAACTATGCTTGAGGCATTTTTCTTGTTTTAGCCAATGGGACTTAAAAGGCCAACCTTTCAATATTATCCTTGTTTGAACCCCTTTGAGCCTAGACCATTCCTTTTGTATTGAGCAACATTACAAACCCATTTCCCTGAAAAACAATGTAATAGCATTTTAGGTGGAGTTTGGGATTGTTGTTAATTTGTCTATGGAGTTTTGCTCCTTCAAAAGAAAAAATGGTTGAGGACAAACCACCATCTAAGTTTTTTTTTTTGGTTTTTTTTGGGGGGGGGGGGGATTAGCTATGCACCAAAGGAAAGAGAAAAAGAGCATACCAAATGAGCAATACGAAAAATTACAGAAAACTGCAAGGTACGCTCACAGTCCTTTAAAAAAAAACCAAAAAAAAAATAAAGCAAGTACCCCTCTCTTTTAACAGAAAAGTGTGTTAAAATATGGAATTGATTAAGTTTGGGGGGATGATGTGGACAAGAGATCTTGAACTCCACCTAAGTTAGCTATTATCCAAATTATACCACACATGAACCTTAGCCCCATTACACCCAAACAAGCCCTCTTGTTGTGTGCAGTCATGTGTATGTGCTTTTGATTGATATAAATTAGTCAAATCTATGATAGAGTTGCATTTGAATGATGATTGAGTGATACACAGACAAAATCATAAGGTGAAGTGAAAAGAGTGAGGTGACAAATCCTCAAGTGTGTTAAAAACCCTTTTCTTAGGAAGACAATTTGGTATATCCTCACCCTTATGTCCAAAAGATAAAAGGAAATGCACCTAAGACTCTGTTAAAAGATGATTTGGCTGGAGTTATCCTGATAAAGCTGATTTAAGAGTAAAAAGGAGACACACACACACTCAGGAAGGTGATTGGAGATTTTGTGTTTAACATGCTTTTGAAAAATATGCATCTGAGGACTGCCATGAGAGTTGCATAATGCTGTTTTGATTGTGTTCACATTCTGATATTGCCTATCAAGTGTCATTACTTGAGGACAAGCAATGATTTAAGTTTGGGGGTGTGATAACTCTTAGAAATAAGAGTTATTATTATCTTTGTAACTAAATCATTGTGCTTGTTGTGAGTAATTTGGTAAAATAAAGTGGAATTCTAATAAGAAATTTAGTCATTGAGCTGAAATTGTTTAAATGCTGAAAAGAATGATAAATTTTGGAATTATATAACTGAAAAGATGTTTGAAGTGTTGAGCAGGAAAATCTGATATTTGAGTGGAGTTGCTCTGGTAATGGTATGGAATGCTGCAGCTTCTGAAGACAGAATCACTACAAGACAAAAGAGTTGCCAGCTCAGTGCACCTTCACTAAAGGACAAAGAACCTGCAGCGCGTCCCAAAACGAGGAAAGAGAAATGCAACCCTCAGCTGAGTGTACTTTGGAATTGGGCCAAAGAATATTTTAATGTTTGAATTTATGTAAAGCCCAAAAAGTGAGGTATGAGAGAGAGTGTGAAAACCCTAGCTAGGGAGCACTAGTACAAATAGTGAAAAGTAGCCTCCCTTTTAGGTTCAGCTGGTACAGAGGGTACAGCAGCCTCCATTTTCTCCTTGTCTTCTCTGTAATTTCATTTTTTTATGCCATTATGTTTTCATTTTCATTTATTATGACTTGTCATGTCATTATGCTTATTATGAGTTAATTTCTTTTAGCTAGGATGCTATGATTTTGTAATTGACACTTAAGGGTGATTTATGCAAATGAATGTTACTCATTTTCCTTTCTTCTACATGAATGCTATTTTGGTTTTGCTTGATCAACTGAATTTAAATACTAGCTAGCTAAGTTTGGAAAAACTTAGTTATTGGATTTGTTTAAAGGATAAAGTTAAAGTAATTAATTGCGAAACTAATGATTGTTGAATGAGCTAGGAATAGCCTTTAAGACTTTAAATAGCTGGACATGCTTAACCTTATCTGAGTGAATTTAATTTGAACTTAGGAATAAGAAGCATTTAATGAAACTCAGTTTATTGTTGGAAAACAAAATTTATTTCCTGGACTAAATGTTGTAGCATTCTGAAGCATAATAAGTTACCATGCAGTTAAAAATTTCAAAGGATTAGCTTTCCTGGCTGTTACCAATTTCATTTGAAAACTCTATTTTATTACCTTGCAATTTACAGTTACTACTCGAGATTGATTTACCTTCTTTAACATTATTGTTAACAAACAAATCTTCTTTTATTAAGCTATTGGAAAAGTTGAAATTAGAATTTGTATTCCACTCATTTAAATCCTCATGGGAACGATCTTTATTCACACTTTATTACTTGTAAGACTGTGTTCACTTGCACACTCTACACATATTCACAAAATATGGCAACAATTATTTATTAAAATAAAACCATGGGTAAAAGGTTCACATGAACAAAACGTCGCGAAGAATAAAATAAGTTAAAACGAATAAACATAAATGGAAACATAAACCCAACCCCGATGTCACATAACAGAGTTGGATAACCAAAATCCGAAAAATACATCGGATAACAAACTAACATAAGAAACATCCTAAACTAAGAGTGAGCGGCTACTCAGAGTTACTCTTCAACTGGCTGCTCACCATCCTCTGCATAACAAGAAAAGGTACATGAAAACAACAACATAAAAAATGGGGAGCAAGAAATCATCGTATAAACATAATGGCAAAAGAGCAATTAGCAAGATGAGCATACATCAACATATATACCAGGTTATAGCATAATAACATCAACACAATAATATCATTTATATCATCTCAATCAAAGTATTCTATGCGATGCAGTGCTATACCACTACTCCATTATGTATGTGGTTCCAGAACTATCTCAGGAAGACAACATCGGAATTACATATCCACATTGGCCAACAAGCACCAACGTCGGCAGTTCACCAAACCATGGGTGAACCCCTTGGATAGCCGATGCATCGTACTCTAGGATGCACCACCACGTGGGGACATGATTCAGCTAACTCTAAGATGAATCACTGTGGACGGCCAGATCGCCTTGCTCTTGGATGACCTCCCCTATGTTATACTTCCCCCACTAACATCTCCAATGCGTGAATGCATGAGCAACAACATCAAACAATCAAACCACCACCTCCACTTTGGCCAATAAGCAGCAAAGTTTAACACATCAACGTCACCTTGACCAACAAGCATCAAGGCTACTCTGACCATTAAGCATCAGAATTTAACATCGTCAGCACCTTGACCAATAAGCATCAAGGCTATCTTGGCCAATAAGCACTAATGTTAACATCGTGCTGTAATACATCATTATCATCTTAACCATCTTACGTTTTACTTTCATTTATCTTATCTTTTATTCAATTGGTATCTTATTTCATCATAGGGAACAATTCGGGTAAGACTACCCTTGTTCCCATCTAACGCCTGTTCTGTTTAAGGGAGCCTGGTCGTGCTGATCCCTGGCACGGGCGTGCTGACATTTAAGTCAAGCAAGGGCGTGCTGTCTATGGAGCACGGCCATGCTTACTGGAGCATGGCCATACTGTTCTGGGCAGAAGGGTTGGAAACCCTTACTAAACTTCCTAGGGCATTCATAGATCAATCATATTGGCTTTCAACTACACCATCAAGTATTATTCTAGTTACTCTTGTTTAATCTCCATGTCTTATAATTAATCGGGATTAATCCTTTAATTCTGTTTTATTATTAACATCCCTAAAGCACTCATGAATCAAGCCTAAGGTCTTGACTATACCGGTGAGCAATAACCTTGCCTCTCATTACTATGATTCAAGTCTTATGAACATTGGGAAATTATCCTTTAATCCTTATACATCATTATTAACATTCTTATGTATTTAATTAATGTGTTATTAACATTAACATCAATATTCAACTCATAATATCAACATAACCAGCCAAGTCATTCATTCATGGCATCATCATCGTCTTCGTCATCATCATCATCATCATCATCATCATCATCATCATAACTAATAACACACAATTAAAGCATACCAATCATATGGAAAACATAATATACATATAGCAGACAACATCAAATAAGCAGTTAGCACACAACAGGGACATGGGCTAACCTTTCATCTTACGTTACCCCATTGCCTACATGTTATACTAATCACTTATCCCCATGTCTGGTATGAAGGTTCTACTAACGCCAAGCGTATACAACTCTACTCTGTTTCCCTCGAACGGCTCGACGGATTCCTCAAGCCTTGGCCACACATAAAAGGTAAACCATTAATCTCCACTCTCATTAAACAAGAAAAGGAGATTTCAAGGGACGACTACGTTACCTTAATTGACACTAGCGCACGTGACTTCTCTCCCAAACGGACTCAAGAACTCCCAGAACTTCGAAAGGTTCAAAGGAAAGGGAAAAGGAGAGGTTTCTGTCATACTAGGATTGCTAAAAGTGACAAATATGGGTTAACACTCGTAACCCTCTCAAACCCTTTTATTTAAGCTGTCAGACCCTGGTCTTTAGCACGACCGTGCTCAACACCGAGCACAGGGCCATGCTTAAAGGAGCACAGGGTCTGAAAAAAACACGTCAAAATTCTCCTTTTTCTGACACGGTCGTGCTCCCCTTGAGCACGGGAGCACGACCGTGCTCGTGGCTTACTCAATCACTAAGCACGCCTTCGAGCACCGGGTATTGCTGAACATGAGCACGGTCGAGCTCATGCATCAGAAAGGGATTTTTCACCAGAAAACCCCATTTGACCCCATTTAACATTCCTAAGGTATTTTCTAGCAACTAACGTAGCATAGAACCATGCCTGTAACATGTATAAACGCATCTAAACACATAAAGGTCTATTTATGAAAAACAAGGTGTTACAATTTAGCCCTCTTATAAAATTGCTAACTTAGGGCATCAAGCTTACAGTCGATAAATCTACAACCACTAGACCCGAGACAACATTAAAATATTATTTTATTAGGGTTTAGTCGTTGTTGATTATTTGACATCCTTGTAGGGTCTAGGGCACCCTACACACATGCATATATAATTATTATTATACGCTTGCCTCCCCGACGATGTCGGTTACTTTCTCCCCACCTTAGCTGTTCACGTAGGCTTCCTCGACATCTCTAAACACGTGCTCCCTCTCTCTAGTTTTCTGCCTCGTACACTCCGGGTGTCCTCAGAGCTCCGAAATTTGCTCTAACACATGGACAAAGTCCCGACAATGTCATAAACCCTAATCTTGCAACAGTTTTCCAAACAAAGCTAGAATTTAAGCAAGATTGAAAAAGAAGGAAATGACAATGTCGACGTGTCGACGCGTTAGGGAATCAGATATTACCTCAGTTGTATCAGAGAATAATCGATACTTGTAGTACTCGTTACCCTGATCAGAATGCTATAATCGGAATTTTGATCAGACGGATGGATTCTCCTCGGCCTAATTTTCTCTCTCTAAACTCTCCTCCCTCTCTCTATCTTCGTGCTCTCTGTCTCTATTTTTGTTTCAAAGCTTTTCTCCATGTTTTATGTTTTAAAAGAACTAAGGATGTTTAAGCCAGCTGCGAATGCTTGGGTGCCAGAACACCCACGCTCAAGCGTTCCAACACTCAAGCACTGGGCCTTCCCACGCTTGAGAGTGGCCCCTTGCATGCCACGTCATTGCCAGGCGTCAAAATTAAAAACAGGTGTCATCAGCTCCCAGCGCTCAAGCGCCCATTCTCCAATGTTTGAGCGTGCTCCCCACGCTTGAGCATGGGTTCTCCCACATTTGAGCGTGGCACTGCTGACAGCATTCATCGTTCGCGCATTTCTTCGCGTTTTGAGCTCGTTTGAAGTCCAATTAGCCTCAAATTTGAAATATAAGCTCATCAACACCTAAGGAATAAGATCAAGCCCTTAAATATGCCTAATCCCTTCCTTAAACAAGAATCGATAAAACGGGGCGTTGCATTACTACCCTCTTAAAATAAATTTCGTCCTCGAAATTTAAATTAAGTTACCTCATATGAACAGGTGCGGATATCTCCGTCGCATATCAGCTGCTCTCTCCCAGGTAGCATCACTAGTTGCTGCATCCCAGATGACCTTGACTAAAGGAATCTGTTTCCCACAGAGTTCTTTTATCCTTCGGTCCTCGATCTGTATAGGTAATGCCTCATACTCAAGGTTTTCTCTTAACTGTATTGATTCGGGCTCTATGATGTGTGATGGATCGAGATAATACTTTTTGAGTTGGGATACATGGAAAACATCGTGAAGGTTTGAAGATTGGGTGGTAAGGCTATTTGATAGGCAACTGGACCAATTCGGTGAAGAATTTAAAATGGTCCGATAAAACGAGGTGTAAGCTTTCTGGGTTTTATTGCCCTGTCAATTCCAGTCCTTGGTATGACTCTCATGAAAACATGATCGCCTTCCTGGAATTCCAAAGGCCTTCTCCTCTTGTATTTGTAGCTTTTCTACCTATCTATTGCTGCTTTCGTTTTCTCCCGAATCTTCTGAACTTGTTCCGTTGTTTGTTGTCCCGCCTCTGGTCTAATCAATTGACTTTCTCCCGTCTCGTACCAACAGAGGGGTGTTCTACACTTTCTTCCATACAGTGCTTCATATGGCGTCATGCTAATACTTGTGTAGAAACTATTATTATATGTAAATTCAATCAATGGAAGACATTCGTCCAAACTTCCTGTGTGTTCTAACACACATGCTCTTAGTAAATCTTCCAATGACTGAATTTTTCTTTCCGACTGACCATCCGTCTGTGGATGATAAGCCGAACTCACTCTTAACTTAGTTCCCAGAGCACTGTGTAAACTCTGCCAGAACCTTGATGTAAATCTAGGATCGCTGTCTGAAATTATACATGCTGGCACTTTATGCAGTCTGACTACTTCCTTGATATACAACTGGTTTAACTTTTCCATTGAGAACCTTTGATTGATAGGAAGAAAATGAGCATATTTTGTTAACCTATCAATTATAACCCAAATTACATCATACTTCTTCTGTGTCCTTGGTAAACTAGACACAAAGTCCATTGCAATACTGTCACATTTTCATTATGGGATGTCCAAAGATTGCAATAGTCCCGCTGGCTTTTGGTGTTCAATCTTTACTTTTTGACACACTAATCAGGATTGGACATACTCTGCAATTTCCTTTTTCATTCTAGGCCACCAAAACATTTTCCTCAAATCTTGATACATCTTTGTGGCACCTGGATGAAAACTTAACTTGCTTTTGTGAGTCTCTTCCAGAATTAGATTCCTAACTTCTTTATTTTTAGGCACATAGATCCTTTCTCCAAGCCTTATGATTCCATCAGTACCTCTCTTAAATTCTACTGTGTTACCTTCTTCTATCATGTGGTTATCCTTTTGGAGATACTGGTCTTCAGCTTGATTCTTCTTAACTAAGTCTAGGAATCCAGTATTGATAGTGACCATCCCTAAACTTATCTTTTCCCGGAATCTCCCAATATTCAGATCTCTAAATTGTTTGATCAATTCCAATTCTTTATTCATCATAGCAGACACTTGTAAAAAATTTCCGACTTAATGCGTCTGCTACGATGTTTGCCTTCCCTGGATGATATTGGAGGTCAAACTCATAATCCTTTACGAATTCCATCCATCTTCGTTGTATCATGTTTAGTTCCTTTTAATCGAACAGATACTTTAAACTCTTGTGATCGCTGTAAACTGTAAACTTATCAACATACAAATAGTGTCTCCATATCTTTAATGCAAACACTATTGCGGCCAACTCGAGATCGTGGGTTGGGTAGTTCCGCTCATGTACTCTTAACTTCGTTGAGGCGTAAGTTACAACTTTCCTTTCTTGCATGAGCACACAACCCAGGCCTTGATGTGATGAGTCACAATACACATCAAATGGTGCTAATGGATCCAGCAAGACTAATACAGGAGATGTTATAAGCCTCCTCTTCAACTCCTGAAAACTAGTATCACACTCATCTGATCACTCGAACGCTTTTCCCTTTCTCGTCAACTGCGTCATAGGTAACACAATTTTCGAGAATCCTTCTATAAACCTTATGTAGTAACCAACCAGTCCAAGAAAACTTCTGACTTCACCCACTGTCTTAGGACGTTCTCAATTCACAACTACTTCAACTTTGGAAGGACCCACAACTATCCCATCTTTATTAATAACATGCCAAAGAAATTGTACTTCGTCCAACCAGAATTCACATTGGACAACTTGGCATAGAGTTGTCTGTCCTTAAGCACTTGAAGTACAACCCGAAGATGCTCTGCATGTTCTTCTCTACTTGAGGAGTAGATCAGAATGTCATCGATAAACACTACAACGAACTTGTCACGGTACGGTCTGAAGATCTGATTCATGTAGTCCATGAATACAACGGGAGCATTAGTTACGTCAAACGGCATAACCAGATACTTGTAGTGTCCATACCGACTTCTGAAAGCGGTTTTTGGTATATCATCTTCTTTCACTCTGATATGATGGTACCCAGACCTCAGATCTATCTTGAAGAACACAATTGCTCCCAGCAACTGATCCATTAGATCGTCAATCCTCGGCAACAGATACTTATTCTTGATTTTTACCTTATTCAGTTGCCAATAATCAACACACAACCTTGAGCTACTGTCCTTCTTTTTCACAAACAGAACCGGTGGTCCCCATGGTGAAACACTTGGTCGGATGAACTCCTTCTTCAACATGTCATCCAATTGCTTCTTCAACTCTGCTAATTTTGTTAGGGACATTCGATATGGTGCTATCAATATTGGTCTGGTCCCTGGTAAGAGGTCAATTGCGAACACTATCTCTCTCTTAGGTGGCAACCCTGGAACATCATCCAGGAAAACTTCTAGAAATTCGCAAATGACAAGCAGTGCATTAAGCTTAGAAGACTCCTTGGCTGCCAAGGAAAACAACACCATGCAGTCTCTCGATCGTCCATCTACTGAGCTACTGTCATTGACAAGCAATAATCCAGATCGCTCTGAAAAACAAAGGGTTTTGTTTGTATAGTCTAAAATTACATGGTTGGCCAAAAGCCAGTCCATGCCAAAGATAATATCAATCTGTTGCATAGGCAAACAGACTAGGTCCACATTGAATTGCCCATTTTCCAAAATAATAGGACAACCCCGGCAGATAAATATGGTGGTTAAAGTTTCACCCATAGGGGTAGAAACAGTAAGGTTATGGGGTAATGAAGAAACAGGCAAAAACAAATGATCCATGCACTCCATTGATATAAAAGAATGACTAGCACACGAATCAAATAAAACAGATAAGAGCTTACCGAACATTAAGCATTTACCCTGTATCAGATAAGGACATCGAGAAGATTCAAATCCTCTCACGGTGAAGACCCTTCTAGCAGCCTGAGGTCTTCCTCCTTGTTGAGTTCTTGTCTGAGTCTGGTTCCCTGCTCCTGAGTTCCTTTCAACTGGTTGTACATTTTGAGGTCTCCCAATACTGCCTTGAGGTCAATTCCATGACATGTGGCTTACATTGCCACAATTGAAGCAGGTAATATTCTGCAACTGAGGGCAATCCCTCCTGAGATGCGGTCCTCCACATTTGAAGCATGCCAAGCCTCTCTGCTGTGCTTGACCCGAACTCTCCCCTCTAGCATTCACTGACTGCTGAACGTGGTAACTGTATGGCTTTGCCCTTGTCTGAAATCTGTCCCCTCTTCCTCTCTAAATATTACTCCTTACCTGTCCACCGCTTCTCTGTTGCTACTGCACACCTCCAGCACGATCATGTCCTTCTAACACAGTACATTTTTCTACTAGAGTTGGAAAGTGATTCAACTCCAGTGGCAGCATTGCCCGCTTCAAACCATCTTCAAATTTCCTGCACATCATTCCTCATCCGGGTGTACCTGGTAAACTGTGAAAACTTTAGTAATGCCTCGAACCTTGCCGTATACTCTCCGACCGACATAGATCCTTGCTTCAGATTATAAAATTCTTTCTCTTTCTCTATTCTGATGCTTCTTGGGAAATATTTTTCCAGGAAACTCTCCATGAAGATCTCCCAGTTGATTTCCTGTCCTTCATCTTCTAGTAATCTCTGTTTGTTCCTCCACCAAGCTTCTGGGTTGCCTTTCATGAAGCCATTCAAACCACTATCAAGGTTTTCCTATTCCCGTACCGTATTCAACTGGTGCTGCCTTTCCTCCCGCTCTTCCTGCCTCTGTATGAACTGTGTATTCTACTGAATTTGCTGCAGTATAGCAGTAGCCAGCTCTCTCATAACTCGCATTGTATCATTAACATCACCACCATTATTAGTCCCCGATGAACTTCCGGGTACGTCGGTGGCTCTTTCTCCTCCGGTCCTACCACCCCTTCCTCTCAATCCGCTATCACGAGCCATTCTAATTTCCTGTAAAAGAAATCATCAGCTCTTTTATTCATAAGATATGTAAGGCCATATACACAATATATTACTTTACATGTCTTTCAAATACTTAACAGTTATTCTCATAATGTAAGGATAATTTGTGCATCGGACACTCTACCCAGTCTAAGCATAGTTGACATCTGTTGAGGATTCAACTAATAGTGTCGGTACTCACACTACCCCACAGTCCGGTTTTGAACCGAACTGCTTTGATACCACCAAATGAGACACCCCGATGTCCCACTAAAGAATACCCAAATTAACTAAGTCTTAATCGATATTTAACGTTAACGTGATTATTAGAAACGAAAATATGTAATCGTTCGGAAGCAGAAAATTAAAACGCTTAAAACATAAAACATGTGCAACGGTAACCACACCAAACATATATACATATACATAATATATATACATCAGTCACTGTCTGAGTATGAATTGTCCCAACAGAGGGACTATGCCTAGAGAAGTTATACAAACATTGGTCAAACTAAAATTGAACATAGTACATAAACTGGCCACAAACATGAAAGAAAAGTCCTAGAAATACTCGGCCTGCCTCTTAGAAATACATCAAAAAGTAAAATAAGCTCACAGAGGCTCACAACCTAGCAGACGAATCTGACTAAACCATATCACAGACGATATGGGCACTTGGAGCTACCCTCTCCCTCTCCATAGGTGCGTCGGTAGACTCTGCCATAACAGGTCCTTGGCTCCCAAACAGACTCGTCGATGCTCATGACGACGCGTCGGTGACGATAGTGATACATCATCTGAACACTTCGCTTCCTCCAACCCCGCTGCACCATGCCAACATGGATCCCCGCCTTTGAGCGGTCCACCATTTTCCACATATCGTCAGGGAACTCCCTCTGACGAGATGGAAACCACATCTCTGAAAAGGGTAACCTGTGTGAAATCCAATACGGGCCTTCCAGGTGAAAGTAAAGACCATCTCCTATCCATATATGGAAACTCACTGGGCCGACGTACGTCATGAAGAATCGTGAATGGTCGACCTGCCATCCACGATCGTCATGGTAGACGATCTCAATGCAGCCTAGTATCGGGATCCTGGGAGGGATCCTCTGCAGATAGTGCCTCGGCTGGTAATCTAAGTCCGCCGCTGTCTCCGTCCTGCTGGCGCTACTCATCTATCGGGTTTACATACAGAGAAACATAGAGGGAAAGAGGGAGATAAGCAACAGAACATAGTCATAAAAATGAGGATGGGGACATATAGAACAATAATCATATATACATATAACACATGCAACAAGTAATAGGCAACCATCTTCCGAGTCACACCAACACATTACATCCTTAAAGTTTACTCTCATGTCAATCCTCTAAGGAGTCTCACTCCTATGCATGTCGGCCGATATCTTTTATCCGGGTCTCAGCCCCGAGACATTCTCTTTACCGAGCCTCACTGCTCAGAGAACGTCAGTTAGTTTGTCCAGGTTAACCCTTCCGTTCGTCGTGACCCATAAGAGTGCATCCCTCTATAAGCACAGCTCCATTAGAGGTATCTGGGTCGCCTCAGAACGTCCACCTGCGACGTGGATACTCAGGGTAAAGTTGGGAAAACCAGGCTATATCGGGGTACACAACACATTAGGAACTGCCTAATGGCCACTGCGAGCCTCCCGAGTCCATTTTGTACATCCCCAAGGTCTCTTCACAGATCGGTCCCTCCGTAGTCTGTACTCGCACTCGAGTACAACTAACCTTGTATGACTCCCAGTCATATGGCTCGCCACATTTACAAAATGCAATGCAACAAACATCTCTATGGTTAACACCAGAACCTTCTCACAAATTCACAATCTAATCACGGATGCCCATACATCCCCGATCTTAAGCCACAGTCTCAAGGCATTACCACTGTGTTAACTCTCGACTCATTTGTAAAGACATATATCCATCAGACAATCAGTCAATCACCAATTCTCAGATACAAGCATAAAATAATCATTAATCATGTTAACATATCAAATATATCAGAGATCACATATCATCATGTATAAGTCAAACAACACAATAGCATGCAATCCAGACATCCTCAATCAATATAAAATTGCTAACTTAGGGCATCAAGCTTACAGTCGATAAATCTAAACCCACTAGACCTGAGACCAAATTAAAATATTATTTTATTAGGGTTTAGTCATTGTCGATTATTCGACATCCTATTATGGTCTGGGGCACCCTACACACATGCATATATAATTATTATTCTACGCTTGCCTCCCCGACGATGTCGGTTACTTTCTCCCCACCTTGGCTTTTCACGTAGGCTTCCATGACGTCTCAAAACATGTGCTCCCTCTCTCTAGCTTGTTGCCTCGTACACTCCGACTGCCCTCGGAGCTCAGAAATTTGCCCTAACACATGGACAGAGTCCCGACAATGTCATAAACCCTAATCTTGCAACAGTTTTCCAAACAGAGCTAGAATCGAAGCAAGATTTGAAAAAGAAGGAAATGGCAAAGTCGACGTGTCGACGCGTTAGGGAATCGGATATTACCTCAGTTGTATCAGAGATTCGATAATCGATACTTGTAGTACTCGTTATCATGATCATAACGGTACAATCGGAATTTCGATCGGACGGATGGATTCTCCTCAGCCTAATTTTCTCTCTCTAAACTCTCCTCCCTCTCTCCATCTTCGTGCTCTTTGTCTCTATTTTTGTTTCAAAGTTTTTCTCCAAGTTTTTATTTTGATAATGTACATCGATTAGTACATCTGTGTATAAGCAAAGACAGAACCAAGGAGTTTTTGAGACATTTACATAATCGATGTATGTGGTTCTGGGTTGCAAATACAAGTGTTTTCAAGAAATACATCGATGTACTAATGATTGTAATTCTTTAGATCAAGAACATTCAAGAACATAATCGATTGAGCAATCGATGTACACATGTTCTGAAAGATAAATTTTGATTAATACATCTGTGTACTAATCAATTGACTGATAACATGATTTTCAAATCAATTATGTTTTGATCTCAACCAACTTGTAAAGTGTGTCCAACGGATCTATTTTGATTCGTAACTATATAAGGACATAAGTAAACACTTTTTCAACATACAACTACTTATAATACGAGATCATTCATTGAAAATCTGAGAGAGCTTCGCATTGAGAAAATCTGATAATTTTCAATAGGACTTCAACTTGTAAATCTGATTTTTCAGAATCTCTACTCAATTTTTTGTTTGTAAAAAGTTGTGATTAGAGAGAAGGTTCTCTCGTTGGCTGATTCAAGAGTAGAAGGGACTCTTGGTGTGGTGCAAAAGTAGAAGGAACTCTTGTGGGTTTTTCAAGATTGCTTGGAAAGCTGTCATATAGGTAGAAGGAACCTAGAAGTGAAGCTTTTGTA